>AP028915.1:3988125-5317500 GCA_036186465.1 Nesidiocoris tenuis | reverse complement strand
TTTTTCACACCGACTCCTTTGCTAATTTGGACTACCGTTGACCTAGTGATAGTTTTGGTTTATCATTCAGTATTAATAAATCTTCGTAATCGTCCAAGTTTCAAAAAATTTTACCTTTTTTCGCATTCTACTGTAACTGTAAAGTAGAATTTGATTACTATTATTTAAACAATTATTATATTAGGTATATATTGTTTTATATTATTATGGCATAATACAGATATTACATTGTATCATTACTTATATACATTACCTATTATATTATTATTTTTATTATTGCCAACCTATCTATTATTTTATCTATTATTAATAGTTCAATACTTAGTTAATTATTGTGGTTTTCTCTAGCTCGGTGTACTGATAATATCAGTATACTGATCTATACATAGATATCAGTAATAGATATTATCTATGGTAAGATTTGGTATCTAGCATGGTTGTTTTGGGTCATCCAGATCCGGAACAAACATCTAACAAGAGGACAAACATCTTTTTTTTATAAAAGATTCCAAATAATTTGGAAATTTAATAAGATCATTATTCAGCATCATTATTACGACCCATTAATCAGCGTAAATGCTGTCTTCTTGATTTATTTTTATTTTTCAGGACTTCAGGCTATCATAGTAGGGACTTGAAGAGCGTTTTTCGTTTTTTAGGTTGAGTAAAAATTTTCAGGTTCAAATATATATATTTATAATATATTATTCTGTCGACCTATCGATAACACGGAACTATCGATAGCACCGATCGATTAACACTATCGATATTAAGCCAGCACTATTCCGTAATAATAGAGAAATAGATAATTAGATTCTAGATTAGATCTCTATTAGATAATTCCACGAAATCTCGGATTCGATTAATATAACCGACAATTTTTTGCAAAATACTCATTTCATTTTCTTACCGTCCCGTTTCGCTCGTTCCGATTCGCGTCCGTCCGATTTCTCGTGCCGGTTGAGGGAACAACAATTTTTAAATGGTTCTGTGTTGTGTCGCTGTGTTGTGTTGTGTGGTGGATTCGCTTTGGACTTTGTGTCTGCCGCCCTGGTAACGCCACAAGTCAAGATTCCATCGGTTCGATGAAAGTAAGTGCTAGAATAGTGTCGAAAATCTTTCATCCTATGCTCGTGGCTGTCGTTTTCATAATCAACTTGGAAATTCAGATTTTTTTATGATTGAGATTTTCATCTCACATTTTTATGAACTTGTCCTCGCTGTAGTCTACAGCTAATCCAGTGTAGTAAGCAATATTTTTTTCTCTCGATTTTATTCATAATTTGACGTCTAACCGCAATGCTTCTTCTTGTTTGTTGCAGGTGTGATCAAGTGCCGTGTTTATTCTCAAGGGAGTGCAATTCCAAACATTTGATCAATATTTGTAGGTGATTACGTTAGGTTTGAAAATTTCGGTTTGGTGTTCATCTGATCAAACTTCAAAGTTCAAAAAGTTTCAATTCCTGACTGGAGCCTGGTTCAATTGAGTCGGTAGGTATTTCTTTGCTTTAAATTTTCACCATAGAAAGCAATTCGACACAAAAGCTTTGAGTAAAACCTAGTTGTTAGAAAAATTCAAAAATCCCTTAAATTCGTAAATTGAACTGTTTTCTGGATTTTTTCTCCTAAAATCAAGTTTTATTTTGACAAAAAAAGTGTCGTGCTGTGGAAACATTCTGTGGTTCGAGAAGTGCAACACCTCGGAGTATGCAGCCGGAGGACATCGGCCAACGAGGAGCGACGCGGCCAAACGTAAGTTACCATTAAATGATGAATTTTATCATTTTTGATAAATTTATGAGTTATATCACACTATTTCTATTACCTATTTCTGCTTCCTGAAGCAAATGGAGCTTCAACGGATTTTCCATTTTTTTGTTACAGGTATGTCCGAACTTGTCTGCGTTTGGTCCAAAGGTAAGAGTTTTTCATTTGAAATCGAAGAGATGCATGGCTTACGAACGAAAAAATAGGTAAATAGGTAGGTAGGTATTGTAGTGAAGGATACCCACATTTTGGCACTTTATCGACCCGTTACATTCCCATAAACTAGAATTTCGCGTTTTTTATTATCTCGTGTCCTGTCCAGTTTTTCTTGACATTTCTGAAGTGTTTCTCGAAAAGTCTTCGCGATTTATTGTGACTCGGGTTTCTCCTGATGTTCGAGCGTTCAATTAAGTCGTGGGAATAGGTAAGTACGATTCATTAAAAAAAATGCCAATTATTAGATACAAAAATTACCTTGAATAATTTTTTGTGCTTTGAATATCCACTGTTCGTAATCATGTTACGGCCATCGATCAGAAATTAGGCTGTAACTCGATCGGAAATTCACCATTTGTTTTCACACAATGTCATTGCAGTGATGGACAATACTACAACTATCCGTAACATCTTCGGGCTGAGGATTCATATAATTTCGACCGAACTTCAGGTAAGTTCGATTGTTCGTCAGTTTATTAAAATCATCATATTATATTACTATGAGTATAAGTACCTATGAGTATAAGTACCTCAATTTTTGAAATTTTTGATTTTTGTTAAATAATATTTATTTAAATGAATAATTAAAAATATTTATTTTTTAAAAAGTATTAATTAATATTTATTTAAATAAATAATAAAAAGTATTTATTTTAAACAATAGAGGAAAGTAGCCAAAAGTGGACCCCTCCCCAAAAGTGGACCCCTGGCATTTTAGGCTCTGTACGGTGCTGAACTTGACCGAAACCAAGCTCAACTAGTAGTTCCCACTTGTGTGACAACAAGTTGGAGAGCTCACGTCGTCTACTTCATCTGCCGGCTTTCAGTTCGCGATTATGTGATTTCTTGTATTTTAGAATTATTACAGTGTCATACGTTATTCGAAATTTCTCCTACACTTTTGAAGGTAAGGCTTCCAGCATGTATTATTCTGAAATAGTAAGGAATAAGGGTAATATTTATCATCAAGTTATCTCAATTGAACGGCTCTGTTAAACATTGAAAGAGTAACGAATAATCAGGGTATAGTCGCCTAAAGTGGACCCCCCTTATTGTCCTAATGCGGAACCCGTTATTTGTCATGTTCAAACACCTGCTGAATCTGAAAAACGTCTCAACTTCGAAGAGAAATCAAGCAGTGAAGAAGACAGCGTTTCGTCTGGGTCGTCCGTGATGGAGACTCTGCCTGGAGTAACGCCCTCAAAAAATGATGATGCCTAATCGGGAATCGATATATTCATTAGCATTAAAGGATAATTTATTGTTATTATATACTTACTATTGACTTAGCATTGTTTTATGTGATTTAACCTCATTTTTCCATTTTATTTTCCATCCATTTTTGTAATATTTAGTAGGGGTCCACTTTAGGCAACTTTTTTTGGGATTGCCAAATTGCAGGGTTTTGAAAAATATTTTTTTTAATGACTATTTCTTAATATAATTTTATAAATTGAAATTGAAATGATACAAAACATTGCCGTGCTATCGTTACATGCATTTAAAAATGTGTTTTTAATTGTTCTAAATTTTTTATTGATAAAAAACAAAATGGGGGGTATTTATTTTAAACAATATTAGTTATAATAATAGATATTTATACTTGTATTGCAGATTATGCGGTCAGGAAAAGTCAAAGCAAGGTGCTCCTTTTTCGGATTCTCCAATGTTTCCGACAACTTCAAGTCATATTTCACACTGTCTGGCGCCGGAGGGTGAAAATCTTGATTTTGTCACCGCCTATCGGTGACCACTGGCGCGGCTCCAATTCGAGAAGGTAAAACTATAAGGCAGTTTCAAGTTGGAAGCTTGTTTTTGTAAACGATGGCACCGAGCAATCTCTGGTACCATTTGTCGGCAAGAAAACATCGAATATTTGGCCAGGGTCCACATTTACCAAAAACCGCACAGGACCAACGTCCTTGGTTTTGGGGTAAATTCCGACCTTGCCATAACCTGTTATATGTTTTAAAATCTATATTGTAATTTATAGAGGAATAAATTTAATTTTCATTCAATCATTCATTCATTTGTTTCAGAAAGTTCATTCCCGCGACCTTGTTGGAAAGAGTTAAACGAGACGTGTAAGTGGACGAGATGAATGGAGCTCGTATGGAATTCCATCTCCTGAATGAGTAAGTATGTGGTATGCTCTGATAATTGTCCCAGCTTTCGTAGCTCTCTCAACAATGCAGTTATGTTATTGTTACATTAAAAAATACTTGAACCGATCAATTAAGGGCTCACAGAAAGTAGGTCAAAAACTGTCAGAATTTAGAGGACTACTCCACCCTCTCGGTACTTTCACCTATACCTATATTCAGAAACGTTCACCTAGCCGAAGAGTCCTACTTCCTAACTTCCTACTTCAACCTAGATGCTTC
Organism: Nesidiocoris tenuis; assembly: GCA_036186465.1. Taxonomy (NCBI): domain Eukaryota; kingdom Metazoa; phylum Arthropoda; class Insecta; order Hemiptera; family Miridae; genus Nesidiocoris; species Nesidiocoris tenuis. The sequence goes on along the minus strand of AP028915.1, from coordinate 5,313,133 downwards.
ACTATTGAAGACCGCAGCGGCGACGCCTCTACCTTGACTTGGAGACGGCCTCCAGTACAGATGACTGGCTACACTGCGCGCGCCACCGGCTGATCGTGAACTTTACTCGTTCGGCGTACTGCCCCCTCTGTTGTGTGCTTTCTTGCTACTATTTGCTTTCTACTTTTTTTTCTGCGCTCGTTCAGCCTCTGTGCATCTTAAATTGTTAAGTATTATCCGAATATATCCATTCATTCCAGTGCGATCATATTTTACCCGTAATCTTTGGAGAAGCAACGCTCGGTGAATAATGCAATAATTTGATGAATTTTATTGCTGCTGAACCGGTGTTGTTTTATCATCAACAAAAACATTTAAAATCTATTTTTTTAAATTACCTTAAAAGACTTAAAAGTACCTAATTTAATTCAATTTCTAAGTTTGACCATTTTTCAATACATTGTTAATAACAAAGAGTAATTTTTCATTATTTTTTCTCAATTATTCAATAAGTAATAAACAATTGTAATCGCCAAAGATTTTTTCACATGAGCTAAACATAAAAATTTTCAGTTTTTCTTCTAGAGCTTATTGTGTGTTATCTGTACACCTGCGATTTCCTTCTAGATTTTATCATCAAACTCAATAGGTATGTATGAACAAAAACATTTTTCTATTAAATCAAAATCAAAATTCATTATTTAATTTTAATTTTTGGCAGTTGTTACGTATAAAATAGGTTAGATTAGCCTGAACCCGGACCAATTTTATGTTCCGAAAAACTGGCGTTTTTTTATTTTGGGCGAATTTTGAAATTTGAAAAGTGAATTTTTTGATATTTTTGACCTAAACACCCTTAAAAGCAGTCAAAATATGATCAAATTGTGTCACAATTTTACGTTCCAAAATATGGAAGTATTGTGTGTTATCTACGCACCACTGGTTGGATTTTTTATTTATTTTAAAAATTTATTGTTCAGAAGAACAAATAGAGCGGCCGTATCGTAATGCAATAAAATTCATTAACAATAAATTTATTAATAATATTTAATAATTTCCAACGTTTTTAACTTGGAAACTATTAAATAATAAAATTCATTCTTCTGAAAAAGCCGATCCATTTAATTTTTACAATATGGTAGCAGAGCGTTGAGAAAGAAGCCTAAAAGATGAACGTTGGCGTCATGACGTCATATTGTCACATTGTCACTTGTGGAGAAGACAAAATTATTTCCAACAAATAATAGGTACAACCCTTTTCTATAGTAAATCGAAAATTTAAGATACCTATCATTTAGTGGGGGGGGGAGGTGCATTTGGTATAGCCAACCTTGTAGCCTGTGTATTCCCCAAAAATTAGCGTCTCTATACCCCCATATTTATAAAGTGAATGAAAGTATTGCCATCGCCCTTAAATTTTTACTCGTGAAAGTTCCCATGAAGTGATTAATTTAATGATTCCGTAGACTTGAACATAAATCGTAGTGATATTCACCTTTCATGGAATGAACCATTAGAAATTGAAATGGAATTAGAAATTTTTCAATTGTGGCGAGTCTTCCACGAATTAGAGGGAATAATATTCTCTCTATATCGTAGATTAAATTTATATAAAATTTATATAATGTAGATTAGAAGATTGTATTTATAAATCTATATTATAGATGAATATAAATCTATATCATAGATATATTGACTCCGCTCAAGTTATAAAGGAAATACACCGACTCATCCCTATTTGTTCCGTGGTAAAGAAGCGGTCGATAGTTCGACGGTATTACATCAGCTCGAGGAAAATAGGACGTGATAACCGTGGTTCAGAAGTGTGAAAATTGTCGCCGGATGATGGCGACGAAGCGGAATTGGAATAAGGGTATGAAATAAGGGTAAGGTATATAAGGGTATGATGCTGACGGATTCATGCGCTCCATAGAAGATGACGAGCAGCGCTGGATTGGATGCTGGTTGTGCTAAAAGAGACTTCTAACCGAAGTTCAACATAGCGAGAAATGAACCACCATCCCTGGCTAACGTCGAGTCGAGGTATATCCCACTTCTGATTCCCCTTGGGAAATACGTGCCACGTTCGAGGGTTGTACGTGTGATGTAGCGACTGGCGCTCTCTACTTTTCATTTTTTCCCCCCGTCGGTATCCGTTTTTATTCGCCGCTGTATTTCGCTCCAGGAAGCAAGTGAATTCGAATAGAGCGTTTGAAAGCATTTTATCCAATTTGATAGGAAATAATTGCGATTTCGGTCCGTTTCCGAAGAAAAACAATTTCTCAGGCGCCTATAAATATTTCCACAGGCGTCAAATTATTTTTTTAAGGAGGTACCTACTCTTGAAATTCCCAAAGCAGTTTAAAGGTGGTTCCCAAAAGCTCAATTCGTTTGAAAACTACTTCGAAATGACAAAGACCTATCCGATTGCACCACCTGAGTAGCACTTCGTCGACTGTCATCGCCACTAAAAAGCTACCTGATTGCTTGTTTTTCTCGAGCCCTCCCGTTCGAACTAAAGTGCCGACTTGATTGGAATCGGCTAAGTTTGTTTATTTCCCTCGGGCCCGCGGCCGTTTCAATTTTTTTTCTCTCTCTCTCTCTCTCTCACGTCTACGAAAAGGGAATCTCGCAGACTAAAAACGGTAAGAGGCTTAAAGGTTTAAAAAAGCCTCGGGCTCAGAGAAGGCGCTAATGGTTTTTGTCGGATGAAATCGGAGCAACCCGTATTTTCGTCTGCTATAATACGTTTCAGGATGGATTCTCACTGTTGATGGCTATCGAATCAAACGACCCGAAGATATTTCAGGCTATGCGTGCTCTTTTCCAGCGTCACAAATGCGTAGTGCGATGTTTAACTGATATAAACACCTCTTGAAGTCATAAAAAATGTACCTACCTATTGTTGGTCCAGTTGTTTATACTCAAACTGAACTTCCTTCAAGAATTCAAAATTGTAATGTATCGAAACTGGATCACCTAACTCCAAAAATGACTTGGCCAAGATGGTGCACTTAGCGCGAAAAACCGTTAACACTTTTTCCAACTAATGGCCGAAGATCAGAAATTTGTTAGTTCCAGAAAATATCAATTTTGACTCGAAAAGGCCCAATCTTTGGTCGGATAGTTATTAAATTGCAAACATCTTATTGAGCCTTCTGAGGTACAAAAAACCAGTGGTGCTCAGATGGCACGCAATACTTCTTTATGTTAATAGTTGAAATTTTGAACCAAGTTGATGGTACTTTGACTAATGTAGATTCTATCAGGATCAAAAATGTAAAAAAAAATTTGAAAACCGGATCAAACAGCAAGTAAGCAGAATGAACAAATCCTCCCTGAGAATAGGAAAAATGTTCTGTTTTAATAAGAATATTACGTATCACAACATAGAACGTGCTATGTTGTAAAACGCGTCATTCTGGCCGAAGAGGATCTCTTCAATTGACCCCGTAGCTTGAAAAAAGTTGAGCCCGAAATTATGATTTAGAAATGGTATTATTTTCGACCATATTGAATTCCTGGATTCCCTTCCCAATTTAACGTTCAAACGTGAGTACGACATTAAATAAATAGGTATATTTCCAATTTTATTAAGAGGTCCACACACACACGGGAACCTTTCTAGCCTAAAACGAGTTTAATAAATAAGAGTTGGTAGTCCTGATGGCCAAAAGCGTTTGACGTGATGAACATTATTTAATAGGAGGTTCCCCATAGCACCTGGTCTGGCACACGAGCGTGGAAGTGTCAAAGTGAGCACGTGATCTGCTCTAGGTAAAATTTATAGACTCAACATCTGACGGCCATAACGTCTTCCACACTGACACGATCTGCTGATGACCTTTAAACGCACAGATGTAGAATTGGAGCCCGAAAAACATTGCGCAACAGTATTCTGATGTTTGTAAACCCAGAAAGATAATCAAATTTAGTTTCAGGCATCGATATTACCTATAAGAGCCCCGAGAGAAATTTGAAAAACTTATCAATCCTGTTAATGATGCATCTTATCACTCCTGATCACGCCTTTCATCTGCACGTGGATGCCTTTAAACTATCATTAAATTTACAAGCTCTCATCTATAAAGTCCATCATCTGCCATAATGTGTCTGTCCTCAATAATTCATGGGGTAAAGTTAACATGTTTAGGCTTCTTGAAACTCCCATATTTTACGTTTCAGAAGCTGTAGCAATCTAAAATAAAAATAAGACTTGTCCGCCGTTAACCAGCAAAACAAATCAAATAAGAAAATAATACTGTTTGTTCCCCAGCCAGGAGGGATTATTTTTGCCAGTTTTACGAATAATTTTCTTTCCTATTTAATAAAATTATTTGCAATTTTGCGAATCAAGAAAGTACACTCAAAAAATAAGTAGTTAGATAATTTAATTGCCAATAAAATTAGCCTTTTATAAATATAATTTAATTAGAATTAAATTTAATTCTTTTTAAAAAATTGGTCATTATGTCACGTTACAAAATTTCTCGCCGTAACACTAGGTACCTATTTCAGAACTACTGACAATGCTGTAAAACGAGACGTTGACACCTGTGTAGGTACCAGTTTTCTTCAAATATATTCGCTAAGGATCCCCTAGTTTGGGCCTAAGGGTCGACTGGCCCCAAGGGATTTCTACTGCATAGTAAGCCATGTACTATAGAAAATCCTAAATTACACATTACCCTGTGTAAAACTTAAAATTGGGTACCTCCCAGCACTAATAGCCAGGGCAAAACGAAAGGTCAAGGTGGAAAAAAGGTTGGTACAGAACGGTGGACAATTAGGGTCCTCAGGTTATCTCACAGGAGGGGCAGGAATTCAACTTTTCGTGTCGTCTGGGCCCTCGACGAAGCCAGAAAAGCGGTTTTACCAAACAGAAGCTGGGGCTAATTAAGGGGTTTACTTCTACAACGGCCAACTTATTCTCGCACTGAGACACCTTGATAGCCGCTTTGGTCTTTGGTGTGAACGAAGGGGAGCCGGTGACAAATGAGACGGTTTAACATTGGTGAAAACTCGCTATTGGAACGGCGGTTTTGAAAACTGGACAGGCTGATTGGAAGGTGTTTTGTTTACAACGCGAGCTCCCCTTGAAATTCAGCAGAAAACGGTGAAATAATATGTTGTAATATTTCCAAAATTCCCATCAATGAGTTAGGCATAGTATTTCCCAGTCGAATTGGGAATTTTCAATTTGATTTTGAAAACACTCAATTTGATTCGGAAAATTCTCAACTCGAAATGAACATGAAATATTTTTGATGATAACTGAATTTTTTCCATCTCCCTACCACAAGATGCTTACCCACAATACATCAGGTCTGAAGGGGTTAAGAATAAGTGGGAAACATTACTTTAATTTTTCAGCAATGTTATGTGGGGTTGTTTCATTGTTCTTTGATAGTTCTTAGCTCTTATTATTACATTTAGGTACAGGTACACCATTGCGTAATTGGATGTGATCATACTTATTGTTTCTCCGAGTCCAATTTTTTCTTTTTTCTCTTCAAAAGGATGCGGCTTGAAGGGATAATTTTCTATCATCATTTGCCGCAAAGCAGTGGAACAATACGGTATCCAAGACATTTAGTATATATTTCACTTTAATGGGAAGGGAAAAAAGTCCGCATTGAGAGGATGATGAGAGAGAAGAAAAGAGCTTGAGTCCTTCCCCTTTTTATTCTCAGAAAATCGTTCCAGAAGTATATAAAATCGTCCTCATTTCTACCGGCGAAACATCAAGCGCGCCAAGAGAGAAAAAGACCTTAATGGTAAAGAAATCTTCTTTGAAAAATACCCCCCTTTGTCTTATGAAATCCTCTCGGCTCACGAAATAAAAAGAAATGATATCTCGAAAACCTTTTCTGTCATCGTTTTACCCACGTCTTCTCTAGCATAAATTAAAAGACAGCAAAATACCATGACGAGATGAAAAGGGGAGGGAACCTTGTGAAAAAGCGTGATTACAACAGCTCAACAGCGGATGAGGGGTTGGGGATGATGGATAAAAATCGAGGGCGGTTATGGGCGAATAAAGAGAGGACTGGAGTTACATTTCAACTAATGACACGAGAGATGATGGCGAACGATGAGAGCGAAAAAGGGAAAAAGAGAAAATCTTCTCGTCGGATGTTTGACAATGACATTAGAGGCCCTCGGGGTTTGTCTCATTACGATCAAATAATCCATTGTCGGAGAATCATCGATCAGCGGGGATCTGAGACGGCGCAGGATCCTGCGCAGGACCTTGAATGCGAGTCCCATTCAGTTAGGGCAATAATACCAGTTTATTAAGCGATGTTAGTTACATAAATAGGGTCCATGCACACAATATTCTATTGCTGGTAAGCAAATCTGGAGGGAGCAAAACAGGGTTATGATAAGATAAGTAAGTAGGTGAAATAATATTGCAAAATCGTCTTTGCAAACGTGCCAGATCGGATGATGGAACATTTTAAGTGTTTTGAATACCTACCTACCCGGAAAAACTTCAGATTCGACCAAAAATCAGACATGAAAAAATACCGAATTTCGGGAAAAATAAGTCTCGCGTATAATCAAACCGTGTTGTAAAAAAATGTTAAACGCCCTGATGGCGATCGATCGTTGCAGAAAGTTCATCAGTCCCCAAGGGAACGTCCTGCACTCTGCCGCTGCCACCACGGTTGGCCGCCTTCTGTTCACCCTAAACCAGTCGCCGTCTAATGGTCCGTTCGATGTAGCTTATAAAGACATTATCGGATCTCTCGAATCAGAGACCGCAAAACGGAAGAATGACTTTCCCTCTCCTGCATCTCCGCTTTCCCGACCCCTTTTATAGTCTTCAATGACGTCAATAGCCGGGGTATTTACCAACATGTCACAACAGGGGCGAGGGTTAAAACTGGTACGGAAGAGTAATCACTGCCACAGCTAAGTCATCTGCCTCCATTTCTTGCATCAATGCCTTCCAATTCTGCTCCACCAAAACCACGAAGTCCCTCGGGGGCTTTGGCGCGTCTCCCTCGTCCGCTTCTTCGCCTCTGCGGAAATACCTCTTTTGTTACTGCCGGGTAATTAAAGTTTCACCACAATGCGGACGTCTCTGAGGAGTCGAGGACGCGATGATCCGAAAAAAGAGGAAAGATAATAATCTTCGGTTGAGTGGGAGATCATGTACCCGACCCGAGGGTCTGACTATGGAGCGCATGGAGTTTTTCTAGGCACAACTGTCGCTCCGGGCCACGTGCTGGCGATGCTTTGCTTTATGATGCTTGAAAACCGAAATCTGCTGCACGGACTGACAGACGGTGAAATGCTTAGATGTGAGATGAAATCGAATGAGCCACGTGCTGAAACGTATCATTTGCCCTGAACAGATTTGTACACGTATAAACACCATATTATTTTTATTGAGCCAAAGTTGCTGCCCTAGCTCAGACACTTTCCTTCAAAAATTCCAGAATCGATTTGCCAACATTTTGTGAGATTGAATACTCATTCATTTAGGCACAGTCTATTCATTTACAGCTAGATTTACCCAAGGACTCTGGCATTGACTAATTTCCAAGAAATTTTCCGTATGACGGTCAATGAAAATATGTCCTAGGTGAAATGTAGGACAGGAAAATGAATCAATAATATAGATGAATGATCATCAGCTTTAAATAAATTGATAAGCATGCCCTTAGTGGGTTGGTTTGCTGCGGTTAAAAATCTGTTTTCGGGCCACTACTCATGGAACTCTTGGGGGAAGAATTCGCAGCGTTTTTTAATCTGTTGCATCAGGGACCACCACAACCTATGCACTGGTACTAAGAGGGCTGCCACTGAACAGCAATGCCTCTGATGTAATCGGAACTGGGCCGTTTGTAAATGCTTAGGTAGCTGTCGAAGAAGGAAATAGCTACAATGTCCTTTCGTATGGTCTTTCACGTTACGCCTTCCTATTGTACTCCAGATCTCGCACTGACCACTCGCCTTTTGTGGTCAGCCCACACTTTGCTTAGTCGGTGTCGAGTAGTTGTCACAGATTGAGAGCGTATCTTGTTCCTTGGACGATGGATCTTCCCTTTCAAGATGGGGTAACGTCGGTTGTTAAAAAGCGATAAAGCCAAGAGATAAAATTCGACCAACTGTGGAAGGTGACGCCTGTTGGCGTTGAGTGACCTAACCTGACTACGCATCATGAGAGAAATCATTTCCCACTAACGCTACCTGAGTGGTATAGATCCTGGCTAATCCTTGCACCTTTTCCTCAGCACTCAGCGACTACAGCTATTTTCAAAAAGTGTTTCAAGATTTTATCGGATCGATCTACCCTCCACTCCGTTACCACAAGGAGGTAAGTGCTATTATCATCGAATCTTCCCATTAGGTAGCTGTCCGGTTTTCAATGAATATCCTCACTTCTTAGTACGCAATGCCTACTAGGCATGGAGGATGAAATCGCAGGTGCTTAAACAGATAGGCACTTCCGAAAGTTTAGTTACAAAGGCTCTTCAAGGTAGCTTCAAAATCTTACATCATCGTACCTAATATGTGTTATTTGTATCGCTAGAGATAACAAGTAGATCGAAATTTGAATGCCTGAAAATGTGTGATCCATGAAACTTGTCATCGATATCCATCAACAAAGAAATTGTAGATTAAGAATTCGGGAATGAAGAATTACGAATGCCCAGTGTATTTTGTGTGTATTGGTTAGTTCTTCTGTCGTTCTTGACTAGGTTACTGATATTTCGCAACCGTTTCTCTGAAATCGTTTCCATCCAAAATGAACATGTTCGATGTATCCAGAAATGGTAGGTACGCTAAGAAGCACAACCTCGAGCAAACCAAAAGCGCATAAGTGGCTTAAATTCGGCCCAATGAATACGCAAAGAAATCGTACATGCGAATTCGCATGCGTTAACTGATGTGCAAAATTTTCGCCACCTTTGGCACAGAACTCAATTCCAGGGCATATCGATAACGAGATGCCCTTTCATCTTCTTCAGCCGGCACCTTCAAAGGTGCTAATCGGATATTCTACGATTTTCCTACCATTGAGGAGTTGAGTGCGCACCTGGACGCCTCTGGAGAAATCCGAGAAAATCCTCGGTAATCAGGCTGCACGTTGAGATGATTGCGGCATTAAAAGGGCGACAATGGCTTCTTTCGAAGTGACCACGTTGCCGAAGTGTTGGACCGGTTTCCAAGTTGACACAGAAGGATTACCACGGCTTGAAATCGAACTCCATTCAGCTTTCACGGAATGTGCCATTTTGTAACTTCTGTTTACCTTCGAGTGACCGTTTCCAGCATGAGGAGAAGCTCTGCGGGATGCTAGAATTGCTGCGAGGGGTACGCGCTGATAGTACGAGGAATTACGTTTGAGGTGAAACAATTTGATTCACCATGGGAAATCCTTCAAGTAAAATTTATCTTGAAGTGTGAAAGAAGTGATACAGAGCAGTGAAAAAGTCTACTGTGAGCGGAAAACCGCGTTCTTGTCATGTAAATGTGAGTTTCACAACTTCAAAGTAGTAACTTTGGAAAGCTGAGTTTCTGGGCAAGTTTTTTTTAAGATTGCGTTTTGATTGACTATGAAATGACTTGTAGAACATTTTTCTAAATTTTATAAATATATATAATATATATCTTCGATGTTTAAAAAATTTAGAAAAATACATATTATGTATGGGGTATGGGGACGTTTTCAAGAGAGAAGTTTATCGTCGGTCAATCGGTGCCCGATAAAGCTGGAGCCTGCTGTTAAGTTAGTAATTATTGTTTCAATCCGGGCTCTCTCCAAACAATCGGAGCACCGACCAATCTGAGTTGAAGCTTTATCCATCAAATAGCGTTCGTCTAAATTAGAGCAGATCCTCCGCTTCCCATCCCGCCCCCGTCGTCGGAACTCAAAACTGAACGTTTCCCCTCGAGTTCGTTAAGCGCTTCCCAAACTCTGCAATTTCATCCTCATCGGCTGCAAAGCGGACGAACAATTGGCGAACTTCGCCTATCAGCTAGCAAGTGGTCGAGCCTTAATTGTTCAAATTGAAAGGGATTTTCAACAGTGTCTAATTGGTTGGCCCCGAGTCCAGAAGTGGAAACAATCAAGGGTAAAAGTTGGTTCCAGAGGCTCACGATTTGATCTATTTTTGGCGATTCCCGTTTTCGCAGCGACAGTAATCGTATCGTTTTTTGTAGTCAGATATCTTAGGGTTAGAGTCTTCAGGAAAACTCCGTCTCTTTTTATCGAGCATACAATTTCAAACTCCGGGAAATTTAGGGCCGGTTTATCAATTTATTTGAATCTAGATTTACCCAAGGACCCTTGAATTTTCTAATTTCTAAGAAATTTTCTGTATGACAGTCAGTGAAAATATGTCGTAGATTAAATGTAGCGCAGATCAGACTAGCTCGAGCAGCATATTTTTCTCAACGATTTTGATTGCCACCACTTAGCCACAATCAAACAATTCGAATGCTTCAACTAGGCGTTTCAAGTGCCCTTCTGTCGAGGGCCCTCCATGGCACACTGGTCTGGAATTTGGTTCTTTGTTGCGAATGTTAATCCAAACAATGGTACCTTCGGTTGCTCCAAGGGGCAATCGCAAAGGGTCCATCGAGTCCTTAAAAACTACCAGCTGCAGGCGAAAATCGAGGGGATGTTGTGCCCTACACCACTGCTGCACCAATGAAAGCGATCCATCCGAGTGTGAAAATAGTGGCCATCATAAAGCCGCTCTGGACTATTAGTTTCGATGCCCAAGGGCATTTGCAAAACTCGAAGGGGTAGTTTCAGGACGTCCGGATGAAAATTTGGAAAAATATTTTTATAAGACGTTAGCGTTGTGGCTATTGTTGGGGTCAACAACACCTCAGTGCCCATGCAATAAAAGGGACATACAAGTGTTGAAATTTACGATTTTTGAACTTAGCATAAATGAGAATTTCGAGTTCTTTTGACACTTTTTGCATCAGTAATAAAATAATAGTGTTTTCGTGTTGTATTGGTCAAGGTACCTGGAAAGTCTAATAGCTAGTCTACAATCAGTAAAAATATGACGATGTTCTGATGTCTATCAAAGCGTTTAGAAATGTTTATACGTGAAAAACGTATTGCGCTACGGAGGACCGCGCGCGGGACGAATTGGAGGGCGCGGAAGTCAAGAGTTAACGTCACAGTGTACCCTTCTGCAAAAATCGCTATACCAATCCGTTTCTGCGGAGAAGTGTACGTTTATCCAGGTAGCGAGTCTATTCCTCCGCGTTGAAAATCGATCCTCCCATTCTCCAAAACGGGACCACCAAAGCGAGTTGATGCGGTGCCGAGGCTGAAAACGAAGATCTCTTGTTAGAACTGATGTTCTCGCTGTTGGCAATGCATAATTCATGAGGTATCGCGTCCTCCCTTCGCTCTTGACGGGTTGGTTAAAGTTTAATTAGATCTGTCTTAACAGGAGCTCGGATCTGTTGGCGGTCGTGGAAAATCTTTTTGACGTTATTCTTAACCCCTTCTCCAACGTTGGACGGGAAATGGGTTGAACCCGCCCGTCTCGAATGCGGAATGGCGGAAAAAGGCGTTTCTGTACAGAATACTGATTGTCCCATTACCGCTGTGAGGTTATTTTCCATCTCCTAGCGGCGGCTCTTGATTTGAATGCAAAGTACGGCGAAAAGTTGAGCATTCGTTATTTTTTTTGGACGACGTGATAACGAAATTAGAGAATGCCATTATTTCGCGAAGAAACTCGGAGAAACGGAAATTCCTGCACCAGACTCTCCAGTTTTACGAGGAATCTTCGTAAACCACAGGATCAGTATACTGGATGATTCAGAGCATACTAGCCAAATGAATATCTGTTCAGTGGTTGGAAATAAAAATTAATGTTACGTGTAATACACCATTTTAGTTTATTATTCAATAATAAACCATTGCAATCGCCCAAGAAGAAAAATTCTCTGGCCTACCCTGGAATTTTCAAGGTTTACGTTTCAAAGTGTAGAAAATCCAAATCTGCAATGGAAAAAAAAATGTATACCAGTTTTTTCCGTTTAAGGGTGTGTGGGAGCAAGTGGGGGCTTCTGCCAAGAGATTGCGCTGACTTTCACGGCTTGCACTTTCATGCTTATCGAGTATACAGCCATATTATACGAAGTTGATATAGGTACCTACCATAATGTTGAAGAGGGCATAACAGAAAAAAGACTATTTTTAGCAGTCAAGTAAACGAGAATGTAAAGAGAACGAGAGGTATGAACGAAAAATGCCAACAATTTGGAAAAAATGTTAGACGATGAATCAAACAATCAAAAGCAAAATTTTAAATTCCAATTTTTTATCGATTTTTTCATGCAATTTATATTACATTTTTTTGCTGTGGCGCCACCAATATTAATCCAGAAAAATGGAAAAAATAGAGTACAAAATGGCAGGCTTCCTCCCCATTTCAATGGAGGAATTTTTCAAATTGGATCAAAATCGGTAGCGTGAAACTAAACACTTAAGTGACAAAGTAAGCAAACAACGCAAGCAAAAAAAAACTTACAAGTCAACTTGGGTAACCACCTCCACCTCCTTTAAACCATCGCCACCTCCTTAAACAAAGGGTTAATGAAAAATTCACCTCCACCTTCACATTCGCCTCCACATCCAATTAATAAAAAAACTAGGTACCTACCTCCACCTACTTAGAAAAAATTGGGTTGAAAAAAAATGCACTCAATATCCCGTTTTACTCGCACGTTCAAAAACCATTTCAGCATCTCTACAAAACTGTCGACGGCCGTTCGATTCAGCCAAAATCTCCCATTTTACAAGAGTGGATGAGGCAAAGTCGAAAATAGCCGACAAGACTGGCCACCATTGTTCGAGAGAGAAGCTTCGGTCAGGTAATTGTTGGCAAATCCGAAAATCGGCCGAACGCACAGCCCGACCGGCCGCACCTTTTGTTGTTGTTCTCCGCAGGGCATCGGGGCTGTCTCAGATTGTCGGGAAAATCCTCGTCCCACGGCCGACGGGCGATCTCGGAGGTTGTCAGGGCTATTGGCCGACCTGAGAGCGATCAATGTTCCAGGGCGTACTCGAACGCGCCCTACGCTCGTCGACTATAATTGGAGATGATATTAGAACTCGAGGGTTACCTGAGGGCGCTGCAGGGCGTCCTCGCTACCCTTTTGTCCCCAGATCATCCGACGCCATGATCACAAATGGATTGTTGTTCCAACCAGCGCTCTCGGAAATATCGCGATACCGTCGGGGTTGATACATCCCCTCGGATCCTCGCCCATCTTTCGACTCATCTGCGCTTTGATCAATTTCCAGGAGCGCCGCGGGGCTTCCCGCCCCTTGTATTAGTGAGCTAATCTCTTCACATGACGTTGATGGCTTGTCTTTTGTTATTATAAGCTTTTGTGAATCGATTTTTATGCCCGGGCAAAAAGTATAACAGTTAAAATTACCATGAGAATGTAATCTATTATTATTGGATATTCGCTCGTTCATCCGGGTCCCGAAGGACCGAAATTTCGTATCCTGGGGCGTGTGTATTGGATCCATATTTCTTAAAAAGTGAACCTATGAAGCCGGGCAGGAAAAATAAAATTTAACACCCACTGAAAATTGGTTTTTCACGTTTCAAGGGGTGTAGAATTCGAATCTGCAATAAAAATGTTTGGTCCGTCAGCCGACCGCCGTCCGGGGGTTTTCAGGGGAAAGGAGTTTTCGTGGATTTTGGAATTGTTGCGTTTACGGAGTATAATAAACCCTTTTATGTTTGTATTCGAAAAATGAACCCTTATGCAGAATTTGTTCTCGGATACAACCAGAACAATAATGTACACATGTCACTGATATACTGGCCACGTTTTCAAAGTATTATATAACTTTTTTTTTACATTTTTCAATTTTGAAAAAGTGACAAGTGATTAAGTTTTTTAAACCTGGCCGAAGAGTTTGAAATTTTCCATTTTTTTAAGATCCCCACTGCACTTAACTCTACTCTACACAATTCTGAAAAAGTTTTGTCGACATCGATTTCGTTTTTTCGATTTTCGATTGCTTATAGGTACCAAAGCTGCTATGAATCGAAATTGAAAATCAAAAAACGAAATCGATATCGACAAAACTCGAAAGTGGATGAATGCAGTTTTGGAGGAAAACTCTTCAATTGAGGTAAATCAAGCAAAATAAGCTTGGAGCAAATTGATGATGAATAATAATGTTTTGAATATAAACAAGAGAATGAAAGGTCTTTTGTTTCATTTTACCACAAACATTAACTTAACGTGTATATCAAATTTCGCTTTGTACTTCGATTTATATCGTAAATTCACGTGCGCAAGGTAATTTCTGACCCTGTACGCAAAGGGTAAAAAAAAGTGCCAGGCGAATACCCGCATTATCGAAATTCGTCGGAGTGGAAAAATAGCGAAAATAAAAACGGAGGCTCGGAAGAGTCGGCGAAGTTGGACGAAAGATCTTTTTGTGTGACGACCCGTTCGGAAAAAGCTCAATTCATTTCGAGTCGGTATAGGCCAGATTAGTCGAGGGGGTCAGAGGGGGAGATTGAGAGAGTTGGAATGATTGGGGCCCTTTCAATACAAGATAGGGGTTAGATCGGCCTCCAATCCACGAGTAATTCTCCTGACCGTCGAACGGAGGTCTCGGGCTTGGCTGAGCACAAAAGAAGTCACCTAACCATTCAAACTCGCGCGAGTCGGTTGGTCCGCGTCTGGGGGTTGGGGCTTATTTCAGTCGACGACAGCGATTTCCTTTTCAATTCCAGATATAAGAGACCGAGTGGAAAAAGGCTGGAAAAAGGAAGTTCCCCGCTTCTCCGCCGGTTCCTTCCCTCCTCTATATACATTTTCTCCAATTTTCGACGAGTTGGGGTCAATTTAATCGATTGGTTCCTAATATTGGGTTGTGCTGATAGCGTTCGAGGCCGAGTTTCTATACACATTGAATTCACGTTTGACCGTGTCTATTCAGTCTAAAGAGGAATCTACTATACCTAAATATGAATATAGAAAGTGACAATTCTGGGACTAGATAATCGTAGAACTCGTTATCGTGAAGTGGTTGATAGGATGTAGTGATATTGATGCAAATAATGACCCAATGTTGAATAGTGTTGTCAGCAGATCAGGGGTAAAAACTGCCCCCTTCTTAATTCTTCAGCACCAACAAGCGCTACAATTCATTTTCTGGCAAAACTGCAGTATAACTCAGCTGTTCAGCTACCAATTTAACAATACTCCAAGAACAATATCGAGACTAATTATTTGAATTCACTGGTTGGATATTTTTCTCGAAAAATCGTCAAACTTAGCTGGAAGAATCCGAACAAAAGTGCCTCTAGCTCTTTCAGCTCCTCCGAGTACAAAAGTCCTGTTGCGAATGGGGCCATTATTCAGCCGCTGTGGAACTTCAACTCGCTTACCAAGTACAGATTTCAGCCAGTAATTAGCATCCAAGAAAGGGTTAGCCGGAACAATGGCATCCCTCTTGAAAAAGTCCTCTTAATTAATTCTGAAAAGGAAAAATCGACGATCCTGTTGATGTACCCCATCAGTTGCTGAAACCCCTCCAACGTCCGCTGTCACAATCGCGATCCACCCCATCGAATGAGCCTAAACGGAGATTTCGTTGTTTCGCCAACCATGAAAAACGAGGACGAACTGTACGCAAAATTTTTAATCCTCATTAGTCGCCGAGAGCGATTTTGTTATGCTTAGTGCATGGAGACTCGTGGTTTTCCGTTTTTCTCCAAGGCACATAATGTAATGCCTAATAGACTTCATTATTTCATCCTCCTCTCCTTTTGGCTACTCATAAACGTTGGACGCTTTTTCCAAAACACGGTTTAGTCCTTCTTTGCTGATAAAAAAGTATTAGTTAGCAGTTATGCAAGCATTCTCTTGGTGGTGAACTGAGTTAAATGCTCAACTCACCAAAATATGCATAATATATTATTATGCATTATATTATTGTGCATAATATATTATTATGCACACCTGATGGCATCAGCATAGAGGTCGGTACATAGCGAATTCGAATCTTCGGCAACTCACGCCGACCTAGCATCGGGTCATCGATGCTAGGTCGGCGTGAGTTGCCGAAGATTCGAATTCGCTATGTACCGACCTCTATGCTGATGCCATCAGGTGTGCATAATAATATATTATGCACAATAATATAATGCATAATAATATATAATGCATATTTTGGTGAGTTGAGCATTTAACCCAGTTAAGATTGAAATATCCGTTTAACCCTTTATCTGAAGAAATACAAACTGCAGTCTAAAATCAAGCAAATCCGGCGATCCCGAAGGGCGGGGAAGCAGAAAATAATAGGGGCAATAGCTGAGGCTTCGGTAATGGAGAAGGGCCATTGCTTCTCCGGCGAATAATAAGACAAGGAAAGGAAGTGGCGAACAAGCAGCGCGAGAAGTGCGAGAAGCCAGAAAAGGGAAGGTTAAAAGCTCCCCGGTTAGATTAGGAGTTGCCACCCCAAAACTCCTTGGTGGGGAAAGCGAGGAAAGCCAGCAGCCAGTCGGAGGGTTGAGGCAATTCCAAAACAAGTTACTCCGTTGTTTTCCCCAGACCTCCATTCTAAGCTAACCTCTTCGTTCTCCTCTTCGGCGGAGTTTTCCCCAGACAAGGCCTGCGGTGGGTCGATGAAAACGAGAAAAGCAGCAACTTGCCACTTCTCGAGTCTTCTTAACTCTTTTCCACGCCAGCTTCTGTAGTTTCCTTGTCGAGGTTGGGCCCTCCTCTTAATCCTGAAGAGCCTCCTGCGGAATAACACCTCGCCTCCCGCCCTCCGCCAGGAAACTTGTTCGGCTCAACTCTCTTTCCATCTCTATTTACCGCGTTTCACTGGCAACCCGAATTACGCCCTGCGTTTCTTCACTTCGAGCCCAAACGAATAGAAAAACGCCCCTTTCCCAAAAGGGCCGACTAAAATGGACGTTTATTTCCCCCGGAGTTCGTTTCACACTGACGAACCTTATCGTTGGCGGATTCTACTCTCCGACCAATCAGAGACGATGACGATCAAGAAAACGTTTCTCCTGCTCAAACATTCGAGAAACTGATATTTCGGCTTTAAATGCCGGATTTCACAAAGTTGAAGATAAAAAGCTTAACCCAAGAACTGAATAGTAGTTTATCTATACGATGAGTGCACTGTGGGTTGTTTGACACCCCAAGCACGAAAATCCTTGATTTTTTCGGTTTGTCAAATTTGCTATTTAAACTGTGCAGCACATATTGCTCATAATGATTGCCCAGTTGTCATGCCGGTAAGTATGAAGCCACTAACTCCCGCTTGATCTAGCATGAAAAAAAAGTTGAGGCCTCCTTTTGGGTTTTTCTTTTATGAAAACGAGTCGATTCAAGATTGGGGCAATTTTCAGGCCGGTTAAGACTTTCCTTATCTCCATTTGTCAAATCAACGCGGCACAGATTAAAAACGCACCCCAGACTAAGTGGGGATCAAGCTAGAAGATATGTGACAACATGGAAAGTTGAGTCAGCAGAAAACCCAACACTGAGCCTCCAATTGAAACCCTCGGTAAATTAATAATTCGACAGACGGTCGCCCCGTAGTCCAGTGGCTTGGACATCCGCTTTCGGAGCAGGGGGTCCCGGGATCGCAACTGCATTATCATCATTTCGGTCGAAACAAAGATTTTCGGCCGAAGAAGCTTCTACCTTTCTTTCTTTCGGTACAATGGTGGCAGCGGTGGGATCCGACGATCTCAATACAGTAGTTCTCACGTATAGTCAATTCAGCGATAAAACGCACAACAGAACAATTGGAGCACTCAGGCCTTTGTAAATAGTAATTCACGCGACATTACGCGACTTTCTGCTGACGTCGACTTTCTCTCACCTTCTCTCCCGTTCATGGCAGCGAGCCCCATGTGCGCTCTGGTCAAGCTGCCCGTTGACGGAGCAACGGCTCCTAGGGAGGGAGTCATGTGACAACATGGAAAGTTGAGTCGGCAGAAAACCCAACACTGAGCCTCCAATTGAAACCCTCGGTAAATTAATAATTCGACAGACGGTCGCCCCGTAGTCCAGTGGCTTGGACATCCGCTTTCGGAGCAGGGGGTCCCGGGATCGCAACTGCATTATCATCATTTCGGTCGAAACAAAGATTTTCGGCCGAAGAAGCTTCTACCTTTCTTTCTTTCGGTACAATGGTGGCAGCGGTGGGATCCGACGATCTCAATACAGTAGTTCTCACGTATAGTCAATTCAGCGATAAAACGCACAACAGAACAATTGGAGCACTCAGGCCTTTGTAAATAGTAATTCACGCGACATTACGCGACTTTCTGCTGACGTCGACTTTCTCTCACCTTCTCTCCCGTTCATGGCAGCGAGCCCCATGTGCGCTCTGGTCAAGCTGCCCGTTGACGGAGCAACGGCTCCTAGGGAGGGAGTCATGTGACAACATGGAAAGTTGAGTCGGCAGAAAACCCAACACTGAGCCTCCAATTGAAACCCTCGGTAAATTAATAATTCGACAGACGGTCGCCCCGTAGTCCAGTGGCTTGGACATCCGCTTTCGGAGCAGAGTTGCGAAAAAAGTAATCTCATTACCCATTACAAATTACACATTACTTTGGAGAAATGTAATGACCATTACCCATTACAATTCTCCAATGTAATGGTAATGGCCATTACTTTTCCGATTACTTGTAATGAGTAATCGAACCTGGCCATTACCCATTACAAGTGTTTGAAAATGTAATGACCAAATTTCGATTACCAATTACAAAAAGTAATGGAGTAATTGTAATCGGATTACTTCGATTACTTAAAAGAAATTGGAGTAATCAGATTAATTCAAATTAATCGGATTATAGGAGAGGAATTGACTCAAGGAGATCAGCAGAAGGGCCCATTTCGCCATTTCCCATACCGCTGGTCGCACGAGGCTGAAATTTGGTACACAGCCTCAGAGGAGCCCCTCAGCATGACTGGCAAGACCAAAATACCTTCTGATCAGCTGAGGAGCCCATGGCGCTAATTTCAATACCGTTAGTCGTATAACGCTGAAATTTGGTACACAGCCTCAGAGGAGCCCCTCAGCAAGATTGGCAGGGCCAAAACACGTTCTGATCAGCTGAGGAGCCCATGGGGGTAATTTCAATACCGTTGGTCGTGTGATGCTGAAATTTGGTACACAGCCTCGGAGGAGTCCCTGAGCAAGATTGGCTGGGCCAAAACACGTTCTGATCAGCTGAGGAGCCCATGGGGGTAATTTCAATACCGTTGGTCGTGTGATGCTGAAATTTGGTACACAGCCTCGGAGGAGTCCCTGAGCAAGATTGGCTGGGCCAAAACACGTTTTGATCAGCTGAGGAGCCCATGGGGGTAATTTCAATACCGTTGGTCGTGTGATGCTGAAATTTGGTACACAGCCTCGGAGGAGTCCCTGAGCAAGATTGGCTGGGCCAAAACACGTTCTGATCAGCTGAGGAGCCCATGGGGGTAATTTCAATACCGTTGGTCGTATAACGCTGAAATTTGGTACACAGCCTCAGAGGAGTCCCCCAGCAAGAATGGCAGGGCCAAAACACGTTCTGATCAGCTGAGGAGCCCATTGCGCTAATTTCAATACCGTTGGTCGTATAACGCTGAAATTTGGTACACAGCCTCAGAGGAGTCCCCCAGCAAGATTGGCAGGGCCAAAACACGTTCTGATCAGCTGAGGAGCCCATGGGGGTAATTTCAATACCGTTGGTCGTATAACGCTGAAATTTGGTACACAGCCTCAGAGGAGTCCCTCAGCAAGATTGGCAGGGCCAAAACACGTTCTGATCAGCTGAGGAGCCCATTGCGCTAATTTCAATACCGTTGGTCGTATAACGCTGAAATTTGGTACACAGCCTCAGAGGAGTCCCCCAGCAAGATTGGCAGGGCCAAAACACGTTCTGATCAGCTGAGGAGCCCATGGGGGTAATTTCAATACCGTTGGTCGTGTGATGCTGAAATTTGGTACACAGCCTCGGAGGAGTCCCTGAGCAAGATTGGCTGGGCCAAAACACGTTTTGATCAGCTGAGGAGCCCATGGGGGTAATTTCAATACCGTTGGTCGTATAACGCTGAAATTTGGTACACCGCCTCAGAGGAGCCCCTCAGCAAGATTGGCTGGGCCAAAACACGTTCTGACCAGCTGAGGAGCCCATGGCGCTAAATCCAATACCGTTGGTCGTATGATGCTGAAATTTGATATGGAGCCTCGGAATAGCTCCTCAGCAAGATTGTTAGGGTCAGAATCCTCAGCTGATCAGGAAAAGTTTTGGTCTTGCTAATCATCTTTGAGGCAGCATACCAAATTTCAGCATAATACGACCAACGGTAATGGATTCGACGCCATGGGCTCCTCAGCTGATCAGAACGTGTTTTGGCCCAGCCAATCTTGCTCAGGGACTCCTCTGAGGCTGTGTACCAAATTTCAGCATCGCACGACCAACGGTATTGATATTACCCCCATCGGTTCCTCAGCTGATCAGAACGTGTTTTGGCCCAGCCATTCTTGCTGGGGGACTCCTCTGAGGCTGTGTACCAAATTTCAGCATCACACGACCAACGGTATTGAAATTACCGCCATGGGCTCCTCAGCTGATCAGAATGTGTTTTGGCCCTGCCATTCTTGCTGGGGGACTCCTCTGAGGCTGTGTACCAAATTTCAGCGTTATACGACCAACAGTTTTGAAATTACCGCCATGGGCTCCTCAGCTGATCAGAACGTGTTTTGGCCCAGCCAATCTTGCTCAGGGACTCCTCCGAGGCTGTGTACCAAATTTCAGCATCACACGACCAACGGTATTGAAATTACCGCCATGGGCTCCTCAGCTGATCAGAATGTGTTTTGGCCCTGCCATTCTTGCTGGGGGACTCCTCTGAGGCTGTGTACCAAATTTCAGCGTTATACGACCAACAGTTTTGAAATTACCGCCATGGGCTCCTCAGCTGATTGGAAGGTATTTTGGTCCCGCCAGCCATGATGAGGGGCTCCTCTGAGGCGGTGAACCAAATTTCAGCATCGCACGACCAACGGTATTGAAATTACCCCCATGGGCTCCTCAGCTGATCAGAACATGTTTTGGCCCGGCCAATCATGCTGAGGGACTCCTCTGAGGCTGTGTACCAGATTTCATCATCGTACTACCAACGGTGTTGGAATTAGCGCCATGGGCTCCTCGGCTGATCAGCTAGTCGGGGAACGTCGTCAATCTTGCTCATGAGGCCCTCAAGCAATTCCAGCTGTATTGGAGTCCTTAGGACTGTACGGGTTTTGGCGAAGTGGGCCCCGCTGCTGATTGTGAGGGTTCCCATTTCTCCACTGCTGCAAGAAGTTCCTTAGAATGGCTGAACGAGTTTCTAAAATCAATTTCTTTTCTATAATCCGATTAGTTTTACGTAATCTGATTACTCCAATTTCTTTTCTGTAATCTGATTAATTTCGAGTAATTTGATTAATTTTGAGTAATCTGATTAATTTTGAGTAATCGGATTACTCCAATTACTTTCAAGTAATCGAAGTAATCCGATTACAATTACTCCATTACTTTTTGTAATCGGTAATCGAAATTTGGTCATTACATTTTTCGATCATTTGTAATGGGTAATGGCCAGGTTCGATTACTCATTACGTGTAATCGGAAAAGTAATGGCCATTACCATTACTTTTGAGAAATTGTAATGGGTAATGGTCATTACATTTTCTCATAGCGAGATTGTAATTCGATTAGTAATCATTACTCATAGCAATGATTACTTAACAACTCTGTTTCGGAGCAGGGGGTCCCGGGATCGCAACTGCATTATCATCATTTCGGTCGAAACAAAGATTTTCGGCCGAAGAAGCTTCTACCTTTCTTTCTTTCGGTACAGATAAGACCAATGTGCAACGGACGATCAAAGTTCACCGGGAGTGTACTTGCCTTTGACCCAAATCAATTCAGGAACTTCGAAAAAAGATTGAGAAATGAGGGAGGAATGGGAATTTTTTTTTCTGTTCACAGACGGACTTGTTCAAGTTTATGTCACTTCGAGTAAAAATGTATTTGATGATGTGAAATGTGAGATTTTTCCGAACCTCCGATCCGATTTTCAATTTTGGATGACTACCTAGTACTACTAGTGAGCACTACCGAGGTACTTTCAATTTTTCAGTAGGTAGAAGTGAACACGCCATTATAAACCGCTAAAATCGCGTTATGCGACCGTTTCATAAGCCAGCCCTCCAGTTCAACCCCCGTCCGAGCTTGACCGCCTTAGTTTCCAAGCTTAAACTTGATTCCCGAGAGAGGGAACGGTGCTTGGAAACGTTGGAGTGAAAGCGGGTAAAACGGGCGGCTAATTGCAAGAACAAGCTTGTTACTTCAGAACAATGACGTGCGAGTCGAGGGTGAAAAGCGGCGGGGCCGGGGGCCTGGAGATATCGCCGTTCGGGCACAATGGCCCACGGCGGAGCCATCCACTCCAATTAGCGGGTCGACTCAAGTGGCAGGAGAGGGAGGCCGGAAAAGCCGAGGCCCCCGAGCGGAGGCTCGGCCTTTCAACCCCTAGTCGGGGGGTGGGGGGTGAAGCTCTTACATAGAACAGCGTAGGGCTGAAAGACTCGTCCGGTCACAATGCCTTGGCCGTTCCCAAGGATTCAGCGACTCACGTGCTTTGTAAATAGAGAAGGCCCCCGAGGACTCACGTGTCTGTAACAGAAACCACTCTGAAAGCCGGGCGGCACCCGCGATTGTTCTACGTGTTGCTTTCCGGTTTGATGTTGCGCTTCAGTTACCGATCGCCCGTACTATGTACTATCATCTAGCCTATTACTCATATACATGCATAGTGATCAACCGAGTATAGAGCTAACAATGTCATGTATCGAGCATGTATGGGGCTTCTTCTCTTTTTTTCCGGTAACGAGCACCCCGCCAGTGCGTTTTAAGTGGGCGATGATGAATAATTATGATGACTCAATATGCTGTTGGAGCGGTTAGTGTAGATGGTGCTGCAGTTGTTAGTAGTATGGTGGTGGTGATGGTGTTGGTAAAGGTCGTGGTTGTGGTGGTAGCGGTTGTGTTGATTAATCTGGTTTTTGTGGTTTGGTAGATGGTGGTTGCGGTTGAGGTAGTAGTGGTGTTGGTGGTGGTGATGGTGGGGTGGTTATGGTTGTGGCTGTAGTGGTGGTGCTGGTGGTGGTGGTGGTTGTGGTGATGGTGGTGGTGGTTGTGGCTGTGGTGTTAGTGGTGGGGGTGGTGGTGGTGGTGGTGGTAGCAGTGGTGGTTGTGGTGATGGTGGTTGTGGTGACGGTGGTTGTGGTGACGGTGATTGTGTTGGTTTCTCTGGTGTTAATGGTTGTGTTTATGTTGGTCGTTGTGGTAGTGGGGTGGTGGTGATGGTTTTGTTGTTGGTGGTGGTGGTGGTAAGACCAAAATGGCCAACGAGACAACATGGGGTGGTGACGGGGCGAGGGGAGAGGGCAAGAATCGACTTTGCAGTGGAAGAATGGATGATGGCATTGATTTTGATGAAAAGTGTGCCAGAAATAGTAGGTAGTACCCACAATGTAGGTACCTGCAGGATGGTATTTTTAGTAGTCATCAAGTCGAGTAGGCATGCGCTGATATTGTTTTTGCAATTTAATATTTATAGGAAAATAACGTGGCTGCTATTTTCCAGAAAACTTCCATCACCCGATGCTCCGGTGATTCCATGGCGAGAAGTCCCTCCTCCTTTCCGGTTTTGGGGAGAGAAATCGAATAAGCCATAGGCCAAAATCAAAGCAGTGTTTATATTGATCTTCCTGTTAAGGGAGTCCCCTAGTAGCAAAGGGAGGAAAAGGATTGATTGAAGTGTAAACTCCCGCCCTCATCTTGTTACCGCCGTCAGGCGGATTTCCCCACCCACGGAATCATCCCCACTCCACGACTTCTGACGAACATTCAAGTATCAGCCATGGCGGCGGTTTCGACTTCCCCCATCCAGGGGCTTTTCTTCGTATGTCAGCAGAGCACGAAGGGTTTTCCACTTCCCCCGGCCGCTTTTCCTTTCTGATCATTGCCCAGGTAGAGGAGGTAGACCCCAATTCGGCCTTTTATTAGCAGGAGTAGGCTTTTCTTTGTAAATTCGCCTCATCCTTCAGTCGATTTCACCTACCTGCCGGTTTTCAGCCCTCCTTTCAGCACTCAATTAATGGTAAATCGACGTTTCTCGAAAACTTCATCTCCCGCTTGATTGCCAAGTTAGCTAATATTGATCCACGTGCTGACAATAAACTATTGTATTAGAAGTCCCTGGTAATTTGAACCCACGGATTTTAATGTCAGCCTCCAAAGCCACTTATGAATGAACTAATGAATAATAACCTATGCTATTCCAATTATAAACATTCAAAGAAACATCATCTTACAGTGGAATATGTCCCAGGCCAATGACGAAGTCGCCGACATCCATCTTGAATTCAAAAAATTCAAAAAACTTCAATTTACCTCGTCACCTACGCACCGTGCCCAGTAACCCGTCTAGTAAAATATTTCAATTATTCAGCCCTGAATTGGTTTTTATTCAGCAGGAAAAATAATTTTTATAGTCAGCGGTAGAAAATATTCCTTTCTCGCAATTAATGGTACTCGCCCTAAATTGATCGTCGGATTTCCCGGAGAGAAACAAACTCCCGTTTGTTGAAACGGGGGCCATCAAATCTAAATTGTGATTGGAGATTTGAAGTAAAAGCGCCTCGTTTATTTTATCCGCTCGACGAATTGATATTTCTCCAATACGGGGGATTTTTTTTTATCGGAAGCTTTCGAAAATCCACTCGCACTCCGCTGCGCTATTTCCGAGCGCTATTGGAAAAACGGTCGAGCCAACCTGCGAGAGCGCCACTAACCCTAATCAATCAATCGTGCGTTTTTGAGCACTCCCGACTCTTCGCCGAAGTTATTATTTACAGAGCTTTTCCATTTGGGCCGGTCTCAAATCTTCCCGTGCACCTCTGCAAAACTTCGACGGAATGAATAAGCTGATTTTGACTGTCTCATTCACTGCTTAACAGAGGGTGAAAGCTTTTAATGCCATTTTCCAACGGATACGAAACGCGCATTCGTCATTTTTTGAAGCGGGATTTTCATTAGGTTTTCACACATAATGGCCGACGAGTTGCACGTATGACCCCCAACTGCGTCTACCTAATTAACCGAGAACACGTATCAACTCGACCGCGAAAAATTAATGGGGTTGAAAATTTGCGAGGGATGGTATGGAAATGAGAGAATTCGGAAAACGAACATTGGCGTATTTTCGAATCATTACAACGACCCAAATGTCCATTTCGTGCGAATCAAAAACGGAACCCTGTCACTTATTGAAAAGGGCGGTAACGACAGGTCAACAGGTGACAATGAGACCGATAATTAGGACCGATTCGGTAGCTGATGGGATCAAAAAGTCCTGAAACTCGTTGAAAGTCAAACTGTAATTGAAAACCAAACTGAAGGTGAAGGTGAAACAAAAGTTTCAATTGAAACAGAAGTTGCAAGTGGAACAAACGTTGCAAGTGAAACTGAAGTTGGACACGAGGATAATATCCTTCTAATATGAATACATATTATTCATTTTCTAACAACTTTCACCTCATTTTCAAAACTTTTTGGGCCTCCTTGCAACTGCAAACTACAAAGAAAAAAAACTCTACCTCATAATCAAACTCGAAGTGAAACTAACAATGAAACAGAAAATGCAACTCATACCTAATCGAAATCGAAGTCAAACTCACAATGAAACCGAAACTCAAACTAATAATCGAACTCGAAGTCAAACTCACAATGAAACCAAAACTCAAACTCATAATCAAAATCGAAGTAAAACTCACAATGAAACAGAAACTCAAACTCATGATCGAAATCTAAGTCAAACTCACAATGAAACAGAAACTCAAACTCATAATCGAAATCGAAGTCAAACTCACAATGAAACAGAAACTCAAACTCATGATCAAACTCGAAGTCAAACTCACAATAAAACCGAAACTCAAACTCATAATCGAAATCGAAGTCAAACTCACAATGAAACAGAAACTCAAACTCATAATCGAAATCGAAGTCAAACTCACAATGAAACCGAAACTCAAACTCATAATCGAAATCGAAGTCAAACTCACAATGATACAAATACTCAAAGTCATAA
Organism: Nesidiocoris tenuis; assembly: GCA_036186465.1. Lineage (NCBI taxonomy): Eukaryota > Metazoa > Arthropoda > Insecta > Hemiptera > Miridae > Nesidiocoris > Nesidiocoris tenuis. Next base: position 5,286,961 of record AP028915.1, on the reverse strand, counting down.
TCGAAATCGAAGTCAAACTCACAATGAAACCGAAACTCAAACTCATAATCGAAATCGAAGTCAAACTCACAATGAAACTAAAACTCAAACTAATAATCGAACTCGATGTCAAACACACTATGAAACCAAAACTCAAACTCATAATCAAAATCGAAGTCAAACTCACAATGAAACTCAAACTCAAAATCGAAATCGAAGTCAAACTCACAATGAAACAGAAACTCAAACTCATAATCGAAATCGAAGTCAAACTCACAATGAAACAGAAACTCAAACTCATAATCGAAATCGAAGTCAAACTCACAAGGAAACAGAAACTCAAACTCATAATCGAAATCGAAGTCAAACTCACAATGATACAGCAACTCAAAGTCATAATCGAAATCGAAGTCAAACTCACAATGAAACCAAAACTCAAACTCATAATCAAAATCGAAGTCAAACTCACAATGAAACTCAAACTCAAAATCGAAATCGAAGTCAAACTCACAATGAAACAGAAACTCAAACTCATAATCGAAATCGAAGTCAAACTCACAATGAAACAGAAACTCAAACTCATAATCGAAATCGAAGTCAAACTCACAATGAAACAGAAACTCAAACTCATAATCGAAATCGAAGTCAAACTCACAATGAAACCGAAACTCAAACTCATAATCGAAATCGAAGTCAAACTCACAATGATACAAATACTCAAAGTCATAATCGAAATCGAAGTCAAACTCACAATGAAACTCAAACTCATAATCGAAATCGAAGTCAAACTCACAATGATACAGCAACTCAAAGTCATAATCGAACTCGCTGTCAAACTCACAATGAAACTAAAACTCAAACTCATAATCGAAATCGAAGTCAAACTCACAATGAAACTAAAACTCTAACTAATAATCGAACTCGATGTCAAACACACTATGAAACCAAAACTCAAACTCATAATCAAAATCGAAGTCAAACTCACAATGAAACTCAAACTCAAAATCGAAATCGAAGTCAAACTCACAATGAAACAGAAACTCAAACTCATAATCGAAATCGAAGTCAAACTCACAATGAAACAGAAACTCAAACTCATAATCGAAATCGAAGTCAAACTCACAATGAAACAGAAACTCAAACTCATAATCGAAATCGAAGTCAAACTCACAATGAAACAGAAACCCTAACTCATAATAAAAATCGAAGTCAAACTCACAATGAACCGAAACTCAAACTCATAATCGAAATCGATGTCAAACACACAATGAAACCAAAACTCAAACTCATAATCGAAATCGAAGTCAAACTCACAATGAACCGAAACTCAAACTCATAATCGAAATCGATGTCAAACACACAATGAAACCAAAACTCAAACTCATAATCGAAATCGAAGTCAAACTCACAATGAAACCGAAACTCAAACTCATAATCGAAATCGATGTCAAACACACAATGAAACCAAAACTCAAACTCATAATCGAAATCGAAGTCAAACTCACAATGAACCGAAACTCAAACTCATAATCGAAATCGATGTCAAACACACAATGAAACCAAAACTCAAACTCATAATCGAAATCGAAGTCAAACTCACAATGAAACAGAAACTCAAACTCATAATCGTAATCGAAGTCAAACTCACAATGAAACAGAAACTCAAACTCATAATCGAAATCGAAGTCAAACTCACAATGAAACAGAAACTCAAACTGATAATCAGTTTCGAAGTCAAAATCAAAATGAAACAGAATCTCAAAATCGAAATCGAAGTCAAACTCACAATGAAACCGAAACACAAACTCGAGGTCAAACTCATAGTGAATCTGAAACTGTACTCATAATGAACTTCGAAGTCAAAGTGAGTTTGAGTTTCAGTTTCATTGTGAGTTTGACTTCGATTTCGATTATGAGCTCGAATTTCTTTTTCATTGTGAGTTTGACTTCGATTTCGATTATGAGCTCGAATTTCTTTTTCATTGTGAGTTTGACTTCGATATCGATTATGAGATTGAGTTTCGGTTTCATTGTGGGTTTGACTTTGATTTCGATTATGCGTTTGAGTTTCTGTTTCATTGTAAGTTTGACGTCGAATTCGATTATGAGTTTGAGTTTCTGTTCTTTGTGAGTTTGACTTCGATTTCGATCACGAGTTTGAGTTTCTTTTTCGTTGTGAGTCCGACTTCGATTTCTATTATGAGTTTGAGTTTCGGTTTCATTGTGAGTTTGACTTCGATTTCGATTATGAGTTTGAGTTTCTGTTTCATTGTAAGTTTGACGTCGAATTCGATTATGAGTTTGAGTTTCTGTTCTTTGTGAGTCGATCAAGAATAACATGAGTGATTTCGATCACGAGTTTGAGTTTCTTTTTCATTGTGAGTCCGACTTCGATTTCTATTATGAGTTTGAGTTTCGGTTTCATTGTGAGTTTGACTTTGATTTCGATTATGAGTTTTAGTTTCTGTTTCATTGTAAGTTTGACGTCGAATTCGATTATGAGTTTGAGTTTCTGTTCTTTGTGAGTTTGACTTCGATTTCGATTATGAGTTTGAGTTTCTTTTTCATTGTGAGTCCGACTTCGATTTCTATTATGAGTTTGAGTTTCGGTTTCATTGTGAGTTTGACTTCGATTTCGATTATGAGTTTGAGTTTCGGTTTCATTGTGAGTTTGACTTTGATTTCGATTATGAGTTTGGGTCTCTGTTTCATTGTGAATTTGACTTCGATTTCTATTATGAGTTTGAGTTTCTGTTTCATTGTGAGTTTGACTTCGATTTGATTATGAGTTCGAATTTCTTTTTCATTGTGAGTTTGACTTCGATATCGATTTTGAGTTTGAGTTTCGGTTTCATTGTGGGTTTGACTTCGATTTCGATTATGCGTTTGAGTTTCTGTTTCATTGTAAGTTTGACGTCGAATTCGATTATGAGTTTGAGTTTCTGTTCATTGTGAGTTTGACTTCGATTTCGATTAGGTATGCGTTCGAGTTCCTGTTTCATTGTGAGTTTGACTTCGATTTATAATATGAGAACGAGTTTTTGCTCCATTGTGGGTTTGTGGGGGTACGTACTTATGTGAAGGAATCCCATAAAATCTTTGGGCGGCCGGGGCCCTATTGGCCTCTCTCCTGGGTACGGGCCTGAGTTTGGCTTTCGCCGTCAGTTTTGACTACGAAATTTTGAATAGACCTTCAAGTTTCTATTCCACTTCCAGTTTCCCTTGCAACATTAGTTTCTCTTCATCTCTCTCGACAGCAGCCATTCGCCTGGCAATTATTATCTAAAATGAAATATCCTTCCGCTTAGGGAACATAAGATGTTCAACTCATAACGTAAAGGTTTACCTGCAGAGAAGCAGTTTGTTGTTAACGCCACATCACTGACCGGTCAGCTGTCTACGTTCTTTTACAACAGATCTCAAAAATCGCCTTTCCCACGAGCAGCTCCTGCATGGGTGGCCCATGTCATCACAGCATTGTTTTCGCACAATGGAGCTAATCAGACGAAACGAACCGATTTGGGATCTGACCGTACAAAAATCATGTTCTCACTCTGACTCCAGCCGGTTAATGCGGAATGGTTTTTTTAGTTTGCCAACTAAACCCGAAATATCATATCGACAGAAGAATACAATTGCACAGTACATAAATTCAAAGCGTCCTCTTTTATGGATCCAATGCATTCTGGACAAAAGCTGCGTTCCAATGATTTCCTCTAATTTCTGAATAATATACTAGGTACTCATAAAAATCCAACTTTTTTGCTTTTTCTAGCTTCCAAACAAGCTTATCATATATTTTAATAGGTGTACTCGATACCTGAACGATCTCATGGTCGGATTAGTCAGAAATAGGTACCTAGCTGTTTAAGACAGGACCGTTATTTCGAACCCGCGGCCATAAAACAGGTAGGCATAGATATCAAGTATTTGAAACAGTATTTGAAGTATTAGACATAATGAAGGTAGGATTATATTATAGGAAAGTATTTTCAAGTAGGCACATTTTTGCATAACCATACTTACCCATATTTTTTCGTCATTTTTCAGTATTTGATCACAGTTACGAGATTTCACAATCCGCTAGTAGTTCATGTCAGCCTGCGAGTATCGTAAAATGGCGATGGCGTACATATAACGCATCATATCTGGCTCGAATTCACCGCTAAAGGGAGTCCCATTCCAGCTAAACAATGTTCTCTACCGAGCCGTTTGCCAGAGAAACACGCTCGCCGAGTAAAAGCTAAATGGCTAATTTACCGGAGGAGAGGCTCGTCGAAAGAACAAAAGCCAGGGAATAGCTATTTACCCTGCGGTTGAAACATTCAAGCCAGAAGTAGAAGCTTGGTTTTCCAAGGGCTGGAAGGTGGAAGATGCGCAGTAGCTAAGTATAGTTGATTAGGCTCACCCAAATGGTGCGAGAGAGCGATTAGGGGTCGTAATGGGGCGGGTGCCCTTACGAAGGGTAATAGACCTAAACAACCCGGAGGGAGAGAGAAGGACAAAGGGCGACGGAGACCCTAATGGAGCTTCCAACTTTGATAGCCGAGGCTCCCGCAATCTGAACGTAAATATTTAATCAATCATCATCAAAATGACTTGCACGCCGTGCGACATCAGGACGGCAAATGTGGAGGGCTGTCTTCATTAGACAGCCGTCGTTTAATCTTTAGCTGAACACGATCTGTATACCGCCGAGTTGCTCATCTTTCGGCCCGATCCTCTGGAAAAAATGTCTCATTTTTTACCAATTCTTCAACACGAAATTCTCCCACTTGACCTGGAGTGAAATAATCCAACCACGAATTTATGAAGCATACCTATACCTGAACCAATGGTGCGTACTACGCACTGCGTAGATAACAAACAATGTTTCCATATCATAATATGTAAATTTTTGACACAATTTGATTAAATTTGTCTGCTTTAGAGGGTTTTTAGGTCAAAAATATCGAGAAACTCACTATACAAATTTTGAAGCTTGCCTAAAATTAAAATATTATCGGAATATAGAAAATATCTACGTACTTCGCAAAGTGAAACAAAAATTTAAAAACCAGGAACGTTCAAATTAGTAGCTAGGTATGATTCAATTGTATAAAAACCTCAAAAGGGCATACTCAGAGATTTAACCAGAGTTGCTCCCAGCGTGCGGCTATCGTTCTCTACCTCGGAAAATTGCTACAGAATGATAATATCGACAAAAATCATAAATTTATGTAAAGAATCGTAAGTGGCTAAGCTAGGGTTTGCAGGTCGATATAGCCTGAACAATAGAATGTCATGTCCATTTACTCTTCGGTTCGGCCTTAACGTAATGTGAAATCCTCCCCTCTACATTACCGGAGGCCAACTTCATTTCTAGTGCTTTTCTTTCCAGCATCCCCTTTGGAATAACCGAGTCCTCTCCTCCTCTGTTAATAAATCCTATTCCTGTGTTTCACCACCTCTTTCAATGGCCGGCAGATAAAGGGCCAATGTTGAGGAATCGGGGAGGAATGCTGGAACATGTGAGGAAGGAGGATGATTTCATTTCATATAAAGGGCCCGCCATTATCCGGGCCGTGTACTGTCTTGGAGAAGTAGCTCTTCACTTTTGGGATAGGGACTTTTAGGATCGAAAAAGGGTCGGCTCCGGTGGAAGGCCCTCGCGAAATCTGCTCAAAGCCCCGAGTAAAGACGTTTGTCGGTTGAAAGCTTTTCTGGACCCTCCCCGCCAGCCATTTCTGTGATAAGAAAATAAGATGTGGTAAAGGGATCTCTCTTATTGGTATCGTCGTATCCCATGTCAAGGCCCGGTAAATGGACGACAAAATTATTTACACGAGCCGTTATATTGTCTGATCCTATTGGAACTTTTGTGACCCTTCCGTCGGCCATTTTGTCTAGGGATAATTTATATCTTCAGCTGGATCGAGGGATCAGCTACAGTAGCTCAGATACGGCGCAGTAACTGCGCGCTGCAGCGTGCGCTCACTTCCATACGTCGGCTCCAGTGCGCGAGAGGTCTTTTGGTCCGGATTTTTTATTGCATGCGGCATTCCCATGATTTTGATTCGAAGAGATGTCCGGCATACCATTTCCGAGCTTCTCAGATTATCTTCAGATTGGTCCTGACTCAGTTGAAATGAGTCAGTTCCAACTTCACTCAATGGAACTACTTACTATTGTCGATTGAAATGAACTATATTCGATATTGAACAAAGGCAATAAGATTCAAGTCTCATGAACGCAAGTAGGCAAGTGCCAAAATATGGCAAAATCATAACAGAGATAACATCTCTCTATTATATCTCAAATTTTATTACTGTCCTTGCAAAAAAAAAAAAAAAAAACGATACGACAAAAAGTGATTTCCGTCCGAAGTTTGCCAAAAAATTTACTTGATTTTTGATGCTGCTTGCCGCCTTTTGTGATAAAATGAGGTATACCTTCTATTTACGCTTACATCAATGGCAGGTAGGTAGACAAACTAACACTACGAGTGTGCATGCACAAAATGCCCTCCAGCGAATCAACGTACATCAAAAATCCAGTCTTCTGTTCCGGACGACCACGATAACCAACACTATGAAATTATTAAATAAAATAAAAACATCCTAGCCTAATAAAAAAAAATTAAATCACCATTTTGCAGCGTTCACAGACGAAGACACGATCTAGTGGGAGGTTTGTGAGTTAACAGAGCCACTTTCCAAATGAGAGATTGTTGTTGACCTATGAGGCCGTTGAGCAGCGCTAGCAGTCGAGAACAAGCGCGCGCAAGGCGTTTACATTACCTCCTGGTGTTTCCTGGGAGATCGGATAGAGAGCGCTAACGTCCATATGCAACATCTCTGCTTTGCAACATCTCTTGGAATTGTTTGAGTATTTTAAACTTTAAATTATCATATGTCCAAATTCATTCCATTATTTCGATTACCCATAGAAAGCCCAAAGGTCTGAACTTCTGAACAAAAGTAAAACCAAAACTAAAAGTTTGTCCGGGAGAAAATCGGAGGCTGTTCACTCTTCCGGAGTGATGAAGACCTTTCTGCAAACATTGCCGAGTGGTTTCTTGATGGCCCTAAAGTGCCGCTGTTCTCCATTAGACGCATGTAATGGGTACCGAATGAGTCGCCTTTGCAATAGAACGAGAAAGCAATGAAACCGAATTTGCTGTATACCCATACCTGCTTACGAAAGTTCCGTCGTCCTTCCTTTCTTCATTTGAAGAGCGACGCCGGCATGACGTCTGAGTTACTATGGGAACCGGAAGTTGGAATTCGGACTAGATGCATTGGAGAGATTCTATAGGTACCTTAAAGCAAGGAGGTAATAGTTATGTCTCAAAACATTGATTTTGAGATTTTGATATCGCATGAGGCTTCCATCTTGGAAGTGATGTGTGCCCCCCCTCGAACAATTCTAGAATACGCACTACAACATGATATATTTTCCAATATGAATCTGTCATGTGCCAAACCCAAAATGAAACCGAAACTCAAACTCATAATCAAACTCGAAGTCAAAGTGAGCTTGAGTTTCTGTTTCATTGTGAGTTTGACTTCGATTATGAGTTTGAGTTTCTATTTCTTTGTGAGTTTGACTTCAAGGTCGATTATGAGTTTGAGTTTTTGATCCATTGTGAGTTTGACTTCGAGTTTCAGTATGAGACCGATTTTCTGTATCATTGTGAGTTTGACTTCGATTATGCTCAAACTCATGAAGCAAGTGAGTGTTGGCAAAAATTCGTCAGCATGACAACTACATGCACCTGTGGACGGTGGGTTATCACTTATCAATAACGAAGTACCTATTCTCTGAGTCGCTAGATTGAGCTTAAATTATTCGGTGCGCTCCGCGAGTCATTCGCGTAATTAATATTTACTTTTCATCGTGACCTATGCTATATCATATTCTAACGATGGGGCGGATGAATATTTACTACTTTCATTGCACGTGTTCCAAACACAAGTCGTTTGGTTGCTTTTGGATAGAGCAGTCGATCAGAGATCAGCGCCATGGCTAACGTTTTAAATTCAATACGTGCGAAGATACACGAAATGGATTCATGGGTGGACGAGTACGCCGATAAGGCTATGGTAGATTTGTACGGCATCTTTCTCAAACTGTCCGTCCTCGTGCTCGACTTGAGCCCAAGTTACGCCGCTTTGTCCATCATCGGAGTGGTCATGTCAGCTATCGGTCTGTTCTCAATATCAGTTATGCTAACTATCAGCGCGTATAAAATGAGCGATGACTTCGAGGATTTCAGCGGCGAAGCCAATTTGGGGTTTTTGTCGATTTTGTCGTTCATTTTCGTCTGCAATCAAAACTATTACAGAAGGGAATTGATACTCCTGCATCATATGATTGGCAAAGGATTCCACGACTACAAGGAGCCTCAATATAGTCCGGAAGAATTGGAAAAATACAAGCAATACTTGAACAAATTGTATCTGGCGTTGATGATTTTGGCATGCTATGTCGTTTTTATAGCGCTGCTTGTCATATTTATTTGTCCGTATATCGACAGACAATTGGGTTTCGGCTGGGACGATGCCTACGACCAGTATGGAGTCAATAGGCAGCTGCCGGTTCCACTATGGACGCCATTCGCATCGGATTCCGGCTTAGGTTATTGGTCCACTCTCGTTTTGATAGAATGCTTCGGAGGCGCTATGTTCACCTTGAGCATAGGCGGCACGGCGTTGCTTTTCACCGGCATCTCCGGAGGAATTCTGCTGGAGCAAAAGTTGCTGATTTTGTCCATACAAAACCTCGACAAACGAGCCAAGCGAAGGTACAAAATGCTGGTTGGGGCGGACGAGGTAAACAAAAATAAATTTGGGGAAGACCCATTGTACCAAAAGTGTATCGAATACTGTCTCCAGCAGAACGTTATACACCATCATTGCATCTTGAGGTAAACATTATTCATTCCTATACCTTTTATATCTGGTATGATTTCGAGAAGGACTGAGTTTGAATAATTATTCAAGTACCCCCTTCCCCCCCTTCCAGGGGTTGGAAACCCTACCAAGGTTTGGTATCCGTGGTGATGGCCATGGCTGTTGGAAGCACTAACATTTTCCTTAAGAGTGCCCAAAAAAGTGACTTTCTGCTATACCTACCTAGTTGTAGATTTCCCCAACCTCCCCTCAAATATTGATAATGATATCAATATTGCAGGTATTACGAAGTTTATCAACAGGTAGGCACCGTACCGTTACTGGCTTCATTCGCCATAGAAACTATTGCCATCGCCATGTCTATGATCAGACTGAATGAGGTGAGTCAATGAATGGTTTTTACGGATGGTACACTATAAAGTTTATGGCACCATGTGAAACGCAGCCGGACCAGGCAGGACAGGGGTTCAGTTTTTGGAATGAACCCAGTGCAATAAATGAAAAAATGGTTAACGTTTACAGCCCCCAACACCCTAATTAACCCGAACCCTTAGTGCCCAAAAAAGGTATCCCAAATCTGAAGCATTGTTGTTGGTTTCCGCAGGGAAGTGCGAAATGGGGAGCTAACATTGCGTTCGGGTGCATCGCCATTGCTGAGATGGCTAACATGATAATGTTGTGCGTGTTGGGAGAGCAGACCACTACACTGGTAATTTATTATGGATATTTGCGTGCCATGAGCTTTTCAACTTTGAATTCATCCAAGACTCTAAATTTTAATTTGTTTTATTAAAATGACGTCCTTAAAATTCAATATCATCATTGATATGTCACGTATATTGCAGGGGCTCGATATGAACCAATCCCTGTATTTTTCGAAGTGGTACAGGTTCAACAAAAAAAATCGTATGATACTACTCCAATTTCTCATCGAAACACGCAACCCTCTCAGAGTTGGATCATTGGGCCTGGTCGGCTGCAACATGGAACAGTTTTCCCAGGTAGGTTCTTATAAGCAGCAATGGGCATGCATTCAGGTCCAATTCCACCAAACTTTGCATAGTGATAACTAAATTTGAAGGCAGATATGTAACCCATAGCTAATCCACTCATTTGGGTGAAATTTGACTTTTCGACAAATATTCCAATATTATCGAGTATTTTTATTATTCGTTGTTGTTTGTTGAGACTAGTATTCGAATCTGTATTTTGCTCAACAGGTTATGAATTCGGCGTATTCCTTCTTCAACTTACTGAAAGTGAGTAAGGCTAGAGACTAGTGAAGAAGAGCCATAAGAAGGTACAATAATTACCAATTGTTTCGTCGGCGTAAACTTCAAAAATGGAAGAATTTAATTTTATCTCTCCCTCACAGCAATTTGTACAATAAAGCACCTGCAAACTTGAGACAATTAGGTATTTGTGCTAAACTAACCCCTTCTAGCCAAATTGGAGAATAATTATTGGTCCATGAACTTGAGTACTAACCCATCGTGTTTCGTACGCATGTGAAACATTTTTTCGTACAAAACACGAATGCTTGGCGTCTGGATCACTCTCGGTTTTAAAGCTTTGACCTTCGCTGCGACGAGGCTCGAAAAATCAGAAGACTAAAAGTTGAGTCCAAATAAGAAATTTGGCTTTCTCCGCCTTCTGCTTCCGTCTTTCTCCGAATTAGGACAGTCACGTTTATTTGTTTTTGGCTTCTTAGTTTGAAGCTTTTTTAAACTGATTAGGTAGGTACCTACTTGTTGGGTGCATTATAAATTCGGACGCATTGCTATACATCGTTTTCAAGTCAAATATTCCAAATCGAATTGATTGATTTTTCCAACCAAATCGGCTTGAACATTTTTCAATGTACATTGGGAAATTCTCGAATTGATTTGGGAAAATTAATAAAAAAATAAATGGGTACAATGCTCTTGAAGAGAAGACCATCCTACTTGATCGATGACGCTTCCGATCTAAGTTTAGTTCATTTGGTACAAAACTTTCTACATATAGGTAGGTACGATACATCTCACGAAACAGCGTGAAATCGGGAGTTCGTTAAGTCGAGGAAGCGACGAAGGAAACAGTGAATTCTTAAGGAACTTTCTCAGGATCTTCTACCGACTGGTCTTTGTTCAATAATCTAGAACCAAGCTGGGCTACTGGGTATCTGGGGCTCCCATGATCTTCAATCAGCTGCAACCGCACAAGAAAGATGAACCTTCGAATCGTTCACACACTGAATCAGAGAAGATTCCGAAGTCGGTCACCCGACGTTTTGCAACGTTAATATGATACGATAGTTAAAAAATGGATCAAATTGGATTAACAAGGAACAGGCCATTTCGAGTGAAGAATTGCAATCGTTTCCCATCTTCTAGTGTTGAAATAATGTCACCCAGGGCTCGGGTTAAAGGCAGTATTATTTTGAGCAACTTGAATTTTGAACGATGCCTACCGTCTCCTTCGCATCGATCCTTATCTGGCAACTTCACATACCAGAGAGCTGACTTTCAGCCTGCGGAGGAACGCCTGTCATCTCGTTTCGCCTCATCCGGTCCCCGGCCAAAAAAGAAAACAAAACTTTCGTAGGCAAAATATGTAAATAAGAAAGGACCCGCAAAGAAATAGGACATTCTTCAATGAACTTCGACCTTTGCCACCTTAGCAGCGCCGCTGTCCCGTTATCGAGAAACATGGCACTTACTTTCGTCTGACGCCTGGGCCCTCTTTGAAGAGAGTGTCTCCCATCTGAGCTGTCGGCCCCGATTGGATCGTTAACCCCCCAACTCTTTGAAATTTGTATTCATTTGTACTTCATCATATTGTACTCATTTCATGACAGGTTCCCAAATAACGCTGGTCAGATTGGCCCAGTCGGTCAGCCTATCATACCATTATCATCATATTGCTCGTATTCAATTCTCGCTTTTTTGATAAAATTTCTGCTGGTCCTTCGCCCTTTATAGCCTGACGAGCTACAAATCCTTGAATGAATTTTGGGCTGGCCGGAAAATCTTGCTCTCCTCTATCCTCCTATCTCCTCTATCAAGGGCCATTTTAGCTCTGAAAGGTCTCCCTTGACCGAAACAAAGGAGATAACTATTCGCCTTAACTATAATAGAGGATGACAAAGTCAAACTCAAACTGAAACTAATGCTCAGTCAAACTGAAACTAATGCTCAGTCAAACTGAAACTAATGCTGCTGGATTTCGGCCACATCATGTGCTGGAAAATCCAAAACTGAAGTACCATTTTGAGGCGTACGTAGGTAGGTACTTCGATATGATTAGGGATAAGATTGGTGTTCACATGTTTGTGCATTTACATTATGTCCGGGTTGAAGATAATTGAATGATTTAACTATTTAACACTAATTTGTGTAACAATCTTTACCCCTTGACAATCTTTACTCAAGAACCAGCATGCATGGTATACCATAACTCATGCCTATGGTTCTGAAGTTACGAATTTCCTTGGTACAGCTTGCCCTGTTTCTAACTGAGAATTCGCCACTGATACATATTTAAGAATTAATATCACATCATAATAAATCCTAGCCCTAGTTGATGTTTTAAAATTGTATTTTGAAAACGGGGGGTGCTACAGAGCGCACCGTCGGAAGTTCCCAAGTAATAAGGGATAGTAATTTCCTTAAAGCCCTCCTGGACGTTGCCGTTCGATAGAAAACTCAAAATAAAATAATGAAGGTCGACGTGAATGCTCTTCCTCGATTCCGAATGTGATTCGATTTGCGAACCGGGCCTGCATGCGAGGATGCGGCTGGCCCCACCATTGTTGGTCGTGGCTCAGCGGTGCGTCGAAAGTAATCTTTTGAGAACACCACAATTGGGTCGGGTCGGATGTAAATGTGTGAGATCCAACGTGTGAAAACTGGCCGCGATTATCAATCCAGGATCCTAGAAGCTACGTCCGTTTTTGGCTCGCTGATGGTTTCATCAGTTCGAAAACGAGAAACGCATACGTCCCATTCGTTCACCGTTCATCATCCTTAACAACATCCCCTTTAGAATTGGAACACAATTTGTTAGTTTGTTATTTAATAACAATATAAAAACTTCCAATGAATCAGTTGTGAAGATATGGGATTTCACAAAAACATGAAGAGTATAAACCGGACTAAATAATTTTAATGTTTAAATTTTAAAAGAATGCGTAAGTCACGAAACACCTCGGGTTGCCTATTATGAAAAACAACTGAAATAATTGAAATTCCTCGTTTCGAAAGGTGTGATGCGTTTTTTACAGTTAGGTCTATGAATAATGAACGGATTTTCAAACTGAAATAAAAGAGACTCAATAAAATTCATGTTTCTAAAATTTTGGACTCCTACGACTTCACGCTTCGTTACTGAGTCGTCACAGGTTGTTGAATCATGTAATAACCGTTACACCCTCCAATTTGTTATTCATGCAAGGCCAAAAAATTCATCATAGGTACCTCTTGTGAATTATTCCGTCGTTTCAGGGATGAAGCTAGATGCGAATGAATAGTTTAGGATCTATTATGAGGTACCGCCACCATGCGATAACACTCAGTACAACTTCATTCATTGTCATTGAATGATAGGTCGTACTATCATGCATGCTAGACCTTCTGACTCAGACTGAAACTATAACTCAAACTGAAACCAGAACTCAAACCACATAACGATACAAACACTCAAATACTCTTGACTCAAACTGAAACTAAAACTCAAACTGATAATCTAACTCAAGCAAAAACTGAATCCAAAGCGTAATCTCAAACTGATACTGGTGTGTCCCTCCTTCAAAGTTGTATTGACAAAATTTACTAAAAAGTTAAGTCGACCCTATTTGTAGAAACTTATCATTCAGATAGAAATTCTAACTGTGAAAGCACCGAATGAATGGTTCCTCAGTAACGTTGAATATAATGACATTTCGGGGTCGACCCACTTCCCATTTCACAGACCCTGCGTCTCCGAATAAGGATTTATATTGGCTGTTCCATTCGAAACCCGGCGCTCCTGAATATTTAATTTTGTCAAAACGCTTTCACTGATGGCATCGGTGGGAACGCTATTCTAGCTCATTTGCATTTTCAGATTTTAGATCGAACGTGCAAGTTTTATGGCTCGTAATAGCCATAATTCGACTTTCAATCCAAGAATCGTTTTCACGTTCGAGGAATGAAAGGAAATTCGACAAAAATCAACGACCGAGTTCTCTTATGGCTTGAAGGGTGAGTGGGTGGCTTCAAAGCAGAAACTTAGAAAATGTTCAAGTGGGAAATCAACCTTGGTACTGAGTCATTCAGAGCTTGTTACACGTTGAGGTTAGTTTCCCTATAATTTCTGAAATCCCTGAAGGTATTTCGATCATTTTTTATTATTTCAGGTATTTTTGAATTTTTATTTCTGCATTTCAGTTTTTTTTGCGTTGTTTTGAAGACGTTTCTTCGCAGTATTTTCGCTATTTTCTGCCAATTTATTAGGATGGGGTATTAAATATTGAAACCCCCCTCACCTCCGAGCTTTCAGCATGCCATCTTTAGTGCTCAAAGGCAACATTTAAGGTTTTGCCACTCTCATGGTCTCCACCGCGTCAATTTTAAAACTACCTATCCCAAATTCCTAATAATTTTATTTAATTTTCCAACCCAAATTGACTCTGGAAATTCTCAATTTGGTTTGGAAAACTCTCAATTCGACTTGTAAATACTACTAACAGTTTTCTTAACTGCTTCATTTTAATAGATGGTGAGTCTGAAAATGTGCACCTTAACAATTATTGTACATCGAAGTTTTCACGATGGAACAGATATATATAAATTTAGAATTGAAGCCATAGCGACGGATGAGGCTACGTAGGACACGAAAGGTTATCACGATGTTCTTGACCTCGAGAAAGGGGGTATACTTTCGTTCTCTCGTTCTTCTTCATATCTCAACCACACAGGACTCGGGACTTCTTTTTGCCTGATTCCCATGGACCACCTCCGCAAGTCTCTCCTCCGCTCCCCGCACTTCCGAACTTTGTTAATGCCGCGAAGATTTCACTTTCCTTCGGCAAAAAAAGTCAAAAGTCTGAAGAGGATGGAAGACCACGAGAAGAAGCGACCGCAAGGCCAAAATTGTGATAGCCTGAAGAGGTCAGAGGCCTCAACTTATTGGCGGCTACCGAAGTAATTTCAATGTAACGTTTTGTATAGTTAATCGTTCCAGCTTTATCTCATTGTTTCTTATAATGTTCGCGGTCTATAAGATGGAGCTAACTGTACGGTAGGGAGGCATATCTCAAGTTATCTATCCAACATGAGGAAAATCCACTTCCTACAAGGCACTGATATTACTTCAGACCTCATTGTTTTTGCATGTTTCCTGAATTTTGGCATTTTTACATTTTTGCCCACTGAGCCAATCATACGGTTGAAAAGCCAGCGTCATACGGTGGAGGTAATGAGAATCGCAGGCGGTAATGAGAATTCTTAAACATTACAAGATTATCTATCTACCTTTCAATCAATTTACTTAATCAGTCAGGTATGACTTTACTATACTTAATTTAATCATAGAGGTTCGTAGGAACTTAATAAACACACTTGAGGAAATAAATCTATAGGTATACAAAAAACGAGAAAGGCGGTAATGAGAATAGACTGTTTTGAGGCCCACTCAGCAATTTTATTTCGGGGGAAAATTGCTTTTTCTGAGTTTCTCATGTACGCAGAGGAGGGCAGACCCTAAAATAAACAAAAAAGTCGAAATAGTGCACCCCGTTCAGAAATGATCTCCGGGTACGCCACGTTGGTTTTTTTTTTTTTTTTTGAGAATCACCCATAAAATAAGTATATCATAGAAAATCCAATCGCAGTATCGACCAATTTTCTCCAACATTTCACGGAGATGCAACTTCGGAATTTCACATTTTACTTTCGCTGATCACTCTGCCAAACCATGATCACGCATGCTGGGCTGGAACCACAGTCAATCGCTATGCACAATCATCCAACGCAGACCCCACTTTCTATTGAAGATTCAAGCTCGTATACTTCATTTCCGATTTCGACCGAATAAGGCAACGCCGGACTGTCTGCTCCCGTTGCATTCAGACCGCTGCAATGTTGGTCTTTCAATTTTGTGGAGCTAAACCTATGTACCGACTGAAAAAAAATAACTACTTTATAATGATTTTCCAACAGTTTTACCATTGCAGAGGGGCAACATAAATTTTACTCCGTCCTGTCGGATATAAAAGGAATTCAAAATTGAAAATGTGCTACTTAGTTCAACTCAGTTTTCGCAGAAATTAATTTTTCTTTTTTACTGAAGTACGAGAGTGGAAACACCGAAGGAAAAAATCACAAGCAAATTAGAAACCAGTACCTGGCTTCATCAGTTGAGATATAATCTTTCAATACCTTAGTATCCTTTGTTTCCCGTATGAAACAACTGAGCAAGACTAATAAATATGCAAGTACAGTATTTTATAACAAAGGCAGGTGCATCTCGCAAATAAGCAGGTATCCGACAAACTCGCAAAACTTTCTCTGCGTTGAACCGTAAATGCGAACATCAAATCGACGGTGTAGAATCAATACTGCCCAATTCGTTTGCCATGCAATCTATGGGCGCGTGATTTGCCAAGTTACCACCAATCCAAGTTTTGAGAAGTAGGCAACCCAGCCGCCCCCAAAAGACACGATGCTTTGAATTGGGCAGTATTGCAGTTTCATCGTCGAAATACTGTTCTTGTTCTCGGGTCAGGAGGCTGAGCAATCAGTTGGCAGGTTTTATGAATCTTTCAACAACGAGCACGGGATCTTTAGAATATTCTACTTTCACCCGATCCTCGGAATCGAATCGAGAATTCTAATTTCCGAAGAAAATTTGGCAGAGCGTACTACAATTTGAAAAATGGAATTCATCATTCCAACCTCGTGAAATAGCCGATTTCTCTGCCTTTCCAATTTTTTTTCAAGATTTTTGACTGCCATTTCTTCTTTAGAAGAAATGTTGATTTAGAAATCAAAATCGTAATTTTCATCTTGCTGTAGCAATAATTGAATAACAAGATTCAAGTCATTCCATACATAAGCATGTGGATTGAAACAAGCTAACTCACAATCCAGGACCTAGAACCTAATCTTTCTCATGTCCTTTTGCATTATTTTCCCCCAAATGCTCCAATTAGCATACCTAACGTCTAATGCCCTTCATAAACTGGAAATAAGTATAGTCGACAGCATTTAGAATAAATTGTATATCCTATATTGAGGCTTTTGAGAAATGCGAATGATTCGCGGTAGGTGGGACCTATAATGTTGATTATTGATCCCTCATAAAACAGACATGTTTATGTTGGAGTGTCCTGACCATAGTTCTGACCCTATAGTTCTGTAATCAGTAGTCATGACCTTTCAATTCCAACCTTCGCCTAGGAAAGATGAAAATTTCGACTTACAAATTGAAGAAGTGACAGTCGACAATCCTGTAACGATCTTGGAAGGTAGGTACCAACCTAGTGAGAGCAAGAAATCGCGAAAGGGATGTCGATGATGTCTACCTGATGTTGTATCCTGGACAATGCCAACGTCAACAACGCGATTCGTGCCGCGTCACGAGGATCCATCGTTTTCGGATCTGGGTCGGAAAATGATTAATGTTCCCGCTCACATGTTCAGATGAATGGTAGCTAATGATCTGAAGATTCTCACTGGTCGGAAGTCATTGATCTACAACGCTCTACAATCGACCGCCCACAATTCCCAGTAGAGATAGGAACAACTTTCTTCCTCGACAGAAACCAGTGGTGCGTAGATAACACACAATACTTCCATATTTTGAAACGTAAAATTGTGACACAATTTGATCATATTTTGACTGCTTTTGAAAGTGTTTAGGTCAAAAATATCAAAAAATTCAGTATTAAAATTTTAAAATTCGCCCAAAATGAAAAAACGCCACATTTTCGGAATGTAAAAAATATCCACATATTCTGCAAGGTAAAACGAAGATTTTGAGACCAAGAACGCTCAAATCGGTTCATTTTTGCGGCCGGAAAAAAATAAAATAGAAAACACTAAAAATGCAAATATCTTGGAAGTACTGTGCGTTATCCAAATTCCGATTAAACAGGGTGTTAGGTCTTGCCGAGACAAACATTTCAGTTCAAGAAATTTGAAAAAAGGTTGAGAAATGAGGGAGTTATGGCCATTTTTGTAAATGACCACAGACGGACAGACGGACAGACGGACAGACGGACAGACGGACAGACGGACACACGGACAGACGGACACACGGACACACGGACACACAGACACTTGTTCAGGAAGTGAATCTGAGTAAATGTGTATGAGAAAAAGTTTTTTCTGAAGCTCCGTTCCGATTCTCGATTTTAGGACGATCACAATACTTCCATTTACTCTGTAAATATGGAAGTAAAAATAGATTAGCAATCGGAGCTATGCTGTATACCCGCTGATAACAGGATTTCGACGACGTGCAGTAAAACTCATTTTTGACGTTGTGGCTCGGAATAATTTTTCGACGTTGCGCCGCGCAGACGCTATGGCATACACCCGCTTGTATAGTCTGCCCATGCGCCCTTATTTTTATCATAATCTCATGAGCTCAGACGTGATCCTCACGCGTTCATGGGGAAAGTGGGAATGAGTTCTATTCAGCCTAGCTGGTATCAGGGATATTTTTTTTATACATCAGCTCTTTTAGAAATTATATTAATTAAATATAATTAGGCAGGTAAAGACCTTCACAAACAGACGAAATGAATGTCAAGATACGACGGTAGATATATCTATTCTATATATCTAAATATATATTCCTGGAGAGCCTGCAGATTCTTGAAAGAAATTTTTTCTCGGCCCTACGGTAACATTTATTTATCCGTTTTGAGCCTCCCTCTCGCCACATCTGTGACTTCGCTTCATCAACACTAAATTTTGGACACAAAGTAGGTTAATGTTGTCTGACCTTTACGCGGGTCTTCTCTATACGAGCATCTCAGATTTCAATCGGTTGACCGAAATTTGCTTACGAATCTGTCGAAAAACAAATCGTAAAAACAATAAGCCGGATGCAACAGATACCTTATGTTTCTTATTACTTCCATATTTACAGAGTAAATGGAAGTATTGTGATCGTCCTAAAATCGAGAATCGGAACGGAGCTTCAGAAAAAACTTTTTCTTATACACATTTACTCAGAATCACTTCCCGAACAAGTGTCTGTGTGTCCGTGTGTCCGTCTGTCCGTGTGTCCGTGTGTCCGTCTGTCCGTCTGTCCGTCTGTGGTCATTTACAAAAATGGCCATAACTCCCTCATTTTTCAACCTTTTTTCAAATTTCTTGAACTGAAATGTTTGTCTCGTAAAGCCCTAACACCCTGTTTAATCGGAATTTGGATAACGCACAGTACTTCCGATATATTTGCATTTTTAGTGTTTTCTATTTTATTTTTTCCGGCCACAAAAATGGACCGATTTGAGCGTTCTTGGTCTCAAAATCTTTGTTTTACCTTGCAGAATATGTGGATATTTTTTATATTCCAAAAATGTAGCGAATTTTTTTTTGGCGAATTTTAAAATTTGCATAGCGAATGTTTTGACATTTTTGACCTAAACACCCTCAAAAACAGTCAAAATATGATCAAATTTTTTCAAATATGTACATTTCAAAATATGGAAGTATTGTGTGTTATCTACGCACCACTGGTTTTTACTTTCATTTACAGAAATCAAAATATTGTAGTCATTCGTAATCGCTTTAGGAACCTACTTATTTATTCATTTTTTCGTAGAATTTCGATTTTTTTTACAATTGAGTCAGTATTTAGTAAGAGTTTTTGTTCAGTTTCTCACGTTTAAATAATGCTTCTAGCAAGACGTCCACACCAAAGCAAAAAAAATCGAAAATTAAAAAATAATGTATTACTGCACTGCAGATACCTATTCTGTGCTTTACAAAATAATTATAAATGGTTCATAATTATTAGGATAGCTATAGATAATATTCATAATATTTACCTATTCATAATAATATCTATTATTAATTACTAGCTGTACCCGCCCTTGTCCCCGTGTGCCCGGCTTGTCACTTTTTTCACTTTTCATACTCACTTTTTCACTTTTTTAAAACTTAAAAACTTACTTTATTAAAATTTACTTTTTTCACTTTTTTAAAATTAAAAAATTTTTTTTTTCAAAATTCAAAAATCGAAATGTATTATTGCACTGCAAATACCTATTCTGTGCTTTACAAAATAATTATCAGAATAATTAGCATATTATTATTCTGCCTCTAGCAAGACGTCTACACCAAAGCAAAAAAAATCGAAAAATTAAAAAAAATGTAGGTATTTCTTCGCTGCAGGTACCTATTCTGTGCCCAAAAGACCCTCTACGTTCTGCATGGAACGCGCCACTCGAGGACTCGTTCCTCCGCGAAAGGGAAACTAGTCTCGGCAGTTTCGTTAGCTACTACAATATGTCACAGCTTCCAGGACCATCGTTGTCTTTTTCCACCTGTCGTCCTTTTTTCGGGCAACTTTCATTCGGCCCGCTGCTCTGTCAACATTTATAAGCGGAATGCCTATACCGCCGTTGGTAAAGTTTCTATCAATAACCTCTATGCTAATGGCATTGAATTCGAAGAAAGTCCATAAGTTAACCTTTAATTTTACTTGGCGTCTTAATTCGCCTCTTAAAAATTTGATAATACCACGAACGTTTTTTACCAAATATTATGGATTTTAATATTCTATTTTTCAGAACAGATATTCTAGAAATAATTATCTATCTTCTTAAGACTTATAAGTTAGTTATCCATTTAAATTTGAATAATGGTATTTGACCTATAAGTACAAGTTATAACTGAATATTGAATATTTGAATATAAGTGAATATTTTTTATAATTCGATAACCTGGCGTAATTTTTATTTTAGGCGAGTTTCAAAATTGACATAGTGAGTTTTTTTATATTTTTGACCTAAACACCCTTAAAAGCAGTCAAAATATGATCAAATTGTGTCACAATTTTACGTTTCAAAATATGGAAGTATTGTGTGTTATCTACGCGCCACTGGTTTACCTACATTTAGAAAATACCTACATTTTCCAATTCAGTTTTATTTCTTGTTCAGACTATTTATATACATAAGGAACGCACTTTGGAACGCGGATTAGCTAATTGAATTTTTTTTCCTCTTGAGGCGGAACCTGATTAAGTCAAATAAGACATTCTTTTGCGAAAAAAGTAATACCTGTTGAATGAATGTCTCCCAAAAACTAGGGAACTTTCAAAATCAATAAATACAGGTATTAACCCTCGTTTGAGGCTGAATTGCGTTGAATTCCTCGGTACAACCGAAGAAATTGAAAGTAGGTACCTACCCAAATGTACAGGTACACGGTAATGAGAACCTCGTAGGCAGATGAGGTCTTACCGAATACTGACAGAAAACCACGTCACTTTCTCCATTTCTTCCGCTCCTCGACCTGCGATGGAAAATATGGACAGATGATAACCAAAAAGGCGCCGAAAAAATGCGTGGGACTCGACAGTCGGCCAAAAGTGGAATTACTATGCAGAGTTGATTATGCTTCGCACGATCTTTCATATTTCTCTCCAACATTTTCACACAGTAAATAATGAATATATTTATCGTCTAAAGTTCAATTTCGACTCGTTTTCGAGCTCCGAAATTACTCACTGAGAAATGTCCCAAAATGTGTGCTTTGAAGTGACTGTAGTACATAGTACCTAAATTTCAAAATCCCAAAAGCTTCTTGAGGTAAATTTACGATTTAACTTTAATATACGAAACCTATTTTGAGGCACATAAATAATTTCGGCTCCGAGATTACTTTTCCGCCAAGATACGACAATGCCGAAGAGATCAAGATTTTGAAATAGTGAAGTTCTAAAACTATAGTCAGTAACATCTGAACTTCAAAATCTAATAACTTCTTATTTAATACAGCCTAAAAATATCAAATAAAAGTAATCAAATGAATTAGGTATTTTATCAAATAATCAAATAAAAATGAATTATTTTATCAGATAAATGAAATTATTATATCAAATGAAATCAAATTAATTATTTTATCAAATAATCAAATAAAATTCAGATAAAAATAATAAAAATTAAAATAAAAATTTAAAAAAAATTCAAATAAAATTCAAATTTAAATATTTGAATAAAATGAATAAAATTTCTTTATCAAATAATCAAATCTACCTATATCAAATAAAATAATAAAATGAATTAAAAACATTACGATTTTCAAATATTCAATAATTTTTTCAATAACAGTTTGATTGGCTGAAGAATTCGAGGATTTCAGGGCCAAAGTTGATATTTCCTAAAAATCTTAGGTTCTCATCTCCAACAGCTCAGGAGTAGAAAAAATGAGCGGTGGACGGGAAATGTTTTTTTAATAGAATTCGATTGAAACATTAACCATCCAAATTTCGGGTTGTGGGGGGTTGACATATTTTCACGAGTAATTGTGATGGTAAAAACAACAACACAATAAATAGGTAAGCAGAATCAGTCGATGGGGCTATCATAGGAGGTGCCCCCCTTTATACGTTCTGAGAATGCACTCACATCACGCAACGTATTACGCTCCGGTTGTGCAGGCTTTGCCGAAACGAATTTGTACCTCAAAGCGGTACATGAACATTTTCATTTTAGTACCCACATCATTTTCCGAAAATAATGTCTATACCTTACCTATCGGTCCGGAAAATTTTTTATTGAAGACTCTGATTAAAACGTAAACCATAACAATTTTTAAGGGGCCTTTTCCTTGGGCCATTACAATGGTTTATTATATTAATTCAAAAAATTGAAAATGATTGAATAATAAACCTTAATCAAAACCTCAAATCACGTGTCACCGTAGCTGACATACTTGATCGCCAAAATCTCCTTTATTGTCTTCTTTATTGAGCAATTCTAGAGAGGGTTAAGGAGTGGTGCCAAAATACCATACGTGACCTCAAAAATTCCAGTTTTTTGGAAATTTTCAATACAAAATAAACACGATTGAATCTCGTTTTTGAGTAGACGGGGGGGGGGGGGGGTCAGATTAGAAAAAGGCTATAATGGCCAAAATCGGACCCGTAGTTCAGTCGTAGTTCGAGTAAAACCTCGGTTTCCGCTAATTGCGCCCCAACTACTGAACCGATTTTGAGAGTTCGGGGCTTTTCCCTGCAACGAGGTGCATTTCAATTTTCCGATCACCAAAACTAGGTAATTTTTGTAAATATCAAATTTGGAATATTCATTAGGAAAAAATCGTTTAAAACATTTCTACGTGTGAACGGAGACCTTATGGGACAGGGACGGGAGCGAACGAAAGGGGTTGGACTCGGCCCCGCCGGCGGGGAGGGACTCGCCGGGCGGCCCACATCCGCCGAACATGGAACGTATAAAGCGGAGGCGGCGGCACCATAAGCCCAAATAGTGAACGATGGTGAGTAGGTGCAGATGGGTAGCGTTCGCGCTTTATGCGCTCCTCGCGATTTGTGCGTCGGTACGGGCTGAGGAAATCGTCGAGGACCCGAACGCGGCTGTCGAGGGGATCTATTCGGAATGTGTGATGGGCATGAGTTGGGCATGTTTGCAGAGGAAAGCGCTCCTGTTCATCGACCGGATGGGCAAATCTGAAAAGTGAGTTGGAAATTGTTCGATTTCAATTTTGATAAATTTTTATTAGAAAATAAAGAAAATATAAATATGAAAAAATATATTCATTAAATTTGAAAATTTCAATTTAAATTTAAAAAAATGACATTTTATCAAATTTTAATAAATACGTTTTAATGAAAATAAAGAATAAAATACCTATATTCGAGAGTTAATTGGTTTTTTCTAAATCGCCCAAAAAAATCCCATTAAGACATTTATTCTAACACTTTTTCGCCGTTATCACTAAATACCTAATCGTCTGACTATCTCTGTCTATGAGCGCCATATCTTCCCTTCCCGATTCAAGTCGATTTTCAACGATTTATCAGTTTTGAACCAATCGATTTTTCTAGCCTCAAAACCAAATCTATTCAAGCCTTAAAAAATGTTATGGCTGCAATACTTATGTTAGGCCTGGAAACTTGTCTGAAAATTCCCCACCGCTTTGGTCCTGAGGGTAATCCCGGGAAGGTCTCATTTTAAAGGTTATACTTTTGTAAAGCATAAACGTCACTAAACGAAATAAATCACCCATAGAGCAAAAACAGGACCTATGACGGATGACATAAACCTATTAGCAAATACCAATCCAAACGTTATGAATTCCCGTTAAGTGAACGTTATCAATTGCCATCTAATTGTATTGTACTTGATAATCCTAAAATTGGAAATCGGATAGGAGGTTCAGGAAAAGAAAGTAATTACTTATGGCCGGAATTGAATTACCTACTTCTGGATATCCTATCTATGCGGAATATATATATATTCCGGAGTTCTTCACTCGCCAAAAAAATTACCGATTTTTTAGAATTGGTCCTAAAACGCTGGAGTTATCTTGCAGAGTATGGGGTTATTTTTCGTTCATATGAATTTTCACGTAGCGTATTTAAATCCATTTTAATAAGATTTAAAAAAAGTTAATTTTTTAAATGAATTTTCGTTCCTAGTTTTGTGCCTAACATTGGTAGGTAATTGCCCTAAATTTGACGAAATTTTATTTTGAAAAACCATTCAAAGTTATGGCTGAATTATTCGACCCTCCTGAGGCCACCACTGATTTTCAAAAATAATCTTGGCATCTTGTAAAGGGAACGAATTTTTCCTTCAATTCAACAGAACATCGCATTATTCTGTTTTATGCAAGTTTTGAATTTCGAAACTGTCCTACTCATTTGACTGAAATAAATTTTCGATATTTTAGTTGAGCATTGAAATAATAGCGTACCTACCAAGTTCAAACAAGAGTAGTTTTTACTTTAGGTAATTTTTATAATAATTTATCGCCTAGATAGTATTTATAGGCTATTTTGAGTGACTTAACGTGCCGTGAAGTACCTAACCTAAACTCACAATCCTCCCTAAGCCAGTAATTGAAGTAGGTATATCTTATGATGCAGATAATTTTAGATTTTTTCAATAGGTACCAATCCTTGAGTTTCGAGATTTTAAGGTATTTGACTACTTGTTGATAAAGCGGCCTTTAAATCAGATACCTATGCCGGTAACCACAACTTTTTTAGCTTATTTGCCATTTTATCACTGATATCTGTTATTTTTGAGACAAGGGCAAGAGCATACTGACTTATTTTACTTGCCATTAATCTTCAAGAGCAATATCTGCGCTTCAACTTTCGATTATGGAGAATTCCCCCACCTACTCTACTGATTTCTCTTCGAATTTTCAATTTTCGAAACAATCCAATTTTGCTTATACCATACCTACCGCTGGCATACTGTGTGGATGATCTGGAGAGTACCTTCGATCCAATGTCTTCTCCAGATGAATTAAATTTCATCAGAAAGTTTCAGATTCTGAAAGTTAGTATACCTATCATCAGTGTTTCTAATCATTTGGGAGACTCGCCAAATAAAACAGGAGTGGGCCAAGCACACAACCTTGTGCAACGTCAGTTTATAGAGCTGAAAATATAAGGGGGCTTAGATTCTTTGATTCTGGTGGGCATGAAAATTATGATTTAATTTTGTTAACCCACAACGTATTATACCACATAAAGAATGTGTTAAGACCTCCAATTCCGATAATTTTTAGAAACCTCGAATGCCTATGGGCTATTGGGTTGTTATTCATCTGAACAAAAAATACCTCTATACTGCAACCCCATTTTTCCAAAAAATGTGATGAATTTTCAATAAATCAATCACTAGTCAATCCATGAGTCTGAGGGTATGATGACGGAAACCCAACATAAATCGAGTTCAAATCTTCACTGCCGGTGCAAAAAATAATCAAAAAACATCAATTATCAAAGGAAAACCTGTTATTTTTCAGATTTCCCCTGGTTGGAGATGGAGTCATATCTCTGGTCAGAACTGCTCCACCGGAACCTGAAATCAGCGAAGACTCGTTGCGGGGTCTGGACTCGAATTCGTTGGGCGACCTCGTCGATAATTCCATCTTCAAGTTCTTCCAGACTCACGTTTTCAGATTCGAAGTGCCATCCTGGCTGAAAATCAGCGACGAGCAAGAAAGATCCGACAATGCCATCGATTTTTACATAGGAGACAACGTCGAAGAAGGTAGTTTTAACGGTTCATCCATTGCTTGGAAATAAATTGCAGCCATTGATTGAGGCATCAAAATTTGGTTTCATCCGGTCACCCCAAGATTAGAAAAGTCCACAAAGCCAATAATTTCACCACGTCCATCCGTAAAATTGAAAAAATATCGATACTAGTAATCAAATACCTATTTCTAATTTTTGAAGGATTTTGAATAAGCATTTACGTTTTTGAACAAAAATCCTGAAAGCAGGGCTCATTATCCAGGGGTCCCTGAAGGTAGATTATAAAACCCTCTTCCTGATACTTATGGTTTACCTCTTTACAAAACGTCACTTTGTTGTTAATACCAGGTCGTAAGAAAGGCGGCCTCGGAGGCGGCGGTGGCGGCGGCGGAAAGAAGGGCATGAAGAAAATGATGATGATGATGTGCATGATGGCTGCCGGTAAAATGATGATGCTCGGTCCTCTGATGATGGGCATGACGAAACTGTTGGCCATGAAAGCTCTCATCATGGCCGCCATATCGCTGACCATATCCAAAATCATGATTCTCAAGAAACTCAAAATGAAACAGGTGAGTCGTAATTGATGATCATCATACTGAATACTGAGATATAAGAATAGAATTTTCTCAGTTTTATGACAGAAAAGCGAGACCCATAATTTTTTTGAAATTGTTCCTGGGATTTTCACGGGAAGTCAGTTTTTCTCATTCCGGCAGGCAAAAACCGTCTCATCCATCAACCTTTCAAAAAAATCGGTTCAGTAGGACTCCCTCAAATCGGCAAAAACGTGTAAAAGGAGAAATCGCATTAAGAAATTCAAGCCAAACCGATTCAAAAACAAAATTTTCAAATTGTTTCGGAAAAAACCCCTATCATATGGTAAATCAAGCGAGAAACCAGGGAAAAATACTCAAAAAATTCTAAACCAACGGCATCACCTTCAAAATTGAGTTTTTGTGTTTATTCGAAAATGGACCATACTAATGCCGATTTGGAACCTTTTCCGATCGGATTGCACGGAAGTGGCTGGACGGAAGTTTTGGCCAAAATTTCGTCCAGCCACTTCGTATCGAACCGCTGATCCGATTTTGGCGCGGTTGGTCCTAAAAGTGGTCCTCCGATTATGGCAAATTCAAAAAAGAAACCAGCCAGTTATCTTCAATTTAATATTTTCAGCATAATAGGCTTAAGTATGTAAATATGACAGCATGGAAAGTTGAGTCGGCAGAAAAACCAACATTGAGCCTCCGATTCAGACTCTCGGAAAAACATTAATTCGACAGACGGTCGCCTGGTAGTCTAGTGGTTAAGACATCCGCTTGCGGAGCAAGGGGCCCCGGGATAGCAACTGTTTAATCATCATTTTCGGCTGGAAGAAAGATTTCCTGCCGAAAAATTCTTTCATTCGGTGCATAAATAATTCAACCCAAACGCTCGACCTATGGAGGCAGAATAGTCTCGCACTTTTGATCATTGAGGCTGTCGCTGCCTTCGAGTTGGACTAGGATTCGATTTGTAGAATGGTGACTTACATCTTCTCGGTGGAAAGGTTTCAAAATCGGTTCAACAACTTTCCAACTACCGGACAATGCATACAGTACACCTTCTGTCTAAGGTCGTGTCCGTATCAGACGGTCGAACGTGACGTCAAACAAAGGTCTTATTCGCCCCGTTTATTCGGATACGACCTCCAGAAGCGGGAGAAATTGCCGGTTCTCAGACGTGATTCTCGAGGTGAAGTTCACGGCTGGGGTCAAACCTCAAGACCTCGAGGACCGGGAGGCAATCATCGGATAACTCATATGCTTCGAGTTTTGGCCGACCGAGACCATGGTAGGCGCTTTCTCCCCGTCGGTATTTTTCCCGATTATTTTTCCCGTTCGTGAGCGAAAACGTCGAGCGGGATCTTCAAACAACGCCAAATTACAGGTTGCACTGCAGAGAGCCTACTTATTTTTTTTCTAGAGAGTTATTACAATATTGAGGAAATACGGTAACGAACGAAAGGATCCGAATGGGAACCGTACAAATTTGCATCAACTCCGGCCCATAATAGGAGGGAAAGTTGGAGCATCTTCTTGAACGATTTCGATTCTATATTTGAGGCACTGATTTCCAAAACTTGCTCCTTGCAAGGTAAACCATTTTTCAGAAATCACGAAAAACCTCTAAAACGTTATTATACAGCCGATTCGCATGTTTTTTTGCACCCCATTGATTGGGGTTGATGTAATCTAACATCAATGGAGCTCTGCATGCAAGGAAAGATAAATCTATTGAAAAATAATTGCGTAGGAACGAATTTAAATTCACAATTTGCGATTTTTGGCACAAAACCTTGCATCTAACGAGTTTTGGAACTGACCCAGCTTAGAGTCTTTAGAGATCTCACATAAATCCATGAAGACACGCATGTTTGGCGTCTTGGCGAAAACTGAGGTGATAGGTTTCTCTTGACAAGGTTACCTAGCTCAAGGAGCGAGTTTTACTACCAAAATCTCATCGAGCTAGTTTTGGAACTCACAACTGACTGCAAGGAACGAGTTTTGGATCTCATCCAGGTAGTTCAAGGTCAATTAAACGGAGAAGGAGCGCGTTTTTCTCAATTCTGACTTCGGATTCTGAAAGAGCGGACACAAACCTTTCAGAAACAGCTGTCACCCCAATTTTCGTTGAAATTGCAAGGAGCGAGTTTTGGAAATCACAGCCTCATTTATTCTACCTGAGCTCTAGAATGGATACCTATCATAATAATGTGATGCTTCCGTGACGTGCGTTTGAAATACAAAACAAGTTACGAACGAAAGCGCAAGTCCGCAAGTAGCGCCAAGTAGATCGATTCTGAAAAAAATCCATCCTGTCTCGAGGAATTTGAAAATTGCTTGAGAATTGGTGAGCTCAGAAAGTGATTCTGAGTAAAAGTAACATTTTTCCGAACCTCCGATCCGATTTTCAATTTCCAATAGCATGTTTCGCATTACCGCCAGCGATTCACGGTGGTCATCAAATACCAAAAAATCACTCACGAAATCGAAAATATTTTTAATTGACAGCTGATTTGCGTTTCACAAACAGAGAGAACGAACGGACTTTTCGTAGAACGGGAATACAAACAATAATAAATACTACGCAATAACGCAGTGAAAAAAGCGGGAAAAGATGTTTTTACGCGGGAAAATAAAATGTCTCCAACGGTAGCAATTCGCAACAGCATGAATAAGAAAATGTTAAAATAGAAACCGAAGCGCTCCAGCTTGATTCTAAAGGATGGGCGTGATTCTACAAGAAAAGCTAACAGATTTCAGCTGGGTTCATTACAGTGGAGACAGGTCGGCCTAGAAACGTGATGTACTCGGACAATGAAACTGATGTAGGCATAACTCCATCATAAATCCTCTGACCTCTCCGACTCGAAAAGTTGATTGAACCTCCTTTCCTCTTTTGAAGTATACGTGAAGTAAAAGTCGAAGGAGGAAGGCAAAAGGCGAAGTTGTTTGGCTGCGCCACTCGAACGCATTCAAGATCGAGAAACGCCTTGTCAGTATTCCGTGACTACCCTCATCTCGAGATACACGACTCAAAACACTTGAGGTGGCCTATGGGTAAAAATGAAAGTCGGAACAACGAATTGAATGTAGTGACTGTAATGTTAGGTTATAAATCCAATTATGAGAAGAGGATACGAAATTCAGGTTCACTTCTCACGCTATACCTACTGAATAGAGCCTATTTGTATAACCACTCCTATCTTTTTGAGACTGGGTGTTTTTTTTTAGGGATAAGCACTCTCACAATATTTTCAGAAGGGCCAATTCACAACCTTTTTATCATTATTCTTGAACTGAAATCCTCACATAAGCAAGTCCTGTTTAGTCGGAATCCAGATGTTCACTGGCGGTAGGTAAATATTTTAATTTTTTTTTCACTAAGGGTCGGTTCATCAATTCAGTTTATTTCGATACCTTAAGCACAAAGGGCATATGTCCAAAAATGGCATAATGAGAAAAATGCAAAATAAGTTTTTGATCAATTTACAAAAATAAAGATTTCTCCCATAGAATTCCATAAAAAACTCGCTAAATAAAAAATGTTTGTCTGGCCAAGATCTACAACGTTGTTCAACCAGAAGTTTGGTAGCACTTAACACTTCCAAGATAACCGCTCTTTGAATATTTGTCGTTTTTCTATTCTATCATTTTTTGGCCCCAAAAATAGATAAAAGGATCATGATTCTTGGAGCGATCGATAGGTCCTGATGAAGTCCTGAATCGATATTTTGGGACATATGCCCTTGGTGCTTTAAGGTAGGTATCGATTCGTGAAATAAACATTATTCTCCAAAAAATTAGTTCCTTGGAAATGTTGACTATAAATTAACTTGTCAACTTATCCATGGAAAATTGTATTTGGAGAATAATGGATAATATAATTCGAATATTAATAATCGAATATTCAATGAATAAACTGAATTGATGAACCCACACTAAAATGAACCGATTTGATTGTCCGTGGTTTTTAAACTTTGGTATCCCATAACTTCACCCTCCATTGGGGTTTAGCAATGATGGTTGTGCTGCACTTTGAGTGCGGACCTGGCGACATTAGTCAGCCGTTTCTCAGATGAAGAACACGATTGTCAGCTCCGGCTTTCGTCCTGTTTAATTACCTCGAGATGCTTCAGGACGAGAACTGGGCCAAATAAGTAATATCTCGAAACTAGAAAATTCTCATGAGAAAGTTGAGCCTCGTACGAGAAAGGCGACATTAGGAAGAAGTCAAGAAGGAAATCCACTAAATTCATAGAAACATGGTCAAAAATTGGAAAAATCTGTCTTCAAGAAAAATGCAACGCTCAATTTTCTCGGAAAAATAATTTACTTCTGGGGCTAGCTAAGATAAAAAAGAGCGTCTTGCTCCTTTTTTTCAAATTAAATGCGTGACATTTTGTGGAAGTTTTTTATCCTTGTACAGCATTTAGGCGGATTTTCTATCTTTATACCCTGGTAATTCAATACGAATTTCGTCTGTTTCAGAGTTCATCGAGCAGCGGTTGGAGTTCGGGCGGTGGCGGCGGCGGCGGCGGCTGGTCATCGGGCGGCGGCGGAAGCAGCGGCGGCTGGTCATCGGGAGGCGGCGGCGGCGGCGGTGGCGGTTGGGACCGCAGCTTCCCAGCCCACGATCTTGCGTACAGAGGCCATATTGATGACAACTCAGCGTAAATTAAAATCCGTATAAAATTGAGTTTGTCTCAAAACGAAGAAAACGATTGAAAAGCCATAGTAATATGCTTGTATTTTAGCCGCTATGGTATATTTCGTTTTTTATCGTTTTTGGAACAAACCTCAGAACAAATTGGGATTTAGACTGTGCAGTAACGATTACTGACTTTACTGACTACCTTAACTTGACGGCAGACTGTGTACAATCATGAGACTGTAACTTACGAACGGACAATTTTGTACTGTAAACTACTTTTGCGATGAGACGGGCAGACTTTGAGATGGACAATTTTTTGACGAAACGAGCCCAATATTTATGAGCAAAAATCTTTGTACCTATATTATAATAGCTAATTTAGCTTTCAAGTCAATTATCATGTCGAGCAGACGAGGCATTATTATTATTATTGTGGAAGGCCTTCCTTTTCCTCCTTGCAGTCTGCTCTCGATGTGAATGAGTACAAAAGTTTTATTTTTGTTTTGTGATATTTAAATGATACTCTTATTTATTCATTTAATAAAAAATAATTTATTTGAATTTTGATCTGTTTTTATTCTTACATCACTTTTACCCTTGGAGCAAACTTGAGGATTTTTATATGAATTTTCCAAAAAAATATATTTTTCGACTTAGATTAGAAGTTAGGTAGAAAGTTTTGTTTTTTAAATTTACAAATTTGAAAAATAAATTTCAAGTGAGTTTTCTTAAAAATCCGCCATTATACCTCTGTGGGATGGTGAGTACGGATCCAAATCTATTTAAAATTAGAAAATCGGTTCATTGGTTCTTCAGAAAATCTTAAAAACCCTCTTAACCTTCTCTCTCACCCTAGTTTTTCATAAATACTGAGTTTTTCCTATACAGGTGGAAGCAATCCAGTTTTATCCAGTTGACGGCTTCTCTATGAGAGATGAAAGCATCGGGTCTTTGTGATCGATGGAATACCTAACTAGCAGTTAACTGATCCCATGGTAAAACAAAAAATCCCACGCTCCCAATAAAACCCGATCTTTCAAGGCCTGATTAACACTAAATTACACACTCATCCTTCCCAGGGTTGATAATCTGATTTTTTACACGACCAATTATTTATTCGATATGAGAATCAGTACAAAATGGATAATTGCGATGTTATTATTCAAAATAGAGCAGTGAAATCCGCATAACACTTTGTAAAGGATGAAAATAATCACACCCACGATATAAGGTGATTTTAATGTTCAATTAATTAAAATGAAAATGGAAAATATTAAATTTAACTCTATAATTCAGAGAATAAATTCATTTTGTACAAATCATCAACACTAATGCATGTCACCTTTAAATATATGATATATTATACAGATAAAAGCAACATTGAACAGGTTTTTTTTCTACACACAAAATAAATTAGAATTGTAATATTAGAATCATTCCATTTCATTATTACAAGTTGCGTATTTTCTAATATTCTCTGACCCGGCATTATCCAATTTTTGGTACATACCATATTGTGTAAAAACTATTTTCAAGTACGAACCTGAAGCAATTCATCATCGATGAACACCTGCGTAGCCGATCCTTTTCCCGCCCAAATGCGCTGCTATCGGTTTGACCAAATGCTGATAAGCTTCGGCTACCGGATCCGTCTGAGCCCATACCCTCGTCAGATAGTCGTCGTGCTGCGGCGCAGTGTGAACAATCTCGTAAGAAACCTTCAAAATTGACGAAATAGCAACGTTTCAAAAGCACCGAGCATAAAGCACCAAAAAAGGGAAAAAATTGAGCATTTAATGCTCTTTTCGCTTATATTTACAGAGTAAATAGAAGCATTTGATGCCTCCTAAAAAACTCGGAATAGGAAGATCAGAAAAAATTTCAACACGCGAGCCTGTCTATTTTACTTCAGTGTGGAATTGAAAATTACCTTTCCTCCATGGTCGTTACCACCTCCTCCGCGACTACTCATGAGGGACATGGCGAGGGATATTAGGGAAATCAGGACAGCTTTTCCCGCCATGGCTGATACAGCTGACATTGTCAAAGCCAGCAGAGTACCTGCTGATACCATTCCACCCATCATCAACGCGTTGTTGATACGTCTCCGTCTTCCGGTGTTGTCTGCCGAACGAAACAAGCTTTTCACGGATGGCCACAATCAACCTCGAAATTGGATGGTAATTATTACGATTAATAGCTCGCAGAAATGATTGATTAAGTAATTGTCTGGAACTAATGAGCCCATTTCTACAAGTTTGAAAAATGCCCACCCAAGCCAGAGCTGAATTTTCTTCGAAAAAAATTCAATACCCGAGATCATCAAAAAGTGAGGGTCTGACGTAAAAATTTACCAAAAGTTTGCCCCCCCCCCCTTCTCCCCCAAGTTAAGCCCAGAATTTGCCTAGAATCTCAAGTATGCAAAAATTTCAATCACAGTCACGCTCACACTACTTGGCCTGGGGTAAATCCTATTACTCAGTAATCTTTGGAAAGATGATTTTTTCCTTGATTCTGTTTCTGATTGATCTAATTGATTTTTCGCCGATTTTACGCTTCTGTTTTTGTTCGTTGGACGATAATGATTAGGAAAATCACGTAGGCGTAGTTAGCCTCTTACTGCGGCAACTCACCTCGAGGCATAGTATCGTTGGTGTCGGGCGTCATCGCCTCTTGGCCGACCGTGATGCCCATTCGTTTGACGGCGTCGGCCACTGATTTGTCCATAACTTTGACTCGGAGGGTGAGAGAATTTATGAACCCGTCCATCCCTTTGACCAGATACCTGGAATGGCAATATTACGCTATAATATTACGAGGCTTCGCCTCGTACCTGGAATGGTAATATTACGCTATAATATTACGAGGCTTCGCCCAGTACGTATTTTATACTCCAATTCAGGCCCGTACCCAAGATCATACATTAGGGGGAGGAAGGGGAGAACACCCAAAAATGAATCACTTTTAACAACCAGCATTAGGTTACCAGCATTGGGAAACCAATAATTTACAGAAAAAATGTAGGTGCCTCCGTATTGATAATAAACAATAATCACTATCGTAGTACTTATGTGAAGGAATTCCAGAAGACTTTGGGGTGGGGGACGCAGCAAACTCATACCTAGTCAAACTCACATGGAACTGAAACTCAAACTTATTCTCAAACTCGAAGTCTAACTCACAATGAAACAGAAACTCAAACTCATAATCGAAATCGAAGTCAAACTCACAATGAAACAGAAACTCAAACTCATAATCAAACTTGAAGTCAAACTCACAATGAAACAGAAACTCAAACTCATAATCGAAATCGAAGTCAAACTCACAATGAAACAGAAACTCAAACTCATAATCAAACTTGAAGTCAAACTCACAATGAAACAGTAACTCAATCTCATAATTGAAATCGAAGTCAAACTCACAATGAAACAGAAACTCATTATCATAATCAAACTTGAAGTCAAACTCACAATGAAACAGTAACTCATTCTCATAATCAAACTCAAAGTCAAACTCACAATGAAACAGAAACTCATTCTCATAATCAAACTCGAAGTCAAACTCACAATGAAACTGAATCTCAATCTCATAATCAAACTCGAATCAAACTAACAATGAAACAGAAATTCAAAAACATAATCGAACTCGAAGTCAAACTCACAATGAAACAGAGTCAAACCCACAATCAAATCCAAAGTCAAACCCACAATGAAACCGAAACTCAAACACATAATCGAACTCGAAGTCAAACTCACAATGAAACTGAATCTCATCTCATAACCAAACTCAAAGTCAAACTCACAATGAAACTGAATCTCAATCTCATAATCAAACTCGAAATCAAACTAACAATGAAACAGAAACTCAAACTCATAATCGAAATCGAAGTCAAACTCACAATGAAACTGAACCTCAAACTCATGATCAAACTCGAATCAAACTAACAATGAAACAGAAACTCAAACTCATAATCGAAATCGAAGTCAAACTCACAATGAAACAGAAACTCAAACTCATAATCAAACTTGAAGTCAAACTTACAGTGAAACTGAATCTCAATCTCATAATCAAACTTGAAGTCAAACTCACAATGAAACAGTAACTCAATCTCATAATTGAAATCGAAGTCAAACTCACAATGAAACAGAAACTCATTATCATAATCAAACTTGAAGTCAAACTCACAATGAAACAGTAACTCATTCTCATAATCAAACTCAAAGTCAAACTCACAATGAAACAGAAACTCATTCTCATAATCAAACTCGAAGTCAAACTCACAATGAAACTGAATCTCAATCTCATAATCAAACTCGAAGTCAAACTCACAATGAAACAGAAACTCAATCTCATAATCAAACTTGAAGTCAAACTCACAATGAAACTGAACCTCAAACTCATGATCAAACTCGAATCAAACTAACAATGAAACAGAAATTCAAAAACATAATCGAACTCGAAGTCAAACTCACAATGAAACACTGAGTCAAACCCACAATCAAATCCAAAGTCAAACTCACAATGAAACTGAATCTCAATCTCATAATCAAACTCGAAATCAAACTAACAATGAAACAGAAACTCAAACTCATAATCGAAATCGAAGTCAAACTCACAATGAAACTGAACCTCAAACACATGATCAAACTCGAATCAAACTAACAATGAAACAGAAATTCAAAAACATAATCGAACTCGAAGTCAAACTCACAATGAAACTGAACCTCAAACTCATAATCAAACTTGAAGTCAAGCACACAATGAAACTGAATCTCAATCTCATAATCGAAATCGAAGTCAAACTCACAATGAAACAGAAACTCGAACGTCAAATAGTGTGAGTTTGACTTCGAGTTAACTATCAGTTATGTAGGTTTGAGTTTTTCTTTTTCGTTGTGAGTTTGACTTCGAGTTTGATCATGCGTTTGAGTTTCGGTTACATTGTGAGTTTGACTTCAAGTTAAAGTATGAGAATGAGTATCTGTTTCATTGTGAGTTTGACTTCGAGTTCGATTATGAGTTTGAGTTTCTGTTTCATTGTGAGTTTGACTTCGAGTTTAAGTATGAGAACGAGTTTCTGTTTCATTGTGAGTTTGACTTCGAGTTCGATTATGAGTTTGATATTCTGTTTCAATGTGAGATTGACTTCGAGTTCGATTATGAGTTTGAGTTTCTGTTTCATTGTGAGTTTGACTTCGAGTTTGATTATGAGTTTGAGGTTCAGTTTCATTGTGAGTTTGACTTCGATTTCGATTATGAGTTTGAGTTTCTGTTTCATTGTGAGTTTGACTTCGAGTTTGATTATGAGTTTGAGGTTCAGTTTCATTGTGAGTTTGACTTCGATTTCGATTATGAGTTTGAGTTTCTGTTTCATTGTGAGTTTGACTTCGATTTCGATTATGCGTTTGAGTTTCGGTTACATTGTGAGTTTGACTTCGAGTTTAAGTATGAGAACGAGTTTCTGTTTCATTGTGAGTTTGACTTCGAGTTCGATTATGAGTTTGAGTTTCTGTTTCATTGTGAGTTTGACTTCGAGTTCGATTATGAGTTTGAGTTTCTGTTTCATTGTTAGTTTGATTCGAGTTTGATCATGAGTTTGAGTTTCTGTTTCATTGTGAGTTTGACTTCGAGTTTGATCATGAGTTTGAGTTTCTGTAACATTGTGAGTTTGACTTCGATTTCGATTATGAGTTTGAGTTTGGGTTTCATTGTGAGTTTGACTCCGATTTCTCTCATGAGTTTGAGTTTTTGTCTCATTGTGAGTTTGACTCGGTTTCGATTATGAGTTTGAGTTTCTGTTCTATTTTGAGTCTGACACTTGACTTTTTTATGCTGAAAAATGTAGCATGTTTGTAGTACTTACGCGAATTAATACCTTTAAAAAATTAGGGGGGCATGTCGCCTTTATCCGCTTTCTCCAATTGATAATTTTCAATTCACCATTGTATTATGATGTTTAAGCGAGTATTAGATGATTGGTTTAGCCCAATGTATAATATTTCGTAACCTGTCAAGTGTATTGTCGATCGTTCCGACATCTATGGATTTCGCCTTTGGGAGGGCAGACGGGAATCCGCCCATTTCGAGTACGAGTCCGGGGAGAAGTCTGAAGCTACGTTGACTGCTGATCGGAGGTACGAGAGCGGCGACATCTGCCTTCAGGCACGTCGCTGAATATTCCGAACGACAATGTTCCTCTAAAATCTGACCAAAACTTGAATTTTACTAGGAACAGGCATCGAATCAATATAATAAATGAAGATAGGAATGTAAATTTTTTTCAATTTTGAGAAAATCTCATTTTAATTATTGAGAAAATACCCCTTATTTGTATTGCTGGCTATAACTGGCAGGTTTGCACATTATGAAACTAGGGGAAAACTAGGGGAAAATCTAGGGGAAAACTCGTTGGCAACCTCAACTCATTTTTCGATTAACTAAAGGCATTCCGCTATGGTGTCTTCAAATGCAAAAGTGAAGAAACATTAGGAAGGCGTCCTGAATCGATCAAAGGCTAATGATCTCTCTTCCATAATGAGTGTAATCATTTTTATGAGGTGGCTTCGGCAAAACCAGAGATTACAGATATATATGAGCCGTTCAGTAGCGAAGTGGGATAAGTCCATTTTTTCAAATTTTATAGGAGCGAAGTATTTGAGTTTGGTGCTGTAGTTTTGTAAAAAATTAAAGATAGACAAAATCGATCATTTCTCTGTGTTCGATTACTCAATAAAACATAAATCCATTAATTTAATTAATTAATTAATTAAACGAATTATGAGCAGCGGTTAGAAAACTAATGAGGACCAATCGCAACAAACCTCGGGATACACAGTTTCGATGTAATAGTTAATTTGCGTCAATATACGACATTGCCATCGAGTTCAAGAAAAAACTAGGTTTTTTTTTGGTGAAAATGTACCTTGAACTAGAACAGGTGTAAACTAGTTTCACTACCTAAGTAAGCGTATAAAAAATGACTGACTTTTTTCACTTCAAAAGGGGATGTATAGTAATCAACAGTATCTTGCGCTGCTGCAGTTGAGCCCAAACACATCGCGAAACACGAAGCCAAAACTGTCACCATAAACCGAAACATAGTTGAGCACAACGAGATTGAAAACTGTTCCTCCCGAAAGGACGCCGGTTGCCTATATAGTTTCCACCGATTTTCCATGGTTGCCCTTCCCTGTGGACCGACTGACAGCCGGCCACCGCTTGTCAACCGTGTCAAATGACCTCCAGAGTGGTGCAAAAAATACAATACTTTTACTCTTGTTGCGTTTTTTAGGATTAACTATTAATCTAATCCTTTTGTCATTTTCCGACCCGTTGAAGCCGCTTACGACTTTCCCTAGTAGGAAGTATCCTCTGTTGTATAATAGGCATCCAATTTATTCGAAGAAACAACACCATCAGAAAATCATGATATAGGTACTGATAGGTACATCCATGGAGGCAAATTTCCCCATGGAAATTTCCATCTACTCAAATGAAAAAAGTGGATTGTCATGCAAGTACTTTTCCCGGAAATGATCCATACAATTTATTGTATCAGTGAACTGATGTCTGAGTGCGAGAAACGCTACATGGAACTGAAAGTACCATTGGTTGATGGAGTAATCCAAAAATAAAGTAACTGAAAGTACTATGTTAGATGAAGTAATACAAAAAGAAGGTACTTAGGTATATTAGAGATTTTTCGATTTTTGCGAACCAGGATTGCGCTTGGTTTGAAAAGTGAGAAATAATTTTCTAGTCAATTTTCAGTTTGCTGTTGCTCCGTGAATGTAGGACTGCAGATCGAGCCGGAGTTGAAAAATTCCAAATCAGATATTGAAAAGCTAAACAAGTGAGAATATAGACGAACTGTCTTGTTCAAAAACAGCTAGGTATACCAGCGAATTATTGAGCCCTTCATTTATTCAAATACAGTTCTATACCTAATTCGCTTATTTCCAACCCCCATTATGGTATACACGGCGACCGCTAAAAAATAGACGAGCATTCGTACGCTGATTCACGTGACCGGCCGAAAGGGAAACTTCTCAAATTACTGATTCGTTCCCCTCATAACTAGAGATGCCAGGATTCGCTGAAAAATGACCTCTAAAAAAACAATATTAATTTTCCGAAGAATATGTTTTCTCGTAGATACATCCGGCTTGAAAGGATCGCCGCCTATTTATACAGACTTTCCCCAGAAGCGTGCCTAAAATTTACTACCATACTATAATGTCTCACCGTTATGGTCATCACTCTAAAAGAAGGAAAATTTATCCGTTAAAAATATTTTTTCAAGCCTTCAAAATTTTCCGACTTGAAATTGCTCCATTATTTAGTGTACATAATTCAATAATAAACCTATGTATGTAATTAATTGTTCAAGAAAAAATAAAAATAAATTTGTCAAGATTGATGTTTAATATTTTGCTCCGAACTTTTTTTCAACCCAGCAAAATCGTTGGAGAGGCTCGATCGCCTTGAACGGCAATCCAGTAAACGAATCTCTTTTTTCAACAACAAAACGTCCCGGCTCATGGCGTTTTTCGTATTATCCACACTTTAACAACTCACAAGTCAATCCTTCGGTCTTGATCCGAATAAACACTTATCGTCCAGAAAGGATCCGCTGGAAGAGAATTTTCCTTGCCGTCACGACAAATTGAGTTGGCTCAATAACATGGGACCCATTGAGTGGCAACGGAGGAACAGGAGGTTCCAAATAATCATTAATTTGACCACTTTCCCTTTACCTCAAAGATGAAACCGTGTCTTATTCAATCTTTGGCCTCCCAGTTCGAACTTTTCCACAATGGAGAGATTTCCCTCTCGGCAAAATATTTTTTCCTTATTCCACTTTAGTTCTTTTCGTTCCTTGTTGAGAATCACGTCCCTTCAAGCCCAGCAAATATCGCTGTTTCGACGTTTTGAGTCAATCTTACGTTTCTCAGTTATTTGTCATAATACAAGTTGTGATAAATCATCATAAATAAATATCAATAATAGAGTTGTAGGTTTTACGCACATCATACAGCATAAATAATAATAAACGCATGGTAACTGGAGAATAAAGCTGCAAAATACGGTGGTATTTTTTTCGTTGTTTTATTTAGGTGTATTTGTAAGTTTTTCTGTTGTGGGTACTGTATTCGATTTCCGTCTGGCCAATTTTTTAGCATATAGGCGCTTTTCTGGTTCATTTTTCACGACCTCCTTCCCATGCTTCGCGTTCATCAATTCCGCCAAATTGTTCTTCGAATTTGAGCTTAAACGGTTGAATTTTAACGGGAGAACATCTTTGAGTGAGGCGTCGCCGTTTTCCTGGTAAAAATTATTCGAGCGATAAAATCCTTACGTAGGTTTTTTGATGTTTGGGTTGCAGACTGTACAACTCACAGTTAGGATTGTAATGATATTTTATGAATAAGTTAAAGTTTTTGCAACAGCCAGTTAGCAATGTAATCATATGCTTCAAATAGGTACCAATAATTGGTTTACTAAAATTTCCATTCAAACATGGCCCAAGTAAATCATGCTTCTTTTGAATAATGATAACACAGAGTACTTTCGCCCTTTTTTTCCAGGTTTTTCCTTTTGTTCATGCAAATGTACTGATGTTATTGTTTCATCTTACGTACTATAACGGATAATATTTTTTCTATGCTGGTAAATCAGCATAGCTATTTAAATTTTGAAACTTCTAATTTTTTTAAAACCATCATTCACACTATTTGACGACAAATTGGACCAAGTGTTACGGATTTGGTCCGATTTCATATTTTCAAAATATGGAACTACAGTGTGTGATCTACCCACTACTGGTTTCATAAGTGTTATTGTACCGGATGAAGGATTTGAGTAGCCGGGCTTTCCAAAGGTTTGGACGCTTTACTAGGCAATTTTCCCTCCATTCCCACGTCTTTCGTTGGTATTTTATCAACTTCTTGAGTCTCATTTCTTTGCGGATGACGATTTATGCTTTCCTTCTTGTCAAGAGGGTTTTCAGCCTTTCGACGCTATAATATCGACATCGATCATTCGGTAGGGAGGTTTTAGTGAACCCTCAGGATTAAATGGAAAGGATTAAAGAAAGGTTTACTTTTTCCGCTGCCAAACTGCTCATTTTCTCTCTACGGTTAATTTCAGCTAGCTGAAGAGCACGTTCGAACGACATCCTCGCAGATATGACAGAGCCTTTTTGCGTCAGAGCTGGAGTTTTTTCACGAATATTTGGAATAGGCTGGATTCGGTCGAACAACAAAAGAAAGCTTTTTCAAGTCGAATTGATGATTTTCCTGTCCAAATTGAGCATTTCCCAAACCGGATTGAGAATTTTTTTTGCCTTGGAAAATTGTCATTCGGTCTGGAAAATTCTCTATTCGACTTGGAAATGCTACAAAAGCCAAAACAGGATAGGCAAATAAACTTAAGTCTTTTGCTACAAAATTATCACTATTGCATTGTTCTTATGTTTTTCTTCATTTTTAAATAAAATAGGTAAATTCCTGCTCACTCAGTATTCATTATCATAAAACAACATACTGTTGGAGGTCTCTTTTTTTTCTTCGCCCGAGGAATCAATCCGAGTTGAAGCATTTTGTCAATAGATAGTTTTTTAGGTACGTCCTTCCACTCCGGCCCATGAACCTACGCCAATGAGAGCTATAATCACGAACATTTGCAAAAAAGCAACATTCTCCTGTTATGGTTATTAGGCACGAAGGAGTGGACGCCAATGGCCGAAATTCTTCGATCATAAGTATTCATTCAA
Organism: Nesidiocoris tenuis; assembly: GCA_036186465.1. Taxonomy (NCBI): domain Eukaryota; kingdom Metazoa; phylum Arthropoda; class Insecta; order Hemiptera; family Miridae; genus Nesidiocoris; species Nesidiocoris tenuis. The sequence goes on along the minus strand of AP028915.1, from coordinate 5,244,895 downwards.
ATCTAAGTAAATATCTATAAAAAATCATAATGGTATCTCAAGATAACCCACATGCTGTCCTGAGCGAGCGAGCTGATCGGCAGTATTAGGAACCCGTCTATTCAGGTTGGCCCCTTCGCGGGTGATCTTGATTCTCACACCGAATAAATCCTATTCAGACAAGAGTTATTTGAAGAATTTTGTTGGCGATGGAGAATTTTCAAAGTTTGGGTTCATCGATGGACTCACCATTGTGACTTTTCCGGCAGATTCCGCACTGCCGCAAGCAATTTTATCATTTTTGATTGGCTAGAAAAAATTATATGTTTATAATTAACATAAAACATCAATTATATTAATATAAATTAGCTTTCCCAATCATAATTGAGTAAAACATTTTCAACCGACATAAATCAAATAAAAAACAATATTTGCAGAAAAAATTGGATTGAGGCTCACCAGTGGAGCTTTCTCGGCCGAGTCCGCATTTGTTTTAGTTGCTTTCTTATCCAGCTAGAGGGAACATTTTTATCAAAATGAATTGAGTTTTTGATCGGAAATGCGATGTAACATTTTTTTAGCCATGATAAATTAGTCCAGTCAATGAACGCGCCCGGAAGGGGTCTATTCGGAAGAAATGTTTTATGAAGTTCCTATCAATGTTATTCCAACAACTTAACATCCTAACTTCGACCGTTTTAGAGAAATACGCTGTCAAGAGTGACACCTCACCAAAACGTCATCGATGATACAACAAAACCCCGAATTTTAAAATAAAAAGTCTCAGATTTTTTCGGGTTGGAACTCCGCAGGGTGCGTGAAGGCGCAGGTATGAAATTGTACGTAAAAACCTTTCGAGATCCCAAGCCATTTCTTTGAAGACGCACCAATGGAATATGGTTACTGTTTCGAATAAATTTCGCTTCAACGGAGTTTGTACAGCAAAACAAACACAAAAAACACGCACACACCATTGTTTTAGGCATAACATTCACATACGACAACACCAATGGCGAAATTTCCCAACTATTCGAGGGAAAGGAGGGGATAAAACATTTCGAATGCCATTGCTTTTGAGAGGCATTTCAGCCTCGATTATCGTTTAATTTCATAATGAAGGTCGATTTGTCCACAACGAATAACGTGAGATTCACCTCTTCGCCAGAACGCCACTCGCCGAAAGGCGTATCCTTGTGGACGATTTCGTTGACTATAGACTCCTTCTTCCTGCTGGGAAGCACAGCGACTTCCTCCTGAACATTTTCCATGAGTGTAAGTAAGCTATTGTGAATTTGTATCTAGATTATATTATACATCGCATATTCGGAAGCTTGCGACGGCGTCAAATTCGAATGTTGAACCACAAAATTCGGGTACCCAGAAACTGAGGTGTGTTGCTTCAAAACCAGCTCAATCCAAATTAGAAAAATTTCCAGGAAACGTTTTCCCATGATGCATAGATGTAATTTAGAATCTCGATACATACCGGGGATTTGGAATCCTTCCTCTTCTCTCTCTTCTTGGTGTCAGCCGCATCGTCGGCAACTTTGGCGCTTACACCATTGTGGGAGCTTTTCCGAGAGTGCCGCTTCTCTCCTGAAATCCTCTAAAAGGGGTGCATTGCGTAATGTCAAATTTTCGTTGACAAAATTTGTCCACAATGACGAATTCTTAATGTCAACTTTACTAGTTACCATACCTAATTCAATTCCCTCATGAATTCGAAACTATACTCAAGCTGAGAAGTTTTTCGCATTGGCAATGTGAGTTGATCTACACGTATGGCACGAGTCAATTTTACCTAGTGTTCGTGTAAAAATTTGATCGAATAATTATTATTAGGTACTTATTGACAATTCACTCACTCGTAAATCATCAGGATATGTCTGAACCTCTGAGTTTCGGCTATCCCTGCGGACAGGCTCTTGTTCATCAACGTTTCTCTGAAATACATTTTTTTTTTAAATTTAAGATCTAAAACCGACGCCTGAAGTATTCGGCGATTTTCCGGCTCGATAACCAACGATGATCTGAAAGTATTCTATTGCTAAGGACATAGTCTTTGCATAGTCAGGATGAGTTCCAAACTCTGACCCATGCAAAGTTATCTTGAAAAAATTATATTAAAAGAATACCATTAAATGTCCAGCTTTCGATAGAAAATAATTCAAAATTTCATAATAGAAAATAATTCAATAATTCGATAGAAAATAATTCATTCATTCATATTTATTTCCTCAAATTCACATAGTTTATTCAACAAAAATAAAAATTCGAGTTATCTTGGCTTACTGAGCAATGGCGTTTATCGCATTTGTGTTTCCGCCTCCGCTCAATAAGTTTCCTGACATTTCCCACGTTCTCTTCCCACTTTTCACGAGACCAAACGTTTTCCTGATTGGACGGACTGACAGACGGCTCCAGCTGTACCAAAATTAATCGGGACATTATGATGGACAAAAACACCACCATTCATTCCCCCCTGTGGGAGCCCTCATCAAGGAAATGATTGAAACCTTATAATAGAACAAGATCAGTAAAGCCCAGCTTGAAAGTTTACTATTTACATTCGGCTGGAGAATTCCTTCTTCAGGAAAGAAGTTTACAGATGCAATACAACGACGACGTTTTTCATTTATCGAGGAGTCTTTGAATTCTTTTGAAAAATGTTTCTGAAAATCGCATTTAAAATAAAAATGAACATGAACCTAACCGAAAAATACGCCCAAAATTCTTATGCTGGCACCCACTAACTTGAGATGAGTGGGAAATTTTATCCGTCTTGGTATCAAGTCCTTCGCCCAAGGACGATCCGCGTTTCATCGGTGGGGGCGAAGGATAGAACTTCGTTTTCAGTCTCTCAGGCTTTTCTACAGAAATGTTTGATGTGATACTGTCACTTCCGAATTGAACAGATTTGTCCGCAGTAGGAGAGAAACCTATGTCCCGCGTTGTCTTCGGTAGAATACCCATCTCGTTTTTCTGACAAAAATATGTTTCAACGGAATATGGTTGAAGATAGAACTATGCAAGAAAACTTACCCTTGTGATTTTTTCCTTAGGTAATAGGATAGGTAGGTTCCCTCAATTCTCTAGTATTATATAATTAGTATATGTTATTATAGTAAGTATACTTGGTTACCTACCTCTTCAAACAAGTTCTCGTCCATTACCGAAGAAGGTGGTTTATCCACAATGGGTGACTGCTAAAAAAATCTTGTTAGTAGAGAGCAGTAAAGTTAATCATATAATATATTATATTTGCCATCTGTATCACAATAATTGCTACAGCACCAACATCAAAGCGTAAAATATTCTGGCCAGATACAGGATAACCATGGTAACATGAAAATTGTCAATATTTTTCAACTAACATCGGTTTTTTGGACCGAGGAATTTTGACGGTTCTTCTCTTCGTTCTTTTCTTCCGATGATGAACCTGAACTATTCGTAGGCGACGGTAGGACCCCATTCTTCGAAGACGAAGTGCTCGTTCTCTCGGCTTCAGCACTGAAATTCTGATAATTTTATATTAATGGACTGTAATTAGGACAGAGTCCGGTGAACTAGGGTGGTAAAATAAGTTATTTAGGTGAATAGGTGGTTCGACAAATCTGTCATAACAGTAAGCTTGTCAAAACCGTTCAGGCGGCACGAAGTTGCTGGTAGGCGTTATTGGATTTATTTCCTGACGGTCTCGAAGATGATAATGCTCATGGTAGAAGCCTACCTAATGTCTATTCTAGGAAAAATTGACACAAAATTTCACATGTCTTAACCAATGATTCATGATGTTCTCACCTACCTCTCCTATTCCATTTCTATCCTCCATAGAAAGTCTGCCAAGAGCAATGGACGTTTTAGCCTGTAAAACCAATTATTTTGAGCCACTAGTATAATTTTGGTTTGGAGTCAATGTAAGGCTTTTGAATGTACACTCACATCATTCTTTGCTCTTGGTGGTGAGGGGATGCTTGATCTCGAAACATTCCGTGGTGGCACTGCATTATGTCTAGGAGGCGAAATGGATTTCGTTCCAGCTTTAACTCTAAAGTCCTGAGGAGTTGAAGGAAACTGATCATAATGAAGATTATCCTGCAAAAATCGTTGCAGGATATCCTAGCAACGGCACTTTCGCACTTACTAAATGACTTGCCACGCCGGAAGCGTAAGGCGTTGTACAGCCAGGAGGTGGACTCCTTCCTGGTGTCGGCTTCCTTCGTGATGATCGGTCCTGAAATGGAATGCCAAATCCTATTTTCGAGTTCGATCATCATAAAATGAGATATCTGTCAACAACTTATTTGAAACTAGCATCTCTTGGAATCGTATCACGAACCCCGAAAGTAGCTCGGAACTTATTGGAATTCAAACTGGCATTGAAGGAGGAAGAAGAGAGTCCAGATGTTGCGCTTGCCCGACGGTTGGAGGCTGACAACATTGCAGAAAAAACTAGAGGCCTCCTCTGCAATCAAATTGATTCTCTTTAAATATCTTGGGCAAGGTCATATCAAATTAGTGTGATATGTGTATTGATATTCGGAAAATCAAGCCTCATAAACGAAGAATGGCCTGTCTGACAGACCCTACACAAAATCAGATCCCCAACTTGAGATCACAGGTTGCTCTAGTGTGGTCTTCCATTCTTCTATGATAACTTAAGCTATAGTTCGTGCTAAGGTGGATGAAAGATATTCTGATCATCCATTGCTCTTACTGTAGCCTCTGTAGCCACACTACGCGTCAGCTTGGGAGAAAATGGTGGCAAGGGAATCTTTCCGACCACCAAACAACTGTCAGACTTGACATGCATCACCTGAAACGGGAGTTTTCCTGCGTGAAATGGAGGAAATCCACCAGCATAGTGGCATGGTCTGCATACCTGAACTTACCAACCGATAAAGAGTAGGTATCGAAATGCCGCAGTGGTAATGCTGGGGTTTGAAAGCGCCAAATCAATTTGAAAACTAGAATCAAATTTTTAACCTACGCTGTAACCAAAACGGGCAAAACGGGGACCTGGGCACCAAATTACCGTGCTGGATTCGACAGGGGATGAAGGTAAGCTATTTTCGATTCTGTTGTTCAGGAACTCGAACAGATGCGGCGACGCGATCTTACTCTTCAGCGCCTATATTTTCGAGAAAAATTCGAAAATTTAATTAACAATTTGGCCCAAAAGTTGAGCTTACTCAATGATTTCAAAAGCCTTCCTTACAAAAATACACCAGTTGATTCTGAAGCACTATTCCAAAAAAATTCTGCTTTCTTCTAATTGAGTTTCCAACATGATATTCATGAAAAGGTAAATTACGTACGTAGCCAAATGGTTGAGATTTGTCCCAATATGTTTTGCTGAATTGATTGCTATTGAACCGTTTGGGGCTCGTATGAAGAGGTCTTCTTCGGTCACCGAAACCAGTTTCCTAATCAAATCGGAAAAAGTTACAAAGAATTTGCTGAATTCGAGCAACTGGAAACCGTCAGATTTTAGATGTGAGAATTGCAACATCAATTTTTTCAGTACATTGCTGCTACCTAAAAAGTTTATATTTATCCATTTATATGTAACCACATTTTCTTCATTATCAGTCCCTAAATCAGTTTTGTAAAAATCTAGGCGTAGGTAGAGTAAAATTGGCGAAACGGACCTACCGAGCGAAAGATTCTATCCCAATTTTCTTGTCTATGAACGTGCAAGTAATTTGGTTCTTTGAGCTCAAGTTCTTCAGAGTTGGAATCCTGCAGAATAGTTCAGAGAACAGTTTTTGTATTCATATATAATCCAAGATTATAACAATCCTTGCATAATAGGTCTTATCGAATCAGAGCTATATAAATTTTCAGAATAGTTTAATATGCTAACTATACAACAAACGCTGTTAAATCTTACTACTAAATTAGGGTTACTATATAGGGTAGACTGCCTATTTACCATCTCAGTCAATTAATTTGCTATAAAATCATTCCTGTGCCTATTAGTTTTACTGGAAAATGTGGAAAAATGTTTTCCTTCAATGTAGGAACCTTGTCGTTCTTCAAATCTCCTCGTTTTCGGAGTTTAAGAAAACTCGAATCGGACGAACTCTGTTTACGCGTTCGCGACACCGATTTCACATTAATTCCCACAGGAGGTTTCAATTGCTTCCAACCCTGGAAAATATTCGTTGCAACGAAAATTTCAATTAAGTATGTAAGTAATTCCTTGGATGGCGGTAGGGTGTTGACGCTATGATTGATCCGCTTTGAAATCGTTAAAAATACTATCCTCGCCTACTATAGCCAGTATCCTTGTACTGTAAGAAAAGTAGTATGTAAAAGAAACTACTAGTACAGCGAGCTTGCAAAGATGTTTTGAGTATTTGACAACCTTTTCCTTCCCATTAGCTAACTCCGACGATCTGTTGCTTTTCAACGGTGCGTTAGCTTTTTTTAATTGCTTTTTCAACTTGAGTTCTTGTTCCCGGTTTTCCGTCTTACCAAAGCATTGCTGAACCAATGAAGGGGGTCTGGTTTTTCGTTCAACGCCCTGAATAACGAAAAATTGGATATGAAAACTTCCGCGGTAATTTCAGCAGGGCCAGAAGACTGGGGAGGTGAAAATAGTAGTTATACGAATGAGGTTCTTTCCAACTTGAATGTACCTACTTTGATTTTTAAATTTGACTAAAGACTCGTAATATTATTTTTACCACCGGACTCACAGAAAATTTACTGTCCTGAAGACAATTCAATGACCTCGAGAGGTTGCGAGTGTTTCGAGAAGTAGTAAGACTACCTGTGGATATGTTGTGGAATTAGTCAGGAAAATCAAAAAACCAATATTATAATAGCAGATCGCACTCTGCGAAGAGAGTGTGAGCGAAAATGCTACAGAGAATGCTATAAACGCTGCCCTTAATAGTACGGCCCTTAAATAATATCGAGTTGTATTTCTGTGTTGTAAAAAATGTCCATTGATTGTAATTTGAGTGTCGATTTGAGATTGATTAACGGAAAATCGACTTACCTTTACCATTCGTCCGCATACGATCCATGAGCTGCACACCTCTAACAGTCAGATTGGCACATTTTGGAATTTCGATTGACTATGTAGAACGTGTAATTTATTTGTGAAATGTTCGAAAAATATTGTTTTGCTGGTGGTTCAGATATCAAGCTCACTACCGGAGACCATTCACTATGATATGGCCAAGGCCGCTTAGATATTGGATCCTCTACTAATCAAATATGGAAAAAATGAATAAAAAAAATTTAAAAATAAAACTTTTTAAAAAATAGGTATTTAATACCTATGACTAATCGCACTTCGAAACCATAATTTAAAAAAAGTTTTCCACCAATTTATTTAGTATAATTTTTTCAAAACGAATTATTGAGTAATTATAATTATTATAACACCTAATTATTCCGTATTTTTAGGATGCTTCAGACTATTAGGCAATTATTTACTGTCTTCCTTTCTTTATCTTCATTTTTCCTTAAATTGGTGCGATATCTCTTCCGAATTGTTCCGTAACTTTCCTCATTTCCCTCTACTTATATAAATCATTTCAAGACAGAGATCGTTTTTATCTAATGCTTCATTCTGGTTGGGATGATAGGGTGGAGTGGATTGATGAAAATAACTCCTATACGGTAATGAGGAGTTGCATAAAATGGGTGTAATAAATTCAGGTTTTGTAAATGGGTAGACAGAGACACATTGAAACGAGTTTTAACGCTTGAACAAAAATAATAATATAATTATCAATCATCAATACTGTAGTTAACATATAATGCTGATATATGCGCCATCACGCCAAAGTTCAATCACCAGCGCAAAAACATTCTGCTGGCGCACGTTTTGCCAACAAGTAAAGCATATTCTCGAAGCATATCTAATTTCGTCGGTGAAACTTCGTGTTTAGTCTTGAAAAAGGAAAAAGGCAGTATAGATTTGTCCAGTATCAGAATCTGAAAGAATTAGAATGGGCAAAATTAATTTTTGTGAACAGTATTACGATGGGATAAAGTAGCATTCCCTAGCATTCCCAAAAGATCTGGACAAACCAATAACGCGTCTGTAGCTAGGAGCTATACTGGCGTCCATAAACGAGAGTACTTTTTCCGAAAACCCAGTTTTGAGAAAATCGAGGTGCCTACTCACTTACTGCGTTTTGTTTCATGAAAAACCCGCTCAAAACTGATTCTCCACAAAAAACTACTTGTATCATTTGGACACCAGTAGGTAAGAACGGTGTATTAAAGGGTGTTTCTCCAAAAAAATTAAAAAATTTCCGAAAAATTAAGACGATTTAGTGCAATCTACTAACGAGCAAAAAAAAATAATACCAGCCATGAATTGGTACTGATTACTGGCGACCGCACCTTATCTAGGTCGACGTCATCTTCAGCTGACTTGACGTTTTTGTCATCGTTGAGGCGACTGTATTTAGATGAGTCCAACTTGCTCAAACACGAGCTAATCGGATGCCATGTGTAAGCTTCGGGGCATAATAAATACGAAGGCTGCAATCTGCCCTTATACCGCATTTTGGGACAAGTATGGATGTAAAATCCCAGGTAATACTGATTCAGCTGCGGCGACTGTCGGGCAAGGCTTCTCGTCAGATGTAGTTCTCTGAAAGATGAGGATTTACAAAATGGCAGAGACGTCAGCCAGTGCTGCTACGCCAATAAAACAATTTAATAAAACCGAACTAACCGAAGCGATCCGTACGTTCCCAAACTCAAATAAGAATAGTCCGGATCGTAAAAAAAGTACACCGAGGATACGCATCTGGGCAAAATGTCAACGACACCGACTGCAATCAGTTTCCCGTCCAGTCTGTACAATTGATGGAACGAACCATACCCGCAATCCGGCGTTTCAGCGTCTTTGTACGGCTGAAAGATGACTGAAGATATAACATTTTCCAACAAATATCAATACCAAGACTTCAACTGATTAACTACAAAATTGACAAATGCTCATTTCACCTGAAGAGGCGACACAACGAGGAAATTGCTGAAACTCGAGAACGTCAATTCGCTTTCTTCATCCTTATGAACGGACATTTGGTACTTTTTGTACAGATTGTAACACTCCTGTAGAATCTTTTCATCCGAACAAGAGGGAACAAGTTCTAGCTGAAACAAAAATCCAGTGTCACCTTTAAGCAAAAATCAATAAAGTACACAACGGCAGAGGGTGAAGATGTTTGCATGCACTCATTACTGGATTTGAGGGGTAAATTTAGCCCTTGAAGGAACAAGCTGCGTTTTATCAATGCCCAACAATACTTAGACACAGATTCGTACTTCCAACTTTCTGGGGTATGCAGCGTCGTTTTCTCGGACAAAATCTTCCAGGGTCTTCTCGGGAGTGGAGACATTTTTGGAAGGCGTGAAAACGATTCCGGCATTTCGCATTTTTTCAATTTTCCTCTCCAGTCTTAGAAGTTTGGATTTTTTGCGCGGAGGCTTTGTACAGTCGGCTCCGACACCTGGAGAATCGTGTGACGCTATACTAGGGATATTGTCAGATTCGAGCCGTGTTGCATCAAAACTGTTGCTATTGAGGGGGTCATGCATTAGTCTAATCAAAACGTCAAATTATGGCAAATGTGTCGATCCAAGGAGCAGGAGAGCGTTTTGCGCGTCAACTGTTATCTACCAACAAGGTGCGGTGTTATCGGTGTTATCAACCAAGAAGGTTATCAACTGCGGGTGCTCCGCCATTTTGAGTCTCCCAGAGCTCTTCGGCCCAAGACTGATCTACCTCAATCCCTCGAAGGTGTGAGGCTATCTCTCGTTTGGTTATCCTAACTTTTTTCACGGAAATTTCTTCACCTGGAGTAGGGCTTGACAATGCAGAAGTTGGTGGCTGCTTTGGTAATGCAGGCATTTTCAAGCTCTCTGACGTCATTTCATCCACTCGAATACTTGAACTCGTATATGACGAGGAGGCTTGTCCTGAGAAAATCCACCATAATTGCAGCCATGCATTAGGTAGATGAGTAATGTTGTAATACACAAGCAGTAAGGAAGTTAGCGAGAGATGTTACATTGTTAACTCTTGCTCACTGTCAATCAGACACTGCTATTATACAAGTGGAACATTGCTTCTTACGCTCACTATTAATTGAGATTTATTCAAAACATTGGCTCACTTTCTTCTTTTGAGAGAGGTTGTGGGACGGAGCTTGAAATCTTGAAATCGTTGACTCTTGCTTCCTCGAAGTCCGAAGAATGTCCTGTTAACGTCAGTCAATCGTTAATCCAGCAGAGACTAATTAAGGATAGAGAGCCAATTTTATCAAACCAGTAACCGAAACGTAAAAAAAACATGATAGGTGCACAAACCTTCAAGTTCAACATTTTGAGTCGCACCTTCTTTATCGCAATTTTCTCCTTTTAAAAACGTCGTGATCTTTCTAAGGACCTTTTTCTGCGACTTGGTCAATGCAAGATTGAGTGCTTGACACCTAAATCACACACAACTCGACATTAAGTATAATGTTCAACAAATCTGACACCACTTACAATTATACTGGTGCCGAGTTTGGTACCCGAAACAAACTCAGTCGTCTGAAACAAACATTGACGATCGAATAGATCCTGACGATTTGGAAGTGAAGAAGATAGACACAAACCCTTAGATACTTACCTATATTATACCTATACACTGCCATATCGAACAAATTGGGGATTTCATTGGGATTTCCTCTCAAATAAAATTTTACCTAATTGTGTAAGCAGGGCAGCAGGTTTCGTTCATTAGAGGCTTATAGCAATACATTCCACATCGGCGCCATCCTCTGTCTATCAGATGTTGGTAGTCATCAGCAGTCATAAGATGGGCCCACATTCCTGCGAATAGTAGTCGATAGAGTTTATTCCAGCCTTGATGCAAAAGATTTGCTATTTTGAAAAATTTGGATTTTTGAAAGGCGACAAAAAGCATACAAAATTGTTTTAAACGCTCTTTAACCACTAGAAAGTCCGTAAGTAGGTAAGCTTCATATTATTAAGTACGTGGGTACTTATAGGGTACAATAAAACTTTTGACGAACTCGGTCTAGAAATAATTGTATATCGGTAGGGACTTATTTGATAAATTATTTCAAAATAATATACAGACCATGTGAAATGCTGGTCTCAGAAGATTTACAATAACCGCAATCGCCATCTTTGGAAATTGACAAATAGTCGACGACTGAATAGTTCATTATCTTCCAAAAATAATGTCAAAGCCCAGACCAATTTATGACATAAAGTCATGGAGTTGGCATGTTTACATTCCGTTACGCTGTTGAAGACGTAGAAATGCCGAAATAGGTCATGCTCGTGCAGCGTTAACGTTAACTATAACCCCGGTTAACGTTAACCCCGTTTCGTTATCGATAAAAATCGTTATCATTCGACGGCTTGTTGCGAACTTCTAAACGCACATACATCGCTGACTAGGCAACTTGATTGCCACGAATTTTCCAAACCGTTTTTATTGATGATGTGCAGAGCAAGAGCCATCATGTGTTGGACTTGCATTTTGATGAAATTAGCTAGGCTCGATGGATACGCCTGCTGGATAGATAGGAGTATTTCGTTCTGCACTGATCCTTAAAAAATCAGTTTGTAACAAACTTTAGCTGAGGGTGCTAGAGTGTTGCGGGAAACAAACGTAAAACAAAGATTTTAAGACCAAGAATCTCAAATCGGTTTATTTCTTTTTTCAGAAAGCAATGAAATAGGTAGAAATCACAAAAATTGTCAATACTTCGGAAGTGTTGTGAGAATTCCGAATTCCAGTTGAACAGGATGATGGGTCTTACCGAGACGAACATTCAAGTTCATGAAATTTGAAAATAGTTTGAGGGAGACAATCTTATCTTAGTTTAGTAAGTTCTTAGTAGTAGTTCTTAGTTTAGTGAAATTTCTACGGACGAACAGACAGTCTTGTTCAGAAAGTAATCTGAGTACAAATGTACAACCGATCACAATACCCACTTCTATTAACCATTTAATAATATGTGAGAGTGAAAATGAGGGTTCCAATTTCGAAAACCGAAGTTAGTGTTCAGTATCTGTTAAATTCCTTGTAAAACATGAGGGGAAGTCCGTCTTTTTCAAACCCTCGAAAAACTAAGAGACGATTTTTCATTTATCCATCCTTTCTGGGACATCCTGTATCGGTTAGAATTTAATACCACCAATATGATCCTATAACTCAAGTTGATCGATTCACTATTAACTAATGATTTAACCGTTTAATCTTGCCTAAGTTTCGACAATCCTCAGTTGCGTTTGACCATCGGTTTGAATCTGGAGGGAGACATCGCCCAGCCACCCACTTCCCTTGCCTTGGGAGTTTGTGCTCTTATCATCAATAACACTACGCCGAAATTACTAAAAAAATTATGGAAATGAAAAGTCATTCCACTTCTACTGTTAAGCCGTTCCGCATTTTGTAAAACTACATATAGCAATTACCTAGTTTGCGAATTAAATTATTTAACCTACAGTCAAGTTAATGTTGACCTGTTGATTCTCCAGTTGATTCACTCGTGGCTTGATGATCAGTCTATAAATTAGCCCTGGATTCTTAAAATGTTGACGGAAATTATTGTGATTATTCTAACAATCGCTGCCGGTTTTTATTGGTGGTTGTTGAACCGAAATAAATACTGGGTGAAGCGAAATGTCATCACTAGGCCTCCCCTCCTCTTCTACGGAAATTTAAAAGATCGGGTGCTGTTTAAAACGCCATTCCACATTTTCTATCGACAGTTCTATGAAGACTTCAAGGGGCACAAATACGTTGGTAATTATTATTGACTATGTAATTATGTTTGTAGCATCCTTTAAATGAATTATCAACTAAAAATTGAACGTACAATCTACTAATCTAGAAATTCACTTAATGCGAAAAAAAAGTTTAAAAACTGCATTAGGTAGTGTGTCTCTACCATAAAATCGTAGGTAGTGCAAAATTCTGCAGAGTTCTATTTTTTTTTCAATCGCGGCTTGGGATCAGTTCTTTCTTTTTCAATTTACTCATTGCATTCTGGGGGGAACAAGCAAAATTTATTCCTAACGCTTGAAAATTTTTTCCTTCGTACTTTCAGGTGTGTACGAAGGCAGAATACCATCTTTGATGATTCGCGACCCAGACTTGATCAAAAATATTCTCTCCAAAGATTTCGACCACTTCGTCGACAGGTCGACGTCGCGTTTCAAAAAGAACCCTCAAATTGAATTTATGCTGGTAATAATTATGTTAAAATATAAATAATATTGAAATATCCTGATGCGCAATAGGCAGTGAAAATTTATTCAATTCATTCATAATTTTTTTCAAAGAAAACTCTTTTTTTATAAAAAAAAAAACCGTAGCCTAGCTACCTATTAGACTAAGATGAATTAATTGAATCTGCCATTTTTTTGAAATTGAAATAGATTTTCATAACTGGGAACCAGTGGAAGAAGCTGAGGGCAGCTGTCACCCCAACGTTCACTTCGGGTAAAATGAAGGGACTGTTCAGCACGGTTGAGGACAACGCAATCAAAATGATTGAACATTTGAAAGCACAAACTGAAAAAAACTGTGAGTAGAGATGAGGAACTGGGCTTCATAACTTCACAAAGAGTACCTACAAAAACTGATTTTTTAGCTGCTGAAGAAACCAGTCGAACAATTTGGTCTCAAATTCAAGATAATTTAACTCAATAAAAACTAAAACTATTTTTTCATCAATGGTTATATTTTTACGATACCTAACTTTACTTTCTTAACAAGCGATTTGAATGACTTTCTTCAGGCTAATAGAGTGTCGAGGCGTATTTTCTGTTTGACCTTGTAAGGTGTTAGCATATAAATATATTTAAGTATAAATGCTAAATAAGCAATCTACTCTTTATTGACAGCCGATCAAATTTTGGAAAGCGTGGACACGAAAGATCTTTTCGGCAAAGTAGCTCTGGACATTATCGCTTCGACCGCTTTTGGTGTCCAATGCAATTCGTTCAGCGTTGATGGCAAAACAGAGTTCGCCCGAAAAATTGGCGAATTTAACAATCTCTCAATTCCGACAAGGTTTACAATTTTTCATTTTTTTTATGGTTCAGCCATCTTCAGTTAATGAAACCACCTACCCTAGATAGATGTAAGAAAGGGAATAAAATATAAACCCCATAGGGCACTTATAAAAAACAACGGTTTTTTTTTTGTGAAATCACCAATATCTATTGTTAAATCCTCTCTTCGGGTTTCCTAGGATGTTTCTTCTATCACTCCTATTCCTCGATTTGCCGGGATGGATTACGAAACATATAACGCTTTCATTCTTCAACAAAAAGACGGTGGATTTCTTGGCTCAAGTTTACAAAGACACGGCGAAGTATAGGACAGATAATAACATGAGGTAAGTTGGACCTCTTGATGCATTTTGTGCAAACAACATGGCGGTTTCGCAATGTTCCGCTTTTCTGCAATCGGAACATGCCAGATTGATTTTGATGTCTGTTGGACCAGGAGAAACGACTTTCTCCAACTTTTGCTGGACGCCCAAAAAGGTGCGCTTGAAGAAGAAGGCGCGGTCGAGCGAATCCATAAAGAAGGTAGGTGCGGGGACATCATCTGCCGATTTGCATGCGATCAAAAATGGCAGGGAAAAAATGAGCCTTGTAACTCTACAATTTTGGTAACTTGACCAAATCGGATCCAAATTTTACTATCAATCCTGTTCTCAAAGCTTTGGAATTGTTAATTAAAGGAGCACTCATCAACGAGGACGTTGCCATAGCTCAGTCAGTGCTTTTTTTCATCGCCGGCTACGAGACATCTAGCAGCCTCCTGTCTATGGCCTCCTATTGCCTGGCTCAGGAAAAGGAAGTGCAGGATAAACTGAGAAATGAAATCACCAATGTAATGGGCGACGATCAGAACTTGACGTACGAGAAGATAAATGAAATGCAATATCTCGATATGGTGCTGTCAGGTAAATTGTGGATTCATCCTTGAGTTTCTTGATATTGAGTTGGTGTTTTTTGGTGGTGAAGGCAAGATAAGCCTTCTTCATGCTTTACAAATCGTGCGAGTTTTGGACTCACTTGTCACATTTGAGAAACCTTCTGCCATTCCCTGTCTTTTCTAATTATCTGATAGTACAAGTTGTATATTATTGGTGAATCAGGAGAGTCACTGATCATCAGTTTAAACCCTCAGGTAAAGGGGATGTTTTCCACAAAATCGTGCAGTTTGCGAAACAACCTCAACCTCATGAAATTCCCCCGCCATGACGGTTTACGTCGAATCCAAAATGATCATGGGAGGTTCCCAGATTTTCTAGTTTTTTCTTGCTCAATTGGCATTCTGTTTCCAGAAACGTTGAGATTATACCCCCCAGTTGCAAGGTTGGACAGGGTATGCTCCAAGCCGTACAAGATCGACCACATCGATCTTCCGGTCGGCCATCGTGTCTTCATACCATGCGCCGGAATTCATATGGACCCTGACTACTACCCTGAGCCAGAAAAATTCATACCGGAAAGATTCTCGGCCGAAGAGAAGGCCAAGCGCCACCCCTACGTTTACATGCCTTTTGGTCTTGGGCCGAGAAATTGCATAGGTACTTACCTAAGTATTATCAAGAAGTACTACCATCAATCTAATGACTTAACCTGACACATTTTTGACTGAAACTTGTAATTCAGGTGTCAAGTGTCAGGGCGTGTAAGCATTTAAGTCAGGGCATAACTATTCTGATATGCAGCTCAGCTATATCTTGGATTCAATATGCCGAAATCTAGATAGTTCTGAATCTTCGACGTTCTGCAACACCCACCCTCATAAACCTCAATATGGTTTTTGGTTTGATGCCTCTTCTCAATCATCACGAATTTTATGTTTTTCACAGGAATGCGTTTCGCCCAAATGAGCACGAAGATAGTGATGGCTCATCTGGTTAAGAATTTCATCATCGAAGTCGACTCGGAAACGCCACTGCCGTTCAAGTATGATGAACGTTCGATGCTGCTCAAGCCCAAAGGTGGCGTACTCAAAGTAAAACTTCGATCAGCTTCGTACTGATTACTCCTCCAAAAGGTGTTGTGCATGATGCATAAGGTGTGTGTGGGGACCGTTAGGCATATCTCCAAACTTATATTTTTGGTAAATTCTTATAAATGTAGTCGCCTATGCATTCCAAAAGCTAGCTTTATCAGGAATGCTTACAGCGTTTGGTGATTAAGTGCCTCATGTTTTACGATGTTATCATCTATTCTATTTTGCGTTTATATCAAGTTGTTAATATGGATTTGGTGATTTAATGTCACCAAGTATTATTGTTATTTCCATTTTTCGCTTGGCTTCGTTTCCCAACATGAAATGTGCCATGGGTATGAAAAGTTATTCCACCGTTGATATTGTTATACTTTTTTGTTCATTGGCCACCGAATAATGTGATGAGTACTGCAACAATTGTGATACAAGATGATACTAATGTTCCAAATTTTGTTCCTTTAGATCATTCCTATTTCTGTGATACCTAAATCAAAGCGTCGAAAATCTGGTCAATCCAGAACCACGTACATATTTATATTCCCATTTTAAACTTCCCCCGACCCACCCAAGTGATCGTAGCTTGAAAATTGAATAAATTTGATTTATTTGAAACATATTATGATGATTTCATTTTCCGAGTCAGCTTACAGTTATTAGGAAAATGGGTGATGCACGGGAGGGCGAGAGACATAGGCGTCATAATGTTGAGGTATATCAACAGGAGCGCTTTCGGCCGCTTGGCCCTCATCGAAAACTGAAGGTCTATAGGAACCGAGTTCTGATCAATGACTTTCCAAACCATAAGAGATTATCACTAACCTGATAACCTGGATGGGAGGTTCGTTCTTCGTTCACAATGTGTTCATTTTGACCGATCACTTGACTTCAAAAACATTTTATTCTGGTACAATGTCTACAAAATGATCTATGAAAGCACTAGCTGTACAGTTCGTGAATGCGTAACATTTTCCTTTGCTGTTTACTGATAATTTTGTTGCGGAACTCTGGTTTCTTCCAAGGCCCCTCGAAAACCTTCGGCGATTCCGTTTCGTGTTTTATCTTCCGCTGTGGAACATGGGCCAGAGCTTTTTTCCAACAGTTTGTAACTTTCATGTCCAGCAATATGGAGACGACTTGATTGATAGTGAGCGATTTAGAGCCGAAGCCCCAGTCCAAGTTGCGTTCCAGGGGCAGTTTGGCCATTCGGATACCATCAGCTTTTGCCTTGGCCAGAGAATGAGGATCGCAGTTGCTTTTATCAACCATAGCTCCTGAAAGAAGAACGACACGGTGATACTTCCGCTAAACACGGAAAAAGCAAGGTATTTTTCATTCATTACACTCACCAACTATGTAAACGTCGTCATGATTGTATTCTTGGAGCGTATCTCTGCAATGCGGTGTCAGATAGACAAGCCTCTCCTTGGGAAATAAATCCAAATAGCTTTTCTCGCTAACGTTCAGAGGGAAATCGTCGTTGTACATAGGAGGGATCATTTTGTGCAGTCTCGTTATCGTCCGGCTCTGCTTGTAGGCCTTGCAAAGGTGCAAATTGAATGGAGAGGCGTGCGCACGGTTATCGGCAAAAACGTAGGAAAGCTGCAGAGCTGTGTTGTTGGCTTCCGGGATTGTCATAAACTCGTCGTAGCTACAATCGATGACGAGAGGCTGACCGAAAATCATGGATTCGATCAGTCTAGAATTTTTCCATCGATCCATCGTCGAATCGTACACTCTTAAGAAGATCGTCGACCCGGCAAATCCGTATGTTATATGGTTGTTAGGCTCACTTTCATTCAACTGAGCCTCCAGCTTGGCTAACCGCGCCTCTCTTTTCCTCACCTTCTTCGCCTTATCGCCAGCTTTTTTCATTTCATTAAGGAACCAGAATCTCAACGTTTTTAATCGCTGAGTACGGCTGGGTATGCACAAAAGTTCTTGCCACTGTGTCATGGAAATAGCTGAGGGCATAGGCAATCCCTCTTGTCGAGCTACGTCCATTTCCAGTGCGATAAGTTTGATTTTTTTCAACATTTCCGCATCGCCGTTGGACAATGCCTCGTAGTCGATGTTCTCAAAAATGCCGGGAAGGTCGTCATTTTTCCCAGATTGAGAACCACCAGTCGATTCCCATCGGCGAACGATGACTGTCGACGCGAGTAAAACGGGACGCGTCGACCGGCGAGAGACACACGGGCTAAAAATGTTAGCGGAACGACTGACGATTGAAAACAAAGCGCGAGATTTTAGGAACATCATCGTTTAGCGAAACAACAATGGTTTACTGAGAAAGGAAACACTTTTCGATAAACGGTTAGAAGGTGCTTCTGCTCAAAAATACGTACATCCTACATACCTCGTACATACATCGTACATACCTACCAACTAATTTTTTTGGCAGAAAAACATTGATTCGTTAGATCGCAAACAGAGAAGCACATAACTACAGTCACAATATTTTGGCCACCCATTCGTCCAGTTTTAGTTCATTCGTAAAATTCGAAATGGCAACGCTGAAGGTCAAACGATACTCATCACCTTGCGCTTCTGCGCTCTCCGCTGTTGTGCATTTCTGCCTTATCATATATCATGCGCACTCGTTATCGTGCATAACGTTGTGATATGCCGCTCTAGCGCCGCTACAGAAACAGATTCGACAACAACAACAACTAGCCTCTACCCATGCCAAACACATCCCACACTTCATGGCCTACACGCCTTTCAAGTAGGGTTCTCAAGGTTCTCATATCAAACTGAAACAGAAACTGTACCTAGTAGTTACTGTCAGTGTTGCCATATCAGAGGTTTTTCCTAAGTTCCTAGAGGTTTCGAGGTTTCTAACAGAGGGAAAATCGAAGTTGAGTTTGATCTCGAAGTTGACTTTGAACTCGAAGTTGACTTTGATCTCGAAGTTGAGTTTGAACTCGAAGTTGACTTTGATCTCGAAGTTGACTTTGATCTCGAAGTTGAGTTTGATCTCGAAGTTGACTTTGAATTCGAAGATGACTTTGATCTCTTAGTTGAGTTTGATCTCAAAGTTGACTTTGATCTCGAAGTTGAGTTTGATCTCGAAGTTGAGTTTGAACTGCAAGACAAAAAAGTTACCTACTTATGTTTGTTTTTCTTGTGTAAGTAGAGGATAGGAAATGCAACGGAGAGTTCACTCTTAGCTATTTATTTACAATCAACAAAACACTAAATTGAGACCGTTCTCAAACGAACCACCTATTTAAGCACGTAGTCTTCAGGGAACGGGGCGATCCTAGGGAAAGACTGGAACTCCTCAGATGCAGGGTCTGGCAAAGGAGTGGGGACCGGTCTTGGAGAACGAATTTGATTTGTAATGTTAGCTAGAATATCGTCAGGAATTTTATCGTCCGGATAAAGAAACAATCGCTGCATTGTGGTTCTTCTTTGGAGATTGTTTTTAATCGCTGAATAGACGGCCTTTTTCAAAATCATAGTCGGGTCCTGTGAACAGAGATTGGATTCATGTCAATCCAACAGTGGACGGGCCAGGAAAAGATGTGTTTTTCTCTCTGCATTCAAGTGCATGCCCCTCTTACTCGCAGAGCAATAATGTGTAGGTTTCAATATTTTTCACTCAGATTTTATGACCAAACGAGTCACTTCATCCATTCTGCGCAGAACCCTTCTTGAATTACCCATTCCCAACTCACAGAAACAATGGTTAGCTCCTCGCATGAACTGCATCCTGGGTGTCGGAAATGCATATTTTGGCTCATTCGTTATTCGATTCTTATTCGGTGCTTTGACGCCAATTTCCAGATCAAAACATTGCTTATAGCCGTGAATCCCCAATGAAGATTTTGAGTGACGCCATAATCGCTTGGCCATTGGAGCAGAGTGGGGCATGACGAACCAACAAGTAATTGTGTCCCATTTTTTGACAATTATCGCAGATCTCGGTTTGGGTTTCATACGAATTTACAAATATAAAACATCGATTTGTAGACTTTTTTCTTACCTTATCGTGCAGTTCCCAGGCCAGGGTCCATGTGGCGCCTCCAGGGTATCCAGTATGGTGGAAATAAACGCGTTTGATCCATTCGTCGCTCGCCAGAGCTATGTGACGAGTGTTGATGGCGACTACCATATCTCCACAGTCGTTCAGCGGGTGGTAAATCGGTTTGTGCCGACCTTGCAGGTGTTTGGCAATAAGAGACGAACATTCGAACGGATTTTGCCACCTAGCATCGAACAAATGCCAGGTACGTGCAAACGTTTGCCATTGGGTGACTCGCTGTAATGCTGACATCTTGAGGTTGACGAAATGGACAATGTCTGTGAACAATATTACGACGTCCGTGGGTAAACTAATATTGAACACATCAATGTTCAGGAATATCCAGGTTAGACGTTATATTTTCGATTCGGTTATCCACTTTTAGTCCGATCTTCGGGTGGTGGTGGGCGGGGGGTGCTTAACGACGTAAAGAAATGCTGGGTGTTGGTGAAGATGACCCGAGCTAGGGGAGTCAATCCGGTCTCTCCAGAAGTCACATGTCAAGTTTGGATCCACTAAATCAACAGTTCGACGAAACGTTGCTTGGAGCTTAGGGTATAGGGATTGCGTGCCGCCGAAATTCACCATCAGCGTCTCCATCAAAATGTACCCTCAATGCGTAGTTCATCTTGTTTGGAGCACATTTTTTGCAGCGCCCGATTGCAAAGATCGTTAGTGGTGAACACGAGGAATAGAATCAATGGCAATGATTCGACAAGACAAGTAGGTAGGTACAGTGTCCACACTTGAGTAAGGTTAACACTTAGGTTAACTAGAAGTCAAAACTATTACTTGTTATTACAGTGATTGGTGCATTGGTTAATTTACTTACTACGCTTATCTTATAAGTTAGTAGTGAGTACTAACCAGTAAACTAGTGGAAGGCTCAGTTCTTGGCCGGAATGAAGCCTCAACTACTTTTCCATAAGTATTCTTTTCAAATTGAGGATATTATAGACCGTACGGTATCAGGGATGAGTTCAAGCTATTATTTCAAACTATTTACGAATTCACAGAGGTTTTTCCCTTCCTCGAGAAGAAAAATACAATACGCACGTAGTTCAGTTAAACGAAGTACATGCACCTCTCCCTCCCCCACACTAGAAAGAATGATAAGAAGTTAGTGATAACGGTTGCTGTTGTTTTATTGATAAAAGCAAGCCTTTATGTTGGAAGTTCACCGCCGTGCAGGTTTTTGTGCCTGGATGGGGATTATAAAGGCAAGTAAAAGAATAATGCCCCTAATGAATCTCCTTAAAAGGGAGACGGAAGCAGAATTTATAGGAGAGAAAAAAACTGCGGATAGAAGGTAAATGTGGAAGAAATCTGTTCGTCAAAGCGTCCACGGAATCGCAAGTTGATACCCTGTGGCATTGACAACCGTGTTTACCAACTCTGTTCGTAAAGTATGTGAAGTCTCTCTCTGGTTTCTGCTAAGTAAAAAATTGCTAATTTTGTCACAATTTTTATTTTTTAACTGTTTGTCAGTAAGAAAAATTTGCCGGTGCAATAATAAGGTTGATAGTCGCCCGTGTAAATACTCACTGGACTTGTAAGGTAGGTTATATACCTATGATTTGCATTGTCAAAAGCCACTAAATTTAGGTAGTTGGTTTCCCCTTTCGATTTTGAAAGGGCAGTAGGGTATATCGTCGGTTACACGGCATCATGACATAAGTCCATTCTAACAATTCTTACCACATTAGAAATGGTTGACTTATGTCATGATCCGCAACAGCTGAGTTCTCCTATGATAACAAACGCGGCGATAGCAGCGTCCCTGTTGACTTCTCGGTGAAACTAATCATTCCAATGGATCCGGCACAGAAAAATACCTTAGGAACCACCTCTAACTCAAATAGTCAAAAAATGGACTTACCTATGTCATGATGTCGATATTCACAAGAATGACCTCACTAGCTTTATTATTTTATTTGGTGTTTTTTACTTTCTGCAAAAATTATCTAATTTACCATTCTTGGTCTTGAATTGTTGACCCTGTTGGTGTCCTGAAGTATCACGTTTGTGTAAACTGTCATTCCGATAACTTGAAGTACTTAGCTACTACCGCCTGACTTACCTAAGTACCAACTTCCATTTTATGGGGTTTAAAGTTGCTTAGTATAATATATCTACTATCATATTATGATCAGAATGTTTTCCCCAATTTTGTACATCAGAATAATTAGGTACCTACCAATCGGAGTCAAAATTCATTCTTACCTACGAAAAATACAGCCTTGAAAGTGAAATGGCCTTGATTTTTATGCCAAATCAAAAACTGGCAATTTTGAAATGAGTTTTTGTGATGGATCTTTGGGTAGACCTTCTCGATTAATTGATTGACCGGACCTTATAGTATCAATTATCCTCCATTTCAAGCTAACCAGTATGTTAAATGCTTGGTGAAATTGGTAAAGGTTCAATTTTATAAATTGGGTAGATAGGTACCCTCTCGAATCGTAGGTACCTACCACATCCGCAGGACCTGTGCTACGACCAACGCCTTTCCCTTAGAAATCCCGTTAGGTGGGGTGAACGTTCTCCTTTCAACCTTTCACTCGCCTGAAAGCTCTGCGACTCGGGCGCCTTTCTCTCGCCCGTGTCCTCCTTTAGTTTCCACGTAGACTCTGCGCCGTAAGGTACCGGACTCGCTGAATACGAAAATAACATTTTGTTTTGTATGCTTCGAAAAGTATAGCGGGAGTATAATTTTATGTTGGGCTCACATTTTCAACTAGTTTTTGCGCCTGGTAAGAGCTTGTCGCAGTTATAACCACTGTCCTCATCCAGCATTTACATACATCTAGCGGTAAGTACCTACCTACCTCGTGATAATGAAGTTCATTGTGAATACTACTAGGTATATAAAATTTTTTTAAAATCGCTACTCTAACGATATGCCCCTTAATTCTAACAAAAAATAGAACCGTCTTCAGAAAGTAGCTACCCTATTACCTAAAACTAATATGATAGACCACTAAATAAAAGCCGCTCTTTACGGTTATATGCAGGAGTTGGCCAAAGTATGATTTGTTCGTACGGAACAGGAGAGTAATTTGGTTTGCCATTCCATGCGCCAAACGCTCAAAATTTTGAAAATGCCCAAAAATGACCAAAGTGTGCTAGGTTGTATTTTTTAAATTTTTTTGTACATTATAATATAATGTATAATATAATACACAAATCATATTATGATTTCTGTTGGCATTATCGCCTGTGGAATCTTTCGGCTTAATAAAATTATTTGTTCTTCAGATTTTGATCAAAATGGGAGGAACAATGGTATTAAAAATTGCATAAAAAAAATAAGTGCTCAAAATAATGAAAATGGGGCGAAAACAATTTTAAAAAATTACATGGGGTATTTCTATAAATTATCCTCCAACAGGTGCGAAACAGCTAGCCAGCTTGAGAATAACACAAAATAGATAATGATGACATCCAAAATAGGTCGAGTTGTTAAATTAAAATTTTTTATTTATTTTTTTATTCCTTTAAGCGCAACGAAAGTGAAAGGTCCTGCCTATAGAAAATACAATTCTATAGGTAAGACCTTTCACTTACCTCCACTTAGGCCACTTTCAGAGGCCTTTGTTTCACCTTCAAGCTACATTAGGTACTGGAAAAGAATCAAATAATTGTCAACAGACTGGTATCTGAAAATCAAAATATTCTAAGAAGATTACAATGTATCCTGAAGTATAAATTTACTCTTCCCTACAGAGTGAATCCATTTCCTCTCGCACCAATATGGAAACTGGAATGGTCAACCCCAACATAAAAGAGGAATTCATCCTTCCCGACAATGAACCGCTAATTGACTGCAGGTATCTTTCTATTTTGAACATACGAACAATCCGTTGAAATCAATGTACCTTCTTGCCGTTAGAATTTCAAGTGTGGGGGGAAGAAAAATCGTGATTCTTACAAATCGAATATTTTATTTTATCCCATTGGAATGAGAATTTGCGGTTCTTCAAAAATGGTAGTCGGACAGGTACAAACCCTGGTGCAGGACTTCGCTTCAGATTTCTTCTTATCTCGATTACAGTTGTGTCAAGGTGGAAATGGAATCTGAAGAATGCGAAAAGGACTGTGACGATGATTCGAGCTCTTCCGGACGATTGGAAGGATTGGGCGCTTCTTTGGCCATCATCAAGATGGAAATGGATTTACCCGATTCGTCTGTATCGCAGGAAATCTCTGATGTAGAGGAAGTGGAGTCCTATCGGTATTGCCAAGCCTGTGGCATACCTTGCAACTCTGAGGAAGAGCTTGGAAATCATTGGAGGATCTTGCACAGCGATACGATTATGGGTGAGGATTCCAAAATCCACCATTAAAAATTTTTCTACTGCGATGTCGCTTGCATGATTGAGAATGAGACAAAACTCGTCTGCATTTTTTTGTTGCAAATTTCTCGGCGCTTTCGCCAATATGGTATTTTCAGAGTTGGATTCGTATGACGTTCATTTATCAGGGTGTGTCCATAAGGGTATGATGTGAAAAAATGGAAACTAAGAGGTGGCAAACAACTCATGTTTTCTCATCTGTTTTTTTTTTTCAGAAACACAGCGGAAAATGGATGAAAAAGCGAACGGTATGGGCGATCGCGATCAGCCTGCTTCTACTGGCTTTGGCAACAGATTACAAGGATTCATTGACAAACAAGTGAACCCCAGGCGTAACGTTATGCCATCCATGTGCCTTTATAACTGCAATGCTTGCCGGTATACCTCGCTGTCGAAACAAGATGTTTTGAAACATATGAACACTCACATAGAAGTAAGGGTTCTGTCGTGCGAGTTTTGCTTGCCGCTGTTCTACGACGAAAGTGTGAAAACTCTTGGTGTAGTCCCGTTTTCCTGCGGGCATTGCCTTTTTAGAACAGAAGACCTGGAGGAAATGCGCAATCACTCAATGGTGCACCATAAAGCCGCCACATGCTTATCCGAGCTCGAAAGTGAAGAGTATGTCTCAACATCTCAGACTCAACAAATTTTCAACGAGTCGTCGGGAGTCCCGAAGGAAGAAACTGTACAGATAGCGGATGACGAGGTTTGTGTTGATGGGGATAGGAAATACAATTTGAACAAAGAAAACTTTTGTTCCCAACAAATCGCAGGGGATGTAACGAATGGTGCCAAAACTGGCAGGAACTATGGCAGTTCAAACCATGCCTTGATTGTTGAAGACTTTCAGAGCCTTTCACCTCCGGCAATCCCTCGCGTAATCAGCCAGACGAAGGCAAATAGCACTATTTTTAAAGCGCCACCTGGTAATAATGGAGTAATCCCTGTGCGAGAATTCAGCGACAACTCGGCAGCAAAGAGTAAACGAGTCGTAAAAGCAAATCGTGTTGTGGCTCCGCGCAAGAGTCCGAGAGTTCTTCGACCGAAACTCGAGACGCATTTGGCCAACCCTGAGCCAGCTTACTATACGCCAGTCTCCGAGCCAACTTACTATATGCCAGTCTCCGAGCCGCCATCTTTCTCAGTAGCAGTCCTGCCCGTAAACGTGGCTCCAGTGATGCCAATCACTGTGACAACCCCGCTCATAACGTCGACGACCGGTGGGCCTCAGAATCCCATTCCGAAAAAACAAAAAATACACCATAAGAAACGATGCCCGTACTGTGGTCGTGAAGCGAGAGACAATTACTGTCTAAAAGTCCACATGCTGACGCATTCCAAAGAAAAACCTTTCGCCTGCCCCTATGAAAATTGCTATTACCGAGCGACGCAGAAAGCTCATGTGATGAAACATCTTCAATCGGAACGACATAATACGTCATCTCGCAGGTTGAAAAACATGCCATCGGATATCTCATGATGGTGGGGATTAGGCTGCTGCACCTTTGGGTGGGTAGTTGGCTAAAATGTTAGGCCTGGGATGACGGATGTTTCCAGATTGATAAAAGGGAAAGCATCTCAGCCTTCAACTCGAGGCGCCAGGAGCGATGCTTGCTGGATAGGGTACGCTGACTCTGCAGGTACCTAAGGAGATAGGTACTTTGAAATCGACCGCACACTATCCGACTGTTGGTGGAGGGGTTAGGAAAATGCATTGTTGTGATTGGTCGAGGTGGAGTCGGCGTTGAACCCAATAAATTCGATGGCGTTTCCAAGCCACGTTCCCATGTTCATCCCGACACAAACGGCCAGCAGTCGGATAGTGTGTGACCGATTTGAGAACAGTATAATGAAAGCAAGGAGCTGGCGTCGGTCGATTATGTTGGTGTAAACTGCATGGGCATTCTTGACAACCGGGTTGTCAATCGGCCAAGAAAACTGATATTTTTTAGGATTGGGTCCTGTCTGCTTGAACAAGAGCAGGACATTTTTCCAGGCAGTAAGAAATTGGATAACTTTCTGGTAAACTGTGAATTCCTTATATTCAATAATTCTTAGCCAAAATTCTATTTATAGAGAAGCGCTGAGAACACACGTTTGATCTCCTGTAACTGGTCTAGTGTAAGTAGATCTAGTGTTTATTTTAACATCTATAACTTTGGATTGAGGAGGCAGTTGGCTGCGAATATTGGACTGCTTTGGTATCTTAAAAAGGTCTGTATAATTTTTGTACCTATACCTGACCTATCCTAATATAATATATCATGTAAATACATACAAATATGTAAATACATATTATATAAATCAACCTATTCATTACCAATTCTGTAGCGGATATGAGAAAAATAAATATGTCTTTTAAACCACTATTGTGAATTCCTTCCAACACGATTTGATGGTGAATGTTTACCAAAGTTGTAAATTAGTAGATATGAAGTTCTACAAGTTCGCGTTGGCCCCTGCAAGTTATCACAGGTTGGGGTGGATAAAAAAATTAACGGCAGCTTTGCAACGGTTTATTCTCTTTAGGATTTCGTCATGCATTGAAATGTCGGACATAATAATTTTCAGGATTCTTCATGCAATTCCCGTGCATCCGAAGATAAATTCGAATTCCTGTAAATCGGTATTTAACAATTTACTTCTATGGATTAAAACTAAAATTTTCCGTTTTTCTACCTTAGAACTAATACACGTAATTGGAATCATGGATTAAACTTAATATAGGTATATGCTTCAAATATGTGTAACAAGACATTGTTCTCAAAAGTGTTCAACAGCTGACTCTTCCTTAATTTTTTTGGCACGTAATCTCCAACCAGGCCGATTCGCAATTAGAAAAATGTGCTGTTTCGTACACTTAATTAAGTTTTGTCAATAATGAAGCAAAAACTTTTGATACGTTTGTTATAAAAGTAAAAACAGGATTAAGGTCCTTGATGTGCATTCGAACGTGCCTACTCATTATAAAGATTCATCGCTGGTTTACAGTATTGGTTAGCGAAATACGAATAAGAGAGGCCTTCACCAAACGTTTGCCCTTGTGAAATGAACTGAGGGAGTTCTATAATTTCACTTATTTAATGTCTAAATTTACCATCAGGCAATAGTGCTTGGTAAAGCCCCCCTTAAATCATCGGTTTAACATGAGAGCATATTGATATGTAATTTTATTTTTCTGCCGAGATATGATTTGTGATATAGTATAAGACAGTTTTGCATGAGTAACACCGAACCGGGAATGCCTAATAACAAAATATGCAGTACCTACCTGAATGATGTCCTTCCCTTTACAGCAGTTACAACTTTTTAGCAGTTCATCTTGCATTGTTTATTAGAGGCGTTGAGTTGCAAAACTTATGCAGCCAGAGGAGTAATTTCGAAATTAAACGTGATTAATTGCCTTTGCTCAACAAAAAACCCATTATCGGAGCTCTTGAAGAGAAGGCCCGATTTTTTGTTGAGCAGTATTGTTAATAATTATCATTTCAGCTAGGAGTCACCGAAAATCCAAATACTCGAACCAGCAAATAGCTCCAAAACTGTTTCTGTTTACGATAATCAACTCAAATCATTCTACATTACCAAACTTCATCAATTTCGTTTCATAACTGCGTGTTTGTTAATTCCCAGAAATGTTCCTTACCAGTCAGAGTGCGATTCCGTTCCGTACAAGATCCACCAACATAAATGAATTTGGTACAATAAATAATGTTATCAGGTACACTTATTTACAAGCTTACATTAACGTAAATATTTTCTTAATTCTCATTCACAGTCTTTTCAGGTACTTGTCATTTTTTTCAATTTTTGTTTTTCTCATGAAAAAGAGAATAATATGCTATATTTGAAACAATGAGTAGGATAATTTCTAATACTAGTATGCATCATTTGTATATTACATTATACATCATATCCCCGGGGCAATGATCGTGAAAAGCCTCAGCAATCAAAGGGATGAATGGCTGATTTGGTCAATACAATTTATGTCACAGTGATCAAATTACTTCGCTTCAATCGAGAACAGGTGTTTTGGGCACCGCAACTCAAATTTTTCTTTCATCGAGTTTTAAGTAGATATTTGGCAAAATTTGCAATATCCATGCGTTCTCTTTTGATGTCGAGGCCCTGACAGATTCAGGTCTCATCCTAATATTGGTGTGCTGCATCCCACATTCGGTAGGTACAGCCGAAAGACGGTATCTCTACCATCAGTTATCACCATAAAAAAGAGAGAAAAACTAGATACGCTGAAAAGTAAATAAGAGGAAAAATACTCCAATAAAAAAAGCTATTGGCACAAACGACTCGTAGCAGATGAGGGCATAAAAGTTTTGGAAAGGTCATTCAAGATTTTGGCTTTGTTACCACTCTCCCAAAATTCATGTTTCCGAATATTCTCCAGGAAGCCTGAAATCGGGAAAATAAGAGATACATAATAGCCCTGCTTGATGACTTGACTTGGCAGAAAATATGTCCATTGCGCCAATGGTACTGTGCTGGCGCCACCTCAATCCATGGAACTGCCCTAAATCTCACACGGTAAAATCGTGGATGTTCCGCACCAACGGCTGAAAACCAGCAGCCATTTGCCTCGTACAGCGCGAGCTTTGAGATGAATTCTCCCATAGTCCCACCAACCAAATATCGACGGTGCCTAATTTTACCAGACAGAACATTTGCTTGTTGGATTCATTGGTGTCCCGAGAGGACAGTTGTACGCCCTGGCGAATTCTTCCGAGTTGCTGAGCGGCCCTATCACTCGTATCGGCCCAGGTGAATGAACTGCCGATCTGATTTTGGTCAACGCATCTTCAGGTCGCATCGTTCCGCACCAGATTTGCGCGTAATTCAGGAAAAACAGCTGATCGTGCGTAAGGTTGATGCCGGGCAATCGAGGCTCTTCGCCGTTACGGCTAACCCATTTTTTGTACGCCTGTTAACAAGAAGCATTACTGAGGTACATTCAAAATATTCTATCCAACTCCTTATAGATAGCTGATCTGGTCCAGGCAGAATTGTCGAATGCAATTTTTTCCCACAGACTTACTCTGAACGATTGTTTAAGTCCGCCATTGTCAGCCATGTTTTCACCTTGGGTCATGCGGCCGTTCACGAATTGATCAACCTGCTCCAATTTATACCTAGAAAAATTATATAAATTGGAATTCTTGGATTCAGAATATTAGACTTCAGTTGAGATATGTGAATACAAAAACGTTTGCTCACCTGTTGTATTGGTCGATGAAACATTGAGCTCGTTCTCTGAACTCGCGTATTGTAGCGTTGTTCCACCATTGCATGAGATTGCCATCTTTGTCAAACTGCCTTCCTATAAAGTGAACAGAGCATTAATTAAGAGGGTGTGGGAGTGGTACTTGAGATTGTTATAAGTATAACTTTCTTGGAAACATTTCATTGAACTCGAGAGGGGGGGGGGGTGAGAAGAATAAGCCTCAAATTACAAAATATGCTCAGTATCAAAGAAAAAATCTTTTTTTTTGTTTTCCCGAAAGAACGTTGGAAAACTCTTCATATATTGAGCCATTTCCATCATTCATGGTGCCATGGCACCCTGATGTGGTGTCGTCGTGCCTGGAGACGGTTTGGGAGAAGGATTTTTCACGTTCTTCCTGTCCCAAATTGCCACTAACCCCCTACGTCAGGGTAAAACATGTTGCGAAAGCCGGATAGCCAGCCAATCATGGTGCACGCTATCAATCGATTAGCGTTTGGGGGCCCTTCCCCAAAATCTGCGTCTTGGACCCAAAAAGAAAGGTCGGTGATGAGGGCCATAGCGCCGAAAGCTCTCGAACTGCTGACAATATAGCTACTACCAAGTCGCAAGTTATCTCTTGCCCTCACGCCCCTCACCCAACTACAATTGTAGAAGCAAAAACCAAGTCAATCCTACGAATAAGTTCGTCACGTTGAATCCTGGATGCCTCCACTTGGCTTGGTTCCAACTCTGGGGACACCAATGAATCCCACTGTTGAGAAAGATTTTCGCAGAATGTCGTACTCCTACCTGAGATGGAAACATTGAAATGAGCTACCTTTGTCGTCGAATCCGTGCGTAATCTCGTGTCCGATGACAACACCAATGCCTCCATAATTGAGGGATTTTGGGAAATGCTGACTGTAAAACAGCGGCTGAAGAATACCCGCTGGAAACACTGGAAGGACACAAACGTCGACATTTTTGAGCAATTTACGCAAAATGTGTCATTAGACCTGCTTTTGAAATGAAACGCACCTATGTCATTTTTGTTGGGATTATAGAAGGCGTTGACGATAGCCGGCTCGGTGTACCATTTATCTTTATTGACTGGCTTTCCGAATTTCTGAAGATTGTGAAGCGCATCGTAGTGGAATATGTTGAATACGTTCTCCAAGAATTCATTATCTGTTATGTTAAGCTGCGAATCAAGAAAAAATGTAATGATTTTTTTGCCACAATTTTTTTTTCTGCAACTTTTAGCGCAATCAACATCGCATACTTACCCATTCGTACTCGCTGTTCAATTCCTCAGAGTTGGTTAACAAATCGGGGTAACCTATCCGCTCGTTCATCGCATTGGCTTTCTCTTTCGCCACCATCCTCGTCTCGTCGTCCATCCAATGGTTTTCCTCGAGCAATTCATTGAAGGCTTCTCGGATAGTATGGATCATTTCCAAGGCGATTTCCTGGGCAAGTAGGTACGCAAATGTGAGCCATGCTTCAAAACTGATCACCAGCAAAAATGCCTTGTCCATTTGCATGCCTGAAGGTGGGTCTTGTCACAGTTGAAGACCATAGGTGCTAACTGCTAACACAATAGTCTCATCCTCACTTTACTATGTTGATTGAAATTCTTCTTGATGTACAACGCTCCGACAGCCATGCCCATTTTCTTATTGGTCCAATCTACGCACTGGCTCCACCTGTTTCTCTCCGACTGGATCCCCTGGAGGATCTTTCGGAATTCTGTGTGCTTCGTTTGGTATTCGTCAATCATATGAGGAGTGACAGTCATCACCAGGCGCCATAGTATATAGTTATATACCACCCTGCGTGTCGATAGAAATGAAAGTTGTGCCAGATACGTTTTGGAATGTTACTTCGAGGTTTACTCGGCAAATTGTTCATCGTATAAGAAGATTGTTGTGTCAAAAAATATCATTTCAGCTGAAACCTACCTAGATGGTGTTTGTTTGAGTACTTTGCCCATATAAGCAAAGTAGCTAAGACCGTAAGCGACAACGTGTTCGTTCTCGTCAATCGGATGATGGAGAAATGTGCGAAGATATTGGAGCCAATCGATTTGCGGCACTTGTTCGTGAAGTTGCTTTATAGTCATTTTCTTGTAAATTTGACTCGTATCGTGACGATCTGCCTCGGGAAGAGACGCCTGATGACATAGTAATTGGATTGATGTGAGTAAAATAAAAAAACAGCAAACAAACGATGGCCATAAAACAAAAATAGTAGGTAAGTACAAAGAGTTGAAGGTCGAGAAAGCAAGGTTTGATTTTTGGCTACTATACAGCCAAATAGCATAACTCGAGATGTTGACAAACATTAAATTCAATAAGTTCCCTATAAATTGGCTCACATTTGCCAGCCTTTTTTCGAATTGGATCACTTCCATCAGTTCGGCTCCAGCCGTCGATCTATTGGCTCCGAGGAGGACGGCAATTTCAGTCATGTACCGGTGATACGCTCCAAGGTAATCAGCGTCCGTATTCGTTTTCAAGTAATAATCCTTCGACGGTAGAGCGAGGCTCATTTGGTCCAACTGCAACAATTCAAATGAATTATTCCACTTGGAAAAATGTCGGAGTGGAAATGGCTGATTTTATAAGAAGGTATTTATAATACGGATTTGTCAGGGGAATAGGTCAATTGTGCCGGAGAATAAATAGGATTCGGACTAAGCCGATCCACATGCCTCAAAGAGTGTCAGAGGCAATGTTTTCAGGAACTCCCTATGTAAGCATGCACCATCCCAAATTTGGGCGAAATCCACAAAAAACTAACGTTTTCAAGTCTTGAAAGTATGGACGAGGGGCCTTGAAAGTATGGACGAGGGGCTTTGAAAGTATGTAAGCCTAAACATCTTCAAGATTCCACAATCGAGAAATCCAATTAAAATTTTCTCTAGCCCACCTTTTGGTGTCATGCCAACAGGCATTCGTAGGAAGCTTTTGATCTTTACAATTTGTTCAAACTCGTCTTTCGGAGCGGTTCTACAAAGAAGCGAGCTTCATCATTTCGGCAACTCTGTCGTTTCTCCCTTTGCGACTCGACTTTTTGCAAACAGCGCCTACAAGAACTCTAAAGAACATCTGCGATGTTCAAATTGCAATTAAACCCGCCTCAAGCCTCTTGACACGCTCAATCCAGATAAACCAACCCGAACTTCGCTTCGATTACAAAACGGCTTTATGCCCATCTTCTTCCTATTTCTTTATTAACCCCTCCCTCCTTGCAACCCTTTGCAACTGTAACTTCAGCCCAATAAACATCTGTTAAGCTTCGTTTTCCTAGCGGCAGGGTTTTTGCGCCGCGTCCGACGTGATACGCCGGACGTTTTACGCTCCCCCCCCGTTCATACGAATCTTGTGCGAGCGTTTTCCTACAGAGCGCATCACGTCAGCGTAGAACGTGTTGCGTCAGCGCGATAGACCCGACCGCTCTTGAAGGGGTCTACTGCGTCGTGCGCCGCGCGTTTTCCCATTTTTGTTCCAATATTTCGGATTTTACGGGTGGATATTACATGTAATTATTATTATTAACATATTAATTATGCAATTATTTAATTTATTAACTTAATATTAGGTAGTAATGACTTAACTATTTACCTAATGTATCTAATATTATTTTTTTTAAATTTGTAATTTAATTAAATTAATTAAATAATTTAATTAATGAATTTAATGTTTATTTTCATTTATTTAATATTATTATTATTATTTTCAACTAATATTATTTGGTAATAATTAATTTAATTTATTAACATATTAATTATTTAAATAACAGCAACGCCAACACCTTCCTCTTTCTGAGTGAATCCATCGTAAAACAGGCAAATCGCGTTTAATTTTAACTGGTTTTAATTTTAATTTTAACTGTTTTTTACTGGCGAAACGCGGCTAAACTCGCCGTAGCGCGTACTGCGTCGACGAAATTACGCTGTCGAGGAAAACACTTTCACGCTACGTAATAAATGTTGCGCTCCTGCCGACGCAATAAGACAAATTCGGTTCTGCGCTGCGCAAAAACCCTGCCGCTAGGAAAATGCAGCTTTACGGTGTCAGAATTCAGGACATGTGCGGGGGAGGGGGTTAGAGATAAGAAATCTTACATTTTCCCACCTGGACGATGTTGACAGATGAATTCTTGTCGTCAGGTCCTATCCATTGCTCGATCAGCACACCCTCGTTATACTGTTCTCGAAGTGTACCCAAAAGTTGTTCCAACGAGACTGGAGGTGGTCGCCACGAAGGGCCAACGACGACCGGCCAACCGCCAAGTTTTTTTAGAGCGTCTCTCAACGGTTTGTCACTGCCTTTTCGAATTCCCTCTGAAATTTGCCATGCACAAAAAAATCAGTGAATTTTTCGCTTATTGCTCTGCTGGAATCGAAGAAGCTATCATTTGAAGATTATTTTCCATATTTTTTGAGTGTCTGTTGCTTGAAAAAATTGAGCTATAAATCCAAATCGATGGAAAGAAACATGGCAAACATGGTGGATAGACCTTTTTTACAAAAATTAATTTGGCTTTCTCAAATTTTAGTTCGTTTTCATACTAGAACATTCAGAACGTCGGAATGAATCGAAATATGATCAAAATTAATTATGACGATGAGACATTTATGTAGCCACATAATCTCGATAATTATTTGATAGATTCCCACTCACTTATATCCATACACGTTTTGTAGAAGAGCTTTGCTTTTTTCGTGGCTTCGCTGTCTTCACTGTTGTACGGTTCTTCCAAAACGCCTTCAAGTTAGAGAGATAAATTAATTCATAATCAATTATTCGTTAATTGATGTATTTATTTTCCACTAGCTGCAAGCATCATGCTTTATGTTGGGGAAAAATGTAAGATCGTACGAATAAGGGATGAGATAGACAGAGAGACGACTTTTGTATCTTGTATTGTATTTTTCCAAGTCGTATTGAGAATTTCCCAGTTTGAGAAACAAATTTATAACCCAAATTGAGAAGTTTTCAAATCGAATTGCCTTGGAAAATCCCGAGTTCGGTTTGGAAACTTGGATGCTCAATTTGGCTAATTCTCAAATCGGCTTGAAAAAATCCTCTTCATATTTATGAGATATATTTACAATATAATTTATTATCGTTTGTGCGGTTTGTGCATTTCGTTTCAAAAATCACCTTCTTTTCAATCGTGCAGAACTGAATTTTATCCATGGCAAAGAGTGAGGTTGAGGCGGTTACCTTTCAGGATTACCTGCAGTTGATCTGACAGGACTTCGAACACGTTGATGCTGCTTCGGTCGTCGGGTATTCGATGCATTTTGT
Organism: Nesidiocoris tenuis; assembly: GCA_036186465.1. Lineage (NCBI taxonomy): Eukaryota > Metazoa > Arthropoda > Insecta > Hemiptera > Miridae > Nesidiocoris > Nesidiocoris tenuis. Next base: position 5,209,953 of record AP028915.1, on the reverse strand, counting down.
TCCACGAGCCGCAGGCGAATTGGAAAAAGTCACCGCATGGGTCAGCCGCCTGATCCATAGCCGCTAGTAACGAGGCAGCTGAGAGAAAAGTACAAAATCTATTTTCAAAAATCAAATTTTCTTTATTGTTTTAGGTTTTACACCTATACAGTGCATGGCATTCGTTTCCCACTAATTACATACAAATGTTTACATACTCTGATTACAATACTCTTCACTATTACTACTAATACTAGTCTATACACAAAATCTGCACCCCATCATTTTCAGGCCTTTTCTAATAAAAAACAATTTTGAAGCTGCGGGAATATCTTGATAATAAAAAGTACCTATCTTCGGGTATTCCTTGATGTTTTTGTACGATTAATTTCAACTCCATCAACCTTCCAAGTTGGAAAGATTCGCCAATACTCGTAGGCCATAAGTGATTTTGAGACTTCGGTCCGGTACCAGCTATCAGATTGAGACCTGCCACACGGCGAGCAAATCCATTGCTCAGGCTCATGGCCAGGATAAAAGGGAACGAGGAGAGGTCCAATCATGTGGCAGAACTGACCCGACAATAACGCGATTGGATGTCGCAAACATTGTAAGAACTTGTGTAAGTAAATTTTCTATGAACTCAAATGGCATAAATAGTAAAACTAATCTGCCAAATGAATAAATTGAGCGATATTTTATGTAAACCCATTTTTGAAATTCCATCCCATTTTCATGATGTTTTTGGATGCGGTAAAAATATTACGGGTTAATTATACATTCATAATTCATATTTCGCTATGATTCACAGTGATTGATGTCATAATGAACAATAAAAAAAGTTTTGTAACGGCAAAAGGATCAGAACATAGCAAATGCCCACTTGTGTTACGGACTCTTGTAATGGTATTATTCGACAGAAACATGATTATGCATTTCCATCCTTTTACCATTTTTGTCTCCAGACCGTTTTCAGTGCGCCCCCAGATCTGGCCTTAATTATTTTTCAGGTTCAACCCACTAATTGCTGGAATGTATGAAAAATGCGTCGATGAAAAATCCGATGCCTCGCTCGTTCTCCACGAGTACGAGCAGAAAGGCCGAGTTTTTCCAGTAACCCACAATCTTCCAATGATTTTTGAGACCTTTTGGGATGCTCTTTTCATCACTCTCGATGTAAAATAATGAAATAGCTGATGGTCTATCATGGAACCTATCCATTGTACTATGTTTCGCGCGATAAATCTTTTTTCGACGCCTCTGTCTGGATGAAGCCGTAGGGGAAAGCCGCCTTGGCACGTCGAGAAGTTCAATTTCCTTCGAATGAGGAGGGCGGCCCCGGTCTTCCCTTGTCGGTTCAGCTTCATCAATAACTGACTGAGATTACACGCGGTGGTACGATTCGAACGATTCAAAAGACGTTTCCCGAAGCCAGCAAGAGCGTATGAGAGATTTTACGGATTTGAGTAAATTTTTTGGCTAGTCGATAGCTGGCCTTGAACATCTTGGCGGTTTTCGGTTGTCCAAGGACCCCACTAAATTTCACCTTTGACACTATTCTATGGAAATTCGTACGAAATAAATAAAATAAATCAAAATAAATAAAATAAAATAAACCGCATGATACCCAGATAGCTGTTGGAAACCTTTTGGATTCATTGTTTGAGTATATACAGCAATCAGTTTTGGAAATGGTAATTGAAAGCCACAAAAACCAATAGGTTAAAAAAAGTCTGTCATTGGTTGATGGTAGATTCATTGTTGAGGTGAGGGAGAGAGTAGTAGGCCATCGTACTCTCATATTCTTCATTCTTCCTAGCGTTTTCGCCCCGCTGGGTCTCTTCAGGGATAGACCTTTTTCTAGGGTTTTTTCCCACATAAGGGGCCACCTTTCTCTACGAGTATCACCCTGAGGGGAGTTCGTCAGTTCTTAGGGACTAGAGTAAAAAATAAAATATACTTATATGTTTACTTTAGTCCCTAAGAACTGTACTCGTGGAGAATGGTGGCCAATTGTGTGGGAAAATCCTAAAAAAAGCTATCCCTGAAGACGCCCAGCCGGGCGAAAGCGCTGGGAAGAATAAAGAATAATTAAATTATAAAGAATAATAATAGGCATAGAGAATAATATTCATCTCTCATATTATGAGAGTACGAAGGTCTACCACTCCATCCTTGGCCTCAAAAATGGCTAAAAATAAAATTTCTTACCTGTTCGTACGCAATGTTCCGTAAAGCACACGGGATGCTCGTCAAGTTCTACAAAACCAATAGGCCGTTAAAAAAATGTTAAGTTTAGAGATTCAGATAAAAAATTATTAATGAGAAGTTTCATATGAAAAAACTGAATTCTATGTTTGTCATTCAACGGCCGTACGAGGGGTGCATTGGAGCGCTGACCTCGCAGTTTAAACCTCGGAAACAACCGTATTCACACGACCAACTCAGGGCCTCCAATGGTCTATCAACCCAACTGTTCCCAGTCTTATCATCGTCGACCACGCACCCGTAGACGCCATTTAGACCCTCGTATTTTTCCAGCTCCCGCATGCATGGAATGAAAAATTTACCCCGGTGCTTTCACATCCGAGCTTTCCATTTTCTCTTTTTTTAAATATTATTTTTAGTTTTTTCCCAAAAAAAATTGTTATTGAAGACCTGATAAACAATAATGATTTTTGGAATACGTGATTGAATGTTCAGGGCCTCAGAAAATTTGCGATAGCAAGGAACATGAAATAGATAGCAGATGCATAATCGATATAGGTAGTCGATATAGTACGCTTACTCGAACTGCAGTTATGCACGGACAACAGAACCACCGCGACGATGCAGAGGGCGATAACGATAATACAGATGACGGCGAGGGGTAAAATAGCGGCCATTGGAGGAGGTACACCGGGCGATCCCCTTCTCAGCCATAACGTTCTGGAGTGCGATGAATCAGACGAGTGTAGCTATATGTACTTTTTGTGTTTTCATAAATTTCAAGTTCAACTTTAGTTTCAAATTTGTTCATTCAGGAGTTTTGTTTGAGAGCGAATTCCATGTAAAAGAATCAATCCATTTGTCAATTCATTCGTTCTTTCTTTTATCCTTCCAATCGTTCATTCGGCCTTTCAATCGTTCAATTGTTCATTCCTTTGTTCTTTTGTTCGTTCGTCCTTTCGTTCAATATTTCAATTCAAATAAGCAGAAACCGTGGGAAACCTCGTCACATCTGATTTTTTCTACATCTCTAAAAAATTTGGCCTAAGAAGAACGGCCAGAACTTCATGCTATCATCATATCATAATATAACAATCCTCACCTATGAGGACCACCCGGTGGTGGCTCGCACGATGGGCCGAGAGGATTTTCCACGATTTCCACCAAATCTCTCTTGAGAATTCCGTTCGTGTGGTGGACACCTGGCGAAAAGTTCGTCGCGGGTACGTCGATCTTTTCCTCGTGGGGCTTCTTCATTCTGGAACACAAAGACCAGAAATTGTAATGAAATTCGACCATTCTGTGATGAATTGTCGGCCGTGGATTATTCATCTGATGAAAATAGTCAGAGTTCGGACAAAACTTCTCTGTCTTTACTTATTACATTTAGTAAATGACGCTTTGGAAGCGCACTGCTTCCATCTTCAGACCTAAGCCAAGTATCACTATTTAGGATAACATTAACTGTTATACTAAATTGTGATACTTGGCTTTTAAATTAATGATTAAATTTTAATCATCTCAAAGTACGGAACAACCCCCTTTTAACCCCCAAACATTGCGGTCAAGCCCATGGTCCTTTCTCGCACTCACAGGGGACCTTTTCAATTTTTTTTTGACACTGATTTCATCTTCGCTTTTCTGCCTTTGCTAATTGTGCAATCCTATTTTGAAGTTGCTTGTTGCATTATTGCATTAATTCGCATCTTCGATTACAATGCATTCCTATTTTTGGAATACCCTAGGACACGACCCAAGCTCCCATGTTGGAGGGCTCACATTTAAATCAAGGAGTAGAGTAAATTGGGGTGAAGAATTGTGAGATAATGTTTGGGACACTCAAAGGGGGTTGTTCCGTACATTGAGACGATTAAATGTTGTTCCTAATTGTGAGACCTGGTCTAGGTCTGAAGGAGGTTTTCAATTGGCCGAATCCCGACTATTCTCATTAGAAAAATTCGTCCATGGCTTCAGGCGTATGACGCCCTTGTTCACTGAATGGGGAAAAAATTATTTCACTAAATAATAGCTGTAGAGGAGTTATGTATAAAAAAATTGTTCGTGAATTAATTTGCGTATTTGGACCCTCTCCAAAAAAGAGGGACGGAATGAAAAGCGAAGGAGCTGCAACCTTGATAAATATTCATGAGGGGACGAGGCCTTAGCGTTAGCGATGCTTGTGTGGAAGATAGCGAATCCCGCTCGGTGTTTTACGAGTTCACCTTGGGCGCTTTTATACACCTTGAGAGGAAAACGACCCTTTCGTCCTTCATTCCCGACTTTTTCCCTCGAGGGAAAGGATTTTTTCAAGATGTGATCATAGGTCGCTCGTTTTTCTTTCGAATAACCTGAATAACTCATTACACCTTTCGACTGGAGTTTTCAACTTTTTTCTTAGAAACTGACCATACTAGAGCCGATTTTATGAGGTCGTAAAACACGACACAGTTTTAGTATTGTAGTCTGAATTTTTCAAGAAAAATAATCTCATAAAGCTCAAATATAGCAAACTATATTTTTTGTGGTCATCGTGGCGAATGTGCCGGCTTTAGATTTTAGCGGGAACACGGAAAATTAAATTGAAAATTGAAGGTAGGTAAAAGTGCTTACTAGTTATGGTAGTATGTCACAAAATCGTATCCCGCTTGGTCTTAAGCCCTTGGATTTCATATCGATATTTTGCTCACGTCTCGCGATTTACTAGAACGGTTGAACCCAATCAATCGGCGTATTGTTGCGGTCTTGGCTGGGGAGGTTGGCGTTTGAAGATATTGTGGAATTTCCGTCACGGTCTTATTCTGCGCCAAAAGGGTTTATACGATCGATGGAAAATATGAGGTCGGAAAATAATATTTCTCTCGCCGGAAAGGGCCCTTTGACATAATAGCAATAAAGCCGTCTTCATACCGGTAAATTCCAAAAATGCCAGCGCTTGCTCGAGCGAAATGCTATAAATGCATTTTTGGCATTCATCAAACGGATAATGGACGGATAATGGTTAATGTAGAATTTAGATTTGCTCCTTGTATCAATCTGATTATTTGTATGTATCCGTTCATTTTGGTTCATGCTTCAATATTGATAGAGTGAATGGAAGTTGGTATTGGTACTCATTGTAACTGCTCAAAATTGAAAATCGGATCAGCAAAATATTACCCATACACTTCTACTCACAATCGCTTCCCATGCGTACTGTGCGTAGGTCTGTATAGGTATTTTTACACTATTAATATTATGCTAAAAACGCACGACGTTCCGGCGTTGCGGGTAGGGTATAGAGGTAGCATTAATTCGTGAATATTTTTTGCAGGAGCAATTAAATCAAACATCGAGAGCTATTGTCTATTACGTGGTTGTTAAATCCTAGAAAAAAAAACTGATCAACTGAAAATTTCAATTTTATTATTTAAAGTACTACGTTCCTAGCATAAAGTAAGTGGCTTATTATTTCAACAGTGGTATAAATTACACGAAAGTAAAATCCACGTACTATGGCAACGTTGTGCTGCTCGCTGTTGTCGCACAGATTGCACACCTGCACAAGCACAAATCTACCCTTGACCTCAGCAGCGTTGGGTATTTGGTGATTAACGTATTAGCTTTTAACTCGCTGACTGTAATTTCAATTTGCACTCCAACTTGTCATCTTCAGGCAGACGGTCGGCGAGTAATTACCGAGCATAGTGAAACACGCACCTACTGAAAATCAATTTTCAAACTCTTGCGATCACTTAAAGTACGACCGAATTAATTGAATAGTTGATTCCATTGGCGCTTACTTTAAAAACGGATTTCTCGATTTGCGGTTTACAAATAAATAACGAAAATCTTTAAATTTCAAACCTCATGACAAAGCGAACAAAAAACATGTAACGCCCATGATCGATTCATGACGTAGAAAGAAAGAATCACCGGCGACGCTGAGAAAATTCTCCTCCGCTGTCCTACATATCATTTTCCACCGCCATAGTTTTCAAAGTCGGTATAGCCACATCGGGAATCCTGACGAGATGATCTGACTTTCAAACTGGGCTTGCAAATCCTTTCGGTGTCAGTCGGATCCCGCCATATTGGCGACATTTCTGATTCATGAGAAACTCGCATTGGCCTTAGATCCGATTGAAGGCTGCCATACGAAATCGTGTTTGTTCGTTATGCAAAAGGAAGCCGGTGGGATCATTTTTCGCCCTCGTATTTATACATCAGCATGACGGATTAGTTCGTTTTGTATTCAACCGACGGATTGAGGTTAAAACTCGCAACGTGATTACTATGCGAAATGTTTATGGACGCCAAGGTACTGCACGTTCAGGGTAAACGTACTCAATCAAGTAGGGGATTCGTAATGCTACATTACATTGAGAGGTTTGCAGCAAGAATGAGCTAACTTCGACTTCTTAGCAAAATTGACGTTTCTTTAAAAAAAATCTTTCTTTCGTTTGGTGCAACAAGGAGTTTCCTCACTGATCGTTATCTAGAAATCCGCTAGATGGAGTGGAAATACTCAGTAAGTGACTTCCAAACTAGTCTAATTAGGTCTGAAAATGTTTTTTTACTTCAAATTTACTTCAATAAGAAAACTCGTTACTTTGTCATTTTTCTTTAATAAACCAACTTTTTTGCAATATTCGTTTCTTCAATGCTTCCTACTTTGAAAAAAAGAGCCAGTTTTGAACATTTGGGGCAAAAAATATTCAACTCCAAAACACAATTCGACAGTGAACCTGCAAAACCTCGTATGTTCAAAATTTTAGAGAAGGTGAAAAAATCTCCCATTGCTGGCTGCGCAAATTGAGATAACCATGGGGACTTGGCATGAATGAAATTTGATGGTTTCAACCTTGACCGATTAAATCAACGAATTGTCCCGACCCCACGACCAGCTTTTGGACAGTGAAAGAGCGCCAAAAAAGCAGCTTGAGTCCATTTTCTTGATTCGAGGAGATGCGCCAGGAGTTGTTTAAAAAGTATAACTCAAAACATCATTTTCCCAAATACTCAACTTACGAGGTTTTCCAGGTTCACTGTCGAATTGAATCTAGGATTTTTCATTGGAATTCGGCGCTTTCAAAGAACATATTATGGTAAAATGGAACCATGAAGCATTCTCAAGTCGCGTTAGTGGTTATGTTTATAATTATCCCGTGACCGGAGGTGACCCAGTGAAAATCGATTCAACACCCCTCTCATGTGGGTACGAAAGAAGGGCTAGCCACGGTGGCTTGACTCAACAGATAGGGTGAGATACTTCAAAGATCTCACCCCGCATCCCTTCGATCCCTGAGGCCTCCTTACCATCGAGAATATCGGGCTATTTTTCAACCGTCGAGACATTCACGTTGTCGAGGGCCATCGATGATCGAGTGGATACGATGTGCTTAACAGATTACCGGTGTAGGAGTTATTTAAAGCGCCTCGCCTTGAAAAACAGCGTCACGATGCGATCATTAATACCCCGCATACAAAAATATAGGGTAATATTCATTATTATTCCATGATTATTGTTATCCCGAGGGCCCACGTACAACGACAACAACAACAACGAGGCCGACACCAACACCGACAACAACAACAACAACGACGACGACACCGACTCCGGCAACGACTCCGGGGAATTTTTCGAGGCTGTTTCTGACGCCGATAAGAGCTGCCAACAAGCACATTACCTCAGACCAGGCCACCAATACCAAGACAACGACAACGACAAAAATACGACAAAGACAACGATACGACACCGACGCCGCCGCCGACACCGATACGGATATCTATACTCAAACCGAAACTCAAACTGAGACACAAAGTCAAACTGGAACTTGAACTGAAACCCAAGGTCCGCCTCAAATTGACAACGATTTACAAACTCAAACTGATACCAACTCAAAGTCGAAGGTCAGAAGAAATCAATCAGTCAAACTCAAACACAAACAAAAACCTAAAACTCAAACTGATACGCAAACTGAAACAGATAGGTACCTACCTACTGAAACTCAAAGATCGAAAGAATGGAAAACTCAATCTCAAACTGAAACTAAAATTCAAACTGGTAATGATACTCAAGCTAAAACTCGAACGGAAACACAAACTGATACTGATTCTCAAACTCAAACCGAATTCCAAACTAAATTCTAAGCTCAAACTGATAGCAATACTGATACTGAATCTGGAACTAAACCCGAAACTCACACTGATACTGATACTCAAACCGAAACTCAAATTCAAACTGAAACTCAAACTGACACGCGAACGATCCTGATTAAACTGAAACTGAAACTAAAACTGGAAGGAAAACTGAAACTAAACTCAATCTGGTACTGAAACTGATAATCAAACTCGAAGGCCAAAACTCAAACTGAAAATAAAACTCGAATTGAAACTCAAAGGTCGAAAGAAATGTTAACTTAAACTCAAACTGAAACTTCAACTGTAACTCAAACCCAAACTGATAGCAATATTAAGACTGTATCTGGAACTCAACCCGAAACTCAAACTGATACAAACTCGAACTCACAGTCAAACTGGGACTCAAATTCAAACTGAAACTCAAACTTTAACTGATACTGAAACTCAAACTGACACGCGATCCACAGCGCTGATATACACGATAAACTCAAACTGAAAGTCAGCTCAAACTCAAACTAAAACTGAAACTAAACTCAGTTTGGTACTGTAACTGATAATCAAACTCAAAGGCCAAAAGTAAACTCAAACTCGAACTGTGGATTTCACATTGTGAAACATATTCGTACAACTGGACCGCTGGTATTGATTTTCTCGAAACAAGATTTTTCGACTTCAGTCCCTCGCTGTGTGGCTGCTCGCGTTAATGAATTGATGAAGATCTCTAAGGGAAATCATGTTACTTCCGCACAGCAGCCCTGGTAACAGTTCGACCGGCGGGTTGCCTGTTCTGCCCTGCGATTTCAAGTTGACAAATGCGTCCATCCAGGGCGAGTTTTGCCTTTTACGCCAGGTGCTCAAGGCAGATGGAGTTTGCGACCCCTCCCCGCACCGAACGTCGCATAAACATTCGTCATCGCATCCGTATGCAACACACTGGCCCCACTCGCAAACGCCACCGTAAACGCGTAGGGCGCACATGTTGTATGGGCTTCCCCTTCAGTTGGGTATAAAGGTTACGCCTCGCCAGTAAAGCGTGAATGGAGGCCAACGTCAGTCCAACTTCCGACAATTTAGCTTGCCGTTGGTGGCCTGCTGTCGTTTCCCGGCTGGGATTCGTTCACCCTGAGTATGCAGTCGTCATTGTTAATAAGATCACCTGATACCTACTTAATATTTTGTTGTTGGAGTCAGTGGCAGCTCCTGCATTTAAACCCAGGGGGTGCACTTAGGCCATCAGATAACATAATATTAAGGAACAATCGCGAAGGGAATACGTTATCATAAACTGTGATTTTCTCATCCAAATATCAATTGGTCCAACTTGGAGTCAACTCCGATTGAATTAAGAAATGAATCAATCTAACTACCGGCTCAGGGCATAGCATACATTTTGGGGTTGTAATAAAATTTGTCTGAATCTTTTCCATTTTACTTGGTGCGTATTGCCGTAATGGCCCACAGTACAACGACTTATGACATTAAAGGTTATCGGGTCACGACCAGCCGACTTGAGGTTGGCCAGCCTGCCCTGGAGAGGTTAATCGTGACTCCTGACTTTCTCAAAAAGAAGGTACTTCTATGAAAATAAACCGATATTTCCAACCCAGAGTTAGCTCATGGAGGTAAAAAAAGTCAAAATAGCAAAAATTTCGTTCCATTTGAAAAATTTAAAAAAATCGGTGTCTCAAGTCATTAAAGTTTTAAATTTTGAAATTCAAAATCCTTCCGAAATTCATAAATTACTGACTTCGATCACAATTGTATCTAAAAAAAAGTCGTCTTAAAATTTTAAATACAGGCCGAGAGTGAAATGAAGATCACACCTGAAAGACAAGGGTGACTTTGGAGAAGCCAAATTTCCCCAGTCGTTCTTCATTAGCCAACGCCTTATTCAATTCGAAGTCAAGCTGCCTCAAAGCCTCGCTTTCTGTTGTCTCGTTTTTCATCTCTGAACTAACGATCCGCTCTTTCGTTGGCCACCTCAGTCCGTCTTTGTCGTTCTCCAGCGAATGAAAATGACGTTTCATTTGAGAATCTTATACCACGAGGTTCGCCCAAATTTCAAGATAAGAAGCTTTACTTCAGGCATCTCGTTATAACTAACGACTGTGTTGATCACCTTGTTTTTCTCGTCTAAATTAAAGTCAGCTCTCTCGTTGTAGCTGGGGAAAACTCATTTCTATAAGCACGGCACGGTTACGCTTTGCGACCAGGGTATTCATAATTGGGTCATCGTGTCGACGCATACTTAGGTACCTAACGTGATAACCATAGTACCTATATAATCATTTATGCGATTTCGTAAAGAACGTATAGCCTTGAGAAGTTTTTATCGTTAGTAGCACACGATTCTTTGAGATAGTTTCCCATTTCAATCTCCCTATTAGAAAATTTTGAATTCCTGAATATGGACTTTCAGGACGTTTCCCCGAACTTCTAATCCGATTTCCAATTTTCGGACGACCACTTTGGACTTCAATTTCGAAAATGTGCAAGTAATGTGATGGCATTTTATTTGCGATCACATGTTTGACATTGTAGTAAGAAAAGTTGCGATGTGTTCACCTCTGATACAACAATCGACCCACGTTTCCAACTTTGACCATGGGAATTGACCTTCCTTCCACTTTATGAGCTATTTCAATTTAAAATTCATCAGATGCAAGGGGGTGGAATAATTTCATGAAAAACTCGTAGTGTCTTTAGCCCACATTAATTGGCCAAGGGCGTCTCTGCAGTTCAGGGAAGTACACCCCCTGAAGTGGGGGTTGTGCCGTGGAGTGTAATATTGCCTCGTTTATTGAATCGACCATCCCATCGCTTGAAGAGATTGTAGTGAAGATGGTCGAAGGCCCACAGTAGCGAGGAAATTCTGGGCCGGTATTACTTTTTATCACGGTTTCGCTGATAAGATAGGTTCACACCGTGAAGGTGATGGTGGAAGAAAACGAGATAATCCTTTTTCCTCGGACTATTAGGTTACAGTCTTTATTTCCTTCAACCATCTCGTCTGGGCTGTGAATTTTTTCCTGCCCCTTCGGAATGGCCTCTCGTTCGAAGTGAAAATTGAGTTCTGAGATTACTTGCCTCATCCCATCGTCGGACTCATAAGCGGCAAACTGCGAGAGAAAATTGTCGATATCCGCCGAAATAGATAATTTCAAATAAAATTGCCTCCATTGGTGTTTTAAATGTGGTATTGTTTTGAATCATGTTTTATGCCATCATCTAAATTTGCAACGGCTAACCGTGCATCGTGAAATCTGCGAATTCAAATGTATGGCGTAGCGGGAGGAAGTTCGCTTTTTGATGTGGTGGGAGTAACAGTATCATTGGTGAATAGCTGCTCAAGAAATTCGTATTCCTATCGATTTTTTTTTCAGAATATGCTACAACATTCGTGCTATAATAGATCCTTCACGGTCAAGATAATCCCAGTAGCCAATCTCCCTTGTTAATGATGAAGGCAGCCAGCCGAGCTACGTCCGCGGTGAAAGCGACCCTTTCAGCTTCGAAAATTCTCTCACAGGCACTTGCCAAGGAATACCCTGGGCAACCGAGCTGAATAGGCGCAATAAAGGAGGGTCGTTCCGTCGTTTCAGGGTCTTTACAACGAAGCTCCCCAGGGTCTGAAGCCTTGGAATCTTTGCAATGAATGCGAAACCGACCTCCAGCTTTCCGGATGTCCCTTGGCATCCCATGATGTGGCAAATGGAGGTAACCGATTTTTACGGTCGAACCGCTTCAAAGCTTAACGACCTGTCTTGCACGTACTCCAGCATACATGAAATTGTTATCGGAGCCTAAAGATTTCTAAAAATTAATTCTAAATTTTTCTTCATATGAAAAAGAATTTAAAAACATACTAGACATTTGCAATGTCAACATGAAAATGGGAACGACTTTGATAATCGAAAAACATCGAGCTCTATATCCGTGTTAAAGTAATTTTACGTAATTACACCGATAGCTTGTTCAGTTAGCCGAAAGCAGACCAAGCCAAGGTTGAACCGTCGGCGCTAATTGCATTCCGACTCTTGAGCGCTTTAATAACCCTAACCGCCGGAGGAAAGTGGGCCATGTTTTGCCATTTTAAGGGCTAAAACTAATTAAGAGGTTGCCCAAAGTAGTTTTCGCTTAAAACGACTGCCAGCAGATGTATCCTCGGTATACCGCCGTTTCGAGAAATTGCCAACGCTGCCGCAACTATCTAGTCGCAAAAAAACGATCTAGCAAAAAAATAAGCTTGGTTTTTCTTGTTTTGTGTGACTCGCACCTTGTTTTAAAATGTTGTTGAAATCGGGTGTAGAAAATTGAGGAAATTTTTCTTGATTTAGCCAATTAATTTATAGTTTAGAGACCGTCAGCCACAGGTCCAAATTTCATTCGTTGTTCTTCTTTCTCGGTCTTCAATCCCCGATGTTTTTGTTCAATCAAAGTATGTTGGCGGGAGGATTTTTATTTCTTTTTTTTCCGGCAAGGTTTAAGGCTCTGGGGTATTATCTCTTCAAAAAATCTCAGGAATCCATTGAACGGAGTTAATCATTTTTGATATGCAAATTACCTACCTACTGATGGAGATGTGCTCGCCAGACGGCAGCTTGTCGATCAGTCGTTAAAATTCGTTCCGATCCGGATCATTTCACTGGCATTGTCAGGTTTAACGTTTTACCCGACGAATGAGAGTGTGATAATCCTTTAACCCACTCCTTGAACTGTTAAGAAGTATAGACAACAAGGAAGAGGATGATTCGATTGAGAACCTCAGGATTCTCCCCTCCTATCGCAGTCCTTTCGTCCCGGGGCATTAAAATCGTACAGGCCCCCACTTTTGACAGCCCGGGATTGTCCTTGTAGCCTCATTACTTATTGTTTTGAAAGGAAATGCCGTCTTCACGTTTACATCTCTCTTTCCCAGGGTCCGCATTGATGACAAGAGAGATGAGAAAATCCTAGAGCGAAACTTTTTTGCAAATATTTTCATCGTTCATATCCATCTTAAGTATATCGAGAACAAAGTCAACTTCGAGATCAAAGTCAACTTCGAAATCAAAATCAACTTCAAGATCAAAGTCAACTTCGAGATCAAAGTCAACTTCGAGATCAAAGTCAACTTCGAAATCAAAATCAACTTCGAGATCAAAGTCAACTTCGAGATCAAAGTCAACTTCGAGATCAAAGTCAACTTCGAAATCAAAATCAACTTCGAGATCAAAGTCAACTTCGAGTTCAAAGTCAACTTCGAGATCAAAGTCAACTTCGAAATCAAAGTCAACTTCGAGATCGACGTCAACCTCGAGATCAAACTCAATTTTGAGGTCAAAGTCAACTTCGAGATCAAACTGAACTTCGAGTACAAAGTCGACTTCGAGATCAAAGTCAACTTTGAGATCAAACTCAACTTCGAGATCAAAGTCAACTTCGAGATCAAAGTCACTCGAGATCTTGAAGTTGACTTCGATCTCGAAGTTGACTTCGATCTCGAAGTTGACTTCGATCTCGAAGTTGACTTTGATCTCGAAGTTGACATCGATCTCGAAGTTGACTTTGATCTCGAAGTTGACTTTGATTTCGAAGTTGACTTTGAACTCGAAGTTGACTTTGATCTCGAAGTTGACTTTGATTTCGAAGTTGAGTTTGATCTCGAAGTTGAGTTTGATCTCGAAGTTGACCTTGATCTCGAAGTTGGGTTTGATCACGAAGTTGACTTTGATCTCGAAGTCGACTTTGATCTCGAAGTCGACTTTGAACTCGAAGTTGGGTTTGATCACGAAGTTGACTTTGATCTCGAAGTCGACTTTGATCTCGAAGTCGACTTTGAACTCGAAGTTGAGTTTGAACTCAAAGTTGACTTTGATCTCGAAGTTGACTTTGATCTCGAAGTTGACTTTGATCGACTTTGATCGACTTTGATTTCGAAGTTGACTTTGAACTCGAAGTTGACTTTGATCTCGAAGTTGACTTTGATTTCGAAGTTGACTTTGATCTCGAAGTTGACTTTGAACTCGAAGTTGACTTTGATCTCGAAGTTGACTTTGATCTCGAAGTTGACATCGATCTCGAAGTTGGCTTCGATCTCGAAGTTGACTTTGATTTCGAAGTTGACTTTGATCTCGAAGTTGACTTTGATCTCGAAGTTGACTTTGATGTCAAAGTTGACGTTGATCTCGAAGTTGAGTTTGATCTCGAAGTTGAGTTTGATCTCGAAGTTGACGTTGATCTCGAAGTTGGGTTTGATCACGAAGTTGACTTTGATCTCGAAGTCGACTTTGAACTCGAAGTTGAGTTTGAACTCAAAGTTGACTTTGATCTCGAAGTTGAGTTTGATCTCAAAATTGAGTTTGATCTCGAGGTTGAGTTTGATCTCGAAGTTGACATCGATCTCGAAGTTGACTTTGATCTCAAAATTGAGTTTGATCTCGAAGTTGACTTTGATCTCGAAGTCGACTTTGAACTCGATGTTGACTTTGATCTCGTAGTTGAGTTTGATCTCAAAATTGAGTTTGATCTCGAAGTTGACTTCGATCTCGAATAATGCTGAATTTAAATGTGATTTTATTTTGAGTAAAATGCTTCTTTTGCAAAGTATAGAAAAAGGGTAAAATTAAAAACTCTTAAATACGCTCTTTTAGATAGAACACTTTCTCATTATACCACTTTTAGTTTTCTCTGTGATGGTATAAAAAATTCAAAGTGTTTGACAAAGTTAAAAGAGGAATCTTTGTCAAACTTCTTCCAAAAGTCCGCTCCTTTTTACACCTCCAAAGCACTCGGGCAACCCAGATCATTCGAGTTTTACCCCGAGGGTGGCTTGAAAACTCAATGGGGCTCATCAAGTTACAAGGAAGAACTTAGTTCAAGGTAAAAGAGGATGAAATAGCTACAAGCAGTTTGTCTAAAGAATCTGACGATCTTCAAAGTCCTAATTTGAATAAAATGATTGTTCTCGAATGAACCCGAAATCATTGCAAATGTCTTTCAAGAATACGAAGTAGCAAGAAAAGCGATCGTAAAGTTGGCAGAATTTATTTTAAATTCACCCTTTCCCAGCTGCTCGTGATCGATTTGACACTATAGATCTGACGAATAGTTCGGTTCCCGAGATCGTTAAAAAGACGAATCGCAAATCTAGCAAGTGGATGGGCTCGTAGTTTTGTTTTAGCACAATTGAAAATGACCCCATTATTCACTCAATATTTACATGGCGAGTTGGCCAGAAGCCAAGTATGTTAAGTTGAAGAATCAGAATCTCGATCCTCGTCCTTGGGAACGAACTCACTGAAAATACGAAGCGATTCAACGAGACATTGTAGAATTGATGAGGAATTAATTTTGATTTTGGGGACTGTTCAATTTTCCTGTTGCCAAATGTGTGTTCTTGTATTTCGATCGATTGTTCTCATTCTGCAGCTTACCTACCAACTTTATATAACTTAAAGGTAGGCACCAAACTATTTGTAGCATTTCAAAGTCAACTTTAGAATTTTTCAAACAAAATTGAAAATTTTCCAACTCGAATTGATTAGGAAAATTCCCAATTTTGTTTAGAAAATTTTCAATTTGAGTTGGAAATGCATGTAAGCCAACTATTGCTCAATACCCCATAAAGTATTAATTAGCAATGCGTTCCGGTAGCCAATTTTGGTCATGTAATTCTTAGTACTTGATACGTACAGGTACGTATTAAGTACTGAAGAATTACATGACCAAAATTTGCTAAATGTCTATGCAATCACGATTGCTCGTAGCGTTCTGAACAAAAAAAAAAAAGTTTTGATTAAGAAGATAGGCTGCTCTGACCTCTAATATGTAAAATACGTCATGAAGCCCGCGGCTCGTATCCAGTACAAAAACCAGAATTGTTTAGAACTGAAAATCAAAAATTGACTCGAAGCATCGATAGTTTATAAAACGCAGTAAACCCACTATACGGCGACATTTTGGTTCCTATTTATGAAAAATTCTCAATTTAAATTGGAAATCTTTGGGAAAGAAGAATTATGCGAGGTTTGTGCTTCATGAATTCAATGTTTGATATCAAACCAGCCCGTTTTCAGCGCAGCGTTTTCATTAATTTTTGGGTAGGTAAGTAGGTAGTACCTACTAGGTACCATACAATGGCTGCTTTTCGTAAATGGCGAGCGGTAAAGTAATTTCCCGCATCAGAATACCGAGCGTAACGAGAGAAGGATGAGAAAACCACTTTACTCCTGCGTAAGAAGATTCCCGGAACCGCTAAAAAATTGATAGCTTTTAAGGGTAATTCAATATTGCCAGCAGGAGGTGCAACTTATGTAAATTTATTCCTTGTCGCTCAAAAGAGGATTACCCTGCAGGGTGGTTACCTCTACTTTCGGTGGAAATTATCTATTAAAACGTAGCGAAAGGGAAACAGCTACTAAAATACAACGCGGTGGAAACAGGACGCGGCGAATGTAAGGATTAGGTAAATACCTCGAAACTTCGCGGGATGTCTCATGTTTTATAAAAAACCCCAGCTCGGGCTTCAGTACTTTAGTGTTGGAGAGTTGGTATGGAGTTACAAGTAAGATACTCGAGGTACTTTACTCCAATCTAGTTCTTGTCAGAAACCTTTTTAGAATCTTTTCTACAGTTCCACTCTCGCGAGCTAGCGTTGAAAGAGAAGAACTTTTTCAAGAAAAACCACATTGCTGCGACGATACCTCAACTTCTATTGTTCCTTAAACTTTTGAAACATTTGGTTTTTTAAAATTCTGTCTAATGAGGTAGGTATATAATGTATACCTACCTTATTAGACAGATCAATTTCTAAACTTTTTAGAAATTGATACAAATAATGAACGAAGGATAAACCCCAATACATATGATATACATAATAGTACATAATAATTTGACCCCTCTCACAATCGTCAGCTGGAGGTATAATTGGCTGAGTCTAAAATTGATAATACTTGCCGCATTTTTCCACAGCTTTTAACAATTTTATGAAATTCACATTCTATTTTTAGCTGTGGGTATTTAGTATTGTTTAGATAAACCAGAATTTACGTTGATATGTTGGGAAAGGCAGACAAATGTATTATTTTTACATATAAATACTGAAATCAGCAGTTATCGGGTAGGTACGTATATTCTTTAAAAAGAGGTATTCGGGATCGACGTAGGGGAAGTGGGGGTAAGATGGCGAACCTAAGCTTCTAAGATTTTTTCTAGGCTCTGTGAGCAGCCAGGCGAGTTGTAAATGGAACTATTCGTTTTAGTGATTATCCGAGTACAACATACATTTTTTTCAAATTTTACATTCAACTGAAAGATGTCAAAAAAATAAATTTTCGGAAATATGTAAATTTCGCCATCTTACCCCACGTTGTGGGTAAGATGACGAGTGGCCCGGGGTAAGATGACGAATGGGGGGTTAAGATGGCAAATTGACAAAAATTTGAACGGAAATCATACAAACTTTACTCAAAACAGAAATTTAGACGAAGTAGAACTATAAAATCTTCAATTAGGGGCGCAGAAGTCACATTTCCACTGCTGATGAGCGGCTTCTTCTCGTTCCAACCATTATCGGTTTTCAATCAATCCCTGCAAGACAATTAATTATAAAGAGAAACAGTGTGTTTAGAATGGTGTAAAATTGTGATTAGATACATAATTCACAATCAAAAAGTAATGTGGGGGTAAGATGACGATACCCCAAACCTTTCGTCATCTTACCCACACAGAAATTCGTCATCTTACCCCAGCCCACCATATTTTTTTGAAACTGGTGCATCAACATTCAGCTTCAAAGCAAACGACTTCATTTTCCAGTGAAATTGTAGCTTACGAATTGTAGATTCGGAATATTGAAACGTGAAATTCAAATAACTTACCAAAAAATCGTAGTCGCTTAGGAAAAGTGGAGCAAAAGTTACATCACACATCTTCGAAATCGAACTTTGTTGTAACTACCATGTTTCGAGACGGGGGCGCGAATGTCCGCCGTTGACTTACGAGTAGGACCAATATAGGTCACTGGTGACGCTGGAACGGTGTCTCTAACTATTTTCAATCAGGAGAAAATCACAATTCGTCATCTTACCCACCTCGTCATCTTACCCCATCTTCCCCTACCTACCCTCGGTTTGGAAAGTAAACGGTTCGATACATAATTGTGTTTTGGCTATAAGTACCTACCTATCTACAGAATAATTCTATCCCTTTCAATTTTCTCTAATCATGGACGTCTGTTCGGAAACTCCTCGTTGGTAAATCCGCTTAACTCTTAATGAAGGCGTGTATAAATATCTCCGGTTTTGCCATTAGCATGAAAATGCAGAAATTCAATGCTCGCAAAGTGTTGAAATGAGTAATTGAGGGTGTGAGTGTGACGTGCTGTCGTCAAGGGCAACACAGGGGATTAACATTTAATCCGCTAACTGTGTACGGGAGCCCTGCACAGGTAACAAGGGTAAGGTGGAATTTCTAGTTTATTCATGAATCCCCTATTCGGCCAACGCCTGTTCAGGCAAATGCGATACTGGGGAATACCTGCAGTGCTTGCACAATTTTCATACGAACTTCCAACGGTACAATTGCATTCCGTACGACTGTCGAAAAGGAAGGTGGTTCCGTAACATGTTCAAAAAATATGGACAACTTTTGGATGCACGATTCAGGAATGAGTCAGAAGCAAAATTGGTGTAAAATTTAACGTAGTAGGAATAAGTGAATAGGAACTTACCGATTCCTAATTTGTTTTTAATACAAGCTGCGCAAGCACAAAAATATGCCGAGACTCTTTTTGAGAGGAAAAAAATGAGAAGACTCTTTTTTGGCCATTTTGAACGGGAAGGGGGATTTTTACCTTTTACCAAAACATTTTTCCATTCCTGTATGATTGTTGGTGGATACATGGACAACATTTTGGTGAAAGTGGCCCGTAGTTAGGGATTTTGGGTGAGATTGTCTAATGGATACACGAATATAATACATATTCTTATATGATACGAGTGAACCGCATAAAAATTTGGGAATGCGAATTTGATAAAATTCTTTCCTGATATTTGAATAAAAATTAAGCTCATATAAAAATAAAAATATAAGTCTCAACAGGTAATGCATGGTACTTCGGTATGTTCATCTGAACCAATAAACTATTATAATAGGTAGGTACCAATTTATATCACCTATACCAAATGTTTCAAATCGTTACCAAGTCAACATGAGCAACAATAATAATAATGCATCGGCGCACCATTGTACCGATTTTGAGAAATTATGAAATTTATCGTATTAAAATCATCTGCCGACTGAGCTGACTTACCTGGTTTTTTGACGGAACTCTGACGTGCCTGGAATTTGTAAGCGCTGGATTCTGGAATTGGAGCCGTCCTAATACATAGCTCCCCAAGTGCCGGAAAACCAGTCGAAAGCTGGGCGCTGGATTTGCGTGGAAACACCGGGAAACTGCGATCTCCGCCAATTGGGGGCCAGACTGGTTGTGCCGTCGTTCCACACGCGTCCAGAAGCAGATGACGATTTGGAGTGTATCCGCCAGAGTTCCCTGCTGTGCCTTACGCCTCCCGACCCTCAGTTCCTGATTGTACGCGATCCTGCGCTTTGTAACATTTTACGCTCCACCCTTTTTCGGTCCGACCCCCTCAATCAATAAACTATGAAGTTGCGGTTTAGTTTGCATTTTTTTAATATAACTGCATTAGAGATTGGCGCATGAATCAGAGCCGATGAATTTTCCTGAATTTTTCTTTCATCCTCCCGAAACGAAAAAGATTATAATCATGCCATATTCAGTATTGGTCATTCTTTCAGTATTGATAAAACTATAATAACAACCCCTTAACGTTTCACAGATCAGAATTTCGATTATTCTCAGCAGGTTCTTTCGAGATGTTGGTATCTTTAGGTGTTTTTTATATCTTTTGAGTTTGTTTAGCTCAAGTGGAGGGGCCATTTCAAAGTTTTTTGAATTTCTTGGCATTCAGCCTTAAAATTTGTCAAAGTATCATTAGATAGGCTTGTCCCTACTCAATTTTGGTTCAAATTTTCACAGGCCAAAACTTGAAGCATACCAAGGTGTATAATGAAATACGCACACATACCTAAGCCGGTATGAAAAAGCTTTTATGTAAACCTATGCTTTCGTTCTGAGGTCGGCCGGCTTCTGATCTGAAAAAAGCTTTCGAAAAGTATCGGGAGAAAAGGTTTCTGCAGTCCGCCGTTGATCTATATTTCCTTCGTATCAGTCTAAATTCATTTCAAATTTCATATTAAAAGTAGGTATAGCCTTAAAAAAAAAAAGAAGAAGAAAAACTCTTCAAGCTCTCCAAATGACTCGAATTTCCGGATTAACTCTTCGCCATTCCTAGGCCAAACCGAATAGACACTGCTGTCGTGCGTAAATAATCTATACAAGAGAAAAATAAGTTTAACTAATAACTCGAGTGAGGAATGCAAAAGAAAGAAAAATAAAACCGACTTCAAAAAAACTAAAAAAAATTAAAAAATACAAGAATTTTTTAGTTTTTTTACTAAGTAAGTTTACTTGCTTGAAAAAAATACCAATAATTGACAATGCTAAATTGTCATTCAATTAAGAGTCTATAAGTACAAGAAAAATCTTCATATTCTTCAATAGATCTAGATACTATGATGCATAATATTATTATTATTTAGATTGACTTGGAGAATGAAATAATCCGGTTCCATTGTCAAGGAGATTATTTTTGGAAGAAGAATTTCTACTTTTAAGTCAGGATAGCGCTCTAATACAGTTTTACTCCTAGTTAGGAATGCGCACGGTTCCTTTCTCCACGAGGAAGTGCCGGTTCGACGTACACAAACGAATGGCAACACTGGGGACTCCTTGAATCGATCTTTGGGAGGGAATGCCGAAAATCGATTATTCTGTAACGATGCATCGTTTTTCGCGCACTGCGCATGCGCAGTCCATTCGCCGACGTTCATCCAGTTCTCGATTCCGTTCGTTCATCGTTCATCTCCCTCTTCGAGTCTCGAGTGTTGAGATTGTACGTTTCGTTCGTTGTTAAGTTGTTCGAACTCTGCAAATTCAAAATACGGAATAACTGTGCGCGATCGTGTGTTTTCGCTAATATCGCGACCGTTCGTTACGCCGATAAAACATGTCGGCAGCGGAAGTTTCCGACGTCGAAGATTGCCCGCCCGGTAAGTTGGATTTTACACAGTAAACAGTTTGAGGTTGGAAGGAAGGGAAAGGTGCCTCGCGTTGCGAACCCTCCCCCTCTCGCGAGGAGCCGCATAAACCTAACAAAATAACTTGACTTTACATAATTTTTGCTCATTTTCTTTGACAATCCTTCATTTATCGTGTGTACATGAGAAATCGTCACTTGATGGCTGACGTAAACATCGTTTGACGAGATGTTTACACCGTCGGAAAGGCTCTTTATGTAAAATTACGGCGATGCTCATTATTTTTCCTTGTCAAGTACGCGTGACCCCATACAAAATGGTGGCCGGCAAACAAAGAAATTATTTTACTCACCGATTAAACTTTTCTGTCGGCCAACTTTACCGGATTGTTTGGGTGTCGCTTCGGTCAAATCTAGTCCATCTCACGGCTGTGAACACTCTGGTTTCTTTCCCTTCGGGTTTTCACGGTTCATTTCTTGTGTGCATAATTTCTCTAGCATTAAGTAGATATGAAGTCCGCTCAGCTGGTAGCGGTAGCATAACCGGTGACTGTTCTTGAGTCTATTACTTATTTTATTTGCGTTGCTTATTGAAATCCCTTTTTTTGGATGAAGACGCCTACTTGAAGCTGACGATCACGGGCATAATCTTTTGATCCAAGCTACAGCGTCCTACTCTGAAAATCAAAAGTGAAATCTGAAGTGTCAAAACTGAAGAGATGTCAAAAGTCGTCTTTATGCCCAAAACTGGTCCTAATATTGTCTGGTCCTTATAATTTCAAAAATGGCGTATAAATTTGCATTTGCCGGTTATGGGGTCAGAAAGTAGGTACATTGCTCTGAGTTGTCTTGGTGAACCACTCAGGAAAATTCCATTGCTTTCAAGCCGCGTACCCATGATCTAACATCCATCTTCCTAATCGACTCTGCCTACGTGCATTGCAGTAATGAAAAGTTTATTCTTGCCGCTGAGGGAAGATGGATGGTTGCAAGTCAAGCATTCTGAATGAGCAACAAGGGAAGCTCCAGCCTCCTGGTCCCACCACAACCTGAGGTCGCGTCAGCCTCGTCTCACAAAAGTGCTTCATTCTTTTTGATGCCCTACCACCTCCACAATCCACTTGGTGGAATAAACAGGCTGGCTAATGAGCACCCCCAATGTAGGAAAGCCACAGTTCTTTGGATGGATTTTTGCAAGGTTTTCAAAAGATTTCAAAGAAGGTTTTCAAGGACTTCGGTTTTCAAAGGTTTGAAAGGTTTTGGATCACCAGGATTGAAACTCAAGTATCTAGGTACATGATTGAAACAAGCATAAACCAGAGTGAAGTTAACAACGGTTCAGCAACGGTCAACTGCGTGTTTCTTTTCTAAATTTTCGGACTCTAGGGACGTCTAGGAACACATTTATGACAATTTCAAAATTGTGCCACCAGTCATACAGTCGTACAGCTCGTTGCTAACTGTTCCTTCACACATTCCTTATACAGATCAGGTGACCTGGATGCTCGCTCCGCTCGCATCTCCAAGACAGAAAAACATCCCTCATCAGTCCAATTCGACATACTAATCAGTCAAACGCTAATCAAGCCAGATATTTTATAGCCTACCTACTTATCTGAGAAAGTGTTGGATACACCAAGGTGATTCATCCCAAGGCGTACAATGTGACTGGTGGCACAATTCTTGTACAGCCAGAAATGTGTTCCAAGACGTCCCTAGAGGCCAATTAGTTAGAAAAGAAACACGCAGTTGACCGTTGCTGAACCGTTGCTAACTTCACTAAGCTCAAGCATAATACCATTTCGTCAATTTCTCCTCCTACGCGTCGTTACAAAACGCATTTATTTTCCCGGTGAGGTCCTCTGATGAGCGAATTTCCCCCAGAAAGGAACGCCTGGTATGAAACTAGTTGACGGAATTCCTCTAAAGCAGTTCACGGCTGACTTGAGCTCTCCCTTCTCAACCTTTGGAATGAAAAGACGCTTGCTGGAGAGGGAAAAGCAATTTTCTTCAAGGGCCGCTCCTGCGGTGGATTGGATTTTGCTGCCAAGGCTTTGGAGTCCTCTCTTTTGGTCTTAAGTTCTTATCAGTACCGAAATGGAGCAAAGGAAGGCAACGTTCATTTGTTCCGATCCGAAGACGGTGCTAAATTAGAATTTTTAAAGATGCCACTCTTGGGTCAATATGGTGGATTGATTGAATTCTTCCTTTCAAAAGGTCTATTGCCCATATAACATACAGCTCTTTTGCATTTTTTTTTAAATTGAAGCTCCTTCGCTCTTTTCAAGTTACCGGAATAAAAAAATATCCAATTACTCTGCAAGGTAGGTAAACAAAAAAAAGACCAAGAACGCTCAAAACTTTTCAATTTTTTGACCAGAAAAATCGAGTAGTGTAATGTAGTAAGTACTGTGCGGAATCCGAATTCCGGTCAAACAGGGAGATGGACTTTACCGAGACAAAGATTCCAGTTCAAGAAATTGGGAAAATGTTGAAAATTGAAGGAGACCATTTTTGTATAAGGCTCACGGACGGGCTAACAGACACGCTTGTTCAGGAATTGATTCCAAGTTAAACAGTGTATAAATAAATTTCCTGAAACTACGTTCCGATTTCCAATTTCTGGGCTATAGGTACATCCTCACTAATTCGTCATGAATATGGAGTCAGTCGTTTCATGAAGTTGGTTCTGATTGCATTTTTCCAACAGCTATAGCCACAGGCACCCTCCCAAGTAATTTTGCGGAAACTGCAATAAATCTCAAAACTGAACCTAAAAAAATTATTTTCTGATTTTCCCATTATTTTTCGCAAAACGAATGTTGCCAAAGGCAGATATAGAATCCTCCATTCCTGCGAAGCTGAGGTTCTCGGACGAGGATCTCATGCCATTGCTCTCTGCTCTTCGGTTCAGTTGCGCCATCTCTCGTTCCTCACCTTTCTATCCTTATCTTCGTCTCTATTCATCTCGCTGGGCTCAGGTTGTGGAGAGGGGGAAGCCATTAACTTGGGGGGCACCGTTGGCTTAATTTCGCACCCCTCTCCATGTTCTGTGTCCTATCTTCAGCTTTTTCCATCCATGAAGTTGGTCCCTTGTGCTAGCCTTTAGTGAAAGTACGGTCTAGAAATTGCTGGTGTTGTATGGTTCTTAGGCTATTGGGAGGTTGAGAAATTTCTCTTCCTGGTCGTCAGTTATTAACTGAAATATACAATGGAGCCGAAGCTATTTTAACATTTTTCCACGACTAGAGCGCCGGCTATTAACTTACCAATAATTTTAACAAATCGGTCAGCCATGAAATTTTGCTTATAAACCTATGTCAACCCTATTTTGGCAAAATTTTGGTTTTGGCGGTTTGAAGGGCTGAGTGGTTGAATTTAACTGTGCGAATTTACATAGAGCCGTTCCTCGAGGAAAACGTAGTTCAAAAACTGCGCTTTCTAGTGAGTTGTGTTTTTGTTCTCTTCAGCCTTTTCCTTTCCGCTAATGCCGTTCCACTCTCTATGATTCCTCCACATCGGCCTCTCACTCTTTCACTCACCCTCCTGCTATTTCCCTTTTGTGTGCGTCAGATCCCTATCCCCTTCCTCCTTATTATTTTGTTCGCACTTCACTCGCATCGATCTGAGTTTTCTAACTCGTGATTATTGTCGGCTGGCTTTTAGAATGTTAGGCTTTATCAGGAGAGGAAATTATCATTCGAGGGAAAGCCAAGAGAATATCGAGGAGCTAGAATAATTTTTTCATCTCGATTCTAGGTTAGGTCTGAATAATTCTGCGGATGGTGAATTAAATTACTTGCGTTCGTCTCAGTTGCTCGCTCAAACAGTGTCTTTTCTTCTGTAGGAATTGAAAGAAACGCATGCCAGTTAGGGGCCAACAGAAATATTCTTGGAAAATCGTTTCAATATAGGATTTCGTCTTTCCTTCAATGCCTAATAGCCCAAAAGAGTAGTCTTTTTACCTTTTTGGTAGGTGAATTTGAAATATGTTTATCATTTTCTGATACCCCTAATATGGATCTGAAATCCCAAGAAATGTGTTTGTGTAGCCCTCCTGCTTAACCCTTTTGTAATCACACTATCCCTAAAAAGTGTTCAAAGCCCAGCAATGTCATTTGCAGAATTTTTCCTTTCGTAAATTTCCATTTTTTTGGTCTTCCTAATCCTTTCATTAGCAATTGTTTATTTTTGGAAAATTGTTTATTTTCTTATCATGATCATTCCTGGCGAGTAGCTATTCGTTTTTTACTGTGTAGGTCGTGTTTTCGCTCGCATTGTTGCAGCCACCTCACGATCGCATCCACAATTGTCAGACACCAATGTCTATCTCGTTAGAGGCCATCTCCCTTTCCACAGACTTTAAGTTGACTCCAATCCGCCCTTTTCGTCCTGCCGTCCTCCCTTCGCCCATTTCCGCTTCCAGCCCGCCCTGCGCACGTCTGATCAATATTCCCGCGGCTTTCGTGGTATATTTTATGTAAATCAATCCCCCATCCCCGATCTTTCCGTGTCTGCCTCTGTTCAGCAGTTCTGCTCCGGTTCTGAGCTGTCTGAATGAATGCCCTCCCCCCCTTCCTGTCCTAAATTCTCCACTTCTGGATTGTACAAGTCGAACTCGCATGCTTTTCGACAGTTTGCCAGACGTTAGCGCCCCAAGAGGCTATTAGACTGTTTTGAATTCAAATCGAAGAAGTCATGAAGCGAATAATCTCGATTGGCATTCTGGCCGTCTTTATTTTACTGATGCTTTGTTGATCGCATTTTCCAACTCGAGACTTCAAACCCGTCTAATGTTACCTGGTAAAATGATGTTGATGGTTATTTGGGTGTTTAATTCCTAAGGGACGAACTAGAATGAGAAGAACTTTTCCAACTCGATTTTCCTCTCATTTACTTGCTAAATTTTGAACAAAAAAAAGGGAAAAAATCACGTGAACTGTGAAGAAAAATGTCTCTTCTTCGTTGTAGATGAGGACAATGACGCTCACAGCCTACCAGCCGTTGAAGGGACAGAGGAGAATTCACCGGACAGTGACGAGCCTAGAGTAGAGGTAACATTTCCCTTTATCCAAGAATTTAGCATGAGCTATGAGCTAATTGAATAAAAATTTTTTTTTTTCGAAAACATTAGCTACTTAACGCGGAGACAATCTCATCTTTCAAAATGTTCGAATGAGAATTATTCTTAACGCATTTATGTGATATTCTCGCTTTATTTGCATTTTTCAAAAACATTCCAGGAAGAAGATGATGACTTCGATCCTGAGGATAGTCGCAAGAAAAGCAAAAAAGGTAAAAAAAGAAAAGCCAAAGGAGAAGGAAAGAAAGAGAAGAAGAAAAAGAAAAGGAAGAAGAATGACAGCGCTGACGTAAGTTGTAAAGACTGCTGCACACTTTCACAGATTGGGTGCTATTCAATTGAATAATGAAATTGACGGTTTTGTCAACATTTTTCTCCAGGAAAGTGACTTGGCTGTGGAAGAAGAAGCAGGCGACTCCGATTATGGCAAAAAATCCTCTCGGAAGTCCCGCGGCACTCCAGCAGCCAAGGAGGCTGCACCCTCCCAAGATACATCTGGTACCTATTTCCATTTATCAATTTTTTACCTCACCTGTTTGCTTCTATTATAAAGTCCTTGGTTTTCTCCCTCTACTGTGTGGGTACAATGGACCACAGTTGGGCTCACTTGATCTGTCCTTGCACTGTGGTGTGATGCCTAGTGTAACAATCTGCGACGATCAAATGTGCCTAACCATCTAATAAATGAAAACGGTTTTTATCTTTTTCAACTCCATTATTTTTTTTTTAAAATAATTTTGAGATTTTTTATTGCCAAGTTTGTTGTTTTTTTATTTTATTTTTTGCGCGTTTTGGGTGGTTCCTACGGTTGTTTTTAAAGGCTTCTGATTTTCGCTATAATCGATCATTCAGTCTTGGTATTCCCTAGATTAATAACTGAATTAACCGCTCCATTTTCTGAGTATCGGTTTTTGAGACTGATTTTGTCGAATTTAGCGCCTCCGGATCCAAGCAGTGGTGAGTCGGTTGCTCCTGGCTTTTATTAGGGTAGTTTTGCTTCTTTGGCGAAACGGCAGTGAACTTCCCTAATCATGAGATCGCACATTCATTTTTGTTCGAAATTTCTTGTACCTAAATAATTTTTATTTTATTTATTTTTATTTTTTTTGCCCGTTTGCAGTTGGTGATCATGGTTGGATCATGGTTGGTGATCATGGTTGGTGATCATGATTAGCATACGTTTAAACTGCTTACCGAAAACGGGAATTATTTATTGGAGGTGTTAGATAGATATTTTATAGCGTATAACTAAAAGCCAAAATACATAAACTCTTTAAAAACTCGTCTACCTGGTGATCATTTATTTTGCACTCTTAAAAAAGTTCACTGTCGATAAACTTTCGTTTTTTTGAGCAAAGCATTTTTTCTTGCTTGGCACCGTATTTGAATTTGATCTTTACGTTTTCTGAATTTTCTTTCCTTTCAGCTGGTTCGGTTCCATCCGTTGAAGAAGTTTGCAACTTGTTCGGCTTGACTGACGTCAATATTGAATATACGGAAGAAGACTACATGAATCTCACCACATACAAACTATTCCAACAGCACATACGGCCTATCTTGACCAAAGACAACCCCAAGGTTCGTATGACCTCCTATTTGAAGGTTCCTGTGATTGATTTCATGAAACGAAAAAATTTGAGGAATTTAAATGATTAAATGAAAGAGTTACAAACAAGTATGAAATTGAATATCAGTAATATTGAGCACCCCAAAGGAATTACGCGCTGAAGGTAACTCTTCCATCTTTAGCGTGCTAGTTCATTGCTTCAATTATGAGTTATATTTGGAGCATTTTTTACTTTGGTACATGAAAATGGTCAATTTTAGAATGGCGCCCTATCCCTATGAGCGTCCATTAAAGGCATTGTTCAACAGCTGCGTGATCTTGGTCTCAAAAATGAAAATTAGCTTGTTCAACACAAGAATGTCAAATTTTCCCTTTTGCAATATTTGTACAGCCAAAATAGATCTGCTTCCAGCTTCCAGCATCAAGTTTGGCGTGGAGCGGTCAATTTTTTGGTAAATTATCAAATAGTGACAATTTTAGAATGTCGCCTTACCTTTATGGGTGTACATTAAAGGCATTGTCATACATAGCCGCTCCTTTACGACTAGTTAGTCGCCCGAAAGTGATTCTACATTATCGAAAATTTGGTATCCGACAGGTTCCTATAACCAAGATGATGATGCTCGTCGCTGCCAAGTATCGGGACTTTTTGGCGTCCAACCCGAACGCCGAGCAGCCGGAGGAAGCTGATCAGACGGCTGATGAATCCGCTCAGGAAACGAGTTACTCCAAACCCGTCCGGTCCGCTCGTCAGTCCAAGGTTGGTACCATTGGTGGAAATCATATTTTCTCAACACGCCCAGCATACTCGTGTGACCCCGGTCCGAATCACATCCCTCGATGATTTACGCTGATGATCTGGTGTTGCTTTTTATTTATACAAAGTTTCCTTCGTTTTTAGAGTCAGAAGTATCAAGATATAATATCATCATTACGGGTAATATTGACTTATACCTCAACGCACTTCATTGTGGACATTCCTCAGATAACATAGCTCCGCTTTTCTTCCAACTCACTCGCCTTTAAACCTTAAATCTTTCGGCTAACGTTGCAGGGTTGTTGGTGCATCTTCTTTTTTACACTTTTTCCCATTTATCTCAATACACCTGCTAGAAAAGGGCTGATACAGCAGATCAGTCCATTTCAGGCTGGTGCATTGGTGTATTAAATACACCAGAGAATTAGTGGGTCAGATTAGTGGGTCAGAAATTAGTGGGTCAATTTCGACAAATTCAATTGTAATGATTCATAAAGACCGAGAAACGGAAAAAGAAACGGGTAAAATTTATTACCAGATATGTTTGTAAAATTCCGTTTCTCGGTCTTTATGAATCATTACAATTGAATTTGTCGAAATTGACCCACTAATTTCTAGCGGGTAGGTGTAAGTAGGTTGGGTGTGATGATGACTAAATCTAACTCTCATTCCCTAATTAATTCATTTCCCAAAACTATTGAATTTCCCACAACATTCTTACGAGATTTTTATTCTGCAAGTAGACCCTCTATTGGTCAGTTAAATGTCCCCCCAGAGGGAGTGCGGCAAAACGTTAAAAAAGCAGTTTGTCTAAAGTGCGATTTGAATAAAATCAAGGCCACGGCAGATCGTATGACATTTACTATCGTATGAGAACTTACTAATTATGATAATCGATAGTTTTTTTATGATCGATCATAAATCGTGCTTGGTTGTGGGATCCCAACATGATATTGATTTCTTAATCAATTTAAAAATCGATCTGTTCTACTCTGGGTCTTCCTTTTCACAATGGAAAGCAACCACCTATACCAAATCGTCAAAAATTCAGAACGCTTATGGCCGGTTTATTGACAAAATTTATCCATCCGATATCCAAGGAAGCTTTAGATAAACTTCACCACGGTGGCATTTAAATGAAATTTTAATGTAAAAATCTCATTGGAAATGTTTATCTATAGCTTCCTTGGATATCGGATAGATAAATTTTGTCAATAAACCAGCCCTTAATCTGTTTGAAAGACATTATTCTTTGACGTCTATTACATAAACGTGATTATTCAGTAGCACTTTAGTTACAAGTCAACCGCACTTTTGTTACTAACCTGGTCGGCGCTGGCTTGATGCTTATGTCGAATTGAACTGATGAGGAATGTTGTTTTCTCTCTGAAGAAGTGTTTACTCTCTGCTCAAGATGATGAGATGCGAATGAGCGGCAGATCAAAGCTATCGATTAATCCAAGTTTTATTCGATCCGCCGTGACTGTGATTTTATACTTTTTGCCGTTTTGACGTTCTGTCGTTTTACCGTTTTGATGTTCTACTATCCAGGCATGGGAAAGAATTGTCATGCAAAACCACCTCAAATTGATATGATCACGGTTTGTTTCTCTCTCAAACCTCCGTGCAACTGTATTTTTATAATCGTTTGAAAAAATGGAAATTTTTTCAAAAATCCACATAACCCGCTCGGCGAAAATTGCCTTCAATTTTCCACTTTTTGTTCGCAAGATGAGCCAAAACGAAGATGACGATGAAGAAGATATGGAAGACAAAGGGAAGAGGAAGAGAAGTAGCCGCAAGAAGTCTTCGACGAAGAAGAGCTCGACACCTTCGAGCAACAAGGTGCCCACTCTCAAGATCAAGATCGGCAAACGAAGACAGCAATCTGTAAGTATTTAGTGGCAGTTTCATGGGTCACGTACTGCATACCATAAACCGGGGTGACTACAGTATAGATATCGCACTTTTTCTTGAAAATTCTGCCCAATTTGATACAAAAACAAAAATTACTCCTAGAGCCGTGAATAGTTTAGCCACAACAACTTGCTAAGATTGCGTTTCTATTTTCCCCAAATCATCATGTTTGTTTAATGTGCAGGAGGATGAAGGCGAAGGTTCCGTCGCCGGTTCGGACAGAGATTCGGACGCGGAATTCGAACAAATGCTCGCCGAAGCCGAAGAAGTGAACAAAGCCGAAAACGAAGCGGCCGACGAAGCCGAAGCTGCGGAGGAAGAGGCGCCCGCTTTGCCGAAACGGAAGGCCAAAACGAAAATCGGGAATAAGAGCAAAAGGAAAAAGAAGACGCGGACCACAAACAAATTTCCCGATAGTGAGGCCGGCTACGAGGTAGTGAGTCATCAATCTTTACCTACATCTCGTTTTAGTTAGCGCTAAGTCGAGACATCGCTACTGGTAATTCGTCGGCTTCGTGTCGTCAAAATCGTTTCAATTATTCGTTCACCTTTCTCGCTCTAACCTTCGAGTAGCACCTGGAGAAATGAGCTCTGTAATACTCCTGTAATTTCCTCTGTAATACTACTGTAATTTCAGTAGTGGAGTGGTTGTATGGTTTTGAGCAGGCGGATTGCTTTATTGTTTACGCCGAGTTGGGGGGAAAGTAATTATTGTACTTAGCTGTTTTAATGCTAGTAAAAATTAAATAAAAATCACTCACTATCCTGGAATTACTGCAAATAAGAATGCAAGTACATCCCAGCTCATTACAAAACCAACTGGGCCATTTATTTGTGGTACATGTCAAGGGATTTACAGAGTTCATTTATTCACGTTCACTTGCCACCTTCTATTATGCCTTAACACCACGTTTCACGGTATTTATGATCTGAACAACTGACGAATCGGGTCAATGACAGTAGTTGACCGAACCGATGAAACAGTTGATCGTTTTTTTGGGACGCATTAACTTCAAATTGTGGTAGAGCTGCTTAGGCGAAAATTTTCTTTCAATTCTATTCGACCCACGACTCGGTTGGGACAGATCATGAATTCCTGTTTCTTGTAGTTTCATTCTCACACTTTTCCGCTCTCCATCACCTTCAATCAGTTCACTCGATATTTATTGCATGAAATGTTGCATTATTCATGTATTCCCTAGTCGTCCGAAGCGAATCAACAGTCCGTAAGGCCCTCCCATGTGACCGTTGTAGGAAATAACGCGCAAACACGTCAACTTTGCTCAATTTATTTGAGTATTGCTGGGATAATCCCAGTGGGATTTTATTCAAAAATTATTTTAGGAGTTGGACTATTTGGCAGGGTGATTCTAGCTGGGAAATTTGAGGAAAGCTGGTAAAAAATAGAGAATATCTAATTAATAGGCACAGTGACAATGAGAAACGTTTTTGGGTTGCACTTTGGTTTTCTGACACTTTTGTGGCCTAGCCATAATATGGCAGCATTTTCATAGTGTTGCCGAGCTGTTTCATTGAGGAAAAAATCATTTTTACCAGTATTCTGTCCCATTCATTAGTTATCCTTTTGACGTTCAGTGCGCTTGTTTCCATTCTGTAGCTTTATTTAGTCTTGCATTAATTTCTGTGCCGGTTGGTAGTTCTGGTTTTGGTGGTTGTGGTTGGTGTGGTTAACTAAGGCCTGCGTGATCAGTTCGGTTTTTAGTAAAGACAAAATAGGTCAACTCATAGTTTCTAATGTTGGTGCCCTCAATAACTGCAATGATGCAACAAATAGATAAATTATTTGCCTATTTGTCGCATTTTGAGATTTTAAGGGAAATACATAGTATACTTACGTCAGTCAATACTTAGGTAAGTTAATTAAAAGTTGAGAAAACTACCCGTAGCTTCAAAAATGAAAATGATGCGACCCTTAATGAGAATCGATCCTCACGAATAATACAACTGCATGCTGATGTTGGGTAGGTAATGGTGGGAGTGGCCTTTATCATGAATTTAGTTCATCCCGTTTACAACTTGGCAAAACTCTGCATTGTGATCAATATTAATGGAAGTTGTAGTGGATGAGGAAAGATCGCAGGTTTGATTCTCTTCCGGGCGTACATTCATTTGATATTCTTCCCTCAATAATTTTGTAGTTGTAAATGTAAAATACGTAGCATACCCCGACCTTATCACGCAGGCCTTGGTCCTCATCCATACTTCTCCCGGATACTAATTCGATTTGAATTATTCCCAATTTCCTCAGACCGACCATCAGGATTACTGCGAAGTCTGTCAGCAAGGGGGTGAAATCATCCTCTGCGACACCTGCCCTCGGGCCTACCATCTCGTCTGTCTGGATCCCGAACTCGAGGACACGCCAGAAGGCAAATGGTCCTGCCCTCATTGCGAGGATGAAGGCGTCCAGGAAAAAGACGACGATGTCCACCAGGAGTTTTGCAGGTATGCAGGAACAGCCAGTCTATCGGTTATTGATGTGGAGAGAGCAGATCTCTATAAACAGGCCTCGGACGGTCGAAATCGGTTCAGCAGTCGAGAAACCATTCAAGGGCAATCTCAGGTTTCCGGATTCTATCAAATTTCCTCTCAACTACTGAACCGATTTTGACCGTTCAGGTGTAGTCCTCTTCTTGTCGATTACTACGTGGATCAATTTGCATACAATTGTTGTATTAAAATTTTCCAGAATTTGCAAGGACGGAGGAGAGCTCCTGTGTTGCGATTCTTGCCCATCAGCCTATCACACTTTCTGCTTGAACCCTCCATTGACCGATGTTCCGGATGGCGATTGGAAATGCCCTCGTTGTTCTGTAAGTTTTCCTGCCATAAATGAACCGTAGAGAGGGATATTTTATCCGAGTTTCACTCATCTTGTAGCAGAGAAAAAATTTTAGTTGAAAAATAACAATTTTAAAAACCTTATTGATGATTTTTGTACAATTTGTTATTTTGTTCTCTGAAATGATTGTCAAATTATAATTTTTTTTTCTTTAATCGCATGAATGTGATTTGGGATTTTCGTGGGAAAATTGAAATAGTTTTTGTAGAAATTGCCTGTTGTTTTTAATATCTGTACAATTATTGTTACATTTCCCACATGGTTTTTTCTCTTCATTTTTAGGCAAAGCCGCTCCGAGGAAAAGTGGCCAAAATATTGACATGGCGGTGGGTCGAAAACCAAGTGTCAGAGTCGCAGCTTCCCGAAGCGGCGAAAAAGAAGCCCCGCCCGAGGCAGCGGGAATTTTTCGTTAGATGGCACGACATGAGCTACTGGCATTGCGACTGGGTCTCAGAGCTCCAGCTCGACGTCTACCATTCGATGATGTACAGGTCGTATTTGCGCAAAATCGACGGCGACGAGCCTCCGAAACTCGAGGAACCGCTGGACGAGGCTGACAACAGGATGAAGCGCATCAAGGATGCCAATGTTAACGACGAAGAACTGGAAAATAAATATTACAGGTGAAAAATTTGGGTTTTTGGTCCATTCCTCTTAAGACATGAACCATTTTAGTCGGTCAGAAAATAAATTTAACACCCCCTGAAAATAGGGTTAAAGGGGTTTGTGAATTTCTCAATGATGTTATCGCAGGTTTTGGCATCCCAATAGCTGTCCGGAATTATGTCTAATCGTTGCATTATTTTTCAGGTACGGCATCAAGCCTGAATGGTTGATTGTGCAGCGAGTCATCAATCATCGTACGTTGAGAGACGGTAGCAACCTCTACCTTGTCAAATGGCGAGATCTCAATTACGATATGGCGACTTGGGAAGAGGAAAGCGAAGATATTCCCGGCCTACGAAAGGCCATAGAATATTATCATGTAAGCGCGTCAGAATCTATAAATCGAGTGTTAGAGGTTTAAAAGTTTGACATTTTAAATTATCGTACTGTCGAATTTCACTTCTATATTTACGACGAAATGCCAGTACCTTGTTTGTCAAAGGAATAGCAATTGGCTCGGTGTCATCGAAAGAATTTATATAGGTGAACCATCTGCCATCGTTACTGTGAATATTAGCGTCTTTCAAGATCATACGTTAAAAAAATGTACCAAAAAATGATGACCAAAACCGTTTTTTCTAATCCTTCAGGAAATGAGGTCCTTCTACATGAATGAAAGTAGTAAGAAGAGTAAAGGCAAGAAGGGGAAGAAATCCAAATCTACGAGAGACGATGACGACGGCTCGAACAAACCTGGAGAGTGAGTGAATTTCCCAGTATTTTCCGACATTGTTTTGAATTTGCTCTCCCATGAACCAACACAATCCACTCGACAAGCCATTAAAAAATGATTAATAGATAACCTTTTCACCAATCTGAATTTTAATTTTATCCGTATTAACTTTTCGCGTCTTCATTTCTAGATTTTTCAACCCCCCTCCAGAAAAGCCGGTGTCGGATTTGAAGAAAAAACTCGACAAACAGCCCGAGTACATAGAGAGCCTCGGACTGTGCCTTCATGCTTATCAGCTGGAGGGCTTGAACTGGTTAAGGTAATTTAAAGCGGTTATCATTTTCATCTAATTGCATTAAATTGTCTGGTTTCGCTCGCTTGTCATTTTTCTGCATTTGACATTCCATCGGCCTTGTTGCAGATATTCTTGGGGTCAGGGCACCGACACAATTCTTGCCGACGAGATGGGTCTGGGAAAAACCATCCAAACTATAACGTTCCTATATTCGCTGTACAAGGAAGGCCACTGCAAAGGGCCGTTTTTGGTGAGTTGTACTCAATATTTACATAGCGGGATTTTTTATGACCCAATAAAGATCAAGTGCCATTTTTTAAATTTTTGTAAGTACATAGGCATATTTGCTTAGATTATTATTTATTATTTTTTGATTATTTAATTTCTTGGAAATTAGTTAATGCTACCGTCCTTGGATAAATCTAGCTTTAAAAAAATTGAAAACCCGACCCTTAGTGTTAGATACCAAGGTAAACTGAGTGAACACTAATAAAGATTCTGTATTCCGAAAAGTAAAAAAGTAGTAGGGAAGAAGAGAATCGAACGAAGAAGCTTCTCAAAGCTTTTTCAAATCTAGCTACACACACATCTCTGACACTGCAGGCTCTACGTATAAATAAATTAATAAAAATAGAAATTACAATCTTAATTTTTTGTCTTTGCAGATCAGTGTGCCCCTGTCGACAATTATTAATTGGGAACGCGAGTTCGAACTGTGGGCCCCTGATTTCTACGTGGTCACTTA
This sequence comes from Nesidiocoris tenuis, assembly GCA_036186465.1. Taxonomy (NCBI): domain Eukaryota; kingdom Metazoa; phylum Arthropoda; class Insecta; order Hemiptera; family Miridae; genus Nesidiocoris; species Nesidiocoris tenuis. Next base: position 5,173,920 of record AP028915.1, on the reverse strand, counting down.
CGTCGGCGATAAGGATTCGAGAGCTGTAGCTCGAGAACACGAATTCTCCTTCGACGAGGGCGCCATCCGATCGGGAACCAAAGCGGCGAAACTTCGTAGCGGTAACGTCAAATTCCACGTTCTGCTTACATCTTACGAGTTGATCTCGATCGACAATGCTACCCTCAGCTCCATCGAGTGGCAAGTCCTGGTCGTCGACGAAGCTCATCGGCTGAAGAGCAATCAGAGCAAGGTATTGCAGAATTGGATTTATTTCCTCGAATTTTCTCTTCTCAGAGCTTTTGGCTCTATTCTACTTTTGGTGCATCACAACTGTAGACTACTGGCAGCATGTTAGAACCATTATTCGCCTTACGAAGTCCAATTGTAAATCTAGATGCTTCAAATTTCCCGAATCCTGTCCACAATATTGAACTCTTAATTCTCTTTTTCAAATTTCAGTTCTTCCGCATCCTCGCGGCCTACAACATCGCCTACAAATTGCTCTTGACCGGAACCCCCCTGCAAAACAATCTCGAGGAATTGTTCCACCTCCTGAATTTCCTGACGCCTGACAAATTCAACGAGTTGGCCAACTTCCAAGCTGAATTCGCCGACATTTCGAAAGAGGAACAGGTGAAACGGCTTCACGAACTACTCGGCCCTCACATGCTGCGACGACTCAAGGCTGACGTCCTCAAGGTAACCGAATTTCAGGCTGAATGGAAAATGTATGCGTTTAGCTGTAATATTCGTGATATGGAGTTTCCTGCAAATACAAGTCTTGATCTTAGAACTTATGTAAAATTATGCGGCTTACTACGATAAGAAGAGATGAGAATCTCATAATCGAAATCGAAGTCAAACTCACTATGAAACAGAAACTCATTCTCATAATCAAACTTGAAGTCAAACTCACGATGAAACAGTAACTCAATCTCATAATCAAACTTGAAGTCAAACTCACAATCAAACAGAAACTCATTCTCATAATCAAACTCGAAGTCAAACTCACAATGAAACAGAAACTCATTCTCATAATCAAACTTGAAGTCAAACTCACAATGAAACAGAAACTCATTCTCATAATCAAACTCGAAGTCAAACTCACAATGAAACAGTAACTCATTCTCATAATCAAACTCGAAGTCAAACTCACAATGAAACAGAAACTCATTCTCATAATCAAACTTGAACTCAAACTCACAATGAAACAGAAACTCATTCTCATAATCAAACTCGAAGTCAAACTCACAATGAAACAGTAACTCAATCTCATAATCGAAATCGAAGTCAAACTCACAATGAAACAGAAACTCATTCTCATAATCAAACTCGAAGTCAAACTCACAATGAAACAGAAACTCATTCTCATAATCAAACTCGAAGTCAAACTCACAATGAAACAGTAACTCAATCTCATAATCGAAATCGAAGTCAAACTCACAATGAAACAGAAACTCATTCTCATAATCAAACTTGAAGTCAAACTCACAATGAAACAGAAACTCATTCTCATAATCAAACTTGAAGTCAAACTCACAATGAAACAGAAACTCAATCTCATAATCAAACTCGAAGTCAAACTCACAATGAAACAGAAACTCAATCTCATAATCGAAATCGATGTCAAACTTACAATGAAACAGAAACTCATTCTCATAATCAAACTCGAAGTCAAACTCACAATGAAACAGAAACTCATTCTCATAATCAAACTTGAAGTCAAACTCACAATGAAACAGAAACTCATTCTCATAATCAAACTCGAAGTCAAACTCACAATGAAACAGAAACTCATTCTCATAATCAAACTCGAAGTCAAACTCACAATGAAACAGAAACTCAATCTCATAATCGAAATCGAAGTCAAACTCACAATGAAACAGAAACTCATTCTCATAATCAAACTTGAAGTCAAACTCACAATGAAACAGAAACTCATTCTCATAATCAAACTCGAAGTCAAACTCACAATGAAACAGTAACTCAATCTCAAAATCGAAATCGAAGTCAAACTCACAATGAAACAGAAACTCATTCTCATAATCAAACTCGAAGTCAAACTCACAATGAAACAGAAACTCAATCTCATAATCGAAATCGAAGTCAAACTCACAATGAAACAGAAACTCATTCTCATAATCAAACTCGAAGTCAAACTCACAATGAAACAGAAACTCAATCTCATTATCTTTTAAAATTTTTTAATTCAACTTTCAAACTGAACTGAACTGTCAAACTAAAAACATTCAAACTGAAAACTTTCAAAGTCAACTTACAAGTTCAACTATTAAACTCAATTCTCAAACTGAACTGACAAACTCACAATGAAACAGAATGAGTTTCTCAAACTCGACAATGAAACAGAAACTCATTCTCATAATCGAAAGTCAAACTCACAATGAAACAGAAACTCGATTTCATAATCAAACTCGAAGTCTAACTCACAATGAAACAGTAACTCAATCTCAAAATCGAAATCGAAGTCAAACTCACAATGAAACAGAAACTCATTCTCATAATCAAACTTGAAGTCAAACTCACGATGAAACAGTAACTCAATCTCATAATCAAACTCGAAGTCAAACTCACAATGAAACAGTAACTCAATCTCAAAATCGAAATCGAAGTCAAACTCACAATGAAACAGAAACTCATTCTCATAATCAAACTCGAAGTCAAACTCACAATGAAACAGTAACTCAATCTCAAAATCGAAATCGAAGTCAAACTCACAATGAAACAGAAACTCATTCTCATAATCAAACTTGAAGTCAAACTCACAATGAAACAGAAACTCATTCTCATAATCAAACTCGAAGTCTAACTCACAATGAAACAGTAACTCAATCTCAAAATCGAAATCGAAGTCAGACTCACAATGGAACAGAAACTCTAGCTCATTATTTTTTAAAAAATATTTAACTCAACTTTCAAACTGAACTGAACTCTCAAACTAAAAACATTCAAACTGAAAACTTTCAAAGTCAACTTACAAGTTCAACTATTAAACTCAATTCTCAAACTGAACTGACAAACTCAACGTTCAAACTGAACTTTGAGAATGAGTTTCTGTTTCATTGTGAGTTTGACTTCGATTTCGATTATGAGATTGAGTTACTGTTTCATTGTGAGTTTGACTTCAAGTTTGATTATGAGAATGAGTTTCAGATTTGAAAGTTCAGTTTGCAAGTTCAGTTCAGTTAGAAGGTTGAGATTGTAAGTTCAGTTTGAAAGTTCAGTTCAGTTCACTGACAAACTCAACTGTCAAACTGAAACTCAACTTTCAAACTCAACTCTCAAACTCAACGTTCAAACTGAACTTACTAACTGAATTTTCAAACTCGGCGCTCAAACCAAACCCACAAATTCAACCCACAGTTCAGTAAGAGAAATGAGTTTGAAAGTTGAATTTTAGGGTTGAGTTTGTAACTTCAGTTTGTCAGTTCAGTTTGAGAGTTGAGTTTGAAAGTTCAGTTTGCAATTTGAGTTTGAGGGTAGAGTTAGTGAGTTGGATATGTGGGTTTCGTTGGTTGGGATGAGTTTGAATGTTGAGCTTGTAAGTTATGTTTGATAGTTGAGTTTGTAAGTTATATTTGTGGGTTGAGTTAGTGAGTTTAATTTGTGGGTTGAGTTTGAAAGTTCAGTTCAGTTTGAAGATTGAGTTTGTAAGTTCAGTTGGTCAGTTCAGTTTGAGAGTTGAGTTTCAGGGTAAAGTTAGTGAGTTCAATTTGTGGGTTGAGTTTGTGAGTTTAGTTTGGAAGCCAAATTTGAGAGTCGAGTTTGGGAGTGAGTCCAGAAGTTTAGTTGGAGAGTTGTGACTCGGTAAGTTGAGTTTTTGAGCTGACGTTGTAAGTTGAGGTTTTGGGTTGTCGTGTAGTAATAATTATGATTGTGATTATGCTCGACTCTGATATATCAGTTTTTTCAGGGAGGTTTTTCATGCTAAATGTTCCGCATTTTAGGACATGCAACTTTATACCATTATATATAATGCGGAACATTTAGCATGAATAAACTCCCGATTGACGGATTCCTCATGACCTCAGTACATAGTCCTCATTCTTTTTGTCTTTGTTATTTTATCTGTAGAACATGCCGTCAAAGTCCGAATTCATCGTTCGAGTCGAGTTGTCGCCGATGCAGAAAAAATACTACAAGTACATTTTGACGAGGAATTTCGAAGCTCTCAATCCGAAAGGCGGTGGTCAGCAAGTGTCGCTTCTCAACATCATGATGGACCTCAAAAAATGCTGTAATCATCCCTACCTTTTCCCTGCTGCAGCCCAAGAAGCCGCTCTCAGTCCGACCGGAGCCTACGATGTTCAAAGTAAGGAATCCCAAAATAAAACTTGGCTCATTACCATTTTTTGGGCTTTGCCTTAAGGTAGAAATGGTTTCTAACGGTTTTATGAAGAAAAAAAAAAGAGTAGACCACAAAAATTGGAAAGAATATAAAATTGCGCTACAACAATAATAATTTTGCATTCAATCGAAATAATTTCTCTGTAATCAGGCTTGATCAAAGCTTCCGGAAAGCTCATGCTACTTTCGAGAATGTTGAAAAAACTGAAAGAAGAAGGCCATCGGGTTCTGATTTTCTCGCAAATGACGAAAATGCTGGACATCTTGGAAGATTATTTGGACGGCGAGGGCTACAAATATGAGAGAATCGACGGATCGATCACCGGCAGCCTTCGGCAGGAAGCCATCGACAGATTCAACGCACCGGGAGCGCCTCAATTCGTGTTTTTGCTCTCGACAAGGTACATATAAGTATTATATTGTATAAATTATGATAACAAAAACTGAACCCTTCAAGGGATTGATTCTCAAGCTCATTCGCTGCAATTTTTGTTTCATAAAATTTTTGGTGAGCCTTAGAAAAACTTTTTTTTTTTTCTTCCAGGGCTGGAGGTCTTGGTATCAATTTGGCTACCGCCGATACTGTCATAATTTACGATTCAGATTGGAATCCTCACAACGATATTCAGGCTTTCTCTAGAGCTCATCGTATCGGTCAAGCAAACAAGGTAAAAAAAGCACTCGACTCTTTGCCTCCCTATTCATAGAAATATTATAGATTTTGGTCTATTAAATAAATAATTTTTCCTTGATTCCATCGAATAGGGGTGGGTTCATCAATTCAGTTGATTCGTCAAATATCCATTATCCTCCGAATAATTAGTCCCTTGGAAATGCAGCCTTTGAATTTCCGTGGCAACGTATCGATGGAAAGTTTGATTCGGAGAATAGAGGAAATTTGATGAATAAACTGAACCGATGAACCCGCCCTAAAAAATAAAAATAAACTGAAAATCGTAAATTAACCCTAATCTAATGCCTGTGTCCGTGGAATTGCTGTTTCTAGGTCATGATCTACCGATTCGTTACCCGCGCTTCCGTCGAAGAGCGAGTGACACAGGTGGCCAAACGGAAAATGATGCTGACGCATTTGGTGGTGCGTCCTGGCATGGGCAGCAAAGGGGCCAATTTCACGAAACAAGAACTGGATGACATCCTCCGGTTCGGCACTGAAGAACTCTTCAAAGAGGAGGAGGTTTGTAGATATTCACGTTGCTGTTGTTGTTGTTGCTCTTCTCTGACCGACAGTGGGGACTACCTCGTGTAGCCATCGTTGATTTGGTTGAAATTTGAAGTTGTCGAAAATTCAAGGCTCTTCATGGCTGAATTTATGTTTCCTTAATGTTCTTCAGGGCAAAGGAGACGAAGCGATCCATTACGATGACAAAGCCGTCGATGAACTGCTGGACAGATCGAAAATGGGTATCGAACAAAAGGAAAATTGGTCCAACGAGTATCTGTCGTCGTTTAAAGTGGCGTCTTACGTCACCAAGGAAGAAGATGAAGTGAGTAATAGATGCACCATAAGTCATTCGGCATGCAACAGTGATAAACTCAATTTTTGGCAAAAATGAGTTATTGGTATTGCTGGATTAGGTTTTCAGCGGGGAATCTGGTGGCACCTCTAGTTTGCTCGATTTTTTTAGAAAATTGTCAAAAACTCTTCTTAACTTAGGCCTGTGACTTCTTAGGCCTGTAAAAGTGGTTATCTTTTGCTGCGATTGGAAAGCTCTCACATTGCTTGGATGCAGCTCTTCTTTTTTATTATTATCCAACTTTTGTCACATTTTTAACCAATTTTCTAGGCCATAATTTTTTTTAGTTAATTTGCATGGATACCAGTATTTTGGATTTTCTGAAAAGTTGAAAAAATCGAGTTAATCTCTGTTGTGTGCCGAATGATGATCATGTTCAGTACAGTAAGTGATTTCATTGGCTATTTTATTCTACGGTTTTTATGATTTGTTTACAGCATGCTTACTTAGCTAACTAAAATGTTACGATAATCTGCCATCAATTGACATTTACTCAATTTTCAATAGGACGAAGAAGAGAGCACAGAAGTGATAAAGCAGGAGGCCGAAAATACCGATCCTGCCTACTGGGTGAAGCTTCTGCGCCATCACTACGAACAACAACAGGAGGATCTGTCCAGAACGCTCGGCAAGGGCAAACGTGTCCGGAAACAGGTGTGCTAAATTCGGCTACTTTCCCCCGGGATAGCTTGCAATGTCGTCTCTCCTTGTCTGTTAGCATGTTATTGGTTCAGAGTGTGTTGTCTTGGGATAAATCGGTTTGTTGCAATTCAAAAAATTTTTTGTGCAAATAAAAAAAACGTTACTTAGGTTGTTGAGAGCAAAAATGCGAAGTTTCTGCTGTGCCACCGTGTACCGAAATATTTGTAATTTCGTTCTACTGCTGAGCGAAATACAAAAAAACGAACAGTAACCTAAAATGCTGCAACGTAAATTTGTCATTGTTGTTATTTCGCAGTTTGTCCGGGGAAAAATCAAGACCTACGTTCTAATCATATGTGCAAACTTGAATGGAGTGCTCTTTACTCTTGTTAAAGGGTATAACAAAAAAAATTTCTGAAGCTCCATTTCAATTTGAGGACGATTAAAACAATTTTGCTCCAGAAACGTGAATGTAGGCATAGGTCAGGCAGTATTGGCAGAATTACTCTTGTCATTGCCTACCAATCCTGTTTACCCTATACTTCCATTACTTAGTAAATATGGACGAGAAAACCAACATTTAGGTGGGAATGTTAACTCCTTTAGTTTTCTTAGACTCTCGCTCTTTATGGCTTGGCAATGAAGTTCAGTTTTCCTAAGCTCTTCCCAATGGTTACCTACCCACAATCTACAACATTAATTTTGCTCTAGCGTTGTGTTATTGGTGGTGTATTCAATGTGTCTGCATATTGTGTTGTTGACTGTAATTCATTTTCAGAACCCGTGAGTTTGTGAACTTGGAGTGCCATGGTGGTCTTCTTTGGTGCTCATAGAAAAATGATTTTTTTAAATGGTCATTTTGAAGCGTGAAATTATTTTACCAAGCTAGTTCGTCAATTTCTAAAAACCCTACGGTTTCAATTCAAGTCGGAATTAAATTCTTTGATTCTTGGGCTTTGACGGACGTTCTAAATCTGAACCCAAAGAAAAATAATGAAACATCCTAACCAGTTCAAATTCGATTTGAAAGTTACCCGAACTCATTGATTCGTACAAATTCATCTCTCGCATGTAATTCTGAGATATATCTGAGAAATTTGCGTGGTTTTAGGTATTTTTTTGTTTGATTGTCGACATTGCATGTCCGCTTTTGTTTTCTACTTGTTTATTACAGTGTCAGTAATGGTGGCCGAATGATGTTTTATTGATGAGTATTGGGTCAATCAAATTCATATCGAATATATCAAAATAGTTAATTATTAAATTTCGATTTTCTCTAAAATTGGTCGTACTAAAACAGAACATTTCCATTTCGTGACGATTTTCGCTTGATGTTTATTTTCATGATCTACCTAAAAATCAATTTTTATTGGATATCGGCATCTTTGTGCTGTTGTGCATCCCAGTTCAAGTTGGAATATGATCAAAAACCACTCTATGGGCAGGGCTCGAACCTGGCACTTCCTGTTTACTAGGCAGACGCCTTGACCTGTTGGCATTGGAGATCCTTGGCCTATTATTGGTGTTTCTGGGGAGCTACTAAATATATGAGTTGGACCCTCCAATTACCTACCTATTCAAACTTGTACGATTTTCCAAAGAGTTAGAGCGTCTAGAAGATGTCAGGTTCGAGTCCTGCCGCAGAGGAGGAAATTTTTCGCCATTTCCCAATTGTTCTCACTTATGGTTAACAACATCTAATATCCTGTAAACAAGCTCGACTAATTAACACCTTGAAAAAGCCAGATGGCCAAAATTTTAAAACAATTCATTATCCAGGTTCCGTTTTTTATTCTCCCACGAACTAATCAAGGTTAGGACTTATGCTCTTTATCATTGAAGTCTTTTTTGAGAACATGAAACCTCATGATTAATCGTAGACTCATCGTTATAAGGTCAATTACAACGACGGAGGCATCGTCGATTCGAGAGAAACAGCCGACTCGAATTGGCAAGAGAATCTGTCGGACTACAACTCGGACTTTTCGGCGCCTTCTGGTAAGAATTCCTCATTTTTTCTTTTTCTATAGTTAGGCAATAGTAAATTATGTAATCTAACAATTTCTATTTTCAGATGACGATAAAGAAGACGACGATTTCGACGAGAAGAACGATGGTGAGTTGTGTTACGGTTGTTTATTGTTTGCTCCCTCATTCGGAGTCTTTCTTGTGCGAATGCGTTTTTCTCATATTGGAAGGTGCGAGATACTAATTATCAAGGGTATACGTTTGGTAAAATTTGCTTACCTGCATCACACCAATCAGTAGTGAAAAAATAAAAAAAAATTCCAAAATGGTAGCAGCTCGATGCAGCTTTTACATTACTCCGCATGTGTACAGGATTGTTAACATGCTATTGTGCTGGATTACAGATGGTACAATGAAAAAGAAGAGGCGTCCAGAGCGTCGCGACGAGAAGGACAGGCCGCTCCCTCCTCTTCTGGCTCGAGTTGGTGGAAACATAGAAGTAAGCGACGGCTAATTTTCGCTTCGTTATTTATCTCAATGCTGGATTACCGTTTTGAGGTCCTAATTTTGTTAACTTTCAACTAATCGATTGGGTTCAAGTGGGTGTCAAGTGATCATGGATTGTTTTTCAACGTTGACCTGATCGAGACGTTGAAAGTTTGTTGAAATGGACTTCATTGAGTTAGAGGTACCTACTTGAAATTCTTTCTATTTCTTTAATGTGATTGGAAATTTCATCGGTGTTTTTCGACAATTCCAAGGTCCTTGGCTTCAATGCGCGACAAAGAAAGGCCTTCCTGAATGCTATCATGCGCTATGGAATGCCTCCACAAGATGCCTTCAACTCGCAGTGGTCAGTGTTACCATTATAATTTTTCAACCTGCTCACAAGGGCAAATCAAAACAATGTTTTAATCAATTATGCCGAATGCTGTTGCAGGTTAGTACGAGACCTTCGCGGTAAATCCGAGAAACATTTCAAGGCTTACGTGTCCCTGTTTATGCGCCATTTGTGCGAACCTGGGGCGGACAATGCTGAATCGTTCGCTGACGGCGTGCCCCGCGAAGGACTCTCAAGGCAGCATGTGCTGACCAGGATCGGAGTCATGTCTCTCATCAGAAAGAAGGTATTCTACCGTAATTTTCTTGCCTAATTTGCTGTGGTTTTCATGCGATCATGGTCAACAGGTATATTTCTCATCTTGACTCTCCTCAGGTACAAGAATTCGAACACATCAACGGACGGTATTCGATGCCCGAAATACTCAAGAAGCGGCAGGAGATGGCAGTGGCTGCCGCAGCTGCAGCTGCAGCAAACGCTGCTCAGTCCAGCAGCGCGGGTGAAGGAGCGAGTAGTTCAGGAACGCCCGCCACGAGCGCTGCCCCCAGTCCAGCTCCCACGCCGTCAACGCCATCTGAGAAACCAACGGTGAGTTTTATTTTACGCTTCTCCAAAAGACAAAAATTGCAAGATTTTTCCCGCTCGTGTTGCTGCACTTGTGAAGTCGTGTTTAACAGTTCTTTTCGAATTTCAGGGAGAAGAAGGTGAGAATAAAGAGGACAAGACCAAACCTGAAGATCTGACAACCAAGTCGGAAGAACCCATTGCTTCAACGGCTGAAGAAGATAGAAAATCGGGAGAAGAATCCCAAAAACCGGTGGGTTTCTGATGATAATATAAAAAAAGAGCAATTCATTCATCAATCATTACCAGTTTTTCCTTTTTTTTTTTTAATTTCCATCATTCATTTTGAAAATTGATAATTGCCAGGTTGACCTATCGGATGAGGCGACTGACGAAAAACCGACAACAGCTGAAACACCTGCAGCTGAACCAGCTGCTGACAAGGATTCAGACGCTCCACCAGACGCACCCAAGACGAGCGCAGGATCGCCCTCACCCTCAGCGACGGCAGAATCTACGTCGGAAGATGCCAAGCCGAAAGTCGACGCCATGGAAACGGAATCCGAAGACAAGACTGCTGAAGAAAAGGCTGAAGTCAAGTCCGAAGATGGCAAAACGGAAGGGAAGAAGGCTGACGATGCTGACGAGAAGAAGGCGTCACCTTCGGCCGAGGTCAAAGACGAGAAAGAGGAAAAAGAGGTAAGTTCATCTGTAGAAATAACGAGTACATTCTTGGGTTTTGAGGTGTTGCTGGGTTTAGAGATGTTGTTGTTGTCATATTGCCCACTTTCGCAGGTCAAGATCGAGGACGATGAAAAGATCAAATTGATCGAATTAGACGATGAGAAGGCCAAGAGGAAATTCATGTTCAACATTGCGGACGGCGGTTTCACGGAGCTGCATACGCTGTGGCAGAACGAAGAGAAAGCGGCAGTGCCTGGACGGGAGTACGAAATCTGGCATAGGAGGTGAGTTTTTGGGTTTACCATGTCTCGACTGCTGAGCAGATTTTTAATTTTCCTACTAGATCTTCTGTTGAAATTAACTTATTTGGGATTCAACGCGGCAAATGAACCCAATTCTTTGGTTTTCAACTATCGCGAATTCCAAATTGGATTTTTGTAGTTAACGAAATTGACACCCAATATTGCAGACACGACTACTGGCTTCTGGGCGGGATCGTCACTCACGGATACGGTCGCTGGCAGGACATCCAGAATGATATTCGCTTCGCTATCATCAACGAACCGTTCAAGATGGACGTCGGGAAAGGGAATTTCCTGGAAATCAAGAACAAATTCCTCGCAAGGAGGTTCAAGGTGAGCGGCATCGGGCAAATCATCACAATTGAAACATACCTAATGGAAAAAAAAATTGATTCATGCTGTAGGTACCCGGTGTAATGTTTCTATTTTACTCGCTTCCAGTTACTTGAACAAGCGCTGGTGATTGAGGAACAGCTGAGACGAGCTGCCTACTTGAACCTGACGCAAGATCCCAACCATCCGGCGATGTCGTTGAACGCGAGGTTCGCCGAAGTCGAATGCCTCGCAGAGTCTCACCAGCACCTGAGCAAGGAGTCGCTCGCCGGCAATAAACCGGCCAACGCCGTCCTTCATAAGGTAAGGAGAACCATTTGAGAACCAAGCCAATTCGATTTGCAAATAATTCTCAGAAATTTATTTTGAAAATTCGGAATTTAAATTGTCAAATTCTCAATCTTACTTGGAAATTCTTATTAATTTTATTGAAATGTTGCATCAATTGCAACCCACAGGTCCTGAACCAATTGGAAGAATTGCTGTCCGATATGAAATCCGACGTATCTCGATTGCCCGCCACGTTAGCCAGGATTCCTCCCGTCGCCCAGCGGCTCCAAATGTCCGAAAGGTCAATCCTCTCGAGGCTGGCGGCTTCCTCGTCGCCGAGCACGCCTACAACGTCGCATCAGACTGGTACGTTGGTGAAAAAGGATTGCCAAGTGCCCAAAGAATCCAAAATCCGGCCGTTCTCTCTTAAAACTTGAAAACTTACGGGCGTTTTCTGATAACTCAACGCCTGAAACATCCAGGGCTGCACTCTCATTGGAATATTTTCGATTGCAGGAATGATCAGCAGCCAGTTCCCAGCCGGGTTCAATAGTGGACAGCTTCCAGGCAATTTCGCCAACGCAACGTTCACAAATTTCAGGCCGCAGTATTCGGTACCCGGGCAGACGGCGTCGGGACAGCCCTTCAATAATTAACCGCCCATATCCTTCTTCAATCTTGCAAGCGTCTAACTGTAAGTTCTGAAAATTTTACCTCTCCTAAAAATTACGCTACAAATTTTTTCCGATTTATTGTGCATAAAGACAATTTTTTTGCTATTTGAAAATTTTGTCCAATGTTTCTAAACATGGTTGGGTACCTATATATTGGATAACTAATTACCCAAAAAACGGCACATTTTGAAAAAAAAACATGACAGGATTTCTAATGAAAAGATTAGAAATTTGATACTGAATTGTCAAATTCACTTCATTCGTGAACCGCTATCAATGCTATTTGGCTTTGATTTCGTAATCTACTTTTCCAACTTGGAGAATTATGGGTTTTCACCATGAATTTTAATCATCTAAGGGGCTGAACCCTTAGCTGCCGACTATGGTCCTTACAGCCAGCCCTTTGTGCGGCACTAAGCCATTCTGGCAGGCACTTAGTGCCGGAACGTCTCGCCTAGACACGCCCACCGACGGCTCAAACCGCTGGCCGAAATATTCGATCATTGAATCTTCTGGGCAGGCCGCAACGCCTTTTCCGTTTGATACACAATTTTAGTCAATAAATAACTTACCTATTATTAGGCTGTAGGCTGTAAAGCGCTCCATAAAAATTGCACAGTCCAAATACCTTGGTAATGAATAAATATCTAGAAAATTTTCAGGGAGCTTTTTTGTTCCCTATTTAGATTTTTTTGTTTGCCTGCGGAGTACGAACTTTTACTTACCAACCCAAATTGCAATTATAGGGTTTCCAGTTACAAACCAATAACATTTTTCCAACCCCTTCTTTTTTCAATAATCACTTTTCATCGTTGTTCGTTCGCGAATCATTGGCTCAAAAAACTCCTATGCGTTGAAAAAAAAAATTGAATCAAAATTCTTCTCGATTGAAACAGTTTTGCAATTAATTTTTCATTATTTCCAGGGCGCTTGCACAGACTGGAAACCGAAGGACGGCGTTGATAGCCTAGTTTTATAAGTATCGACTAATTTTTCGCAGGCTTTAGGTGACTGTACTTCTTTGTTTCCACTGCAAGCATGCTCATTCCGTTCCCTCGAATATTTTTCTCTTTCAAGTTCACGTGGTCGAATGGATTCCTACTGTTTCTTAATAATTTATCCTTCGTTGTGTCGCCTTAAGGAGTGAGAGAACCTGTGTAAAGTTAAGCCGGCATTAAAATATTTAGTATTTATTCCTATTTGAGTTTTTCGTTTTCTTATTTTTGCATCAAGTACTTCATAAAGTTTTGATCGACTTTATTCGTCGGGCGCCACGGATCTGCTTTCGCTGTTGGTCTTTCGTACATCGTCATCGTGTCCGGGGAATTCCATTCCCACTATCCGACAGGCGTTGAGCTGTTGTGGCGTTTTTGTAAATGCTTTTCTCCTTTGATTTATAGAAATACATGCAATTTCATCTAGAGCGTAGCCTTTCATTTTCCTATTGACGTGATTTTCATAAATTTTCGAGTCTAGAAATTATTTTTAGTGTTATTGAACCGATCAGTGTTTACCTTTGTATTAGAAGGCTGCGTCCTTTTTTTTATGTACAATTGACTATTTTAAGGCCTACGAAAATTTTAAAGCCCGCCTTGACCCAAAGTAGTGTTTCTACAATACTAAGAACGCACACATCGGTTTATTTCTATCGGAGGAAATAAAATCGACTAAAGCAAGTACTAACTCGCAGTACTCACTTAAGTACTGTGAGTGACCAGAATTCCGGGCAAACACGGTTATAGGTCGTGGCTTGACAAAAATTCCGGTTCAAGAAATTTGAAAAAAAAAAAAAATACAATACCAACTTTGAGCCTTTTTGGACCTTTTCGGTTTGATGTGGAATAATCCAGATTGACCAGGCAGTCAAAATAGACGTCCATGGACTTAACCTGCAGGATTTTCCTTCCCTGGCTCTCAAAATGTTCCCAAGGCCATCTAGTCGAAAATTTGAATTCCTAGTTATCATCGTATCTTTACGTTCCAGAAATCCCTGAGCCGTGGGTTTTTTTTAATCTACTCTGTTACCTGAATTTTGGCCAGTTTTTTTTTTTTTTTTTTTTTTTTTAAATCTACTTTGTTACCGGATCTTTTCCAAGTCCAAAAAATTCTTCGTGCTTCGGTAATCAAATCCAAAATCTCCACAAGTTTCATCAGAATGAGTTACCAGAACGAATTTTCTTATTGGGTTATTCGGGAGAAAATTTAATTTTTGCTTATGCACGCTGACCAACACTGAAGAAAAAACTCGTCATCAGATTTTTCCATATCCCTGAACGGCAGGCCCGATCGCTTGATTTCCTTACTCAGCTACTCCCTCATGTTTCGGTTTTACTCATATTACTCCGATCTGAGTTTGAACAGCCTCATAACTGAGATCACTCAACTCGAAAGTTGACCGCCCTGTCAGATAATCGAGTCGATCACGTTTCGAAATTAAATTAGCGTTCCGGTTCACGTCGCGATCTCGCCCTCGTCGGCTGATAGCCTCTGTTCCGTGTAGCCAAAGGGCGATGATATTCCATTCCGATTAACCCGGGAATGGAATCGAGAAGAAATTCTAGAAACAAAAGATACCGGAGGACAAATCGTTGGAATTTTTATCGACATTTTTTCAAAAACCTTTCTACTCCGAGCTGGTTTTATTCGCTTTTTTCTCCGAACCCCGACCGTCTGGATGGATTTTTTGATACGTCGCCAGAACCTGACGCAGATAGAACGATCGGACCCCCCCGTTTTCCTCTTTGCGTCAGTAGGTAGGAGGCGAACCCCGTATCCCCCTACCCCTTGAGCCAACACATGTGGCACCCGCAACTGCCACCTTGTAACTCCTCGCCTGCAGATCCCAGTTACAAGTGTACCTATTGCCTCGTATTAATATTCCGCTTTTCCTGCTCCTTTCATCCGGGATATTTGTGATCGTAGCAGTCCTGACAGTCGAGCCGGCCCGAGGAGAGTTCGAAGATGTTCCCCCACATTGTGAACCACGACGCTCGAGGCGATTGGCCCGTCTCCAATGGTAAACAATCTCGATTAACTTAAAATTAGTTTCGATTTAAGAATGAAACACGACCACATCGAAAATCAACATAATGACGCTCCTCTCTGCGCGTTTTGACGAATTTTGAAATTTTGCGCTGAAAAATAAAAAATGGGTATTACGTAGTGCAGGAGTGCCTGGTTCAAGTCTTGCCGGAGGGTGACATTTCTGTCATTTCCCACCTGATCTTTTTTCAATGCTAAACAAGACATGTCCAAGCTCCGATTATTTTAGTTTGCCAACCATCGGGATTTTCTCCATAATCTTAATAAATTCCAAGGCATGGCGCCTCCTTTAACAAGTATCAGTCTAATTAAAAAAACTTGCTTCGCAACTTTTTGCTCAAACCTCTCAGAATGGAACTGATTTTTTTTTTTTATTGAACGGATTAAATTCCTCTTATTCTGCAAGACATCGCAGAAACTTTAGCGGCCTCGAACCCGAATCCGTTCATTCCGTATTTGCCAGAAATAAATGGAAACCTTCAAGAGCTTATATCTCGGAAGTACTGTGTGGCATTGACATTCCGGTCGATCAAGATCAACAAGTCGCTCAGGCGTACGCGGCTGAGGAAAAGAATTAGGAAACGGCGATGAAGCTGTGGCATTACACGCGAAAGCTTCAAAGGAGGGAATTTGAAAAGTCAATTTCTCTAAATAAAACATCCCACCCTACACCTCCTGTTAGAGTCTATCCTGCAGCTCATTGACTCGGTCAAGAAATCGAGACTTGATTAATGCCAATGACAATTTAATTGAAGAAATCATGTAAATCGTGACACGAACTTGGTGTAAAAAATGTCGGTAAAACTTGACCAAAAATGGAACAAACGCCGCCAACCGCATTTTTCCGTCTCAACTCAAGAAAAAAAACTCTGCTAAGTAGATCAGTGGCATGTGCAGATTAGTTTTCGGTATGTCCGAAGAACTCTGCAAATTTTGCACAGGGGTTCATTTTTCGATTGCAAAGACAAACCTTACGATATATCGGTAATCCTTAAACACAGAATTTAGTTGTTATTATTCTATAATTTCAGTATAAATTTGTATTTTAGATGGGGATTTAGAAAAACGTTTTTTCAACCAGGCAAAAAATGATCATCCTTCTCGCTTGATGAATACCTACCTATCCATCTTTTCAACGCAGCAGATCGTTTAATTCCGTTAAATTCACCATTTAATCTATTCTTAATCACCTTCATAATTAACAGAATAATAATTATTATTAAATTCTCTGAATGTTGAAATTAAAAATGCCTCAGAACCTTCGTTGAAGCTTGTCTCGCTCTCATGTTGCCAAGCGCAACATCGTGCAACTGGTCGTAGTGTGAGTGCGTCACCTTGTTGGTGTAATAGGCTAGTGGTGTAAGTAGATCAATCAACCGTATCTAAGAGCCGAGGCCAAATTCTCAAGTTTTTCCAATTTTTGTTTTGCTGATTTATGTAATGCGACCAAATTCTTTAAATTGAAGATATCGGGGGGACAGAAGTTTTTGTGGGGATTCAAACGAGTGGAAAACGAATTTTGTGGCTCGAGTAGTTTTCGAGTTATTAGGATTTGGGGAAATTTTGGAAAACTCAAAAATGCCTCACTAAAACTGCAATAACTCCTAAACGGTTAAAGCTACCGGCGTGGCGATGGTCTCATTCGATTCAGCATAGAAAAATCTATATGAAATGATGCCTCACATGCCTATGTTGCTTTTTTCCTGAAAAGCACGAATTTTTTCTCACTTCAACAGCTGTTTTACTGGCCTTAAAATTAAGGTAGGGTTCTGCCGAGACGTTAGGACCAACTAGATACGGAACTTGATTTTTGGTAAAAATTTCAAAATTTTCCGATAACTCCTTCCCCCTGAAAAACCCCGGACGGCAGACGGCGTACGGCGGACGGCGGACGGACAAAAAATTTTTATTGCAGATTCGGATTCTACACCCCTTGAAACGTAAACCAACAAATTTTCAGGGGGTGTTAAAAAAAAATTTTTCCCGACCGATTACAAAGGTTCATTTCTTAAGAAAAATGAACCAAAATTTCAAATTTTGTTTCTGAAAAAACACGTTTTGCTTCATAAAACCCCACATTTCTCCGGTTCAATTCAACTTTTTTCAACCTTTGAAGGCATCACTGGATTCAACGTTAAAGTTCCTATAAGCTTGGTGTCACTCAAAATTAATTTACTCTCCGCCCGATTACCGAAGTTGTCCCGGGCCTGCCCAGCTGCCCTCAAGGAGAGGGTCGGAACTCCACGGAAGTATAATGTACTTATTAGATAACTATATTACAGTTATCTGATTCTACTAGTGGAGGATTGAACTTGCGTCCGTTATTCAGCTAATATTTGATCGTCCCAATAAAACCTTAATGTTTGAATAAACAACTGCAGCTATCGCCGTTCTGGCATTATTGACAACTCGTTTATCAAATCGATCGGATCGTAAATGGGATTTAATGCACCGTTAACCTCTCATTGTTAAGTCTTGGATATAAGGAAAATGCGTTTCAAATTTTTTACACTTCACTTTCTTCACTTTGGCCAAATTCTGGGTTTTTTCTATTCCTTGGAGGAAATAAATCGCTTTTTTGGACCGTTTGAATCTTAGATTTGTTGAGCGGTCATTCACAGCTTTAACAGGCATAATATCTGTAAATTCGTCCGTACAGTCGAAAATTACTTCATAAATTCGATAAAACATTTAACGGTCGACCTTTTGGTCTGTCATGTATTTTACCAAAAATTGACGTAGGCAACTATCTACTCAGTAAATCCCTGTTTCGCCTATATAACTGTCGTTTGTTAAACCATCTAAACACAAATGCATTGCGGTTTGCCTAGCAGCCAGGCGTGATTTGAGTTAGCCAATATTTCTCTATGGCATACCTATATCTAATCATATTATTGTAATCCGATTAATGATCAATGTGGATTAGTGGGGGTTATATGGGAATAGTGCATCGTTTGAGGCTACTGGAATAGATAAAATGCTACTGGATCCTATCTTACTGGGTAATATCCTGGATCCTAGGATGCTACTGGAATAGACAGGATGCTACTAGAATAGAGCATCATTTGATGGAATTATGCATTAGGCATAATACAATGCCAAGTATGACAGATCCCGTATATGACATTATAATATAATGTCATATGATAGATCCCATGAGATTATGGGAATAGTTTGAGCTACTGTAATCCAGTGATCCTTGAGCCTTGCCGGGTCTGTGGGAAGTGCTTACCTACATCTCAAGCTGAGGAGTCTGATCGTATCGTCGATAACTGTCAGCCAATGGTGGATGCGATGAGAGTAAGAGGAATGGTAGATTTCTCAGCCATGACAGTCGGATGAAGATAGGATATATCTCCACAGCCTGAAAGAGGAGATGAGGCATCGTAACTGCCTGACTTGTTTTCAGGTTGAGGAAGGACGTCTCAAGTCTGTGAATACAACCGTCGTTTTGGCGAAATCGCGCGATCTCTAAGACCCCTCTGGGCATGCGTGGATCCCAATTGAACGCACTCTCTCCCCATACACGCCGCATTCACGCATCATCCCGCTGCTCAGGCTCGGATGAGAGCTCTCTCGAGGAACTTGTTGCTAGATACGATAAATCAATAATGGATGGAAATAATTTTGAAAAAAAAATTTAGGTGTACGAGTACCTATTAGGTACCTTTACACCATCTTGAACTGGTACATACCACACCATGCGTATGGTAGATGTTCCAATAAATATGTATGGTTCCGTTCATGAAAGAAGTATTTTTTGGAGGTTTTTTGAAACATTTCATACCAACTTTAAATACCGCATAAGCATAACTTGCTCGCCACCGCACGGTCCTCAATCCCAGTTTCGATACTCTCCACCTGCTCTACCCCCTCCAGGCTGCCGAAGGCGCACCAGCCGTACGGGACGGGAGTTTGGACGCGTAGCGTGATCGGCTTCAAGTCGTGTCCGCTGTTCGCGAATCGTCAACCGTTGCCCCCAGCTGCTGTCAGTGTCTGAGTGCCATCTGATCGTGGTAGCTACACAACACAACATAGTAGCCCGCAATTGCCCAGTGACCGTTGCTTGGTGTGCCGCGTCCCTCTATAAAACACCGAACTCATATTTTTTAACTAGTCGATTTTATCCCGGAATTTCATCTAGACTGTTTCGTCGATTTTGAATCACACATCCGGTTCATAACCGGGTGATTAAATTTTTGGACTACGTTTGTGGATGGAGCTTTATAACAGTTATCCCGTGCCGAGCCTTTGCAATTGCAACGTCGGTCCCGATCCGCTTTCAATGCGTATGACCTGCAGCTTAGACGGACTGTCGCCGGCAACGCTCCGGCATATTCCTCCAACTTCCGAGACCATCCAGACAAAACCGTTCCCGATTCGAGGTGAGTCCCAGAAACAACCAATAACAGAAAATCAGTGGTGCGAAGGTAAAACACAACACTTCCATACCGGAAGGTGTGGATAACGTAGATAACAAATAAATAATAATATGGATAATACAAAATACTTCCATACCACATATTACCTGTGGTACGTAAATATTTGACGTAGTTAAATTAACTATTTTTGAGGCTGTATGGATCGAAAATGTCAAAAAACTTGCTATGCAAATTGTGAAACCCTCCTAAATTCAAAATAGGTACATCCTGTCACCAGAGTATAAAACATATCCGCGTTCTCTGCAAGGTAATGCAACGATTTTAAGGCCAAGGACGCCAAAATCGGTTCATTTTCGTGACCAATATATTGGAATCGGAAACATTCCATTTTAAGAAATTTGAAAAAGGTTGAGCGTTGAAAGATCCTGAAAGATCTTGATTGCTATTTTTGTGTGAATTTTGAATAAAATTGATCGACTCCTGAGCGTAACCCACAGTTCTATTTGATAAGTTCATTCATAAGTTAGATAGGTACTTATTGAAACTAAAATTTGGATTGTGTGTAAATACGTGTACTTGCTTTTTTGATGCTAAGGGTTTCAAATTGAAGGAATGGTTCAAAATGCATGCATTCAATCTTGTAGTTTGTAATACACTGCTCTGATACATGTTCAAATTGGGTTGGTAGAAAGTAATGAAAGGCTTCTAATTCATGGGGATCCGGCCTTCTGGGTGAAGCCTGTCGGTATAATTGGAAGAAGCCATGGAACTCTCTATCAGACGCTCAAGCAGCAATTATTGCAAGAACAGTGGGAATGTTCAAGGATGTGCAGCAAGAAAAGTCTGCAATTACGCTTGGACGTAATTGCAATGATGGATGAGTGCGTTAGACGTCTAGTACAGGATGCTCCGATCCTTAATACGTATATTTTTCAAAAGAATAATCAAGTACCTACCTACTTATTTAAGTTTTTTATTGTTATATTTGGGATTTTTTAAAACAAAAATCCCGCATCAATAGTAGCTCTCGAATGATTCATGCTCTTCTTGGCCCGACCTGATCATAGTCCAATTCCGAATTATGAGAGCTATAATTGTTTATTATCGCCATCTAAGCGTGAAGCTTTTAGCATCTTCTAACCTGTGTGGCACACCGCCATATTGGTGTGAGTACATTTTGTCACTTACCGACAGCTGATCCCTTGCTAACACCATTTTCTGCGGAACTGGGATTGTCGGCATAGATTTGCATCCAAATGGGACTTCCTCGGAACGTTGGGTTAAATTTGCATAACAAAATAGCGTCGTAAAAACGATTCTTTTATACGACGTTCCTAACCATCTTAATTTAGGTGCTATGGTGTTACCTTACTTGTCACTTTTGGTATTTTTCCATTTCTCATTCAAGATACAGTTTACTTCCACGTTCAACCTTTCCGTCACAATATAAAATAATAATACGATCCACAATAGAATAATGATACGATCCACAGAATTCACCTTGAATTCAATTTGTTACGTTGTTTACTTCTTGATGTTTTCGCTTAAAAATATAACATGAGGTTCCTTGTCTACTCGATAATATTGTTTGATTGTCAAATCAGTGGAGTGCCTTTTGATTGCCTCGTAAAGGTTTATTGAACAATGCTCGAGTCCACGATTTGTTAAGGTACTCAAAACATTTGAGGTATTGGCTAGTATGCATAAAACCGAAGCAAATGCTATTACTTCGGTTACTGCAGTATATGCTTCGATTTCCATTCATGAAAAGAATCTGATGTAAAGAATTTCCATTCATGAAAAGAACTATTGAATATTTTGTGAATGAAAATCTAAGCATTTACTGCAGTAACTGGAGTTACTGCATTTGCTTTGATTTTATGCATCCTATAGGATGGCTATAGCCATTTCGTGACTCCTCGTTCGTAATAATAATTATTAGGTATCTTAATAGACGCACAACACGATGACAATTATTGTCATCTCGCCGATTTACGCGTCTATCATTCCTATTACGTTGAACCAACCGAACGTAGGTCATCCTAATTTTGTTCACGAGATATGAAATTTAGCAAGAGCTAATTATGTGCAGATTATTGATAATCGAGCGTTGAGCGATGTAAGACTCGTGATTGACGCATGGCAATTCGAAATTTCTTCATATAGGTGTTGTTACAGTGTTGTGATGTAGTCATTGTTATTGTGTTGGTAAATGATTAAATGATTATTCGTATCGTATTATCGTCCCTTGAATGGCAACAGCGGCTATCTCAGTTTGTTATTGTAGTGTATAGCTGGTGTTGCTTTTACTCTTTCTATAGTTTTACTTTATTGAAGATGTGTATAAACACGCAATTTTCGTACCATTTCCACCCGAGGGCAGGAAGGGTTTGGATTTGTAAGGCCTACAAGTCCGACGTGGCTTCTATCGATCGGCAAACTGAGGACAGGTCCGGAAGGCGGGGAGAAGCTTCTCATGATAGGTTCATAGGGACACTGTTCTTACCCTATGTTAAGAATTATCAACTACCCATAATAAACAATCTCTCTACTACGAAGATTTCCTCTTGAGTTAGGTACTTAATATTTCTTAGATTAGATGTGGATTTTCGACGAAATGGTTTTTATCAAACAGTGAACGAAGCAGATTGATTAACTTATCAAAATGTTGAAGCATATCGTGTAAAATATCGACGGCAAAGTGGTGAGACCTCGTATCTCCATTTTGTTAAAACCGCCACTGTTCCTATGGCACCCTATGAAACCACATTGAATTTCCATGACATCTCCAATGTGCACGTGCAGGTACGAAATTGGAGATACGAGGTCTCACCACTTCGCCGTCGATATGTTATCTACGCAAAACTGGTTAAGGCCCGATCCCACTATCCGGCTCCGAGACGTCCGTCGATCCGGCATGCCGGAACAGTGACAAGTGCGACTGGGCCGACCGCAGCGACCCTTGAGGTTTTTTGTGGAAAGTGCATTGATAACCTGACACGGAAAGACGGTGTGTGGGTGTGGTGGGGTCGTGTGAGGGTGAGGGAAGTTGTCGGGACTCCATGTTGAAATTGTCACGTCTTCAGTTTGATATAAATATTAAAAAAATATATATATTCCATATATATTCAGTAATTTGACAGTCCCTGGTCAATTGTGATTTTATCCTGCATTCTCCATCGTCTCCAAATTCGAGGTAAGTACGTATGTAATAATTAAATAGGTAGGTGCTCCGTGAGTTTATTTATTTACTTATGTAGCTTATTCTGGAGATAGAAAAGTCGGTGATATCGGACGTTGGTTCCCTCTGGGTACGTTTTCTATTATTCGGGTTTTAATTTATTGCTGCAAATAATTTTGTGCAATAAATTAGTAAAATATTTAATTATAAAATATTAATATTCTTCAATATATATGCCCTTATAATATTATACATAAATGTATACCTAACTATTTATATGAATATTTTTATAGGTATTACTAGAATTTAGTACCTAAATATTGTAGTTATAAATATTAATATTTAATATTTATAAATAAAGTATTTAGGTACGTAATTACTGTAAAATTATTATTTTATAATTTATAAAATTATTATAATTTTATTGTATTGTCAACTATGTACGCGCCTGCTGGTTAGCATACATTACACCGCTGTATATAACGGATAGGTAATGCTAGAAACTCGACCTCTATAAATGCATCATGTTCAATTTTAGGATACGCTGATGATGCCGAAGGAAACCCAGGGCTTTGGAGAAAAAATGGCACCGCCCCCGGGATTCCGCGCATAGGAAGACAAGGTAGTGGACATCACACTCAATCAGCAGGTGCAGAAACATAGTACTCGTAATTTGGTACATGGAGTTTATATTTTTATTTACAGGCTTTCTCGACCTAGTGTACGAATGAGTGATCATTAGGAGCCGGGTGTATAGGTCTTAACTGCGTCATGTGAGCCCATAGAGGTGGCTCATACAACCATTTCTGTGTTCTAGCAGCATGTTGATACTTTACCTGTTTTGTTTCAGCTGTAACTCGCGACAAATTCAAGACCATATTTAACACAACTATGCAAGTGCCTTGGCCGGCTA
Source organism: Nesidiocoris tenuis (assembly GCA_036186465.1). Lineage (NCBI taxonomy): Eukaryota > Metazoa > Arthropoda > Insecta > Hemiptera > Miridae > Nesidiocoris > Nesidiocoris tenuis. The sequence goes on along the minus strand of AP028915.1, from coordinate 5,150,242 downwards.
ACGTCGTTTGATAATCGATCAGCTCAATAAAAATAAATTGTTTACTTACATTCAATAAGGTTTATTCATTGTTTAAAACCAGATTCTATAAAACAGTAAAACTTAAAAAGTAAAGCAGTACTAGTACGTAAGTAAGTACTTAAAAAGAGTAAAAACAGTACAAATTTACTGATTCGGCCATATTTGATTAATTCGTAAATTTTTCAGCAAACAAAAATGTATTCGTAAATCTTTCTCCGAATAAAAAATTATTCACAAATTTGGCTGGTGAATTCGTGGGTTTTCCAGTACCTACTTCCCACTCAGATATCGAAGAATTCCTGAATTTTGAACCCAAATACCGTCTTTCTCGCAGCGAAAATTTACGAATACGATTTTATCCGTATGTTTTTCTGTAAGTACACATATATTCGTATTCGTAAATGCCAGTACGAATAAAATCGTATTCGTATCCGCAAGTTTGGGATCTTAACGAATATTCGTGTTGTATTTACGAATACGCCCATCTCTACTACTACCTAGGTAGGTAAAAAAAAAATGCGCAATAATTTTTTTTGACAAAATTAACAAAGCAGACAGTGTTTTCAATGAAAATTTATTTCAAATTTCTTCACCAAACAAATGGACGAACAACCTGGAAATTCTTCCGGCTCTTTGTTCTGGAGGGACAGCTATAATAAAAGCAATGAAACATATTCTCAAGCAAGTTCGCAATTTCTCGGCACGAAGCGGTTGGGACTGAAGCGATGAAGTGGCCTGAGATTCCAAGTTCATCTGTAACAAATGGAAATAGAGTTTACCATCTGCCAGTTTACCAACTGATTACCATCTACCGGTATTAGCAAAAAAACCTAGGTTATATCCACTTTATCAATACTTGATTGCCGGAAAATCAATTATTACCAATGATAGTCATTGCTTGTTCAGATAACCAACGATTGATAAAGCGGCATTCAATGTTCAGCGGTATGGCTTACTTACAGCAAGACACGATGAGATGCTTCCAGCCTGCTTCATCGACGGAAGTAGAAACGTCATCAACCCATAGTGCTTGTATTTTTTTTTTTTTTGGGTCTCATCGGTACCAGCCCCTGAATCATGAAGGTTAAATTTCACGTCACAGAAGTAGGTAGGAGTGTACACTTTGGCCACAATGAAGCTCACGGACCATGGTATGTAACTTGACTACTCAAGAAATATGTACTCAAAACTCACAACATTCACTCAAAACTACTCAAGAAATATGTACCTGACGTCTTTGAAGCCTCTATTTTCCTATGCGACCGAGAAAAGGCATCCCTCATGCTCGTCCACTTCGATTTGCATCCTGGGACCGAAAACAAGCCATGTAAACTTAAATACATTTCCATAAGGCCTGTTCGGACGAGCCAGTCCTGGGCAGTCCCGGACTAGTTTCTAACGCTCAACAAATTCATCGAATCATATGGCTCGGATTTGTTTGTTGTCAGTATCGAAAAGTCCTGGACAGTACGGGACTGCTTCTCCGAACAGACCCATAAACGTCGGCCAATATTTGACGAGAGTTTAAAAACGAGTGGTCAAGAAACTGCCAATCTTTAGTAATTTTCACTCACCTGACTTCCCAACCGCCTTGTCTACCTCAGCCCACAGAGGGGCGCCTTCAGAGGGGCCTGCTCATACTCCCGGGAGGCCACGTTCCAAAGGGCTGGCCGGGCCTGCACTGCGTATATTATTTCGATTTCCTCATTTACTGTCCAACTCTGCAGGCGGGAAATTTAAGAGAAAACAGAATCAGAGCTTAATTCGAGAAGACCGAATCGTCGCTTAACAAATTGGACAGAAGTTAACTGCAGTTGGTTTGTTGGTACAAACCTTATGTAGTAACAATAATTCCGCGATGTAGGTACACGAGTGCGTTCAACTGATGCCGTTAACTGACCGACAATAAAAACATAGAATTCATCAAAACATTCACTTACCGTCATTTTTCAGTCGGAGTAGGTGCTCAGAATGAAAAATCAACAATGTTTCAGCGATGGCACAAGAGATAAGAAGTATGTAAACAAGGGAGATAATGAGTCCGTTGAAGGTTTCAATCACTGCTACAATCGTACGGCACGGGGGCGAAAAATTCAGATTTCTGAATTTCTTGACGTCCGTCACGGTGGGGTCGCTCAGCCAATCAAATGACAGGATTATCCTTCCCGAGCCGGACGGCCTTGCAGTTGCCTCCGGCTCCACCAGGGGCGCCACTGACTGTTCCGTCTCGAACTGTTCCGGCACGGAACAGGTTCCTGAGCCGGACGTCTTCGAGCCGGATAGTGGGATCGGGCCTTTACAAGGAATTCAATTACTTTTATCGTCCCTTTCTGCGCGCACGATTTCCCATTCGCTGGGCCGTGTTAAACAACAAGCTTTGCTGTCAGTTATGTTTATGCTCTTTTTCTCATCGTTCATTTTGCAAATTTAATTTTTCTGGCCATTCTCCACGAGGTGTGAGGCTTGGGAGATAGAGACCGGTGATGCGACGGACACTTGGCCTTCACGCTATGGGTTCATTGTCGCGCGAATATTCAGCAACTGTTATCGAATATTCGAACGCCTGCTGTTCTCGTCTGTACAATATACTTTATCATTTCTCACGTGTACCAACGTTAATACGCTTACGTACCTGTAATTGAATGCGTGTTCAACACGGTACCGATACATGTATCGGTGCATGCATGCACTGAGAAATTTTAGCATACATTTCTCCAATTAGGTATCTAATTTTATGAAGATAACTTAGGTGTTAGTAAAATGCTATATTCTGTTATAATTAATTGATCTTATATTACAATTATACATAATTGATAATTTTGTTATGAATCTTCGGTTATCGAGCTCGTGGACAGGTCCAAATGGGACAGACGCATGACGAAATGGGTTATTTTTTACCGGGAAAGTTGAGGGCGATGGATGCAGTGAAATATCACAAAATACGACAAACGCCTTTAATTGTATTTTTTCTGCAGACCAAGATTTCTCAAAATTTCTTTGGACTCGAAAAGGTTGAAATTAACACAATAAAAAATCTAGCGCACTACCGGGTAATACCATTGTCCTACTATAGATACCTATAGCGATTCAGATATATCTGACATATATGTGATTCAGGTCCTACATGCCCACATTCCGTACACGTGACCGACTTGTTTGTTTACCTATGCTTGTTTTTTAAAGAAAAACAGAACAAAAACACGAGTCATCTGACGGCTAATTCGCGCAAACAATCTAATAACGATGGCGCCTCAACATTTTTGTGTGGGCTTCCCTTCTGTTTGACCTCCAAGGCCAACGCCGTATTTATAAACGAGTTTCGTCCCGGGGGCTTGGCAGACGTCAGATGAGACGGAGACGTTTGCGACCGACTCATCGGCTCGTCCGTTTCCTTCTCCCATTGATCGCTTGTTTTTTTTTCCGAGTTTTTGTTTAATATTTAAATTTACACCCGACCCACCACAAACAACTGCTTAGCCGGGCTGGTGGGCGATGGGCGTTACTGAGGCGAATCCGTACGGAGTCAGGTGATGTTCCGTCGGCCAATCAACGTCTTGCGTGCTTGGCCGCGGCGGGTGTTTTTTTCTCGTTGCTCACCCTGCCGCGACTTCGCCAATATTTTTTTCATCTAAGAAAAAATCGACATAAGCAGATCAAAAGGAGGACATAAGCAATTGAAGATGACACCCATTATACGATGTTGTCTCATCACATAGGAGGGGGGGTCAACATCAACCCTCAGGGTCGGTATGTCAATTGACATAAATCAAGTATCAAACTGCCAGCAACTCCTATTGACAACATTGGCAGGGACGCGCATATAAAAAATTCTAGGTGAATATAAATCTAGGTACTATGACAGTAGCTCTAAGTTTCATTGATAAACAGGCTCTCAACCTCTCAACAATAAAGTAGGTCCCCATGACACCTAAGGAGTCCTCGTTTTCGGTTAACCTTTTCCCACCATGGCTGGTAATACAAATTAGCCATCATCGGGTCTTCTTTCCAATCTTTCAGGTCGGCTCCGAAATTTTAAGGTATATTTGCCATATTCTCTCAATTTTGTCAAAAGTTTCTTTCGATTTTTAACCAAATTTCACCTTCCTCAAAGGCCAACCATCTTATTAAATCTGTCAACACTTACATTACGCTGTGCGTTGCAGTCTGCGTCATCTTAATTCAAGACATCTCAATTGTGCAATGAATTGGCACTGTTATTCATTTATTGCGAGTCTCGTCCGATTCGACGTCCGCCATTCGAGTGATCAAGCAGTCCCCCTATGAGTCGAGCCCACTTACGTTGATATCATTTTATCGATGAAGATAACGGGATAGTGCTGCGAAAAAAAATCTCCCCATTGTGACACAGTTGTTGATCGATTTTACAAATCATCCTGCTGTTGATTCTGATTTGCGGTTATGGGAGCGAAATACAAAAGATGTGAGTTAAAACATGTTTTGTGCTGTATTTTGTTGTCGGATTTTGAAGTTTTTTTGAGCTATGGTTGAATTGCAACCTACGTTTTAGGGCAATCTTATTGGGACAAATTGGGTATTTTCACCATGCGTAGTATTCATATTTAAAATGTATGAAACTAATACCTAACTGTTTTTAGCAATTATAATTTATTATTGTTTATGAATTTTCGTATTACTCTTCTATTTTGAAGTGGGAAAGGTTGATTAATTATTTATTACTTTTATGACCTGTTACTAAGTATGTGATAATAGATTATTTGGTTTTCGCTTCAGTTGCTATTTAGTTCCATAGTAATTCCATAGTAATGGAAAATTCCATAGTAAGAGAGAAGGTGCCCATCGATGTACTCGAGTACAATTATGATGAATCAGATCGTTAGACTTCTTTTACTCAATGCTCGTCTTTTTATTTGTAAAATCGATTCGATATTCTTTACAATACAATGCAAACAATGTGTATAGAAGAAGGTTGTTCACATATGACAATTGGAATTTCACAGAGAGAATAATGAACGATCGATCTTTCGACCGATACGTCAGACGCTTGGTCGTTGATCTTGAAATAGATCGGCTCACTTTAGCATTGGCACTTGCATTTGACAGTTGATGTGTCAGTGGCGCCGGGTTCCTTTTTCTTCCGTCGATTTTGTTGATATTCGCTTTAAAATATCGTTTTATAAGAATGATTCAAAGTTCAGTGCTTTAATAGATACTTCAGTAATTTCATTTTCCTATCCGCGGTGTGCCATACTCCAGCTCGTTACGCGACAATCGAGTGAAGCCAAGTGTTTCATTGCAGATTCGGATTCTACACCCTTTGAAACGTAAAATTCTCAGAGTAGGTTAGAAAATGTTTTTCTCTCGCGCGACTGCAATGTTTTGTTATTGAATGATAAACCAAAATGAATCACTCGTGAGCCGATTTGTACCAGACCTGATTATGTTGGATGATTCAGTGTACTGAAGTGGGACTTCTTTAGAACTGCACGATAGCTTAAAATCTGCTCATTCGATCATGACGCTTCATCACATCATCACCGGGTGATATTCAGTATTATATTACTCAAGTTCATGGCTGAAGTTACCTACGTCAAAAGACCAATCTACATTGGATTGCTCAGTATGTTGAAAATTTATTATGATCATTACATTTACCTACTAATTAGAACATTAATTAGAATTTTTAATTTAAGTGCAAAATGAAAGGTTTCATGTTATTGAAAAATAAAACCTTCAACATTATCTCTATCGGTTTTTTTGCTTTTAGCTCAAACTTTTATTTGGTATTGCAATTATGCTTTTTCGTGTACGGAATACCCGCCCGCTCTGCCCAGGAGCACTTGGCTTCAAAACCCGCAATACTAAAACGTTATGCTGGTCAGCGGGTCTGCATACCCTAGGTAGTAGTAGGTTCCACCTACTCGCCCAGTAACTGGATTTGAACTTGAAACGCATTTTGTAAACCTACCCCCTAAATCAAACTCAAACCCACACTGACACTTAAACTGAAACTCAAACTGAAACTGAAACTTAAACTGAAATTCAGCCTCAAAATGATACTGAAACTCAAAGTCCAACTGATGCTGCTACTCAAACTCGAATTGAGACTCAAACTTAAACTCGAACTGAAACGAAAACTGACACTAAAACTGAAACGAAAACTCAAACTCAAATTGATATTGCCCCTCGAATTCGAACTAATACTCAAACTGAAACTGACAGTTAAACCGAAAAGAAAACTGAAACTAAATCTCAAACGGATACAGATTCTCAAACGTATATTGGTACTCAAACTGAAGCGAAAACTCAGACTAAAGCTTAAACTCAAACTGACACTAAAACTCAAACTTGGGCTCCAACTGAAACTCGAACTCAAACGCGACTATTCCTTAAACTCAATCTGAAACTAAAACTGAGACTGAAACTAAAACTAAAACTACAACTGAAACTGAAAATTAAACTCAAACTCAAACTTTGAGTGTGAGCATCAGTTTGATATTAAGTAAGTATTGATATTATCAGTTTGAGTTTCAGTCTCAGTTTAAGTTACGGTTTGAGTTTCGTTTTCGTTTGAGTTTCAGTTTGAGTATCAGTTCGAGTTACAGTATCAGTTTCAGTTTGAGCTTGGTATTAGTTTCAGTTTGAGTTTGAGTACCAGTTTGAGTTCGAGTTCGTGTGTCTGTATCCGTTTTAGTTTACCTTTCCTTCGACCTTCGAGTACGAGTTTGAGTTTTAGTTTCAGTTTGAGTTCCCGTTAGAGATCTTTTTTCCTGCTGTTTGAATTGTAGCCATAGGCTCGAAACATTTTTTTACCCGATCTAATCGGCTTCGAAAACATTTCCGTACCAGTTTCGTGCACTCACCGTAATCAATGCTTCACCAATTATCTCCTGCCAAATTGTCGATTATCTTGACCTATTGAGGCTCTGTATTCACGCGCGTTTCACGTGATTAATACGAGACAAGTTGTTTGAGTGGGTCACGTGAGGTAAATACGTTTCCGCGTGCCGGGACGTTGTTTTCTTTAGTTATCTGATATGTGTAAAGCAATACAAACACAATGTCCGTTATATTGCTTGTGTGCGGAACAACTTGAGTTTTATTGTCAATTATTTGGTTAATTTATGGGCCAACTGTGGCGGAAGGGATCTTGCGAAACAAAAGTTTATCGGAAATTATCATATCTATCGAGTATGCTGGATCAGGTTTTGATCAGATTTCATAAATTCTTCCACCGGCTTACCGGGGAAGTCTGCCATTCGGTATCACTATTTTTTAAATATTTTTTAAAATCTTTTTTAAATATTGGTGGAGCTACAACCAAAAATGTACCTAGCATATATTTTCGTGTACGGCCAAGCTATTGGCCCGTTTTTTTATTTAAGAGTATTTTTTCGAATGGGTGGCCGAGTGTTGCCTAAGCTGCCTCTGCCTAAGAAGTCCAACCGTTATCTTTTTAACGTTGTTTGGTTGACTGTTATTCGTGCCTAATTTTATTATTCGGCATTCTATGCACTTCCAGCTTATCTTCTATTCGGTTATCAATTTTTCAGTCGTCCCCGGTCTTATCAAATAGCGTCATATTCATTTTATATAACTTTCCGTATATCGGCCTCTTCGACGTTGTTGGGGTTTATCTCGGTCGGATATTTCTTCGCATACCCTTGGACACCCCTTCCTCGTCTAGTAGACCATCCGATCGTCAGGTTCAAGGGTGGGGCCGTGTAAATCTAGTAGGCTTCAGTAGAACTCTAGTGAAAGGTAATCCCTTCGGAAGTGTAGCCTCCTACAGTTGTCTGGACAGACACCAATACTAATATCCAATAGACATTCTTTGTGACTTACTGTGAGTTATTGCCCCGAGTCCAGTGTCCTTAATCGCCTGCTCGGTCGATCCTTTACGCCCAGTCTACCGTCCGCTGCTCAACCGCTAGGGTGTTTTGTGCACAATATTGGTTTGCAAAATCATTTTTCAGCTGGGTTTATCAATTTATTTTAAAAAACTATCGGCACTTTAATAGAATAGTTCCTTGGGGATAGATATCCAATAGTAATTTACTGACAATTTTAATCTGAGTGTGTAGATGAGTTCGGCTTTCACCAAGCATCTTTCCAAAAATTTTCCAACACGTTAAATTTACAGAGTCGTTGTTGCTGCTGGTAGCTTCATTAACAAATGCGGGACCAATAGCAACTAAAAAATTGTTGAATTTAACGTGGCATTAAAAAGCTGGCCCCGAAATTAATTTTACCTAACAAAGCATTTTTTTCGACACTTTGATTTGCCTTAAAATAGCGATTAGTTAATCATTGAAACTTATTAGACATATCACTAACGTCTCCATATCAGGCACTGTTTTAGGCTAATATTACAAGTTCGGTGAAATTTAACTTAAAATGAATTGATAAGCCCAGATTTAGAGAAGTTTCAAATTCGTCCAAATCTGGCTTCGATAATTTTGTCCTCAATTTTGAGAGAAAAGGCCGCCAAACTGAATCGACAAAATTCAGCCGACTCGGACATCATGAGGCGACGATCAACGTTTCAGAGACAAGTGTCCATAAGAATAGGTGAGATACCTACGTCGTTTTTGTCCTTATTTAATTCCTTCCACCGTCATTCCGTATCTTATCTGGCTGATGGTTATTTTCTCATTGGTCGAGTGGTGTTCTTTGGAAATAAAAACCCCACCAGCTTTATTGAGGCGGTGCATTGCCAAGGAACGAACAGTTTCTCGGCCGCGATGAAACGGGAAGGCGTTCGGGTTCATTTCACTCGGGTCATGTGTGAGTCAAATAGTGCATTGTCCCTAATGTAAGGGAAATTGGTATCTTTAAGGAAATTTAATTGTATGTGATAATTTGAGTTGTATCACGTTCTTTGTTATTAGTTTGGCTGTATTTTTACCAGTGGCGAAACGATCAGAAAAAATATATTATATTCCTATCAAACTTTCAATAAGGCCTGAAATTTGCAAAAATGCCAATACCGTGCGTTACTGAATTGGTATAGTTGGTATGGGAGGGATCACTCTGGTAGACATTTCCTGCATGATACACCTACCGTTACTTGCCTGTTTTATACCTGCCTTTTACGAATGCCCTTCCGATAGTGTTAACTACATTGAGGCACGGAAATAGACTCTCATTCGTTCTATTTTGAAGTCTGGCTTTGTAGTCAGTTGTTGAAGGTCCCTTAAGGAGTGGAGACAGTCTTCGTGAACGTTAGACTTCCCAAGTCAGGACCCTAAGGTTCTACCGTATCGTAAAATCAGCTGTATAGGGTGAATTTAGATTCAAAGAATTACTGAAGGACAGTTTGAGGACAAAGACATACCTTTTAAAATACCTCTTTTTTATTCAGGGTAGGACAGGAATTATCATGGTGTAAAGTAAAATTGTATTTTTATATCATAAACATTTAATAAAATTTCCTTCACGGCCTCAGTCCATATATCGAAGAGGCTTTTATACTAATCGTACTGATGGGAAGGACAGGACCTTTTAGGGTCATCAATATTTGAGGCCCTCAATTGTTAATCCAATAAAACGAATCAACTGTCGAAGGAGTAGCATTAGCGTTTTGAGCATATAAGCTTATAAGGTACCTATAATGAAATATGAATTTACCAACTGGACTCGTGTTGAAATTATTGGTAGGGTACCTGTAACGATGTTTCAAGGCGACTTAATCCTCTGCGTGTATGTTTGGCCTATGGTATCGGATTATTCGGCTAGTAAAAACTGCAAGCCTACAAAAGTTTAGTGCATGATGCTGTTGTTGAATAATTTTATACGTTTTTAAGAAACAGTTTTTCTATTTTTAAGGATTTGCTGCCAAAAAATGATAGGAATCTGCTTGGGTACGATCTTTCTCTTTATCGATTGCGCGAATTACTCTTCTCCGGCAGTTTTCGTACCATTTCTCTTCGTCCACGTTTCGTCACCTAATCACGAACGATTTATCTGATTTTACAAAAAAATTTCCTTATTTACAGGGGAGCGAGCAAACTATGTCAACAGCCCGCACGTCATCGCGATGGTCGGTCTACCGGCCAGAGGGAAAACCTACATTTCAAAAAAACTGTCACGCTACCTCAACTGGATTGGTATTAATACCAAAGGTAAAACACTGCAGTAGTGCGCATAATCGTATTGAGATCAAATTGAGAATTGAATGAATTGAGGAATTGAAAATTAGTCAACCCGATTCGCTGTATAATCGCCGTTTAGAAGTTATACCGTTTGTCGTGGGGGCGAGTTTTTTAGATTTTCTTGGACTCGACGAACTTACAGTTTACATCGGAGTTGCTGCCCTGATTCTCTTTGAGCATTGCATTATTGACCCAGTATACCTACTTCAGTCTATGTCGTAAAATTTCGAGATCCCAAAAAAAGCTCGATGGGTAATCCATCCATCCATCCATACGATTAGTTTCCTTATTTGTTCAGATTATTATTGTTTGGGTTTGATGTTCTTATCTCTTGTGCTTATCTTGGGTTTACCGGGTTTATTCCGACACTGCAGGGGGATTTTCCTTTAATTCCCGCGGTCCACAATGTTATTGAAGAATCCTTTGATGAAAATTGTTGTCAGCGCTAAACGAACAAATTTTTTATTTTTAACGCCACCTGGCATTTTTATTGTTTTATTAATCTTTTTTGCATCGGTGTTTCAACTTGCGTGAACTATCATGTACGTTAGTATTGAAAAAACTATAAAAGTTTCTCTTAAAATTTATAGTTTTCAACCTGGGGGAGTACAGACGTCACGTGACAGACGCATACAAGAGCCATGAATTCTTCAGGCCTGATAATCAGCAAGCGATGGCCATCCGGACCAAATGCTGCATCGACGCCCTCAATGACGTCTGTTCTTGGCTTGAGTCCGGCGGTGAAGTTGCTGTAAGTCCTTCTGCCTCAACCGCAACACATCCTTAGAAGATACCTATCTTTCTAAAGGAATCCTTAAAAATTGTAAACATGATTTTTTATAATTTTTTTTTTTGTTACCAACATGATTTTTTTTAGGTTTTTGATGCTACCAACTCGACATCGGACCGTCGTGTCCTTATCCACGACATAGTCGTCAAGAAAATGGGCTTCAAACTCTTTTTCGTCGAGTCCGTCTGTGACGATCCTCAGATCGTCGAGCAGAACATAATGGTGAGATATCTGAGAGATAACTGCCGATACTATTTCTAAATAGTCAGTAGAGAAAAATGGTTTCAGAGGATGAGATAATGATGAGGTACTTTGTAGCGTAATTGATGGATTAAAGAAATTATAATTTTTCTCAAGATTGCACTTTTAATCGACTTCAAAAGGCGGTTAATTAGGTTGTCTTGTAGTTGTCTTTTTTTTAATTTACAAGGAAGAAAAATTTAGCCATAGCGAAACCTTGACCATTTTTCCAATTTGAAGGAGGTGAAGGTGAATTCGCCCGATTACACCAACATGCCTAAGGACATGGCATTGAACGATTTCCTTTTGCGAATCGAGCACTACAAGGAGAAATACGAGCCGCTTGAAGAAGACACCGAAGCGCATCTGAGCTTCATGAAGATTTACAACACGGGAGAGAAAGTCCTCGTACATAAGCATGAGGGTCATATACAGTCGAGGATTGTCTACTACCTCATGAACATTCACATTGTACCGAGAACAATATACATTGCTCGGGTAAGTTCCACGCTGTGTTAAATGTCGATATCAGTTTCATAATTTGAAATATTCAATCAAAGTTTCAAATCCGAAAGTCTCAATCTTCTTATTGGTAAAATTGAGGTTTAATTTAATTTTGAATTTTTTTAAGGGTAAAAAAAGTTCTCATGTTAATTATTGGGGCATGTGGGAAAATTAGGCAGGTATCTGTGATCAAATTCGAGCTTTTCAATTTGTGAATTCATTTGTATACTCTATTTTAGTATGTGTGTTTTGTGCAGCACGGTGAAAGCAAGCACAATCTGGAAGGCCGGATCGGCGGCGACTCTGAGCTTTCGGAACGGGGCCAAATTTTCGCCGACGCCTTGGCCAAATACATTCAGGAGCAGAATATCAGCGGACTTCGCGTTTGGACTTCGTGGCTTAAGCGGACGATTCAAACCGTCGCCAGAATTCCCGCTCCTCAGGAGCGGTGGAAGGCCCTCAATGAGATTGACGCTGTAAGTTAACCTATCACCTAGTTACCCAGATTTCTATGATCGTCCATGTTTATATGAGGAGTGTCGTTTCAAAACCGGCTCAATCCATGTTTTTCCATTTTTCCCAAGTTCATGACCCATCCTATGGGTCCAAATCTGGCTCAATCCGATAGGAAAAACGAAACAGTGGTTTCGCTTAAAGTAGGCTTCACAAAAAAACTTTTTCGTGTTTCCTGGAAAACTTTCAAATTTGGACTGAGCCAATTCTGAAACTAAACCCCTCATTTTTGCAACGTCCTATTTTTAGGGCATTTGCGAGGAGATGACCTACGAGGAAATCAAGTCCAAGTACCCGGACGATTTTACAGCCCGCGATCAGGCCAAATTCACCTACAGGTAGGCTATGAACAATGCTTTGAATTTTTAAAACTGAACAAATTTTTCAATTTTTTCCTATTTTTTTAATTCTTGCCATTGATGCGCAGGTACCCCCGCGGTGAGAGTTACGAAGACTTGGTCGCTCGGCTAGAACCTGTGATAATGGAACTGGAACGCCAAGGGAACGTCCTTGTTGTCAGTCACCAGGCGGTCATAAGATGTCTGCTGGCCTATTTGCTTGACAAGTCCGCGGGTAAGTGAAGAACAGCGATCAAATTTCAAAGTATTAGGGATGATATCCGTGAAAAATTTGTTTTTTATCCTATTTTGATATTTTAAATTCCAGACGAGCTGCCGTACCTTCACGTTCCTCTGCACACAATTATAAAACTTACTCCGGTCGCCTACGGCTGTAAAGTTGACTACATTCCATTTGAAATTGGCGCCGTCGACACCCATAGACCAAAGCCCAAAGTAAGAAGACGCATAAAAATTTGATTCTCTTTACTCGAGTTTGTAGTTTGTAATAAGGAGCTTAGGAGGTTATTTGATACATTTTCGTATCCTATTTAATCTAGGGCAGTTGGCGGCGATTTGTTTCATACAGTTCACCAAGTCCAATTATGCAGCATCCTGAATTGATGCATATGCATTATCAACAAAATATGTCGTCCCGATGTTGATCAGATTAGATATATCTTGAAAATTGGTTCATTATTTCAAACACAATTAAAGGGCAGCAAAAAACGAGGGCCGAAATTTAGATATTTATTGATTTTGGACCCAAATATTTAATATCTAAGAATATCTTCAAACTCTTAGTTTAAGGACGTTTTCATTCCATTCCTGAGCCCCTAACCCAAAAATTAGGAAAGTGCCACTGAGTCCCCTCAGATGAATACATCTAGGCTTGTGTGTTCCTGCTATCCATTTACTGTTCTCCAGAATAATCTATCAGTGATACAATGATCTATTGTGAATAATGAAGTAGGTTTTTGTTGTAGAAAAAATAATGAGCATGCCCGGAAAACGGTTGTGCATATTGTGTATAGTCTGGATTTTGACTTGTCTCATTATAGGCCGCTGGACAACTCAATGGTCATCACATCACGGCATGAAACTAACAAACCCCTCATGGCGTCATAACAAGTGCATTCCGAACCTTCAGCATTGCCTTGCTTCTTATTGGAATACGCCATCATCTTAAGGAATAGCAAAACTCATTTTGCCTATGATCGATGAGAATAGAAATACAGTTTGGAATAAAAAATCCCAATTCTCATCGGTCATTTGCTGGAAGGGGCTTTGTGAACCCTTTTGATGGGCTTTGCAGCTACTAACTAAAAATTGTTACAATTTCCTTGTACCTTGACAGCTCTGGAAATTGTTCTGGAACGTGTGTATTTTAATTTTGACATTGTTACCCCGTTACCAGTTGTTCAAACTAACTGCAGTTTCATGTTACAATTTGTTGAATTGAACGATTTCTCAACACAGAAGGAGCGGATAGAACTTTTGGGTTTATTGTTCAATAATGAACCTAGTAATCGCTCAAAAAATAGTTAACCACCCTAAACTTTGGTGGATTTCGTGTACAAGTACGTACGATCCCAAAATGAAAATAAAAAAATCGGTCCGTTCTCCGTTCTCACTTTTTCCGAGAGATGGATGGAAATCAAATTTTGAGATTTTGACTAAAAACAATCTTGGCCCCGCACTGTTCGTAGGTACTCTTTAATTGAAGATGGAAGTATCGACCCGCAAATTGATGTACCTAGTATGTTTTTGCTAATCCCGATCAGCTGTCAACTCTTTAAGGTCTCCTTTCGGTCCCCTGAATTTGAAAACATGCGCAGGGGATACAAATATATGTTTCAGAACCATAGATCACCCACCACCAGCAACGTTGTTTTTTGTTTTTGATCATCATAGATCATTTCTATTAGATTCCTGAATGCTGATTGGATTAAGACCCCCGAACCAGTAGCGTTAAGGATTCATTCCGTTTTAGAGAGACTTCAACGTCTGACAGTTTGAAGATCCCAATTGAGCTCAAATCATAACGAACAATAAACCCTAGTGCAATACTTTGCAGCGTTCTTTTTTAAATTCAGTTTGGTAGATTAATTTTCTTTATTCTTAAGCGGCGTTAATAATTTGAACGTAACGATTGATTATATCTATACTCTACATTGGATTATTCCTTGGGAAGTTCATGATAAAAGCATATTTTCGGTCTTTGTACGAAACTATCAAATTATAGTGCAGTCAGATATTCAATAATTAAAGTGAGTTGATATACCTAGCTACCCTTAATTTATTATCGCTTGTAGTCCAGTTGGAAAATTCAAACATGGTGCTATTTAGGAAGTTAGCATATTTCTCTAATTTATTCATAAATTTATTGGTATTGGGTTGGAATATCTTTTAGCTGTTTATTTATACTTTTTTCTCGACCTACCTCGCTGAGAACTTCGAATTTGAATACAACAGATCGGAATTCATTTTTGATTACCTATTTCCTCGCAGGTGCCACAGAATCGAAATTACGAATACATTGACAGCCACCCATTCTATGAACTGTTTTATTGGGGGTGACCAAATGTCGAAAATAATTTATCAGCTCAAAATGTAGTAATTTTTTTTTTTTTTTTGAAACGGCGAATCTTACCATGTTATACATTAGATAGGTTATACTTAAGCCCGATTCCCCAAGGGTGAGCCAATCATCATGCCCAAAAGTCTCTCTATGTTATAATTTGTATTTTTTCAGGTTCCAGGGACACTTGAAGAGAAGTTTACTAGAAAATGCTTGCCAGTTTAGGAACTCACTGACAATTGGCGAATTTGAAATTCCCTCCTCCCTATAAATTTCGGATGTTCAAAATTCTTGCAAATAAATTCCTACCGACTATTGACATGGTTATGTGATAATATTATATTTTAAAATAATATAGTTTTGACGAATATTAGTAAAATTAATGGATTGCTAGGGCATCCGTTTATTGTATGTGATACGGTAATATCCTTATGCGTTGTAAGACGTTCTGCATTTTTAATAAATACGAATAAAATCTCTTGAATGTATTTTTCATAAAGATCATTGTTGTATTTATTTTGTTGTTTATACATTGATACGTAGTACTAAATTGTTAATTTTTCAAGGATACAAATATATTTTTATTCTTGGCAGCACTTTTATGGATCATCCATCCCAAAGGCCTTTCAGTCGTCCGTGTAATGCAGGAATGTATTGGTGGGTAAATTTATAATGATACAGTATACAGTCAGGGATATCGAAATTTATTTGAAAACCAACATAAATATTTACAAAGACATTTTAGTACATTTTCCTGTACCTATTTCATATCATCACCTCTTCTTGCTCTTGTTCTTCGTGCGGACGCTCTTCCCTGGTCTCTTGTTCGGCCCCTTTTTCCCAGGTTTGCCGCTTTTCGATGGTCTTTGTTTATCGAATCCCGACGTCGAATCTCTCGTGTTCCGCTTGCTATCTCTTTTTTTACCACCGTGGCCGAATTTCCGATCTTTGAAATTTTTCTTCATCGCGGATTTCTTGTTGGTTTTCGGCCCATTTTGACCAGCTTTCGTCTTTTTTCCGTCCAAAAACGACAGGTCTTTCGTTTCTCCTTTGCGGAATTTCTTCACCTGATCCATCATTTCTTTTTTCGCATTCACCTGAGCAACTTTGGCTTGTGCGTTCAGGGCTTTCTGCAGTTTTTTCTGCCCCCGCATCGCTCTTACTCTTTCGACCCGCTCGGCTTCGGCTTTCTCCTTGATCAGCGCCACCTTGACTTTTTGCATGTGCTGGTCGCTCTTCGCCATTTCAGCGAAGTAATCATCTGGTCTATGAGTGGGTATGCCTGGAATTGACAAACATGCGAATGTTAGAAGTGAAAAAATTCAAGCACTGGATTTCAGGATATCCCTATGAACGTCCATTCAGGCCGTCCATCCAGAAGACGCTGCTGGGTATTATGAATGAGATACGTAGTGCTATCACACTGAAATATAGGTCAACTTACCAAGCTCACGCAACCTTGGCAACGAGTCAAGGACCGCTTTTTGCGCCTGCCTGTAAAATATGCTTTCTCTTTTCAAATCGTCATGGACGACTGGATTTGTTTCAGAATCTTTGAGCTGAAACACGCCAATATAAAAGTATCGATGAGCATAACCTCAAAACCGAACTGACGCAAAAGTCGTTTGTGCATCCAATCACATGGCTTGATTTTTTTAGGGCACTGGGATTGCCTGCCCTAACAGACCCATTTTTCCAATTCCAAGGCTCACGATTCCAAAACATCTCAGTAAATGTAGATTGCGATACCAACCTGAAGGGACAACTCCGGAGCGATCGGAGCTAGCGAGCTGATCACGTCCAATTTCTCGACCCATGGTAAATCCAGCTGAATGTCGGACAGAGTCTCTTTCATAAGCCTTATGTTGTTCGCCAGTTTTCTTTGGGTGGAAGGAAAATTCATTCCAGGCTTGAGGATGCCTTTGGCATACGCTTCTTGCAACGCTTCATGTTCCGAGTCGGTAGATTCATTGTCTTCCATATCCAGCTCTTCGGCTTCCAAATCTCTCAAGGTTTTGTCAGGCATCGTAGTAGGTATTTTAAAATTGAAAAACCTTCCACTTAACTTTCCAGAAAACGCTTTGGTAAAAATCAACTCAAGTAAGTACAACAGCCTTCAACCGAACAACAGTTCTGCATTAGCGTAGTCAGTTGAACTTAAAAAACGAAATGGCCGATATATTATACTTATATAGACATCACGTTCAGCTTACTTGAATATCGGTGATTTCGTTATTTATAAATAATATAAATTAATAACGAATTGCGTATCATTACTTCTAATCGATAAACATTACGCTTACACACCAACAATTACCCACGTGCTGACGTTCAACTGTTACTTCAAGTTCGAAGGAGAAGAGTGACAATAAAAGGCGACGAGCTCAGGGAACGCACAAAGAAGAAGAAGAAGAAGAAGAGCTCAGGGAACCTTCCGTCCTACCACAGGAGCCTTGGTAGACAAACAGTCAACTTCTATGATGATAATATGATTAGTAGTAATAGCTAGTAATAACTTCTATGATGAGTAGTAGTAATAGTATGATAATAATAATAATAGTAGTAGTAGGTAATCCTCCAAGAGCTTATCGCCATTTTTGGACCTTTACGGGAATTCCAGCTGGACCGTGGTCCACATTAAACTTGGATCATGAATCACCCAGGGAGGTGGTCATTTTCCATAAGATCCATCATGTCCCCTGCCACCACCTTAGCCACACCGAGAACGGGCCTGCAAAACCAACTCAATATGAAGAAAAACTCGAACTAACAATTAAACTTGAAGTCAAACTCACAATGAAACAGAAACTCGAACTTATAATCAAACTCACAATGAAACAGAAACTCTAACTCTTTATCGAAATCAAAGTCAAACTCTCAGTGATTCAGGAACTCCAAATGAAACAGAAACTCAAACTCACAATGAAACAGAAACTCAAACTCAGAATCAAACACCAAGTCAAACTCACAATGAAACAGAAACTCAAACTCATAGTGAACCTCCAATGAAACAGAATCTCAAACTCAAATCAAAGTCAAACTTACCTTAAAACAGAAACTGAAACTCGTACTCAAACCCCAAGTGAAACTCACACTGAAACAGAACCCAAAGTCATAATCGAAATCGAAGTCAAACTCACAATGAAACAGAAACACAAACTTATAATCGAAATCGAAGTCAAACTCACAATGAAACAGAAACTCAAACTCACAATCGAAATCGAAGTCAAACTCACAATGAAACAGAAACACAAACTTATAATCGAATTCGAAGTCAAACTCACAATGATACAGAAACACAAACTTATAATCGAAATCGAAGTCAAACTCACAATGAAACAGAAACTCAAACTCATAGTGAACCCACAATGAAACAGAATCTCAAACTCAAATCAAAGTCAAACTTACCTTAAAACAGAAACTAAAACTCATACTCAAACCCCAAGTGAAACTCACACTGAAACAGAACCCAAAGTCATAATCGAAATCGAAGTCAAACTCACAATGAAACAGAAACACAAACTTATAATCGAAATCGAAGTCAAACTCACAATGAAACAGAAACACAAACTCATAATCAAACACCAAGTCAAAATCAAATTGAAACAGAAACTCAAACTCACAATCGAAATCGAAGTCAAACTCACAATGAAACAGAAACACAAACTCACAATCGAAACAGAAACTTAAACTCATAGTCTAACCCCAAGTGAAACTCACACTGAAACAGAACCCAAAGTCATAATCGAAATCGAAGTCAAACTCACAATGAAACAGAAACACAAACTTATAATCGAAATCGAAGTCAAACTCACAATGAAACAGAAACTCAAACTCACAATCGAAATCGAAGTCAAACTCACAATGAAACAGAAACACAAACTTATAATCGAAATCGAAGTCAAACTCACAATGAAACAGAAACTCAAACTCACAATCGAAATCGAAGTCAAACTCACAATGATACAGAAACTCAAACTCACAATCGAAATCGAAGTCAAACTCACAATGAAACAGAAACACAAACTTATAATCGAAATCGAAGTCAAACTCACAATGAAACGGAAACTCAAACTTATAATCGAATTCGAAGTCAAACTCACAATGATACAGAAACACAAACTTATAATCGAATTCGAAGTCAAACTCACAATGATACAGAAACACAAACTCACAATCGAAATCGAAGTGAAACTCACAATGAAACAGAAACACAAACTTATAGTCGAAATCGAAGTCAAACTCACAATGAAACGGAAACTCAAACTCCCAATCGAAATCGAAGTCAAACTCACATTGAAACAGGAACTCAAACTCAGAATCGAAATCGAAGTCCAACTCATAATGAAACAAAAACACAAATTCATAGTCAAACTCTCAATGAAACCTAAACTCAAACTTGGAATCAAACTCACAACGAAAGAAAAACTCAAACTCATAATCGAACTCGAAGTCAAAATCACAATGAAGCCGAAACTCAAACTCATAATCAATCTTGAAGTCAACTTCACAGTGAAACTGAAACTCAAACTCACAATGAAACAGAAACTCAAACTCCCAATGATGAGGAAATTTAACTCATAATTGAACTAGAACTCAAACCAACAATGAAGCAAAGTTTCATTTTTGTTTCATCGTGAGTTTGATTATGAGTTTGAGTTTCCGTTTCATTGTGAGTTTGATTTTCTGTTTCATTATGAGTTTGACTTTGAGTTTGATTATGAGTTTCTGTTACATTGTGAGATTGAGTTTCGGTTTCATTGTGAGTTTTACTTCGAGTTTGAGTTAGGTACCTATTGTTTCTTAGTGAGTTTGACTATGAGTTAGAATTTCTGTTTCATTGTGAGTTCGACTTCGAGTTTGATTATGAGTTGTAGTTTCTGTGTTATTGTGAATTTGACTATGCGATTGAGTTCCAATGCTGTCTCATCAGTCTCACCCTTGGTAGTCATTAGGTGTACGTTTCCATTCATCGGTTACAGATCATCATTTGAATTCTCATCGGAGTGAGATTGTGAGCAGGTTGAATGCAAAATTTCCTCAGTTTTGGTCTTGAAAGTCTAGTGGGGGTGCCTGGTTGGTGTCGATACCTGGTGGCGCCTCTCCGAGTTTCCATTTTACTTCGCGACCCATCGAGGTGCAGAGACGAGACAGCAGCGAGTACGTCCTCCTTCAGTTCCTCACTAGCGGTTCTGCATCCTGGTCGTGGTCGGGTTCGTGTCCGTTTCGGTCTTTACTGTGGTGATTTCAACGACCTGTTCGTGAAAATTGGAGAAGTTCTGCCGCGTTATTCACTGATTCGTCCATTTTTGAGTGTTGTGGTTTCATCCGTAATTTTTAAAGCTTACCTGTCGTTCATTTGGCATTCCTCAGCGAAGAAGTTGAAGAAGCCGTTGGTCGTCGACCAAAAGTTTGTCTTCGTTCTTCGCCAGCCGCGGCTCCCCTCCACGCGGGATTTCCTCGATGCGCTCTCGATCAGGACTCATGCGGCCGGCCGCCGCTTCGTAAACCATTTGTCTAATTTATTTTTGACTTGGAGAGCAATCGCCAAAACCGGTCCATCCTGGAGGATCTTTACTGGAAAATGGACGGGGAATACAAAAGTAAGCCCCTACCAACAATCAATTCGACGGACGAAGCGGACGAGGCTACAAACGAAGACGATCCTTGCATTCCGCCGTCGAACAACGCGAAACGCAAGTCGATGGAATCTCTGAGCAAAACGCGTGACGATTCCGTCGACGTGGAGAAGAACGCTATCAATGCTGACAACTCGAAACATAATGCAGTCAAGACGGTTACTGCGAATTCGAATGACAAGAAACCCACTAGGTTCAAATCCGTTAAATTTAATCCGCCGACTTCGAAATTTGAACAGTGGGCCTCCAGTAAAACCGGACTGTCAAGACTGGGCCTTCTGCTCCTGGCGTTCCTTCTGTTCGCGTTGTTCGCTCTGACTTTGGCCATTCTCATTATGAGTCTCATTTGGCCTTCAATACCGCACGCTCTCATGTTTGACGTCTGCCGGTCGCCGGCATGCCTCATCGCATCGTCCGAGGTAGGTGCTGGTCACCAATTTTAACTACTGCATTGATATTTAAAAATATAATGATACCTCTTGGTCTTGATACCTACCTATTCCGCACGATGCTCAATGTACACTACCGCATGTAGGAACGATTCTCCATCATGAAGAAAACCTTGGTTTTATCGCCCTGCCAACTATTGTGTCTTTAGTTTCGGCAGGTTAACTACCTCCAGCCCGTGTAAGTATCTTGTGTACAGTGTTTTTCGCGTCGGTAAGTACGGACCTACTTTTCTGCCTTTCCAAAATTTATTCAGGACAATTAATTTTAACAGTCGCATAAATGTTGGTCGATATCGGCTCCATTGTGTTCTTACTTCCTACGGTACTTGCGCCTATTATTGCAGCTGAAGGTAAGTCGACCCGTGTAGCTGAAACAGTGATCAACCTCGACTTGTTTTGCAAATTTTCCCTCGCTCTGACCTTTGATTATCGTCTGCAATTTTGCTACTGCCGCTCTGCTCACAGATTCCATTAAAATCAAAGCAACTAGAAACATAGCAGCAATGTCCCCGAAACAGGGGAATGTGCTAAATTGATCCCAACGTGACGCCTGCATGTCTGAATTGTTAATTTCTCGCTCACACAGCCTCTCAATGTTCCTCCTGTGTGCATAGGGAGGGCCTTTATGGTGCCCAGCGGGTACCCCCGGGGACACATTCGCTCCAATCAAGAGCGCTGGGGTTCTTCGAAAATGGCGAATGATTTTATTAAAATTCATGCGTTTATTGCGGAAGTCACATCCATGAATCATGGGAGAGCTATCACAGTGCCGGAGTAGGTAAACTATGATGGTGAAATAAATGGCTTTTATTCAATTTCTTGTCTGCAAAAGTTAATCTTATTTCATACGACAATAATTCTGAAGAATGGCTATTCTACGCTTTCTTCGTGCATTTTCTACACATGTTTTGACCCTCCAGATACCTTACAGATTGGACCAATTTTGATACCTACTTATTTGAGAACTCTATCTACTTTGAACGTTCTTTTTTTGGTGGGCCTAACAGGCGAGACTAAGGCGAGGTGGGGACTCTGAGCTTTCTCATACTGCTCACGCGGTATGCCGACCGGTTCCTCGAGTTGCGACCGGTAGGTAGGTAGATGTCGCTTAAAAGCAAAAGCACACGAAGATGGAAAGCATACCTAAACAGGTGCTTGGGAAGGCTACCTTTGATAAGTCTTTCGTTTCTAATTCTAAAAGCTCAGTATTATTTGCTCTTTGAAATCTACGAAATGCATGTTTTTTAGAGTCAAAGTTAGAAATGCTTTTACTTTTGACTGCTGGACTTGACAAGACGTCATTACCTGTACGAGTGGTTGCTGTTCGACGCCGCCTCCGAGGGGTTAATGAAACTGCTGGCCCGGTTCATTAGTATTGTAGGGCTCCAGGTTCAACAAGACGTCAAGGGCCGAGGCAGACTATCGGAGAGGTCGGCGGAAACGGCCGTAGAAAGGGAATGAGGTAGAACAAGGGACAAGTAAAGGTCGGAAGGCTGGAAAATTTAACAGACCCAAGCGAGTAAGAAAAATCTCAGAATACACCTTCACTATGTTATAGTATATTATACTGTTCTCGTTTTTTTTTTTAATAAAAATGTATGTAGGTGGATTTTTTATATTTAATCTGTAAAATGACTCTTAGGGCCGGGTTATCAATTTATTTAAAAAATTTAAAATTTATTTGAAGCAAGGTTTATCCATGGACGCTTGCATTACAAATTTCCAAGAAATTTTCGTTATGACGGTCAATGAAAGTAGGGTGGGTGGACCAGTGAATGAACACACCCCAGTGAATGAACACCGACACCCTTTTTTGAAGATACAGAGCCTGTGACAACCCTCTAGTGGTCGACTCGAATTTTCCTAGTTCCAGTAACTATCCATATGGGTCAGCAAAAGATTTGGTAACGCTGAAGTGAACTTAACTGCAGATAACAGCATTTAAGGTGTACGAAGTCCCAGTCGGTCCATAAACACTGTTTTGTCAACAACTCTGTTCATTGTACAGCTCGTCGGAAAGTCGCTTTTGGTGAATATATTTTCAGTATTCCGCTTGCTTTTTGTTTTCACGGTGTACTAGGGTAAATTTTGAAGGGAAAACCCGACCGATCGGCCCGAAAACTTCTATTTCTCTATTTTTTGGCGTAATGTTCATGCACTGGGTCTGCAAATTGGCCCTTACCCAGTGAATGAACACTGTTCATTTACTGGTAAAATAGCACTATTTACCATTTCAAGTAAACCCAAGGCTTAAAATGTTCAGAAATTATTCAGGAATCTTGTGATCATTGAGAAAACGTCGAAAAATAATCCGATCCAATAATTGAACAGGGTATTTTGTTGCGCAGTTTGGGTGTTCATCCACTGGGTTTGGAGGTTTGTTGTCTAGACCCAGTGAATGAACACAACCTTGAAATATTATTTGATCTCAATGTCCACCAGTCAAAAGACGTAGAGGGAAAAGAGGAATGAAGAAGACAAGAATGATTACACGCGATTCTGCTACACTGAAGAGGATTTGGTACGTGCCGTGCAAGATATTAATCGCCCTTCTTTAATATCTGGCACTGCACGTACCAAATCCTCTTCAGTGTAGCAGAATCGCTTGTAATCATTCTTCTCTTCTTCATTCCTCTTTTCCCTCGACGTCTTTCGACTGGTCACCTTCACCAAAACCTAAAACTACAGCAGGATGTATTACAACCCGCGAGTGGTTAGAAATTCAGGAGAAAAAGCTCAAGGAAAAAGAAGAAAAAGAAAGGCAGATTAAAGAAAGAAAGGAAGCAAGGGAAAAAAAAAGAAAGAAAAGGAGAATGCCCCTACCAAGCCAAAAAGACTTAAGTCTTAATTAACTCAACTAGTCTCAATTTCACTGCCTACTTCACTTTTTAGTTAAATAAATTTCAGTTAGTAACCATTCTTTTGTATTTACACTTCAAATTTGAACAATTATAATTATTAAGATTTTTCTCGTCACTAATTTAAGGATTTTTGTTCCAGAAATTGGTGGAATATTTTCCTAAAAACTTGTATTTGCTCTACCCGTGATTAAAAATGACTTATTCGCTATTAAAAACATTTAAAATGATTTATTGTGTTTTCTTGTTTTTGTGTTCATTCACTGGGTTTTGAGTGTTCACATTTAGGGTCCAACTGTTCATTCACTGGGGTTTTCAGCATTCCGTCTGAATAATGTTACTTTCTGGGGTCGTAAATGTGAATAGCGGTGATAGAATTTTTTTCCCCACAAACTAGACACCCATAGAAACAACGTGGGGCAAAGAAATTAGAAATCCATCCGAATTTGAAGTCTCACGACGTTATCAAAGTTAAAAACTCAGAGCACAATACACTAGGTGTTCATTCACTGGTCCACCCACCCTATGTCATGTGTGAAATGTAGTGCAAACGTCCTTGGATATAGCTTTCCATGAATAGATGAACCGTTGACTATTCGACCAATCCAAAATAACCTTCGTTCTGGAATCCACTACTTTAGAGGGTGCGAAGTAGGCAGGTAATAGCTTTTGTGGATCGAAAAATTTCACATCATATTTCGCTTTATAGGGAAAGATCGTTAGGACGTTTGTGGAAAATTTATTTTGAAAGTGCTCTCTAAAATCGATACTCTATAAAAACCGATGTTCGAATTTATTCTTCAATCATTCTTAGCTTAGTGTACTAAGGATCCATTCAAGTAGGCTGAAACATTCTTGTGATTGTAAGGTAGTAGTTGCATCGTTGTGTTAGGTCTCCGTCTGGGGCTGGACCTCCGGACTATCGGTCGCGCATCCTTCGAGGACGACCAGTTTCTTCCGATATGTTTGCACAGACAAACCCTTCACTCTCCTGTCTCTTTCCCCCTTCACATTCTTTCAATATCCGTTTTGTAGGTGCCTCGGCTAATATTTACTCCCTCATAAAAACTGTTTCCCCTTCGATGCTAGTGAACAATAATTTTCTGTTGGAAACGAATCTATCCGGTAAAGCAATTTCATGGCGTTTTTATGGTTTGATGATAGTTTTATGCTCACTGATTTTTCGATTGTAAGGTTTTATTATTTTCCCATATTTGGTATTTCTCTCGCATATGACCTTGTATTTTCTTGAGAATAACCTGTCGATTATTCACTTATGAGGTTATAAATAACCTTACCTCATCTTCAAGCTCAAAGCTAATATATCGTTGGACAATTTCTGCTGAATAGCTCAGCCCCCAGCACAACTCCTCACTTGAACATCCCAATATTATCCTTTGGACAAGTTAACTTGAGTAACCTCCTCTTTGATGTCGGTCAACAATTCCAAAACACGAAATATATAGCAAATTTTAAAGCCCGCCTCAAATAGAGTTTTTTTCCTAGACAGTCATTTTTTCTGATCCGATTTTCTATTTAGGACGATTACAATAATTTTCTCTACATTGTTAATATAAGGACAAGTAAATCCGTTCTTGTTTTGGATGGGATTTTATTCTCATTATTTCTTCATCATTGGAGTTAACTATTACCACCTAAGTTTTTCGATCGGAAGGCCTGCCTAGTTCATCCGATGCTTTAGACTACCATCATGTATGCCTCAGCCAATGCGCTGAAGATGTGTATCAATATGTCATAATATGATACATAGGTATTGAACATTATTCAAGTTCTAGGTAGAGATACCTTCTGGAATGTTCGGATTATATAGACTCGACCCATTCTTGATTACTAAGGACTGCCGTTGAAATTAAAAACGTCCATTGGTACCTACAATGTGAAATGACTGACTAAAAGTAATGACTCGATTACAGTTTTACAAAGCTGAAGTGGCGTGAGGTAGTCCACATCTATGGTTACCTAACCTTCGGGGGTCGTTACGTTACGGAATATGGACGAGAGTTGTGGTGGTAATAAAATAGCCCATCGATCCCCTCCATCCCGATTCGGCTTAACTGCCCACTCAAGTCCCGGTGTTCGGTTGTTTTATATTTTCCCGGTTGAATCCCATTTAATGGGCGAGGAGGGCGGATTTTTGAAATTGAAATTAGCT
Source organism: Nesidiocoris tenuis (assembly GCA_036186465.1). Taxonomy (NCBI): domain Eukaryota; kingdom Metazoa; phylum Arthropoda; class Insecta; order Hemiptera; family Miridae; genus Nesidiocoris; species Nesidiocoris tenuis. The sequence continues at coordinate 5,124,003 of AP028915.1, read as the reverse complement.
GCCTCCGAGAGACAAGAGACTGAAGGGAGTCGGATACAGAGCGATTTACGTATGATTGATACCTCCCATCTCAGCAACATGATTATCTCGGATCTTTGATAGCAATCCATGTGTTACAAATAATGTATAGGGGAGTACTTGGAGTGAAACTTGAGGTGAAACAAAATGTGAGGGTTGAAGTTGCAACAAAAGGTGAAGGTTGAAGTGAAAGTAAAAGTAAATCTGAACCTGGACTAAACCTTTCACTTACATAAACTGAAATTGAAAGTGAAACTAAAGATGACGGTCAAACTGAGGTTGCCAGTTGAAGTTGAAAGTGAAACAGACGTTGAAATAGAAACTTGAATGTGAAACATGAAGTGAAACCTGGAGATGGAACGAAAGGTTGAGTTGAAACGAAAAGTGAAAGGTGAAAGTGAAACGAAAAGAGTAAGGTAAAAAAGTAGAAGTGAAAGTAGAGATGAATCTGGAACTGAATCTTGGGATGAAACTAAAACTAAACATCCAATTGAAGTTGCAAGTGAAACTGAAGTTGAAAAGTGAAAGGAGTTGAAAGGTGGAAGGTCAAACTGAAGTTGGAGGTGAAACTGAAATTAGACGTAAGCTGGTTCTGGAACTTTGGAGTGAAACTGAAGATGGAAGTCAAACTGAGGTTGCAAGTAAAACTATAGTTCTATTTCAGACTGCCAGTGAACGTAGGCCTATAGCGAAACTTAGTGCTAATAAGTAAATTTTTGATCTCTAATTGGATTATTTGTTTGTCCCCCCACTATTGAAATCCTGGCCATCCATGGACCGTATCAGGAGTCATAAAATTAGCTACATACCTATGCAATCGACGTGCGTGATTCTTAAGTAAATTTCCTGGAAAGCTGAGGCCAATGCAGCAAGCTAGTACGAAGAGTAATGATACCGATCATAAATCACCCCTCCCCAACCCAGGGGGGAATAAAAGCATTGGCGTGATGTTTAGCCACTCTATCCTCATTCCACATAAATATGAAATCTTTTTCCACCCCAGTTTCTATGCTGTTTCCATCAATGAAATTGAAAGGAAAAGTTGAAAGGGACTGTGAATACGCGTAATAGCTCCTCTTAAAACTTCGACGTTTCAGCCCTTCATCAGTCTGCCGGTTTTGTAGTTCTATTTCCCTCTCAATATTGGTTTTCAACTCTATTTTCCACTCTGCTGCCCTTTTCGAATTGGCCCCCTTACACCCATTTCCAACGAAATATTCAGGCACGTCATTACAGCTAGTGTGCACTCACGATTTTCAACAAATTTTAAAAAATGTAGAAGCGTCTGAATTTTTTCCTAGCTCTTAGACTATGAGAAAATTGCCCTTAAACCGAGTTAGTAGAGATTCACTTTTAAGTACGTGTAATTTATTTTCTATATTCGTTCACTCGGGTGCTCTTTCTTGAAACATGCTTTTACTGCTGCCTTTATTTCGGCTCTATATAGATCGTGGGTCGCAGTCCGTGAGAACTTGGATCTTGATTACTGCCTCAGGAATTCCTCCCGCCTCGGTTCGAATAGTTTCATCCAGGTAGTGCCTCCATCGTTTCATGAGGCGTTCTATTGTTCCAGGTCAATTCGTCGTGAATGACGATGATTTGCAGAGTTTCCTTAATTTGTTCAAAAACTCTTCGAAATCCAATGTTGAGTGAGAAATTTCTTTTGCCTCTATCATAAACCTAACCTTGTTAATAATCGTCCCAAAATCTCGTGCAATAGAACGGTGCTTTTTAAATAGGTACCTAACTCACTATGGTAACTAACTAACTATCAATTTAGGTCTTTATTCAATTAGGTACTTCCAGTGTTGGTCTACTCATTGTTTTCGATTTCGTCTCAAAGCAGATGTTCTCTAGCTAAAAAGAGTTGCACTTTCAACTTCATTGATGTTCCCCCGGCTTTCCTTTTGTACCTACAAGCCCCATGAGTCACATGATCTGATGCCGTTTTTTTTGGACCTGTAATAAATTCGCATAATCCTTTTGTACTTGAAGATTACTCTTGAAAGTCATTCATCATCCTGTCATGCCATTTAAAAGCCAGCTGGATTATGCAAAGTATATCTAAGGGGAAATCTCATATTTTGAATTTCCGTCATTCCTTGAGACTTATCAATGGATTTTGGTATTAGGCTCTGACATATAGCCTTGATTTCTCGTGGTCCAGAATGACTGATTTTGGGATACATGTTGCAAGGTGTACAACTTGGTGTCCATCATTTGCGACGATCAAGCAAAGGAAAAATTTTAATTGTCAGAAAGGGAGTTCCCATTTTCGGAAATGGGGAATTCGGTAGGATCTAATTGTTCCAGGTTGTTCAGGTTGTTCAATTAATCAATATTCATAGGTATCTTTTATTTTGCTTGTGGGAAAGTTGAAATTTCGTTCATTTAGTGAGTTGGTATTTGAGGTCGGCCAACTTTTCACACTTCGACTGGCTATTTATATGCGTCAGGACAGTTGTAAAGATTAGGCACGGAACATAAAATCGGGCATTCATGAAAAGTTACTGCCGTTCTTCTGTTGCCTACGCTGCATACTCATACAGAACTCGGTGTGTATAAATGCGTTCGTGCTTGTGTGTCAGCAGCCGGCTGGCCGTATATCACGTTGGGTTGAACAATTTCGTACACACGGGCGACACCAGTCCAACCGCATTCGAAACATTTTTGTCCAGCTCTTACTGTATACAGTAATTTCAAGCAGATATCTGAGCCCAGAAGTTTTTAAGGGTTCACATTTTTTGGTGGTGTTTAAGAGGTTCAATAACTCAATTTTCATTTTTTCCATAAATATTCCTCAAATAAGTTGTTCCTACCAGTTCACCTGCCGAAAACAATGCGGCAATAAATACGTATGCGTACGTGTATGCTAGTCCCGTAGAAACAGACTAATAATTGTTTATTTTCCTATTTTTCTTTATTTAGGTACTACTAGTCGATGACAAAAATTTAAAAATAAAATTATTCTTCGCTTGCCTTCATATTGTGAATCGTTCGTGTGATCTAACCTTGTGTCTCTTCCGTCGTTATGGTTCGCCTGTGGTCGCAACGGTTTTGCGTCGCGCCCTCGAGGTGCTGCTGTGAATGCTGAAACGTCAGCTCTTTACTGCGGCTCATCATCGACTCTCAGCGTATATTTTCTACTGGAACGGCAAAACGGTGTATATTCCCTTCCTGACCTAATTTTCACATTTTCCTCGGTAGAATCATCATGAAGTGATGGCTTCAGGATGTCAAGAGTATCGCTAAGCTTGAAAATACTGCCTCCTTCGCTGAGCTTTTGATGTAGTTATGACATCGAATTACCCTGATGAAGATTCATAATTAGGTAAATCTCGTCGAAGACGATCGTGCTTAGAATTCTGATCCCACACCCCTATGATCTGCTGAACAATAACGTCAAAGTATCCCAACGTATTGAAACTTCAGACTCCTTGGCAGATTTATTCCAACATACGGTTATTCTGTTTCTGACAGATGAAATCGTCTGCCACTTGAGTTTGTATTTACTCGGAAATCGTCTGCGTGTTGTGAAATGGTGATAAATTAGATATCTCTTGCCTTTTCTCGAAGTGACGTCTCTGCTTCGCTTTTTCGTCCTCAGTCTATATATATACTCCGGGTCAGCGCTTTTCTTGCGGGTGGATCAGTGCTAAAAAGATGCAGCAGGTGAGCGGTGAACCTGTTTGGTGACGAGGACCCAGTTTTTCCGATCGGCTGGTCCTTCCGGGGTTGAAAAGGGGACAGACAGGGGATGAAGGACTGCCGGGTAAATGAGCGCTTTGGGGACCTGCCAAGGTGGCAAACTTGGCCCTACCGGAGTGGAACCTAATTGATTAAGCAAAGGGCCCCGGTATACGATTGAGTAACTTTGTTGCACGAAGAAGCTCTATAATGCGGCGTTAAATTCCGGTTTATATCCGTAGCTAATGTCGATTTTAAAATAGACCTCCGTGTTACTATTAACCTTTTTGTCGATACATTACCCAGCTAAATTTAGGCACCCTTTGAAAACTATTTCAATATTTCTTACATTTTAGAAGTTAGAGCTCTTTTCGATATAGAAACAGCATTCTATTAGGTCTACATTTTTATACCCACATACTATTTTTTTGTCGGTCAAGTTCGCTTTCCCCTAAAATTGTTTTTTTTTTTTGCACTCATTGGAAAGTACAAGGTATGTGCAGCTTGTTAGAAAGATCGGTCGGTAAAGGTACATCCTTCGGTCAATATCCTTATGGGCGATAGATTCCCCAAAAACGAGCCAACCTTCGAAGGGATGGCCTTGTTAAAACGATCACGTTCTCCTATTTCGGAGGTGAAGCTCGATCGCATGGAACCCGCAGGACCTCTTATGATGTCCGGTAAATTGAAGGCTCCGTGAGCAGCCGGCAGCTTCCATATTACGCGCAATCCTATCGTTGACATCGCCTGGTAATCGAAAATTGAGGTATTTTTAATTTTTCACTACTCAGGTGATTCTCATTTCAGGCGATAATAGGACTTTATGGCAGAGGCGCAATGCGATGGTCTGATATGAGTGTATTTTGTGAAATGTTGGTGATCGTGGTAACAAAATGGCCTTTTTGCTCAGTTGGGCTGTTAAATTTGCCACAGCAGTACAAAATCAGTGAAACATCTTATATTCCAAAATATACTTCTTGGTCCAAAATATACGATCGCAGAGAAATGTCTGTACTTAGTATACGTTACACGGATTTCTTTCTGGAATGAGGGTTGGACCATCTCAGCGCAGCGTTATGGAGAAAATGCTTTCCACCTTGGGATTTAACCTTGGGAATCTAATCAGGTCACCTGTTAATCATCAGACGGGTGACCTATAGCGACTTGAAACTCCATTGGTTAAGGGCTCCTACCAGCTCGTTTTGCTATTGAAAACGAAGTCTATACCGCTGGTTTACAGGTTGTCCACATTATTATGTTGCGTTTGGGACTTGTCAATGTTTAAATCGTGGTCAGTGCCACGTGTGCTCAAATCAAATGATACCTATAAAAATTTTGTCGAAATATTTCTCCATTAATTTTCAATTTGTTTGCTATTCAAGATTTGACGTCACTCTGTCGGTGTTCTTTTCGGTACATATCATTATTTTGGTTCTTATTCACAAATGCCTGGCTAAGAATTTGGAGTAACTAATTATTTATTATAATTTTCTAATATTGTTTTAACTATCAGTTGTATCCGTTAATTTACTCACTGCCATGGACTTGTAGGAATATGAAGTGTTGGCCGAATCGATCTTTTTTGTCTTATTCCTCTTCCTAACATCCTTAGTAATCTGCGGGATAGCGTTTTTTAATGGCCTCCCATCACAACCCTCTCAGCACCATTTTGTACTGGCCTCGGAAAAAAATAATTTCCTCTCCCTTAGAAGAGATGGAATAAACTCAACCGGACGTAAATTGAGAGTAGACCTGATTACAATTACAACTTTTCTTCTTAATTAAGATTTAAACTCGGTTCGAAATCTTTTAATTGAATCTTTATTGCACTGATGATTTATGCTTTTCTGTAATGACTGGTATCTTATTGCATCGCAGAAAAGAAACAAAATCCAAAACTGAAAATGTAATACTCGCATGAAATGCTTCCGTAGGTACTGTTAAAGCGAGGCTCTCTGTTGCCGTAGGCTGCGCAATTGTTTTGGTACATTTTGGTCTATTGGAGACGCATTGATCTCAATGCGTCCATCAGACAACGTGGTTTTTAAATTTTTCATCGGACAGTGAGTACCCCCCTCCCCTGAGAAAGGCAGAAGTTCCAAACAGGGATGAAACGTCGGTATAGGTATCTGACAAAAATATCCTATCATTACTCAATGTTCATCAACATTTCTGGTTGGTTAATGTCAGTTATTGTGAGAGGTGAGAGCACTATAGTGGGCGTAATGACTTCTAAGCCGCTCTCCCCTCGAGCTATTAGTGATTATGAGAAAAGATCCTGCGATATAACTGGATAAATAAGTCTCCAAAAAACGAGACGTCCCACACAAACCTATAGTTTTGTACTCATCAGAAATTAGAACTTCCGCCCTATACCGTCGTGGAGAGAACGATGGATTTTCCAATACAGAAAAGTATTCTACGATGATTATTATTTATCCCTATTTCTACTTTACTATTTTAATAATTTTAATGCTCGGCCAACCGTCTAATCCTTGAAAGGCGGAATTTGAACCGGTTCCCTTGGTTGAGACTTTTGCACCTTCAGCAGACATGCATTCAACTTTTTTTGGGCGATTTCGCTTTTTGATGCCAGAAACCGTCATCCCAAATCACTGAAAATGAGGAAGCCCACTTATATTTTACGTGCAATAATACGTATACCCTGCATTTACCACTTACCTACCACTGTTGAATAGAATATTGATCAGATAGGATTGAAGTGGTCCATTCCAGTAATCTGCTGATAAGATTCACGCACACTGAGGTGAAAACAATCATATAATGGTCATCCCTAACGTGGGTAGTGTGTATACGAAGCGATATGGTGTCTGGTCAGGTATAATTCCTAGAGCCACCCTCATGATGGGATATCAGCCCCTGACTCGCTCAACTATCTGCGTTGATGAGATACGGTACATCCGCAAGGTAGTCGTGGGATTTCGATGGTAACGGTTCAGATTTAACCGACTTCTATTACCCAGAGGTAATGCAATCAGTTGGCGCCGTACTGTCAACTGGGAGCTGGTAGATTGCATGCATTTCTATATGGGGTGTCCGAGTGAGATAACTGGTTCTACTTGATTACCAAAGTTACGGTGACCATTGGTCAGCCCTAAAGCTGTGGAGTGCCTTCTTTAGGACAATTGATGACGGCTGAGAATTGATGATTATGTGAGCAATTTAAGCCCTCAGTGGGTTTTTAGAATTTAAATCTTTTTACCTAAGTACCAATAGTTTTTTGCAAGGCGAAGGAAATCTGAAACCAGTTGTGCGTAGATAACACGCAATATTTCCATATTTTGATACGTAAATTTTGGACACATTTTGATCATATTTTGACTACTATTTAGGCTAAAAATATCAAAAAACTCACTACCTATGCAAATTTTAAAACTCTCCTAGAATAAGAATACGTCAAGTTATCGTACTATAAAAAATATACGCGTATTCTGCAAGATAAAACAAGGATTTTAAGACCAAGAACGCTCAAATCGGTTTATTTTTGTGGCCAGGAAATAACAATTATATAGGTACATTATTTCTGGAAATAATGTACCTTTTTTCTGAAGCTCCGATCCGATTTTCGATTTTAGGACGATTCCACTACTTCCATTTGCTCTGTAAATATGGAAGTAAAAATTTAATTCACTTAACAAATAACTTGGCTATTTTGCTTGACTTTGTATAGGTACCTTCACTGCGAAATGAGAGCCCTGATTCCATTGGTCAATTCTGCCGAAGAATTCATAAGCTTTGTGCACATTTCATTTGGGTTTACCAAAATGTTTAATTTTACGTCCGACGTTTGAATCGAATCAGTTTAAAAATGAATTATGTTTTCGATTCCCTTTGACCCGAGAGAATTTCTGTGGGTGAGCAAGCATCGGTGTATTGCAAATAAACAACTTTTGATGTTTATAAATAGGTGCCGAAGAAATGATAGTTTTTAACATTTATCTAAACGTTGACCGAGTTTGGGTCAATCCCTGGTTGCGGATCTGGCCATAATTTGACGAAAGCACTATAGCCTCATCTTCCTCATTTGAAGTCCGAGTATTTGATTTTTTACGGCCATTTTTGACCGACCCCGTCCAGTGTCGTCAAATATGGCCTGTGAAAATGAGTGAAATTTGTAATTGAGGTTTAATTTAAAACCAATTCAGTGACATTATGGTATTTTTTATGCCTAATTCACTCACTAAAGTCATATTCGGTTTCAGCCCTCAAAACTATCCAACCGAGCAAACATACAAAAAATGATGTAACTCGGTCATAAGCCAGAAATAAAATTAAGAATCTCCATGATCAAATAAGATGAGTAGTTCCACCTTCCAACTTTAGTATACCTAGAAAGTAAGTACCTACCTATTCAACTAGATAGGTATGTTTGGTTAAAATCCGATTGGTGTACGACCTAGTAATTCAGAGTTATACTGATTTGAGCATAAAAAACAAGCAAAAAACTAATTTGTGGAAATCGCGAGTCGAAAATGCGTGCGGAAGCCAAAACTGCCCCAGCGCGTGTCTTCCATGCGGGAATGGGGTAGTGTTCCCTGCATCCTGCCGAACAAAAACCAAGCAAAAAACAAAATTCCATAATCTTAAAATGTTTGGTCATTTCCAGTAGATACCTACCTGCTATATCGTCGTAATATTGTGATATATCATATAGCTTGATTGACTACCCGAAGAAGGACACTGAAATATTTCCTCCCCATCAGTTATCTGGCTTTCGGAGGAATTTTTTCAACGCATAAACCAATAATTCCTGGCCCGACGAATCCGAAGGGACATGGCCCGAAACGGGTATCGAGTTGACTTTTCTGCGGAACAATCCACCTCCTTTAATTACAACCTTTGTTGTGGAAAACTCGCTTTTGTTTTCTCGTGGACGTCGCTGTTTTCTCCGAATGATTTATTGGAGACCCTCGAGCCCGGTTTCTCTCCTGTATAAATTTTAATCTTCCGAGCTATAATTTAACTCAACTTACCGTAACACTTGAACTTTCTGCTCGGGAGAGTGAAACCGGAATCCAAAGCCGTGTTCACACTTGCGGTATTCACGCTTAATGTTTCGCATAATGCGCTCGTTTATGGTGGCCTAGTTTCGAAATTTATCGAATGAGTTTTGAGCATGTTCAATGAAATACTATTTTTCATATCCCTTGGCCTTGGGTAGGTATCACTTTCCTTATTGAACAATTTCTGATAAAATTGGGGAGAATAAGGTTTTCAACAAATCCATGTCAATTTTGAATCATTGATCATGAAAACTATGATGTTGATTAATCGTGTTTCTACTGATGTTCCATCGAGCCATTACACAGGTTCATCATTTTTGTCGCAAGGTCGGTCGAACAGTTGTCTTGGTGATGCGTCGTGTACTATAATCTTCCTAAAGTTAGGTGAACAATGGAAAATTGGTACAATCCCCGAAAATGTCGACTCGAATGAGTCAGTGATTCGCGCTGGTCTCAGCTGCTCGCCGTTTCCTCGCATTGAATTGCTGTCGACTAATGCGCCGCGAACGAACGTGGCTCCCGATTAGTTCCAACCTTCATTCATAACTTTCCAACAATGACCATCCGATTGTCGAAATGCCGAAAAACTGGCTCGTTCGACGACTTTGGGTCGTTTATGATTCTGGCGCTAGGGAGGCTTATGGTTTAGCCTCTGGTCAAGCCCTTAGAAACGTTTTAAGCCCTAACTGCGAAGCGAACCGACCAGAGGTTTGGGGTTTGTATTTTTTGCCGAAACGTCCATCGTATGAACATTAGGTAATATTTAGTTGAAAAAAATTGGTCCAATGGCATAGTTTTACAAATCTTCATTTGGAGGATATGCCCAATCTGCACTAGTATAGGTACCTGATCAAAGGAAACAATTCATTTGGGACCGAGTCCACGATGCGTTTTGGCAAATCAAGTACAGCCTCGATAAATCCACGAATAGGTACCTATGGACATGCTGCAGGACCTCGACTACCATTGGAAGCAGTACTCCATGGATACAACGCATACCATCAAGGGTGTGGAGCAATTGCCGCAATTTTTCTGCTTTTCGAAGCTTTGCATCTTTAAATCGAAATGTTAGATTTTGTTCCACGTCTCCAGCTGGATCTCAAATGGATGCTGAATCGCAACATTCAATTCGAACTTCGTACGATTCAAGTTGACAGTTACCTCGAGCCAATCACAGAAAAGAGTGGAGTTTCCAGGAGAAAAAATTATCCCAGTATTTTCCCAACTGAATAATTTGATTCAATTTTCGACCGCCACCAGCGGCGAACGAGGCTCCATTGTTTTCTTTAGCAGAGGCGGTCCTTTTTCGACGATTCTCCGGGAAATATAAGTTTTGTCTCCGTTCTATCGTAGCCTCGTCGACCTGGCTGTTATAATTATGGCCTGAAAATACCGTCGTTTATTCGGGCCAATCTATCAACGCAGCCTACGGTGAAACTCATCCTAAAACGAGGAAAAGTGGTGGTGCGCTGATGCGCGCTCAAATATTCAGCTGTAGGTTCTTCAATATTTCAGTATCTGCTCTCGCTAATTGTTGTACCAAATCACGATATTTGGACTGATACATAATTTTGGCTGCTAGAAAAAATAGAACAAAATAATCCAAGCTGCTTTATAATCCTCGATAACTAGAGTCCTTCAACTGTTGTCTTGGCAGAATTTTTTATTGACCTGAATTTTAGCAAAAAATATTTTTTTTCGTAAATTTTCCGGATTCAATTGATAATTTTCAAAATCAAATTTCAGAATTTTCCGCCATTGGGATAATTCTCCATTTGGTTCGGACAGTTATCCAGAAAAATGCCTCGACCGATGTTTCCCCACAGAACTGCAATAAAAATTCTATATTTGATTTAGAAAATTCTCAAAAAAAGAAAAGTAATAAGTACCTATGAACTAGGCACTGTACCTTTCTAAGATGCAAATCGGCTCATTTAAACAGCCAGGAAAAACAATTCAAAAGAGACAAAAAGAAATCATAAAAATGCTCATAGGTAAGTACCTTAGAAATCTTGAAAAAATCGTGTCTTCAGAGGCCATAATCAGCTTGAAAAAGATCGATCCGCATTTTTACCGCACTCGTCAGACTAGCGGTTAGAAAGATGATGGAAATAGATTTCATTCGTTGTTTACTTGTTCCTCCACGAGAAATACGAGGGTCGAGTGTTTGCGTTCGTCTGACTTCAGGAGACGCGGATCCAAATGTACATAAATTCAGCTAACAGCAGAAGGCTTTTTCTTCGGGGCAATTAATATTCGAGGAACATCTTGAAGTTAGAGTGCTCGCAGGACAGGAAGAACAGCGTTGGGCTAGAATCAAGCCTTATCAACTATGTTAACAGAGAATAATATTCGGGAAACCAACGTGAACTGCCTCTGTTGATCTAGAATTGACTCATAAGATAATCTATACGTATTCAAGATATCTTCGGCCAGATGCTAGCTATGAAGTTTCTGTGCACGTGGTCCAGAAAGTATCTATTTTCTGCTGGCCGATAAGCGCAATGCGTTGAGAATGGATTCAAGTGCCTGTTATTTATAGATTATCCATCCCATTTCCAGATCACCTCGAGTGCTGTGTCCTCTTCTGCTTTAACTGCCCAGATGGTCATGTCTTGCGTCTGGGGACGACTGTTTTTCAACAAAGTATGAAGAGCGTCAAGTACGATTGGGTCAAGTTGTGCCATTTATGTAGAGTTGCCAACCGTCCTGTTTTAGGAAGACCGTCCTGTTTTCTCCAAAACCGAACAAGCAGGGCGCCCAAAAAAGGATTTGTTTTTGTTTAATTCTGCGTTTAATTTTAACTTTGACTTCACGTTTGATTTTGAGTTTCACTTTGAGTTCCTGTTTGATTTTAAGTATGAGTTCAAGTTCGAGTTTTGTTCGAGCGACTATTTCAGTTTGAGTTTGAACTGAAGTTTGAGTTCCAGCTTTCGTCATTTTTCGCTTGATCGAATCGGAGAAATATGTGTATCTTCACGAATGACTCTTACTTCTAATCCAACGCTATGTCACTCACCTTGAGATCCCCCGGAAAATAGTTATTAATTCAGCGTAGATACTATGTATAAGTTGCTTCTGCCTCACAATTCGAGAACAAGTTTGATCTGTGAGGGAACAGGCCGTCAGTATTCGGAACTAAGTTTACTGCTCTAATGTCAATTCCTTCCCATCGCATTAGGTACCTATCTGACTGTTGGGACGGGCTCATTCTTTGATGTCCCCATGTGGACTTCAAAAACAAAGAGTCCTTGTTAAAAGGGTTAATTGCATAGGGAAGAGTCTCCTTTCTTGCGGTGGAAACCTGAAGGGCCTTCTCTGACCAAACTATTTGGACAAAGGGGATCCTGAAGAACAGGCGTTCGGAGTTGTGGCGTCGTAGGATCGCCATGGAAACGGCTGCGGAGTAGACGGGGAATTTAATGCCTTCGTTCACACGGTAGCTTTTTGTTCGGTATTCGAACATGAGCAGATGAGGACAAATCCAACCAGTCTGGTCCATGGATGTCGATCGAGTTTTTTGTTCTTAGCACGGTTGATTCAAAATTGCTCTGTGGAATGACTGCATTCATTGAGTGCATTGAGTATGCCTCAGCCTCGACCTACACATCAATGCAACACGCCAACAAAGGACCGAATTATTCATAGGCATACCCAATATAAGTAGGTGAACCACGATGTTGTCCCATCACTTCGACTCCTAATCTCCAAAGCGTTTTCTCCGTGTTTGGCCTCTTGGAACGGAATTTGGCCTCTTTTGGAGAGGCTAGAAGAACCGAATATTACTCAATGCAACCTCAATATTACTCGATAATGTCCTCGACAAATTTGCAGATGAAATTTTTCTTCTATCCTTTTCAACTTTTTACGATATCAATTTCCTTGGATATCTATGGCATTCTAGAGTATACATTCAAGGAATTATTTTCTTACGTATGCATGCAATGGATATCATTAAGTTTGCTTTAGTTCAAGTCCTCCTTAAGGCTGAGGCTCGTTGAATAATGCTGTTCTGTGTTTTAGAAGAAGTCTGTTCCGTTTGCCGCGAATTTCGCTTTCGTTTGTGAACCGCACAGATGCGGCAAAGAACAGAACAGGTCGAAGGGGTGAAAGTTCCATTGGTGCGTAGTAGATCACACGTGGGCTGAATTATTTCTCTCCCCTGAATCGTGGATCGGTGATCCGTGACTGCCACGTGGAGCTGTCCATATTGGTAGGCCGTACAGTCGGTATCTGTATCCAGCCCAAAACTGCTCCATTCTTTCATTCCATGAAGAGTTTGGCCGTTTTTGGGATTTGATTGAAATTCAAACCTATAACGTGCGAGCATTTCCCTGAGGTATTGCCATCCTTTCGTACGCTGGAGTCCTCCGCGAAAACCAGTGGTGCGTAGATAACACACAATACTTCCATATTTTGAAACGTAAAATTTTGGCACAATTTGATCATATTTTGACTGCTTTTGAAAGTGTTTAGGTCAGAAATATCAAAAAATTCAGTATTAAAATTTTAAAATTCGCCCAAAATGAAAAAACGCTACATTTTCGGAATGTAAAAAATATCCACATATTCTACAAGGTAAAACAAAGATTTTAAGACCAAGAACGCTCAAATCGGTTCATTTTTGCGGCCGGAAAAAAATAAAATAGAAAACACTAAAAATGCAAATATCTCGGAGGTACTGTGCGTTATCCAAATTCCGATTCAACAGGGTGTTAGGTCTTGCCGAGACAAACATTTCAGTTCAAGAAATTTGAAAAAAGGTTGAGAAATGAGGGAGTTATGGTCATTTTTGTAAATGACCACAGACGGACAGACGGACAGACGGACAGACGGACACACGGACAGACGGACACACGGACAGACGGACACACGGACACACAGACACTTGTTCAGGAAGTGATTCTGAGTAAATGTGTATAAGAAAAAGTTTTTTCTGAAGGTCCGTTCCAATTCTCGATTTTAGGACGATCACAATACTTCCATTTACTCTGTAAATATGGAAGTAAAAAGGAGAAAACAATGGCTCGTGAATGCGGTACGCGAAGAGGTCGTTATTTTGGACGCTTACACACTCAGCGGATTTCAGCATCGAGGGTATACCTTGGAATTTTTGCTAAAATGCGAGGAATTCAGCTCGAATTGCATTTCGTTGAGCCATGGGTCCTGAAAAATGAAGATTTTGGTATGTGAATCCTACACGCCTAAAAACGAATTGCAGCCTCTTCAGATTCACCGTCAATTATCGGATTAGTCACCAGAACATAATGAAGCGACCTTGCCGAGGGTGGTAGGGTCGATGTTTATAAAAAACCCTAGGTACTTCCGGAATGTAGAAAAAACCTTCCCTCCTCGATAACTAGACATACACCTCGAAACAGCTGCCATCCTGTCACCCTCGTGATCTGAACTTTTTTCAATCGTTTCATTCACACGATGTCCGCCTCAATAACGGCTGCATAGAAACACCATAGCGACCGAAAAGCAGACACACCTTGTCACCGTTATTATCGGAATCGGTTTATCGTTAACGGCCGTTCGGAAACGTATCGTTAAGTAAATAACAGACTGATAGAGGGCATCGGAGGGTAACAATTCTTACTAATGTCACGTGATAGATAGGGTGGTTACCTTGTCAGGTGGATAATAATGGATATTATACAAAGTTTCAGTAGCCACTTGGATTTTTCAAAAAACTAGCTCGTACCAGGGGGCCTATTTTGTATGCCGATAAGGCACGATCGATATCAAATATCAACTCTGTCATAGGATTTTGCTTAGAATCAGCAATATCGAAAAGTTACTTAATATGAGTTCCTCAGATCCCAGAAGAGTATGGCCGGTAAAAAATCTAGTTCTAAGGAATACTAAAAATGCCAATATTTTGGAGCAAAATTTATTTATTTATTTGCTGGTCCAGGGCTGGCCTGATTAAGCAGATTCTTACAAAAACTTGGTTATGAATGGCTTTGACGGAATTTTTTGACTTCGAGTATTGAGTCTCCATACCAGGCTAGGCTTCGACCTGTTGAAGGTCTTGAAGAAATCGCGATCACTTTAGCTAGGTTTTTTCTTTAATCAAATCTTTTATGATTGGTGACACCCGGAAACATTTTCACTATTCACAACCACCAATTAATTTAGGTCATCACTGAAAACCAGCAGTGGACAAGGTATCTGAATGTCAACTGAACGGAGGACAGAAGTTTGCAGCTTTGCTGACAGCATTATGATAAGATACGATCTTGAGTGGCAGGACCTCCCTGCATCACTTTTGCGAATCTCGTTCCTTTGTTTCACTGTTCTGTAAGAAAGTATTGTTAAATGAGTCTTAATGCCCAAAAAATATTAGACTGCTCTAGACCCTAACCTTGATCTCACGACTGCGGAATAATAAGGGTCGATCATCTAGACTGCTGGCTATTTTTAGAGTAATACGTCTGAAAGTACTGATTCTTCCATGGTATTGCAGTACTAGCTTCATCGAGGGTTTAATCATTTGATCCAATGACTTAGAAAGGCGAGTTTTTACGAATTGCGCTGTTTCAGTTTGATTTTTTTTCTGCGCTAAAAAGTTCACTGGCGAATGATAACAACCGGAAGGTAATACTATTGTCTCAAGCCTTGTCCTCCATCTGAGAATGTTTTCCCCCGGTAAGTTGTCTGCATAACTCGGTTAAAACGTTCACATTATGACTCCCACTTCCACCTGATGACTTACAGCATCGAGACTGGTCTGACGTAATTCGTTTTTGCGTCGCATCAGAAAAGCTTTGCCTGCTTCCTTTTCATCAAGCGTCACTTAGTTATTGTTGCGCCTTTCCTTCCAGACGAATATTGAATTTGCTCGTACGTAAAAGCCTCTTTGAAAGCAGTTTCCTTCGGCGAAAGTAAATGACGGTGTCATTTTATGGTATGCATGAAAAAATGCTAAGAACGCATTTTATGATATGTGACGTTGGGTAAAAAACAACATAATATCTTATTATTCTTATTCTGCCGTGATGAATATCTGTTCGCCTTGCGATGAACAATTGTTGCGTTTGAAGCTGTTGTAGAGCAAATTGAAGTGAGGAAAGATGAATAGACGTCCTTGCCATTGTTATATATCCGATTTCGTCAATTACCTTCGTTGAATGTTATATTATTTGTTATATCACTAAACCTCAACTGCGTGTAATGGCTGGGCTCGACTTGTTGACATGCGGGAGGTGATCAAAAAATCCTCAAACGGGTCCATATTTTTGGCATCCATTGAGCGAGACCACCGGTTTGGTATATGCTATATGGATTCGAGCTACGTTGCTGTTGGCTACCCGAGCTGGGGGAATCTGTCGAGAATGGCGAGCGTGACTGAAATTCTGATCGCCGAACGGTTCATATTTCTGCAAAATGCCTTTCCCGGATGGCTATGGCTTGAAAATCATTTTACGATTTGGGAGAGATTATCAATATTTCCATGGACCGATGGGGTTTCGGTGTCGAATTGAATGCATACGACGTTGAAGTGCCATTAAATGACCATAAATGACCATACATTTTATGGTTTCTTGACTATTGTTGTTTACTCTTTACCACTGTACCTAATTCGCAATACGTAGCTTAGAAGGTAAAAGATTCAAAATGTTTTCAGTACCTCTAGGGCAATAGGCATTTCCTAATTTCAAGAAAATGCCTTAAATGAAGTCGGCGTTGTCGTACTGCTTGTCAATCATTTATTGTTTATCCTCATTGAATTAATCGTCGTAATAAGAATAATCGTCTTCCATTCTATACCTGGTCTATTCCTGTCTAAAACTGGCCTGAGAACTGGGCTTATGGGCTGAATAAAATATCCAAAACCTGGGTAAACCTATGCAATTAGTTTAGTTCTGTAAAAATGAGCCCAAAGCTTGATATTCTCTTGGCAAACTATTCGTATGGCTAGAGAAGGGTATGCCTATACCTAATATTTCATAATTAATGCTTCCGAGTTTATCCTATTATTGTAGTTTTTGACGATTTTTGCCCACAATTACAATATCCTTAGGCGACCAGCTGGATGCTGTCCGGTCTATTTTTACGACAAACGCATACAGAGTCGGATTAATCGGATGCCGTCGACCATTTGGTAGAGTTTACATGGAGTATACACAGCAAAAGAGGAACATTCAGAGCGGCCGACTTGAGAACCCCGTCCATCCTTCAGAAACCCCAGAACGTGTAAGCAATAATACACTCATTCATAGGGTGAAAATGGCCATGAACTGAAATTGAGAATCCATGTCGATTGTTGAGTCGTCGAGATCGCATGCAGGTTCCTTTAAATATTGGCAATAAAAATATTAAAATTTCGTATTCTCTCCGATTGTGTTGACATCAAGATGAACCTGCTCAACTGTAATGGGTTTTCAAAAATGGCCACTTTGAAAGAAACCCGATGTTTACATTCATATTTTCCTGTCAGCGGAAGATGAATTTCGAACGGATTCGGAAACTGAGTCGGGAAGGGAGGCTTTCGTTTGTCATAATCCATTCTCCCGCGGGCCCCAACCCCACACTATGAATATGAAATGAATGCAAACATTGAAAGACAATCCTACGCTCCTTTAAAATCCAAATCTTGGCAAAACACGCGTAAGTAAGCTACCTACCCCCATAATAACTACTAACCCATATATTGCTACCTGCCCTCGAACCCAAAGGGTGCTCTGAGACCATAGTAGTATGGAAGAAATATTTGTCTTATAATATAAGAATTGTCTAAGAAATTGTCTTACATAAGACAATTTATTAAAAACAGTGTGCTTTTCTCAGCCAACTAACAACAATTCTAACTAAATGCGAATGAATAGGAAAAGAGAATAAACGCATGATGCAACCGAATCCAAAACAAATCAGTATTTGAATTTTGAACTGATAAGATGATCCTACCGCATATTCCTACCGCATTCTACCGGCAGTGCACGGCAAGCTATTTGCTCCTGGCACACTAATACTTAAAAAAAACAAAAAAAAAAAACAGTGTAACAGCAATACATTTATTATTATGTAGGTAGGTCGCTTTTTTTCACATTTTGGTGCAGATGCTCCTGTTATAGGGCAATATGGAGCTATTTTAATTGCCCCAACAAAAATCACTCGTTTTATGACTGCCCAACGATGCAGTTCTCTTAATTGTGATCATTCTCGTCCAGTTATCTTAGAAATATTGTCTCATTGCTGGAAGATCATTCGAAATTTGGAACCCCCCGTTTTCTGGCACTGGGGGAAGGTCGGCGAGATCCTGACTTCGTGTTCTGCTATAATATCGAGCGCGTTCTCACACTAGCAACTCCACAAATAATGTATGTATTCTGATTAGGTTCCTGCAAGGGGGAATTATTTACTTACAGGCTTACCGGTGCGATGCGAAATCGTCGGTGGTTTACTGGGCTGAAGTTCCAATATTTGTTCAGACAAATCGTGAACCGTTTCTCACCCTTATACTATGAGAAACGTTTCGTTTGGGAATGCGAACTTGCGCTCAAAACTGTCAAGAGGAAACCTAACGTAAATCCATTTATTTCTGTTATCTTTTCGGCACCACCTCTAGGTATCACGAAATCAGAGGGGTTGGAGTTTTCGGTCGTTCCGAGTCCAACTTTACTATAAGAAAATGTTCAATTTTATTGTCGAGGCCCCAACTCTTCAAGCTGCTGGAAAACTTTATATGATTTATATTCAAATAATTGACCTGCCTGTTCGAATAATTTATATTTAAATATTTTCCAAGTAAAATATGATTCTGATTACCGCATAAGTCGCGTTTTATTCCTATTCACAATCCCTCGAATGCTGTTCAGTTCTGCACGCCGTTAAACTTCCTGGGTCCTTTCAACTTAGATTCCCCCAAAATGTTCCACCTTTGACTTGGTGTTCTTGGATGCATAAACCTCCCGAAGATGTTTGCCGAATCTAAGTTCTCAATCTTGCCCGTATTTGTTCTGAAGAGGTTGGAACTTGAGCAAACTTATGATCCTTTCCGTATCGCCCCTAATTTACAAACAAGAACTTGGGATTAATTCGGCATGTAACGTTCTTCTAACCCTCAGGCCATAACATCCTTCTCGTGTGTCGAACTTGTCCTGTTATACTTGTGTCAGTCGGCAGTGTCCAACTTCTTAGGGTGAACTTGCATCGAAAGTCCTTGATGAGTAACTTCCTCTTTGATTCCTTGCTCTGCTGTTGACTTGGCAGCCTCATTGTGCTTTCTCTACCGGACATTACATATTAAGGAGTGAATCAACAAGAAGCCTAAAAGACATTTGTAGGGATTCAGACAATCCGGCATTCGTTTGGTTGGTTGGCTCTGAATGACTCCATTCAATCAAGCTGAATAGAACGTCCTAATGATGGCGTTTAGCAGGAATTGAAATGGAATTAGGAAGGCTCCGAACTAATAATAATTATTTGCTTTCGTATTATGCAGCACTAGAAAAATGGTAACAAGTATTTAAGAAATTGCAGTTGAAAAAATAACCTTCCGGGAATTCTTGAATTTACTCTACAGCTACTTGTTGAAACTAAATTTTATATCAATAATGATAAGTTTAAATTATTGGAATTGGGGTATTCTATTTTCGACAGAAACCCCTCGCTTTCATTCGTTGCCAACGACTGATTGGTCTGATTTAGCGAATTGATAAAACCTTGGGCTTCAAGAAGGATGTCCTAAGGACCTTTGACCTTCTTCAGGGATTTGGGCGTAGACCCGAATGATACTAGTGGATCTTCGGAGTCGGGGAACTAATTCGTTGATTGAACCAAGAATAAAACTTATTTTCAAAACTGGAATTTTGAAAATTTTGCTTGAAAAATTATTTTTGTGTTTCACAATTTTCCAAGTTCCAAACCTTATTTTGCCCATCATTTCCGAAATGGTTGAAAACTGTTTTTGGAACGGTTTTCGAGTTTTGAACGTAGAGAGGTCCTGAGAGAGCTATATTAGTGGTGATGTAATGAGATCGGATTGCTCAGGTATGATTCTCGAATGAAACGCGATCTGGAGTTTCGATTTCGTTCAAGCTGACATGGCTCTCCCAAAGATGACATTTCATATCCGAGTTGACGAACATCCATCAGCTCAAATTGGGATCCGCTATCATCCAACTTGGTTAGATTTGGAAGGTAATCCTATAATTAAATCTCGCAGAGCGATTTCCTTTTGAATTCCCGACGTTCTAGATCGGTTAGTCAAAAACTGTTGAAAAACGCGTAGTTCTAAAACATGCATCGTCTTTCTTCATTAGGGACATTTTTTCCTTCGAGCGACACTATTTTTTTCGACAAAATATTCTATCATTGCCTTGTTGCTCAGTATAATCGTCCATCCTTTTTTCAGATACATCAATTTTTCTTCGGCCGCCCGAAAATTCGAGGGTTTCACTCTGCTCTTTAGAAGAAGAATTTCGACTATAAAAAATAATGTTTCTCTATCGTGGTGTATTTTATTTTTCAACAATAAAAAAGTGTTTCTCTTATTTTGGTATATTTGGTATTTTGGTATCTTATTGTGGTATTTTTTTAACAGTAAAAAAATTGCTTGGCACGGTTCGCTATAACTTGAAGGAGAAATGGTTCGAGTAATCTCCAACCCTCAGGTGGAGTTGTAAATAAACAGAATTTCGGCAGGTTGCGGCGGACGGTGGCCGCTTCTCTGCTTCTCACACTTCAATAATTCATGAAATTTCTTCCCCTTCCTGCGAAAATGTTCGAACGCTGGCACTGGCAATAGTGGTTCACCCTTTCCACGAGATTGGCCATGTTTTGTTACTTTTTGGTTTTCTTTCATTGCAATACGGCCTCTTTGTTATTAGCTGATTCGTTCAGAATTCGGGAACGTTGAATTATTGAGTAGCTGATAGTTGATACGTTCTTGAAACATGCGCTTTAATTTTCAGAAGCGAATCCTACTACTCAGATAACGAATTCGTAAAATTTCCATAAAAATCTGCCAATTAAACTCTATCGTGAAAGAAAAGAAAAATTTTTTGCCTTTGAATTGAAGCTGATCTTCTGACAGCTTGGTTTGACAGTTAGTAAGTTGTTTCCTCAGTTTAATGGAAGCTTTAAATTTTAATGGAAACAGCTGTCAATTATCAGTGAAAAGCTTTGCAGTAGCAATTACAGTCGACATTGAACAGTTGCTCATCGAGGCAATTTATCTTGCATATTCACACTTCACTCCGAATATGTTTTTCAAGCTTTTGACCTAACCCAAACGTCATCTCAAAAACGAAATTTTCAGTTTGCCTCTCGGACACAGTCTCGCCGCATATTCAACGTCCTATTGACGTACCCGGTGTTTACTGTGCCTAATAAATAGGATTCCTCTGCCCAATCCGCAAATATTCGCGAGTGATATTAAAACCCTTGGCAAACGTCATATGGCGGAAATTCCCCGAATATGCTTCCTCATGCTGGCATTCTTCACCCATCGAGACGCACCTACAGGCTTTTCATATTCAAATATTTCTCCTCGAGAATCTTCTTCCTTTATTCTCCTTGACTTCCTATGCAGATTCGCTGACAATTTTTATGCTTTTGATGAATTCGCAATGCCGCAGATACACTTGGCTACCCTTTGGAATCGTAGAACGTTATTCGGTATTCACTTTGTTTTCAATTTGCTGTTTCCCGGGGTCCAGAGACGTTGAGAGTCGATTCGAGCAGCTTGTTCGACTTGATTTATTGTACTCAACATATGGCCACGTTTGAGTTTTTTCAAAGGTAGGTAATGTTCGAAATATTTCGAAGATCTGTTATAGTTCAAATTCATTTTAATTGATGTATTCAACTCTTGATTAAAAAGCGTAACAAAAAAAAAATGTTTATTAGTGTATTCTATGTGATACAGAATCGCGAAAGTTCAAAATCTTTTTTCTCAAAAAGCCCTTTGTTTTTTGATTTTTCCTAAACAAGGATCGATTGTGACTTATCTACTTTGTAACGTTTTTCTTCGTTGAAAATCGTATGTCCATGCATGACTATCGCCACGACCCGACGTATTTATGATGCGTGCATTATGGGGCCCTAAGCTAAGCCGCATTAGAAAGCCAGACACGCCATTTCATGTTAGGGCCGGGGCCAACGAGACGTCTGAGCAGAACTGGTCTGTTGCGGGTGTGGGGGAACTTGAACTTGAAGTCTGTGTTGGAGTTGAAGGAATGTGGGTGAGTAAACTGAGCCAACGTCTCTCCCAAGTTCCAACTCCTTCCTTACAGGTTCAGTGTGACCTCAAGTACGTCACCCGCATCCTCGTTCGCCGGTTTTGGGTTTACCGTTTTTATTCGTTCGATGGATTGAATACACGAGATGTACAATGGGTTTACTGATGCCGTTTCCGTTCGGTTCGGAGGATTGTATGTCGTCTCATGACGCATATGCAATACATACCTATTATGTATGACCGTATCGGATAAAATGTGAAAACTGTCGAATAAGTAACTGGGAGGTATTTATTTTATGGACGCACTTGCAGACTGTTGTGTGTAGGTACTTACCTTAAAAGAATCTATTCCGAATACATGCCGCCATGAAGCGTAGTCTGGCTTAATTTTGGAGTTCGGATACGCACACGAAAAAATTCAATTTTTATGGACAAAATTGGGCGAAATTTGTGAAGCTGTATTAGGCCCACAGAGTGGAAAAAAGCGGAGATTCTCACAAATTGACAAGATTCGCTCTTCAAATTGACTTTTGACCGGTTGAACTGCCTCACGAAATCATTTTGATTTCTAGAGTGATTGGAACTTTATCGCTTTTTCCAACGGCATAGTCAAAATCAAATTTTCTCGCCTAATTAAGAAAAAATTTTAAAGTGATAAAGTGGCATTTGGAAGCCAGAAAATATTGCTATAGAGTAAATTTTGTTTCAAATTAGTTGTAAAATCAAGCCTATGGCAGGTTCCTCAGTTTATACCCAATGAAAGTGATTTCTTTCTTCTTTCCGATCCTCTCTCGTCTATGCGGTGTTATTTCAAGGTTAACTTCATAATAAATTTAACTGCCTTCATGACGTTCTTCCACAAAAAAGAAGGTTGAACAGTTCTAATTTTTGAACCCGATTGGAAAGCAAACTTGAAATTTTGCCCGTGTTACCGATGCTGAATGCTTCGTCCAAGTTGGAACTTCGGCCCATTGTGAGTTGAACTCGGTGGCTTTGATTCCTTTTCGTGATTGGGCGCCAGAGTTTGGCACTTATGCCCGTAGGGCCTTTCGGAGGCCTGTGAGAGTGACCTGGTCCCAGTTCGAGTGCAATGACTTCGTTCTACAATGCGCCAGTTTTTGTATTTTGAAAAAATTGATTCAGCTACTGATGTATTTGAGTCTTTTAGTTTCTATTTCAAAAAATTGCTTAATATACTCACATAAATCGTTAAAACGCCTTCGAAACAAAAATAGTCTATAGAAACTTAGGTGCGCAATGTTAGGCAATGTTTCCCAGATTCTGATGAGGCAGAAAAAAATATTTAAAGTTGTTCAAATTCAAGAACATAATTCAGCAGTATCAACCATCAATAATTTACTGCTCACTTTGGAAAAAGTCAATATCTCCTGACACTAGACTTCCTGCGGCTGGAGGCCTGTCTCGAGCTTCTAGTCTCAGGGGATCGTGACGAGGGCGTTCTCGGCTCCCGGTATTTAACAGTCGATCCTACCTCGTTATTTTCCTGCTCTTTTAGCGGAATCCTCTTTTTGTGCGGATGACCAGGGAGATAAGGCAGGTAGAATGTGAGGCACTTTCGAGACTGAATTGTTCCTAAGCGCTAAACTTGGACCGCACCTTTAAGGAAGATGCTACCTAAAGGCGGTACCTCTTCTGCGGGCAAAACATTGCTACCATGTAGCTTTGAAGCAAACTAAGTATCTTGAGAAGGTACATATTTCAAGTTTGTAAAAATCCGATAGTTTTGAAGAAAGGCCTTCGAAATGGCAACTATTTTATTACCTATTATATTATTCATCATTAAAAAAGAAAAATTAATAAAAATGCCGTTTTCGGGATTGATTAAAGAATGAGTAAAATAATAAAAATTAATCTAAGAAGTAATAAAATAATAAAAATTATCTTATCTTTTGTTCCAGTCGATCGCTAAAATGAACATGTCAGTCTCACCGTGTGAAGATCTGAGAGAGTACGCATGCGGCCACTGGCTAGCCACACATTCGATTCCCAAGGACAAAGATACCTGGGGTATGAAGCAGCACATGCAATACAAACGTAAGTACTGGCCAATTGAATTGATTCCAAGCTAATGCCGTATGTTTGTCCTTGAAAAAAATAGTTTACCTAAATATTGGACATATAAATATTATTGGATAAAAAGGTTATTTTTCGTTATTTAGAAATGAGGAGGCAGTTCTTTATTTTGTGGACCACGCCAAAACTGGGTTAAGTTTTTGTGATTTAGGGGTGCGTTCATCATTCCATTCGAAAAGCGGTTCAGTATCGGTAGCCGTGCTCATCCCAGCGGACAGTGGGGGTCGTCATATTCGGGGAAACAAAGAAGGGGTCGAACGGGACACCGCCCTTACGAAGAGAAGTGCCTGATGCTGATAGGTGCGTCAGAAAGAGATTTGAAGTGGGACGCAGGTGAGTTGAGATGTAATGCCGAAGGGGTAGATGGGACGGAGGATGCTGCTGTCAGGAACCTGAAAGAGACTTTTCCCCATCGCCCACACGATTCCCAGGCTGGTTATGTGAAGAACTTCCAGCCAATATCTCCTGTCCACAACGGGCGATTCAGCATCGAAATCGGCCAGCGTGAGGGATTTTAATAAGGCAATCATCGGTCGAGTGCACGCTACGGACGGTGACAACTTCAGCCGCAATGATTTCCCCCAACCGGTCCGGCATCGTTGTAACTAAACTCGCATACCGACCGATTTTGACGAAGGTTGCATGGAACTGTTAAGGGGGGTTCACAAGGGTGCGTAATGCTGCGGCATGGTGCGGAAAGCGTGAACGGTATGGTGCGGAGCGACTTTTGCCGTTGACTGTCTGGTTGATCCCAGGCAATATTTTCCGTCCGGCATCATGCGGAAAGGGTTGTTGTTGTTGTTGTTGTTGTTGTTGTTGTTTAGTCTAGTGAAATTGGTCCGCGTAGTTGTCCTGCTTTGACTAAACTATCGCTTTCCCAGGCTTCTCTTCATCTTTGTAATCAAAATCTCATTTGCCATAACGCGGAAATGGAAAGATCTTTCAACTCGCGATTTTCAGTGATTTCTAGATGTCTTTCAGTCTGGTGATCTGCTAAAATCCAGATTCTGACGTGAAAACTTTGGCGATTCGAACTTGATAGCTCATCAAAGCTAATAATTTTGGGTGGTGCATCATGCTTAATTAATTCAATAATGGCTGAGCTCTATAAATAAAATAGGGCACTTCGACAAGCGTGGTGGCAATTGGCAATGTTAATGAATGATAAGCATGCGTTTTCTTCATCACTTTTAAATGCCCATGAGGATTCCGCACCATGCCGCAGGATAACGCACGCTTGTGAACCCGCCTTGGCACGTCGCTAGGAAACGGGATCAGGTATAATGACGTTTGGCTGGCTTAAACCTTATTGTGAATAGAGTCGGATCGCCGTACCTAATGGAATATCGCGCTTAGCCATCCGCATAGGCTTTCATTTACTCTCGTCCCTTCGGATAAAGTGGACCTGTTTCCAATTGACTGAAGAGTCAGCCCATGTTTAAGTCAAAATAATATTCGCTGATTGAATTTCTCAGTTAACCATACTTCATAGAAGTTACTCGACAACTTTCAAGACTAATTCAATCAAAATCGGATCAGCGGATTGGTCCTAAAATTGGAGCTTGGTTCAACTCGACGCCTATTGTCTGGGGAATCCGGTCAAAAAATGTTATGAGGCCAAAAAACGGAAAAAAATGTTTCTGAGATCATGACTTTTTTACATTTAAATTAAATTAATAATTATTTTTTTAAGAAAAATTTATCAAAATCGTTTAAATATACAATAAACAGCGTTGTGTTCATTATTTGTTTTGCAATAAGTGTCTAGGAAATTAGATATAGGGGTGATCCAACCTTTTATGATGCTGCTGGAAATGCCTAGCGGCAGCAGGTTGTTACCGAAGCGAGATTGACGTACTGTGATTTCCAGAAGCGAAGTTTGACAGAAAACCAATTGTCTGCAACTTGCGGCGGCAGTTTGCGCAAGGGAGTTCAACATCATGTTTTATTCTTTCGCACTTTGGGCAATTCGCTCAGCTCTTGTGTGCCTCTCGTTCTTGATTTTGTTCGAGTTGACCGTAGATTGGTTGAAACCGAAACGGGAATTATTCAAAATTCAATTTCCATCTCAAATGACGGTTGAGCGTCTGAAAATTTGAGTTTCTCGAGATTTACTTACCTATGAAAACTTCCTGGGAATCAATGTGCTCACCGAAAATAAAGTTATTCCGTCGAAAAATAAAATTGGTAACGTTACAGAGTACCGGGAGATAACAGCATTACGTACAGGGGAGACTAGCGACGTGAACGGCAGGATAATGAGAGGCTGCAGATTGAAAACGTTCCCCCTACTCATTATGCGTACTCACGTTTTCTCGTTAAAACTCATTTCACCTCAAACATGTACAAACTGGTGAAGGTAAAGCACCACTCATCGCCCCTGCATCGGACCACTCGGACACTACTAACTTGACCCCACATCGGAGCTTTTGTTGTTCAGTATCCGAAATTAAAATTTGATTGATAGATCGATCATTTATGATAAAATTTTTCTGATGATTGATTGAAAGTGTTATTAAAAATCGACTCCACATCAAAAGTCAAAAATTTCCATGTTGGCTATCAAAAGTTCATGCTGAAAAAAGACCGAACCCGCCTTGGAAGTTTGAATTTATAAGTCACACAAAGGCAAAGGATGGATGAAGTAGTTGAGCTGTGGGGAACTCGCTGATACGTGATGGCACTCGGATTCGTGATGAGGACATATTTATGCTGCCTATCAAATGTCATGCTTCAAATGTCAGTCTTCGAGGGCCTTTGTCCATAGGATTTTTTTGAATCTCAATATTGCGGTGGAGGAAGCTGCTAGTCAGTCTAGGAATTCGCATCAATTGGCTTTGACAATGACAGTAAGGGCCAATGCCCGATGACTGATCTACTGAATAAACACAGCAGTGATCGTAAATCTGTCCCCACTATGCGATACGTCGTACTGTCCGTTGGTGGATTGTTTTACCATTTGCGGTTTAAGGAATTAACGTCAACTTTCGTCCACGATTTTTTTCGCTTTTCAAAAGCGTTGAGTGCCTGACGAACGTGTACATACCTAATTTCTGTGACATTAATATTCTCTAATTTTAAGGGAGCTATTTTCGATAGGCATAGGCGTGGCCAGGGGTTCTGGTATATACATGTACATTGGCTTTAGCTACCGAGCCAACACCGAGGTGATCGGGCGAGGGTCTTCGTTACAATATCAATAGTGTATGCTCCACGAATAAATACTCGAAGGGGCTGCAATGCCGTAGCACTCAAATATGCTGAACGTTGCAAATATTTCATGATGCCGTGTTGCTCAATGGCTGCTGAAAGCTGAATCAGTTCTCGGTACCACCTGGTTTCCCTACTGAGCAAAATGTAACTGCCGAAGAAGTCAAGCCTCTTTGTGTTGATATTCTGGTCATTTATCTTTATAAAAAATTTAGGACATTGTTCGACATTTTGTTCGGTGGCTGTCTCATATCCTGCTTCCTCATTCAGAGACTTGACAAGATAAATTTACAAAATCCATTTCATGGTCAATTTCACGAAATTTTCACGGCTTACGTTTCAAAGGGTGAAGAATCCGAATCTACTAGGTATTAAATAAATCCGTCCGCCGTAGACATTTTCTACCAAACGGCTCGAGGTTTTTTTGTTGAAAATTTTAGGAAAAACCTTTGGCCAAGCCAATTCAGTCAGTTTTAAGCCATCTGGAAAAATTATGGACATCTTTCAAAAATAGTGTTTTTTCCAAAACCTTCTCCGACCTGCAAGTAAAATGCTCCATTAAATGGAACAACTCAAATTTCGATAGCTTTTTTCATGCTGAATCAAATGGGACTCTCATTTTTATCCTTGTAGCGCTCGAATAAGTCGAAATAAAATCAATTTGGTTCAACAGTTTACGAGTCATAATATGGAAGTATTTTGTGTTATCTACCCACCACCGAATTCATACGGTCTCTTGGGAGAAGGTCTGCTTTCCTATAAAACAATTTCTATCCTGTAAAATAATTCGGTTTTCTCTTTCCATTATCTGAAAAGCTAGGGGAGCTGCAATTCGCATAAATTGTTCCTCGTCTTCCCCCTTCGACCCTTCTATTCCCGCTGCAATGTCACTTTTTTCAGCCGGGACCTCATTTTTCTCTCGTGCCTCGTGACATTTCAACCTTTCCTTATTATTGGTGGCAAAGGCTTTTATATTATTCAGGAACGTTCGGCGTTCTCCCTTTATTGGGGAATCATTATTGGAGCGGGAAAAAGAGGCGGGAAGGAGACCTGATGAAATGTACATATCCCTTGTCGGTATTGTTGAAAAGGATATTAAGGAAGTCCTCAAAAGATTGTGCCCGAAGGCTTGAAAAGGATCACCCTTCATTGTGGCCCTGCATTATTGTGGGTCTTTTGTAATTCGATGTGGGAATTTTTGTGAAACAGAGCTCACCTATTAGACAATGTACGTAGTTGTATAGAGCACAGCTTTTCATTCAACCTGCTTCATAGAAGATTCCTGAATATTGCCCATCAGCCGTTGATTAGAGAAGAGGGGTGCCATGTTCTCGAAATATTGGGTACCAATCGGACAGGGTACTGTTGAGTCGAGTGAAACCTTCCTCCATAACTACTTTTTGGCCAAGTATAATCTGAAGGACGTTATATTTGCGTTTGATCATTCATTTGATACCTTATATGCTATTTTGTCCAAATTAGGTATACCTACCTGATTCCTAAAGGAATCACGATCACAGTCGTCCAGTATTCTATACCTAAATAAGGGTCTAATTTTTGGCTCATGTTGCAGATCGAGAAAGTCTGAGGAATATGATCAACACGATGCCTTATCCTGTAGACATGGAAAACTTGCAGTGGCGAGTGAAGAACATCTACGATTCCTGCATGGCAGTTGGCGTTGTAGAAAGCGAAGAAGAACGTCCGCTGAAGAAAATGATTCTGCACTTGGGTAAGTTTACATTTCCTGATGATTTGTAATGGTCGAAGGTTTTGTGGACATCATGGATGAACTATGGTTCAAAGGTGGGCATGCTCGAAGTTTAGGGTGGTGTTCTGTCAAATTCTTGAAGCCCGTATCACACGACAGACCGTTACCCTCCCCAGCCCGTAGTTACGGGTTCGATTCCCATGGGTGGCATGGAAAATTTGGCCCATAGCCTCATGATTCAAGTCATCCCAGGAATTCGGGGTTACGGGAAATAATCAAAATTGGAAAATTAAACCCATTCCTTGTGATACCTTATGGGTTAACACAATTAAAACAACATTTACATTTTTTTACATTACTCCCTATTATAGCTTTACTTTTATGAAATATAACAGCGCCTAATTTTCTCTCGATAGCCGACATTGCTACTTGTCATGTAAATGAGCCCGTCTGGGGGTCGAAGTCTAGTTTGGCCCACGTTGCTACGTTTAACATTTAGGACCCGAGCGACCTGAGATAAATTGGTTTACCGTCGCTCGACAGGGGGCGAAGGTGAATCAGAGTGGAAGTGGACACTCGGGCGGTTTTGATCTGATTATACGGCAGGATCGCTCGGGTGTCCTGGCTGTTGGGCCCTGAGGATGGGGGAACATCCACCGAGTCTCGTGAAGGTGCGGTTATTGCGGCCTATGAGCTCACCGCCCCTTTCTGCATTATTACACTTCGCACAACCGTTTATCGGGAAGACAATAAAGTCATTTTTCATCGGAATAGTGACGGATCGTTTGGTAATTTCCCAACAATTGATTCGCTGTTGGGGGTCAAAAGTTGGTACCGAAATCGAAACCACCCCAAAGTCACCGAACAATTCGTTACTCCTGGCGTGTTGATTCACGATCCAATTATTAGTCATGTGGTTAAAAAAACATTGCTGTGATTGGCCCATTGGTCGTGGGGTAAATCCAAGCCACATACCCATGGACGTCTTGCTTGCATGACCAAACAATATTTGATTGTGAACGGACGCGTTAAGTCGACCGCGCATCATCCGACTGCAATGTATATGGGAATACTGCTTGGAAACGCCAATACAACTCTTTGGGTTCAACACCGAAGCCACCTTGGCCAATCGCAGCAATGCATTGTCTTATGGTGGATTCACAAGTGCTCGTCTTCGTCCGGCACGGAAAGTCCGGAAAACACCATTTGAATACCATTTTAATCATGATTACGATTAGCAACCGTCTCCCCCAAACACAAAATCATAATATGATTATGCCTCCCCCAGCAATCGGGTACTGCTGCATGCAGGAGTGCCCAGCCCCCCAAGGGCAATGGCGCATGCCCCCCCCCCAATCCAAGTGTAATGCCCCCCCCCCCAAGTACCCCAACACCCAACTCTTTAGTTTTTAACATTAGTCAGTGTATGACGATAAAATTCGATCTTGATGATAATATCCCATATTATTACGGTACCATATTATGGTATATGATTTATCAGTACTTTTAACTGTTGAGTAATTCTCATTTCTCTGGTTATCGTCATGGTTTAAAATGTTGACTTGAAATCTACACAAAAAAAAACACATGCCCCCCCCAAAATGTTGATGACGCAAATTGCGCCACCCCCCCCCCCCCCTTCTGGGCACCCCTGGCTGCATGACCAACTTTATACCCCAAAAAAATTGGGAAGCTCATTGGGCAAAGTTCAACTTTTCTTAACTTCGTTTGTGGAGTTGGTACCAAGACCAGCCAAACTCAGTTTTCCCATTAACTACGTTAGAAAATGTTGGTGAGGCGTAACAGTTACTCACTCAGGGGAATCTCGTAGGGCTACAATTGATGTTATAAAACATCCAGTATTGGTAAATAAGTCCATATTGTCTAGTTTTTGATTTTCTTTCCAGGAGGGTGGCACATTCTCAAAGAATTCTCCGTCCTGAGCTGGGAGTTGGGTCGAACTTTGGTGAAACTGCATTCATTGCACAATGTTGAGCCTTTTTTGAAAATCGAAGTCGTACCTGACGCTAAAGATCCGACCACTGCTCAGAGCGTTATTCAAGTAAGAAATATGCGTTTTGTAATTTACTCAATTCATAATTTGGCTCCTCAAATAGATTTCCATTGAGTACATTGGCCGCTAACCCTCAGTGATGTAAGCCCTTGTAAACTCGGCTTTTCAGGGATTTGCGTACAATCTCCTGTTGAGACTAAAGCAGATCCATTATAGTAATTAATTTAAATTTATTAATAGTAGCCGGAAAATCGCCTATTGTCTCCCCCTTTTCAGTAAATTATCAATCACTTCCCCTCAGTCAATCCGCCTTAAGAGATGTTTTCATGTTTGAACAACAACTTGTCAGGGAAGGGTTGGCCTATGCTATCGGCTTCTTTCCTACTATTAATGCAGGTGGCCCCAATGTAAATATTTGTGGGTATTAAGTCGGATTAATTTGAACGTCGTCCAACCTAGACCTTGGGAACTTTTGGCTTCGTTTTCTCTTCCCTGCTTGCCTTAACAAATCCGCGTTGTCCTTTCGAAAAAATAAACAATTGGTTCAAGAACAATTTCTTTCCCCGTGGAACTAATTTATTTCACATTTATTATTTATGTTAGCCTAGGTTGAAAAAATTTTGAGTGTCTGCTTTTTGTATACTATTTTTATTCTTGATGTATATTTTAATCAAGCGTATAGATGATTTCAAGGCCTTCCTACGGAAAAATCTCAATTTGTCTTTCCCCGTTAGAACTTGAGCCTCATTATGAATCCTTAAGTATGATTTTAATAGGATATTAAAGTTGCCTGACTTTTCAGCTTTAAAAAAGGGAACAACTATTTATGACTGATTATTGGATTTTTCAATTAATTTTTGGACAATTTTTGAGAGATGAGTATTTTTTTGCAGATATCTCCAAGCAGCCTTGGCCTTCCTGACAGAAGCTACTATTATAGACTCTCAGACGACAAGGTAATTAATAACTGATTTACCTACATTCCAAATTTTTGTGCAAGCCAATTACCCAATTCTCAAAATGACTTACCTTCGTTGTTCATACGAATCGAACTTCAATTCGTGTCTCCTCTCATTTTGACTGGAAATATATTGAACATTATATTTGATTAGGAGGCTTTGTGAGGCCGAACGACACAATCGCCTATTATATTTATTTGTTTAATCTATTAAAATATATTAATTTTAAATATTTAAACGGAAATGTATTTAATTAGTGTTTCCTTGTTTAGGTCGTAAAGGCGTACAAAAGTTTTCTAAAAGACGTCGCCGTACACTTTGGTGCCACCAGCGATGCCGCTTCTTCTTTCAGCGATGACATGTTCCATTTTGAACGAAGGATCGCTGAAAGGTACCCGAGTCGGCCGCCAGATCGCGCTCCAAACTACCGGCCGACTATTGCAAAACTGGAAGAAATTGCACCTTCTGTGAGTAATAATTTTCGGAAAAAGATTTATAGAATTCTTCTATACATAAATCAGCTTTCCGCAATTACAGGGAGTGCTTCCATATTTTGGTTAGCAGAAATGTAGACCTATCTATCCATTTGGGCTGATTTCGTGGCAACTAGGCTCAATAATGCATGAAAATATTGACACTTTCTGGGGTTGGATTGATTCGAATGAAAATTCAGTTTCATATCTTCCAATTCATGACGTATCTTTGTCAACAACATTATTCCGAGCTAAAAGAATGAAACAAACTCCTTATGTTGACCCTAACACAATCCATAACTGCATAATGATGATAATGCATAATTTAACCTAGCGGTTATTTTTGGCCTGTGTATCAAGTCAGGTTTCCAGTCATGTCACGTCACTCTAAAATTTGCAGGTCCCCTTGTACGACATTTTGAACGCAATGTTCCCCCAGAAGAAGCTCAATAAAATGTCCGAAGTCATCGTCACAGCGCCGGACTATCTGCACAATATTTCCCGACTTTTCTCCAGTTCCGACAGAAGGTAATTCATCCTTGTATCACCCTGTGTTGTTGTTTTTTGATTTTGTAAGCGACCATTTTGTAAATTTGGTCCAGAAAGTCCTGCCAGCTTATTTCAAACTCAGTCTATTGTTTTTGTGGGCCAACTAATTCAACGTGGTCGCATCTGTGATTATGTGATTGGCAGACTTGTCAAAACAGCCTCAAAACTCAACCTCCAAAGGTGATTCTGGGATTATTCTGAGACCCACAAATAATGATAAAAAGTGTCCAAGAGTAGGTAACCTATTAATCCTTAACGTAGAAACAGGGACTTTTGTCGGTTGCAAAAATTCTCACATTCATAAAAAAAAAATTGTTGTTGCTGTTATTCTTCTATAGCGATGGTGATTTTTGTCAATCTGTAAACAATTTTTGAAACTGCCGCCTGAAAATTTTCTTTTTGTGATCCCTCAGAACGACGTCAATGCTGTTGTACGAACTTATTTTTCTTCCCCCTTTTTGTGTATAAATGGAATTTTTCAAAATATTGTATGTATCGATAGGTTTGTTCCAGGAGCCTGAATGTAGGCATCGTCGGTGCCCCTACTCTCATGCTCCTTGAACAAGCCTATTACAACTTGAAAAACGAATCCTCGAATCTGGTCTGGACCTTTGCGTTCCCGGTATCGCATTCTGTTGAGACAGTTACCATGGTTTTTGACATTAAGGTTTAGAGGTGGTCTCATTTTATTTTGGAAAGATTCGTAAACGTGTTGCTGACCGGATTTGGCGGATTCCCTCAATGCAATTCCCATGTTTTGACTCCATCTATTTTAAT
Organism: Nesidiocoris tenuis; assembly: GCA_036186465.1. NCBI lineage: Eukaryota > Metazoa > Arthropoda > Insecta > Hemiptera > Miridae > Nesidiocoris > Nesidiocoris tenuis. The sequence goes on along the minus strand of AP028915.1, from coordinate 5,090,298 downwards.
TTGTGCTGACAGTAAAGACCATAAGGTAAAAACTCGGTAAGTTCCGTTGAAAACATAGTTCTGAAAATTTGCGTTACTTTCGATGAATTGCTCTCAAAAGAATGTTGACGGTTGACATTTTTCTAGTTGGACGGTAAAATTATGCCAAACCAAACAGCATGGGTTGTTGCCCCAAAAAAACTGTTCATCTATCTCATTAAAACTCTCAAAATATGCTTAATTCTTGATAATAGCTCAGAAAAAACAATAAAGTTGAAAAAAAAGATTTATTTTTTATCCGTAGCTTGGAAGTATTGCTAAATGCAGACGATTTGGATCGGGCATTGGTATGTACTTTGAAATTCAAATTAAAGGCCTCCCCAAATTTTTCAAGCGAGAAATCCCTTGTAATCAATTCTGGATGTTATCAAAATAACAAAATCCAGAGTTATTGAGAGCCGATTGGCAATGTTCTTTTGAGAGTGCTCCGAGTTCCACCATGGGACATGTTTTGAGGCTAATAATCCCTTTATATCTATTTAAATTGTGGTGGTGATGCTCTTTAGGCTACAAATCATAAAAACTGTGATTCAGCGTATCATGAACGACAGCAATCCGCGCACTGGCGCCAATCCGCCAATATAATTTTTCAAAAATACAAAATTCCATGCCTCACGAATAATGTGATTTCAGCGTGATGAATGACTACATGATGTTGAAACTCGCTGTGAAATACCTGCCTTACCTCTCAAAACAATTCAGGGATACGCTCTTCGAATTTCACTCCAAACTGTACGGTAAGTTTGGATTCTATGAAAGTACAAGCATTGAATTCTATCCAATCCTTCCCCATTGAGGCATTAAATGGTGTTCTTGTCAGTCTTATCAGCTGTGGTTACACTGATGACAGTCTGTGGGGGTTGTTTGATTATTATAGTTTCTGTGGCTGGTTGTGTGAGGGCCACTTTCTGAAATGTACCGAATATGTCCAGTTACCCGTATCTAATAACACAGTAACACCAAGAACCAATAAGTTGTCAATTTTTACAACTTGGTTAATGTGTGGTGAAAGCGTCAATGAAATTCCGCTGTTCTGTATTTTGATGATGTAATGTGTGTCTTTTGATAGTATATTTCTTGGTTTGAACCTCCATGTCAAACTCACAATAGAACAGAAACTCAAACTCATAATCAAACTTGAAGTCAATCTCACATTGAAACAGAAACTCGAACTAACACTTAAACTCGAAGTCAAACTAACAATGAAACTAAACTCATAGTCAATCTCGAAGCCTAACTCACAATGGAACAGAAACTCAAACTCATAATCAAACTCGAAGTCGAACTCACTATGAAACGGAAACTTAAACTCATAATCGAAATCTACGTCAAACTCAAAATGAAAATGAAACTTGAACTCATAATCGAAGTCGAAGCCTAACTCACAATGAAACAGAAACTCAAACTCATAATCAAACTCGAAGTCAAACTCACATAAAAAAAGAAACTCATACTCATAATCAAACTCGAAGTCGAACTCACTATGAAACGGAAACTTAAACTCATAATCGAAATCTACGTCAAACTCAAAATGAAAATGAAACTTGAAATCATAATCGAAGTCGAAGTCAAACTAAAAATGAAAATGAAACATGAACTCATCATCAATCTCAAAGTCCAACTCACAATGAAAATGAAACTCAAACTCATAATCGATCTCGCAGTCAAACTCGAAATGAAAATGAAACTTGAACTCACAATCGAAGTCAAACTCACAATGAAACAAAAGCTCAAACTCATCATCAATCTCAAAGTCCAACTCACAATGAAAATGAAACTTGAATTCATAATCGAAGTCAAAGTCAAAACAACACAATGAACACAATGGACACAATGAAACAGAAACTTGAACTGTTTAAGTATGAGTTTGAGTTTCTTCTTCATTGTGAGTTTTACTTCGATTCCAATTATGAGTTAGAGTTTCTGATTCATTGTGAGTTTGACTTCAAGTTTGAGTTTCTGTTTCACGGTGAGTTTGACATCGAGATTGATTATAGTAGTTGGTCATAGGTAGTTTAAGTTTCATTTTCATTTCGAGTTTGACGTAGATTTCGATTATGAGTTTCATAGTGAGTTCGACTTCGAGTTTGGTTATGAGTTTGAGTTTCTTTTCCATTGTGAGTTTGATTTCGAGACTTCGGGCTTTCGAGTTTGATTTCGTTTGAGCTTTTGTTTCATTGTGAGTTTGACTTTGACTTCGATTATGAGTTCATGTTTCATTTTCATTTCGAGTTTGACTGCAAGATTGATGATGAGTTTGAGCGTTTGTTTCATTGTGAGTTTGACTTCGACTTCGATTTTAAGTTCAAGTTTCATTTTCATTTCGAGTTTGACTGCGAGATTGATTATGAGTTTGAGCTTTTGTTTCATTGTGAGTTTGACTTCGACTTCGATTATGAGTTCAAGTTTCATTTTCATTTTTAGTTTGACTTCAAGATCGATTTTGAGTTTGAGTTTCTGTTCCATTGTGAGTTTGACTTTGAGATTGATTATGAGTTTGACTTCAAGATTGATTAAGAGTTTGAGCTTTTGTTTCATTGTGAGTTTGACTTAGACTTTGATTATGAGTTCATGTTTCATTTTCATTTTTAGTTTGACTTCAAGATCGATTATGAGTTTGAGTTTCTGTTTCATTGTGAGTTTGACTTCGACTGCGATTATGAGTTCAAGTTTCATTTTTTCATTGTGAGTTTGACTTCGACTTCGATTATAAGTTCGAGATTCATTTTCATTGTGAGTTAGATTCTGAGATTGATTATTTGTTTGAGTTTTTGATTCATTTTGAGTTTGACTTCTAGTTTTAGTTTCTGTTTTATTGTGAGTTTGACTTCAAGATTGATGACGAGTTTGAGTTTCTGTTTCTTAACGAGTTTGACTTTTAGTTCGATTATGAGTTTGAGTTTCTTCGTCATTGTGAGTTTGCTTTGGGTTCGTCTATGGTTTGAGTTTCGGTTTCATTTTGAGTTTATCTTCGACATTGATTATGAGTTTGAGTTTCTGTTTCACTGTGAGTTTCACTTTCTTTTCGATTATGAGTTTGAGTTTCGATTTCAGTGTGAGATTGACGTGGAGTATGATTATGAGTTTGAGTTTTTTTTTCATTGTGAGATTTGAATTTTGTTGAGTTTGAGTTTCTCAACATAATCAACTGCCATAAAGTTTGATGAATTTGGCTTTTAGCCGAATAGCATTAAGAAGCATGGCATTATTTGAATAGCGTTAAGATACTGAAATATCAATGTTTTCTTGCAGGAATTAAGGAGAACAAGCCCAGATGGGAAATGTGTATTGAAACCCTGCAGAAAATCGTCGGTTTTGGGTTGGAGGCGATGCACGAAAACCATGGGTCGGACGGTGAACGGAAACGTAAGGTGGTGAGTTGGACAAATTTCAATTCCCTTCTGTACGGTTAATAATTTGATCTTTCTGCCCCGAGAATGCTGGGTTTTTAGCTATATAATGTGAATTTCTGGCGATAACCCCTCTTGCCGACTCCAACGGGCTCCTTGAGGAATTTCATGGAGTTTCAGTCGAACGAGGAATATTATTGGCATTCAGGCTCACGCATGTGATCAAGTTGAATCACTTGCTTATTTTCCATTTGCCCACATCATTGAATTCCTGAATATCTTGTTTTTATTAATAAGCACGATCCTCTTTAGACTACGAAGCATCACCTAGCATCTGAGCTTTGTTTAAAAAAGAGGTACATCAACCGAGTATGGGAAGAGATCACACTATCGGATGGGAATAGTGCTGATTTTAAATTACTCGACATATTGATCACATGAAGAAAGCCTCCAGAACTAGAAAAAACTCAGTGATCTAATTAATAGATAATAAATTATCACTAAGCTGTCCTAACCCTGTTCAGAATCTGCTCACACAAAAACCTGCTATTTCCTGTTTTATCTTCAGCACTGGACGATTAAATTAAAGACGATTGCTCAAAATATTAAATCAACCGCACAAAAACAATTGTCGAGCGGACAATTTGATTTTATGAATTTAAATCCAATCAGTCCAGATTCGCAAATGTGAATTTTATATTTTTTCCCAGGTGACGGATATCTTTGAGGTTATCCGGCAAACATTGAAGGATGCTGTACTCAAATCGAACAATCTTCCCCTTCATATACAAGACCACTTTCTCGACAAGGTACTTAGATGTTTTTTTTAATTGTCAAGTTCCTATCGCCCTTCAGGAAGTGATGAAACACGGTTTACAGAACCTTTGAACTGTCGAATTATTTTTAATAGAAATTTCGAATTTTTAGCTGGAAAAGATCACCATCCAAGTCGGCCTGCCATCGAGATTGCGCCATTCGTCTTTTTTTAACGAATACTACAGAACATTGACGTCGATAAAACACGACTTCTTCAACAATATCGTGTACGGGATGACATTTTTGGCAGAACAACAACAAAAGCGACTAGTCAGCCCTTCGGAAGAAGACAGGTATATTTTCTCGCCGATTGCTACTCTAGTTTAATCAGGATAATTTGCTATTGTTAGGGGCAGTATATAGCGAAATCGTTTTGGGGATGGTTGTCTTTTCCTTTTCCTGTCTAGGGTCAAAAAATTTGTTTGTGTTTTAAAATTGTGTCTACCAATTTTTGAGCTCTGTATAAAACTGCATCACGTTCTATCCCAGTGCAGTGACCAAGATACAATTTCATGCCCTTGGTTATTACCTTAACTGGGGTTTGACTGAGTTTCTAATTACAGAAGCTGTTTATCAGGAGCCTCCTCATCCGAAATGGGAATTTTGAGTTTTTGATATTAGGTTTTACGGCGGAAGTATGGGTTTTAGGCAAAAACTTGATAAAGAAGAAAATGTCGAGCGTTAAATTTCCTATCAGATGCATTTCCTGCAATACCTTTGGGACCGACTATTCTCGTTTGTGGGTTTGATTTTTGGCTAGGGGCTGCAAAATTTGGCTTTTAGATAGTGGACGTTTTGTGTAATAGCCCGCAGAATTGGATTGACAGGAAGTTATTGCAAGTATTTAAGGCGGGTAGAGAAGAACTGATTAGATTTTCGATCGCGTGATTCCGACAAATTTTACCAATATATATACGAATTTTGACTCCTATAATACGTATGATGAAAACTATTTATATCTATTATTTGAACTTTATTTTATGTGATTTAACTCTGTTTTCTCTTTTGCGACAGGTGGATTGACATCGTAAGTGATGGAAACCTCAAAGTATCGTATGTACCTGAAATCAACAAAGTCGTCGTACCGATGGCCCTGCTGTACCCGCCATACTTCAATTCGCATTATCCTCAGTGAGTTTTTGATTTTTCAGAAAGGGAGAGATTTCAGTGCTGCAATTAGTCTGAAACCGAACGGTAGATTTTTCAAGAGATTTCAACTAGATTTTTGTAAGCGCCGCATTTTAGTAGTTTTCTTTTCCTGGTCCTGGCTTGTGAGCATTTGAGCTACCTATTGTTCGAAATGTGTGATTCGAGGAGCTTCCTTTGCAGTGCCATCTTATGGATGGTTTGTGCGTCCATGATATGGGGTAAGAACTGAATTTTATTGTCGTCTCATGTAATTTTTTTTTGCAGGAGTGTCCTTTACGGTAGTTTGGCAAGCGAGATCGGCTTGGCCGTCGTGGGGAGTATCACCGGCCAGGGTGTCTACCATTCGGGCGATGGTATGCTTCTACCATCGGAACATCCTCTGCACACGAAGAGCCACGAATGTTTTACCCAGCATTTGGAAACGACGCCGATTCTCGAGGCACTCAGATTTACTTTCCAGGTCAGTGTGAATATAAATGTTTTTTCAAAAAAAAAAAATTATTCTATTGTGTAAATATAGTAGTTTGCTTTAGTTTTCCATTTGCCTATCCTTCCTTTCCCTTCCTTGCGATTTTATTGACTTTTTAAATTTTTCAGTCGATGGAAAACACGTTGGCCAACAGCCCTCACGTGCATCAACCTGCCATGGAGACTTTGGAGGATAGCCAGATATTCTTTGTTGCTTACACACAGGTACTGCTAAAATTTCCACAGATCCATTGGTGTTTGATAGCTTTTGATGCCTTAAAGTTAGCCACACTATCCAATCGTTGGGTGAACATGGGAACGTAGCTTGGAAACCCCAATCAAATTTATTGGGTTCAACGCCGACGCCACCTCGCCCAATCACAGATATGCATTTCCTTACCCTAACCACTTGGATAGTCTCGGGCCCCACTTTAACTAGATTTGACTCAATTTTGAGAAAATTCTAATTTTGGTTGTAACAAGGTCTGCATTCAAGAAATCCAAGTTTTGCTTAAAATCAGCTGTTTCTGCTTTCTAGAGTTGTTCCAATTAACTGCTGCTAAACATACACAAACCTTTGACAAAATTTATTGTAAACTATTGTAGAATCTGTGCACAATGCGAACTCCAGAGAGGCAAGAAGTTGACCAGACGACGCAGAAGTCCAAGCTGGACGACCATTACATGTAAGTATTCTCAAACATTGAGCCTTCCCCGTTTGCAGAAAATGAGGATATTTGGAAAACGTATTTAAAATTACCCGTGCGCAAAATATGTTCTAGGCTTACATCACAAATGATCAAAAAATTCAATTCAAAACTTCTGAATTTTTTCATACTGTTTTTCAGTTTGGAAACGATAATGAAGAAGTCGAAAGAGTTTTCTACAACATTCTCGTGCGAAACCCAAGTGCAGAAAGAGGAATGTGACGTCCTGATATGATCCTGCTCCCCGTGTTCGCAGGAAATTATTTCGCCGGCTCCTACAATTTTGTGTGACCGAACGACTACCCTATTGAGTTGAATCTATGCGGTGCTAACCGTTCACGTTTCATGTAAGGCATCCAATAATGTACTGCCCTATCAAATGAATAAGGGTATTTATGATTGAAAGGAACAGGTGTCACATTTGCTAACTATGTGAACAGCGTTATCTGTTAGAGAAACACCATGTTATCCTTATCAGTTGACTCGACTCCATGATTGTTAGGCCGCCCCACATTCGGTATTCAACCAGCATCAAGCAAAATTGTAGAGCATTTGATGCTGTTTGCAGGTGTTAGTTGAATTCAGAATATTCTCGCTTGGAGGGGGGGGGGATAGGTCTTGCCCACATCGATGAATGGAGTTGTGGAGCCACCAATCATTGGTCAAAACTAAAGCGACCGACTGATCTGATAAACCGCTGTTTTGTGGTGCTTTTTCCTGATTGTTGGCTGAGGTTGGCTCGCGTGGATGTGCCATTATCTATTTTTCCAAATTCGATAAACTTCCTTCCTCAGTCTCTCAGCACGTCCTTGGTGACATCGAAACGTAGGTGCATCACTCGACGTCTCAATCTGACCAATCCGGCTTGTACCTTTATTTATTTTATGATTATCACCTTTACCAGACATGAACACCCCTATTATTGGCGCTTAGGGATGCCAAAAAAGTAAAATTTCGCAATCCTATTTGTAAGAAGTGCTGGCTAAGTGAAAATTTGTTAAAAAAGTGTTCTAGTCTGGGGGGTACACGTACCTGCTCCAAGAACGGGGTTATCTGCTCATGCATTAGTCAGACTAGTTAGTCTCTTGCATTATATATAATATATAATGTATATGTAGAGATCCCCCCCCCACGGTTCGCTGCTATACCTTGCAAAACCCTGCAAAATAGCCTTGCTGGAAAACGACATTCAAACGCCTCAAAGTTTTTGAAATTACAATTGGAAATTTTCTCTTTTGTGCATCCCAAAAGCCACCACCGAGAATGCCAATTTTGACCTAGGTATATACGCTTTGGATTCAACTCATGAAAAATTACGTGGAAATTTTATTCCAGCTTCTGTATCTTGATGAAAATTTCTCGTGGTTCAGATTTGCATTAGCTTTTACTATGCATTGCGAGCCTCAGGACTTGGAAAAAAATCGATCTGAAGAATTTTGAAAACTTCTATTCAATTTGTCGTCATTGCGTTCTGATCCATTCAATTCCAGGGGTGAGAGGTTTCTGAATGTGGACATTTAAAAAAAAAATGATTCTAACGAAAATAAAAACTGACCAGCGCTAACAAAGGGCAGCGGATCAATACAAATCGGACGCATGCTGCTAAATCTGTGCAAAATGTTGAACAGTAAATATGTTTCTAACTGCTAGAACAAGTCTGGAACCCTTTTTGTAGTAAGGGCGTTCTAGTTTTCCTGAATAATAAAATTCATGGTCTTCCCTTTTAACAAATCAAACGGGCAGTTTTGTTGTTTCTGGCCACCTCTTTAGGGATGTCTTAATATTCTGAACTTCAGACGATGCTGGCGAATTTAGCATCGTCTTGATTTTTCCTTGCTTTCGGTAAGGTTTCAAGTTTGCTAAGATTTGTTTTCCACAAAACCCAGCACCATCATATCAAATTGTGATCCATCGACTGCCAATTCGAACAATAATACTTCAAAATACGTGCTTATCATGATACTTACAGTTTTCGAATTTTACCTGCAGTTCCTTTCTTCATGAACTGCGATGGTGCTTTGGCGAGTACCAAATTTAACCTTATACCTTGACGTGGGTCCAATTTTTCTATTACGCCCTCGCGGGTTTTTTGACAACTGAATTTTCCAAGATTGGTTCGATTTTTCCATTTCGGACAAAAATGTTAGTCGGTCTCACACATTGTTTGCTCATGAGTCATTGATAATTAAGACCCACCATATTTCATTTCACATTACTTTAAGATCCATCGTCCCTCGATATGTATCATATTGTGTACTAATGACCGACAAAAAGTGTGCAAAATGTGTAAAGTTTTATTAATTTAGATTTTCTTAATTTAAACGTGTAAATTTTGAGAATGTATTTATTTTTCCTAAGGAAGGTAGCTATTTGCTTTTAACTTTTTTGTAAATACGATTAATTCTAGGCTAGTTTAATATCTTGTGATAAGTTTAGAAGTCTATGTTGTGAATCTCTGAGAAATTGGATTTGTTTCCCTACTCATTCTGTTACGCACGATTTGTAATTTTTTCTTCCCCTCAAACATCGTGTTTTTTCTTTCGATACACTTTCTAATTGAATTGAATTGCGATTGCGCCAACGTTGACAATTTCTTGACTCGACCATAAACTCAACGCTTAAAATGTCTGTCGTGTCAAATACTGAATCCTTCTATGTAATAAACCTGTTAATAATACATTGCTTTCTCATGTTGATCCTCCTGAGTGTTGAGAACGACAATATTTATTGGATCACGGGAGTCAGTTACGTAGAATCCCAATCATAAAAGTCTGGTTTTTTAAATTTTTTCTAAAAATCGTTGAAAGCATTCGGTTGTTGTGATGCGGGGGGAAATGGCCAAAATTATTTCTATGGTTTTGACCCAGCGAGGAAACCTAAAAAATGAGTTTTTTTCTTGTTTGAGTATTCAGCTGTATCCAGGGAGAAACTGTTATCAAAGGTGAGGAATAATCGTCATTTTATTTTGGATGTCATAAAAATTATGTTGCACTACAGTCTACGCTCAAAAAATTTGATCTATGTGACTACCCAAATGAAGTTCCAAATCAGGAGTTCCCACTTGGTTTGGGTTTTGTTTCGGCTACAACGTCAAAACAGCCGGCAACTTCCGTGCCGTTGTAACCCACGATCCTTACCTTGAAAGTGCTGTAGAAAAACGCAGGAATGTTTTTCACTTCGATTACCGGGTTAATTGGAATTTCTGAATAGTTGCCCTGCAAACACAAATATCCATAGATAAAAGCCATTATATTTAGGTACCACCTACGAAATTAAAGTTTTTTTTCGCCCAATAACCAAAGGTGTCCCGGGCGTGCCCTGCCGCCCTCCTGAAACCGATTTGCAAACTCGTGAGCTTTCGTGGAACAGACTACTTCCATTTCTATTCGTCCCTTCAGAGCGTTTGGCTTCAAAAACTAAAAACATGGGGCTTCCTATTATTTTTCGGTTTTATGCCATTTGAGCCTTCGTAATTCAGATATCTTACACAATTTCTCGTCAGAACTTACAGCTGGGATAGGGCAGCCGCGGTGTTTCAGTTTCAAGTGTGTCGTTACTCCTTCGAGTATTTCTGGGATAAATTGTTTCATACCGGTGCAGATGCTTTTGAATTCAATACGGAAATAGTTGTCTTTCCAGCCTTGAGGTGTCTTCTTAGCTACAACAGCAGACGCCTGGGTGGAGGGAAGTTAGTTATCAGCCATTTAAAATTCTGCTGATAGTCATAATAGGGAATACTAGAAAAACAGACCAAGAATGAACTTTTTCGCGAACATTTTCCAACTGACATTTCGCAATCAGATGTCTCACCGAATATGCGTCCGTAAAGTCAACAGCTAGCGCAGCGTCCAGCAGAAGTGTAAATTTTTTCCGATTGGTTCGCAATTGTTTCGACGAGAATATAGCCAAGTTTTTTCCAGCCTTCGACGGGGGGCAGGCGTTGAACGATTGTATCTCTGCGATGAAGGGCCCCTGAAAACATGAAATCGTCAGATGAACAAAAAGGGTCACATTCTGCTGAAAAACTACCGGTATTTTGAAAGTTGACTGAAAACGTCGAAAGAGCTAACTGTTCTTATTAAATCGGCACAAAAAATCAATTCAAATGCAAAAAATGACGTTCCATCCCTGATTTTCCATAGGTGGTATGGCTTTTCTATTCTTACCTACAGCCTCCAATACAGTCAAAATACAATCAATTTTTTTCTCAAAAAATGTACGTCAGTTACCCAAATATGGGAGTAGGAAAAGTGTTTTATCCACGCACCTATGGTTATATTTTTAAAACTGTTGCTCACCATTTCACATACCATTTTTTCAGTACTGGCGACATATAAACCTCCTAGGAGTACCAATGCTGCGAAGTTCATGATGACCGGTCTATGTGAGGATTCAGTCCATCGATACGGTAGTTCATCAATAGTCGTTCAGAGCATCCGCAGAGGGTGGTAATGTCATCAGTGATGACCTGCCCGAAGATTTCATCAGTATTCACTTTTCGTCCATAGCTCTATTTGCTTGAAATGGGCGAACATTAGCCTCGCCGCTACAATCGGACGTCGGTTCTGAGGCTAATGCTAATGAACGCCAGTCTCGGACCCGGTTGGCGAATCGTATGCAATCTGCCATCAACGAGACTGGATTTATCTACCTACTTACTTCAATCGTTTTGTCATAGGTATACATTTTATTGAGAAAAATCGTATTGGTAGGTAACGACTCTTACCCTATGCCCATAGGGCTGAACGATATAGAACATGACTGCTAAATGAAGAAGTATTATATTATCACAACGATGATTGTCGGCTGCAAAGATTTTTGGGTCGACCGACGGGAGCGGTTCAAAAAGCATAACAGCGGTTTCACGTTGGAAAACATGACATAACCCAAGAGCATTTTCAATTCAAGACTTTCGTATTAGGATTATTTCACGCGTAAAATAAGCAGCGTTGGGCTTTCCTCGAATAATACAGAGGATCCGAAGAGTATCATGGAGAGACGAAGGGCCGTATACCAGGGTTAGGTACCCCCAGGGTTGGTTGGGCTAGCCAACTTGATGTTAAATCGAATGTTAGAGGGAGAAAGCAGTTAAGGTTTTATACGGGTCTAATTAAGTCCATTAACTCTATTCATTTCAACTAATTAGCATCGCTAGTACTTTCCTTTGTTTAAAGGCAGGACTTCGTTGGCATGATAATACGACGTTTTGTTCACATTCAACGATTTCGCGGAATAATGTGTGCATAGTTAATTTATGTGTTTTAGTGGCAGTTTATGCCATGCATAAAAAACCCCATTTTACGTTTCTGCCAACCTGTAGTTACCCTCTATTTCAGATCGGATACTTAATCAATTGTTCCACTATGCATCAATCGTCATTTTTTGTGGATTCCAACTATCGAAAGTAGCTATAGTCCAATACCTATTCCGGGATTTTAATTTCACATCATGTGATATGCCACCTGCCAGATAATTGAAAGAATAGTGGTCGTTGGACAAATGGAAATTGAGTGAATTGTTTTTCAAATTTCTTTAGATCAAACATTGGATTGAGATGCACTCAAATTACACAGTTTACTGCGGACATTGGTCACGATTCAATCGAAACTGCTTGGCTAACTCTTTGAAAATGTCTGGCACTCATAAAAGCATAGTCGAACAAGCCTTTCGAAAATCCATTACGAAGAAGTTGTCTTTCCATCCTTGACTTGTTTTCTTCGCTACTTTCAACGCGACCTGTTGCAAAAAAGTTTACGAGACTCATGGGGTTGAGGAAAGAATATTGGGCACGGGGAAAATGGTTGATGGTTGCGGTCGGAAGTCATTTTTTTGACATGTCTAGGCCAGTCAAGTTTGTATGACACGACAAAGCTGTCAAGGTAGGTACTTTTTAAAACTACAATGTCATTGACGTGCGTAGGACAGACGAATGCAGACGGGCCCTGTTGACTGGATGGGTAGCAATTTTGGTTTGTATGGGTATAAATGGTTTTAATTAATTATGGTTATAAATGGTAGTATACCTACCTACTTGTTACATCATGGACCGTCAGCTGTATTACGCCATTACTACGCCTTTTCAGCTGATGAGTAATTTCAGTTTAGGCAAAAGTGATGCCTGGTAGATATAGGTACGCTTAAAATAGACTTACGGTTATTCGCATTGATCCACGAGAAAGGTCACAAGCAGGTATGGATGAACTGATTTTTATTGTATATTTGTATACCTATATCAAGATTTGGCTCGCGTTTTCGAATATACGCAAGCAAACAACGTACCTACTGGGCCTGTTTGCTCAGAATATTTTTCCTTTTCAACTTCTCCGCGTCCCATTTTACTATTCCAGACCCAAGGGGGCGGAATGTTTTCAAAAAAGGACTGGATTCTTTGCCAGGAGTTGAGTTGTGAATAAAACAATGGCCTAGAGGTGCCGAGAAAACGGAAAGAGGATTAAGGGAAAAGCGAAGTGGGAAAGTAAGAAGTCAGGGGTTAGGGTGTACTCTAGGTAAAGAGCAAAATAAACAGCTTGACCCTCGAGTGGAGAAGATTTAAGAGAAGAAAAAGTAATTTTGTCTAGAGTTAATAGAGGATTTAGGGCGTCGGAAATAATTGAAGAAGTTTCAATCGATTCCTCGCCAGGTTCAGCTTAACTGCTGCCGATCGAATTCTGGACCAACCAACTTACCAACTAGGTTTAAATAAGCTGAAGGCTTTTTGCTTTTGTTTAATTTTAGCTTTCGATGTAAGAGCCAGGATGATGGACTAAACGGTTCAACTTTCACTAGACATAAATAAACCAAATTGAAAGGGTTACTTTAAAAATTACCATAATAACTTCGTAAAATTACCTTGAACGCCTAGGTATTGTTGTCCTTTGAGTAGGTACACCGCACCGGTGTTTTCGAGCACGACCCCTGAGGAAGGCCGTGTGGCCGAAAGCGCCTAGGCCAGCAATCAGGACTAATAATTAATCAGGTACTGATAATATCAACTTGGGTGGTAGATACTCAGAGTGTGCATTCGCCTCGCTTGAGAAAACAAGAAAACGCATGTTTTAGGCATCGTACAAGAACAACTCATATTTCATGGCAGTTAAAATGTTTGTCGGTCGAAAAACAATTCCTCAGATGCTCACAGGCAGGGCACCATGTCCACGCAATCAGGTCATCAGCGATCTATCAGCGTAAATTGGTCTAAGCCATGGATCACGACTGTTTATTTTATTGTTAGGCATTTTATTAATACAGCACTATTCATAATGTATTTTATTACTAGAATATAGGATATGGATGAAGCATTGGGTGCGCATACTGAAAATTGACCGACATGTATTATGATTAATTTATTGACGTTATTCATGATGACACCCGTTCGATAAAGTCAAGATGGGAATCATCTAGATCAATTTATCCTTTGATTGGTACGATGTTGAAACAGGCAATGTGGTATGGTGGTCGTAAATCAATGAGTGAAAACCTCAAAGTATCTTATTTTGAAAACAATCATGGAATAATAGGGGTTTTCGGTTACGCTGAAGGTATAGAGCAATTCCAGTATTAATTTTGATGGCCAAACAAATTCAAGCCACATGGGGAAGAAGGTAATAGGTAGTAGGTAATAGGTAGGAGGTAATTGTAGAAGGTAATAGTTTGTATACACTACTATAATAGTAGGTACTGAGGAATTGTAGGTTTATGCCTATAATCCTGAATTTGGTATACTACCAATGTAACGACTCTCAGGTCTTGCGGGTCGTGATGGCTCTTGCTCCTGTTCGGCGCCCCAAGAGCAATTTGAAAAAAAAACTTTGCTTGAAATAGCGCAATGTTGGAGCTGATGGGAAGATTTTGATAAGACCGTAGCTAATATCAGCTATTTTAAACGTTCCTGCATCCTTGACGGCCTCCATTCACTCGATGTTTGTGGGCCCGATTAGGACAGACTGATGAAAAATGAAGATTTTGGGCAATGTCAGTTATCAGTGATGAAAACAATCCCTCAAGAATGATTATTGTCCTACGAGCCTGTCAACCACGTACCACGTACCCGCACATATCGTGGGTTTTTCGGCCATCGGCAATTTGCTAACTGCCGTTCGATCGACGGACAGATATGGAGAATTTTTCACTTCGCGCTCGGTCATATTTCCAATAAACAAGTAATTTTTTAGCGCTCACTCCTCCAAAATATTTCTCACAATTTAAAGGACATGTTTCAGGCAAATTTTAGCGGAATTTAACTCCGTTCGTCGACGAGGGGGAGTCAGTTTTTGGAAGGAGGTGGGCCGGTGGGTCGAGATACCCCTGGCGGCAAGGTGTTCCGCTCAGTCCCGCCGTGAACTCTCGACGTTTCTATCGTTCCCGCGGACGCGTTGTACCTACGCAGGGTGCTGACAAAATCGTATTAAATTTTAATCCCTATTTTGGTGCTTGTGAATTTCGGAGGAGGGAAAATTGTTCAAAATTTGACGCCGCCAGGTGCGCCGGGAACTGTGAAGTGCTTCTAGAAATTTGCCGGTTCCTCCGACTACCAAGACGCAGGCCGGCAATTCGTCAACGTTTCGATTGCTGACAAATATCAGGTGAATTTGACTTTGGGTTTTTCAATATACAAAATTGAAATTATAGGTGTTTAGATATTAAAGTTTAAATTTTAATATTTTCTTCGATGTTTCCACTGAAGAGTTCGTTGTTTGACAAAAAAAAAACAAAAAAAAACTGCCGATTTCATAAAAACTTCTTTCATAGCATAACGGGAAATTTGCAGCTGACCGTCTTGGGGCATTTCGATGTTTTTTTTTGTGTTTATTTCTTATCGTGGTGTATCGTTTTCAATGTTGGATGACAATACAGGCTCTCGGGAAATTAGACGTCAAGATTTGTTGCAACATCAAGGGCCGGTTTATCAATTAATTTAGAGCTAGATTTATCCATGGGTGCTTAACTTATTTCCAAGAAATTTTCAGTATGACCATCAATGAAAACATGTCCCAGGTGAAATGTAGTGCAAGCTTCCTTGGATGAATCTAGCTTTAAATGAAGAGATAATCCGGGCCCTAAATTAATCATGCATATTTAAATCATTTAATCATGCGGAAATAAGCGATTTTTGGTACCTCAGATGGTTTAGGAAAATTTTTTATACCGACCCATTACATTGGTGATGGTAAGTTCTTGCTGGAGAAATTCCTTAGTTTTCGACAGATTTTTGAAATGGCTGTCAATGCACTTGATGCAAACCAATTTCTTGTGATATGCCAAATCATATCCTGAAGGCAGTAACGCGAGCAATGCCGTCACAATTTCGGCGGAACCGCTAAAACCGGACGGCGAAGAAATCGATTGACAGGTTGGCATGTCGTGAAAATAGTTTCGACGTGCGGGAAACAGCCTTGAAAAATATTTTAAAACCGCGCTAATTTTAGGGGCGACCTACGAGGTTGTCCTTTTGGCCCAGCTATGCCGCGGGTGGGGCCGGGGCCCTTCAGGAGCTCGTGTTTTGGTTCGAAAGGTCAGCAGAGCTGCGCTGGTGTCAGCCACTCGTACATTGGGTATTGGTCTCACGGGAAGTTTTCAACAGTTCGTGTTTACGATTCTTCGGGGACTGGGAAAGTGGCAAGGGTGAGAGATATATTGAGGCGGACCGGTGGAAAAACTGAAATCGATCGATCGATGAATTGGGGCAAGCAAGTTTGGCATTCTCAAGAACGCCAAACAGTCGATGATCGGGCAGATATTTTCGAAATAAATGCGGATTTAATGACTTCGGAGAGGAATGAAAAATCAGCGGGTTTCAACAGCAAAATTGGCCCTCAAAAATATTCTGTGTGCTAGTGACCCCCGAGTTTCATAAAAAATGTTCATAAGGAAGTTGCCCACTACCAACCTGACGTATTTGAACCAAAACCAAGTTTTTGTTGTAGTTTTGGCAGATGGTGTTCCAAATCAATAATAAATTATTTGCCACTCAGCCGCCTAAGATGGTTTAGTTGAAGCGTCTTCCACCAAGCTTCATCGTCTTAGAAATTCAAAATCTTAACAAAACTTAACTTTCAGATTTTTTCATTTTTGAATTAGCCACTATGTAGGTAAACGCTGGTTGCGGGTTTTCATGGAAAAATCGACTATCCTAGCCGGTGATTGCTTTTGACGAGTCGACATGGGGAAGCGAACGCTCAAAATGTGGCCGGCTGTCGTGAAAAATTCTCCAAACGCTCCCAGCGTCCATTGTATTAGTTCGTTTGTCAACTTATTTTTACAACTCGTACTCTATCACGACATTCGTGAAATAACAATAACAGCCGATTGCTGCTCTCCTCGGGTATTCCCATGCCTCTGCTTTTGAATATTTATGCGAAACGGCGAGTTAGGAAAAAGAAGGGAGACAGCTGGAGGGGAGGAGCCACTCAGCTCGTGGGAGTGAATTTTAACGAAAATCTGATCGGTAGACAAGTGTATTTGATCCAACCACGAGCTCAAAATATAACCTAATCATAAAATGATTTATAAATTTGTGGAAAACATTAAATGCAATAAATTTTAGTACCTATGTAATTTCACACGTATTTAACAAAGATTTTGCTGTTGCTGAGAGTGGTGGATTCAGGGTCAGGGGGGGGCAAGCCAGCCCCGAAGTTTACACTAGATAGAATGGCAAATTTTCAGCCAACATTGAAGTTCTTCAGTCTAGTCACATCGCAGTCAATTAGGAGTTGTTTGGGATTATTTTCCCGACTGATAATTTTCCCTTTTTACTTTTCTATCCGTTCTCATGTTTCAGACTCTAGAAATGCCTATTTCCAGAACCTGCCTGTTTGCCACTTTTCTGACCGAAATTGGCCAAAAATCTGCGAAAAGCCCAAAACATTCGTCCTAAAAATGACAAAAGCCAAGTTCTAGAAATTGCCATTTTTTGAAAGTCCGTCAGCCACGATCTGATAAAAATAAGAAGGATCTGAAAAATGGTTTAGGAAATTTCACCGATTTTTTTTGTTAAATTGTTGAAGCTACTATTTCGTTAGTTAGCCACGCATCTATCGACAATTTTTGATTTTTGTATAATTGGGCTTCAATCAATGACATCAAAAACTCCACCATTTATTGTGACGTTTTAAGAGCACTATCAGTCCATTTTTTGATATTACGAGATCAACAGTAACCAAGCACCATGTTAAGCATAATAATCATAGTAATATAATAATTATTATTAGTTTGGGTCTCACCGTGCCATAATTGAGACCCACAAACGTTAGATTTGAGTAAATACTACTCAGTACATCGACTCTGCAATTACTATTGACTATTAGTGATAACAGTAGACGAGCGAGCCCTTGGAAATATCAATAATATCGAAACCATTAATTAGTCCAATCGCGACCGTCGATCACATCCTAAACCTCTGGTTTCTGGAACTAAGTCTGTAATTTACGCGTAGTAGACCTGCTGCTTAAACCATTTCGATAATTCTTCAGTATTCTCGTTTTTAGTCGGAGACGTCTAATCTTTTATTTACCATCTTCTGAGACATGGTAGTATAATTTGGGAACACAGCTATTCACCTGTTGCTGTATCGTTGCAGCTAAAAAATAGTTGGCGCTTTCAGGTTTTTCAGAATTAAGCGATAAACCAGAAGAATTCGACCGAAATAAACATTCTAGAATATTTGTAAATTTAGCACTCTTACGCCACCTGTTTTTTTCGAAGGCCCCTTTATACTTTCGCCTATCAATCATTCGCCAGACCTTAGAAGTGACAGAAATTGACAGCTCTCTCTTTTTTCCTTCTTCAGTCAGGTTAAATATAAGAACAAGAAAACTCGAGGACGCGTGTTCGCCCATAAATCAGAGCAAAAATTCACTGACATGCTAACCGTTCTGAAAAAATTCTCTTGCCAAATCACAGTTCAGCAAATGTGGAAAAAATTTTCACTTTCTATCTCATTCAAATTTTTAAGAAAAAGGTACCTAATTAAGTACAGTACGTAGGCACACACTAGCAATAACCATCATATCGACGATGAAACTGCAATACTGCCCAATTCAAAGCATCGTGTTTTTTGGGGGCGTCTGGGTTGCCTACTTCTAAAAACTTGGATTGGTGGCAACTTGGCAAATCACGCGTCCATAGATTGCATGGCAAACGAATTGGGCAGTATTGATTCTACACCGTCGATATGATTTTTCCATGTTGTCGACCCAAGCCGCTGATTTCGAGTTAGTATGTTATTATACTTTTCCGAATTTCTGATTTTCGTAATGGACGTTGCCAGGCGATTTAAAATTATTCGACCATTTTTGATTTTTATGTGTATGATTTTCATCATGATACAATTATTTTTGACTTGAACGGCCTTCCTGTATGCCAAGTATAGATTATTTTGTAGAGATTCGAAGTGTAGGAAGTACATGACATGTATCTGCGCACCACTGGTTAAATAAATTTCAGGAACAGTAAAAATCTTTTTGACCGCCAGTACGTATTGGAATTGAAAAAACAAATGTTTCCACACCTTGTACTTAGGTAATGTGATTCGAGGGGTCGGCTAAGTGTAGAAAGCTACATGCCTATTATTCAAAATTTTAAATTCTCAAGCAATGAACGATTGGAATTGTACGATTTTTGTTGAATTTAACATTATACTACGCCCAGTTTGATTAATGGTAGGGTGCGTTGGCTGACTCGGTTATCTGAAGCGTGTGCACCCGTCTCCATTCTATTCTGAACAGTAGGTAAGCCAAAGGCTCGTAGGTGCGCGATAAACGAAAATTTGTCATGCCTGTCACAACTTGAATTCCGTGGCTTGAAGGGAGTCGGATGTAATTTGTCAATCGTTTCAAGATGGCGCCCAACTCGCACCCCGAACACAAGCTCACTTGACGCCATTAAGAAATTATTACGCCGGTACGGTGTACGCACTTTACAGCTCCGTCTCCGTCTAGGCATCAAAAATATTGAGACTGTTTAGATAAAAAGCTACTTCCAGTCCAGAAGTACGTCAGATCTGGAAGAGATGGGAAAATATCGATATTCAAGTGGGACATTTTTAGGTCTTGAATCTCTTCTCTGTTCTTCTGGGTCTTTTGTATACCAGCTTCACTTGTCTTCATATCCCGACTAGATTGTTTCCCATTTACGACAAGCGCTCCAAAGAATGCCTGGAAAACCAATAATTCTAGACGATGTTCCGGCGAGCGACCTGTGCAGGTACCTATTCAAGAGGCAGGTTCTTCGTGTTTTACGTACATGGATAACTGGTTTTATCGAGGGAGTTATTGTTTTCACCCCATCGACCTCCGACGGATCCATTTTTAGCGAGGTATCGGCCCGATAGCATCAAACAGATGCTAGGAATCGTCTGATGCTAGATTCGGACCAAAGTGAAAATATTTCTAGTTCGTGTCCAACTGAAACTGTCTGGTTGATGTACATGGGTCGAACGGATTTAGAACCACTCGACAGTACCTTGTTCAGCAGATATCCTATCACTTGAAAGGCGGAGGTTGTTTACAACTTTTCAAAACAAAGGAGTTATTCCCGTTCAGATCGCAGGATACGAAGTTTGTGTACCGGCTTTCAGAGTTGAAGGATCTCAGGTTACCAAGAGATTACGCACCGCTTACGGGACGAATTTCCTCCAAATGATCATTACCGTTAAACTTAGAATTAGAGGAAGTTGTTTATAATCGGTAGGTACACCAATAGCCTGCTGGAAATTTGACGAAATTGTATCACTGTAATATCGAGTGCTCGGTTCAGATTGAACAATTCAGTTTTCATTAGGGTTCTGTAATGCAGCACCCAAAATTTTGGGATTTCTTAACTTAACCAATGCGTTTTAGGTAATATCGCCCTTTTATCCCTCGGGGTACCAAACTCCCCCGTTCTAAGACTAGACGCAGCTTCTCATTCTCAGAGTCAGCAGTGGTCGAAAAGTTGGTTAATTGCCACTCGACCAGGTGGGGCAATGAGAGGTTCATATCAGGACGAGAAACAATCCCGAGGCGAGCAAGGCGGCCGAAAAGTGGCCAATTTGTTACAAAAGATACATACCAAAATATGAGAGCATCGAGTGTTATCTACGCTGGCTCGTTATAACAAAACAGGATTTTATTTGTAGGGTAGTAAAAAATACATTTTAGGTTATCCGTTCTTTGCTGGTTTGTATGCTGACTAGGCATTATTATTATAATGCGGTTTTAGTACGCTTAGGTACATCAAAATCGGAAAATGAACAATAACTGGCGAGTGGTTGGATTTACAAGAAAGTTTAGCCAGGAAAGCTATATTGTCAACTGGTGCTAGTCAACTACTTTGGCTCCACTTCAGGACAATGCAGCAGCGCTTTATGCGCAGTCAACGTAGATCCGCGAATCGGGGTGAAATAAACACACCCCCGATTCACCCTGGGCGGATCTCTGGAAATTCCTTCCGAAAGGTGTTAAAACAGCGAGTTAATTATGTCCCTTTTTACGATTAATGCTTTTAAACCAATATTCTTACGGGGAAAACCGGTCGGGGGCTCCTCCAACACAAAAGCGCCCATTGTTTTGGCTTTCCCACCACCTCAAAACAAACAGACCCTTTGCAGAACTGACGGCTCTCTGGATTTTCCCTCCTGCCGCCCGGGGGCTTCGACGTCTGTGTGAGTGGCTGCGAATGGACGACAGTTACCTCCGACTTGTGTATTGACCAGTACAACAGAAGACTCTCTTTTACAATGCTTTCATTTCAAAAGGGACGCTCTTCCAGAAAGAGAAAATTAGAGTGCACGTCGAAAACAATGGTAACGCGAATAGTGTTTCCGTAATCCCCGCATGTTCCTCGCGATCTAATTCGCTTGTATCCAGTAGCCAATGTCCTGGAAATGTTCTACTGACTTGGGCATCACTGGTCATACATAATAATATTCTGACTATTTCTCTGGTTCTCAACGTAGGTACCAACTATCAGGTTTTGGGGACTGAAGCTGAGAGCTGGAATACATTTTTCGTTTAGGGCCCAAAGTCGCAAATGTATTCCCGCTATAGAATTCGAAAAAAAAATATTTTCACAAGCGTAGTATACATCAGGTACTTCCTTATCCTGGTACATGACGTTCAGTATACATTCCATGATTGTTATCAACACAAAAACACTCTTCTTGGTAAAATATATTTTATTTGAAAAATTGTTCATTAAAACAAATTATACCTAATAAATCGAAGGATCTTGTTATTTGGTCAGTATGTATCAGGACATCGCATTGGTATCAAATGGGTTAGCATACCTTACCTACTCATTTCCTATTTGAAATTCATACTTTCAGAAGTGAATATCGTCGCTTAAACAGCAACATGCTATAGGTAACTCAGTTTTCCCAACTTTTCAGGAGACCCAAAAAACTGTTTTCATTGCTGGCCAATTGAGAAAAATGAACATGGGAACGTGGCTTGGAAACGCCAATAAAATCAATTTGGTTCAACCCCGACACCACCTCTACCGATCACAGCAATGCATTTCCTTAACCCCCTTAAGTGCTTCTTCTTTATCGCATGGTCCACGAATCAAACTGTTCGCCCCCAGGCATAAGCTTTTTAGATCTGATTCAAGGATATTGATTTTTGGGGCTGAAAGCTTTCACGTACTTTTCTTTCAGGTCAGGCTCGAATTCAGATAAATAGTTCACAATCAAGGCATGCGATACAGCTGCATTGAACAGTAGTTTGGCAATCTGCAGAACTTCAGGCCCGCCATCTTCGTCTGTCAGTTGTACGAATTGAAATATTTCGGGCAAAGAGGTGTCCTTCATTCCGACAGGCAAGCCATAAACGATTCTGAAACAAGTTGAACATCGCAGGAATGAGAATTAGGCCTAGAAATTTCAGGATCATATTGGTGGGGCATTCAAAGATAAACAGCGTGGCAGTCACCCCAGGCCCGAATCATTCTGCTGACGTGATCTCAAAGCAGCATGTCAATGCCATCAATGTGGGCATGAAATTCCCCACACTAAAACCCGAGCTAGTGTTAGCACGGTTTACAAGAGTATGATCGAGCAGGCTATGGCCAGATGATCATGTTTGAAGCTGGGCAACCAATGGGAAGCCAGAAGGGATTGGGCAGAGAAAATCGTAGCCAAGCATAAACCTGGAGTGACATCTTGCAAGAAACGTGTCGAATTGGACGGTTGAGAAATGTTTTTTCCATTGGAGGTTTAGGTTCTTGAAGCATTGAAATTTGATTTTTCTGACATTTTTTATATCTTTTCTATGGTAGGGAAGAGCACAGCAACGATGACAAACAATTTGCTTTGTTCTTGAGGGGCCATGAATTTTTCGGCCCGATCCCTTCTTTATGGTTTGTTCAGGCTGGCAATCCTGTGACAAGTCCCAAACGAATTTTCATGAAGCCAAAACAATAATTGCGTGATTAGGTCAAGTTAATCGGCGTGGATGGTAACTATTTTGTCCAGGTCCAATCCAGGAGCAATCCTAATGATAAGCTAAGTACCATTTTGTCAATTTTCCTTACTTTAATAGTGCTCTGACTGCCTTCGCATCATGTGATGGCAGGTCGATGACGTTGCTGAGTCCATCGCTTTCGAGCAGCGCTTTCCTAAAAAACGCCGATTTCCGGTGTAGCAAAAATTTATGAGCAAAGACGGACGACCCGTCCGACAATCTGACGGTCACGTCGCTGAATTTAGGATCGTCGTACAATTTTATTTCTTCCTCGGTACCGGCGTCATTTTGGATCTCATCTTCAGGTATGGCGTTTTCTTCGGCGTCTTCTTCAACTTCTTCAGGTCCTATCCGGACCATGGACATGGACTGAGGTATTTGTCGGCTAGCGAAAACGTCCAGCATGGTCGAAGCAACGTCAACCACGGTCGGTTTAGTTCTGTCGTACCAAGTGTATATTTTGCCTGTTGATGAAACAGCAGCATAAGTGGAAAAGGTGTTGAGACTCCTTTCGTTGATTTCAATTCCGACGGTGAAGTCCTCGATTTTTTCATCCAGCCAGATTTTCCTGGGGCCCCAATCCTTGCCATACGGGCCCGTTGTCAGTACTCGAGTACTTTCGTCGTCGTCATTTCCACAAGCGTACAAATGACCTTTGTCGGTTAGGAAGACGGTTGAATAAGCGCCGCATAGCACTTTTTTGCAAGGATCCGGCAATTTTACTGATTCAACATCGTACGGCGAATGGTGGTTTTTCCAAATTCGACCCAACTCACCGTGAACGCCATGGCCGAAAGTATAAGCGGTCGAATCGGTTGAGAGAACAGCACAATGAGCCACTCCAGATGACAGTGACTTGAAAGGCCCGTCGGTTGGCATTTTAATCGCCTTGCGGTTCTCATGGATGTACAGGCCGCTGAGGAAAGTTCCATAAAAAAAGATTTCAGAGCTTTTCGTCAGGTAAACCATGAACGATTTACCCAGAGACACGTCAGATACCGTGTCTTTCATTCTCACAGGCACCCCATAAGTGAGTTGAATGGGGTTTTCAATCTCTTGAACGTACAGCGAGCTATCTTTTGACAGCGTCGCCATCAAATACTGATTGAACGAGGCTTTTTTTATTTTTTTCTTACTCAAGAGTTCAAGCTTCGATGGCTCTTTTTGCTCTTCACACAAATATACGTCATCCTCTTTTGTCGCGATGAGGCCTTTCAACGACTTCGTATACTTGGCGGAGTCAACAGCTTCAAATGTGGTAAAATAAGTCACCCGGTCGGCGAACGCTTTATCGAGCTTTCCAAAAACGCTCCAATTCGAAAGTATCGAGTCCACCTTGACCTGCGCTGGTTTCTCATCGATCGGTGGCAAAGAATGCTTTATTCGCGCCAAAGATTGGGGAGTCCGGTAGTCGGAAAATATTTCCTCCAAATTCTTAACCCCGTCGACGAGCAACGGGCTCTTCATACTTGTGTCGTAGCCCCATTTAAAGAATTTGGTCCCGTCTTCAGAAACAGCGGCGAATCTGCTTTGCGACCTGCCGAAGGGGCCCGAAAATATTGCTGCAATATTCCCTATCGGTATGTCAAATTTTACTTTGGCAGGTTTGGTGACCGTTCCTTCCCTGTCGACGCACAAATGATCTTTTTCAGTGTTCTGACCGCTTGCGTACACTTGCCCATTATTTAGCAAGAAAATATTGCTGTACGCTCCGCATTCGACTTTTTTGCACGGCGCTGGCAACGGAACAGGGCCAGGGGTCAGATCGCCATCTTCGAAACTCCAGCTCCAACCCAACTGGCCGACTCCGTAGCCGAATGTCCAGACCTGGCCTTTATCGTCCAGAAGTGCAACGTGATACCATCCGCTCGAGATTTCTTTGACACGGACTCCTTTCCTAAGTTTGATTACCCCGAAATCGTTTATGTGGTCGCCCAGTTTTCTGAAATAGCTCCCCCACACGAGAACGTCGCCTTCATCTGTCAATACTGTGAGATAGTAGGCGGAACAAGTGAAATCTTTCAGCGTCAAATCGTCTCGGACCACAAAAGGCATAACGACATTTTTCACGTCGTCGTCGCCTCTGGCTGTACTTCGAATATCTCTCCCCCAGTAAATGAGTTTGCCCTTATCGGTCAGAGCAGCTCCGAACTGCTCCGTGACTGACAATTTCACAATTCTCCGTCCGCTCAGCTCGGGGATTTTCCTCGGTTTTTCCAACGTGATGTTTTTTGCAAAATCGTCGCCAGACAGAGCCAAAATGTTGTCTCGATTGTTAGTCCCCAGAGCGAACGTTTCATCGTCTGTTGTCAAAATGAAGGCAGCCGTTACTGTACGGTCAGCATACTCGCTTATGAACGGTCGGAAAGCGTAGTGAATATTGGCCTTCTGGAGAAGCACCTCCTCCTCTTTTGAAACGAGAGTTTTGTCGACGTTCTGCCCGCTCATGATCGAAAGCGTACCAACCTTGAACACAAATGTACACCCTTCAATACTTATTCTGTATCAAGCTAGGGCTGGGGATCCTAGATCTGGGCTAGGGATTACCAGCAAAACGAAGTCGCTTTCAAACTAATGTTTTTCCGCATCTGAACATAAATTTCCCCATGAAATCGAAAGAATATCGCAATGTCGAACGTTTCATTAAAAAACTGATTGAACGGGCGAATTTTTTAAATTTGGGAGCTCCTAGCACGTTTTTTCGAAATGGAGTTGACGTACAAGTACAAGTATTTTCAGAAAAAATATTTTTTTTCGATTTTACCTTTAAACGGGCACCCTTTACACCATCAAATTACTCCCTTGAATGTTCACAATCTGTAACATAGATTTGCAGCTCACGACAGAGCCCCGAACATTTTAGTTCGAGTAGAACAATTCAACATGAAAATTTGGTGAAGTACCAATATCGGAATGAGAGCGCTACTCCCCGTTCGGAGCTATATTTAATTAACTCTGAACTGGTATTACTTACTGGCTCCCAACGAAAAATCGACTCGCTACGCCAACACTGCACGATAAATTGGATAAACTAAATTTCAAATATTTTGAAACCCAATTGTGAGTAAATATGAATACCTACATACCTACTCGCAACGTTTTATTTGCTGCGAATGAGGAAACCAAAAGAATATTGGAGCTCTTATAAGTCACAAAATGACCGCAATCGCAGAACCGAACCGCAGCTGCCACCGCGGCTGACAAGAGATTACAGGATTTTCATACGACTCATTTTATTTATACCATCACGATTATTATGGATCGTATTGGTCCAAATTTGTTGGATTTCCCATTGATAAATGTGCTAAGAACGTTCGCCTCCCTCAACACTAGAAACCGCAGTGCTGCTGATAACGCTGATAACAAGTGCGAGAGAGAGCAAAAGCGTCTCCCCGACTTCCTCCAAAAAGTGGGTCAACAAGAAAATCGACTCGCTGACTGTATGATAAATTGTTAAATCAAAAATGGAACGGAATGCTTCCAACTGCATTTTTTAAATCTCTGTATACGGATACGTCCGTTTCCCAAGTAGGTACCAACGATTTTATATTGATGTATTTTTTATTTTTTGAAGACCAGTTCTTTGCGTTGTTGTCTTATCGCCGAAACCTGAAATTTTTCCTGGCGAATTTTTAACATCGGAATGAGTTAGCCAACTGGGACGACGATATCACACTACCCGGTGACTGAATTGAACAAAATATTGGATTTATTGATTCTCCCGTCGGCGGAGGGAAAGAATATACGCGAACCTCATTTTATGGTTGACCTATAGAGGCGAAACGTGATACGATGATCCCCGACCAGAAGCCGCCGATCGGCTATTGACGTTCATTGGAAACCCATAAACCGATATAACGGCCGAATATGCCTGTAATACCGGCTTTTTGCGCACTGAACGGCAAAGACAACGGCGATATTTGAGACGGTCGTTATACATACGGTCGTGTGTAAAATAATACGTATTAGGCATACTTTTTGAGAATCCCATCGTTGCGGGGATGACTGATAATTATTACATTTTGATTTATCAGTAATCCGGAGGACTCCCTCAAATTGCCAAAAACGCGAAAAAGGAGAAATCGCCTCAAGAAATACAAGCCAAACCGATACAAAAAACAAAATTTTCAAACATTTTCGGAAAAAACCCCCTCTCCTATGGTAAATCAAGCGAGAAAGCCGGGAAAAATACTCAAAAAATTCTAAACCCACGGAGACTTCACATGCGAGGCCGAAAGTATCAGGAAACTGGCTTGATAGGTTATAATCAAATAAGGTTTTTGATAAGATATGATAACAAAACAGCCGATACTAGCGTTTCTGACGGTCTGAGGAGAAAACTGATTGCACCAGCGTGTCGGGCGTGAAAAAATACATACGAATATGTAAATAACTCAAAACCGCCAAAATCTTTAATTGGTCATGATACGGCTTAACCCACGATATGTTCCTTTATTTATTTTGCGTATTTATTTTGTACTCCATTGACAAAGCGCAGAAAGAATATCATCTGGGTGATAATGGGTCATTTCAGCGAGATTATAGCGAATATTGAGACACTATTTTATAGCGAGCTCTACACGATCATGTCAGTGCTATCTCAGAAAGTGAAAAAACGGACATTTTAGCCTTGGACGGCAGTGCTGTAGCAGGATGGCAAGAACGAGGTAGTTGTTTACTGGATGTGAGATTGGGAGTTAGGTCTTCTCGAGCTAGCTCTAGGGGGATGGGTGGTCATTAACCCCTGTCCTTGTGGGTAAGGCTCAAAGCCCATGTGCATATGGATGCAACCCAAGGAACCGGTCCAAAATTCAGGTGAGCGGTATGGGGAGGCTCCTGGTTCCTTATCCCGCATTAAATAACTACCTCTGCAATTAGAAAAGCATTTTGATCGAAAAAACGATTCTAAACGACTCTGGAACTAGGCGTTCGTACAAAAATTCTGATTTCCACATCAAACGTACGACCGGCATTTTGAACTTAGTTTTAAAGGCTATACTTACTAGGTAGTAAAACTTACAACCGTCGATCGAAGATGAATGAACGCTTCAGCCAACGAATGCGAACGGTCAAGCGTCGTCAAAAATATGCAATCAAGTACGTGCCACCAGCTTTGAATAGGTTTTGATGAACGTTTTGTCCTTGCGGTCTGAGTCTGAGCTACAAGACAAGTAAAACACTACCACGACGAAATACAACCCATTATCATTCCGAAGAAATACTGGGCGTCCAACATTCTGTCGCGCTCATCGGGAATTTCGACTTGGCCGTTTTACAAACAGTAATGAACCTCCGTTACGCCTTGTAAAATCAGAAAACTCGCTTTTCCTCACTCACTTAGCTAAAATGCTGTAAATAAAAATATCCTCGGTATGAAGATGAGTTAAATCAAGATACTAAATGATCGGTGTTAAATTTAGACGGATATTAATCAAGATATTCGGTGCGGTAGAAGTTTGCAATAACGACTAAGTTTTATGTCATTTTTAAAAACGCATTTCTGTTAGTTAAATTATGCCTAACGATGATTCGATGAATGTATAATTTACTTGAATAACGATCTTCTGAGATATACCTCAGGTGTGACGTGTGCATAAATCTTTTTTATTGGAATTTTTATTTTGACAGTTTTCCTAACCGATTTGAGCGTTCTTGGTCTCAAAATCTTCGTTTTACCTTGCAGAATATGTGGATATTTTTTATGTTCCGAAAAACTGGCGGTTTTTTATTTTGGGCGAATTTGGAAATTTGAATAGTGAATTTTTTGATATTTTTGACCTAAACACCCTTAAAAGCAGTCAAAATATGATCAAATTGTGTCACAATTTTACGTTCCAAAATATGGAAGTATTGTGTGTTATCTACGCACCACTGGTTATAATAATTAACGATCATCATTATATATCATTATCATGATTATAAATAATAATAGATATTCGATCTAAACTGAATTAATGAACCCGCATTAAGTTGAATTTCGGCCACTAAACGCCTGTTACCGGCCTGATACAGTATCAAAATATGGAAGGGGTAGGCACTTTGTTTTATCTACGCACCAGTAGTTTTTTGAAAAATAAATTCAATTAGCGTCTGGGAAAGTAGAGTGGAGCGTGTATGCGCTCCCTTTTCCAACCCCCAAGATAAGGGAAGCACATTTGCCGAGTCAGTTTTATAACCGGGATCTCGACTCCCCTCGTGCAGTACTGTTATCTTCGCCGAGGTTAAGTGCCGCTGGGGCAAGAAGAGTTCGGCTTTTACTGCTTCCAATTTTCTTCTACCTTTATATTTCCACCTTTCATCTTCACTTAGCGGATCGATCCTGTTTGCAGTATAAATTACTGCCGTTGTTTAACTACCCGATAGAAACATCTCAGATCACGTTCCCCAGGCCTGGGCCGATTGGTTCTGCGAACAATGTTCGCTCCAATATCCAACGAAATTTTATTTTTGCGATCGCTATCGTAGTTAATTGTCGAATTATGAGATTGAAGAGGGTGCGAAATTCTAGTCGACTTCCCCCCGATAATTATCTACCGTTTTTCTGACGCTTTCGCCTTGGCAGCCCTCGTTTTGGAGAATCACAAAAATGAGTGTACTGTTGGAAATTTCCTATACGGTATTTTCAGCTTTCTACCGTTGAGTACGCGTGAAATTGAGCCACAGTTGGGAATTGCTCAATCTTCGAAAATAGCTATTTTTCCAGCGCGCATTTAGAAAAAGACAAAATGGTAAAGTCCAACGCATTATTTGAGGAAAAACGGACCAGAACGGCAGCTTTCCAAGGGTAACCTCATTTTTGTAATTAGGTGCTTCAAAGTTTAAGGGAACCATTTTACTGAAACTAAGTCGAAATTAGGAAAAAATCTTCAAAGCGAAAAATGTATGGTTTTCCATGTTCTCACGAAAAATTCTATAGAACAAAGACAATCTTAAGTGTGAACACCAATCCATTTTTGACCCTATAAGTTCTTGTAGCAAATAAATTTGCTTTAGGTACCTTAAACCTTCATGCACCTTTTACCTATAAGTTTTGGTCCATAGCCGTTCCTAATCCATGGCATCTGACAAGAAAAAACTTCGGTACAAATTCTTGAGGCTTACAAAAAAACTATGGCAAACAATTTTTCATAAGATGAGGCAGAAGCGATCTTGAAAAGTTACTGAACCCAACCTTCAGGATTCCGATAGTAATCGCATCCATGAAAAATGGAAATGGCTGTTTAAAAGCAGGTACGTACTCCATTTATTATTCTGCCTGCAATTAGGATCAAATACGCGAGTAAAACAGTTAGTACTGCAGAAAATAGCAAAGTACCGTAAGTGTGTAATTAGGATGGTTCATTCGGAAGCTGATGGGCTACAGGACCGGCTGCTTCATTATTCAGCACTTTTGTACGGCGCCACTCGTTTATCGTCAAACGTCCAACTCTCTAATGTATCTTTAATTCTTCGTCGTCCTAATCGGGCTGGAAGTTAATCTTTCTACAACCTACGTCCTTGGGATGTGACCCTGTATGTCCAGGAAGAATACAATACTGAATTTTTGTCACGGGAGTCTGGCTAAATTTGCTCAATTCCGGCCAAAAAGTCAAAATTAGTCGTTCGTGGAGATGGAGATGGTGCCTAGATTTTAATCGTAGGTATGCTACAAAGTTTAGGGTAGTTTGGGGTAGTTTAGGGTCCTAGGGTTTATCGTTCATCTTATGAATTGAGTTTCATTAATGATTTTTTAGCCCTATCATAGTATGATTAAATATTTAAATACTCAGTGCCTCACTAAGAACGGCTTGAATACTAGACAAATAAAGCTACCGGCTCTTGAGCAATCTTATTTAAATCAGCAACCAAAAATCGATAACTGGAGAATATTTTACGCAACGCTGACATTTTTTTATTCAACACGTTCATTCAATACCTATTTTTCCAATCAGACCCTGTCCAGAACCCAGGACCAATCTTGAAAATGTTAACATTTTCTGTCATCCATTAAATGGCAAGAAAGTTCGAAATTGCCTGCTCGGAAAACATTAAAAAACATCATTATTTTTTCAATTTTTTTTCAGGAAAAAAAGGGAGGACTCCCTTTTGTGAATTTTCCAAGAAAGACCAGTTACTGAGAATAGGTATGTGAAAAACAGGTTTTCTAGAAGATTATTTATCGAATCAGATACTCGAAGCCACTTGAGAATGCAATTTTGCTAATGTCTTCTTGTTTGTACGGGACTCGCCCACCGATACTGTAAACGTTTATCAAATAACGATATTATGGGAAAGCATATAGTACCTAATGTTAGCATAGTTGTTTGGTCAGTCCACAATTTCCCACGCCGGGCGAGGCGGCCGAATTCCGGTTAATGCCGATACATTCGCGACGAATAAATAATACGTATAATGCGTATTTGCACCCCTATATTTACAAAGAAAACAACAATTTGTTCAAACCAAAGCTCAATGGCTCAACCGACCACGGGCTGGAACTTGAACCGTGATGGTAGGGAACAAAAATATTGATAACATGCATTAGGTTACAAGGGAGGGGGGGAGGGGTTTTTGGTTTATTTTATCATGTGATACGAATCAAAAATATCTAGGAGAGCATAATTATTTATATAAACTTAAACCAGAACTGAAACTCATACTTACGACTCAGACTGAAACTTTGAAACTCTATGAGAATTTTTCAAGGTTTTTCGACTTGGTCAACTTTCACCTCAATTTCGACCAGGGAGTGGGCCTAGGGATACCTAAATACCAGAAAAAATGTTCCCCGAGAAAAGAAAATTCCCTGAAGATTTTTAATCCGTTGCCTCGCAACCCTCAATTTGCAACCGTTCTCGAGATATAAGCGAAAAACGCCAAAATCCGTCAAAAATCCATAATATTTCAGCACGTCATGCTTCAAAACTCTGAAACAACCCCCTCAAAATGTAGGTAATTTAACTGCGAACAAATAACCCTTTCCGCCCATACACTAAAAACCAACTTATCACACCGAAAAATCCCAAAAACCGAAACTACCTTTCGAAAAACGTCGATTTTTAGCAGGTTTTCAGCCGAAAACTAAGCATGAACGCAAAAATTCAAAAACCGAACTCAAACTGATACTGATACACATTCGCAAGGTCAATCTGATTCTCAAACTCGAACTGAAACTGATGAGAGACTCAAACACAAACTCGAATGTCGAAACTCAAACAGAAACTGAAACTTAAACTAAAACCTCGAACTGACACTCAAAGTCAAACTGAAATTAAAACTCAAAGTCAAACTGATGCTGCTACTCAAGCTCGAATTGATACTCAAACTCAAACTGAATCGAAAACTGACACTCAAACTGAAACGAAAACTCGAATTGAGACTGCTAATCAAACTCGGAGTTTGAGTTTCAGTTTCAGTTTGAGGTCGAGGGTTAGTTCGAGTTTGAGCTTCAGTTTCAGTAAGTTCGAGTTCGAGTTTCAGTTTGAATATCAGTTTCATTAGCAGTTTGAGTTCCAGTTTAAGTTTCAGTTTCTGTTTGAGAATCAGATTGACCTTGCGCCTGTGTATCAGTATCAGTTTGAGTTCGGTTTTTGAATTTTTGCGTTCATGCTATGTTTTCGGCAGAGAAACTGTTAAAAATCGACGTTTTTCGAAAGGTAGTTTCGGTTTTCGGGATTTTTCGGTGTGATAAGTTGGTTTTTAGTGTATGGGCGGAAAGGGTTATTTGTTCGCAGTTAAATTACCTACATTTTGAGGGGGTTGTTTCAGAGTTTTGAAGCATTACGTGCTGAGATATTAGGGATTTCTGACGGATTTTGGTGTTTTTCGATTATATCTCGAGAACGGTTGCAAATTGAACGTTGCGAGACAACGGATTGTAAAGCCTCGGGGAATTTACATCTTTTCTGTGTATTTAGGTATTCCCAAGTCCACTCCTTCATGGTCAAAATTGAATTTTCAAAATTTAACACTTTCTGATCGGCTGATCAGAACCCCATCGAGTTACATATCAGAATTTTTGCCTCAACCGTGCCCATCCGGTACAATTGTCAAGGGCTCGCCATTTTGAACCTGGTAACCACAAGTGCGTTTTTTAAATATATCTAATATCCACGCCACGTCCAAGGTCTTATCATATTTCCACTTTTCGTGGTTTTCTGGTATTACCTGTATCAAGAACATTTTTGTGTAGTGATATTTTTTCTTTGAATCAGTTATTTAATTATTTAATGATTAATGAAGATAGTAATTGAATAGTAATGAAGATATTAATGAAGTAGGGCGCAATATTATATTTTATTTAAGTTCAAAAATTGTTCCTCCGTCACTACCCAACTGATATCAAGTAGGTGTGTTGTAATTCACAATTAGAACGTAAACATAAAATCGGGAGGGGACTTATCTAAGTTCGCTTTTTGGCACCGGGCCGAACGCGATCGAAAAGCCCTCGAACCGGGCGGCAATTCGTTTCAATCCAGCGTGCCGCAAGCGGCCGTGAATCTTCCGCCGGTTTCCACTTGGCGACCTGTAATTCATTCCCACGTGCGTTTCCCGGCCTTAAAACAACGGGCCCCACTTAGCCCTTCCTTGAATAAAACGGCGGTCCATCATTTTTATTGGGTCGGCGAGGAGTAAAAGGATTCGCAACACTGGCAAAACTATACCCTCGTCATCGTTTATGCGGTCCCAAACTTCGATCCGACAAAACAGCTTAACGAGTTTTCATGGACTTTGTTTATAGCCCGCCGGATATGTTTTCCAAATCCGTCCCTACCGTACACTTCCCCTCAATGGCTCTTCGAGACCGACGTTGAATATTTAGGTAGGTATTTCCATTGAATTCTATAAAAAGCCGGATAATTTATGCCGAATTGTTAGTATTTATACTATATACTAAATACTATATTTATATAGTATTTATCAATTTCCGAACAAATCTCTCTTATAAGAGAGATTTGTTCGGAAATTGAAAATCGGATGGTCGTTTATTACGACTTGTTTTGAAAAATTCGATTTTTAGCTCTATTTCGGTATTTATTATTAAAATACCCCCCAAGTTTCATCTCGACCGACACTCCATTGAATTTTTTGAAAATTTACTAGGCAGGTCTGCAATGCTGGTCTCATTAAGTCTCCAGCTTATTCCATAGAATTGTTTTCCACAACATTTCATCGATTTATTCTTCAATCTACATCGGCTGAGGTGTACCTCGATTCTGTCGCATCTGAACAAAGGATCTCGTCGTTAAAAGCAAAGTGGGGGAACTGACCCTTGCCCTGTTCGTCTCTGTCGGGTGACCTTCCGAAATTGAAAGGGGCACTGGTAATCACGGTAGAGTGGGTGCTGGAGCCAATGAGTACCCTGATCAGCTGAGCAAGGCCAATCTAAATCGAATTTTCGCTCTTCGGATTGGATAATTCGAAAATATCGCACATTGCGGATAGTAGTGTGACAAGTCCAAAATATCGAGTTTTGAGAAAGAACTGTCAATTTCTTGTCCCTGGGCAATAACACTCTACTCAGACATGTTTGAATTTTTTTCCAATTTTTTCCAGTAAATAATAGGTGTGTTCTGTTAGTTCACCATGAAATAAGAACGCTACCTGTTGGTTCAGGGGTGAAACCCAACGCGAACATACTAATTGTGTAACGCTCCAATTCTGTCCCCGCCCACGATTTTCTAACTTAAAAATTCCTGGAAATGTCCTATGACATGCTAGAAACAAAAAGGCGACTGTTTTGTGGTAAGAGATTGTGATGGAGTGTGTGATGAAGATTTCAGCTCAAAAACCCGCGCAGTGGGCTGTCAGTGATCTCACTTTGAGTAATTTTGATCCCTTTGACCTGAAATTTTGAGGCTAGACTCTTTTGAAGGTTAGGATTATTGCATTTACTGCTCATTTCTTGGTAGCAATGCCAATAATTCTGTAGACGCCAATGGTGTAACCCTCCATGGATTCTAAATGTTCAAATTCAATTAAAAATTCGAAGATAGTGATTCCGATCTTTTTCATGATTATTTTCAATCTTAGGAAGGTCCTGGGAGCATGTAGGAATTTTTTCAAGATTTTTCAAAGAGGTGAAATTTTAATTTTTTTCCAAATTGAAAATTGACAGTTATTTGGGAATCAACCTTAAACGTTTGTAGGCGTTAGAAGTTGATTGTATGTATGCTTCTGATTTTCAACTAAATTTTTAACGAAATGGTTAATCAATCAAATTTCGATGAATCAGGAGATGGCTCAACCCCAAAAGAGTCAAACTGGCTCGACATTTTCCGAAATATTTCGCTCTGCAAACATTCGCGCCAACTAACAGGGCCGACTTTTGAACGAGCGTTAACGCGATAAACGGCCTTCTGCATTGTCTTCATTAGAAGGCGGCCGAGCGGCTCCCGGCGGAGTCAGAATGCGCGCGGCTCGTCAATGGCTCTAGTGGTTTTTCTAACTATTAGCGGCGTGACCCGAATCAAATATTGACAATGACGCGGGAGCTGAGATGGAGAACATCGGCGCGTTCGGCCTTTTGCGCTCGACGCCGGGAAAATCTATAAATCGAGCGGCGCGGATTATTCTTTCTTGCCGCGCGGGCAAGAAGGCGGAGTGCACTTTGCCGAAAGCCGCGCGATCCGGCCGATAAATTATTCAACGGCAAAGTTATTCAGCCGTTTAGTATACGATTTGCCCACAGCGGCCGGGTTATCGGCCCGATTTGTCGGCTGATTTGTTCTACACCTGTACCTGGAATTCCCTTTCCAGTGTTGACAAGTTGGGGGTTTTCCCCTCAAATTTGGGGTTTTTTTAATGCCCGAGGGGGAATTCGGGGGTGACATTTTTTGGGGGTTTTTACGGAAGTTAGAGGGATTGGGAAAAAGTTGTAAATTATGGAAGTTAAAATTGACCGACTTTCCCCTTCGGCTCAATGTAACATCTTGGGCCAACGGAGTTCGTAGAAATGTATTTTACATTCCTTCCCAATTAGAGGTATTTGCGTTCAATTCCGTTGATCTTCGCAAAAAACATTCCAACCCTTTGCAGTCGACGTGGCTTTTGTCAAAGGGAAAGATAAAGGAGTTAACTGAAGCTCTATTCTTTAGGTCCTAAAGTCAATAGATGCTAACTCGTTAACGATAATATTGAAGTCGATGAAACTTCTCGGCACAATTAATGCTTCAAAGTGGGTTCTTTCGAACGGACTTCGCAAACATGAGAATTATTTCAAACCCCGAATTCCTTCGATTTGGCAATAATTCAGACATGCTCTAGAATTCCAAGTCCGAGCTCCCCAACTAGAGACAAAATTCTAAAAGTAAAAAAAAAATTCTTGGGTACCTGTAGGGAAATTTTTGTGATTTTCTACTACTCTCCAGGGCTTGAAGATATGCAAAAAACCGATTTTCACTTCCATATTTACAGAGTAAATGGAAGTATTGTGATCGTCCCAAAATCGAAAATCGGAACAGAGCTTCAGAAAAAACTTTTTCTTATAAACATTTACTCAGAATCACTTCCTGAACAAGTGTCTGTGTGTCCGTGTGTCCGTAGTGTTGAACATTTTTCTTAGAAATAAGGTTCCATAGCTGAATAACAACAAACATTGATGCAGGTGCGCCAAAGTGAACATATCCATAGAATCAGCCATTCAGAGAATAGGGTCTGTGTGTCTGTCCGTGGGATGGGGAGGAGATCGGTCTGACGCGTGATACGGGCTTTAGAATGTTTGAATTACCTAAAGCCGCGGTTACACTTGCAGCGTTGGGCCCAACACCGAATATTCGTCGGCCTCTTCCCGCAAGTGTAACCGCGGGATATTCGCCCGAACGTTCGCCAATGTTGGGATGCTCGGTCAAAAGGCGGTTTTTTGTCCCGCGTCAAAGGCGGCGAGTATTGGCGAACTTGTGTATTCGTGCAGCGTCTACACATGCGGCCGAGGAGTTCGAACTGATCTGAGTTCGAACTGATCAGAACTGGTGTCAGTTTGAACTGAGGTCAGTTTGAACTGAGGTCAGTTTGAACTGAGGTCAGTTTGAACTGAGGTCAGTTTGAACTGAGGTCAGTTTGAACTGAGGTCAGTTTGAACTGAGGTCAGTTTGAACTGGTGTCAGTTTGAACTGAGGTCAGTTTGAACTGAGGTCAGTTTGAACTGGTGTCAGTTTGAACTGGTGTCAGTTTGAACTGGTGTCAGTTTGAACTGGTGTCAGTTTGAACTGGTGTCAGTTTGAACTGAGGTCAGTTTGAACTGAGGTCAGTTTGAACTGAGGTCAGTTTGAACTGAGGTCAGTTTGAACTGGTGTCAGTTTGAACTGAGGTCAGTTTGAACTGGTGTCAGTTTGAACTGGTGTCAGTTTGAACTGAGGTCAGTTTGAACTGAGGTCAGTTTGAACTGGTGTCAGTTTGAACTGAGGTCAGTTTGAACTGAGGTCAGTTTGAACTGAGGTCAGTTTGAACTGAGGTCAGTTTGAACTGAGGTCAGTTTGAACTGAGGTCAGTTTGAACTGGTGTCAGTTTGAACTGGTGTCAGTTTGAACTGGTGTCAGTTTGAACTGAGGTCAGTTTGAACTGGTGTCAGTTTGAACTGAGGTCAGTTTGAACTGAGGTCAGTTTGAACTGAGGTCAGTTTGAACTGAGGTCAGTTTGAACTGAGGTCAGTTTGAACTGAGGTCAGTTTGAACTGAGGTCAGTTTGAACTGAGGTCAGTTTGAACTGAGGTCAGTTTGAACTGAGTTCAGTTTGAACTGAGGTCAGTTTGAACTGAGGTCAGTTTGAACTGAGGTCAGTTTGAACTGAGGTCAGTTTGAACTGAGGTCAGTTTGAACTGAGGTCAGTTTGAACTGAGGTCAGTTTGAACTGGTGTCAGTTTGAACTGAGGTCAGTTTGAACTGGTGTCAGTTTGAACTGAGGTCAGTTTGAACTGAGGTCAGTTTGAACTGAGGTCAGTTTGAACTGAGGTCAGTTTGAACTGAGGTCAGTTTGAACTGGTGTCAGTTTGAACTGGTGTCAGTTTGAACTGGTGTCAGTTTGAACTGAGGTCAGTTTGAACTGGTGTCAGTTTGAACTGAGGTCAGTTTGAACTGAGGTCAGTTTGAACTGAGGTCAGTTTGAACTGAGGTCAGTTTGAACTGAGGTCAGTTTGAACTGAGGTCAGTTTGAACTGAGGTCAGTTTGAACTGAGGTCAGTTTGAACTGAGTTCAGTTTGAACTGAGGTCAGTTTGAACTGAGGTCAGTTTGAACTGAGGTCAGTTTGAACTGAGGTCAGTTTGAACTGAGGTCAGTTTGAACTGGTGTCAGTTTGAACTGAGGTCAGTTTGAACTGAGGTCAGTTTGAACTGGTGTCAGTTCGAACTGGTGTCAGTTTGAACTGGTGTCAGTTTGAACTGAGGTCAGTTTGAACTGAGGTCAGTTTGAACTGGTGTCAGTTTGAACTGAGGTCAGTTTGAACTGAGGTCAGTTTGAACTGAGGTCAGTTTGAATTGAGGTCAGTTTGAACTGGTGTCAGTTTGAACTGGTGTCAGTTTGAACTGAGGTCAGTTTGAACTGAGGTAAGTTTGAACTGAGGTCAGTTTGAACTGAGGTCAGTTTGAACTGGTGTCAGTTTGAACTGAGGTCAGTTTGAACTGAGGTCAGTTTGAACTGGTGTCAGTTTGAACTGGTGTCAGTTTGAACTGAGGTCAGTTTGAACTGGTGTCAGTTTGAACTGAGGTCAGTTTGAACTGAGGTAAGTTTGAACTGAGGTCAGTTTGAACTGAGGTCAGTTTGAACTGAGGTCAGTTTGAACTGAGGTCAGTTTGAACTGGTGTCAGTTTGAACTGAGGTCAGTTTGAACTGAGGTCAGTTTGAACTGAGGTCAGTTTGAACTGAGGTCAGTTTGAACTGAGGTCAGTTTGAACTGAGGTCAGTTTGAACTGAGGTCAGTTTGAACTGGTGTCAGTTTGAACTGAGGTCAGTTTGAACTGGTGTCAGTTTGAACTGAGGTCAGTTTGAACTGGTGTCAATTCGTATCACACGTCAGACCGATCTCCTCCCCATCCCACGGACAGACACACAGACCCTATTCTCTGAATGGCTGATTCTATGGATATGTTCACTTTGGCGCACCTGCATCAATGTTTGTTGTTATTCATCTATGGAACCTTATTTCTAAGAAAAATTTTTAATGAATTTGCATGTAAAAATTACCATAGAATCGGTCTGTGGGATGGAGGGGCTCGGTCGTATGATACGGCCTTCGGGCGTACAATGAATCTAACTTTTCCATGGCAGACAAGGTAGTGAAGGGCTGAGAGAGAAATTGCAAAAATGTAAATTCAATCTGATCAAAGGGATCTCAATATTTGAACTCTCTGCCATGTTGTACGATAGGGGCTCGTGGGAAATGCAGTCGCGAACGAAACGCGCCATCGCTGGCGAGTCAACATGTTGTGTTGCGCTGCTGAATAATGAAAGACCAGCTGTCCTGGTCGCAGCTGCGGTCACCGAACAAGGTTTTGCTGCCGAACAATTGGCGTTGTAACGATTAATGCCCGAGAGAGCCGCGGAACACCGGTTTGCGATGGAATTCAGGACATAATCAAGGGAATGTATATTACCGAAGTATTATATTCGAGCATAGGAATTGCTATTTAGGTAGCCACATTTGGAGCTAAATTTATGGACCCGATCGCAAACTCAACGAAAGATCTGAAACAGTCATCTATCTCTCGGCCATAACGACTCCTTACCTAATTTTATGCCCCTGTTATAACACATAAATGCAGGGTGTTTATATTTAAGATTGTCTTCCATGAAGTGGACGATTCTTCAGCTGATTTGCCACAATTTTTGTCCTATCACCTTTTTCATGAGCCCTTGAGAAAGTCCATTTTTTTTTGCTTTGAAGTACTTTTTTGCACTTCTAGTCTTAGTAAAATGGCCATAAGTCCGAAAGAGCGTTAAATTTCCAGTAATCTTATGGTATTTGCAGCTTTCTAACATTTAGTAAAGCGACCAAAACAAAAGGCCAAGGTTAAGAAATGCTCAAGTTTTGTGAGTTCAAGAATATTTCAATGCCTTAAAGCACAAAGGGCATATACCTATCGAATTTGCCCAAAATGTCGATTTTGAGATTTCGGTACCGAAAGAATCTACTCATCAGGACCCATCGATCGCTCCAAGAATTATGATCCTTTTATCAATTTTTGGGGCCAAAAAACGATATAATAGAAAAACGGCAAATATTTAAAGAGCGTTTATCTTGAAAGTGTATCTTGGCTTTCAATATCTCTGTCAAGATTGGGCCACCACACATGACAACGTGCTACCGCTCTCATTCCTGTGATGCCAGGATGGCCCTCATGCAGAATATCAAGTACCGTTGATCTAACCGTTTTAGGAATGGCGATTCTTCCTTGCAAGATAAGCATTTTCTCTTCCTTTGACAGCTCTCATGTGACATCATGAAGAGAGAGAACGAAGAATTGCACTTACCCCGCATCACCCAAAAATCGTCGAATCTTGCCCTGGACAACCCATGGAGTAGACACAATGAATTTATTAGAACATCCCTATCCAGAACTGCGGAGTTCACAGCATCGTTACAGGACTTTTGTTCGGATTTTTCACCGTTGTAGCCCGAATAAACCTTGGCAAACGACTCGGGGGAGGCTCAACAACAACAAAAACCGAAACAGACGGCTCGTTTCCCCGAAGCAGGCGAAGTACCAAAATAACCGTCGACGGTGCAGAGGGTGCACATAGCGGCAACGAGATATTTAATGGGATCTCATTCTGTTCCACCCCTGGCTTACCTATCTGCGTGGGCGACCCTCGGCCCAGGAAGCTCAGATGCTATCGTTAGCCGAGCCAGAGGGGAATTTCGGTGGAACGATGTGGTCGGATCGAAGTAAGCAGTTTATGGTCCGAGCAGCTTAGCAGCTTGTACTTCAACTTGGAAATAGAGATGCTACCTTCCCCGGGGCAGTAAGTACTGAAAGGTTTACTATTTCAAACCATTCGCTGTTGTAAACAGGAGAGGGATAACAGCTATGATAACACTTAGGCCGACAGCAGCTCGTAAACTGACGAATGCCATCGTAGATGCATGCGTGTAAGCAGTACTTGGCAGTTTTACGCCGTTTGGCCTCCTGTTAACGCCAGTAATCTTCAATTTTACGGCGCTAGCCTCAGCAAGACTCGCGAATTATATCGCGATTCTTTTTGAAATTCATTTAGCAGGCAGGTAATTAACTACATCAACTTGTAATGCAATTTCATTTTAACTTCCATACTTGCAGAGCAAATATCAAGTAATTACCTTTTGTAATCATACTACGAGTAAAATTGGAAATCGGATAGGAGGTTACATACGAAAAATACATAAAGGTACAGCTATGCTCACAAAATGAGCATAGGTGTGTGCCACTGAACATCCGGATTTCTCAGTTTTTCCAATATTACAGGGTCTTCGATGAATCAAAAATGAGGGAAAATGTACTTCTAGTCATTTCCGAAAAATCTTGTTCTTCGGCATTATTCATTGGCATTTTGTGTTTCCGACCTTCACACTTCTTTCAATTTTTGAGTAAACCCAAATCTAAGGACACTGCTGGAAAGCTCGTAAATTGTCCCATTAGAAAAGAGCCACATCCGACATTGTTTCTGCAGAGGAATACGGGAAAAGAGAAAACTTCAAATCAGAGACAGAGAAGAGACAACTAGTAAAGTATCACTTATTTTGATTGGGGCTTTACCAGTATTTTTACCCGTCGATCGGAGCGCACTTTTCGTAAAACCTTGGCTTGAAAACTCAGCTTCCCAATGGTATAGTCATTTTCCTGTTTACTCCATTTCTAGGTAGAGAAAATCGTGATTGAATGTCAAAACTGCTGTGTTTTTGCAAAAAATCGAATTTTTCACTACTAGGTATTACGTCTTGCACACTTTGAGATAAGTTTTACTTTAGCAATTTTCATGATGAACCAAATTGTGTCACTTTCGAGTATATTTTCAGTTCGAAATAATAATAACATTGACAAATTGTTAATTTGTTTCAACCATTTACGTAAAAAAGTTTCGTTCGTGATCTACGCACCACTGTTTGACAATGAGGATTACATATTTTTACATACACTCTCGGTACGATTATGGTTGTGCAGGAGTACACCCGAGTTCGAAAATTGATGACCATAGAGCAATGAGAAAATCGCGTGTTTCAGGCAATTTTCCCGATAGTACCTATACCCTGGTCATTTTCCCTTGCATATACATCATCAAAACTCATCATTGACCTCGTCTGACCTGTTTCTGGAAAATATAGCATTCAAAAGTTCAACGGTTTTATCGTGATCACGTACATAAATAGTAGGTAACTTGAAAAATTGCGATTACCATAAACCATAGCAGTTCCGACCCATGGAAGGTCCAGGTTTATAATTTATTTTTACATTTTTTACCGTAAAGTGAATGTTTATTCTGGTACCAAATATTCTAGGCATGATGGTTTTTTTTTAGGTATATTACTCCTTGAATAATGTCCAAATTCCAATAAAAATAATTTTTGTTGATGATCTCACAACACAGAATCGGTAGGTACAGTGCGGAGTGATATCTCTATTTTTTGCTAAAATAACTCTAGTATAATCATGTTTATATGTTTATCGTTATTGTCTGGGCAAGTAGAATTGAGCTGATTATGGCTTTATGGACCTTGGCGTGTCCTACGTAAAGGCCATACTTTAAAGGAGTTGAAGTAATGAAAGGAGAGTAATGAACAATAAAAGATAATGCTCGTATCAGGCAATGGAGAAAAACAACAATGATAATGGAGCAGTCGTCCTATTCCGCTTGCGTGTTGCTTGCTGAAAAACTTGTCCACATTTGCCTCAGCCGGTTTCACTAAATGACGTCATGTTGTACCTACTCTATAATTCCGCTTTGAAAAATTACCTTTGCCGATCCATTTCTCGTTTTGAGCCAAGGAACGTTCAGCGCTGCTAATGGGAAACATCCGAATTGCGTACGAAAAGCGAACTTTGATCATCAGCTACTGGGAAAGCCAGTCAGATTTTCTGAACAAAAGGCGAGAAAATATGAAATGGACTGAGCTCAGCAGCCAGTGGCTCAGTTCGTTTGTGCTTCGCATCCTTGATATAGAAACATATATGTGTACAGTTGCTATCCGTTTGGCCCAAAACGTTGTTTTTGATTCCTTTCTGCGACGGTTTTAAAACGCCAGCACAAATTAGTAGAGTTTCGAACAAATTAGCCGGAGTCCTGCTCGATGAATTTTACCACTGATGAGATCTAACTTTTCCCGCTTGGCGTCAGTCCGTGAGAGACAGATCACATTGGAGTGGGTTGATGCGGAGACACCACCAAACCGGATGAATTTTTTTGCTATAAGTAGGTTTTTATAATTATATTTACAGAGTAAAAAGTAAAAGCAAAAGTAAAGTAAACCGCCGTTCCAGGCGTTGGCTTTTCGCCCGATAACCGAAGTTGTCCCGGGCGTGCCCTGCCGCCCTCAAGGAGAGGGTCGGAACTGTTCAGGACATGTCGCTCTAGTCTCACAGCACTTATGTACTGTGAGTCACAGTCTGTGACACACGGCTACTCATTGCCTCACCCCCTTGAGTTGAGAGGGACCGGATCCAACGCGTTGAACCTATTTGGTTAGAATAGGTTCAGAGTTCGTTGAACAAGCCCATCGGGCTTAGCCTGGGATTGTCAGCTCATGCCGAAGATTTTTTGCCTCGACAGTGGAGCTGGCCGTGAAAATTGAACTCAAGACGCCCTGTCTGTGCCCTCGCAAACACAGAAAGTCACACGCCTTAGCCACCTCGGCCACCCCGACTCCCTGTACAGAGTAAATGAAAGTAAACACTAACTGTTCGTCCTTAATTTGAAAATCCTATCGGAGGATCGGAAAACTTTGACCCAAAATCACTTTCTGGGTGTCCACGTAAAATTTTGTTCTTTTAGATGATTGAGTTTCAGGTTACCGACGATTGTGATTGATATTTTGTACGAACCTCCTCAAATCATGAAGCCCATGGGAGTTACCTGGTTCCTTAGTAATAGAAGAGTTCATGGCAAAAGACTGATAAGATTTATTTTTGAAAAACGTTAAATTTTATCTTCTTTTCTAAAGCAGAAATAATAATAAAAAGCTGTTCAGTTGATATTTACCTATAATTCACAACCCAGAAAAGGAAAACCCATGAAAATTGATATTTTGGAAATCCAGTTCCAGGAACTACACAGTCTGCACTATTAGATGATCATCCAATGCCTGGCATCACCAAGGAATACTAAATGGTTCTGAAGTGTTTTCCACCCATCCCGTTGTCCCATTAGGCTGTTACCTTTTCAAGGTTCGACTTTCAATCTACCTCCAAGTTTGGCGTTTCTGCTGCCAAATTGTCCAAAATTTCTGATTTTTCCTGGCAACAAAAATCCGATTTGAGTGTTAAGGGCCTTAAAACGTTGGCGTTCCCTTGCATAAAAATAATATCGAAGGAGTACCAGCCCGTGTAGAATCACCGCACCGCATAATGTGAACATTCCCAATATGGTACCTTCGCCTCGAGTCAGGAAAAGGGAAGGATCAAATAAGCGGATCCTGCGAGCCGAGTGCTCCTATTGCTTGCCAGGAACTCGAATGAGGATCCTATTCGTTCGAAACGTCACGTGCAGGCCATCAAAAAGGCCGAAGAGATTAGCATGTTGGTCTCATTCAGGTGTAGTAAATAGTTGGATTATCAAGAGGCGAGATACGTTATCAACGGCCGTAAATGTTATTATTATATTCCGTATTTGCAGAGGAAATCTGGGCTGAACAGGTTATGGCCCCTGCGGGCAAATATTTGGCCGTCTGGTCTACCAGGAGTATTATTCGTATATTATTACGTCTACCACTAATTTTCAAAAATGACCTATGGCTTAGGAATTATTCAAATTTACACAACCGGTACCCGTGGTAAGAACGTAAATGTGTGCCTATTCACTTTTTACGAAACAAACATCATAACTGAA
Organism: Nesidiocoris tenuis; assembly: GCA_036186465.1. Taxonomy (NCBI): domain Eukaryota; kingdom Metazoa; phylum Arthropoda; class Insecta; order Hemiptera; family Miridae; genus Nesidiocoris; species Nesidiocoris tenuis. The sequence goes on along the minus strand of AP028915.1, from coordinate 5,045,342 downwards.
GTTTTCTTCTAGTAAATTCGGTTTTTTCTTCCATTCTGTGCATTCTTCGTATTTTCCCACTTAGGGTCAAGTGGGGTAATTATGAACATGGGGTAATTAAGAACAGAGTATGTTTGCGCTCCTGTGAGCAATGGAAAAATCAAAAAGATGTAGCAATCGAATGTTCATTCTCTCATTGATAGGTTACGACTTTTTTTTCTCCAATTTGGCAACGCCGATGACGCCATTTACGTGTTTATCCAAAACCTTATTAAAAAGTTTGTGAAACAGTTTTTTAGTGTTTGAGGTTCTTCCCTCTTCTGGCTGAAAAAATTGTGTTAAGTTATTGTTTTCAATATTTTTACATGCGTAATTGTTTCTTCAACAGGATTTCTCTCAAGTTTTGCCATATCTCGTTCTCAGTGACTTACAGAGGGTGTTCATAATTACCCCATACTTTTTTGGGCATGGGGTAATTATGAAAATTTTTTTCTGAGAGTTTTTTTGCACTTCTCGTCCATTTTTAGCAATGAAATGGTACAAACTAGGTGATTTTCGTTTGAATTATGATATTTTGGGAGTATGTAAGTATATTGACTTGATTTATTTGGATCTTGGGTTAATTGTGAACTATGCTATGGGGTAATTATGAACATCGTCTTTTACATCTCATACGCCTAGTGTAACACGTTCGTGCTAACTGTCACATTTAACAGTGTGAAATGAATCAAATGTAACCTTTTGAACACCTCTTTTAAACGTCAAAATCGCTGTTCATAATTACCCCATACCCTATGGGATAATTATGAACATAAGGGGTAATTATGAACAGTGGTTTTCAAAGACCATACAGCAGTCAAAAAAATTCAAAAACTGTCTCACAGTGTATTAGGGATGTAAACCGATTGTTTTAGAGAGGTTTCCAGGTTTTTACATGGACTAGGTACTTCTGAGAGCTGTCAGTTTGTAAAATTGTTGCAATTTGTTCATAATTACCCCACTTGACCCTACTGGCTCTCGTAAAAAACTTATTGAGCGAAAAATTTTAATTTAAATTTTTGCATTAGTAATGTCAATTGGAGGAGTTCGAATTTCGGGGTCAGACAAGACACCAGAGCGTCATTTATGTGGAATACGGAAAATGGGTGTTCCACCCTTTTATAATATACCCTCATCCTTGAGCGTGTGTTTCGTCCCTCAATAGCAATGCAGAATCGCACAAATTCGAATCGACTGTATCATACACTTACCCCATCTCGACGTTCCTTGGTATATTATACCCTTCTCGCTCATACATTCGCAAGATGCCATCATCGCACGGCAATTTCCTTTCCCTTGAAAGCTTCTCGTGAATAGCTGCTGTGGAACGATCTCAAAAATCGCTATAGGGAATCGGAACGTGTAATTCGCCGCCGAAGAAGTCGAAAGAGCATTTTAATCTTTGCTCCTCTGAATGGCGGAACACAAGAGCCCACTTATAGCTGCCATTCTTCTTTTTTTCGAAGGCTAGCACAGAAATAGTAGGTGCATAGTATCGTATTTGTACGTAGCAGGTATTTGAAACGCATTTGCATTTGGATTATATCGAGTCAGATACCCCGAACTCAACTTGTGATGGAAAAAAGTACCCCCGGTTAAACTACGAAATTGTGCTTCGATTGACGGACCAAAAAGCTTGCTTGAAACGACTTACGACTTATACAGCAAAAAAAAAAAAAAAAAAAAAAAAATTTTTTGACTGACCATTCTAGAGTTTAGACTCCTTACCATGAATTTTTGGGCTGAAAGTTGCCATTTTTCATTACTTATCCTTGAGATGGGTAGGTAAGCTTTTTGTGGGAATGTATTTACATGTCTCCCTATCCGGGTCATGAGAAAACTAGTAGAAAGATAACAGCATATAAATATGTTCGTATTTTTGTTTCCTACATTTGAAAGTCGGATTCGAAATTTCATTCGAATCTTCGTTAATAAGCGAGGTAAAACGGAAACCAATGCCGAAACTCGTCCTAAATGATGACAGCCATCGGGTTAGTCGTACGTTCGAGAGGGAATTTTCCGACGGATCTGACAGCATCTACGTCAGCATATATGCCACATACATTCACTAGACGATTCCGTGACGAGCCCTTCAGCGAAAATGGCGCTCGGAGAAATATTGCACGCACACCGAGACGATCGCCACTCTAAGTTCGCGTTATTAAACCTGCCTTGTAAATTTCAACTCGAGGCTCGTCGGTGGGGAGATTAATTTTGTCATATTAGAGCGCCGCTGCGCATTCCTCCCAGGAGTGCCGGGTTTTTGCCCGTTTCCCTTCTTCCCTTCGGGAGATGTGCTGGGTTGTTTCAAAATGTAAAAATGTTCAGACGATAATACGGATAATCTTGTGGGTCTATTGGTAGGGTGATTCGTTCGAATGGAGGAATTTTGAGTGTTGGAATGTTGTGTGGGGTAATTCAGTTAATGGTGTTGGCGATCGTGTTTTCTATCTAGAATCATGAATGAACATGCACTGTCCTATATAAGCCATGATGACCGCCGTCCTTTTCATTGATGGCCTTCATTTTAGACCTATAACTATTGCTGATGAAGTAAATATGTGACACCTAAAACATCAAATTTTGCTGGTTTTATCAACACTAATTCACGGAGACAAGACCATCAATAAAAGAAGACCATGTACCCAGTGTATTGAAGAACGGTATTCTGTGTCCCAAAAGGCATCCCAAAAATGTGGGCAGACCGCTTTCTTGTTTTTGTTAAGGCAATAAAGTTGTTTCTTTTTAAGCAGTCTCTTTCGAACAAATATATAAAAATGTCGAATTTTTAGGAAGAAGACAGTTTTCTCACGGTATACCCTACCCCTGATCTGCTCACCCCTGAAATATATAAACCTCATATAATCATGATCTAATACGAAGATACGACATTGAAGTTTCGGAATGTTTTATTATAAATTTCTCCATCTTGTTTCAGGCTGAGGATCAGACGATTGCAAGGCCGTCGATTGCAGGTGAGCCTCGAAATTCTGACGCTTCTCCCTTGCAGGTTCGCTCTCCCGTATATTGTCAGAACAAGTTTGAGCCCAAATTAGTTCAGTATTCTACCTACCGACGGGCAGGGCTCCTCGCAGGTTTCATGATTAATTACGGGACTTGGTGAGGGTGAAACTTGGCCATTAGACCAAGTTAACTGTGTAGCTCAAAGGATTACCGCTCCGACGACAGTCGGCTCTACTCGGAAAAACATCCGGTTCTAGGTGTTTGCTCGCTGGCGTACAACTGTGTCTGTCAACACACAGCCTGTCGCTGAGTGATTCAATCTGAACGTGATTCGATTTGATAAAATTCGCCTATCAGCATCTCCTGTTCCTGAAAATGAATTGAAAATAGGTCAATGGAATATTCGTAAATAAAATCGAAAAAGTAATTTCAGTAACTTATCATAGGTCTTAATAAGACGAGTACTCCATATCAAAACATTTGAAAAAAGATTAAGGATTGAGGGGACGGAGCCATTTTTGTGAATGATCACTGAGGGACACTCGGACAGACACTTGTTCAGGAAATGATACAGGGGAAAAGGGTAAAAATAAACGTTTTTCCTGAAGCATCGATTCGATTTCCGATTTTGGGAACGATCTCAATATTACCATTTACTTCGTTAATATGAAAGTAAAAATATACTGATTTCAATGATTTCAATGATAGAAAACGGTGGCCAGGTTCAGCTCGAAATTACTAAATTTTGGTAAGTTATTCCACCAAAAAGCCCAATGTTGGTTTTATTGCATGATGTCCCGGATCACCCGATCACATGAAGACAATTGCTTACAGGCTAGCAACCACTGCCGAATGGATTGTCCTCATCTTCGCAGGAAAATTCGATTCGAGCGGAAAATAAAATGCGAAATTTCCCGAGAGCGTTGGGTATGGGGCTGAGCAATGAAAAAAGCGCGGGTTTGGATCGCAAGCCGAATCTGGCTGGAAGCCAAAACCTTTGATAAATGACTAGTTCCAATCACGCGTGTGATGCCAATGCCAAAGGGTTGGGATCACGTCAGGTTCCCGAACCGAGAATCTGCACCGGCAGGTCACGATCGACGGTGAGCTGGTTGACAGGGAATCAATTTTCGAAAACTTTTTCGACAGGCTGCAAAAATCTGAGAGGCCGGTAGTTTCGCTTGAGTGAACGGATGTGACCCAATTAGGCGAGTGTGTGAATTTCAACTTGCTTGTTTTAGTAGTTTCATAATAGGGAGTCATTTAGCAATTTTGAGGATGCTAAAAAAGCCTGTTGGGTAGCGGTTGTGTCGAAGGACCAAAATATCCCTAACAAAATGTATTGAAAAGGTGATCATTAACCAGTATCATGCCTTGGTCTCATCACCGCAGCGGAATTAAACATTAGTGAGTCCAATTGTCGGAAAATCTCTGGAAATTAATAAGATATAGATGGTTCTGTATGGTTCTGTATAGATGGTTCGGGGGTCCTGGAACAATGGAATGAACTATGAGAGCATTTTCTCAATACACAAAACTCGTTCCCAAACACATCCTCGAACAAATGAGGCCGTCAAGATCACATAAACTTTCGGGCATTGCAATTGAAAACACCGTGTTTGACGAATTTTTCAGCGGCTCTGAAAAAAAAATTATTTGAGCGGGTTGAGCTCTGTCCTGGCTCGATCAACTCGTCAAAGGTGGCAGAATTGGCCATGTTGGCTTTAAGCGACCTTGTTTGTCTCACAACTCAGCCCCACACCCATTTCGCTGACCTCTGCTCCGGGGGGCCCTTTATTTTGACGCTCTGCTTGACATGACAGTTCCGTCCTCGCTTCGACGCCCGGGGAACGGAAGCTGTTCAACCAAGTGACTAAACTAATAAGCTGCCGGCCAGTTTTTCCTGGCGAGAGAATTCGTTTTGGCTGAATCGATGTTTTTCCAAGCGACGGCAGCATTCGGATTCGTTTGACGTTTTATTCGTAAACGTAGCCTGGCAATGATTATGTGGGTACATTAAAATTTCTCTACGTCAAGGTTTATAGCCTCGGATTGGGCCTGGAAATGATAATCTGGGCTTTCTTTAAAGAGCAATAATGAAAAAAAGTAAATGATGGGTTTAATTGTGTTAACCCATAGGGCATCACAAGGAGTGGGTTTAGTTCTCCAATCTCATGTATTTCCGAAAACCCCGAATGCCAGGGATGACATGAATCATAAGGTTATGGGCCAAATTTTTCATGCCACCTATGGGATTCGAACCCATAACTCCCAGGTAAAGCCTGCAACCACTAGACCAACCCGTGAGCCCTTAAAGAGCAATAATGAATCAATTATTCATTTCTGTACTAACTAATGATTTGTTAGTGTTGAGGTTACTAATCAGTCGATTAACCTCAACATCCCTCTTCGTAAATATCTGATAATATACCATAAAGTGACTTCTTCGTGTCTGCTGGAAATGACTGTAATTTAAGCAATCCAGCGAATTGAATTGAATCGCAATCACACCGAATTCAATCTACCTTTCGTGGATGCACCGATCTATAAATTGGTCGGCTTCAGATTAGCCGCACAATCTGCACTGCAAGTTTCGAAGTTTGTATTTTGAGATGGGCTGCGAGAACAGATTCAACAGCGGCAACGGTCGGTTGCGGTTAAAATGTACGTACTGCACAGAAGGGCTCGACCGCGACCCTCGGCAGAAACAGACCTAACTGTGAACGTGGGGATACGATCTAGGAAGGACTGAAACCACTCGGGAAATCTCGTTATACATCCTGGGCCTGAAAACGCGACTTGCCCCCTGGCCCTGAATCCGAACCCTTCTCTCAGACGGACGCGTCAACTCTGTGGTCGAGTGTCGTTTACTGGATTACACCAATCTTGTTGTTGCCAGCAGAGACTTCAACTGAGATTGTTGTGTGCGAGCTTATGTAAGTGTGCGAACGATTTCATATTTCCGTCATTTCGGCCCAAATTGCGACGGAGTGGATTGATGATGGCAGGGCAACCAATCTCCGACTAGTGCAATATCGTGCGTAGATGTCAACACTAAGCCCTTCGAGGGTTTCCTTCCTTTTATCCTTGGGAGAATTTTCGCGACCTGATTTCCAGAAAGGCTTCTCATCGGAGAATTATTATTATTTTTACTTACATATTTACAAAGTAAATGAAAGTATTGGAATCGTCCTAAAATCGAGAATCGGAAGAAACTTTTACTTATGTATACACATTTACTCAGAATCACTTCTCGAACAAGTGTCTGTGTCCGTTTGTGGTCATTTACAAAAATGACCATAGCTCCCTCAATTCTCAGCCTTTTTTCAAATTTCTAGAACTGAAATGTTTGTTTCGGGCAAGACCTAACACTCTGTTGAATCGAAATTAGAATAACTCACAGGACTTCCGATTTATTTGTATTTTTAGTGTTTTCTATTTTGTCTGATTTGATATTTTTGACCTAAACACCCTCAAAAGCAGTCAAAATATGATCATAGTCTTCCACACTTTTACGTTTCAAAATATGGAAGTATTATGTGTTATCTACGCACCACTGTTTTTTTTTTTGTAAAAAATACCAGAATTTACTACCTTTAGGGTTTGATTTACGAATTTATATGGCTTATCGTTGATGTAGGTCTTTTGTCTATGAGCATGTACGCAAATCATTCGTGCATTTACCATTTAACTAGGTGAATAGATTTCATTTCGACGCTCCTTTAGCCAATGTATGATTCAATTGCTCCGAGAGATTCTATTCGACTGTCGGGAGAACTCTCGGCGAATACCGTCTGCGATTCAGAAATTTGACAGACGCATTCACTCGCATTTGGAAAGCCCGTATACTTAGGTATGCGATGTAATATACCCTGGCCACGGTAGCAGATCCAGGTTGATTCACCGAGGTAATCCCCTTTGGTCGCGAACCCGCCCTGCCCCAAACCCTGAATTATGATCAGGTTTAATGGGCTTCGCAGCTGCTTTAATAATTTACGGCTAATCGGCGGGGGCGGTGAGGCGAGGGGGATGAGAACGTTGCACTGCCTACCAAGCATGTGCAAATCAGAAGTTCCCGTATGGCACCTCAATATTAACGTTTCCATGGAAGAAAATTTCAAAAAAGATATTTTGGTATAAAAAAAGGAATGTTTTGCATGCAAAAGTTGATCGCCAAGACAGGAGATATTGAACTTACCATTTTTGGCATGTTTTAATACTTGCAATAATTTTTGGAATTTTACATTTCACGTGAGTGAAGACACCGTTATACAAGAGGTTGAGAATCGTTGAGCTACTGCCTTATTATAACGAGAAACCAGTGCTAACACACAATACTTCCATATTTTGAGACGACAATTTTGACAAAATTCGATACCTAATCTATATTTTGACTACTTTTGAGGGTGTTCAGGTGAAAAATATCAAAAAACTCGCTGTGCGAATTGTAAAACTCACCAAAAATCAAAATGCATCATGTTACGCCAACCAATAAAAAATATTATCATATTTTGCAAGGTAAAACAAAGATTTTGAGACCAAGAACGCTAAATCGGTTCATTTTTGTGGTCAGGGAAAAATATAATAGAAAACACTTACTGTGGGTAATTCGACAGGGTCTTACTGAGGATTACATCCCAGTTTAAGAAATTTGAAAAAAGGTTTAGAATTGAGGGAGCTATGGCCATTTTCGTAAATCACCATATACGGACGCACTTGTTCAAGATGCGATTTTGAGCCAAAGTGTTTGAGTAAATTATATTCTGAAGCTCCGAACCGATTTTCGATTTTAGGACCATTACTTCGTAAAAATGGAATTAAAAACAGTAGAGGTAAATAAATAATTTTTGTTTCAACTACCAAGGAGAAGTAGAGAGACGAGTTGGAAAATAGGTTACAATTCACAATTGCACGCAAGTTATCTTGGCAATCGACCGTCAGTTACATTCGTCGTTTATTACTTCGTTTTCTTCATGTAAGTTTCCAAAAATCAGCTGATGTCTTAAAATTCAATTTGCAGTTCGATTTACCAATTTTCGATAAGCTGCAATATTTGCGTTGCAATTGCCATTTATCCTCTGGTAACGGGAACACGATGGAAACCCGGACACTCGATACTCGCCAGCGGTAACGCGAACTGTAGTTCAAACGGAGATTTCTGGGCGGCAGGAAGGCCGGGGCATTAGATCGATGTCTCTCAACAGGTGGTGGCTGAGGGGCTGCTCTCCTCCCATCAACCCCTCTTCTCACGCACAGGGTTGGTCACTAATCACCTTTCTGTTGACTCGGGAAGGGGTGCGATGGAGGGGGTAGGGCCCAGAAAGGACGTCCCGAACCCTAAGCTGTGAGCTCCTCGTGATTGGAACAATCACCGCGACCGCCCCCTCCCCTCTGTATCAGCTGAAGGATTCCTCGGACTTGCCCCGTCGCTTGGACTTCGTTTGCAAACACGGCTAACTTCGTCCTTACCGAGCATACAACTTCGCCCCACCTGTGTCGATCAACTCCGTCTTCCGCTCCAAACCTTATGAAACGGGCGACACTCAAGGTTCATCAAGTTGTTCCTACATTGAACTGCGAAACTTGGTCGAGATGACATTGCAAGGTAAACAACGATGCCTAGTTGTTCATTCTCAAAGGGCCGCGGTAGACACCGAAGGAAATTCCAACAAAGGGATCAATGTCGGTGACCAAGTTGCTTTACATGCCTGACTTTTGTTCATTAGAGGGTGCCAATAGTAAATCCATGATACCAGAAGCTGAAAGCGCGAACTCTATGCAAACTAGATGGATTCAACAGCGTTGGACACATCGTGGGATGTGTATATGTAATAGGTTGTAGGTATTGTAAATAAATTCAATGGAAATAGACGGCAACGATGAAAATCGGTTCGTATGTTAGTAGAAAACTTTTTAGCGCATTGGCCTAAACTTCTTTCCTAAACAATGATTTTATCTCTCTGTTTGTCTGCTTTTTTACTTGCCTAGTAGTTAAGTGGCCTTGTTCAGAAAATAAAATCGTCATTTTTGCTCTCCCTGGATTTCATTTTTCACCGACTTCAAAAAGTAGGTTACTCAAGATGACTAGTAAGGATTTTTTTGGCAGTAATTTTTATGGTTTTTGGAAACAGCGATAATTTCGTGTTTCATTGGATCCCCTGCCCTGTCACTGGAAGTTTGCGAACCTCCAAATAATTATTATCCGATTCAAAATAGTCACCCACGTTGTACGTAGTAGACAGTTGGCATCTTGAGATAATTGGGACCCGGAACATTGGCGTGAGGGTAAGGTAGAAAATAAATATCTATGCCTGGAGTGGGAAGCATTGGGAGCATCCTATTGAAGAGATTGGAAATATGATTGCTGTCAGCGATAAGAACCTTTCAGCGGAATGACATGATATCGCGAGTAGATATTCTATTACGAAAAACAGGGAAAATTCGAATCTTTGAAAATCGTGGTGGCTGATAAGCTCGGATGGTTCGGATATCTTCAATTAATTTGGCATCACGAATACGTTAATTAATTGCAAACATGGCATGGGCCTCATCATAGGGCTTTCGTGGATCGACATCTCCCTATCGCTCCAGCACAATCGACCTTGGCCTTGTATTGAAGTCATACTCACAATGACACAGAAACTCAAACTCATAATCGAAAACGTAGTCAAAGTCACAATGAAACAGAAAGTCAAACTCATAATCGAAAACGAAGTAGAACTCACAATGAAACAGGAAGTGAAACTCATAATCGAAAACGAAGTCAAACTCACATTGAAACAGAAACTCAAACTCATAATCGAAATCGAAATCAAACTCACATTGAAACAGAAAGTCAAACTCATGATCGAAGTCAAAGACACAATGCAACAGAAAGTTAAACTCGTAATCGAAATCGAAGTCAAAGTCACAATGCAACAGTAAGTCAAACTCATAATCGAAATCGAAGTAGAACTCACAATGAAACAGAAAGCGAAACTCATAATCGAAATCGAAGTCAAACTCACATTGAAACAGAAAGTCAAACTCATAATCGAAATCGAAATCAAACTAACATCGAAACAGAAACTCAAACTCATAATCGAAATCGAAGTCAAACTCACAATGAAACAGAAAGTCAAACTCATAATCGAAAACGAAGTCAAAGTCACAATGCAACAGAAAGTCAAACTCATAATCGAAATCGAAGTCAAAGTCACAATGCAACAGAAAGTCAAACTCATAATCGAAATCGAAGTCAAACTCACAATCAAACAGAAAGTCAAACTCATAATCGAAAACAAAGTAAAACTCACAATGAAACAGAAAGTCAAACTCGTAATCGAAATCGAAGTCAAACTCACAATGCAACAGAAAGTCAAACTCATAATCGAAATCGAAGTCAAACTCACATTGAAACAGAAAGTCAAACTCATAATCGAAATCGAAGTCAAACTCACAATGAAACAGAAAGTCAAACTCATAATCGAAAACGAAGTCAAAGTCACAATGCAACAGAAAGTCAAACTCATAATCGAAATCGAAGTCAAAGTCACAATGCAACAGAAAGTCAAACTCATAATCGAAATCGAAGTCAAACTCACAATCAAACAGAAACTCAAACTCATAATCGAAAACGATGTCAAAGTCACAATAAAACCGAAAGTCAAACTCATAATCGAAATCGAAGTCAAACTCACATTGAAACAGAAAGTCAAACTCATAATCGAAATCGAAGTCAAACTCACAAAGCAACAGAAAGTCAAACTCATAATCGAAATCGAAGTCAAACTCACATTGAAACAGAAAGTCAAACTCGTAACCGAAATCGAAGTCAAACTCACAATCAAACAGAAACTCAAACTCATAATCGAAAACGAAGTCAAAGTCACAATGCAACAGAAAGTCAAACTCATAATCGAAATCGAAGTCAAACTCACAATCAAACAGAAACTCAAACTCATAATCGAAAACGAAGTCAAAGTCACAATGCAACAGAAAGTCAAACTCATAATCGAAATCGAAGTAGAACTCACAATGAAACAGAAAGTCAAACTCATAATCGAAATCGAAGTCAAACTCACAATGAAACAGAAACTCAAACTGTTAATCGAAAGCAAAGTCAAGTTCAAGTCCAAGTCAAACTGATTACTTTGAGATTCTGTGTCATTGTGAGTTTGACTTCAATTTCGATTATGACTTTGACTTTCTGTTTCAATGTGAGTTTGGCTTCGATTTCGATTGTGAGTTTGAGTTTCTGTTGCATTGTGAGTTTGACTTCAATTTCGATTAAGAGTTTAGTTAATGTTTCATTGTAAGTTTGACTTCGCGTATGATCAAGAGTTTGAGATTCTGTGTCATTGTGAGTTTGACTTCGATTTCGATTATGAGTTTGACTTTCGGTTTTATTGTGACTTTGACTTCGTTTTCGATTATGAGTTTGGGTTTCTGTTTCATTGTGAGTTTGACTTCGATTTCGATTATGAGTTTGAGTTCCTGTTGCATTGTGAGCTTGACTTCGATTTCGATTACGAGTTTGACTTTCTGTTTCATTGTGAGTTTGACTTTGTTTTCGATTATGAGTTTGGGTTTCTGTTTCATTGTGAGTTTGACTTCGATTTCGATTACGAGTTTGACTTTCTGTTTTAATGTGAGTTTGACTTCGATTTCGATTATGAGTTTGACTTTCTGTTGCATTGTGACTTTGACTTCGATTTCGATTATGAGTTTGACTTTCGGTTTTATTGTGACTTTGACATCGTTTTTGATTATGAGTTTGATCTTCTGTTTCAATGTGAGTTTGACTTCGATTTCGATTATGAGTTTGACTTTCTGTTGCATTGTGAGTTTGACTTCGATTTCTGTTATGAGTTTGAGTTTCTGTTTCAATGTGAGTTTGACTTCGATTTCGATTATGAGTTTGACTTTCGGTTTTATTGTGACTTTGACATCGTTTTCGATTATGAGTTTGGGTTTCTGTTTCATTGCGAGTTTGACTTCGATTTCGATTACGAGTTTGACTTTCTGTTTCAATGTGAGTTTGACTTCGATTTCGATTACGAGTTTGACTTTCTGTTTCAATGTGAGTTTGACTTCGATTTCGATTATGAGTTTGACTTTCTGTTGCATTGTGACTTTGACTTCGTTTTCGATTATGAGTTTGACTTTCTGTTTCATTGTGAGTTTGACTTCGATTTCGATTACGAGTTTGATCTTCTGTTTCAATGTGAGTTTGACTTCGATTTCGATTATGAGTTTGACTTTCTGTTGCATTGTGAGTTTGACTTCGATTTCTGTTATGAGTTTGACTTTCTGTTTCAATGTGAGTTTGACTTCGATTTCGATTATGAGTTTGACTTTCGGTTTTATTGTGACTTTGACATCGTTTTCGATTATGAGTTTGGGTTTCTGTTTCATTGTGAGTTTGACTTCGATTTCGATTACGAGTTTGACTTTCTGTTTCAATGTGAGTTTGACTTCGATTTCGATTATGAGTTTGACTTTCTGTTGCATTGTGAGTTTGACTTCGATTTCTGTTATGAGTTTGACTTTCGGTTGCATTGTGAGTTTGACTTCGATTTCGATTACGAGTTTGACTTCCTGTTTCAATGTGAGTTTGACTTCGATTTCGATTATGAGTTTGACTTTCTGTTGCATTGTGACTTTGACTTCGTTTTCGATTATGAGTTTGACTTTCGGTTTTATTGTGACTTTTCCAAAATCTTGCTCATTATCAACGTCTTACGGTTTTTTTTTCTTATGTTGCTTGAATGAGCAAATTATTACGCATACGAAGCGCAAATATACGGGCAATATTATGTAAAACGCCCAGTTTTAGTTATTTTTAACTGACTTAAAAAAAGAGAGCACTTGTCTGGGTTTTTTGAAAATGTATTTGACATGCGTTTTGTAATTTATTCCGTCCCTGGAGAAGGAGTCCTCGCAGAATTCTCATGAAAAGGAAGTATAAAGGAGTCCATTAGACGTTGGGCTGTCAATCTTCATATCCATCAGCTTCATCTTGTTCTCCTTCAAGTAATAATCGCCCAAGTGGTCAAAATTGTCATTTCCCGCTGGAACGCTCGCAGATTCGATTAGTCGATCGCATTATCACTTTTAAGGATTGCGGTTTGCTCTGAATCCATCTGCCTGTCCCTAGCTGCTGCTGGTTCTTGCCATGAATATGAAAAGAAGATAGCTGTTAACATATTTGTGAAAATATTTCTGCATAAAATATCATGGTTCAGGTGGTATTTATGATACACCACTCTGGTCCATCCTTGGAATGCTGGCATTTCATGCTAACGACCACACTAAGAGAATAATCGCATCAGGGTTGTTTTCAGGTCATAATAAACAGCTTGGGAAAATATCCAGCGGAACTGACGGTGTGTTTCAGAACTCGTAGAATAAATTGTTCCATGAAAGAAGAAAGGATACCCTTGCGAGGATAATGAGGGTTGCCTGCTTCAAATATAACCCAATAAAGGCAAGAAGAGCCCCTTAGGTGGGCCTTCAGGATTTCCAACGTTCGATGAGACGTGCTCTTCATTCTAGATGTTGTCAGTTTGGGACGGTATTCTTGTAAGCTGTGATACTTTCATACATCAGAGCCGAGTGCCGTTTACCTCTGCAAAAAGAATAAAACATCAGGCTCCTCAACCGCCTATATACTCGAAATTACCAATCGTATCGACTGTAACAGACTAGCGAAATGATCCTATTACATGCACTATCATGTGTGGTAAGGTAGGGCGATTCTCTCCCGAAGTGAGTTTGTATGAAGTAGGAATAGGATTCGACAAGAATAAAATTATTATTACAAATTAAATTTATTCACAGACTTTTCATAATTAATCTGCCAGCATACTAAAGGCACGTTGAAAAATAGCAATTTTTAAAAACTGAGCAGTTTCCAAGCCCAATGTTTTTGTTTATTTAACTTAACGTTTGAAAACTGCTAATAACGTAGGCTTATAGGAAATTTAACGGGCTTTCCAACGGTATCCCCATTTTTGTAATTACTCCAAAATTTTAGGGATATATGGCCATCTCATTGAGACAATATCGAAAACGCATAAAGATATCTTGAATGTAAAAAAACAGTACTTCTCCTAGTCCTCACAAAAAAATTTACAGAACAAAAATTGGAGCAAATGAGGTAAGGAATAGGCCCCTTCAACGAAGCCAATACTGTTACGAAGATCCGTGTGAACACCCTGTACATATTATGTTTGTTAGATTTTTTCTGGTTTCAGCTGTAGGATTTCTTCTATAGAACGTCTTCTCTTTTCTCGAATGCATACAACCTCCAAGGGAGTGAAGGTATTCTCCAGAAATTTCATTTTTATAACGAACATTCAACCTTCAAATAAGTCCTTATTATACCTTCTCAGTCAACAGGAATAAACCACCTCTAACCTTTAATATGGTAATGCCTTCCTTACAAACGTGCCTTTCAGGCAAGAGTCGTTGGAAATACGGTTTGTATATATTATACCTGAAAATCGCTGTTTTTCTCGATCGGATTACTCGAATAAAGATCCGCGTATGGCGTCGGCGCATGTTGTCTCCGGAAAGAGCGTGACAGTTCCAATTCCGTCACAGAGGCTGCCGAGGGCGCATCATTATTCACGCTTCGAGCTCCCAAATATTTGGCCAGAGAACGGCGGCGTGTCAACACCTAAAAAAATTGAGGCACACTCACGTATTCCCCTTCCCTTCCTCTTCCTCCTGGTGCGTATATGAAGGAAACCTTTCCAACTTAATTCTGCGCGAGGGAATATGCAAAAAGAAAGGCGCTAGAGGGTCTACGAAATCCGTGTTATCAAGAGGTTTTCCGCCGGTAGAACATATTCTAGGGTGCAAACGCCATTTTTCATCGTTATCTCGCTCTTCTTGGGTAAAGGGTAAATTGCATTTATATCTTTCCATTCGTTCTGCAACGGTGACGAGCTTTTTTCAAAATTTCCATCAACATGTGCTTCCAAGAAGGCGGAGAGTTTGCTGACGTGACCTGGGTTCAAGGCATCTGAATTGAGGGATTGAGCTGTATACAGACATTCTTGATTTGCTTGCTTCGATGTGATAGTCGCAGTTGCTGGAATGGATGACGTAGGTTGGCAGATATCAGAAATGAGAAAAAACTTGACCGAATAGGATTTTAGGAATTCTGTAAAATATCGATTTCCAATCACCTTTAGACTGTTTTTATTTGAAGTAATCATCAGTATTGCGTTGGTAAACCTCATCGGCTAGTTTGTAGGTACTTGTGGAAATTTCCGAGATCATCAAACCACCTTTGGAGTAGTATCATTCTATTCTTTCGCCGTTACCGTTTTGATTGACATTTCATCAAATTGCGTCAGTGCCGTGTTATCTGGTGATTTACTGAAGTGGCATTGTAATAAACACTTCATGCGTAATTCAATTTATCACGCCTCAACGCGCACCGGATTGAGCGGTTTACTGTGTTAAAATACAGCATTTCCAAGTAAAATTGAGAATTTCCCAAACCAAATTGATACATTATGTAGGCTGACGAATTTCTCAATTTGGATTGGAAATTTTCAAATTGATATGGAAAATTCTTCATTAGGTTCGGAAAATTTCCAATCCGACGTCGAAATGCTCCCATCCAGCGTTTCAGCACAATTTTCTTAAATAAGCACCATGGGCTAACAGCATGATACTTGATCCGTTTTCACGAAAAATTCAAAACAGAGTTCACTTTTTCAGTGGGGCGCTGAAACCGGTTGTGATTGATTATCGGACGTTGAAATTCCATCCCTCTCAAAATAGGTAGGCAGGCACAGTCTCTCTCGCAGAGGTAAATATTTCACCATTTCGACAGGTTGATTGACGGACAACATCGCAGACGCCAATGAATTTCGAAAACTGATTGAAGGTATATCTGGGTTAAACCCATGGTTTCGTGATTTCAGCACATGTCTTTCAACAACATGGCGTAATATTATTTTACGTACTCATTGAATACAGGATGAAATAATTCATTGTTTTTACTTCCATATTTACAGTATAGTATGGTAGGTTGTTGACAAAATTATCATTTTGATAGCTGGTTATAGTCGTACAAAATACATCACATTCGTCATTCCCGGCATCGCATAATTTCAGTCAATCAGGCTGCTGTAGGTGAAGGCCTTCCAGGGTTTGCGGTTCGGCCGGTTTCGATCGATTATCGAACGAGCGGAATCCTCTCCTCTTTGAATACTCTCTCTTGGAGGTAAATATTGTACCATTCCAACTGGCTGATTGATTGATGACATGAGTATAAATTCGCTCGTTTGGTTAAAAAGAAAAATCCACCCGGCCGTTATTTGAGTTTGTTCAAGAAAACATCGCACACACGCTACCTAGCGGCGATGGGAGCAGTTGATGCTCGACTGATGAGATGACTCTCAACTTGTTCTGATTGGACGGTGGCGGGACTGGGACGAGGAAGCGATTGTCGCTGGGAGGTCTGACAACACATCATAAGCTAACACTCACGACAGATGGAAGGCGGCGATTGAGACAAATTCTATTTACATTGTGTAATTACGGGACGTTCATACAGGTACGCTGGCAAATGCTGTTGATCAAGTGGCAAGGGGTTTTTTTAATTCATTGATCAATTGGTGAGACACATTTTGTTTCGCTGCCTAGTTTGATCGGACGGGTTTTCGATTTTAAAATGGTTAAAAAGAGAAATTCAATGTTTCGTTAATTGAGACAAAACGTCCTTGGCAACTAGACAATAATTGTCTACTCCCAATTATTGAGCCCGTTCTATAGGCAAAATTCCGATACCCAAGGAAGATTCAGATAAAATTCACCATGGTGGTATTAATTTCAAATTTGAATGCAAAAATCTCATTGGAAATGTTTATCTAAAGCGTCTTAGGATATGGGATAGATAAATTCTGTCAATAAGAAACCGGCCCTGAGTAAGTTCCCGGTTTATTGACAAAATTTATCTGTCTGATATCCAATGAAAATTCTAATAAACTTTAGCAGTAAATCTCATTGGTAAAGGGTATCGGGAGCTTCTTTAGATATCGGATAAACAAATGTTTGTCAATAAACCGGAAGTGGAAGGGAAAAAATATTTCTAAAAAAAGTCAAATTTGATCTCTTTTTCAATGCGCATCAGCTCGGAAAATACTGGTTGGAAAATCGCCCAAATGAAATTCAGCCAAAACAGATCCACTGTTATCAGGGTGATGTTATAACCGGGCAAAACGCCTCATTCGTCATGTTATCTTTACTCAAATGTCAAGTCCGACGATCTTTTCTTGAAGAAAACAATACCTACCAATGTATTGGATAGCAAGTCACATCGTGTTCCAAACATTTTATTCCGTTGTACAATCAGTTGAAAAAATCATCATGCTCAAACAATCATGCTCCTTAAGTCTCTAATACAAAAATACACCGACCATCTCTGTATTATAGTAATAGGTAAGGTACCATGTTTACTTTGCAACATATATATCCGCATTTTATCAATCATACAACATATAATTTATGATAAACAGTAATACTGATCACGTTTCTTAAGTTCGTTCCAAGTCACCAACTCGGAAAATGGAAGATTGAATGCCATTTTCACCAAAAACATTTCTCCAGTTAACGTTACCGACTCGTTAGTTGCTATGCTGATGCTACGTGACCAACAGTAACCAACGGGTTGGTAACTTTTACAAATGAAAAGATTTTTGGTGAAACTGGCCATAAGTAGTGAACACCATACTTACAATTTAAGTTCAAATGGCTCAACTTGGGAGTAATTAAGTACCTAGTCTTTTCATTTGTCCTATACGTCAATATTCAATAAGACGAAGCATGACCACCATTGGTGCACTGTTCAATAAATTAAACTTGTATAAATAAGCTCTTGATTCTCTACCTCAGATAACACCAAAAATATTTCACCCGAACTTGTTTCATTGATTCGGACCTGTCATGGTTTCCATTTTCATTGGACCATCATAGTAGGATTAAATAATGACCTGTCAAGGATATAAATCACAGATACAGGACGATCTTGGAACGTGTTCGTGCTTGATCTAAAACTACAAGTACCTACTAAATAAATAAGTACTAGTTACATAAGTAAATTAGAACAAACAAATAACGAGCATAATTTACAATTCAATCGTTGAACAACGGAGCTGAGACTGGATTGAACATGATTACGAGCTCACAAGTGCAGAATCAATAGTCCAGTCGATACGTCAAGAATGGGATTCCAATTGGAATAAATCTGAGGGTGTTGTAGATCCGTCAATGGATAATGTCAACATGAAATGACAGAACCGACAATAAATTACGGGTAGAAGAAAAAATGACAGAGGCTCGTTCCAGACGTGGGACTACTGGAATGATATACCCTATTAGTACAGGTCACTCTTAAAGCGAATGACGAGGTGGAAGGAGGGGTGGCCAAGCATACGTTGAGACCATACGCCAGTTTTGCGGGGGTAACTAACTGCCAATACCAGTTGTTTCATGTTCCCAGGAACCATCAGATGCGCATCCCAGGGTTGAGTCAATATTTTATCAATTTCCAACTTATGGCTAAAATGGCTGATGAGATTTCCTGGAACGAGCAGGCCTTTCGACTACAGAGCTTTCAATACCCTCAGCCCCTAGGCTTAGTGCGGTAATGCTTCAAAGGCTTAGGAGGTCTCTGGAAGACTGTTGAGCTACGGAGAACCGGCGAGTTTTTAGAACCTCCTCGCTTTCAGTACCGTAAATTCAACGAGTGAAACATTATAGGAAGCTTGCACCTAGGAGAAAAAACTCCAGAAAATTTGTAGAGTTTGGTTCATCTGACAAATGATATGATTTAATCGGAAACGGAATTTTCTCACAACCCGACCCGTCGTGAAACATGCTACGTTTTTTATTTGAATTTTATGAGTGAGGCTGACGTACCCTCAGAGTGGCGGTGGGAACGGGAGGCTGGAGCTAAGTCGTACCTCCTGCCCATTCCGGATTAGTATGAGAAGCTCCTGCCTCCTGGTCCCACCAAAGTTCTGGCATAACGACAGCCTCGCACCTCAAGAATGTTTTTCCGTCTCCGTAGTCAAGAGACCAGGTACCTTAAGTGCCGACTGAAAACCCAACTAATGTTGTTCTTCATACAATCTACCACTATTTACTTTACCAGCCTTGGCTCGAAGAACAGAAGCACTGTTTAACAATTAAACAAAAAATCCATGCCAGCCATCACACGATAGACTTGGATCACTGCGCCTTCAACTTGCTATTCTTTAAAAACTATCGAAAACATAAAATTCATGTCTTACGTTTATTAGAAGCCGAACTTTGATACCCTTCGATTCTTTGGACGATTACGACTTTTGATCAACTTTCACCGTTTTTCGACCACTTTGGCACGCATTTTTTCTTCTAAAAGTTTTTCACCTTCGGGTATCGCTTCGACCGAATGAAGCTCTTCGGCTTGACTAAGTCGTTTTTTCTTTTCTTCTTCGTCGCCGATGACTTTAACAAGAAGTTGCCTCAACGTCAGCACAAATCCGGTGATCAGCCCGATTTGTATATCCCAGAAAACCGTCGTGGCGAATACGACAGCCCAAATGGCTCCGTCTTCGAAGGATTTTTTGAAAAACGAGGGCGGCTGTTTCAGATTTGTTATGATCAATTGAACGATGGCGACAATTATTATGCAGCCTAGGGCAGCAGTTGGCAAGGGTTCGAAGAGTGGCCCAGCCTGGAACAAAGAATTAAATGTGCACCAGATGACGGGTATTGGTAGGTATAGTGAAAGGTGCGGAATAAAATTTGGTTCGTTTTACTTACATCAGTATAGAATGTGAACCATTTTGCCGATTTCATAAATCAAAGAAAAGCATTGAGAAAAAGACACTCTATCCTACGGATACTTACAAACATCAAGACGAAGAGCAGAATGATGGATGACACTATGGTTGCCATCAGCGTTTTGATTCCCAAATTGATGGCCACTATCGTCCTCATCATTGAGTTACCGATGATCATGCATTGTAAATTCGAGCAGATCAAATTTGAAACCGACATGGCTAAAATTTCCTGTCCGGCTCTCAACTTGTCCGAGTTGAATGCCAAGACCATGGACAATGTAGTGGCCATATTTATCGTCGATAGGGTCACGGCTGCTGGAAATGACGTGGGTATAAGTGACGGGTCTATCGGCGAGACTGTTATGCTCGATACTCCGCTCGGAATGTATCCTACTGTCTCAAAGCCGAGGGCTCGGAAATCCGCGAAGTAGGAAGTAATAATCGAAACGACCAGCACTATCGCTTCGATGGGTACGATGAATTTCGTGCATTTTGCAACAAGCCTCTTCAGCACGAACATGTTCAGAACAAAAATCATTATGACTACCACCGAGAAAATTACCGTAGGGACGTGAGAGTCGGGAAGTTTCAGAATTACGTCTCGAAAGTTCTTATACACCACAAATGGCCCGTAGTGGCTTTTCAATCTGATTCCGAAGAGCATCTTCACGGATTTGGCCAAAATATGGATAGCACAGCCTGTGATGAATCCGGATACGAAGGGTTTGGTGAAGAGGGCCCGGATAGTCCCCATGTTTAAAATATAAAACACCACGTATATCAGGCCGATAGTGAACGTGAGTGTTGCTATAAAAGTAACGCGGGTCGTGTGATCTTCGATCGTACCGTCTGGAGTGGCACTCATGTTCCTCTCGGTCATAAAAACGGCGACTGTTTCACCAGTCAGCATCGAACCGATAGCTACTGGGCCGAAACTGCTGACGCTGGCAGTGCCCAGCAAGGCGTAAACAAATGCTGAAAAACATGCCGTGTACAGGCCCGTGGTGAGGGGCGCGTTTGCTAAAACTGCGAAAGCCAATGCTTGAGGAACGTTAAGAAATGCAAGCGTAAGGCCGGCGAAAAAGTCGGGAACCAAATCGGAAGACCATTTGTACGAAGGCAGCCATTGCAGGATAGGTATTGTTGAGGTGACGGTATTCCAGATTTTCTTTTTCGTACACAACCGTTTGAACCTGAACTTGGTCGAAGAATCCTGGACAGTCTCGTTCTGACCTGCCAACAAACGATTAATGCCAATAATCAGTGATTTATATTGTCGATGTATCCAAGGTGAATAAACAGATGGCGGGTTTGCGTATGGGGCCCGCAGATAAATAAACCTATAATGTTGAACCCATCGGCCGGGACATAACCAGCCTTAGGGGCTATGCCTCTCTGGAGCGGTGTAGGTGCAACTGGAATCTGCTTAATAAGCAGCAATCTAAATCATGCCCCAATGGCAATCAGCAGTAATTCATCAAATCATGCAGTTCGGTTGGTTATTGCCGTAATTCGGCCAATGATGGCCCACGACGAGCCGATATGCCTTATGGGAACATTGAAGTAACGGAGTATCATCAGCGCTGGGCCAAAGCCGATTATCAATCTTATTCAACTACCGGCAACAGCTATGGTTATTGATCACCCCCAAGATGTAGGGTCTTAGCTGAACATGATCGATAGCAGGTGATTGTGATTTGAACCAAGTACGTTCGATAAATTCGCCCTATCTGGAATATGAAATACACCCAACCAGACGAGCAAAAAAAACATACATGATAAATAAGATACAATTGCTCAATATCATAGTTGCATAATTATAATAGCATAATTGCATTATACGATCCCAGATTTCATTTTTAAGGTCTTTCATGTTTTTCAAAAGTAGATACCTATTCTATAAGTAGTTGACTGTTTATGTAGGTACCTAACAATTTAGATTAAACAAATCATTAAAATAGCGAGTTTGGGTATGAAATAGTGAAAAATTAAAAAGGTAATTTTACCTTCCGCGTTTAAACTCCGACATAAACATATCCTATATGAAGCTAACTTCAGGGTTATTCTACACATTAAGTAGGTATGCGAGTGCCGATAAAACTGTAACTTCGTCTGTACGTACTATGCAGGTACTACAGTACGTTCGTTGGCCCTAGAAAAACCAGTGGTGCGTAGATAACACACAATACTTCCATATTTTGAAACGTGAAATTGAGACACATTTTGATCATTTTTTGACTGCTTTTAAGGGTGTTTAGGCCAAAAATATTGAAAAATTCACTATTAAAATTTTAAAATTCGCCCTAAATGAAACCCAGTGGTGCGTAGATAACACACAATACTTCCATATTTTGAACGTAAAATTGTGACACAATTTGATCATATTTTGACTGCTTTTAAGGGTGTTTAGGCCAAAAATATCGAAAAATTCAGTATTCAAATTTCAAAATTCGCCCAAAATAGAAAAACGCCAGTTTTTTGGTACATAAAAAATATCCACATATTCTGCAACGCAAAAGAAAGATTTTAAGACCAAGAACGCTCAAATCGGTTCATTTTTGTGGCCGGAAAAAAATAAAATAGAAAACACTAAAAATGCAAATATCTCGGAAGTACTGTGCGTTATCCAAATTCCGATTAAACAGGGTGTTAGGTCTTGCCGAGACAAACATTTCAGTTCAAGAAATTTGAAAAAAGGTTAAGAAATGAGGGAGTTATGGCCATTTTTGTAAATGACCACAGACGGACAGACGGACAGACGGACAGACGGACAGACGGACAGACGGACTAACGGACTAACGGACACACGGACACACGGACACACGGACACACAGACACTTGTTCAGGAAGTGATTCTGAGTAAATGTGTATAAGAAAAAGTTTTTTCTGAAGCTCCGTTCCGATTCTCGATTTTAGGACGATCACAATACTTCCATTTACTCTGTAAATATGGAAGTAATAACTACATTGTCACTATTTCCACGTGAGATGGCATCATCAAAAGTATTTTCTGATAGGTATGCCTCTGCCATCTACTTATCTCCAATCCTATCAAACTCGAAAAATAGTTTGCGAAAACGGTTCGTGGAACTCGAAGCGTTCGGGAAATGGAAAATGTTTTTCGTGAGTTTGAATGGAGTTTTACATTTAACTTTTATGCCTGCACCGAGCACGAACATAAATATCAGCCCTCGCGTGCAGGTGGGGTGTTGGTTTTCGAAGCTATCTACCGCAAAATCAGAAGCATGACGAGAGCTGATGTTATTGCTTATGGCTTCCCTAGAGGTTTTGCTGACTTTCAGCCGATAAGTACTAATTAAAGAAACCTATAACTTAACCCCGCGTTATATGGGTAGGTACCTATTGTAATACCCTAACCCATTATACTCCATGCTACGTCGAACTCGAATACTTAGCTCAGCTCGGTTAAATGACGCTAAAGTTGAAATAATAAAAATGTTCAGAGGTGATTTCCACCATTAATGAATAATGAACTCTCAATTTCTGCTGTTCATCAGTTGGGTATGAAATTTTACCAAAACCCCGGATCAATTCAAAATACATTTCATCAACATCAGAGAGGATACGTTGATAACAAGGTAGCAGCGGAGATCGTGAAGAGCAATAATTGCTGTAATTATTACAGGAAGCTTCCTGCCACGATATAGCAACTGCTCGAACTATCCTCAACAACATGACACGATATGTCAATAGAAAATACAAAATCTGAACCGTACTATCATCTCTGTCCTCCTGGTTGGTGAGCACACAGGAATCGAATCCAATGTAGGAATAATTTCAAAAACAATTTTCCCAAGATTACAATGGCACCGAACCACCTCTGAATAGAGGAACTACCTGTGCAGCTTTGTACCAAATGCTTGTGTATAGTGAACGTGCTAATTTATTGAAGTTGAGGCATCTGGTATAGTAATCATATTGGACCGAGATAAAGAACTTTTAAAAAGCGATAAGTGACAACATGGCAATCGAAACGGATCAGGCAGACGAGGTCGTCTGGCGCCTTTGCCATTCAACGATGGAAATTGAGCTAATAAAACTCTCCACAATAACTACCGGTAACAAAAATGGTGACGAGGATTTTTAGCGATTGGGTTTTTGCATCCATATTTTTATAAAGAAAGAAAACTGACTGATTAATTGAAAAATTGGCATTATAACGAACTATTGTCCCCTAGAATTAGGTTTTAATATAATTGTTCGTTAAATCGCCTTTAAAAAGCCCATGCATCGCGATTTAAGTAGATAAGTACATACTAGAAAACCCCGTTGCCCATTGCCTAGCTTAAAAATATATCAATGAAAATTCATTAATGCTCAGGTAGTGTTATTTCGAGAATGACTAATTGTAAAATGCCTACAAACAATATTCTTACAAATAATCCCAAAACTACCTCTTAATTTTTACAATTACAAAAAATTTGTACAAACAACCCCTATTTCGTGGCAATGATTCAGAAATGAACTGCTGGTAGAGGTAGACTTGACTGACTAATGAGTCCCACGACCGAACCGGACTTATTCTTGTATTACAATAAATAATAAAACAAGTTCATGTCCCGAAACGGTAAAAAAGGGGAAACAACCGGACTTGACCTTGACACTGCTCTGATCTCTCAACTTGACTCACCTGAGTTATTCATAGTGTAATTTGGCAGCTCGCCCTTCCTGGGCCTGGGGTTCAGTAGTTCACTCGGTTTACTGTCACTCGGTCAAAGATCGATCCGAATCCCGCATCTGCCGCCAACTGCCACGATAACAACACGTTCACGTTGAGTAGAATCGAAATATCAGATAATGTTGATAAGCGGTGTGATAACGGTTCATCCTAGGGCAAGCAGCTGATCCAACGTGATGGTAACCTCGTGGTCGTGTGTAAACTGGCAAGTGAATTGTGGAGTGTCTGCTGTGAAGATAGGAATGAGGGAGGGGGCCGAACGTTGAGCGAGGTCGGATCGGCAAGGACTGGATCGGTTCGATTCTCGGAGCCGAGCGGTGTGGTGGGAGAAAGGGGAAGACCCGCGAGGAGATGAGGTCGGAACGGACGCCAAGCCAAGCGCCTCAGCCGCTGTTTGTCAAGCCTCGAACTATTCACGTGACCGCTCGTGATTCATGACGATAACCCCCCTCCCCCTACCCCGAAGCCTCGAAGTTTACCTACTGTAAACCTAAATCTAAAAACACCTAAATCTAGTGTAACACTTGATAGAATGGCAAATGTTCCACTAACGTTGACGTTTAAAGTTCTCTAGCCTAGTCAATAGGGAGTGGTTGAGTCGGCAATAAATAAAAAAATTTAATGGAAAAAATGGCCTATAAATTTTTTTAACTTTTTTTCTAACGCTCGGGATTGTTATTGGATGGATCTAAGAATCTTAGAAGCCGAAAGATGGGCGGATGGTACAGGCAAAACAAGGCCTGTACCAAACTCAACTGGATTGGAAGATTAGAATGGTACAACTTTTGGACCGTTCCACAGGTCTTATACCAAACAATAACGTTGATTTTCGATATGAAATTGAAAGGCCAGATTCTAAGGAACAAATTGAGACCAAGAACGCCGAGATCAGAGCAATTTATCAGGTGCATGAAAACTGTGCCCAACTCACCCGCCCTGACGGTACAAGTTGTATTTTGCACACTCGAACAAATCATTCAGCTAAAATTTTCAGCTAACCGATTGATTATAAATAAATTGGGTGTAACAAAACTGAGGTTATTGAGGTATCATGAGGATTTGCTCCCGCTGTCCGGTGTGGACATCCTTGGATTTAGAGAACCGTTCATGAATACTGCCTTGGGGTTAGGCCTCATTCCTCATTCTGCAGTTTCCGTACCCTTGTGAATCCGGACCCTTTTGTCATTCCTCCACCCTTCGAACGAAGTTTGAAACGTAGGTAGTAGTGCTTTGACATGGCAACCATTTGCTTCGTTACATGCTGCCAAGACGTAAAAAAGTCGTTCTCGCCGTCATTCGGTCGGCTAAGTGCGTTAAAGCGAGTGTTTTACGCCGCCATTTCTGAGCTGCCTGCTCGTCAGGAGGCTTGTGAATGATTAATCGTACTCCTCGCACACTCTTTTTGACGACAGGCCCTAAGCTCTTTTGTCAAAGTTGGGGGAAGCTTCAAAAAAGTAATTTACCCGGAGCACATATTTGTAGCAGGGCTTCGCTACGATGCTCGCTCTTGAAATTATTCCGCAATGATAAAAATGTCTACAGAGTTCCTATGGCGCAACCCCCGTGATTCAGTCGCCCGAAAAATCTGAATTTTAAATTTTTCCCAAAAGTTTTAGTAGGTATGAATAGTGGTAAAAATTACGACGTTTTTTCAATAAGCGCTTTCATATGTAGTTCTTCAACGTTAGTATTTAATAAAACAATTGCAAATCCATGAGTTTTTATCTGGGACCTGTTGATGGAATATTCTGCTTTTCACAGCTGCTCGTCTTTTTAGCATGCTAGAATGATAATGTCGTCGTTGAGGTCCAAGTATTTCCCAGAACTACAGGCGAACCCCCGGTCTTGGCCGTCAAGTGGCAGCTTCTAGTCGTGGCTGCCAAGCCCAACCCATTAGCAGTTTAAACATTTCGCTAATGAGCGACCCATCCACGACTTCGGAGAGGTTCTGTTGTTTCTGTAATTTTAACGGCTTTCCCGCCTCACAGCTTGACGTTGCATATTTTCTATAGGCATACAACTCAGGAGTCGACGTAGTCAGGACATTCGTCATGAGTTGTGGCTGTGGATTTACTCATTGTTCTTCATCAAATAGTACCTATGTCGAAAATATCATTATGTTTCTGAATGTACGATTCTGCAAACGTCCGTATTTTTCGTCGCAGGTTTTCCTCTTATCTCGTTTTTCCATTTTCTTAAATTGCCATCGCCTTTTCCCGATTTCTGTCAGCTTCATCTTCGGGAGTTTGAAGAAAAGTGAGATATCAGGCACCTGTTGTGAATTATTAAAAGTTTGCCAACAGCCGGCGGCAAGGTCTTCTTTCGTTCCTTCAATGGTCATTTCCCGCCCTTTACCTAAGCAGGCGACGTGATTCGAGAGAAAAAAATATCCAGAAGATGGAGAAGTCTCGATGAAGCTCGTCCCAAAGTAAAAGCTTTTTTCCCTGAATTTAACGCCACTCTGCCTTCCACTTCGACGGTTGTTGGGAAGACGATAAAAAAACTAACGTTTTCTTTTACTTCTTCGGCGTCATTATGACACAAGTTATGATAAAATTATTCTTCAGACACGTTTTGAAGAACGAGCGTTAGACTACTACTTAGATTATACAGACTAATGATGATGTAAGGTTGATCTTAGAGTACACTATCAATATTGACGGATTCTATTTTGAACACAACAGCACTTTGATAATTGCATGTTACATTAATATTGAAATCGCAGCATTATGGTATACTAGTTGAGTTAATACAACATCATTGATTCCAGGCCCACCCTCGCGAGAACATGAATCAATTAACCTTTTGAGATGCTACAAGGATCATCGATTTAGAAATAGATATCAGCATTCCAATTGGCTCTGAACTACTGTTATTATCATTTCAATCGAGTCGGCGGCACAAATCAGCAATCAGAGAACCCTCCAAATTTATCCACTTGGCTAATATAATTCCCTATACTTTAAATTTTGCGTGCAGTCCTACCATTAGTGACACGCAACACCAAAAAATCGATCATTGAAATAAGGGGGTCAACAAGGAGGGGGGGCGCTATTCGGGGGTTCTTTGAAGTAATCTCAATATAAGAAGTTAGCTTGAGTTGACAAACTTTACTCCTTTAAGGATTGTGAGTTTGTACATAATATGTACCTATGATATTATCATTGGTACCATCAGCAATATTGTTAAATGAGGGCATGCTTTAAATTTTCAGTATTGAGTAATGTACAACTCGTAATTCAATTAAGATGCTCTCTTTACAGATTCGAGGCTTCTGTCCGGTCCCGGTTCAATCCTCAGAATCCATCCGAGGTGAAGAGTACTGCGTGAGTGACATTTTTGAATTGATTTCCGAACATGTTTTATGGGGGCAATTTAAAAATCGAAATGAGGATAATCTCTAGAAAATGATCCTATATTTTACTCAAAATCTGATAGGTACACATTTATTGCGTAAAAAAATAATTATAAGCAAAGGAGGAGTCTGGGCCTGCCAGCATAACCGCGATCTTTTACTCAATAATTTTTCAAAAATCATCTACAACCTCTACCAATCACTCAGGCAATCCAGTGAGATGCGCTTATTGTTAGGCAAATGAAATCACTCAACCCACAAACCTTACCTACCAACTCAACTCAAACGCAGCTTAAATTCAACACTCAAGCTCAACTCTCAAACTCAACTATAAAACTCAACATTCAAACTGAACTGACAATCTAAACCTTCGAACTGACCTTGCACATTCAAAGTTCAAACTGAACTTACTAACTCAACTTTCAAACTCATCTCTCAAACTCAACAATCAAACTCGACTCGCAAACTTGACTTTCGAACTGACCTTACAAACTCGACTATCAAATTCAACTCTCAAACTCAACTTATACATTGAACTCTCAAACTGAACTTACAACTCAACTTTAAAATTCAACTTTCAAACTCATCTCACAAACTCAACTTTCAAGCTCAACTAATAAATTGAACTCTCAAATTAAACTCGCAAACTCAACTTTCAAACAGAACTTACAAACTCGACTTTCAAATTCAATTATCAAACTGAACTGACAAACGCAACTTTCAAATTGAACTCCCAGACTGAACTGACAAACTCGACTATCAAACTGAAGTTACTAATTCAACATTCGAACACAACTTACGAACTTAAACTCAACTTTCAAATTGAACTCTCAAACTGAACTGTCAAACTCATCTATCAACCAGAACTAACAAACTCAACTTTCAAACACAACTCTCTAATTCAACGTTCAAACTGAACTTACCAATCCAACATTCCAACTCGACTCTCAAACTCAACTTTCAAACTGAAGTCTCAAACTGAACTGACGAACTCAACTATCAAACTGAACTTAGTAACTCAACTTTCAAATCGACTCTCAAACTCGACTTTCAAACTAAAACTCAACTTTCAAACTAACCTTACAAACTCGACTTTCAAATTCACCTCTCTTACTGAACTGACAAACTCAACTTCCAGGCTAAACTTACAAACTCAACTTTCAAATTGAAATCCGGAACTGAACGGACAAACTCGACTATCAAACTGAACCCACAAATTCAGCTTCCAAACTCAACTTTCAAACTCGACTCTCAAACTCAACTATCAAACTCGACTTTCGAACTCAACTTTCAAACTGAACTTAGGGTTAACTCTACTCTCAAACTCAAATCTCAAATTGAACTGACAAACTGAACATACAAACTCAACTCTCAAAACCTCAACTCTCCAACTCATCTCTCAAACTCGACTCACCAACTCAACTTAAACCAAATCAAGTTGAAACTTTCCTTTGATGTTCTGATACAAAGTAGGTATTTTTATAAGCTTTTAGTTCTTCTTTTTGGTTCATGTTCCGTACATAAAATATGAAATCTTATCTCCTCGATAGGTGTATCACAGTCTGCAAAAGTCTTTGGTACTGGCTGTTCAGTCGTTTTCTTTTCCTCGTGGGTTCCCCGTCCTTTTCAAGTTCGAAACTCCGTCCTCCCGAGTTCTTGGTTTCGGCCTCTCGGTGGACATTCTTTCCAGTGGATGCCGTCCTTTCAGCACTTCCTCTCGACCTTCCTGTCAAACCAGGTTGCATTCCTGTCCATGGCTGGTGCCCTCGCAATATTTCAAAGGAAGCCCTTCCCGTGAACCCTTTTGCGGTCGCCAGGTGAGGGCCACTCGCCCTAAGCTGGGAGGAGACGGACGATCCATTTTCGACCGAAAGGACGTCTACCCGGTCTTACCCCAGCTATGCTTTCTAGATCTAAGATGTATTTATTCGTATAAACCGGGGGGCCTAGTTTACTTTTCCCCGCTTTTGACGCCTTATTCAAATTAGGTTCCAGTCCAAATGGTTTAGACCGGGACCCAATAACAATGTTCGACAGCGGTCCATTCTCAAACAATGTTTCCATGTGTCCATGGACAAACTCAATGTTTTTACCGGGGATGCCCTGGAAATTTCTCTTAGCTAATCGTTGACCTTCGCAAAATCGTTAAAGGAAACGCGAGCTAAGTAGCGAGTGATGTCATTATGCAGCCCTTTACCGGTCCTTTGAAAAAATAGCTGCCTGGAGGGATATTTCACGACTTTATATCCCTCGTTCCTTCTCTTCCCCTACGTCCCTAAGATTTATTAGCACCTTCCATGCAACTTAATCCGCCACCTTACGCTCGTTAAGCCCCTACAATAAATAACGACCTACCCCCCTTAATAATCAACTAGTTTATAATTTCCTTTTAAAAATTCGTTCTACATGGACGTGGGTAGATTGAGTAACAATTTCGGTGTTTTCAGTTTAGCGTAGGTGTAACCGCTTTGTTATTTGCTTCCTATAAGTGCAGGTACAATATTTCAATCCGCAGTGCGAATTCGCGTTACGATTAATATGCAGGCGACCACGAAACCGTAGCAATAATCAATTCGCGCTGGTAAATCGGTTAAACGACCCTTTCGAATGCTTAAACAAATAACAGCCATTTTCGCGCTTTTCGATAGCACAAATAAACTGGTGCAGACAATCCAGGTTATTTCGAACTTCGATGCCCTGGCATACAGCGAACCTTTTGATTGCAGTTTCAATGTAATTTATGCATCTTTATTATTTCACAGTTTCACGAGTGCAAAGTAATGCTTTCGTAAGCTGCCCTACAGGCAATCGTGGAACTTCTGAATCGTGGAAGTTATCAAATTCGTGGTGGTTTCATCGGGTTCAGAGAGAAAAAATAATAAATTCATAAATCGAATCGCTTTTTTGTGAAGCTACGACATTGAGACATTGGCTTGGATAAGAACTAAGGGATGTGTTAAGATTCATTTTTTCCATCCGTTTGAAAAAAAAAACGTTGACGACAGACGGACGTTAATTTTCTTATTGCAGATTTGAATTTGACAACCTTTTAAACGTAAACCATATTTTTTTTTAAACCATAAAGATTTTTTTCCTGAGCAATTACAATGCAGTATAGGTGGTTTATCATTGGACCAGCTGCTAGAAATGGGGTTGCCCGAATTTAAAATAAAGGTTTGCTGCACAAAAAAATTCCTTCCCCTCGCTATTTTGTGTAGGTAGGCTCATTTTTCTTTATGTTTATTTTCATCTTCAGTTATAAGGGACGGGCAAACAGACGGAAAACTTATAAAAACGTATAATAATCCAAATAATTGGATAATAAACCAAAACAGTTGAGTTCCTCGGAATGCTGAACCTTGATTGGTGCAATTAAATTTATCTCGAAACGTACACGGTTTTCGGAAATGGATTGTATGGCAATGCAGTGAGGATGGCGCAGTTATCCGAAAATTGTATGGGATTAAATTTGGATCGGATTAATTTGTGGCTTAGGGTTAAAGGCCGAATATACCAAGACATTTGAGGGGAATTTCACATGCGAGTCCTCTTACTAACAAATGATGGGAGAAGCGGAATTAGCCTGTGGCCCCACTCGGTCAACTGGTTCAAACTAACGAGCAATATACAGCAGTCGAGCTAATGATTCTCAGGTGTAATAATAATTCAGTTTGAATCATTTTAGTGAATTAATTTCTCCGACCCGACGTCTGGTCTGCGGGAATACAGAGGTAACCATTTCCTCGGAACTTCGTGGAAACTCGATGGTGTTCCATGATTCGTAGGCCGAAGAACTTCCATGATGGATTTGTCCTGGAAATTCCCGTCGTATTTTCGTGCTTTTGAGAGCGTGTTAAAACCAGTGGTGCGTAGATAACACACAATACTTCCATATTTTGGAACGTAAAATGTGACACAATTTGATCATATTTTGACTGCTTTTAAGGGTGTTTAGGTCAAAAATATCAAAAAATTCACTATTAAAATTTCAAAATTCGCCCAAAAAACGCCAGTTTTTCGGAACATAAAATTGGTCCGGGTTCAGGCTAATCTAACCTATTATATACGTAACAACTGCCAAAAATTAAAATTAAATAATGAATCTTGATTTTGATTTAATTGAAAAATGTTTTTGTTCATACATACCTATTGAGTTTGATGATAAACCGATAGGCGGTGACAAAATCAAGATTTTCACCCTCCGGCGACAGACAGTGTGAAATATGACTTGAAGTTGTCGGAAACATTGGAGAATCCCAAAAACGAGCACCTTGCTTTGACTTTTCCTTATCGCATAATCTGCAATACAAGTATAAATATTATTATGACTAATATTGTTTAAAATAAATACTTTTTATTATTTATTTAAATAAATATTAATTAATACTTTTTAAAAAATAAATATTTTTAATTATTCATTTAAATAAATATTATTTAACAAAAATCAAAAATTTCAAAAATTGAGGTACTTATACTCATAGTAATATAATATGATGATTTTAATAAACTGACGACCAATCGAACTTACCTGAAGTTCGGTCGAAATTATACGAATCCTCAGCCCGAAGATGTTACGGATAGTTGTAGTATTGTCCATCACTGCAATGACATTGTGTGAAAACAAATGGTGAATTTCCGATCGAGTTACAGCCTAATTTCTGATCGATGGCCGTAACATGATTACGAACAGTGGATATTCAAAGCACAAAAAATTATTCAAGGTAATTTTTGTATCTAATAATTGGCATTTTTTTTAATGAATCGTACTTACCTATTCCCACGACTTAATTGAACGCTCGAACATCAGGAGAAACCCGAGTCACAATAAATCGCGAAGACTTTTCGAGAAACACTTCAGAAATGTCAAGAAAAACTGGACAGGACACGAGATAAAATAAAACATAAAAATAAAATAAAAAACGCGAAATTCTAGTTTATAGGAATGTACCGGGTCGATAAAGTGCCAAAATGTGGGGTTCCTTCACTACAATACCTACCTATTTACCTATTTTTCGTTCGTAAGCCATGCATCTCTTCGATTTCAAATGAAAAACTCTTACCTTTGGACCAAACGCAGACAAGTTCGGACATACCTGTAACAAAAAAATGGAAAATCCGTTGAAGCTCCATTTGCTTCAGGGAAGCAGAAATAATAGAAATAGTGTGATATAAATCATAAATTTATCAAAAATGATAAAATTTATCATTTAATGGTAACTTACGTTTGGCCGCGTCGCTCCTCGTTGGCCGATGTCCTCCGGCTGCATACTCCGAGGTGTTGCACTTCTCGAACCACAGAATGTTTCCACAGCACGACACTTTTTTTGTCAAAATAAAACTTGATTTTAGGAGAAAAAATCCAGAAAACAGTTCAATTTACGAATTTAAGGGATTTTTGAATTTTTCTAACAACTAGGTTTTACTCAAAGCTTTTGTGTCGAATTGCTTTCTATGGTGAAAATTTAAAGCAAAGAAATACCTACCGACTCAATTGTCAAAGGCTCCAGTCAGGAATTGAAACTTTTTGAACTTTGAAGTTTGATCAGATGAACACCAAACCGAAATTTTCAAACCTGACGTAATCACCTACTAATATTGATCAAATGTTTGGAATTGCGCTCCCTTGAGAATAAACACGGCACTTGATCACACCTGCAACAAACAAGAAGAAGCATTGCGGTTAGACGTCAAATTTTGAATAAAATCGAGAGAAAGAAATATTGCTTACTACACTGGATTAGCTGTAGACTACAGCGAGGACGAGTGCATAATAATGAAAGATGAAAATCTCAATCATAAAAAAATCTGAATTTCCAAGTTGATTATGAAAACGACAGCCACGAGCATACGATGAAAGATTTTCGACACTATTCTAGCACTTACTTTCATCGAACCGATGGAATCTTGACTTGTGGCGTTACCAGGGCGGCAGACACAAAGTCCAAAGCGAATCCACCACACAACACAACACAACACAGCGACACAACACAGAACCATTTAAAAATTGTTGTTCCCTCAACCGGCACGAGAAATCGGACGGACGCGAATCGGAACGAGCGAAACGGGACGGTAAGAAAATGAAATGAGTATTTTGCAAAACATTGTCGGTTATATTCATCGAATCCGAGATTTCGTGGAATTATTATTACGGAGTAGTGCTGGCTTAATATCGATAGTGTTAATCGATCGGTGCTATCGATAGTTCCGTGTTATCGATAGGTCGACAGAATAATATATTATAAATATATATATTTGAACCTGAAAATTTTTACTCAACCTAAAAAACGAAAAACGCTCTTCAAGTCCCTACTATGATAGCCTGAAGTCCTAAAAAATAAAAATAAATCAAGAAGACAGCATTTACGCTGATTAATGGGTCGTAATAATGGTGCTGAATAATGATCTTATTAAATTTCCAAATGATTTGGAATCTTTTATTTAAAAAAAGATGTTTGTCCTCATTCCGGATCTGGATGACCCAAAACAACCATGCTAGATACCAAATCTTACCATAGATATCAGTACACCGAGCTAGAGAAAACCACAATAATTAACTAAGTATTGAACTATTAATAATAGATAAAATAATAGATAGGTTGGCAATAATAAAAATAATAATATAATAGGTAATGTATATAAGTAATGATACAATCTATTATCTGTATTATGCCATAATAATATAAAACAATATATACCTAATATAATAATGTATAAATAATAATAATAAAATAATCAAATTCTACTTTACAGTTACAGTTGAATGCGAAAAAAGGTAAAATTTTTTGAAACTTGGACGATTACGAAGATTTATTAATAATGAATGATAAACCAAAACTATCACTAGGTCAACGGTACTCCAAATTAGCAAGGGAGTCGGCGTGGAAAGAAATTTACCGAAACTATCTTTATTTACCAAGAAATAAACCAAAACTATCGATAGGTCAACGATAGTCCAAGAAATTTACCAAAACCATCTTTATTTACCTTTATTTTTATACTAGCTGTACCCGCCCGGCGTTGCCCGTGTCAAAAAAATTGTGATTAATTAATTAGGTAGACTGTCTCTGGCGAAATCGTCGTACACGTGCTTCATATTCATATTGCAGGCTTCCCTGATTTCCTTCCGCTGATTCCCTGATTTCGCCAGAGCGCTGACTTCCTCTTACTCAGACCTGTACCGGCGACTGCGGTTTGATGGTTCGTCCCCAGAGGCGTATCTCACCTCGGATGCGTCACTGCGGATAAAGCGAGTAATGGCACAACTGAGGCTCTCGAGCCAGTATCTGATGTCTGGATGGATCGACGGGGCGGGTTACAAGATCGAACAGAGGGGGACTTGCTTTCTGTGCAACTGGGGGGTAGCAGAATCTCTCGAGCACATCTTCTGCCATTGCACAGCCCTTGCAACGGTGCGGCTGAGGTTTTTCGGAACGCGACGAGCCAGCTGGGAACGCGTAGTCAATTGTCTTCTGTCGGGCCTGGACGTGGGGGAGTCGCAAATGGTGACCCAATTTTTCCTCACGTATCCGAGGAGGCGGGCTTATGAAGAGCGATTGCTGGTGGAGGCCGGGCTGATGGATGAGTGAGGGAGGAAAGAGGAGTCTGAAGATCTGGAGGTTTGCCTGGGTTGAGTTTGTGTCTACTGAACAATTCTGAGTATATTGAAGAGAAATTTATTGTTATTTTTTTAAATTTTATTAAGTATTTTCCTTAATTTTTCTGAGGGCGTGGCCCTACCTAATGTTGGATAGGCATGTCCTTTACCAATAAAGAATGATTTGATTTGATTTGATTTTGATTTTGAGGTAGACTGTCTCTCTCTCTCTCTCTCTCTCCCCCCCACACACACACACACAACGGGTTGGGTTGGGTTGGGCTGGGCTGGGCTGGGCTGGGCTGGGTTGGGTTGGGTTGGGTTGGGTTGAGTTGAGTTGAGTTGAGTTGTGTTGAGTTCCCCGTCGGTAAAAGGAAACAATCTGTTAAACCAGTGGTGCGTAGATAACACACAACACTTACATATTTTGAAACGTGAAATTGAGACACAATTTGATCATTTTTTGACTGCTTTTAAGGGTGTTTAGGCCAAAAATATCGAAAAATTCACTATTAAAATTTTAAAATTTGCCCAAAATGAAAAAACGCCACATTTTTAGAATGTAAAAAATATCCACATATTCTGCAAGGTAAAACAAAGATTTTAAGACCAAGAACGCTCAAATCGGTTCATTTTTGTGGCCGGAAAAAAATAAAATAGAAAACACTAAAAATGCAAATATCTCGGAAGTACTGTGCGTTATCCAAATTCCGATTAAACAGGGTGTTAGGTCTTGCCGAGACAAACATTTCAGTTCAAGAAATTTGAAAAAAGGTTGAGAAATGAGGGAGTTATGGCTATTTTTGTAAATGACCACAGACGGACAGACGGACAGACGGACAGACAGACAGACGGACAGACGGACAGACGGACACACAGACACTTGTTCGGGAAGTGATTCTGAGTAAATGTGTATAAGAAAAAGTTTTTTCTGAAGCTCCGTTCCGATTCTCGATTTTAGGACGATCACAATACTTCCATTTACTCTGTAAATATGGAAGTAAAAATTAGTTTAAATGAGAACAGGTCATTTTTTTTTTAATTAAAAAAAAATTTCAAATTTATCTAATTCAAAAATCGAAAATCGGGCTTCGAGGTCTTGTTGCCAGCCCCTTTGTGCTTCCGTGTAAAAAATTCCAGGGCCCTGCGTGCGATAGATTTGGCTGGAGAGCTCGGTCAGACAGACAGACACATTACACTATGTGTCTTGCTTTTATTATTATAGATTATATTTATAAATATTTATATTATTTATCTTAATTAACCAAAACTATCTTTATTTATCAAAACTTTATCAAAACTATCTTAGTTCACCTTTATTTATATTATTTATCTTTATTTACCAACGAAAGTCCAAGAAATTAACCAATACTATCGATAGGTCAACCAAAGTCCAAGAAATTTACCAAAACTATCTTTATTTACCTTTATTAATGTATTTATATTTTATTTATATTTATATTATTTATCTTTATTAATATTATTTATATTTATTAATATTATTTATATTTATAAATAAATTGACCAATCTATCTTTATTTACCTTTATTTATATTATATTTACCTTTATTTATATTATATTTACATTTATATTATTTATCTTTATTAACAACAAAAGTCCAAGAAATTTACCAAAACTATCTTTTCTTACCAAGAAATAAACCAGTCGGAGTAGAAAGAAATTTTCGGATAATGAGAAATAATCGTGAGAGTAGGTACCTACGGAAAATTTTAAAATTATTTGAAACTTGGGCGATTACAAAGATTTGTTATTGAATAACAAACACAAACTATCGATAGTATCGATTAGCGAGGGCACAATTCAATTTACACGGCCCCGCTCCACTGGCGAAATCCGGGAGCGCGGCGCTGCGTCTACGCGGCGATGCGCCGCCGACTATTTTTTCCGTAGACGCAGCGCTATGCACCCTCATGAGCGTGCAAGACAAGGCCCCCCTGGATCCAGTCCGCTCGAGGCGGCGAGGCAATGACCGCAGTGTACCAAAGTACATATTAAGCTATGAGACTAGAGCGACATGCCCTAACTAGCTCCGACCCTATCTCCGATAAAATCGGAAAAATTCGGGATAAATTCGGTTAACGGGCGAAAACAACGGCATTTTTCTCAACTTATTATCGATATTAAGCCCGCACTATGCCGAACACACTTGCTTTCACGCAGAAATGACCGAAATAATCGGTAATTGAATTATCAAAAACCTTCACTCAAACCAGTGGTACACACAATACTTCCATATTATGATTCGCAAATTTTCGACACGATTGTATCACATTTTTAATACTTTGGAGGCTTTATGGCTCAGAAATACCAGGACTCATAATGCAAATTTTAAAACTTGCCTAAAAATATGAAAGTTATCGGAACATGAAAGATACCAACGTATTCTGCAGTCTAAACCGAAGATTTTAAGACTAGGGACGCTGAAATCGGTTCAATTTTGTGGTCAGGAAAAAAATAAAATTGAAAACGCTAAAAGTGCTAATTTATCGGAAGTACTGCGAGTAATTCAAATTTCGATTCAACAGGGTGATAGGTCTTACTGAGAAAAATCTCTTAGTTCAACAAAATTTGAAGAAGGAAATCAGAAAAAGGACAATAATTCTAATTATTAGAAACGAAGTTTTTCTATGTAAAATATTGTTCGAAGTGTTTTTTCCTATCCTAGGGGGGCAAAAAGGAAAATTTACTTACGCGAGCGCGACGCGACCGACCCGGAGGGAACACGGCGGAAGACTGAGGCCGCGAACAGGCGATTCGCACTAGCAGGATAGCCGAACATGAAATTACACGAACGATCATGCGCGCGGGTCGTAGATTCTCGAAATCGTAGCGCCTCCGGCTTGCTGAGCCGTGCCGGGCGGCTGGTCAAAACTTCCGCCGTGTTGGTCCGGGCGGCTAGTTGATCGAAGGGCTCGGATTGCCCGGCTCGGCACCGCCCGGCTCGGGTTCCGGCAGCGCGGCGCGTCTCCATGACGGGAGAGTCGGCTCTCGACCAATGTTCAAACGGAATTGTGTTTTCCCGCGTTAAGTTGTCTTTTAAGGCGTGTAAATTATATTTTAGATAGGTACTAGTTAAAATTGTCTTTTAACAAAAAAAAGTCGCTGCGTGGGCGAAAAAATAAAAATACAAAAAAATTAAATAGGTACTTCGTTTATAAACAGATGAAAAGACTTGGTGAATTGAAGACACCCTCTGATTTCAAAACTTATTGTATAAATACAATAAGTTTTGAAATCAGAGGGTGTCTTCAATTCACCAAGTCTTTTCATCTGTTTTCACCATTTTTTTTCGTTTGTAAAGCCTACAAAAAATCGAGATTAAAAAAATTATATTCTTGCAGCATGTTCTAGTTACAGGAAACCAGAAGTCCGTTTTCGAAGTTGTAAGGCATTTTGTCAATTGTGGGGTTAAATTCAGGTTAATTGAAAATTCCAAAACCGTTTTTACATCCATATTTACAAGGTAATTGACTTTATAAAGTATTTATTGTGGAATCAGAATTTTCCGTTTGAAAACTCTGCAGAGTCCACCAGCTTGCAGTATTGCCAGAAACATGTTGGTTTATTGAATGAAGATGGGACCTATTGAAGTAAAATTGGGCTCGTCCTGTGAATCGTTTGCTATCGATCTTATAATCTGAAACGGACGTATCAGACTTGTGACAGTTGTATCCCACGATTTCGCCCAATCTATCCCCGACGGGCTTTTCGCTTTACATCGAGCGACGTCACACGTCCTACTCCTGCAAAAGGTTGGATCAATCAAAGTTGCTGTATCGGAGGTAGTGTTCAGCCTGATCGATGGTGGTAGGATGTGGCTCTTTTAAGCCCGTATCCCACGATGGTGGCACTGTCGATACGCCCTTTCGTAAGGGTTGTATTTTTATAGCTCCAACCTGCTTACAGGCAATGCAGTGGTGCGTACATCAAGGAAGACCCTGACAAACGTATGTAGCTGGTCCTAATTGCTGTATGGCAGCTTGATTAAAAAAGTTCAGTTCAAAATCCCACTTGTATTCTACAATTTTTTATTTTATTCCGCGAATAATTCAATGGGCAACTTGTTGCAGCCCCGCATCATTTCCATCTGGGCGATATTGTTGCTTTATTATTTTCGCCCTTTTGCCTGCCGATCGAGGAATTGCATCGCCACCCATTTCAGACCCAATTGTCTCGCTGCGGTTTAAATAGAACCGGAGGAGTGAGGGAAAGAGTAAATGGCTAGAGTTTCATGTTTTATTCTCCGAGTGGAAAACCGTGTTCTGCCCCCTCAGGCCAGCTCATCCTCCAATCGCCCGTGATAGCCATTTTACGTCAGGCCGGATCTTGGGAAACCTGAGCTTTTTCCTACGGCCCGTGACTACTCGCAACACTTCAATCTTCTAGGTTTACTTTCGAGCATGATTTCCTAACAAAACGAAGTCGCCGCCCAGTAAAACTCGAGAGGAAGCTTCGGTTGAGGGAAACCTTGCATACAAAAAAAATACGTGTCATTGAATTATTGTACGAGTATTTGAGGAGTGTTTTATCAAAAGAGAGCCAATCCAACCTCTTGCAAAACCATTTTTTTGCGTTTTCTGAATCTTTTAAATAAGCCTCATCGAACCCTCCATACTGTAGGATTCCAAACGGAACGATTCCCTGGTAATTTGATAGGCTAAGTCAAGGATTTCAAGCAAAAGGTAACAAATCCACTCCTTTCAACTTTTTCAGAT
Organism: Nesidiocoris tenuis; assembly: GCA_036186465.1. Taxonomy (NCBI): domain Eukaryota; kingdom Metazoa; phylum Arthropoda; class Insecta; order Hemiptera; family Miridae; genus Nesidiocoris; species Nesidiocoris tenuis. Next base: position 5,005,146 of record AP028915.1, on the reverse strand, counting down.
TATGACATGGTCAATAGGGCATCGTCAATCAAATGGGTACCACCCCATATCTGTTCTGGTGGTACTAGTAATTGATAGATTGACGCTTGAGCTAATAGATGGCGTATGACGTATCTTATGTTTCATGGACAAGGTATCAACGGAGAGACCTCTCTCCGTCCTTCGGCAACCTAGTCATCAGATAAGCTCTATGGTGTGAAAAAAATTTTCTCGTCAAAGTATTCCTTCTCTCTCCTCCCCCCATAAGTAAATCGTGTTCTGGCTGTCTATACGCCTAGGAAATAGACAATGCGTTTGTGTCAGCATGTGTCAATGTCAGTGTGACATTGTTCTCTGTGCACTATAGAGAAAGCATAGTGTCACGACCCTTGGAAGTCTCAGGAATCCTCTGCCCCAGCAACGTCTCTACGATTTGGATCAAAAGCCAGACTGACCCTTTGATAGATCAGACGTTGAGAGATGCGATATACCGGTAGGTATCTGGACCATTTCGAATTGAACCGATAACAATCAGGAACTATTGATTTTATATTAATAATGGTCGATCGGCCGTTGAAATGCTGTTGCCATCAAATCAGAGCTCAAGTCACGCAGAAAAACAGTAATTTAGCCTAGCCCTGATTTGATGGCGAGAATTGTTGTTTGATAGGTTATTCTGACAAATCTCGAACTGCACATGCGCTGTACAGTGTGATTTGTATTTCTCGACCACCATCCCGTTCGGGAGCGGTTTATACGTTTTCATAAACGTATATGTATTGAAATAGCGGAACTTTCCTGGCGAACATGAGCATTAGGCGATAGTAGTAGCGATTCCCCGGACTGAATTTTCTAGTTTGAAAAATTATGGTGAAAGTGCTGTTTGAAGCTATTTTTTATTTAATATAATTTACTTAATTTCATTACAAAATTCGTCTACTCCATTATGTATATTCGCGTTGGTGCTCCTCGCCGCTATTGTGGAACCGGGTGGAACAGACCGCCGGGGAGCATAATATTGTTCAATATCCAACGCAAACATAACTGAAATTAGACCGCCAAGTTTGGTAAATATAACACGACGCGTGGTGTAATATTCCCGAAACAGAATTGCTCCGAAGTGATATTGTGACGTAGGCAGAATGAGAATGCGGTACTGGATTACAGTTTCATGGGACCTTCTGTTGAAATTATGGTTCCATCAGAGTGATGAAATTAGGGTACCTATCACGTATATTTGTCATTCGAAATGGCTTGAGTGGAACGGATTTCTTGTTAACCCTAGCTCCAACCTTGCCTTGTGACGTTATTCCATGCCTACCTGACTCTCAACAAATCTATGCTTAGTAATTATGCCAGAATAATTTATCTCAAATATTTTTAGGATACTATTATCTTTTGAACGACAGCTTAGCTCTCAATCTATTCGCTTTGTAAATCTGGAAGTAAAAGTTATCATTCTCTCCGGTCTGTGCCATTTTATGTGTACTGAATATTATGTATGGCAATTCACCGATGTTAGGGTGCACCTGGCTCCCAGGTTGATAATCAAGCTATGGTAGGTATTACGCCTTACTACTTAAGGTCAGAGATAAGCAAATATTAAAAATGGTGTTTAAAACCTTCATCAAAAATGGAGGTAGCTAGCAAAATATCAACCTGCACTAGTAAGGAACCCACCTAACATAATATCATCGCAAAATCGCCAAACACTAATATGGTCTTATTTTTTTCAACGCCTGAGCTTCACACCTGCATCACAAAAACTCAGTACCTACCTACTCAACATTAAGATGAGAAGCGTCATGATTGGAATCGAATTAATTAATCACCCATTCGGAGCATATTGATGTAATTACGTGTATGATTTCCCCAAGCGTTCCTTACGGTCCCATCACGGCCTAATGTGGAATCTCGTATGATCAAATCGTATGGTCAGTCTACAAGTACCCACCTAATTACAACGAGATCAGTGATAAATACAAGAGAAAGAATTCGATTTAGTCCAATTCCACCAATCTTTTAACGGTTCTTTTAGTGACTGGCCGTCAGTTACGAAGCGGTCGTGTTCTAAGGGATGTAGCGGTTTGGGGGATTGTGGAGTCGGGGTGGCCAAGACGGCCAAAGACGTTTGGCTTTTTGTGTTTACCAGGGCGTCTTGCGTTCAAAATGCGGCCCAGCACCACAGTCGAGGAAAAACACATGAGCTGGCAATCCTTGGCTGTGAGCCCGACGGGCTTGACCAATGAACTCTAGACCTACCTGACCATGAAAAATGTTTTTTGGGACGTGAGGGTAGGCATGTGTAGGCCTTAAGCATGCGCAGTATGCAAGGTGTGTCAACTAAACAACAACAGTTCCAGTCCTTTTTACGAGCTTCCATCCTCGATTTTAGCTTTCTATTAAATCTTTTGAACAATCTGTTGCTTTTCGGATGATATGGTGGAAACAACTCTGCAAACTCGCTTGATGTGTGTGGCAGACCATTGACGCGGACGATCTTGCGAGTATCTCGTTCAATTTTGACGCTCTGGTTGTCTTCAATGTCCCCCCATCTGAAAAACCGATATGAGTTGTTTCTCCGACGTCCTTGGAACGCTGCCTCATTTATCCACCTATAGTAACTACAGGTAACTGTTATGAAACAATTCAACGAGTTGGAGGTGAACAGTCAGGTCCCATGCCCCAACCACCAATGATGGCGTTTGACGTGCCAATCGCTTTGGGGTACCTATTTATGGAGTTCGATGATTTTGCGGTAAATGCGCGTTCGCGATTGTCAAATTTGCCAAGTCTCCCTTCAACATCGATTGCATACCATTTGATTTCACATTATCGCACACGAATTCTCGATTTTCAGACGTCCGTCCCCGTATCGGACTCGGGCGTGGGTCGACTATTTCTGCTCGAATCGCGGTCCAGTTTCGGAATTGGCTGTCCTGATAATATGGTACCTAACCAGGTGGGCCTGGCCTGTCCTCGTGGGAACAAATGGGCGGCGAGTGATAGACATTGACTTCCTCCCGTTGCTTATCAATAGAACGTCTGAATGCCGGAGGTCAAAAGCGATGGATGCTCTGCACAGCTCAACGACGGTCGCTATTCAACAGTCTCGTGTGCCTGGTTGACTATTTCTACGACGGAAGCAACTCGAGCTCTTGGGGCGAGGCGCGCCATATCGCAGTTGTAACTTGTCCTGCCTCAAATTTCCAATTAGACATTCAATAGGTGGCAATGTTCTGTCTTGTTAGACAGCTTTTGAGCTCTTAGCTTTTGAGGAATGTTTCATAAGGGCACAATCAACCCGATCTACAGACGTGAATTGGATGAAAAGTCGATTTGAAAAATCAAGAAATATAGTTTTTACTGTCTCCCAAAATATTTTTTGACGTTCTTAGTACTATTGCATTTGCAAGATTTCCTTCCCAAAAAACCAAAAACGGGTAAGAGGTCCAGCATTGTTTTTCGCTAAAAGGAATCGCTCCAATTTTGTTCGCAGGAGGATGGTGGGAGACTGAGGGATGGAAGCAGGTTGACTATTTCCGGTGCAGGGCTGGGTCCATGGAGGCTAACGACAGCCAAGAACAGCCGTGGTTCCCAGGGCCCAGCTCTCCTTACACGCAGCCGCAAGCTCTCCTTATAGGACTTCTTCTTCTCGTAGTCATCATCGTTACTGTTGGTGAGTATTTAGGCTTTTTTCCAATTCTGAGAATTTCTCCATCGAAATTGGCTGAACCAAAAATGCAAAATTGTCCCCACCTTTTTGCTTTTCCTCAGTGGGTAACATTCTCGTCTGTGTTGCCGTTTGCCTCGTCAAAAAGCTAAGGAGACCTTGCAACTACCTGTTGGTCTCTTTGGCCGTGTCAGACCTCTGCGTCGCCATACTTGTTATGCCGATGGCGCTCCTCTACGAAATACTCGGGACCTGGAATTTGGGGCCGATCATGTGCGACATATGGGTGAGCTTCGACGTGCTCGCCTGCACAGCTTCCATACTCAATCTCTGCATGATAAGCGTTGACAGGTAAGAAATATTCGATTCGGAATGCAAACCCAAATATTTATGGATAACTTTATTTTCCCGTATAACTATACTCTGAGGAGACATTTAAGTGCAAAGAATTACCTACTGAAATTGAGTAAAAATCTGAATAACTTCACGCTTAAGATAGTCTTCTTGAAGATTATTTCAAAAATTGAGTTGCTCGAGTAGAAGGCTTATGTAAGGTAGAATGTGAAATTTAATGGGCTTTTCAACACTATCATTGTATTTGTAATTAATCCGAAATTTAATGGATTTGTGGTCATTGTAATGAGACAAAGTCGAAAAAGCACGAAAAAATCTTCCAAGCTGAAAAACTGTACCTTCTCCTCGGCTCTCAATAAATTTTATGGAAAAAAAATTGTAGCAAATGAGCCAATCTTTTAACCAATAATGATATCGCCAGTTCTCATTCAACTTAAGGTGCTTCGTTCTCGATAAATCACGTTCCAAGATATTTCTCTTCAAAATGATGAGAAAAGATGAGTCCGATCAAAGTACCTACCTATAAATCTATATCAGTGGATTCTGCTACGGTAGATTGGAGCGAGAACGGATTTATTGCATCATTCTTGAAGTGGGCACTGGCCAGTGAAGTCCCTGAGATGAGCCTCCTATACTTTGTATGCCCTTCGTGTTCGCCAGATTGGCCATTGTTTGTTATGGTTGTTATAGGTACTACGCCATAACTAAGCCGCTCGAATACGGCGTCAAGAGGACGCCCAAGCGGATGATCCTGTGCGTTTCGATGGTATGGCTGGGGGCTGCTTGCATCAGCTTACCGCCCCTTCTCATCCTGGGTAACACGCACGGCGAGACTCCGGGCCGACCCGGCACACAGTGCCTCGTCTGTCAGAATTTCGGTTATCAAATCTACGCAACTCTGGGATCTTTTTACATCCCTCTATCGGTGATGATGTTCGTCTATTACAAAATATTCAGGTAAGCTCATTTCTCATGCCGATGATGAGGAGTCATTGCCAGAAACTTTCTGCTTAGGAGTTTTGAAAATTCGCATAACTGCCTAAAAAATTTTCCCGATTCTTCACGTTCTGTTTAGATTTGGTTTATTAGTTACTTTAAAAGATGTTGAAAAAATGCAAAAATCCAACTTTAAGCGAGTGTGGGCATGAGGTAAACAAGTTTTTCACTCAACTCTCCTGCTACGACAGCCCTGTTTACCTCACTCTCCTTGAAAAAATCCTATAATTGGCACTGAGCCACTGGGCGTGAGGAAACTACCTACTTGAATAACTTTAGAAAACTCGGTGTTTTGCGAAAAATTTCATGAAACCCATTAAAAATATTAAAATTTGGTTGGTCCGTGCTCATCAGGAGGTCGATATGAAGAGAAAAAGTATTGAATAATTAAAATCGGTTCAGAACTTTTCGATTCTACCAGGAAAACTATCATTCTTTTAATGAGGACGGCTTAAATCACCAAAATTTCCATTTTTTCAATTCCGCTCATCAAATATTCCTAAAACCCAAAATGTCGATTTCAGCTTTTGTCAATAATTCAACCAGTAACCCCTGCGTTTTACTGGTGACCCTATCCCTGATCCTACGACTACAAAACTCAACCAGTAACGTGTGCTGCCAACGGCGGGGATTCTTCTATTGAAATTTGAATCACCTTCTGTGCGCAGGGCGGCCAGGAAAATAGTCCTGGAGGAGCGAAGAGCTCAAACCCATTTGGAGACGAGCCATTGCTACTTAGAAATTAATAAAAACGGCTCGGGACCTGAATCGCGGCTTGCCGTCAGCTGTGCGAGCTCACCGGCAGCCAGGGCTCATCATCGGACGAGCACGTCAAGCACCAACACCACGGTGAGTCAATATTAGATTTCTGCATGGGCGGAATATCATTCCAAACAGCTTCGGATAACATTTCATAAGAGCAGTACCTATTCCCTTTCATCAGTATGATCCTATTTAGTAGTTGGCATCACCAAAGTTTACCGAGGGTTCGCGCTTGTGACACTCTGGCCCCATTCACGCCAAATCACCTTCTGCAGTTGCAATCTAGGAAAAGTTAGCAGTGGAAAACATATTGAACTGTTTAATCTCCGCCCACATCGGACCGAGAATTCAAATGGAAGTCGCAGAAACAAAGCGAAAGAAAACTTGAGAGGCTCATAAAAGTCAGTGTCAGGATTCAAGGCTTCAATGTTTCAACCGGCGGGGAGAGGAAATGAGAAACGGGAAAACCCGGTGGGAAAGAGATAAGAAAGAGAGAAGTGCCCATGATAAAAAAGTATCCGATGGTTGGAAGTTTTAATGAATTCTTTGACATCAGAGGGCCCTCCGCTCGGAATTACGTGACAAGCTTTAGCAGATATTGAAGAGGTGTTGCAAAAAATGCGAGACGCGCATTTTAATTGTGAAATAAAATCATTTAATCTCATTAGAATGTTGAAATCAATGCTGAGGGCCATTTTCAAAAAAAGTAAAATTAATAAATAAAATGGTCACTAGTTAAAGTTGGTTGCCCCTGGTTGCTGTAGGTCTGGGGATAGAAACGCGTCCAACACCCACAATCGTGTCTGTAACTTTAACTAGTCAAAGAATGTTTGGTGAAAGAGGCCCGTAGTCTTTGAAATAGGTACATTATGCCTGGCAAATACATCCTGCAGTCGGATAGGGAATGGGGCACCGTAAGATTCGTACCAAATCCGTTGACATGGTCACAGCGTATGCGTATCACAGGTACGATATCATGGTAGGTACGTATCGAGTTGAAGAAGCGTGCCAAAAATTTTGGTGCATTTAGCAAATTGAACTGAGAATTTTGCCAAGCCAAACGAGAATTCTACTGTTTTCCATATTACTTTCAAAATTTCTCAAACCATATTGAGAATTTTTCAAATCTGATAGACATGTTCAATACCAAATTGCCATGGAATTCGGAAACATCTGGATTTGGTTTGGAAACGTCTCAATTGCATTAGGTAGAACATTTTCAGCTCGCCTTGGAAATTCTGCGTGTTTCCTTTTCCACTATAGATTGCGTCTAGTCTCGATAAAATTCAATGGCTTTTCCAAACCGCTTCTCCTTGCGCATCCCCATTCTCATCCTATGGATCAACCTACTTTTTGATCCTCCGCCTATTTCTACCTCCATGCACTGTTTTCAAAATTTCCCCGAAAATCCCAGATAATACCATAGTTTTCCGTAATCAGGGATTCTTTCGACCGGAAATTGTTTCCGTCATCTTCGTTCTCGGGAATTCTGTTTTCCAGCTCCCCGGCTCTCTGCGCACAGGTGGTACGGGGTCGGCTAATCTCATTTTGTTAATCTCTTGGCTCCCTATACCTGAGGGCAGTGGTGTAATAGTATCAAGCGTTACCCCTCTCGGCTCAACCGCCCTGCACGTCCATACCAAGGGTGCACCTGCGGTACAAACCATCCCCCACCCCCACTCCCCACCCCAGGTCTGCACGCTCCTTCTCGATCCTTGGCAAAACTTCCATATTGACTTAAGCTCGCGCTAACTCACTCAACCTGCCCCCCCGGTAAACTTTCTTCAGGGCTCCAGCTAACGTTCAACTTGCTTTCAAGTGTACGCTGCACTCTCTATTGATACTTGGGCACTTCAACTGAACGAGTACCGCGTTTTATCATAACATAACTCAACTAATTATTTTCCCTCTCGGATGTAATTATTTCGCCTTCTTGCCCGTCTAAAGGCTAATTAGAAATCTTGAATGTCCTATTTAAGGAGGTAAGTGACGTACATTTTGCTTTTATATTCAATCCCGAGCGAAGTTTTTTCATCTTTCTGCCAAACCGACACTCTGAGAGAAATTTTTTATCCAGTTTGGTGGAAAAGAGCTCTTTTCGAATGAGAGCACTGCGGCTATAAAAGCGTCTTTCCATCTTTCATGGACCACTCTTTGAGTAAGATAAAATTAAAATAGCTTGAATTTTAGCCGACGTTATTCCCTCTGAAAACATTGGTAGGTGTATTATTATTTGAACAAAGAACGTTACGAATCCTCGACTTTTTCTCTTATAAAATTTCAATCTTTCTCTTGTTGTAGGGTTCTTGTTGATTTGGGTAGGCCAATGAAATTCTAAAAATGCAAAGCGAGCTGTTTAAATTCAAGCATTAGCATCAGAGATCTTTGTGGCTGTTCAGCCTGAGTGTGAGCGCTATAACGGAAGAATTCGCGAGCTCCTATTTCGTCTTCGAAACCTATGAACCAATATGGTTTTCATTTCAAAGTAGCTAGTTCCACGGCCACAATTTCGTTCCCGCAATTTTGACTGATCGCTAGGTTCGCTAATTATCGAAAGATGGCTTGAAGCTAGTTTTTGGGCCCTGATTACCCGCAAAATTGGATCAATCGATCGTTTGAGTGCTCCTGTGTGACGATTACACGAATAGTGTTTCGTGTTTCAAATCGATACGGAAAGTGTTATTTTAAAAACACCTCCACCGATAGCACCGTGACGAGTTCGCATTCAAACGCTGATAACAATCTGCACGCCAAGGTCAGCCAACCTATTTCATTCACACGTCGTGTTTGATCTGATTTGTTGTACGGTTCTTGTTTGGAAGGCGATGTGAGTAAACTTGACGCATAAATGCTTCAAATTAGGGTGGAAAACCCACACATAATACTTAATCGAAGAATCGAATGATGAAGTAGTTTCAAGTTCATGGACTCAATATGGTAAAATAGCTCGACACTATGTTCCTGAGGAAGGCCCTGTGGGTGAAAGCGCTCGAGACACTGGTAAGTGTCTCGGGTCAAGAAAACTGGCTCAAGCTGCTTTTTAGCCGCTCATTTAATTGTCCAAAAGCTGGTCGTGGGGCCAACACAACTCATTAGTTTCATTGGCGTTTTTAAGCCAAGTCCCCATGGTCATCTACATTTGCGCAGCCAGCAATCCGAGGCTCCTTTCACCTCCCCTAAAATTTTGAGTTTTCAACCTACGAGGTTTTGTAGATTCACTGTCGACATGAAGAAACTCAAATTTCGGTTAACTGCAGCCGAATGAATTGAACAATAGCGCATGCATTTTGGGACCGATCATACTATGACAGTCTTCAGATCAGCAGCATTTAAAAATTGACTAAATCGCGCATGCTAATTGTTAATTTTAGCCTCTCGCCTGACTGATTAATCGAACAATTAAGATTCAATCTGAAGATCTAAGCGAGCGGTGACCTGAACGTTACGTATTGATTGCGTTAACTGTCGCGGACACCATCTTGATCCGTTATAGTCGCACCTATTACTGGAAGCCTAGTGTCTGACATGCATTATCTGCAATATTAACTCGAATGCATTAGTGAAATGGTTCGATCATTTGCAAGCCCAGACGCTCCGCATATATACCTATATGGTAACGAGAAGTGCGTACTACGTCTCGACGGAAATTATGGTCGAGGCATTTCAGTAAAGTTAGCTCATGATGATGTATGTGTATAAACTACGTGAAGCTGGATGTACATTACATATCCATATGTTTTGCCATTATATATCCATATTGTAGAGCCTCCTTCGGACAACCGCTTGCGGACCGAGGGGTTTCGGAATCACACCTTGTAATAGACGATCAAAATGTTTGCATAATTATCACTTTGGGCCGAAAATCTTTCCATCGGTACAAGAAGCTTTATGATACCAAAATTGGTTCAGTCGTTGGTGAGAGATTGATTTATTTTCACATTGCATTTTTTTTATATTGTCAGTAGTAGTTACAGGTACTTTGATACTAGATTAATGGCAATTGGTAAACCTACCTTAGGTAACTCAAGTGTCACTCTGGCACTCCTTAAGGAGTGCAATTACCTTATTTTATTCCAAAGCGCTGCCAAGGAATTCGCCGTCTCGCTTCCAATCGCTACCCGGGCGCTAATCAGTCTTTCGAGCCAACGGCATAATCGAGTTAGTCCGTAAGGCGAAACACCAAGTGGGTTTTATCTCGTCCGTGAGGAGTTCCTTTGTGCCAGTGCTTCACTTAACCGCCCGATTACTGTCTTGAGTGTTGGACTGAAATTCGCCGTATTCCCCACTATGCCATTCTGATTCTCATTTAGCGTGGGGACTCGACTGTGTCCTAAAGGAGTCGGAAACCGCGCGAAGATAAAGGGGCTTTCTGGTGGTTTCGTATTAATCACTTATCTATTCGGTGGCTGAGCGTAATGGCTGAAAGTGTTACGGATGTTTATCTGCCTGACTCCGCACCGAAGGATACGGAAGTTCGCGAGATGTAATGGGACACGGTATTTTTCGATGCACGCTACAGAAATTTGGAACAGCTCCAAAAAACGTATTAAACCGATGAGAAACATACTTGTCTTTTTTCCAGGCCTTTTTTTTTTTTTTTCAGGTAGTGAGTGAAAATTAAACAAGTCACCTGAATGTTGAACCCATGTGTATTTATCCCGAACGAGGAATTTCTTAATCGATTACAACGGTTTATTTGTTAGTAATTGACCAAAATTTTGAAATCGAATTGCATATTTACGGCGCTGTAGTTCGGACGAGCAGAATTTCCGTCGTCCATGCAAGTTCCGAACAATCCTCAATAATAGGTACCTAGTTGTCGCCGTGTGATAGATTGCGACGGCAGTTCCGTCAAGGGCCCTCGAAATCGTTCGATTCAGATTCGATAATCAGCAGAGTATGGCGAACGGTGGAATTGAATTCGGCGAACGTTGAAACTCGAGCGAGGCTTTATCTCGTTCGCGGATGGCCGGATTGTCCTGCGCTTTAACGGGTCGATTACCGTCTGAGCTTTGGAGCGAATTCGGCCGAATTTCTCGGCAGAACTTGACATGCGAAGGAGTCACACGCCAGGCAAAGATAGAGCCGAGCTAATCGCTCATCAGGGGAGTTGATCGGCCGACAGAGCGGGAGCGCTTGACTGAAATGGATATGCCAGCATCAATCTAACCCATTAGTCAAGACGGTTCGTGCCTTATGCGCATTCGAGGCTGTCAAACGCAGATTCATCACCTCGGTAGTGCGGCGGAGTGTGCAAATCGCGAAGTGGCCGAATGACTGAGCAGGCGAGTCACGAAGTCGAAGAACAGCGACGATTTCGCCGAAATGAGCCGAATTTCGAACTTAGGTGAACATTTTCGGTTGTACATTAGAAAGTGGAAACGCTGCTAAGTAAATCAGTGATGTGTGCAGGTTATTGTTGCACAGAGCAAAGTTGCAGATTGTGTACAAGAAGAAATATGGGATAGGAAGAAGGCTATATAACCCCCCACAATTTTCGGGAATTCCTAAACGTACGTACTACGAACATGATAAATTTTTCATTATCAAACGGTCGAGTGCCACGCTCACAATAGATCGGAAACTCAAACCCATAACCAGAATCAAACTCTTAATAACCCAGAAACTCAAACTCGAAGTCAAACTCACAAAAAGACAGAAACTCAAAGTCATAAACGAAATCGAAGTCAAACTCACAATGAAACAGAAACTCAAACTCATATTCAAATTCGAAGTCAAACTCGCGATGAACAGAGACTCAAAATTATAGTCGATCTCGAAGTCAAATTCACAATGAAACGGAAACTTAAAATCATTATCGAAATCTACGTCAAACTCAAAATGAAAATGGAACTTGAACTAATAATCTAAGTCGAAGACAAACTCACAATGAAACGGAAACTTAAACTCGCAGTCAATCAATCTCGCAGTCAAACTCACAATGAAACGGAAACTGAAACTCATAATCAATCTCGCAGTCAAACTCACAATGAAACAGAAACTCAAACTCATAATGAAACTCGAAGTCAAACTCAAAATGAAAATGAAACTTGAACTCATAATCGAAGTCGAAGTCAAACTCACAATGAAACAGAAACTCAAACTCATAACCAGAATCAAACTCTTAATGACCCAGAAACTCAAACTCGAAGTCAAACTCACAATGAAACAGAAACTCAAACTCATATTCAAATTCGAAGTCAAACTCGCGATGAACAGAGACTCAAAATTATAGTCGATCTCGAAGTCAAATTCACAATGGAACGGAAACTTAAAATCATTATCGAAATCTACGTCAAACTCAAAATGAAAATGGAACTTGAACTAATAATCGAAGTCGAAGACAAACTCACAATGAAACGGAAACTTAAACTCGCAGTCAATCAATCTCGCAGTCAAACTCACAATGAAACGGAAACTTGAACTCATAATCGAAGTAGAAACCAAACCCACAATGAAACAGAAACTGAAACTCATAATCAAACTCGAAGTCAAACTTCCAATGAAACTGAAACTCAAACTCATATTCAAATTTGAAGTCAAACTCGAGATGAACGGAGACTCAAACTTATGGTCTATCTCGAAGTCAAATTCACAATGGAACGGAAACTTAAAATCATTATCGAAATCTACGTCAAACTCAAAATGAAAATGGAACTTGAACTAATAATCGAAGTCGAAGACAAACTCACAATGAAACGGAAACTTAAACTCGCAGTCAATCAATCTCGCAGTCAAACTCACAATGAAACGGAAACATGAACTCATAATCGAAGTCGAAACCAAACCCACAATGAAACAGAAACTGAAACTCATAATCAATCTCGCAGTCAAACTCACAATGAAACAGAAACTCAAACTCATAATGAAACTCGAAGTCAAACTCAAAATGAAAATGAAACTTGAACTCATAATCGAAGTCGAAGTCAAACTCACAATGAAACAGAAACTCAAACTCATAACCAGAATCAAACTCTTAATGACCCAGAAACTCAAACTCGAAGTCAAACTCACAATGAAACAGAAACTCAAACTCATATTCAAATTCGAAGTCAAACTCGCGATGAACAGAGACTCAAAATTATAGTCGATCTCGAAGTCAAATTCACAATGGAACGGAAACTTAAAATCATTATCGAAATCTACGTCAAACTCAAAATGAAAATGGAACTTGAACTAATAATCGAAGTCGAAGACAAACTCACAATGAAACGGAAACTTAAACTCGCAGTCAATCAATCTCGCAGTCAAACTCACAATGAAACGGAAACTTGAACTCATAATCGAAGTAGAAACCAAACCCACAATGAAACAGAAACTGAAACTCATAATCAAACTCGAAGTCAAACTTCCAATGAAACTGAAACTCAAACTCATATTCAAATTTGAAGTCAAACTCGCGATGAACAGAGACTCAAACTTATGGTCAATCTCGAAGTCAAATTCACAATGAAACAGAGACTAAATCGAAGTGAAAGTCAAACTCACGATGAACAGAAACTCAAACTCATAATCGAAATCGATGACAAACTCCCAATGAAACCAAAACTCAAACTCGAATAATAATTCGATTTGGATTCACTGTGAGTTTGACATCAAGTTTGAGTCGACATTCTCATGGTCGAAATCGAAGTCAAACTCACAATGGAACACAAACTTAAACTCGAAGTCAAACTCACAATGAATCCAAATTGAGATCATCGTGAGTTTGACTTCGACTTCGATTATGAGTTTGAGTTTCTGTTCCATTGTGAGTTTGACTTCGACTTCGATTATGAGTTCAAGTTTCATTTTCATTTTGAGTTTGACGTAGATTTCGATTACGAGTTTAAGTTTCCGTTTCATTGTGAGTTTGACTGCGAGATTGATTATGAGTTTGAGCTTCCGTTTCATTGTGAGTTTGACTTCGAGTTTGATTATGAGTTTGAGTTTCTGTTTCATTGTGAGTTTGACTTCGACTTCGATTATGAGTTCAAGTTTCATTTTCATTTTGAGTTTGACTGCGAGATTGATCATGAGTTTGAGTTTCATTTTCACGGTGAGTTTGACTTCGATTTCGATCATGAGTTTGAGTTTCCGTTTCATTGTTAGTTTGACTTCGACTTCGATTATGAATTCAAGTTTCATTTTCATTTTGAGTTTGACTGCGAGATTGATCATGAGTTTGAGTTTCATTTTCATTTTGAGTTTGACTTCGATCTCGATCATGAGTTTGAGTTTCATTTTCATTGTGAGTTTGACTTCGACTTCGATTGTGAGTTCAAGTTTCATTTTCATTTTGAGTTTGACGTAGATTTCGATTACGAGTTTAAGTTTCCGTTTCATTGTGAGTTTGACTTCGACTTCGATTATGATTTCAAGTTTCTGTTTCACGGTGAGTTTGACTTCGATTTCGATCATGAGTTTGGGTTTCAGTTTTATTGTGAATTTGACTTCGAGTTTCATTATGAGTTTGAGTTTCTGTTTCATTGTGAGTTTGACTTCGATTTTGATCATGAGTTTGAGTTTCTGTTTTATTGTGAGTTTGACTTCGGGTTTGATAATGAGTTTGAGTTTCTGTTTCATTGTGAGTTTGACTTCAAGTCGACTTTCACTGGACGCGTGATTAATGTAGGGTTCTGTCGAGGCGTTAGGACCTACTGGAGACGGATTCTGATTTTTTGTGAAAATTCCAAAAATCTACAAAAACTCCTTCCTCCTGAAGAACCCCGGACGGTTTACGGCGGACGGACAAAAATTTTAATTGCAGGTTCGGGTTGCAGGAATATTTTTTCTGATTGATTGACATGGGTTCATTTCCTAACAAAAATGAGCTAAAAGTTCAAAAAACCTAGGTACCTTGTCTCTAATTTGTTCCGAAAATTTCTGGGATTGAACTAAAATTACCGATTATTGTGGTGATGTGTCTATGATTGCTTTCGTGTACCTATTTATTTACTATTTTGAACCAAACCAAACTATCTCTTGAAACCGTGATCCGCCTGTTTTACCTAGCAGCCGCCGGACTCGTACTCGATAAAATTGAGGTAATTCGTGCCGCTCATCAATATTCATTTGGTAAATTGAATCGATGCCTTGGAGATTTCCGATGGAGGAAAAAAGATAGTCGGCCGACCTTTTGGAATTCTATTCGGAAGATGCTCCTGGCGAAATGTACATGAGGAGGGAATAGCACATTTGGAAAAAAGGGAAAAGCGAGAGGGAGAAGGAGGGGAAAGGAGTGTTTTTCATCATTTCTCTCCTCTTATTCCTGACCCTGGTGGCTTAAGTGAGCACCTCTTCGGAAATCTCGCGGGTGCGCCTCCGGCCCGAGGCCTTTCGTGAATTATTTTCCGATCCCGTGATCCCCTCTCAGTGATTTACTCCGGGAAAGTTAAATCCGTTCCCAAGTTGGTAGAAGTCGACGGCTTTTCCAACTTTGAAAAGGCAGAAGCTATCATTACTGTTCAGCATTATCCGTTCAACTATGATTAGAACCGTCTGTATCCTTTTTACCGGCACTTAAATCTTCAATATTGAATTAATATGGTTAACTTGAGCCCCCGGGTTGCCACTCGGAGCGAGTGATTCAATTAAATGCTCCCTTTCATCCTTGCCCTCGCTTTAATTTAGGTATTCATTTTAGAGACGAAAAGTCGCTGTATTCTACGCTGACGGTGTTAATACATTTTCAATCAAGCCCCTATCCGTTGAGGTCAGATTAGACAAATTTCCAGCTCTGATCCTGCGGTCGGGATGAGGAATGTTTTCCAATATCGGTTGATTCATGACTCCAGCTGCAAAATTTTGATTAGACCTTTTCGTGCGGGGAGTGAGCCGGTTCGGTCTAGAAGGGTAACCCAGGGTTACTTCTTGGTGACATGATTGTTAGTTACCTTTATCAAAATTACATTCAAGATTAGATACTTCTTTCATAAGCGTATTCCTTACCATCGTTATGCAGGAAAGTGGAGCCAAAGCACTGAGTTTAAGTGGCCCTAAAAAGCGTGGCTCTGAAAGGGGCCGATTGGTGCCCTGGAAAGTGGCGATTGTTGGTTTTGAATAGCGCTGATTGGTGGTTAAAAAAACCAATTTCGGGTTCTGAAAAGCACCGTTCGGTGGTGCTGAAAAGCACCGATTGGTGGTTCTGAAAAGCTCCGCTTGGTGGCTCTGAAAAGCGCTGATTGGTGATTCTGAAAGACGCAGATAGTCAGCTGCTTCAGGTAGTTGCCAACTTTAGTTTGGTCTCTGTGCTAGAGGCGGCATTACGGCAGTATCTAATAATTAGATACTAATATAATTATTATAATATAATATAATTCGATAATTGAGGCGTTGCGATGCGGCACCTCAAAATGTTCGTATAGTAAAAAACTGATAATCGTTCTCTTCGATTTCATCGTTACCTATCTCTTAATAATTGAGACAAAAACAAGTCCCTATCAGGCAAAAACAAGTTACGCATGCACATTAGAGGACTTATTGGTGTTTTTTTTTTCATTTTTGTAAACCTCTATAATTCCGAAGGATTCAAAAAAGTTCCTTGTTGGGGGTGTGACAGACAACAACTGACGTTGTGGTTGCCATCGGGTAAACTATGCAAGGCATGTAGTTTACTTTCTCTTAAAAGAGTTGGCGGTTGTATCCAGTTCTCGATTGTTCCTTCAAAAGCCGTCGGGTTGGCCAAAATTAGGTCAAGTTTATCTAACCATTGTTGAATCCAGGGCCGCACTATTCTCAGTTGTTTGCGTTCCGAGGAGAAAACCTTTCGTTACAATACAATACCTACGAGGAAAATCCCGAATTGGAAAAGGCCGTTGGATTTCATGCCAGTTTTCGTGAGTGCTCTCAGATTGTCAGACAGCCCCGTTCCACCGATTGTTCTAGAAGTGCTATTTTAGGCTAGGAAATCGGCGTTCCTAAAGTGAAAAATATCAATATTGACTCAAGAAATTGACAATCCGAGGAGGAGGCAGGTCTTCGATTCTGTAATCCATATACGCTACTTACCATAATGAGCCTCAATTTTCCCTCCGCTTATAAGCTAATTTTATTTCCTTCAAATTATTTGAAACAAATAAACCTACTTAAGCAATTGGAAAATTTTCAAAATTTTTCATTGGTAATTTCTGATAAAATTTTATAATCTCAAAATTTTCAAAAACAATCGAAATTTTGAAATTTAAAAAAAATGTCACAAGCTTGAAATATTTACATAATCTCGAAATTATCAAAAAATTCTCACAAAAAACGACAGCTTACATAATTATTATGGAAGGTTTGAAATAATTTTTTCGTGATTTAGAAATTTCCATAATAGAAAAAACTACATATTCTGGGTTATTGTCACACCACTGATTTTATTCATGACTCTCTCGGTGTTCTTGATTCAAAAAATTTCCCAGGCGGATAGAACTCTTCAATGCAAGCAAGATGCTGCATCGAACTTGGGAAATGCGAATTGTAATGGAAAAACATTAGTCAACCGACCGCAAACTCAATCTCTTCTTATTTCGAATCTCGCCGAGAAACAGGGAGGGTGGAGGGGGTTGGGGAAGTTCCATTATTCTTTCGCTCCCACTGATTAAATCCCGCCGTTAAATGGGAACCTATTCTCAATATTCTCAGAAGGGGTGACTTTTCCACGCCAATCTGTTCCTTTTTGTTTTCCCTGATGGGCTGGGAACTCAAAACCGATTTCCGCACCGCAGCCTTTGAATATTATTTCCTGGTATACGCCAACAATTATTCCCAGTTCGGATTTCACCCTGGGGAAAAATGTACGCTCGCTTCGAATACTCCCTTCGCTCGATTTAACGGAAGTTTCCTGAAAAATATATACGTATTATATTGAAAATGAACCGAAGAAGCCAACATCCGTGTCGGTGAAACCAAGATGCAAATAGTGTGGGAACCAAAAACGGCATAAATTTTGTTCGAGATTTTCGCCTGTAATTTGTAAACTATGTTTTCGGCGATAAAATTATAAAAAGTAAGTCGGTTTCCTGAAAATTTACGTTGTTAAAAAGTGGAGGACAACTTTGTTCAAAAGAGGGGCAAAAATACAAGTTTGATACATCGATCTAGATTTGTAGCCTTGAACCTTTTTTGAGGTGCTCGCCCACAGGACTAGAAGTAGGTATTGCGAATTTACCATCGCACCCCTGGTTCTACACTTTTCATGAAAAACGAACCAATACGTTTACTTATCGGTCATTTTCGTAAAGGAGTTCGCACATTTTCGTATTTATGAGCGGCTTGAAATGCAAAAAGCGTTTTCGCTCCACAAAGAGCTTCGAAGGTAAAGTCGTCACGTAGGGCAGATCTTTTTCCTTCCGGTGGTCATAAATATTCCGCCGACGGCTCGGCGATCGATCCATCAACTTTAGAGTGAAAATTCGAATCCGGTCTCGGTTTTTTTGAGGGGCAATTTTTACTGCCACGTTCGCCGTCCAGGTTGACATTTCATCAAAGATGAGCGTGAGGCTGACAACGTTGGAATTTGTGGCGTCAAGAAGAAAATTGTCAATTATTTTCAGGTGGGATCCCAAATAGTGCTGTCAGGTGCTGAATCCGGCGTTAATTTTCTTCAACTTCCTCGACCTTGTTTTCATAATTTTTTTCCCCTAGATTTATACCACTCTTAACGTTTTACTGCCTATACCTATCTATATAGATGGAAGGATATAGGTTTCAAAATTCGTGGATAATATCTTGAGACAACTTATTATAAGGGGGTGGGCGACTTATATTACTCAAGTTATAATAAACCAAAATGGTGAAATCTCGCTACATGAAAAATGGTAGGTACTTTGAAAATAGACTAATTCCTACAATAAAATTAAAATAAAATAATAAAAAATATACTTTGGTAAATCTAGGTATTCTTTAGCCTCCGCCATCGACCAGCCCCACTTGTCTGTCTTTGAATTTGGGTCACCATTAATCGCCGTACATCCATTCCGGCGTTAGTGTACCCTAAAGATCACTGCGATTGGGGAGATAGGACGGCGGAAAATAAAAATGCGAAAACGCTATAATAATGCTGAAACGCTGCGTTCCGGTCAGGGCTTTCATGATTTCAAGCAGTAAAACACTTTTAGTTTACGATATGCCGTAAATGTTGAAACGAGCTTGATGTTTGTGGTTCGTAGTATGGGAGTTTGAACTACCCGTCATACGGGTCACGCTCGTTCTGAGCTCCGGGATATTCCGGTAATTGATACTTATGGCTATGCGAAACGGCCGATTTCCCGTTGCAGATACTCCCTCGAATCGTCATTAATTAAAAATCGATAAAATGTCGAGAAAATTACTGGAAGATCACATCCCGATTCCAGCAGAGAGGAGTCGGAAAGTTCGAATGGGAGGCGTAAAATGGCAATATCGGATTTGTAGAAGGCGCGCAGTACCTAATTTGTATTTTTGGTTACTGTATTTTGCTCTATAAATTAACGTGGAAACGAAAATCTCAAATTACTTGCGTCTTCGAAATTGGGATTTTATATTTAGGAATGTGCACCTAATGATTGGTTTTGCTTAATTTTGGAAGAATTATTATACGGTTGTATTTTGGAAGAGGTACTCGGGTACCGGCAGAAACACTGACATTTTTTGTTCGTGAATTGATTCTGGATACCTAATGAGAAGAAGTCTCGTCCAATCCTTCGGAATGAACAGATTGTTCAGCATTTATGTTTTGAAAATTTCAAACACCTTCTTCTACGTTTTGGTCTTCTGAAAATTCGTTTACCTACCAATACCAGTTATTCGACTGTTGAAACAATAGTTGAACTTTTGAGTACCTAGCTCTCCTCTTTTGAGTAGTCAAATATCAGGAGTAGGGTCTTTGGAAATGCTCTTCTCCTTCTCCGAGCTTTCGAAAATATATATTTTCTTCATCAGGGCTGACCTGTCTCCCAGCCCTGACGAAGAAAATTTAAGTTTTCGAAAGCTCGGCGAAGGACACGGAGTTTTTCTGAAGACCCTACCCTGATATTGAACTTACGAATTGAATAACGGGTCGATCCTCAACAATTTTCTACTTATAAGTAAGAGGGTATACCCTCTGCCTTTCATCAGCCAAATTGCTGACTTGCGTCGGAGTGCGAGAAAAAATTGAGTAGTTAACTAGTGACCTGCCCAGACCTTGTCGAGTTTCTCGAATTTCCTGTAAATTTTTGATACCCCGAAAGCCCAGGCTGCTTATCTTTCCGCCTACGCTCCTACGAAGTCCCTACTCCGCACTCATGCAACTTCAATGGATCAGGTTAATGAGGCAAAGCCATCCATCTAACAAGGCCCCTCTTCACCTCCCTAAAACAAGCCAACAGTTAACTCGGTCTTTTGGCCAGCGTGGATCAAAGTTTTGACGAGGGTCACTATAGCCCTCGAGGTTTCTCTGGTAAACACCCCGCTAGGCTCTTGGAACAAACTTGGAGCCGGATCGCCTTGCTAGGAAAATCGATTATCGTAAGTCTCAACGCCCCGATCGGCCGACCGTTGTCCACTGGGAAAGGGTAAACGTCCACGAGAATTTGACGTCCGTCCTTCGAGTTCGGGTACACGAGGGTGTACTCGAATGAGGCTGAGTTCTACTTTACAATTGGGAGTTTTTGCAGCAAGTCAACTGCAACTTCTTAGCGAAATGAGTTAACTGACGTTTCTTTAAAAAAAGCTCGTTCTTTCGTTTGGCCCAACAAGGAGTTACCTCGCATTGATAGTTATCAAGATATCCCCGGGATGGAGTCTGGGGATCCTTCAAAACAAGTCTGAAAATGTTTCTTTACTTCAAATTTTATAAGAAAACTCGTTACTTTGTCATCTTTCTGTAATAAACCAACTTTTTTGTAGGATTCGTTTCTTCAATGCTTCCTGCTTTGAAAAGAAGGGCCAGTTTTTAACATTTGGGGCAAAAAAGAGTCAACTCCAAGAGCAAATTGAATCTAGGATTACGAATTCGGCAAATTTTTCATTGAAATTCGGCTAAAACCTGCATTGGTAGGTGACAAATAAGAGGCTTGCACTTTTATGGCTTCGAAGATTTTTCCCTGTTTTTGACTTAGTTCCAGTAAAAAGGACGTAAGTCCCTTAAATATTTGAGTAATCACAAAAATAAGGATACCGTTGGAGAGGGCGTTAAATGTTCCATAAGCCCACGTATTCAAAGCTTTTTGACATTAGGTTAAATAGGGGAAAAAGTAATCCAACGTTGAGAATATCTTAATGTTTTAAAATTGCCATTTTTTCAACGTGCGTTTCGGGCAAGAAATGAATGGAAGAATCCTGGGCAGGTTTCGGGAAAAACTGGCTCAAAATATCAGCTTTCCAACGGTAGAGTCATTTTTGCATTTACCTTGCGTATTACAAGAGAAATCGAAGTTGGAATGCGGAAAAAGTCGATATGTTATAAGCGACGTACGATTGTAACTGAAAAACTTACCAAGGTACTCTACAGAATTGTAATCGTAGGCAGGTACATCTTAGGGCCTCTGGTTTCTTCCATAATATTTTCATAATTCCAGCTATCCCGATTTTTGCCAATTCCACCAATACTTACCAAATAAGCCAAGTTTGATGAAAAGTTTCGCAAACTTAAAGCTATTTTCTTAAATAGTATAATTACATATTGGCAATACCAAGCTCCTTCCAGATGCCTGTTTCAATTTCCGGTATAATATCCAATCCGTTCGGCTCTACAAATTTTCGTTCGTTTTCGAACTTCCAATAAAAGTTTCAACCTCATTCGACGAAGTTGTGTTCGCTTCGATTTCCTCCGCTACTTTGCCGACCCGATTTAAGTTTTCAACGCCATTTTCAGCGTTTCCGCTGCTTAGTTTCTGTCGATTTCAAGGGCCATAGTTTAAATTCTTTCCCGCCCACCGATCACACCTGTTTTCGCAGTTATACCTGTTTCCAAAGTTGGAATCTCCACTTTGGAAACCGTCAAGATTTCCTCACTCCGCAGTCTAAGCAAACCGAAGGCAAAATACTGAGGGGATACGGATCTTTAACCCTGTCCTAAGCGATTTTCCGAACCTTCCATTGATCATGTAGTATAAAATTCCTCGTGTACCAACTCTTTTGGGTTGGGGTTAACAAATTGAATCATGCCCAAAGGTGCCCACTCACTTGCAGGATGTCGTGGGGACGAACATGGGAACGTGGCTTTGAACGCCAATGAAATTTATTTGAGTTATTTATTGAGTCATCTCGGCCAATTAAAGCAATGAATTGTCTTGCTCCCACGACCAGCAATCGGACTGGGCACCTTAAGAGCCATCTAAAAATTTTTTGGCCCATCAAACTTAACGACTCATTACTTACTCTAGGTCACGTATCTGTCAACAGCTATTCGTTGGTTGCTGAAGTTTGTGAGCTTGGTAGCCACCGTTTCGTTTGTTACTTTCGGTCACGTATCTATCAAATACAAAGCTACTTGCCGGGTTCAACAAAGATATTCACCCATTCGTTAATAACCTACTTGAGTTACCGACTCGTTACTTACTTTTTGATTACCTACGTACCCAAAAAAGCCTCAACAGAGCATTCACCACGTTCGTCGGACTCAACAAAGTTCAACAAAGATTCCCTGATTCGTTGGTTGCTCAAGTTACCGACTCGTTACTTGGCTGTTACTCTTGGCCTTCTTCTTATTCTTTTTTCGTTGACCTGGCAGATTTGCCACGCCAGGCACTGTGGTTAATCTTGGTCTCCTTTCTCTTAGATACTTGAATGGAGGGAATAGCTTTTAGATTCAATCAACAAATCTATTCACCGATTAGTTGGTTGCTTAAATTGCCGACTCGTTAGTTACTCACGTATCCATCAACAAAGCCAGGTATTTTGACCAACAAATCGATGATTTTGACGAGTCAGCAAAATTTACTTATTAATAAATTTACTTACTTTAAAATTTACAAACATTTAATGTTTGGTGAGAGTAACCTTAGCCAATCTACAATCCTGATATAGGTTATCTCTAGAAAGCAGTTTAAATTCAGCTCCTTATTCTGATCACTTCTACTTTGGGCAAACGCTTTTTCTCTCACCTCCAATAACGAGCCACTTGTTTCCTGAATTACCTTGCAGATTTATATTGGAAATTTTAAATCTGGTACCGTTCTAGGGGCTTCTAACGCCTCTCTAAGGGGGAATTCACTATTCAGAAGGAAACCCGCCACATGATTCTGGCGAAGGACCGTAAATCAATCCGTACCTTCGAGTGAACGAATCGATAACTCACCAGCTACCCAATTCGTCCTTCGCTTATAACAAACCCAACATTCATCACGTGTCGCGGGACATCCCGACCAGAAGTTCCTTCTATTTCCCGCCTTGAGACCCCGCCTATCAGTACTGTTTTTCTAACTCATTACCCCTTGAATATATTTCGTATTGAAACGTAGCTTAAAAAAAGTTTTAAACCCGACAATGTCGCGAACATCGTTGTTTTTGCCGAGTTTCTTTGTATCGTTCAAAATTTGTTATTCATTTATTAATATTATTGAGTTTTTGTAATATTGATTTTCGATCACCATAATCAGAGACTTTTGGATTCAATGCCTCAAGGTTCCTGAAAAAAAATTGAAGTAGGATAAAAAAATATTGACTTTTTTACCTACCCCTTTCGGAGATTCAGATTCCTGCATTCGAATTGTTTCGTATGGAAGGGACCTCAGCAACCTAAAAGTCCTATGGCTTGAGGACCCTTTTTGCATGAGACAATTCATCAAATGAAGACAAATTTTGTCTTCTCTCAGGATTCTTCCTCCCCCACCCTGGCAAACATTTCTTGCCGTATCTGTTTGCACGTACCTGTAGCCTAAACGTGACAACAGCCAAAATAGCTTTGCTCAAAATTTTAAATTTTCATTTAAAAGACAGGAAATAGTTTCCAAAACGTTCAAAAATAATTTGATCCTTCAAGGCGTAACGCTCTATTCCCGTAATGAAAATCAAGCAAAACTCCCTCGAGGAACACTAGGTATTGAAAAACTAAAGACATTATCTCCAAATCCACTTTTCCAGTTTTACCATTTAATCTTTAGCTGGTAATTAAAATTCTGCCTGAATTAGCTTAGCATGAGTTGGTATTATTTCCTATATTATCATTAAATATAAGGTTCCCCACGAATTGTTCGTCACAACTAATGGTAGCCTAATGGACGGGTAATTCTTTCGACGAGCCCATTATTCACTGGTGATTATGGAGTGTTTATGTTATTACGGTATAGTAAATGCAGCGTGATGGGTGCTGAGCACGTTCGCGCCTGAGGCCAATGCTTTCAGCATTATTTCAACGAAATAGAACTATTGTAATGGGATTTCAATACTTGCTCGATAATTCTTGAATTCAGCCATTGCTATTAATTAAGAGAGTTTTGGAATTTAGATAAACTTATTATTGAGCGTCAATTTTTCACACTGCTTGCATAATATGCAAACATAGTATGCGCAACATATTATGTTTTCTCCTGTTAAACAATGATTGGCATTTTTGTCTTACGTATTTTCCTCTGCCTATAACATAGGCCTGTTTGAGAGTTCGAGTGTGTATTGTTAAGTTTCGGTAGCAGGATAGGTAAGAACTGAGCGTATTTCAGGCTAAATGGAAATTTGCTTCAAAGTTTTGAAATATTTGTCGTAGAGCGGGAAAAAGGGTTTTATGTCACATACTTGAATTGGTTTTATTGCTATGAAAAAAAAAACTTCGAACAATCAATGGCACTGGAGGTGTGCAAAACGTGAGCCTCCCTTCGTATCGAGAAATGAAGATCTACATTTTCTATAGATATTATTGTTAAAGCATTTTCGATGACCACCTGGGGGCGTATTTTGTAAATTTGAAGCAATATGTCTCGGTAGTCGCTATGGACCCATTACACAAATTGTCATATGGTGTCATTGGATTTGCCAAGTCAAATCAATATCAACACCAAAAGACATACTGCTTTGGGCTTACAGAATAGACCCCCAGGGGTTCTAAATTTTTTAACATTGAAAATGAATTACCTTCTCCTGAAACACTGCGTTATTACTATCGGCAGGGATTACCTACTCCAGTTTTGAACGGCTTTTCATTCTAGTACGTAATTACTAAACAGTGACGCATGGAAGTAAAAAGAGCTACCCTTCTGGCTAATGTCAACTGCATAAAGTATTCTCTTTCATATTCGTGCAAAAGCGAGAGGAGAGACAACGACGCGTCATTAACTCGAGGAACGAGGTAATTAGCACCTACTCGAAAGGCAGTACCTACCTAAGTTTGTAGAGGAGCAAGAGGTTTTAATGCTTCAAGGGCCGTTTGAGAGAGAGTCCTTTGCTGAGATGATGGGGCAAAAACCGGATCAAATTGGTCGAAATACCATGCAAATATATTACCTTTTCAAGTTCGGGAAAAATACCGGGAAGGTATCAATATTGATAGTTCTGATGAGTTCAGGGGTCCATAACAAAACTCAAAACTTGAACTTTATTGTTAAGAAATCTTTTTCGCAAGAGTTGTGAAATATAATAACGAGCTTTTGAATATTCGATAAAAAAAAGGTCTCTACCTCAGTGGATACCCACGGGTCCAACGGTCACATACAAGAGATGAGTGTCATTGTGAGGCGTTAAAGGATAAGGGTTCCCACCTACTTCCATTATGTATTACGTCCTTCCTCATACAAACTGAGAGCCACTGAGGGACCGCTATATTTTAACCCCATATTTGAAAAGAGAAGCCCACTTACTGCCGCAGTACGTAGGTGAAATATTCTCACATTTCTGCCTACCACGTAACCTTTACAGATGTTGGTAGTGATCGCAGATTACAACAATACTTCATATTCCTTAGTATTCAAGAACCTGCTCCATTTTACGGGCTTGAAAATAAGCGAAGCACACATAACGTTTCTCTATGATTTTCTAAAATATCTAACCTCTGCAGCTATGGATTGGTATGAATGATTATGCCGGAATGTTTTACCCTCCAACATGTAAGGAAACAATAAGTTTTACCCGGCTCAACGTTAAGAAAACTGAAAGAATTTATTTCTGAATCATTCCTGTACAATTTATTTGCCATCCAGGTGATGATAAAGTATAATTTCCCCCTGATTCGGGTTTCAAAACAGGCTCTATCCAAATTTGAAATTTTTTTTGAAACACAAAAACGTTTTCCCGTGAAGCGTACTATTTAAGCAAAACCACAGTTTCGGATGCGTTTTTCAATCGGATTGAGCCGGATTTGGTCCGAGGCGTTGCAGGTGGGAAAGCGGATTATGAACTTGGGAAAAATGGAAAAAAGTTCGTCAAAACATGGATTGAGCCGGTTTTGAAACTACACCCCTCATAATATGACAATTTTATTACCATATTATGGTACCTGATCCCCTGGAGGGATTTATGGAAAATAAGACTGCAAAATCGCGAGTGTTATTTTCCAGTTTGTGAACCCAGAATTGAACGTTCATATGGAAGTACCGTGAGTTACAAGCGGCAACGGACCGCATCAAATCCGCGTCCCGCCTTACTCCGGCGATCGAGTATGAATTAATCGGACCGCGCGGGATTTCATTCAGCGATCGACGAAGGATCAGCAGAGCGTCGCTAACGGATTGATGGGCGAAAGCTTTTAGCAAAGCTGCAGAAGGCGCTATAGCGAGAGAACGTTTTCTACCTGAATTGCGAACGATACCTGAATCGGGCCGAGAAGAATTGTTCGCCGGCCGCCTCGCACGATCCGCTGCCCTTCGAGTCCGCCCCCATTTTCTCTTGGCCGGAAGTGAGAAATGATCTCCTACAATGTCCCGCCCTTTTTTATCCCCTCGTTGAGAATGAGAGTGGAATTCTACGTCGCCCTGTTCGCTTTGTCGTCGTTAACGAATAAAAATCGTCGAAAAACGGGCGATATTATGTCGAGGATAAAACGGAAAAATGTTTCCCTCGTATTTTAGGCGGTTTTGACATTTTTTGATAGTAGGTAGGTACCTAATTCGGACATTTTTTAATCGTTATTTTGAAATTTTAGAGTACAATTTTTGAATCGTTATTTTGAAATTTTTGAATCGTTATTTTGAAAAAAAAAGTTTTTAAAATAAAATTTTTGTTTGTTAGGGGTCGTGCAATAATAATGTAAGGACATTTTTCGGATTTTTTGAGCCCCCCCCCCCTTGTAAGGATTTAGTAAGATTATTCAACCTGGTAAAATTTGTTAAAAATTGTAAGTCAATCTTTGCAATTTTATTGATAAAAATTCACAGTCAATCCTTACAATTTTATTGACTAAAATTACCAGCTTTTAGAAAAATTTAAAAAAAAGGTTGTAGGATAAAAAAAATCAAAAGGTTGTAGGGCAAACACGATTTTACCCCTAAACCTTCTTGTGAAAATTGTTGAAAAAATTGAAGTACACATATTTTTGTTATTGAAAGGTGCCTATTTCAGGAAGTGATTCGGGGGTAAAAGTGTATAAGTAAACGTTTTCTCTGAATCTCCTATCCGATTTTCGATTTTTGGATGTTTACAGTAGGCACTACCATTCACATGATAATTACGGAAGTAAAAATTGGGTTGGTTATGAATACACACTCCCTCCCATTCCAGAAATTTTTAAAAACCTCAGATAAAATCGCATTTCCAAGGTAACCACGTACCGCGGTGTAAAGCAACTACTGAAACACTATTGATTGGTTTAGCTCCAAGGCAAGCACATGCATAATTTATCCTTTCTCGCTCTTTTAAGTGGGAAAAGGAAGGGCTTTTTCCATTTTCCCAAACTCCTGAACAAATGGGAGCGAGAGAGACAGGGGAGGCTGAGCTCTTTTAATGGAAAATTAACCCTCCGCAGTTGCCCGGCTCCTTTGTCCTTTGCCTTTTCTTCCTTTTGTTTCGGCTGTGATGAGGTGCATGATAACTACTGTTTCTCATCTGAAAAAACCATCGTCTTCATCTCCACGGGTTTTCCAGCAGGGCGAGCACCAGACGGAAGAAATTCTGTTCAAACTAAGCTCATCCGTTAACCCTTATGCGTTGGATAAGCGTGGGGAAACAGTTCGGTTAAACTACCAGAAAAAATGTGGTCGTAATTCGGTACGAAACAATTGGAGACCGCAGATCCGGTTATTTTTAATTTAACGTTGCTTGCACTGTAAATATGGATGTAAAAATAAGAAACATTCAATTACGAACCTTAATGCACAGAGGGGACATGTCCATTTTTTCGATTTTGAGACATTGGTATCGCTGGATTTTGCACTTTGCCAAAAATCGGCTTTTTGAACAAGTGCCTTTTGTGCTTTAAGGTATCGGTATCTAATTATTTTGATTTCCGATTGTAACGTTTCTCAGTATGGGCCATAACTTGCTATTTCTCAGGATGTTTTGCATTATGAATTTCATAAACATTTCCATTTAATCTTCGCGAAAGTCGCGCCAACTGTTAAGTTCATAGACGTCGATTAACTGTTAATAAAGGCGAGTCGAGCCAACTTCATGGAAAACTTTATCTTGTACTTCACTCGATCGAAACGATGTTGTTCTTTGCCGAGTTCCGCCCAAACTGGGAAAATCCCGATGGTTTTACTCTGGAAATGATGAACAGAAAAGATGAAGTTCGACGTTGGAATAACTTTTTGCGAAGGGCGAGTTTAACACCGAAATACGTTCAACTGCAATAAAGTGCAGGGTCTCGGATCTCGTCGGTTAATAAATGCCGGTGAAACTTCAGCTGTAAAAAGATCTTTATTGCTTTTGACTTGGGTCTAAGCGGAAAATCCCGGGGGGGGGGTAGGGAGGTCAGATCCTCTCTGACAAGTTACCAGGCCAGGGGTCAGGGGAGGCCATAAGATCTTCCTCGCCCAAGTAAGTCGAAAATGAAAAACGCTCAACTCTGATCTGATAGTAAATTCGAGGGAGACGTCAGGAATTCTCTTTGTCCATTCCATTGCGTGCCTCATCTCGAGAAATGCTGAATATTTTTGCTCAAATCCACCTGCTCAAACTTACGAGCAGCTGGTTGAAGTATGCGCTATATTTTCCATTTATTCATGCCTGTGTGTGTGTGTGTGTGTTGTTTTGTCTGTAACTATTTTTTGTCGGCGATGGTAAGATGTTATTTCTCACCGTAAATGCCAACCAGTAGAACCTTCAAAAATTCCATATTTTGTACATCAAATATGGACGTTTATGATGTATACATTAACACACATTTTTGACACAATCTGATTACATATTTATTACTTATATTTTGACTCCTTTGAAGCTGTGAGAATCGAACTTGTCAATAAGCTAACTTACGTGAGGTGAAATTAAAAAAAAATTAAAATCCCTCCAAAAATCAAAATATCTGCAGTTACCGGGATATCCACGTATTCTGCAAGCTAAAACAAAGATTTCAAGGCCAAAAACGCTCAAATTGGTTCATTTTTGAGGCCAGAAACTAATAAAATAGTTAACACTCGAAATACTAATAAATCGGAAGTAGGTAGGCCTACCTACTGTGAGCGATTTGAATTCCAGTTTTCAAACAAGGTGATGAGTCTTGAGGAGACGAACATTCCAGTTCATGAAATTTGAAAAAAAAAGGCTGAGATTTGAGGGAAATGTGCCATTTTTGACAATGAGCACAGACGGACACACAGACACTTGTTCAGTAATAATTGTTCAATAATCCATTTTCTTGGTTTATATGGAAGTTGCGAAGGAGAACATACCTGATTCCCAAATTATTTGAATCTTTCAACAATTGTTCAAAGTGGCTGTGTCGAAATCCAAATTTTGAAATTCAGGCCGTCATTGGATCTCTAGAACTTATTGTCCTACGAGCAGATGAAAGTAGGTAAAATATGTACCAGTTTTAATCGTTCTGGAATTGAAAATCGAATCGGGTCCTTGGAAATGTTCAGTACCTCTGGAGCAAAGTAAAAATCTTGACAGGGGTGATGGATTTGTGAGTTGCAGCTCGACACTGGAGATGCCGTGACTTCCAGCGGAGACTGGTATATCTAGCAGAATAGAGTTAGCCATCTTGTCTTCACAAAAGGAAACCTTCCGAAGGAGCATTAATTTTATTTGCTCCGACTTCTGTATAGGAGTCACGCGAAGTGGTAAATTTCCCAACGCCTTGATTGATTTCACTGCATTACGGACTAACCATTCAGTCGGAGGGAGGGTTTTCGGCAGATTGAAAAATGTGTTTTTCGAAGAGCTGATTCTCTTACTCCTTTAAAGGCATTGCAAGTTCCGCTAATTAATGGATTTTTTATTTTTTTTTAAATTAATGGGAGTACTTTTGATTATGATTTTTGGTTATGGGGAGTGGACGTGTAGCAGATCCTATCGGAACCTGACATCGAAATAATTAGTTTGATTACTGACAGCAAAATCATTAGGTACCGGAACAACCTACCAAAAAATCGTTAAAAATATATATTAGTAGATATAATATAAAAATATATACCAAATATTCGTTTGACCTTATTCAATAGGTATGACAAACACCGAGTTGCCAACAAATTAACGAGAGTAATGATCTTCACGCCCTCATCGAGTAGCCCCCTCTTCCTCGTACGGATCTTCCTTCGCTTTTTGCCACTTGCTGAAGAACCCGCAGCACATGAGCTGAAGTGGAATCTTCCACTACACTATACAGCTCATGCGATTACACCCGTGCAGTTTCTTTTCCCGAAACGCCGACTCAATCGTCAGTCGAGGCGAACACGGGGCTGCGAAGCGTTTCCCTCGAGTTATAAACAAGTCGACTTAGTTGTAAGCTTCCACTCGCTTCAAATCGCTATACCTGAATATCGCACGAAACAACACAATTCACTTTCGCATAATCAAACGATCCCGCTCGATCATGGCGGATCCGCAGAATCGGCCGCTTCAGCTCGGAAGACAAAGCACGTCACTGTTTGCTGACAAGGCCAAAACAAGGGCGCAAATACGCAGAATGCGCATCGGGAGTAGATTTGAGTAGGGGGAATTGAGAATACAGTAGAACTCACAATGTGAACGGGAGAGGAATACTGATTATCGGAAACCACGTTCCGCGACCACTACGATTATCCCGTCAGTAAGTACCCTATTTTCCATACTCAAACTCAACTGACAACACGAACAGTACCTGAAACTCAAACTGACGCACGAACTCAACCTGATACTGATCCTAAAACTAATATTCACTTATACTGACACTCAAACTCAACTTAAACTGATACTCAAAAGCTTGAAAAAAAGGTAAACTCAAAAAAGAACAGGGGCTTAAACTGGGCCCCAAACTGAGACTCAAACTGGTACTGATACACAAACTCAAACTGGAACTGATACTCAAATTGTCGTAAGGAAGCTAAACTCAAACTCAAACTAAACCTCAAGCTTAAACTCAAAATGAAGTAGAACTCAAACTGGTGCTGATGCTCAAACTCAAAACTCAGACTTATACTGGTGCCCAAACTCAAACTGATACTGATACTGAAACTGAAACTCAAACCGGAACTCAAACTGAACTTTTAACTCAAACCGATATTTCAACAAAAACTAAAACTAAAACTGATACCGATACTCGTACTCAAACTGAAACTCGAACTCGAATCGTTCAAACTGAAGATCAAACTGATGCTGGTACACAAACTCAAACTGATACTTCAACAAAAACTAAAACTCAAACTGATACTGATACTTGTACTCAAGCTGAAACTGAAACTCGAACTCAAATTGTTCAAACTGAATTTTCAATCTGAAAATGACTCGTAAACTCAACCTGATACTGATACTCAAACTTAAATTACTACTGGCTCTCGAACTCAAATTGAATCACAAACTTATAATTCAACAAGAAATAAAACTCAAACTGATATTGATACTCGTATCTACCTACTCAAACTGAACTCAAATTGTTCGAACTGAATCTCAAACCTGAGAACTGAAAACTGAATCAAAAACTGAAACACTAATTGATACTGATACTCAAACTGATACTGAAACTGAAACTGGAACTCAAACTGATACTCACACTGAAATTCAGTTTTCAGTTCAGTTCGAGTTTGAATATGTGTTTAAGCATAAACAAATGTTTGTTTTTGCTAGAATCGCGTTCCATGCACTTCAGCCTAAAAATTTTGCTGGGGCCCCCAGTGCCTTGGGTGTTATTCTGTGGAACTAATAGGAAAATAACCTGTTGCAAGGCAACGGCGCCATTGGACGGACGAGAGTCCGGCTCATGCAGAATGTCAAATGGTTCCCCCGATCTGCTTTTAATAGCGCCAGATCAGTTTACGGACGGCCGATCAGGCCAGTTGATATGGTCTGTCAGAAGTGATCGTACCGTCATCAGTTAGGACCCGAATTTTTTGCCATATTACCGCCGTCCAATACAGGCTTGACCTCGAGGGTCGATCCTTTTCGCAATATGAGATATGGGTGATTCTCAAAAAAAAGCAACTTTCATGTTAATCGACCATAACTCGGGAACCAATCATCTGAGACTCGTGATTTTTTTTTCTATCTGTTCACTAGGCGGCCGCTGACGTAATCCAACCCAAAAAATAAGGGAGGGGGATATTGGAAGTTATTTATTGCTAATCAAACGTTCAAATGTTCAGTTCCGTGCCCTGTAGCAGTATACGTTTTCAAGATTCGAAAGGTAAGTATTGATTGAAATCAGCACATTTCCTTGAAAAAAATTCCTTGAATCGATTCAGAATTAGTTCTTCTTTATGTTTTGCAAGCTTATATCAACATTTCTTTCGAATTTAGTCGGCCACGGTACCTCAAACTTGTGTACATGATTTTGAGTTCAGTTCCATGGCTTCATCAAAAAAGTGTCCATTCGCATCGAGTATGAGGGACAAAAGCCGGGAAACTGCATCAGTAGTTGGCAAAACTGTTCGCCTCTATGGCCCTACAGTTGCACGGCGCTTACACCTCTCATTGCTCCGCCAGCGCTCCTGAGGTGAACATGAACGCGTGGGTGTTTTTTCTCCATTCCTTTCCATGCCCCTATAGAATCAATTCTAATTCGACGCTCATGCTAATTTTTTTGCTTTTAACGCATTCTACTCGTCTGTTACCATTAAGAAAAATTCAATTTAGCACCTTAAATTATTTTTACAGTAGTATACAATGGATTGAAGAACGATTTTTCAGTTCCATGTCCCAATCAAGTTCCTTCCCATGCCCTTATTGATAATGTGATGTGGCCGTGGGACCGACGGTAAGGACATGGGAGTGAAAAATCAGCAGTATCATTGCAGTTTTTTAGATTTTGATGGTTTTAAGTTGAATTGAAAATAGCGTAGGTACTTGATTGTTGAGTGATGTGAGAACCCCTATATTATTTCAAGTTGTTTTATTCAGGAACTACGTCGATGGCTCCACCAAAATTGTTCACTCCAGCAGAAATAAAGGAGCGTAGAAGGCTCCGGAAAAAAGCCCGGAGGGAAAAAAATCAGAAACGACCCAGTCCTACCATCTTATTGTGGTTTTATTATTAAAATTAAGTTATTTTATTCCTATGATGAGTTTGATCTCAACCGAGTGTTTAAATGTGATCTACTAACGAGTAACAATGTTAGAAAAAAGTTTGAAATTTTTCTGAGCAACAAAATTTTAAAAATTTACTCGACCCAAAAAGTTGCTTTTTTTTGAGAATCACCCATATATGTACGTGATATGCGACTCAACTACATCGTTCAAGCAGCCCTTATATATTTCTTTGGGAATCAACGGCGATATTCCGACCCCTTTCACAAATTTCAACTTGAATTCAATGCATGTTATTTTTCTCACTTATTTTGGAACTGAATTGAAGTGTAGTCATTGTCGAAGGGTTCAGATCAACAGTTGAGAATATGGAACATATTAAAGCCATTCGAAAAATGTAAACTCGATTTTCAGCCATATGAAAGCGTCGTATCGAAAAATTGTTCCATGCAAAAGTTGTTGGAAATTTAATTTCCGATAATGGTACTATGTCAAATTAACCAAACAACTAGGTTATGGTAAGGTAGTCGATCCCTTCAAACCGCCCTGATCTTTTGCCTGGTTCGTTTGGATTTTCTATTGCAGCATTATAATGATGGCACTTGAGGTCCAGTTGCTCTGCTCCTCACTGCTGTACCTATCAGAGAAAACTTCAGCAGTGAGAACGCTGATGACAAAAGTTTTTTATACCAGTTAGAACGTTCCTTGTTGACATCGAATACAAATAAGTGTTCCCTTCGCGGAAAAAGGTCAAAACCAGCGAACCCGCGTTTTTCGGGACACTCGGATGAAAAGGAATCGAACGGCTGTCCGTGAGGATTTGGTGGACCTAATCAGCCCTATATCCTCCAATCCTGTCCAACATGGATCCTCCACGAGGTCCTACACATTCGACCTTTTTTGCCCTCCGAACGAACCCTTCGTCACCGGCATGATGCGAATTCGTCCGACCCAAAAAACGACACTTGAACCTTGTCATAATTTGTCTCTCGGTATGACACGCTGAGTTATTAGCCCGAGCGTGAAAACCCCTTTTAATTAGGGCGCGACGTGTTGAAATTGATGAGGAGCTACCATAGATTAATAAATTATTGTTACCGGATGAGTATTTCTGATGTGTCAAGCTGGTGTTTATTCCTGATCAGTGACGATGCTGATTAGCCATGCATCAACAATTTATAGTTTGCTTGGGTTGTGTCGTGTAATTTAATTCTATAATCTTTGCTGGAATGCGAAATGCATCTCCAGAAATAATGTACCTATGTATTCTAATTGCTATTCCATTCTTCTTTGTTGCAGGTATGCGAAGCATGTTTGATTGTGAGTATTCATACGTAATGGATAGACTATGAATCGGAAGTACTTACTGTTCTACATACAGAATGCTATGGTATAGATTAGCGTACAATTATTGTTTATAGCTTTATTATATTATCTTATTTATTATCTTTTGGTCCAAAATGTTTGGAAACATGATGCAAAAATCAGCCAATTTTGTTTTGAAGGCCCTGTCAATCAATAGGTGGCAGAAAGAGCAATAGTACCTCTATACCTAGCCTGAAATTCGCGTACCCATTTTTTAGTTTGCTCTCTCAATATATATTTGAAATTTTGAGTTTTGACGCTCCTGAAAAATTCTTCTAAATCAGAAACGACGTGTTCGAACTCCACATTTGACTTTCAGCGTAAATATTCCACTCATTTCCTCCCAAGATGTGCTCTTTCCCGCGGGGGTGTCTTGAAAACCCAAACAGATACCTAAGTAAATAGTTGAGTGGGGAAGCCAAAAGGATTACCTGCATAATATGTTTCTATTACTGCAAAGGTTGAGGCTTGAAAACTTGTGTAGGGCAGTGGAGACAGTTGGTTTCACTACATCTCTTTCCTCGCCCTCGTTTCCCATCTCTTTCCCACTCACCTCGATATTTATGTAGGGGTAGATCAAACTCTTTCGATCCCCCAGAGAGATACAGCCGGAAGGACGACGGATATTCTCTTCGGCAAAATAAATAAGGAACTCGGAAAACTCACATCCAAGGTTTTCCCCCTGCTAGAAGCAAAAGG
This sequence comes from Nesidiocoris tenuis, assembly GCA_036186465.1. Lineage (NCBI taxonomy): Eukaryota > Metazoa > Arthropoda > Insecta > Hemiptera > Miridae > Nesidiocoris > Nesidiocoris tenuis. The sequence goes on along the minus strand of AP028915.1, from coordinate 4,969,871 downwards.
GATGCAATGTAATGTATCGGACTAGAGTAAAGTCTTGGGTAAATAAGTCTTATATTGAATTTCGCTCTTTGAAAGCAATAGCAACGTTTGTAACATTGATTGTGTATTAGGAAAGGCAAAAATTACTTTGTCTGAACACCTAGTATTTTCCTCGAAAAAAACATCGTCGTCTGATTTTACATGGCCAGTTTTTAAAATATTGAAACTAACGCATTTAGGTACAATGTTGTTTCGTATCACGAAAACAAGTGGGTAGGCAGGTAATCCTAAATGAAAGGGGAATAATATTATAGTAGATCAATCTATAATTTTACTATAGCAAACCTTAAACAAGTAAACAAACGCCTAATATTGAATAACGAACAATAATTTTTTGAGGCTAAAAAAAAATTCTCCAAAAATAAACCAAAAATCCAAGCTAAATTGAAAAAATTCTACTTTATTCGGATTTTTTCATCTGAGTTTATAATGAAAACTCTCTTAGGACGATTCGAGAGCCAAGTTTGAAAATGAGTTGGATCAAGAGGGGTCCGACGTTAATAAACATAGCGTTTCGCACAAAAGTTGTCCACAAACAGACCCTTCCCTTCCGTTTCCCACGATATCATGTCTCCCCTTTTATTCATTCGAACCAGGAGCTGGCAGCTTCTTCAAGAAATTATGAGCCGATTTACATGCAAGCTACGCCCCTAAACTCTCCACTCTCGTGGGTAGGTGGGGGGTGTATCTAGTCTTGTAGGCCTGACCGACCCACTGGTACACCAGGGCGAGCATCGGGCGAGAACGAATCAAGTATTCAAAACCACTTAAGGGTTGGGCGTTAATAGACCCGCGGTTCGTGGAGAACTCGTCTTTCCATGTATATCCAGTCGTGCTTGAGAAACTCGCAAGGGTTGTACGGTGTATTTGGACAGGTTTTACCCTCGTAATACATTCCTTCAACAAATTCTTAGCACATGCACTCTGACCCAAAACACAACTTCTGGGAATAAATTTATCTTACCATCCAAAATCGTTGTCATAAAGGCATTTCCATACCGTACTCATAATAAAGACTTTTTGGTAACGAAGTCAATAGTTCGTACGAAGTAGTCACCTGGCAGATCCTGAGAATGCTTGAAAAATTTAGACGAATAAGCGACAAGAAGGGATTTTTTTCAAAAGTCCGCGTTGAGTTGTTTCGTTTTTTGCTCGGCGTGGCAACGCCCATGGCTACGAATTCATCTCCGGTGTTCTGTGCGAATTTCTAAACTCGTATACAAACTTTCTCCTCCTAATTCGTACACGAATCGAACAAATTCGTAGTACAAGTTTTTGGCATCAACGTATCTAATGCAAACAAAATCAAATTCGAACTTTTTCTTGACTGTTGTTGACGGGAGCGAGGAGTTTTCATAGCATTTCTTGATTTGCCAGGTGACAACTTCGTACAATGTACTAATTTCGTACTACGAACAGGCAAAAAGTACGAAGTTTCCAAAAACTCCCTAACATGAATATAATTTTTGTTGCCCTTTCGTAGCTGACGGCCTTCCTCAGGAACCATTCCCAACTGGGACTGGTGGGGGTATCCTGACTAGAAACTTTTATTCCTCTTCTTATTCTTCCCACACTAAGAAGAGGACATAACAACATAATGGCATAGGTGGCACTGTTAAATTGATATTACCTACTGTACCCTTGCTTCTTGTACTCTCTTGAATTTAAATAAAGCCATTTACGAAAACTGTTTTTGACCGTCCTATCAATTCTCAGAAACGACCATCGCTCTTTTTCGATGGTTTTGATAAATAATTCCCGTTCATTCCACATTTATTGCCCGATTTTATCTATTATTTCACCTGTACGATTGAACGCTCAGATTGTTTTGGGTGTGAAGAGCAAATATGACGGCTCGACTCTGGATCAAATTTAGTTTCAAACGAATTTCACGAGCTGGCGGCAATAACCAATTTCGACGGTGCCCTGGGTCGCACAGTTTTCCCGGGAATACGATCTCGTCCAATCGCTGAAAATTGCGTTCCCCCTAATGCTGAAAGATTTTGCTTCAGCTCTCGGCCTCGTACAATTGTATAGGGAAGTTTGAAAACCCCCGTCCCCTGTGATCCGCGGTGGTAAATGGCTCAAATGGATGAACGAGTGTTTCAATTATGGAAACGGCGTAGTTGCCGCCACCGGCCTCACGTAATTATCATTTGAATTGCCAATCCGGCAGAGGTTCTCTTCAAATCGAACTGGCTCCTCGGGCCTTTGATCATTCCAGAGATTGTGATAGCGGATTGTCACTTTTCACTAATGCAGACATGGCGTTCGGGGTTCAAGTATAGGCAGGTACACAACATTCACTTGAGTGACCCCCCCCCCCACATGTGACTTGAGCACCGGGCACTTTGCTCTCGAACGCCCGTTCGTTTAGGGGTAGAAGTTGGGGGCCCCAATAAGTGGAGCATTCAGCCTGCAACAACTCCCCCAGACAACAGCGGTGTGTAGGTCTATAACACACAATGCTCCACATTTTTTTAGGTACGTACGTTAATTTTAAAAATCTCAAAAAAACACGCAACATGCAAATTTTGAAAATTGCCCAACATCAATATACGCCAGGTAACCAGAAAATCAAGAATATCCACTTATTCTGCTAGGTAACTGTAGAACGAACTGTAGAACCAAGAACCGTCAAAGTTTCATTTTTGTGGCCAGAAAGAATGAAATTTTTGAAAACCAAAAAGTTTCAATGAACTGAATGTTAACATTTTAAACAAGTGGGTAATCTGCCACCTCGACAAATCACAAAATGCATTTTCTTACCCCCTTCACCAGCAATCGGATAGGTAATGTGGTGTCGTTGACTCTCTTGAAAAACAGTCAGCATACCTATTTCTAAGTGAAATCATTCTTTGCTTGGTTCTCAAACGTTGACGTTTTGAACAAACAACAGAGTATATTGCTAGTAGATGCTCGTTTGTGAATGATCGTGCACCATTTATTTTTTTGCCGTACTACACCGTCGCTGAAAGCTTCCTTTGCCAGAATGTCCCATCTTTCATTCAAAACACTCGCGATAGAGACGATCCATCATTCCCGAAACAAGTTCCGTCCCATAGTACGTCATAATTTGGGTCTTCTTTCCTCGAGGCGTGCCGATATTTCGTCAGAATAGGTCACACTAGGTATACATACTTGGTCCAGTAGGTATAGGTACCCGGTAGGTATAGGTACTTGGTATAGGTAGGTAGGTAGGTCCTTTCAATTCAAAATAATGCGTTTAATATTCTGAAAAAAGGTATTATAAAAATGTTCTTCAGCTTTACGCGCGGGCAAAAATTTGGTTCAATATTCAGAGCAAAACTTTCTGCAAAGTATCTCGAGGTTGCGCACGTCACAGACATTAATTACGTTAAATTACGTTTTACGTGTTTAGGGCACAATACTGTCTGACCGATTTTGACTTTTGGGAATTTAACTAGCATTTTCTGTTGGGAAAGGTATCAGGATAAAAACGAGGGCGGAAGAAATTTCATCTAATATATTCGAATATTATCTACATGATTCAACAAGCGCTTCATAAATTGCGTCCAGCGGCCAAAGGCTGCGTTTAGCTTTGAGTAGTCTCCTGCGTTTGACGTGCAGGCGTTTATACAATAATTCAACGCCGCCAGGTATTGAAGGATAGGTAGGTAGTGCGCTTAGTTTCAACAGCAGCGCAATGCTCCGTTTCTATTGGCCACTATAAAGTCATGCTCCCTTTTCAATGTTGAGGCACAGCAGTAGATAAAGATCAGATCAGCGTGAGTTTTGTTGTGGCTTCATCAAAGGTCAAATGAAAACTTTAGCATCATAATATCAACAAAAAGGTCTTTGAGGATTTTTATGGTGAAATTCCATAATATTGTTTTCTGGATTGATCACTGTCTTGTTTAGCTCGAAATTTTAGTGGAAAAAATTAAGAACCGTTGAAACTTGAAGAAAGTCTTGTTACGGTTTAGCGGCTGGCTGGAGGGCATTTTTGGTTCCAAGGCGTTATTCAAATTTAGAGTGATAATGCTTGATGTCAATTTTTTTCACGATCTAACTTTTTTCTACTCAATTGAATCCATTGTAGCTGCATTAAATCCTTTTAATCCTATTTAATTTTACAAGTCGTCAGCCCTAGGCACGCCTGTTGCCCTACTCCTCGAAAACTAATAAATTACGGATATCCACCAACAGCCCGCAGCTGTACAGCGATTGTTGTTAATTGACTCAATCTCAGTCCTCGTAGTTACTGGTATAATATTTAGTAGCTATGATTGATTCTATGCTGCCACGGAGCTTCCCCTCGTTCTTGAAGCAGTTTCGGTCGGTTAACTTGAATAGGCAAAGTTACGTTGACTTCGGTCGGCGGTCGGGTCGTCTTCGGTTCGGTTGTGTCGCAACACGGCCCAGTTGAGAAACTGACTTACTCCGAGGACTTGCACTAACTCAGTTAACGTGAGCGAAAATGGATGCTATGCCTCAGCAACGGAAATGGGTGTCTAGGATGGCGCCGCTTCTGAGACGAATCAAATTCCCTACACCTGTCAAACCCTCGGAGACGTGGTGTTTTCCTGTTGGAAATTAGATTGCTCCCCTGTTACGGAATTACTATCAAATATACTGCTTTGCAAATAATTCCTATATGTATGACAATTAAGTTAATGAATGTATGCCTTGGTACCCTTCTTTGAAAATCTCGCGTTCCGTATAAGAAAAGAGAATCAGAACCGGAGCGTGTTGTTGATTTAGACAAAAAGAATGGTTTTTGCATACCAAATAATTACACCTCCGAACGAATGAACGAATAGACAGAAGAGCAAATTTACGAATGAGCGAATGAACGATTGAACGATTGAACAATTGAACAAATGAACGAATGAACGTAGGAATTAAAGGATGAACAAATGCACGGATGATTAAATGAGCAAATGATCAAATAAACAATCGAAGAAATGAACAAATACATTCATAAATGAACGAATGAACGAGTGAACGAATCAACGAATGAACGAACAAACGAGCGGGACATACTTTTACTTGAAACTTTCAAACTCATTTTCCCAGAAATCACTTTTTTTTTAGATGTAACACTGTTCTTGCGGGGGTGCGAAATGAACAAATGCACAAGTGACCAAATGACCGAATGAACAAATGAACAAATGAACAAATAAACGAGTGAACAAATGAACAAATGAACAAACGAACAAATGAACGAATAAACAAATGAACAAATGACCGTATGAACGAATAATCGAATGAATGAATGAACAAATGAACACTTGAAAAAATGAACAAATGAACACATGAACAAATGAACAAATGAACGAATGAACGAATGAACGAATGAACAAATGAACAAATGAACGAATGAACAAATGAACGAATGAACGAATGAACGAATGAACAAATGAACATATGAACAAATTAACTGATGAATAAATGACCAAATGAACGAATGAACAAATAAACGAATGAACAATTGAACAATCGAACAAATGAACGAATGAACAAATGAACGAGTGAACTAATGAACAAATGAACAAATGAACGAATGAACGAATGAACAAATGGACAAATGAACGAATGAACAAATGAACGAATAAACGAATGAACGAATAAACAAATGAACGAATGAACGAAGGAACAAATGAACGAATGAACGAGTGAATGAATGAACGAATAAACTAATGAACTAATGAACTAATGAACAAATGAACGAATGAACAAATGAACGAATGAACTAATGAACAAATGAACGAATGAACAAATGAACGAATGGACAAATAAACAAATGAACGAATGAACGAATGAACGAACAAACGAATGAACGAATGAACAAATGAAAGAATGAACAAATGAACGAATGAACGAATGAACAAATGAACGAATGAACAAATGAAAAAATGAAAGAATGAACGAATGAACTAATGAACGAAGGAACTAATAAACGAAGAACGAATGGACAAATGAACGAATGAACAAATGGACGAATAAACGAATGAACGAATAAACAAATGAACGAATGAACGAAGGAACAAATGAACGAATGAACGAGGGAACTGATGAACGAATGAAAAAATGAACTGATGAACGTACGAACATACGAAAGAATGAAAAATGAACGAATGAACAAAGTAACTAACAAATGAATGATGGCTTCATGGTGTTGACCCATAGGGTATCACAAGTAATTGGCTAACCCAATTTGGGATCAGTTCTCCAATTTAGATAATTTTCCATAAACCCCAAATACCAGGGATGACTTGAATAAGCCGTAAAAGGGTTATGGGCCCAATCGTTCAGGTCACCTATAACGTGTATCGAACCCATATAACTCCCGAGTAATGACTGCAGCTAGTAAGTCACACTGGCCACTAGGCCACCCGTGGGCTCTCGTCAATGTTTTTTTACCAGGATCACCCATTCTCACAGCTCGATAGCGTAAGTTCCCACCGCAAAGTCGGACGGGAAAAGCGATCAGCGCAACGTCAAATTAGCGCTTTCAAAGCGCAGCTATGTCAATAATGATGTTCACATTGTTGGCTTAAGTGAGGTGTCACGAGGGCGAAATGAGGCTCCTTCTATGAAATTCGAACGAGCGAACGGTTGATGGAATTGAGCAGAGTTGTATACAGAGAGAAAACCCAACCGAGCTCGACAAGTTCAACCCATTTAAGCTGCTGGCCAAAGTTGTAGAAAGCTCTCTTGCTCCTCTTCTTCGCCAATGGCGTAATAAACTTTGCCGAAAGTTTCTCCTGAGGTCTGTGTCTGTCCCAGTGATTTCGCTCTTGTTTTTTGCGAACCGTTCAAATGAATACAATCGTTCACTTCAAACTGTCAACGGCCATTCGCGAGATTCGAAGAATTTCGTTTTCCCGACTCGGAATTCGGCTTTTGACTTTCATGCTTGGGTCGGGTAAATGGAAAATTGCTGGAGTGATCTTAGCTGAGTAATCTGAATAATTTCGACGTGGTTTTCGATCATCTTTTGGCTCCATTTGAGTTGAAAAACTGTTGGAAACAAATAATTAATGCAGAATCCATCCTACGGTTGCCAGAAGATCAGCGGTAGAGTCAACACACATAGGATCAATACTGTCAAATTGACGGTTCTTTTGATAATAATGGTAATCTTAATTGGATAAATGGATAATTGGTAATTACCTCTCATCAGTCGTATTGGCTCAATTCGATCTACATGCAAAGGTTCTATTCGGTATAGATGCCAACTTCAATGCATTAGTTACGAATTATCAGTAGAGCCAACACGGGGAGAGAGGCAGAATCGAATTAGACCGGCAATGGAGGATTCCCTGAAACCATTAGACTGTTTATCTGAAGTCTCGCTCGAAGAAGTGCAGGTGGAATATCGGGTGGAATATTGGGTGTATTGGGGGTGGAATATTGGGTGTATTGGCGGTGGAATATTGGGTGTATTGGCGGAGTGGCCGGATCTTTGAACGCTGGGGATCGAGGCGACAGTCTGGTCGAACATTGATTAAGGCGTCAATTTTCACGAAGGATGAAGACGAGTAGAAGGCCAGGTGAAGTTGCTACGACTACGAAGTTGGAAAGGCATTGGTGGGTATGGGGAAAACGTTTTGACGGCTAATTGTCAGTGACTCGGGCTCTTCAGGTCAAGGCGTGAAGGAGATCAATACTGACGTCATCCCAGCGAAGCTCTACCTCCAGCACAAATTAGAATCTCCCAGTTGTGGCTTTCAATTGCGTGGGAGGCAATTCAAACTTTTGAGGTTCGCTTGTCAATTTGCGAGGATTTCGAAGGGTTCCAGATAATTCCTAAGGTCCGTATCAAATGCTTTTCACGTCAGGCGGATCGAAATGAATGACAGCCCAATACGTCTAGAAGATATTATGTATATTATAAACTGTGAACTTCAAGAATTACTCCTTGCGTAGAACCAATTGATTCCCAATTGACGTGTATAACAAAGTAGATAATCGATATATCACTACAGTCTATTCGGAAAATTTCAGTTTTCAGCTAAAACCATTGGTAGTTGGTACCCAACTTGGGATCCACCCCGGTCGTTGGGCCATTTCTGTGATAATGACCTATATTGATCACAACCCAGGCAAGCTTGCTTCAATATAGCTGGTATAGGTAACTTCATTCTGAAAAGTCCCCTCTCATCGCGATTGTTCCCTTAAATACGTTGTTTGAAATTATTCGAAAATCTGAATTTCCTTGTAGATATCTCTGTGGTTTTATAATAAAATGTTCCGTCGGTTGAAGTACCGGTAGAAATTAGGATCCGGTTTCAGCGATTTCCGAACGCCATTTTCTTTCCGACAAACCAGGGAGGAAAAAAACGAGGAAACGGATACCTCTCTTCTCCCTCTGTTCCAGGCTTGTAATCAACGTCGAGAGCAACTTAATCATTTCCAGAGGAAGGAAGCTGATTAATGCCCCAAATTAAACGTAAATAATTTATAATCAAGGGCGCAAAGGGAGCAGCAGGAAAAGTGATAATGAGAGTTCACTTAATTTTTTTCGATTAATGAGCATGTCTCATCTTGACGCATTTTTCACGAGCTTACGCCTACAAGTTACCGTTACACCTAAATTTTAATCACTTGAGCAATCAAAAAAATTGCAATTAAACTGTACGGGAAATATCTGAAAAAAAACTTACCTGTGTGGTTGTTCATTTTCTTCATCATTCAATCCCATCGGGGATTAGATGTCTGGGTTCAAGGAAATTTGGTATCTACTGAAAAGCCATTCAAACGAATGTGGTCGTCTTTTACAAATCGGAAATGAAATAGTCCCCGATGAAAAGAAACTGTTTGCCTAAATATTCGTCAAAACTTTCTTAGGCACTCGAGCCCATTCATGTAAAAAGTAACCGCTACAATATCTTCTGCGTTTACGGAGATAAAGAGAAAAATGCGAACCACTCAGGCTCTGCTTTACCTTACATAGAGGATTTTCAAGTAGGAAGAGCTACACGGAAGGTATTATACCTGCCAGGGGGAGCCATGATGCCAGGATTATGCTTGGCAGAGAGGGAAAGAGCTTGAAATAAGAGAAAAAGATTCGGATAGGTAAGTGGTAAAAATGGTTGGAGGAGAAACAGGCAAAAAGATGGATGTAGTAAGAAAAAAATATATAAATTCTCCTCTCTCCATCAACTTGCCGAACATCCGTTTGGATTTCACGCTGTGTCAAACACTGCGGATGTTACAGACTTTTAGGAGCGGGTATTTCGCAGATTGGACATGCCAAGCGTGCTCGAACGCACGCAAAGCTCCTACCCTAGAAAATTTGTTCCGCGAACCATGAGAACATTCATCGCATTTAGAAATAAATACATAGGTACGTTAAAAGGAACCGCTAAAAAACGTACATGCCTACTTTGTAATACAAAGTTTGTATATATGCCCTCAGTAGAATATTTGTGAATGACGGCGAAAATGTACTTTTGATCGTAAGATTGATTTTTTGTTACAACGAATCCAGTTTTTTTTCTCAGGGAAATGAAAAATGTTCACCGAGAATCCTGGGCTGCTGCTGGAGCAGCTCTCTCAGCGACCTAATTGATTGATGTTCAGTGTCGCCTATTTCTGGAGTTGGCAAAGGTTCGAGGGAAATACTCGCCCACGCATAGCTACCATATTGAACGGTAGGATATTCCTTCGATAGGTATTCCTACATAGCTGGAAAATAGGCTTGCCTCCAGAATCATTGGGCTGGGATTGAAAGAAGGATGAACAAGAAAGCAAGGGAACGTGAATTATGACATTTCACATTCATCTCACTTCTTGAGTTCGATATTCCACTTTACTTCGGTAGAAAGAAGAATGAATGAAGAAAATAAAAAAAATTGAACGAACTGGAAATTCGTACGCAATAGATTACCTTGAGTTTCTCCAAAACAAAGTCAAAAACATTTCTAGGAAACGTCTAAAATACGTCTAAAAACCTTTAAAAAACGTCTGAAAAACGTACTACAACGCATAAATACGTATACAGTGTATACATACAGCTAACCACGATTATTAAGGCCCATTTAGACGGGCAATTTTTCACGGCAATTATTGCTCAAACTGAATTGCCGGCTGCAAAAAAAAAATTGCCGAGCAATTTTTTCCCTACGTCCGACAACTTTCTCCCTACTTCCAGCAACTTTTTCCCTACTGGAAGTTGCTCATTATTGCCGACAATAATTGCCCCGAGTGGAGCAATATTTTCGGGAATTGACGTGAAGCCAGCAATTATTTCGAGGCAATTTTTGAAACCCATCGCCCGTGGGTTTTAATTGCTTGTTTTCGGCAATTTTTTCGTAACAGACAGAATTGGATGGAAAACATCTGTATTTTTATATTGTATTTATTTATTGTTGTAGGTATTTACTATTATTGTATGCTGCCTCCAAGAAGCCCCTCAGCATGACTGGCAAGGCCAAAATACTTTCCGATCAGCTGAGGAGCCCATGGCGCTGATTTCAATACCGTTGGTCGTATAATGCTGAAATTTGGTACACAGACTCAGAGGAGCCCCTCAGCATGACTGGCAAGGCCAAAATTCTTCCTGATCAGCTGAGGAGCCCATTGCGCTAAATCCAATACCGTTGGTCGTACGATGCTGAAATTCGGTATGCTGCCTCCAAGACTGCCCTCAGCATGACTGGCAAGACCTGAGTCCTTCCTGATCAGGACGTATTTTGGCCCGGCCAATCTTGCTGAGAGGCTCCTCTGAGGCTGTAAATCAAATTTCAGCATCCTACGACCAACGGTAAGGAAATTGGTGTCATCAGCCCCACTGCTGATCAGACTAGATTTTCAATTCCTCGTGATTTTCCTCGTGATTAATTTTCAAAATCTCGTGATAGGGCTCCTCTGTGGCTGCATACCAATTTTCAGTATTGTATGACGAGCGGTATGGGAAATGGCGAAATGGGTCCCTCTGCTGACAATTCACCCACCCACACACACAGACGTCATATTTATTACCTGATTATATTATTTTATTAATTTTATTATTATTTAACAACATCACGAGCTCACAAGAAAACACAAATTGTCCGTCCACCGTGTAAACGCGAAAATGGAGCAACAATTATTGCCTGGAGTTGCTCCACTTTTTTCAAGCAATAAATTGCTGGCAATTAATTGCTTTTTCTCAAAAAAGAGAACAGGAGAATTGCTCGGAGTTGCTGGCAATTTTAATTGCCGAGAATTGCTCAAGTTTCGGCAATTTAGTTGCCCGTCTAAATGGGGCTTTAAAAGTGAATTGAAATGTTGGATATTTTTCAAAGTTTGAAAATAGAAAGAGAGGTTCGAGTGAAACGTTTACCTCGGACACAATGGTCTTCCTCGATTAGAAGTTTTTCACAAGAACCTCCGCTTTAATCCTTAACTCATCGCTTAGGAATGACACCAGCATCCTTACCCATGGGCAGGGTGGGGGCGGTTTGCCGAGATAGCAAAACCCCAGCACAGCAACAACCCATCGGCGTAAAACTTGAATATCGTGGGAAACGTCGAGTGCCAGGCCCCTCAGCTAGCTCAGCAGTTGTACTGAAGTTTGATTTCATTCATTGGCGTTACCTAGTCAAAGTTGCCAAACACGGAAGTTTGAGCCTCAACTCCAACTAGCTAACTAAAACAGATACCTGAATGTGAACTTGAACAATGCTCGATCGCTCTGTTGTCCCATGACGTTTGCAAAATGGAACTGTTAACCACATCTGTTTTGAAGTAGTTCAATGATTGCAGGCGATTCGGTTTGGCTGTTCGCCCCATTAGCCCTGATCAACGAAAAATCGACATGGGATTTACCATAACCAAAGAATTCATCGCTGTTGGTGCCTTTTTGATAGCTAATTAGGTATTTCGGAAATTTGTTTTTTGAAAATTGTTACTAGGGATGTTTTTTTGGCTTTAGGCACCTGATGATGGACAATCGCACAAAAAGATTATCCGTTTGTGGGGCTTTGGTACCTATAATCAATCGAAAATCGAAAAAACGAAATCGATATCGACAAAACTCAAAAGTGGATGAATGCAGTTTTGGGGGAAAACTTTTCATTTAAGTTCAAGGATCAAACGCAAACTAAACTTTTTTCATGCATGGAACGGTTATCTTGACATTTGTCAAGGGATGTTGTCTGGGTTGTTACAGGAATATAACTTCAATAACGGAAAGCAGTTCAACGTGATTACTACCCGTCGAATCGACTTCAAATCAATCGGAAATAGTGTTTATCGTTCAGCTTGGCATGGTCATTTGCTGCAATAAATTGAAAGGCTTTCAGAGTTCGCCGTAACACGTGCAGGCACCGCAGGCACGAGAGCCACATAACAGCCGCGGCGTCAGCTAGCATCGTAAAACCTTCCTCCTTCTTGAGAAGCCTCATTATTTTCCGGAACAACCGACCGTCAGTTGAAGGAAGTTGAGGAACATTTGCAGGGAAAAGACGACAGGGGACGACGGGGGCGGGTGGTGGATTCCGTGCCAGAAGACAGGGCAGGATCAGCCCTTGGGGCTGGGGCTCAGCTTATGAGGAGTGAATATATGGCCTTGAGTTGAACGTGGTGAGTCGAGGTAGTTTAGAAACCTCCAGTTCCAGGGCCAGACTCGGTCGAGTCTTCAGCGTCGACGTATTATGGGCTTTTTACGAGCACCTAAAAACGTGTTCGTCATGTGACTGAAGATGGAGGATATAGGTTTTAAATGGGGAGTCACGGCAAAAATAAAATGCGCCAGCTTCCGAGGGAAATATTGGTTTGGAAAAAGTGAGGTTGACCATTTTACGGAATTGGCCGATTTGTCATTTTTACATCACGCATGCGATTCAGATCGCGAGTCGAAAATTGCTGGAAAAACGTTGGTTTTCAGCTAACATGCCCTGGTGTTTTCAATGTAGTGAGCTCAACCATGGTCGACAACGGAATAATTGGAATTTTGATTCTCCTTGTCTAGCTGAACCGCCAATTTAGTCCTGGACCAAAACTTTCATTAAAATGCCGCGGCATTATTGAATAGTCAACGAGCAAAAACCTATCCAGTTACCTATCTTATTGATCTAAATTTCCAAGCTCTCCCTTGCGTACCAATACATCACGAACAGGATACCGAACGTCAGTTTTTATTGCGCCCCCCCTCCACCCTTTCCAAGCACCCAACAGCCGCAGCTATCTATCCGTTAGCGATTTTCATTGTTATTCGAATTACAGAGCAGCATCTCCATAGTCGGGTCCCTTTTGTTGGGTTTTTGGTTGCAGGAGCGATGGGAAAATGGCGGAGGGTGGAAGTTTTAATGTATTCCTGGATCCCGCCGACTTGCCGGGAGACAAAGAAATATTGAATCTATTAAGCCCGACACCGCGAACAATATGGTGCTGAGCTCTTTGGGACGAAAATATGCTGGCAATATCTTTAAAGTCGAGGCAAGGCTCTTTTCACGTCGACGTTTTCGCATATCCTTTCCATCCTCTTTAACTTCGTTGAAAGCCTTGTATATTGTTTACTTAGCGGGGAAAGCAACAATGCGAAGTTTATTGTCGACGATTTGCCCAAGTTGGCCGACTTAGTTTAAGTTGACGGCTGGTTGATGACTATTATTATGGCCAGCCATACTTCCAAAGACCAAACTTTGCTATTCCTCGCTCAACTTATGAATCTATGAGGTTCAACTTGGAATAAATCACTGCGAACTACGAAGTCCAGTGAACCATATGATATGATACGGCATCTGACTGGACCCCGTTGGGTTTGTTTACCCTGTCCCACAAATCTCTGGGGCCATCTTGTAATCTGGTTGTTAATTGGACCGTTAGCATGTACCTAACATCCATCAAGACGTACTGGGCATGTCTTTCGAATACCAGGTTTGATGCTAAAATAGCTCTTGTGCGTGAGAGAAGACCAAGATACGTCCTCACGCATTCCTGGCGCGTGGGTTGTAATACCCTTGGTTTGCTTTGATCAAACACCGCCGACGCAAAATGAACGACCATTTTTTATTATACGGAGTGATATTTTTAACCGGTAGAGTCGACCTTGGGAGAAAATGGGAAAGGAAAATTTTCGATTCGCCGTGGGAGTGTTTTGGATGCGTGCGGCGAAGCCATCAAAGGAACCATTAGGGTGCATCATTGTCGAAGAAAAAGCAAGATAGCGATTGGTTCGAAAAAGAGGTTTGTGGGAGGTATTATCCGTTATACGGATCTCATTGGAAAGGTTGAATGAACAGAACGAATCCAATCGTAGACGGTTGTAGAGCTGAATAAAACGATTCCACTACGTCGTTAATGAGCGTTTCACACGTCAAATGTTCGTGTTTACTCGAAGCAGAAAATTGCCGATTGGTCGAATAAAAGGTGGCGAAAAAAGATATTTGGAAAATAAATTCCTTATTTCTGAATTAACATCCAAACGTGGTTGGTGAAAAATGAAAGGAAATGAAAGAAGGAATTGGTTAAGAATGAAAGCATTCACCAAATTGTAATGCCTTTGTCAGATACTCAATATACCATATTGTATTTTAATGTGATTTTTCTGAATCTCCGTTCTGTTTCTTAATTTTGGAAGATTGCAATGCTTCCATAAATATGGGGGTAAAAATCTCGCTTCCCATTGGTCGTCGACGTTGTTGTACCATCCGGATTGGCTCTCATTTCGAGTATTCGCTCATTTTGGTGTAATCGAAACAATCGTGTAAACGAATGCACGAACTCCGTTGAAGAAGTACCTAATGCCATTAGCCTCGTATTCATGGGGCATTCATGTCCTAAAAATGGCAACGGGTTCCTTCCTAAAACACTGCGTTTCCACGGAAGCCTTTCTTCGCCGGACAAGAAGTTCCAGTGGCTCTCCTCCGGCTTCAACTCGAACTTACTACTTAAAACTTCGCCTTCACCTTTTGCCGCATTCATATTCAATCCCCTCGTGGAATATTCATGGTTCCTGTAGCGAAGTTTCATGTCCCAGCAACTTAATTTCGAGTTTACTTATCTACCGCGTTGTCGGGTGTTTACCACTTGATTTTTCCAGGACAGCTGATAATTTCAGCTGAAGCGATGGCTCAAATTAAGGCTAATGGTCTCGGATTGTCGAAAAAATCGCAGGACAACAAATTACCGGCATCTCTGCGTTGTATTGTGAATAAAATTGAGGACGGCAGTATCAAAAACGTGGTAACTTTGGTGGGGGCAGGCATCAGTACGGCAGCGGGTATACCAGATTTCAGGTCGCCTTCATCGGGTCTGTACGACAAACTTCAGGAATACAATCTTCCGTTTAAAACGGCAATTTTCGACGGCTCGTATTTCGAACAGAATCCCAAACCCTTGTTCCGGGTTTTGCGAGATTGTTTTTTCAAAACGCATCCGAAGCCGACGAAAACGCACTTTTTCGTGAAACTTCTAGAAGAAAAGGGCGTCCTCAGACGTCACTATACGCAGAATATTGATGGACTGGATCGACTTGCAGGTTTGTGCGATTGATGTAGGAACAGTATTTCAGAAAATTTTCGGGAACCGGAAATGATTTGATCACGCTTAAGTTTCGGAAGGCCGTTTTTTGTCATTAGAATGTCTCTCCAAAAATGTTATCCTCTTCACTATTGCCATTTCTACTGTTTTTTAGGAATCTCTCACGATAAATTGGTCGAAGCCCATGGAACTATGCAATCGGCTCACTGCTCAGAATGCCAGGAAGTCTACTCGTTGCCGTGGATGATGCTCCAGCTGGAGTCTAATCCAGTCCCAAAATGTGCCAAATGTCCGGGCGTTGTGCGCCCTGACATCATCCTGTTCGGCGAGTACCTTCCCGACGATTTAACGAAGAGGATGAAAGAAGACGTGGGCGAGTGCGATTTGCTCATCGTCATGGGAACTTCGTTGGCCGTTCACCCAGTATCAACTCTTGTGACATCGATGCGCCCTCAAAAATTTCGAATTTTCATCAACAAATCCAACTCGGGCAATCGAATTCCGGGAGTGGACCCTTGTTGTGGCAGGCGGTACGAATTTCCAGACAAACAAGTCTGGGTCGAGGCCAGTAGCTGTGACGTCATCATGTATGGAGATTGTGACGATTGCATTGATCTTTTGACCGGTTGGCTTGGTTGGAGCGAATCTCTGATTGAATTGATTCAGAATGCATAAAAGCAGTTTTGAGATTCCTCAAGAATATTGTAGCTAGTTCTGTCTTTTGTAAGATGGCATAGGTATTGTATAGATATCTTTAATTATTGTATTTGTCCATCGACGGTGGAGAATCAACACTGCCAAATATGTTTGCCATGCAATCTTTGGACGCGTGATATGCCAAGTTGCCACCAACCCAAATCTTGAGAAATAGGCAACCCGGACGGGCGTCCCAAAAGACACGATTCTCTGAATTGGGCATTCAGTGACCGTCGATATGTTTCTTGATTTCTTTGCTTTCCAAACGAAGGGTCTTACTTTAATATGAGTGATTCTGGGTACACTTATCACATTACGCTATGTACCTATGTTGTCATCCTTTTGTACACATGCATTATAGTTTATTGGCATCTCCTTGAACCGAGTAGCAATTCAAACGAAGCAATAAATAATTGCACCCCCGGTTCCCATCGTATGTCGACTCACTCTCAATTATTATAGGGCCTAAGCGAATTCCCGTTGCCATTGATGTGGTTTCAAACTATACTTCGGGGATTCTCCGGAAAGCGGCTTGGTAAACGTGAAGTATCCCCCTTTGTGGATGTTAGTTTAGGTCAACCGGCAGGTGGTTACGAGGTGGGTGGATACTTCAGAACTTTCATCAACCCCCGTCGGCGGCCGGAGGCAATAATGTTAGCTGCGGGCTACCGGTCAGCAATCAACGGCCGCGAGGGCTTAGCGTCGTTCGGCTTACAAACTCATTAGGCGATGTGTTTGTTTATTCGAGTCAAGTTTGTACACTCGGCCGAAGTTATTAGCGACTGCGATGCGTTGTTGAAATACGTCCAACTCTTCCTTTCTGCTATACATTATAATTGAATTACTCTGGGAAATTATTCTATTGTAACTGTCCTACCTGATTTGACTAAGTTGGTAGTTAGGTACTTTTGTAAAACCCTTCAACTTTTGATAAAATCTTCAAAGAATATTTGAAGATACAGCTACTAAGTGAGCTCCTTTAGCCGATTGATAGAAAATTGATTTCTACGCTGATATTTGCGGAAAAAAAGGGGCTTGGGCTGTAGGGAGCAATAGGGCCTTCCGAACATAATATGTTATGCATATTATGCAGTACGATAGGGTCTTAAATAAACTAACTTGTTGCTCAACTTGGAAACATGCTGGGAAAGTAATTATGGAGCCTACTGACGTCAAGCACTCCTCTGCTCAATCTCCCTTCAGTTTCGAAGAAAGTTATGATCGGGAGGGCTGATATATCGGTGATATTAACATTATTGCGAAATCGAAAATTCCTGGGACATGTACCCACATAAAATGTCGAATTTTCATAGAATTTTTAGATTCTCGAAAAGCAATCCCCAACTAATTTGGGGCCAAACAGATCGGCTGTAGCTGCAGAAATCCCCTGTCAATACAACACCTTCAGCCAGGCGCGTACCCAGGATTTAATTAGAATAACCAGCATCAGGTTATCAATATTAGGAAACAAAAAATTTATAGGTTGGATTTAGGTACTTACCATGTTGACAATGAAATATACATCACGTTCGTAGTACTTATGTGAAGGAGCCTCCGAATACAAACTCTCGGTGAAACAAAAACACGTGATCAACCTTCAAGTCGAACTCAAAACAGAAACTCAAACTCATAGTCATACTCACAATAGTACAGAAACTATAACTCATAGAAAACTCGAGGTCCAACTCACGATGAAACATTAACTCAAACTCATAATCAATCTCGAGGACAAACCAACAATGAAACAGAAACTCAAACTCATAATCCATCTCGAAGTCAAACTCACAACAGAAACTCAAACTTGAAGTCAAACTCAACATGAAACCGAAGCATAAACATATTATCAATCTTGGAGTCAAACTCACAATGAAACAGAAATTCCAACTCATAATGAAACTCACCATGAAACAGAAACTCAAACTTGACGTCAAACGCACAATCGAAATCTACGTCAAACTCGAAACAAAAATGAAACTTAAACTCATAATCCGAGTCGAAGTCAAACTCACAACGAAACAGAAACTCGAGCTCAAAATCGAAGTCGAAGTCAAACTCACAATGAAACGGCAACTAAATCTCGTAACGAAATCTACTTCAAGCTCAAAATGAAAATCAAACTTGAACTCATAATCGAAATCTACGTCAAACTCAAAATGAAAATGAAACTTGAACTTATAATCGAAGTCGAAGCCAAACTCACAATGAAACGGAAACTTAAACTCATAATCGAAATCTACGTCAAACTCAAAATGAAAATTAAACATGATCTCATAATCGAAGTCAAAGTCAAGTCGAACTCACTATGAAACGGAAACTTAAACTCATAATCGAAATCTACGTCAAACTCAAAATGAAAATGAAACTTGAACTTATAATCGAAGTCGAAGTCAGACTCACAATGAAACGGAAACTTAAACTCGTAATCGAAGTCGAAGTCAAACTCACATTGAAACAAAAGCTCAAACTTATAATCAAACTCGAAGTCAAACTCACAATGAAACGGAAACTTAAACTCATTCACAGTTTCAGTTTCACTTTGAGTTTGACTTCAATTTCGATCATGAGTTTGAGTTTCAGTTTCATTGTGAGTTTGACTTCGATTTCGATTATGAGTTTGAGTTTCTGTTTCATTGTGAGTTTGACTTCGATTTCGATTATGACTTTGAGTTTCAGTTTCACTTTGAGTTTGACTTCAATTTCGATCATGAGTTTGAGTTTCTGTTTGATTGTGAGTTTGACTTCGATTTCGATTATGACTTTGAGTTTCTGTTTCAATGTGGGTTTGACTTCGACTTCGATTATGAGTTTGAGTTTCTGTTTCATTGTGAGTTTGACTTCATTCGATTATGACTTTGAGTTTCTGTTTCAATGTGGGTTTGACTTCGACTTCGATTATGAGTTTGAGTTTCTGTTTCATTGTGAGTTTGACTTCGATTTCGATTATGACTTTGAGTTTCTGTTTCAATGTGGGTTTGACTTCGACTTCGATCATGAGTTTGAGTTTCTGTTTGATTGTGAGTTTGACTTCGATTTCGATTATGACTTTGAGTTTCAGTTTCACTTTGAGTTTGACTTCAATTTCGATCATGAGTTTGAGTTTCTGTTTGATTGTGAGTTTGACTTCGATTTCGATTATGACTTTGAGTTTCTGTTTCAATGTGGGTTTGACTTCGACTTCGATTATGAGTTTGAGTTTCTGTTTCATTGTGAGTTTGACTTCGATTTCGATTATGACTTTGAGTTTCTGTTTCAATGTGGGTTTGACTTCGACTTCGATTATGAGTTTGAGTTTCTGTTTCATTGTGAGTTTGACTTCGATTTCGATTATGACTTTGAGTTTCTGTTTCAATGTGGGTTTGACTTCGACTTCGATCATGAGTTTGAGTTTCTGTTTGATTGTGAGTTTGACTTCGATTTCGATTATGACTTTGAGTTTCTGTTTCAATGTGGGTTTGACTTCGACTTCGATTATGAGTTTGAGTTTCTGTTTCATTGTGAGTTTGACTTCGATTTCGATTATGACTTTGAGTTTCAGTTTCACTTTGAGTTTGACTTCAATTTCGATCATGAGTTTGAGTTTCTGTTTGATTGTGAGTTTGACTTCGATTTCGATTATGACTTTGAGTTTCTGTTTCAATGTGGGTTTGACTTCGACTTCGATTATGAGTTTGAGTTTCTGTTTCATTGTGAGTTTGACTTCGATTTCGATTATGAGTTTGAGTTTCTGTATCATTGTGAGTTTGACTTCGATTTCGATTATGAGTTTGAGTTTCTGTTTCATTGTGAGTTTGACTTCGATTTCGATTATGACTTTGAGTTTCAGTTTCACTTTGAGTTTGACTTCAATTTCGATCATGAGTTTGAGTTTCTGTTTCATTGTGAGTTTGACTTCGATTTCGATTATGACTTTGAGTTTCTGTTTCAATGTGGGTTTGACTTCGATTTCGATTATGAGTTTGAGTTTCTGTTTCATTGTGAGTTTGACTTCGATTTCGATTATGACTTTGAGTTTCAGTTTCACTTTGAGTTTGACTTCAATTTCGATCATGAGTTTGAGTTTCTGTTTGATTGTGAGTTTGACTTCGATTTCGATTATGAGTTTGAGTTTCTGTTTCATTGTGTTTTTGACTTCGATTTCGATTATGACTTTGAGTTTCTGTTTCAATGTGGGTTTGACTTCGATTTCGATTATGAGTTTGAGTTTCTGTTTCAATGTGGGTTTGACTTCGATTTCGATTATGAGTTTGAGTTTCTGTTTCAATGTGGGTTTGACTTCGACTTCGATTATGAGTTTGAGTTTCTGTTTCATTGTGAGTTTGACTTCGATTTCGATTATGAGTTTGAGTTTCAGTTTCATTGTGAGTTTGACTTCGATTTCGATTATGAGTTTGAGTTTCTGTTTCATTGTGAGTTTGACTTCGATTTCGATTATGACTTTGAGTTTCTGTTTCAATGTGGGTTTGACTTCGACTTCGATTATGAGTTTGAGTTTCTGTTTCATTGTGAGTTTGACTTCGATTTCGATTATGACTTTGAGTTTCAGTTTCACTTTGAGTTTGACTTCAATTTCGATCATGAGTTTGAGTTTCTGTTTGATTGTGAGTTTGACTTCGATTTCGATTATGACTTTGAGTTTCTGTTTCAATGTGGGTTTGACTTCGACTTCGATTATGAGTTTGAGTTTCTGTTTCATTGTGAGTTTGACTTCGATTTCGATTATGACTTTGAGTTTCTGTTTCATTGTGAGTTTGACTTCGATTCGATTATGACTTTGAGTTTCAGTTTCACTTTGAGTTTGACTTCAATTTCGATCATGAGTTTGAGTTTCTGTTTGATTGTGAGTTTGACTTCGATTTCGATTATGACTTTGAGTTTCTGTTTCATTGTGTTTTTGACTTCGATTTCGATTATGAGTTTGAGTTTCTGTTTCAATGTGAGTTTTACTTTGTTTTCGATTATGAGTTTGAGTTTCTGTTTCATTGTGAGTTTGACTTCGATTTCGGTTATGAGTTTGAGTTTCAGTTTCATTGTGAGTTTGACTTCGATTTCGATTATGACTTTGAGTTTCAGTTTCACTTTGAGTTTGACTTCAAATTTGATCATGATTTTGAGTTTCTGTTTCATTGTGTTTTTGACTTCGATTTCGATTATGAGTTTGAGTTTCTGTTTCACTTTGAGTTTGACTTCAATTTCGATCATGAGTTTGATTTTCTGTTTGATTGTGAGTTTGACTTCGATTTCGATTATGACTTTGAGTTTCTGTTTCAATGTGGGTTTGACTTCAAGTTTGACTGTGAGTTTGAGCTTCTGTTCAATTGCGAATTTCACTCCGATTTCGATGTTTCGATGTTTGAATTTCTGTTTCATCGTGAGTTTGACACTTGATTCTTTGATATAATGAAAAATTTATCGTGTTCGTAGGTAGTACTTATGTGAAGGAATTCCAGACAATTTTTTGGGGGGTGGAGGGGGCATGGCTCCCTTGGCCTCTTCCCCTTGGATGGGCCTGGCTTCCGCTACCCATTGGCATTGATTGGTCGTGGTCAAATCCCAGGATCCCATTCTACCATGCGTTGTAGGAATTCGTCAGCTTCCTCAAATACCTGTATGAGTGCAACACGCAATGGAAACCTTACCTATCAATAGCGAGCACTCCCTTCCAGAGAATCCTTTCGGTTGAGTTTGACAGAGTGAATTCCTCGGATGAGTGACCCGGAATGCGGTTGTGAACAACTAATTAAATTGAACTCCACAAATACCTCCTTGACTGTACGGGGATGATAAGGCCTTCCGACCACGAACCTTTGGCTGTGCAGGGTTCGGAATTGTTCTGCATTAATAAATCCTTCAATTCATTTTTGGTTGTTGGTATACCTACCGTCTATTCTACTGGTTCACCTAAATAGGTTTTTCACTTACTATACCTGATACAAGCACGAAAAAATCCGAAAAGTCAATAGCATCGGAATGATAAAAATATCCGAAGTGCTGAAAATGTCCGATTGATGTCACTCACCATCTGATACGACAAGTATGTCCAATTGTAATAGAATAATAATATTGTATGAAAATAATTTCGAAATGAAAAATTTCCAATGTGTCGGTGGTTTCGTAACCAACTTCGTAATTCACTCCTATGGTCTCATGATCTCCAAATTTAAACCCCCCTCTCACCTATTAAATTATACGCCTATATTTTCTGTAATGATGTACCGTTCATGAATGGAATGTTGAACCGACCGTGAACTGCCCTTGTAGTTGAAAAGAGATTTTGGCATTTTGTTTATAAAAACTGTTGTTTTTGCTGTTTCAGTGTAGTGGAAGCGTTGTCGGTACGACGCGAGTGAGCAGCGAGTCCACATGTCCTATGTTGGCAGGACGAACGCGGCGGAGACCTCCAGTTCAGACGACGGCCCCATCGAGGAAGTTGAGGTGAATACCACGACATTCATGATTTTGGCTTTAATATTCAATCCATCGCATTATTCAATCCGACGGGCTGGAATTTCTTCTCGCCTATCGTCAAAAAGATATATTTTTGGTTTCATCAAACATTTTTCTCTAAAATCGCATTCTTATCGAACAAACGAAAGTTTAATCAAGGACTGGCGTATCGAGCGAACTGGAAGAAGTGAAGGAAATTTCCCTCGACAGAGGCTTAATTAGTAAAACTCTTTTTCAATTCGGATCGTTGCCTCGGGATTAATTTATTTGGATATTGTCGAGAATAACTTTATCGCAGGATTCCTTTGCAACATCTCTGCTATTGACTTGCTGAAGAAACCTTGGTGGGTAACTTTCTCGGGTAAAGCGCGTTTTTCGTTTGTAATTTTATGGAGTGGAAGATTGGAGTATTATGCTAATACTTGCTACAGAGTTTCTGTTGGGTTCATTATTATTCGAAATAGGTACCTAATTCTTCACAACTGCGATTTAATAAACTGTTAGGTCAATCATGTTTCACCGTATACGGGAACCAGGGTGCTGAAATGGCTGAAGAGTGTGGCTTTCTTTTGTTTGCGAGGAAATAGTCTTGAAATCCAATCGTGCCTGGATCCTGGATCAGGCGCAGGTCAGGGCTCATTTCCGACATAAGCTGGCAAACCTTAGGTATGCCCGACGGGCTTGTTAAACAAACACTTGGCCAACTTACTTTAGGTTCAACGGATTGGCAGTCGATAACTCAAGACTATGGCAAAGTTTGGTTATCGGGATAAAGCAACGCTTTGAACTGCGGTTTCTCAATAGATGTTTTTTTATAGATTTTGGGAGAAATTTTTTTATAGATACTTCTTGACTCGGGATATTTGATATCAATTTAGTTCTACTAATTCTGAAATGAAAAATTGAATTTTTCAATTCCACTTCCAAGGGAGTGGGAAATTTGAAGTTTAATAGGATAGGTTCACTCTCGATGCAATAATGTAAAATTCCTTCAACTTCGAAGAAAAATCTCCGTTATGAAAAAGGTCGATAAAAATTATAATCCAGTGCCCACATTCGCGTTTTAGATTCGAGGGAGCTCGGAAATGATAATCTATTACTTAATTCTGACGGCTTGAAAGGAGAATTTCTTTCGGATCATTAAATGGCCGATTGGAACTTGGGGAGGGCGGCCTAAAAACGTAATAGCCGTCGGCGTACTTTATCCGTTGTGTGAGTCTGGTTTCGACTCCGGTCGTCAGTGGTTGGTCGGTCGGCTTCGTCGGTATTCGAGGTTTAACTTCCGTCTTCATTCGTCTTCATTAGGACGACCGAGGTCCCGTTAGTTCATCGCTTTCCCCAGCTTATCCGCTTCAAACTCACTTTCCGCACTGGTGAACCGACTGGTTGTCTCGTTTTGGCCATTCGCGGCACGGGAATTAGAATTGACGTCGAGCACCCCCTCCCCAAGAGATCATTCCAAACTTGGCGTGATATTCCGTTGCTCGACACTTTTCCGTTTGCAGGTTGACGCAACCCTCGCCCGGAACGAAGTCGAGAATTTGAGTCGAGTTTCGTTAACCCTTTGTTAACTGTTGTTAACTCCCTCGAGTGTTTCGTCATCATAACTCTTGGGTTTGTGCTTGAGCGGTGATTTGGGGTCGCTGGGGATACAGTCACGTGAGCCATCCCTATTGTAAGGAAGTCAGTTAATCCAATACCATTATGCGATCTTTAACGTCGATTAACTGTTGAGTTACGACGTAAATCATCCAAAGCAATAGTGCCTGTTTGTAGAATTCCGAAGGTATTTAGGACCTGTATGCAAAATTTTCATTAACATTTAATGCTAAATTCGATTTTGAAGGTTTCGAGAATGCGCTCATAGGTTTGAATTCAGAATCTAAATTCAATTTGAGGTCGAAATTTCCATTTCGAGGACAGGTCATCTTCACTCTTTGAATTGATCTATTTGTGAGCCTCCTAATCAACGTCGTTGAGGAAGAGGCTCTAGGAAATTGGGAAATCCATTAGTGACGGTCACTCCGACCGGAAGGCCAGCGCTAACTAGCACGGTATTAGATCGTGGGGGTGAAGCATGTAGGTATGCTAATTAGACTAGCACCGTGAGCGGCTATCATGATGTAAACTTCAGACAAGGCTTTGAGTAGGTGGCGCTAATTTGGCCTAGACAGTGCCGTGGGTGTTGAGGACTACCAAGTCGAGTCTCGTTTTTGTTTACTACGGTGTACTTGATGAAGGTTTACTTATGTTTACTCTCCGATTGGCCGTCTCCTCATAATCAATTAGCCAGAATTAAATCGGAAAAGCTTATATTTGTAGTTTTTACTGAGTGAGTGAGTTCCAATTATGGTAAACACGGCCATGTAAACATATTTGTGGTCTGGCAGCATAAGAGTGCTAAGCTTAGTCTACGTGTCTCGTATGTATTGGGTAGGTTCCTCTTTTGCGAAATTGTGGTCAACAATATCCTGCCACAGCTAGAGTATTACCTCACCGTAACTGTAGAGTACGAATACGAGCACCGCTACTCTACGGAGCGGAATCTATTCCTAATTTGGAGGATTGAGGATGGCAAGGACGAGGTACTTATCTACCAAATGTGGGATTAGGTGTCTTCTCGAGCTAGTTCTAAGGGGATGGGTGATCATCCACCGCTGTCCTAGTGGGTAAGGCAAAGCCCATGTGCATATGGAAGCAACCCAAGGAACCGGTTCAAAATCCGGATGAGCGGTATGGGAAGGCTCCTGGTTCCTGGTCCCACCGTAAATAACGGAGTCTAACGACCTCTATCCTCCAAAATATCAACAATATTTGAGTATTTCGAGGGCTCTAAAGGTCTTAACTACGTTGGTATTCAAACTGTCCTCTTTTACTATGTTATGAGAGAGTAGGTAATGCAAACCATCGGTGAGGAATCATACAGAAAACTTCCAGCCTAATTTATTCAGATATCATCCGGATTGAACATGCACAATTATGATTGTTTCAGATTCCAGTTGGCCAAAGAACGCAAGGCCTCGACGACGTTGGGCATTATAATGTCAGCATTTACCGTGTGCTGGCTTCCGTTTTTTGTTTTGGCCATCGTGCGGCCATTTCTGAGCAACGAGGACGCAATACCCAACTCCCTGTCTTCCCTCTTTCTCTGGCTGGGCTACGCTAATTCTCTTCTGAATCCTGTAATTTATGCTACACTCAACCGCGACTTCAGGCGCCCCTTCCAGCAGATCCTCTACTTCAGGTAATTTTTCGCCGTTATCGAATTTACAACTGGTTCCAGCTCTTTTTCTCGTCAGATGCCTGTAAGTCTGAGTGTAATTTGGGCAAACCTGAAGATCAAATCCTATAAATCCCCGCACCTAACATCCTTTTTGAGTTTATCCATAAAAATTCAAGTTCAAGCTAAAACTATAATCTTGTTTCACCGGAAGCTCAATTCGTCTTTCAGCATGCAACAGTGATTAACTCGATTTTTGACAAAAATGAGTAACTGGTATCACTGGATAGGGTTTTCCAGGGTGAATCTGGTGGTACCACAGGTTTGCGCGAATTCTGGAGAAGAAGCTGTAGGACACAGTTTTGAGCAACACCCATAATGTGCCAAATTGACACTGTCAATCAATACTGTCAGGAAATACAAGTCTGCTTTTTAAAACTTTCAGGAACTTTTTAGGAGTTCCTAAAACTAATAGATCACTAGGTGCCGTACTAAAGCCCGTATCACACGTCAGACCGTTCTCCTCCCCATCCCTCAGACCGTCTGGACAGACCGATTCTTTGGTGATTTTTACTTTCAAATTCATTGAAAATTTTTCTTAGAAATAAGGTTCCATAGATGAATCATAACAAACATTGATGCAGGTGCGCCAAAGCGAACATATCCATAGGATCAGCCAATCAGAGAATAGGGTCTGTGTGTCTGTCCGTGGGAAGGGGAGGAGATCGGTCTGACGTGTGATACGGGCTTAAGAAATCATTTAATTCAAGATTCTTCAAATTATCCTGTCATTCATCGTAAAATGTACATCTCTGATCCTTATAAGATGTAGACATATTTCATGTTTTAAGTCCACTCTTTTGAGCAGGCATTATAATAATATTATGAGAATAAATTGTATTATGATTATATGATTCATATTATAACATAATATGTTATCATAATATGAATGTTATATGTTATGTTATAACATATAACATTCATATTATGATATTAAACCTGGGTTCGGGATCCTTACTGAGCTATGCTTCGAAAACTGTGTAATTGGAGCGTAGCTCATCTCAGGCCCATGTCGTATAATGACGTGCTCCATATCTGTTGGCAGATGCGGGTCCCTCAACCACATGATGAGGGAGGAGTTCTATCAGTCTCAGTATGGCGATCCGGACCGTCCCCATCTAAACGACGATGAGCCAACATGCGACCTTATGCCCGTTTCCGAACTCAAACAGGCTGGACATGAATCGTTTCTGTGATACAGCCCCTCCCAGATGCGAGGGACGGTGAAGGAAGATGCCCTTAACGACACGTCATTCTGAAACAATCACACCCCCATCCAGTTCCATAGAGTGACACCTCAAGTGAGTATCGATTTTTATACATACGTACCGAAAGAAACATAATCGGCCGAAAATGATAATTATGCAAAAATTATAATCGCCCAATACAAGGTGTGATCCCGAGACCTATTGCTCCGGAATCAGTAGACTACCAGGCGACCGTCTGTCGAATTAATATTTTCCCGAGGGTTTGTATTGGAGGCTCAGTGTCGGTTTCTCTGTCGTCATATTATGTGACAACATGGAAAGTTGAGTCATATAACATACTATGTACGCTTAAATTTCATCTGATTTCGGACTTGCGAGTTTGGAGTTTTACCTTCAAAATCAACTTCGGACACCAAAAAAGTTTCGATTTATTTATTACCTCAATTTTACTTCCATATTTACAGAGTAAATGGAAATATTGCAAGAAGATGAACCTATACGAAGGAAAAAATCCTAACATCTTCTTACGTTTCAAGAGGTTACATAAATGAATATTTTGCCAGTAGGTACGCAGTCCGGTGTTTTTGTGGGAGGTTTCCCTGATTTTAAGGGAAAAAGTTGAGTGTAGTAAAATGAAATGACTGGCATCAATGAACAATGTTAAATAATGATTCTTACTAAATGAACAATATGTAAATCAAGTTTCAAAATTAATTATTGCCGAGCTTAAACCTACTTGATAAGACGTTCATCGTTCCATTTCGGATTTCCCACCGCTTCGGAGCTGTTTAACGAGAATGGCCCAATTGGCGTCAAAATTGTGCTCAAATCGTCCCCATTGTTTGCTCCTGGATAACAATCGTCCGGAAGGACTTTCCGTCCAAGTTGCCCAGCCCTATCAGTGGGCTCTAACCGTCAGACCAATACTCAGTCGACCCCTTTTTATTTCACCAATTCATCTCCCGCTTTTTCGTCCGTCCGCTGAAATCCTTCGCTTTTCTTATTCGCAAAGGGTGGGGGGGAGCTTGGAATTTCATTTTACCGTCGGACTTGAAAGGCGCGAACGTGAGATTATAGACGATAGGGCGAAACGTATAGAGGTGGTGTTATAGGGGTGGTCATGCTCTTTTTTCAACCCTGACTTCCCTCTCGACATTTCTCACCTTCATTTGCTTTCGTTCCACGCCAATACGTCATTTTTATTCGGAGAGCGTAACCGTCAGCTCAACGGGTGAACTGTGCCGTTCAATCTTGTCGCCGTAGCGGCTATTCAACTCTCTCTTCTATGTTTACGGAGTAAATAGAAGGTATTGTAGTTTTCCTTGTGATGAAAATCGTTTCAGACCTCTTCCAAGTACTCATTTTTGCTCCTAATTGACGGGAAGCAAATATTTTTTCTCAAAAAATAGTTTCATCAACTTCAGAAAGAAGGAGTTTCAAGTTTTTTTCTATCTCTATGAGTATAGTTCTGAGCTATTATTGGGCCGCTTTGGGCTTTTTCCAGCAGATTTATTATCTGCAATGTAAATGGTGATACTGTTTTTCAATTTCAGGAATTATCAATAGCTGTTATGGGCACTCGATATTGTTGAAGAAAACTAAATAATAGATACGTTTAATTATTATACATAATATATACATGCGTTGATAATCTGGTAGTTTATATGGGTAGACGGTCTATGATCATAATAGTTGGCAACTCAAACTCAGTTATTTTGCCTTTTAATTATTTCCTAATTTGAATTTCGCAATAGGGGAACTTGAAATTATTATTGAAATGGGTTGATAAATTTAGCACGATGCTCAGTAACAGCAGATTAGCATGTCTCCGTCGAAAAGTGTCAATGGTTTTAGAAGAGCGGATTTTTTATTCTCTTATTTTAATCTCTTCCCTGTCTTATTCGTCTGTCGGGCCGACCACCCACGTCACACTTTCATACTTACCTGCTCGCCCAAGAGGATTACAAAGTTTTATGAGATTTCACGTCCTTCTTTTTTCCCTCATTTTTCCCTCCTGTCCGCCCGAGATTGGTTTTACTGAAATGGAGTGAAATTCGGCTACAACGTTTTTCCACTTTCGCTGTAAACTTTCTGAAGGGGGTCAGAAATTATTTTGAGGCAACCCACGTACAATGTACAATTTAGATTCCAGCGCGGAATTCATCGCCTGCCAAATCGTGTTACCAATTTTTTTTACCATCAGTCCTTTCACTTCTTTTTGTTTTACAAATATTTCGACATGAGTTTTTTGCCTTCCGCATAAAACAGGGCTTCCCAGGAAAAAATGTGGCGCCCATCTTTCGAACTCAGTTGTCGATTCGTTCGTTAAGAATTCCATTATTCGAGGTGGATTTTGCGATGGGTTTACAATGGATTTTCCTCTCTGGAAAAATATGTGTTGCCAACTATATAGGTACCTACCAACTCATTTTGTGTATGGTATTGAAAATACGCATTGTGTCCATCATTCAATGGACTATGGCCAAGAGATGCCTTCATTTCGGAATGAGAGGAGAAATGTTTGTGATCCGTTTTTGGAGGGTGGTCGGTTTTGGAGAGGAATCGGCGTAGCTGAATTGTGGGATACCAACGGGGTTCCTTACAAGTTAATTTCTGGAACCCACCGCTGACCATTTTTTATAAAATTGGGTAGCACATCGCTGGAAGGTCTACGTGTTTCTCACGGCTCGCTGTTGATTATTCCAGTCTGCGTAAAACATGCTTTTCCGCAGGCATTACTTCTGGATAACCTGCCCGAAAATGGAATACCGTTGTGGTTAAAAGCACTGCGTGCAGGTACTGGAGTTTGTCGTTTCGTTCGTGTCCTGGGGAGACTTCAAAAGATTTGGAGCGTAGGAAGTGCGGGGGAAGGGAAAATCGAAAACAGCTTGAAAACGATATCTCTCGAGAGTCGGCTGACTGTGTTGTTCAAAAGCGTTTTTACGGTCGGCGGAGCACAAGAAGCGGCATCGGCCGATGTCGAGGAAAAGATGAGAAGAGATTGACCGATACGATAGAAGCCCCCTTAGACTGTACACATGTACTTACGCCAGCTAAAGGTTCTCCCAAGGGAAAACCTTATCTCAGTTCTGGCGTCGGCCGATATATTGGGCTGTACTGTCAGCTCAAAAGAAGTTAAAGTTGCCGTCCTGAGTATGCGAGTAATCCGACTTGGGGATGCTGGATCTACTACTCTCGTTTGCCATCGTTTGATCTTTTAGGACGGAAAGTTTCACACTCTTCAGTTCCTATATTTGTCTTTCCATCAGCACTTAGTGGAGTTCTTTCTAGCGATGCATGATAGCAAGACCCCCTCCCAAGTTCCAAAACTATGAATCTATTAGAACTATGAATGGGTTTGATGGCAAATCGTTGTAGGTCTTATGGTGGCGGCAAGTGCGGTGTTCGTTTGAAAATGGTCAATCAAATTTTTGACCAATCGAAATGTTGGAAAAATCGAAAATTTTAACCAATTTTTCATTTTCAATTTCGCGCCACGCGGACGCATCACCACAATATATCTATGTTCAAAAAAAATTTAATTTCGACCAATAATAATAATTTGACTAATAAAAACATCATATCAAATAACAATTTCCTCTACTCCGGGGCGTTCTTTCTGTTTCAGATTGCTCGACCTTACCTGCTCATTTCTGGATAGCTGAACGTTTTTTGCCTGGGTGCTACCGATAATTTCTTGAAATATGCCTGATTCGAACGTTGATTTCCTAACGGTGATTTAAATAATCAAAATTTCTTGTTAGGTGTTTTTGTGTGGTATATTGTTCATCTAGTCATCTGCCAGTATTTACGACTTACTGACTTCAGGGGCTTCCCTCCGTGAAACGTTAAGATAATGAATATAATTATGATAGTCGCATGAATGAATGCACTTCAAAAATGTATAGAACTCTTTGTAAAAACGCTGAATTTCTACCAGGGTCCTAAATTTAAATAGTTACATAATCGTAGTTACCAAATGAAGCTTGTAATGAATTATTACCTATCATGAACTGTACAAAATAATTATTAGTTACCTACACAAAAATTAAAAACTAGGAAGAAGGAAATATTTTAATGTTGGGAAGAGAGATGGGTTTATTTTGGTCAGTATTTAAAGCCATATGTCCAAATCAGTGACAACTTGCCGTGGAATATTCTGCTCGCATCGTTTGGTGAGTCGAAGTTTGTTCCATAATGTAAAATCTTCAATCTGTTGGTTAGGCAGGAACTAGTGACCTTTTTCCAGCTTTAAGCCTCTTTTATCATCTCATATTCTTTTTGGTGAATAGTGGGTTGCGATTATTTTTCCTGACCATCTTTTTCTTGTAAACATAAATTACACTTTGCAATCATCATCAGCGAGTTGAGAGGAATTAATGTAACAAAAATTGGGATTGGTATTGAATGCGTTAAGAGTTAACGTTTTAAAACTTCTCATCCCCGGCTGATTTGATGCAGATATACAAAGATATTTTTCAACGTTAATGCCTTACATGTGATTATCGCGCAAATTTTACGAGGAGACGTTTCTAGAAGTTCGATTGTTCAAAACGTCAAAGTGGTTTTCGGGTTTTCCTAACTTAGTTACAGAATAAAAATCTCCTAAATTGAAGACTTGGGCTCTAACGTCTTTTATGAATTTGCTCTTCTCCCGAGAGTTACGCACGTCTTTTGACACTGGATTTGATTATGGACCAAAAGCATTTTGGGTACATGTTTGTATCCGATGACGGGAGTGTGAGGTAGTTACTAATACCAACCATGAGTGTACGAAATAAACATTGTGGGCATCATGTATTCTAAGAATAGCTTGAGCTTGAAAGCACCTGATATTTTCCATATAGGCATTTGCGACTTGTTTGAAAATCAGTCCTGAGGTGAAAAAATTGTCAATATTATGTGATTTTTAAACCCACGCTAGAGAAGACGACCCGTTTCAAAGGAAATCAAGCAATACTACACACGTAAATTATCCTGTCATGTCGATGTGTTTGATTGTAGTGTAAATACTGTCGTTTGTAAATAACCAGTGTACTTAGGTTAAAGTGTTTAGTTACTATTCTCGTTTTAAGCCCTGTGATGTACATAATACTTCATTGTCACTTGTGATAACAAAGCATAGTGGATAATCAAGATCGACGAAATGGAGGTTACCTAGAATACGTCTAATCAAAATTCTATTTCCTTAAAAAATGTCTACCAAAGAGAAGAGATTGACTTAACTGTTTCTGTGGAACATAGTTCCTAGATAATCCAGAGTTCAATTATGTACTCACGCTTTCAAGCGAGCGCTATTTTTCATTCGAAAGATGGATAATTTGGTGTGATTTTGTTGTTGATAAAAAGACCGGAACGTATTTTTCAGCGATATCAGCATAGGGAATGTGGAGATTCCCCGAGGTGAGAAACAACGCCGTGCAATGACTACGTTCTCTATATAGATGTTTCTATCGTATGTGAACCAAATGAGATTTTCTGAGGTGTAATTTTTTGCCAATAAAAATTGCAGCTCAACGCTTAATCATTTGAACCGTAATGAATTTCACAGTCACAGTTAGTCCCGTTAGCATAGTCGCTCAGTAGACTAGAATTAAAATCTAGCTGGACAATAATATCGTTTTCGACCAGATTTCGTTTCCAAGGATGGCATTGGCCGCAGAATTCACAGTTTTGGACCGTTTTGTGAAGAAATAAAGTCTCATATTTTTTTGGATGATTTTAAAAGATTTTCATGAAAAAACTAACTAAACAAATAATAGGAATTTGATATCGCGAAAAGATCAAAGAGTGTATGTGTGTTTCACAAGTGATTTTTGTCCCCCATCTTTGAATCGAAATTTTCTGAAATATTCGGACAAGGAATGGCATGAATCTATGAATGAGTCTAGGGTCGGGGAAAGTTCAGCTTTGCAGTACGAGTCTGAGACTCTACCACTGGGCTGCCCCCCTAAAAATTCTGGGAATTCATTGCCGTTATAAATATGGAGCACAGAGGGCCCAGAACAACAATACGAGTATTTAAGCCCTTTTTAATTCAGATAGCATGCGGATTTCAACATTTTTCCTGGGTCATGCAGAGTTGATAAATATCTAATATACCTAACGTTTACTTAACGCGTATATTATTTCTTTGGTTTCATTGAAGCAGGAATCCTCACTATCTTCATCAAGACCATTTTGGACCTCTTCGCAAACCATCGCAAAAAACATACCTGCACAACTCTGCTACGAATGTCCAGGTAAATTTTCAGAGGTTTATTCAACCAACTCGAATCCACCTTTAAACGGGCCGCTTATTAATTAAAATCGTCAAATTATCGTTGGATAACTCGCCGATCGGGAAGAGTGGAATTTCAAACCCTAAATGGAAATCTTGCTGGAACTGTAATTCAAAATCGAGGAAAATTACGCTCTGCATTGTTCACTACGAAGGAGCTGGCCGGCTCTCGCGGTAAAAATAAGCCGTGTTTTCTCTACCAGAGCAGCGGAGATTACAAATAGGTCGTAATTGCTCGGAAGTTTCTCGTTCCTCAACTTCGTTGTTTCGGGAAAAACTCTCTCCGTCTCACTTCCATTAGCTCTCCATTTCAGAAAAGCGGGCAAGAAAAAGTCAGGAAAGAAAAAACCCTATGATGGCGGTGGGTCGAATTCCGGCCGTTGGGCTGCGGATGGTGAATGTGGAGAGGGCCCGTGTCTGGAGAGGTCTGAAACTTTCAAAATCTGTCGAGCTCACTTTTCCACTAGGTTTCACTCGCTTCCGAAACTTCCATTATAACTACGCTCTCATTCTTTTCGACTCCTGCATCGGGGAAGCTCCCTCTCTCTTCATTTCTGAGTTCCACGTTTTTGACTTGACAAACTTTTTGCCATTTTTTACACGCGGTCTCCGTGAGTAGCTGCAGCTGGCAGTGGTCTGGTTGAATGGGGGGCTGAAGAATTTTGAAGACGAAGTGTATCTGTCTGGCTCCGTCAAAGAAAAAAATGTTTTCGTTTGGCGTTCAGTTGTCCGAAAAATTCCATTGCCTCAGTTTCCGATCGGGAAAAATTGCCGTTTTTGATTATGCGTGAAACCATTTGCCTAGTTTCGTGAAACGAACCGAAGGAATCGATTGTTTTACATTAAAATTAGCATGAAGCAATTCTTAAGTCAGCAGAATAATGCTTGGCCTTGTTCTGGGCTTTTGTAACAATTTCGGAAAGTGAAGTTGTACTCAGATTTTTGCCGTCAAGTTCTAAAACCACATCTTGGCGAATACGATTCTGAGATGAG
The DNA here is from genome assembly GCA_036186465.1 of Nesidiocoris tenuis. Taxonomy (NCBI): domain Eukaryota; kingdom Metazoa; phylum Arthropoda; class Insecta; order Hemiptera; family Miridae; genus Nesidiocoris; species Nesidiocoris tenuis. The sequence continues at coordinate 4,935,493 of AP028915.1, read as the reverse complement.
AAATTACGTGGTCGAACCATTGAAACAATCAGCCTTTAGGCAGCGCCCACACAGTACGCTATACGTTGCTCAGTAATATGAAAAAATCGACCTGCATTATTCATGCTCGTTGATTAGCTGATGCAAACCAAAACGTGAGGCGCTGTTATATTACTGCAGTCTCATCAAAGATACACGCCAAAAGATTTTTTTTTGTATAGCTGTGTTATTTGTCACTGGTCCACCGACGCCTGATATTTTCTCGCGATGGCGAGAAAAGGGGATATTATAGTGACGGAGTGGGAGCCAAGTTTGAGCCATACTTTACTCTGCTTTGGCCTACTTTATATGTAACGTCGAGCTCCGTAATAGTCCCAGACCACCCGCGGGGGATTACGAATGTGGAGTCGCTCGCGGATTCGCGTCGCGTCGCTTTACCACCTGCGTGGGACAGTGATGAAACGGTTTCTGGGCGCTGTGAACTCTCCCCATCGAGGGTGAAATGCTCTAATCTCATTATTCGAGAGTGGTTTTTACTCAAGCTCGAATGAGAGCAATCTGGATGCATTACTCACAGAGTGCAGAACGGTAATAGCAGCGCTCTCCAAAACAGATTGATGCTAAGATCAAGAGACCTGATGTTCTGGGTGTTTTCGAGGGCGCTTATGCTCAAAAATTCAAGACAGCTGCTCTTCTTGTGCAATGGGTGGTGTAATTCCTAGGGATGGGAAAAAAACGTGAAACCGTTTCGGAGAAACGGTTTCATCAGGAAAAACGATGAAACCGTTTCAAGAAGGCTAAAGTAGCCGTTTCAAAAAAACGAAAGACCAGAAACGAACGAGCCATTTCCCCGTTCCGGTTTCTCCGTTTCATTCCGTTGCGGATGTATGGAACATAGATGCATAAAGAAACCGAAACCGAAGCAGAGAAAGGAACAGTTCACTTGAGGCCAGCTACAGTTCTTTTGAAACGTACGTTTAATTCATGGATCACGTTGAGGCCGAAACTGTTGTTTTGAAACGGTTTCGCCGAAACGGTTTCAGGGTAAGACGAAACTGTTACATTTCGTTTCTTGAAAGGAACTGAAACGCCCATCCCTAGTAATTCCACGCTGAGCTTGTAGAAGTCTCCTACCTACTAGAAGACGATGAAGTAATGTGGGACTTTTGGTGTGCAATTGACCCGTGTACAATTGACCCGTGATCCGTGGCAGTTCGAAACTAAGATCGGAAAGCCGAGAGGATACGAACGTCAAGCGGACGTAGTGAGAAGGTCACCACATCACTCCCCCTCCAAGCGGGATTGAGCGGTCTCAAAAATGCTTCCTTTCTGTGTTTCTCAAAAGAAGTGGCGTTTCATTATTTCTGAAGATTTTTTCACTATTCTGCAAAAAATACAATACTATTTCCTATATTGAAAGCAATTTTTCGATTGCTATACTTATTGTTAAGTCAAAGGAAAGGTAGTGTGCTGTATTCGGACCACTCCGCTGCAAATGAAACTAAATATTGATGCAACTGCGACCTCGGGGAAGGGCTGCGACAAAATCGATTTCAAACTAATTGCTTATCGATCCGAAAACAAAACGTCTCATTTCCCATTACAACTGGCCATAATTCGTTCTATAATGCATGAGTTGTAAAATAATTTATACTGTGTCACTCTATTCTTACACTGACATCTTACAATTACCATGCATGAAGGTTTCGACCTTCAGATGGTGATTGCTTTGAGCTCTTATTTGAAGGCATAATGCATCTGGCTGGGAATTCCTGGCATGGATGGAGAATAAAAGGCTCAGTGAATGGGAGGGTCCGCTCAATCCTTCACCATCTCGAGCGTATTTCATGAGCCGGAGACAATCAATAGCCGATTGATCCAACCTTACAAATACGAAGGTGGATTTTATCAACAAGAAAGATTCACCTTAGTCCCGTCGCCATCACGATGTCCCTGTGTCCCGTTTGGATCCCCGAGTAAAAGGTGAAGGCTCAAAGATTGATTCTGCCTCGAGCTAAGGGGCTTACGGAGGTCTACGGCCAGGATGGGCTGGGTGATTGATGAGTCTCGATGATTGATGAGAGCCGAGCTTTTCCTTCTCTCCTTCGAAGCCTGAGGTGGGGGCTAGAGCTGATGGAGACAGAGGTCTAGGGCGCGAAGGGCTAATTGTCTACCAGCAGGAGCGGCCGACTCCTTGTTTGTCGATTTCTGTTCCTTAGACCGCATCAACCGTCAGTCAATTCTTCTACACAATATCGTACAATTCCTTTACAATATTCCATTCCAACAGCTGAATAGGAAGGCTGGGCGCCTCTGTTTGTATCCGACGCTAATGATTGAGGTTTTTACGTCGAATTTGTACAGTGCGATTCATCATAGACCGAGAAAATATTTCAAGATATTATAAACACGTTTGGAGTTGAAAATTTCAATAACTCTTTCTTCAATTATTTAATAATGTCACTTCAGATCAGCCAAGCGTGAAATTAAACGTACCGAGGGAACATGTAGAAATCATTGTTTATTCACTGGACAGAAACTGTTTTACTGCCAATAGCCACCCAAAGGGAAACTAGAAGAGTGGTACCTATCTTGCTGAAGCAACTCACAACTGAGGTTACAGAACAAAAACAAACGGTAAAAACCGCAGTCTCTTTAGTCTCTCATAGACAGTATCTATAACCCAAGAGGCGGTCTTTTGAGCTTTCAGTAAGCATTGCCCCTGGTCAGCCATTGACAACTGCCACCCGAATCTTAACCGGACCTTTTTTCACCCAACTGCTGCCCTGGGTCCTGCTCAGCTGTTGACGACTGCCACCCGAACCTCTACTAACCCTGCAATAGCCCACCCCACCATGGATATCGGTTTAGTGATCCAAGTTTCTCGTCACATTTGAAACTCAGGACACTTTCTTTAATTCTAAAATCAAGATTCATCAAGTCCACTGTTTTTCATTTCAAAACAAGGATACACTGACAGGATATATGTATTCAAACCAAGTTTCTCATAACCCTCGTTCGAAATTTCTGATCATGCAGGTCCCAATTTCGTCGTACCCCTTAACAAATCTCACAGGTCATGCCAAGAGGTATACCAGTAGGGTGATGGTGATTCTTTTGATGGCGCTCACGCACGACGCGCACGAAATAAGTTATACCTTTCTGATGGGAGAGAGGATTTTGGCCTCTGCCGTTCGATAAGACCCACCCCCCTCTCTAGTCAGAGGAACTTAATTACTGTATCATTGTGAAGAGCTAATACAATATCTGCCAGGCCACCCTGTAGCACGACAGTTGACAATGATGGTCTCCTGTGAGGTCCCCGGCTTTCCCATTATATTCTCTATCTCTCCCCGACTTTTACCCTCTTACTTGGTTGGGGGAGGAAAGCGTGAGCCATACGTCGAGGTGAAATTCCGCCTCATTGTTGGATAGACATCGCAGTGTTGTGTACTAGTGAACCTACAGCTTATTTAACCCTACGTCCCTCCCTTCGTTTTTCTTTTGATTTTCCCAACTGGCACAAAGGGGACGAAACCGTGAAAAATACTCGAGGTACCTATCCTTTTTGTAATTCAAATAGGTACGGTATTTTCAATTTTATTTCTCAACGTCTGGAGGTCATCTGGGTATCGTGATTCTTTGAACATGAATGCTTATAATCGGCTCAGTTCTTATTTCTTAATCTGCTACGTAAATAGTTTTGCGAAGTTTAGCCCTGAGAATCAAGAGTCAGAGCGATGCGGTGTCGGTTTCCTGCCTTTCAGTTCCCCCTATTCATCTGACGGGAGAACTCGGAGGACTTGGAGGAAATTGCGACCTTGTCAGCCATCAACTGTGCTGTGGTGAAAATGCACCGTTTCCAAGGGAAGAAAAAAATTGCTAGAAACATCTCCCATTGACGATACAAGGTGCTTCAGGGTTTTTGATTGCCGACTCTCGGTAGGTTCTTTTGACAACGTTTTGCCTTCGATGCACTGGAGTCTAGAATTTCTGAAGCATCACTAACGAAGGGACATAATGCATATTAACTGCATCGAGACTTGCGATAATGGCATGAGCAGTAATCAATATTGAGCATCAATGTTTCTCCCAAACACAATACGCATATAACAACTCCCTCCAATAATGATGTTTCATCACTCATGCGCGAATTATGCGATTTGTCACGCTTGTTGCCGTTGCATACGCCTCACGTCGCTAACGTTGCAGCAAATGTTCTCACCCAACGATTCAACTGCCAATCTCCGAGCGGGCCACCAAGAGCTTTGTTGATTACACGTTCCAATTCCAAACTCAGTACGACATTGGTGCAAATCAGCATGACAGCTTCATCTGCTTGACTCAGTAAGATTGTTGTCTTGCTGATGCTGAAGTGTCTGTCAAACCACCAAGAGTTATTGGGTTTGTCCAATGAGCGTGAGTGTGGGCATGAGGTAAGCAAGTTTGTTAGGTGACTCCCCAGCTACGACACTCACAAGACACTTGCGTAAATAAAAACAGGTAACTCAACCTCATGCTCCTGGAACAAACCCAATGAAGTCAGTTATTCTAGAACTTACCGATCTCTTCAGCAACTTGTTCATTCTGCCATTTATGGATAGTTTTCTCGAGACTTGAAAATCTACTATCCATAGTGTGATAGTAAAAATCGAGGACAACACTCGCCATGATAATAAATAATTACGTTTACCACCTCACCAGAAAGTGATCGATTATTCCCAAAACCTATGTCGACAGTGGAATTGGAATACCATGTACCTTAGCCTACTTTTTTGGGAAAATGAGATTTTCAGCTTTCCTGGTAAAACAACTAGTTACCCATGCCCTCGAGTCAATAAATGAACTCGTACCTCTCCTAAGGCGTTCATTCACTATCCAAAAGCTGATCGAAGGGTCGAAATTATTTATTAATTTAATTGGTCGAGGTGCCTTCAGAGATGAATTCATTCAATTCGATTGGCGTTTCCAAACTACGTCCCCAAGGCCATCCCCACTCGCGTAATTGGAAATTGTTTTCACCTTCTGTGAAATTCTGGGTTTTAGACGTACAAGGGTTTTCAGTTTTACTATCGATATACATACCTAGGTACCTTTGACATGAATTTATGCTGTTGGGCATCATGTATCGCGAGCATCTTACTGAGATAATTTATGCCTTTTGGATAAAAATGAACCAGGGCGCAAAAAAAGCGAACATGAATGGCGAAGGTTGTAACGCTAACGGGAGGGCAAAGAGCCTAGAACGGTCCCCAACTCAACGCCTAATTCCATTTCGAAGGCTAAAGTTACAAATGGATCCCGTTCGAGGGAATCGCTGAATATCTCTAGCCTCGACACCGGATATCTACGTTTCAGGTTTTCAAAGTCGTACCCCGTCATCGTTTACCTCGAGCAGACGCGGAGTGGGGGATTTTAGCTGAGCTTCCCACGACAGTGTTGGTGGTGGTACTTTAGTATAATGGAATCCTCCCTTTTTGTGCCAGACCTCTTGTCTGAGCGAATGGTCGTTTGTATTACACCAACTGTGGCCCCTTCTTCTCCTCCTATCTCTCTCTCTCTCTCTCTCTCTCCTTCAAGACTTATCTTTTGATGGCTTAAGGACGCAAGTCGGGATCCTCGTCCCTACTAAAGAGGAATTCCCTCCGGGTCCGAATTGCATTACCTTATCACCCCCGCGGACTTTGATAGCGCCTTTTGAAGCTGGCATTATCTCAGTCGCTTCGAAGCCCCCGGCTCTTATAAAGAATGAGTGGTGCGCGGCTTGTACTCCGTGACACAAAGTATTTACCGTCGGATGGACCTTTTTATGCTTTCGCATCTTTACACTAGATTAAACTTCTATACACAGAATTGGGTCATTTCGAATGGCGGTACCTAGTGCTGGTTTTGCCCTAGCATGTTTGGAAAGCAAATTCAATTACTGCTCAAGAAATAACGTGTAATTGTACCAGACAATGGAAGCGTTCATCCTTATACGACGAGCAATCGTATTCCATGAAGATAAGCAAAACACCAGAGCTATCATGTTCGCCCAAAATCATTATACGAATACGGCTCACCCATAACCAAACCGTAAGCATTTTTTGGCGATGTTGATTTAAAGAAAATTAGAAAAAAGTATTAACGTTTAACCTGTGACCCAGTATTTAATTAAATATGTGGTAAAAGTTACAAAAATGAACATAAATAGGCATGTAAATCTTCTTCAATTTTCACCAGCAGCGATTCTTCGAATAGGACTCTCAAACCTCCAGGAACACCAGGCCGTTGTTACGATGCTTCGTTGGCTTACCTATTTATGTTGGAACAGCTTGGTTTAGCTTGTACAACGCAGGCTTTGAAACTCAAACGGAATGCAATATTCCGGTCAGTTAGTTTTTGAATCCCTTTGACGTTTCAAACCCTTGCGGAGTCTGTAGAACAAAGCTTTCTCCGTGCCGGCGTTCAATTACGTAGGGAAAACGCCCTTCGGTGAAAAACTGAATGAAACGTAATACGTGAGAGCGCCGGCTTGAAAGCTCTGCCTCCCAAGTCTGACGGTATTCCGAGTCGAGCTTTTGCGTAGCGAGAGGATGAAAAGAATATAATGCGAAACCAAGATGTAAAGCCAGGTGCAGAGAACATGATTCTTTTATTTAATTGGCAAATCTATCAAGTTCTGCAGCTTTCCGTTCGCCTAAAATTCTGCAAGTTTGTCTCTTATGCTACGTCAAGAGCGTCTTTCGGGGCCTGAATCTATTCGTGCATAATCATGTTGAACGACTCCACACTACCCGCTCGACCTGGTTGTCTTGATGGTAGGGTATACATATTATGTTGCCCAAGGTTGGGGTATAGGGCCGATCCTTCCTCAGGACTTCCTATTCATAGGAGCCGTTCGATTCGCCAGCACTTCTTTTGCACATTTTATTGGTCTATTTAAAAAAACAAAAACATTCTGTTCCGATAAAACTCGCATGGTATGGAGACGATCAGGTATGTACTGTCAATAGCAACCGCGATTTTCGAGGTTGCAATCTCAAGGTAGTCAGGTTGCAAGGGACCTCAAAAATCGGGGAGGGAGGTAGGGATGGTGGGAGGGGGTGGGAGGGGGGAGAGAGAGCATAATATTTTTTTATTACCAAAGAAGGGCTTTTCTCTCCCTGCGTACGTCATAGATCTCACTAGGAGGACACTGAAAAGAATTTATTATGAACAGTTCATCGAACAGCTTCCAATATTTTACGCGACGAATCTTAGGGTTTGAAAATCATGATTTTTTCAAATATGCCGAATGTTTTACAATATTATTCCAACGAGCGGGTTAATTATTGGAAATCATTCCTGCCCTGCTCGGATCGCTAATTTGATACTCCAACGTATGAATGCTTCTCATGAAAAATTGTTCCAATTAAGATACTGGTCTAGTAGCCAAGATACAAGAGCAGTTTTAATTTGTCCTTTATTTCAATTGAAAGCAACAGCCTCACAGCGCCATAAGCATCACTCTCCGCCTCCCATTCTCGCTTGTGTTTAGGAAAACAAGCGACCATTTCACTCGTAGTACAGATAGGGACAGTGAGAGAATTCTACTCGTCGAAACGGAGAGGAGCTCTTTCGACTGAGCAAACACGCGATATTCTGTTTTGCCTGAGGGGGATACGACGTATCAATGTCTATTCAGGGCCCGCTCCAGGCCCTCCTCCGCTATCAAACTGCCTGCTTTGAATAAACGGCCCGCACTGCCGACAGGACATAGGGCAGATACATTTTCCGTTTTGCTGAGACAGAATGAGGACTTCTAGGGAAATACCCCGCGCCACTTCCCTGCCTTGTCTTCGGGCGTCGCATAAACTTGGCGCTCGGAGGCAGGGGGATGATTCGTCGATCGACTGTCAGCATCGAAAGGCATAGGACCTCAACGTCGAATTAGCATCTAATCTTGCTGTTTCCGAAGCGTAGAGCTCTAGCACTTTTGGTAAAGGAGATGTAAAAGTTCGCTCTTGAAACCAAGTACTCTTTTACTGTGCTTTCAAATGTACCTACTAACGAATTGGTGAAGGCTAGTATCTCAAACCCAGGGGGTGCACTGAGACCATAATATTATGGAACAATCGCGATGACAATTTGTTAAAAACAGTGTGCGTTTCTAAGCCAAACATCAATCTCAACTATATGCGAAAGAATAGTAGAGAAGAATAAACGCATGATGCAACCAAATCCAAAACAAACCAGTATTTGAACTTATTCGATAATACGGTTAACGAGTTCCTGACCCGTTTGACCTAGGGATCCCGATCCCAGTAATTAAAGAACCTAGGCGCCAGAAGGTGTTCATAATAGTAAAAGTAATCGATGTGCATCTAATTACTCGAAGGATAATTATTCTCGAAAACCATCACCAACACGAGTTTCAAGCACAGTTATGTGCTACGGAAGATAACGCATTATTTTCCCCTTATTTTGCTTAAATTTATCTACCACGCCATAAAACAGATTTGAATGCGCATTTTCAACCAGGCTATGCATGGGCCGAGGGATAGCCGGAAAATATTCAGTTAACTCCGGCCGACACCTTTTCAGGGTCGTTGGGATGTGGTGTAAAAGCCTCGACGGCTCCGGCTATGAATTGCAAATCGAGATCTAACCCGCTAATATGGAACGATTCCATTTTTCTCCGCTTCCTTCTCTCCAGGGTGGCACCGGTTGGACTGAAACTGAGAGTTATGCAAATCTGTTCACCCGCCTTACTCGAACGCTACGGTTTTCCTCTGTTCGAGGCCAATTGATATGTCAGACATTCATCGCTTATTGTAAAATACGACAGCCCTCTTTTTTGCAGTACAACATCGTATTCCAGCTGGTGCTTGAGAACATTCTCTAGAGAATAACCACGTGGAGAAAATTCCGAACAAAATGTGTTCAATTATTAATGGCTGATAATTTAAAAAATTTCATTGCTGTTACTTATATTTTTGCCTCAAAATTATGAGTCACACCGAACATACGAGACTGAAAATTCCATTTTATTTTTTTTCTGGCAAGGTCGAAATACATTTCGTTTTTCCTCCTGAAAATATCATTTTTTGAGGACTGTGATACGATTCTTGAGAGACAAAAGGCGGGCATTTTCAAGCTTTCATTTTGAGGTTTGAAGTTAAAATTCAACCGACGCCGGCGGTTGTTGCCGACGTTTTAATTTCGTGCCACCGAGTCGAACGTGGGGCAAAGATGGCAGAATTCATGAATAACCGAGAAACCCCGAATATTGACTTAACGCCGCTGAACCTTGGAGGCTGAGATTTTCGCCGAGCCCAAACAAATACGAGGAGTTGAAGTTGCGAACCATAGTAGCTACAGCCTTCATATTTACGTTTGTTTCCACCACTTATTTACCGCCACCTTTTTTACCACCACATTTTTTCCATTATTTGCAGGGTTAGCAGCCCCTATATTTTCCTTCAAATGGGTAGGTACCTATACGTTGTATTGATTTAACAATTTTCTGAACGAATACCTGATTTGTGTCATCGTTCTCCTTGCAATCGATGAAAATCGGAGATTTTCACAAACACTTATCACTATCGACAAGAGCTAAATCAACGCAGCTCGGTTTGCTGCGTGTTTAATGTCGTAATTAGGTACTCGACGGGTTTCCCCCAAAAAACGAATTCCAAATTGAGTGTCGCATTCATTCAAAAGATCCGGAAGGTAAAGGATGGAAAGTTGGCGAGGCGGTTGTGCAAGTTCTTTTGATTTTGCAGCGTTAATTAACCGCGCGTTGCGTCTCTTTTCAAGTGATGATGCGCGAAGAGTTGGGGGGAACTTGAGTCTAATGGATTTAAATTGGTAGCCTCATTTAGCCGCCTCCCGTCCTCTTTAGTTGGCAAGCTTAAAATTACCGACCTCAAAAGGGGTTTCAATCTGGTAATTTAATTAAAGGCGGAGTTATGAACTTGATAAATTGCATTTTGCGAGCCGATAAGCGCCTCAATGGCGGCGATGAGCGCTAAAAGTGGCAGCGAGATTTTGACAGGCTTCAAACGCGATTTGTGACTAAATCAAGGCACAGTTTTGTGTACTTGAAACCGGCGGATAGCCATTAAGCCCATATTCCAAGCATGAGGTAGTCACCGGGCCACGAATACACGCGTAAACGTTTTTTATTCCAGTAAGTAGGTCGATATAGAGTTCACCCCGTACTGATCTAAAACTGAACCTCAAACATAGACAAACAGGACTGCTCAAACAGAAACAAAAACTCAAACTGACATTGATACTTAGACTGCAAGGTCAAAAGAATGGTAAACTATAGCTAAAACTACAACTGAAACTCAAATTCAAAATGACACTTAAATTCAATCTGAAACTGAAGTTTCTTGAAGGCCCTCATGTATGTTTCAAATGAGAATTACCCAGACACCAAGAAACGTACCTGCTCGCATGATTCCTCAAAAAAGTGTGCACTAGTTTACCTCTAATTTTGGCGACGCTCTAATAAGCTATTTTTCTGTTGGGTTTTCTGAGAACCCTTGAAATATGTACCTCGTTCTATTGCCATAACATTCTCTGATTCCTAGCTGATTCTCTGATACATACGAATGTAGACTCGCTTGAAAATCTTGTGATCAAAATACATATTTATACTATATCCGCCCTAACAATTCGATACTCTCCCAACATTACGTGAACCGCATCACAAATAGTTCGCTTTAGCGGTAAACGTCAAACAGTCGCTTGCATCGGTGAAACCGTTGCACTCGCTTTCAATGAAACCCGCGATCCGAATAAAATCAACCGGAAACGTGGAAATGCTGGTACCTTTGACTGCCTACGGTTTCATCAGTAAACGTGGCACAGGGGGCAGGTGCCCCCTCTTTCCGGCCCATCGACCTGATTCTATTTCCGTAGGTTTTCATCCCTTAAATGGTGGAATGGGGTGCACGCCATCGGCGTCGGTTGCGGACAAAGCAAAAATTGATGGAAACGTCGATTCGCTCGCCTAGGTTGATTTTCAATCCTTCGATTATTTGTTCGAACGCCAACTTCCCCTTCTATTTGACCTCGTGTTAACGAATTTTTAGAATTTGAACATTACTCGGGTGTTTTCTATTTGATGAGCTGCAGAAAGATTAGAGATTTATATCGGCAATCGGATGATGTGTTGCAGTTCACTCAGAATCGTAGTTCAAAATAGAGGGGGTGAAAGGGAATTTTCCTAACAAAAAATCCCCTCTAGAATCTTGACTCTCGATTCAGGGAAACTCGTTCGACGTTGGAAAAGTCTTCCGTCAGAAATGGTACAATATCGCCTTCGAAATGTGTTCCGTTCAGCTGTTTGACCCTCCGAGGGGGAAAAGATTGATGGCGATTGATCGTCCTCTTCTTCATCGAAGGGCTCAGTTGATTCTCCCTCTTGTCTCTCATACGTCTACCTACCGTTCAGCCCTTCCATGTCAAGGGAAATCTGACAGTGATCAAATCTCCCATGTCAGTTTGATACACAATCCGTATCCGACTGTTTCAAAGGGATCAAATTACGTAGTATGGAGCAAAAATCGTTTTTGCAAACAACCAATAAGGGTCGCGTTTGGGAAATCATGTCTAGGGGGTGATGGTTAATTTGATAGTACAGGGGTATAATGATATGAGTCCAACAGACGATGGACGATGGATATGAAGCGAGACTATCATGGCCAAAAGCTTCACAACACGAACACAAATTCAAATTATTTTGCCAATCGTTTCCTTGACGGATGACGCGGATTACTTTCTTTCATTACTTTCCTTCCCAATACAAGCCGCACTATGAATAGTGTGCATATGCACCATGAAGGTTATATACCTAAAGCCAGTGAGAAGAAAAATTTTTATGCCCAGACCTACCCACATACCAGATTCAATTAAAGATATTTCGTCTGTGTTAAAAATGAGCTGATATTCGACTTCGAATGTTTTTTTTTGCCATGGTTTTTCTTAATAGGTAGGTACCTCTTTTCATGAGACATAAATTTCACCATGAAATTTCCTTGAAAACCGGCATCCTTTTATCCTAAGGTTTTTAATTTCACCTGAACCCCCTGAGCTGAGTTTTCTGAATTAGTTCCCTTCCAAGCGATGGCACAAAGCGAACGGTCGTTTCGTGGCTGATATCATCCCTTTTACTTACCTACCACACTTTGCCAAAGTTTTTTCAGGTTACTCGTCTTCCTTGAAACGCGCCAAGTTTTGTTTTTTTCTAAAAGTCCCTCCGCTTAGTTCAATGAAGAATGTTGAACGAGTTTATGTCATGTACTAAATCCAGGCCCGTCCTGTTTCAATTTTATAGAAAAGATCAAAGGAAAATTGGTTAAATTGAAATAGGCATGAATGGAAAGATCTTTCTGGTATATTATACCATTTTAGGAAAGATACAGATTCCTTTACATTCATTTTCGTATTTCATTGCTAAAAATATTTTTAGCGTGCGGTATAAAACTAATCATCATAATTAGTGGAACTTTGGAGCAATTTGCCTGCTTTTGAGCGCCATTGCAAAACAAGCCCTTCTTTTCATTTTCAGATTGGTCTAGTTTTCCATATTTCAAAAAACTCGCCAGCAGATTGCCAAATAACTGCCAAATATTCATGGATGCCGGTAATTGCCAAAATTTGGTAATTGTTTCACAATTCTTCACAAAGTTGATGAAGATGTGGTGAATTGCACAATTGCTCGCAGCTCTGAATTCATTAATATTAAATATGATGAATACAGGCACAAAGTTGCTTCGGGGCTCTCGACCGCATAAAATTCACCATAAATCACTGGATAACTAATACAGGCAACCGACTTTCTCCTAATGGCAGCGAACCGTGGAAAACTTATTTTGCCGTCAGGAGACTTGTAGCCGTCAAAGGGGCTTGCCAAAGTACGGAAAGCTTTTCCTCGATAATGAACCCCTGAGAAGCCACTGACGTCTTTGACGGCTGCGGTTTCCTTGTAGAAACCGAAGATGAGAGGGAGTAGAAAGGTGCCCATTCGTGAATAAAACGCTTGTTTGTTCAGTTGGGAAGAGGAGGTTTCTAAAAATTTTCGAAACTTAAATGATTATTTAAATTCAACCCAAGTATTGGAGAATCTTAATTTTGAAAATTCCTGCTCTGTAGCTACACATGTTTTCAATAGTGGGTACCATAATCGCTCTGGTTTTCGGAGTTCCAATTTATATTCCCTGATGTTGGTTTCTCAATCCAATTCAGAGTTATGCCATGAGCGGGCCATCAGATAAAACTCCTTGGGGCAATTCAACTTTGATTTCCTTTTTTTAGAGCAGTCGAAAGACGCCCACGGACGTATTTCAATCACCTTCCGTACGCGTTTACCTCCGGAGGGAAGCGACTCGTAAATGCGCCAAACCTTTTCCGGCATAACGCTTCCTGGCCCGTTTCCCTGATGAAACGACCGAACATTGGAGCACGAGGGACCTGGTCTGGAGATAGACCGAAGTTACGGCCGCGTTATACGCCCGCGTTGGCTCGTCGGGGTGAAACAACGCCTTCGACAACATGCAGAACGGGCGTGTAATAGCTTCTACGCCAGGCGTCAACGGCGAAATACGAAACTCAATCGAATTGATGCGCCTTACACCATTGTGCTGCAAACCGACACGGAACGAATGGAATTGCCACCTATAAATGTCATCGTGACGACGACAGAACCGCTCGGAGATATCGGATGTCAGCTTTTGGGAAGATGAGTCTTTAGCTGTTTCGGTGCTGTTGCGGTACCATATGATTTCGATCATGACCTGGGTCTGGCTTAAAATACATCATTGATTTATAATAACAATATACTAGAATAGAATCAACACTGCCCAATACTTCTGCCATGCAATCTATGGACGAGTGATCTGCCAAGTTGTCACCAATCCAAGTTTTGAGATGTTGGCAAGCCAGACTCCCCAAAAAAACACGAGGGTTTGAATCGAGAGGCCTTCTTAGTGGAAATCAGTTAGCTTGTTTTCGCCATCATTGGAATTATTATTCCCAATAATATCCATGGATTCTTGCAAGAAATACGGTCCAATTTAAAACAAAAAATTATCAGCACGAGATTTTTCAACGGAATATTGTTTTGAAAGTAAAGCGAAGCTTGGTTATGCATACGCCCAGATAAAAGCATCCTCCTTCATGGAGTGGACGCATTTGTATGATAATCCACTTTTATATAAACCTCCGAAAGCTGATATAAGCTCTCACTTGTTCCTTCTTTCCTCAACTTTTTTCACCCACACTAGCGATGGGCAACAACGTTTTCCACCTGCCCGGCGTGATAAGAAATCACTTTGAGGCGGGAAGCGTGAGAGTGCGAGAAAGACAGAGGCTGGGAACCAGCAGGTTTAGCCCATATGAGGTAGCCCAGTCGATTGGACTCATCAATTTCTTTCGAAAAGCACTCAACCCTAGGTGGTGGTTGGACGCTGACGGATCCATCCTGGTGGACGTGGGATGGGAATGGCCAAACGAGGAGTGGCCGCTTTTCGGACGGCTGTATTGCTAGCTGCTTATCTTGACCCTTACCAAATACGTTGAGGTACCTTGAATTTTTCCTTCTTTCCCCCCAAAGCTCCCTAATGCGCTAGCGAAAAACACCCCGGTGGAGGAAAATATCCTGGGAAATTTTCCGGATGCCCTTGCGAAAAAAGTTTTCTTCGACTCTCTAATTGGAAATTCATTGGGCCCAACAAAATAGCGTATAATGATGGTCACATCTCGTCCCCAATTGCCAATCGTACCTTCCCTATCGTTTCTCCTCTCAGGTCCGTTTTGAGTTTCAGACCGTACCCTTCCTTGGTCTTTTCGAAATTACATTCTTCGGGAAGTAGGTGCGACAAAATTATGGAGGGTGATTCGGATAAAATGGTTTTGGCAACAAGCCGGAGGCGAAGCGTAGACGAAAAAAATTACGTTCCAATCTTCGCTACTATGGCTGAAGTGCTGCTTTCATCCTTAGCTGAAAACTCTTTTCAAACCACGGTACTACCTATGTTATAGCTGTACTTCCTATACCCATAAAGGTGATACCTTCTTGTTCCCTCGTCCAACCTAGGTTCTTGAATCCCTTCCTAACTCTTATCACCTGCGTTCACTTCTAGCAACGGAGTAGCAACAAAGGGATCTTCATTGAGTTAGCGCAGAATTCACCTCTCCACCCAAACCGTGCGCCTTTGTTGCTTTGACGTGCCGAGTCCTCGTTCGAGTTTTTCTGTTTTCTCATTTTTGCCCCTTTTTTTAGTTGAAGCATGCGAGCCCTTTCATATCCCGCTGTTCATTCAAGTTTCACAAACGTATCTGGTTTCAACCTTCATAAAACTGAAAGAAATAGCTGAGATAGTGGGAGAGTTTCGGAATAGAAGGCACTGCTGGGTCCACGCTCTCGAGGCAGCGTTTTGTAATCCACGGTCTGAGCATTTTGACCGGAGGAACGGCTCTAAATTGGTATAAATATGGTAGGTACCTAAAAATCTCTTTAATTTTGGTACATTATATCCAGAAATAATGTACCTATGTAATTGATCAAGAAAATATTTTTTACAACACCCCCTGAAAATTTGTTCTTTCACGTTTCAGAGGTTCTAGAACAAGAATCTGCAATAAAAATTTTTTGTCCGTCCGCCGTACGCCGTACGCCGTCAGCAGCAAAACGCATAGAAGGAGTGGTCCGATTTCGAAAAAAAACGAGCGTTTAGCAAATTTTCGTGTGACGTGCACCTCCTATAAGGGAATCCTCTGAATCAACTCTAGACTACTCAAAAACGATCAAATGTAAAAAAAGTCATGATCTCAAAAACAGTTTTTTTGTGTTTTCGACCCCTTAAAATTTTTTGATCGGATTCCCCTGACAATATGCCTCAAGTTGGAGCAAAACACAACTTTTAGGACCAACCGCACCAAAATCGGATCAGCGGTTCGATACGAAGTGGACGGACGAAATTTTGGCCAAAAATTTCGTCCAGCCACTTCGTATTGAAATACTGATCCGATTTTGACTAAATTAGTCTTGAAAGTTGTGGTTTGGTCCAACTTGAGGCATATTGTCCGGGCAATCCGATCGGAGAAGGTTAACGGGTCCAATTCGGCATAATTAGGGTATATTTTTGAAAAAACACAAAATCTCAATTTTGAAGGTGATGCCGTGGGTTTAGAATTTTTTGAGTATTTTTCCCGGGTTTCTCGCTTGATTTACCATAAGATAGGGTGGTTTTTCCGAAAAAATTCGAAAATTTTGTTTTTGAATCGGTTTGGCTTGAATTTCTTAATGCGATTTCTGCGTTTTCGCGTTTTTGGCAATTTGAGGGAGTCCTACTGAACCGATTTTGAATTTTTTGAGCTCGTTGGATTCCTTGAAGGTTTTTACACATTTTTCACTCCCTAAAAGTCAAAATTGATTGGGGTTTAGTAATCAAAAACTGGTTTAAAGACTAATTTTTGACCTAAACAAAAAATATTTTTTTGACCCTTTAAAAGAAATGTTAAAATTCAAAAAAAAAATATTTTTGAGTATGTTTTGGGCAGGTACATGACACAAAAAATTGGAAATTTTCTACGACTCTTCAGGACTGAGAAAAATGCAAAAAACCGATTCCAGCTGGAAAATCCAAGGTCCTAAAAAAAATTATGTAGCCTAGGAAAAATTTCAAAAAAATTATGGATTTGACTTCGGGGTTTTTCGGCGGGAATCTTTAGATACCTATTGACTATGAAACATGAAATTTGGCATTTTTTCGAGATTTTGGTCACCAGGGTCAATTTTTTCGCAATTTTCTTGGTTTTACGGCCTAAGCACCTATGGGGTTAAGCAAAAACGTGATACAGGAGAAAACGTCGGGTAATAAATTCCCTATAAGATGCATTCCCACCCTTGATAACGACTGTTTTATCCGAGGGCGTCGGCTTGGAACTGCAAAACTGCGATTCGGCTATTAGAAAAGTGAACGTTATTGGGATTAGTCAGTCTCGCATATTAATAGGGTGGACAGATTAATTAAGGGAATTTAAAGCGCTGTGCGGTGAATAGATGCGATCCCGAGTCAGGCCTTTTCGGAAATATCAGGTATCAATACCGTATATGAGGGGACCTGGTTAGCGTCCAGGTATAAGGGAAGGGATTGGGGAGGGGCATTGTCTCCTCGTGATGAGACCTCGTCAACGGGTCTTGTTTAATCGCTCAGTGTTTTTTCTTCTTTTTATACCTATTTATTCATCATTGTGAAAAAGTACCATTTAAGCATCATTGAACTCACCATTGACCATTACTCCACTAATGATATGATGATAAACCTACCTACTCCAACTATTTGAACTTTATTTTCTGTGATACCCAGACAAATAATGTACCCATGTCACTAATCTACTTAGCAGCGTTTAAACGTTAGTATAGCAGAAATGAATTCTAGTTTTTAAGGTATATTGGAGAGAAGTTGACTTTACGGAACAATAATTTCCTGTAAGATACTCGTAGAAGCGATGCAGCAGTAGATAAGTCCACTGTCGAAACGCTTTTCTAAATTCGGGTTCTGTTTTTGTTAATTCCGCACTTTTGCTCTAGAAACTCTTAGTTGAAGGTTCAAAATAACGTTTTGGCCGATACAGCTACCAATCGTTGTTAGTATAGCAGAAATGAATTCTAGTTTTTAAGGTATATTGGAGAGAAGTTGACTTTACGGAACAATAATTTCCTGTAAGATACTCGTAGAAGCGATGCAGCAGTAGATAAGTCCACTGTCGAAACGCTTTTCTAAATTCGGGTTCTGTTTTTGTTAATTCCGCACTTTTGCTCTAGAAACTCTTAGTTGAAGGTTCAAAATAACGTTTTGGCCGATACAGCTACCAATCGTTTCTTCGAATCACGTATTTACATTAGGTAGGTATGTTCTTCAGCAAGTAGCTTACCAACTGTTGAAGAATTCTAGACAAGTCATACTTATACCTCACGTAGCCTTTCAAACGACTGATTATTTCGAAATTTTGTTCGGTTTTGAGAGCGAATCACACATTTCTGGTAAGGTCGTTGCAGTACTAAACTAGAGAATAATCCATAGTTTATCACCTGCATATAGGTACAGGCGATCAACAAATAATCTGAAGAGCTCTATCAGTAGGTGACACTGTGAAACGTCTTCTCATGTTTGACACTAACTCTTTAAATTATTGAGCCGCATCTTTATAATAGCATTATGACCTATATTACCTACTGGAAATAAACATTACCTATTTATTGTTGTACGGTTTTATAAAGATGTGATATTTTCAGTTGTTGAATGATTTTAAAACGAATACATACCTACATTTAAAAGTTACCTAACGGTAAAAAGCTGCCTTCGCCATCTTTGTTGTGACACTTAACTGTAAAAACGATTATTGTGCTATATGATGTTCAATTATTACATGGTTTGAAGAAATAAATGGAGAACAAACCCTTCTGTTAATGAGAGTTTATAGCTTGGAGGGTGGGTTTTCAATCCTGTTTGCTTCACTTATAATGAAAAGGGAGTTTTCGCAGTTACATGTTCCCATCACGTAACTTTGTTCAAAATGAGGCAAATTACTAAGATAAATCATCCAATACTAGGGCCGTGACCGTGGTATTAAATAATATCTAACAATAGCCTTCAAAGTGGTCAAAATACAATCACTTTGTTTGAAAAATGTACAAATATGGAAGCATTGTGTGTGATCCACGCACCGCTGATTTCAAGTTAGTGAATGTTCCTAAACGGATAAGACCGCCCTAGGCACTGTTGTCAAACTAGAGGGGTCGCCTAAACAAATTCGCTTTTTCTCTTCAACTAATGGGCCAATTTTTGATTTTGAAAAAGATTCCAATTCACAATAGCTAGGGTGATATTGTGGCACTTTTTTGAATTCCTCATACAATCGCCATGTACATATGGATGCAGCCCAAGGAACCGGTCCTAAATCCCGATGAGCGGTATGGGGAGGAATTTAAGCTGGATTCACATGGGCTCTTTTCTCTGCGTCCTGCGTAACGAGATCTGATTGGTTGTCAGCTTTACGCGCACTCACTTTTCGCACGCAGACGCCAATCAGATCTCATTACGCAGGACACAGAGAAAAACGCACAAGTGAATCCAGCTTTAGACGAGCGTCCTCAAAAACGTTGGTCAGACTCACATGGTACGTATGAATAATTGGGGTTGGTCCTCAAAAAAGTTCAAAATTAGGTACCAGCAGGTCCTCCTCTACCTTCCTCCCCTGCCATTTTCCCCATATGACCTGCACTCATAGGAATATACAAATATCATGCGTTCATGTACATCAATCCGTCAGATTTTGAAAACAAAGTTCTTACCTTGGACCAAACGCAGACGAGTTCCGGCTTACCTGTAACAAGAAGAGAAAAATCTTTTAATAAAGCTCTCAATCAATTGACTGGAAATGAAGTATAAATGTTTGGCAAAAATATCCAGACGGCACAGATAATTTTTTTTTAAATACCAATATTATTATTGTTATAATAAAGTATTGGAAGGCAAAATTAAAATTAGAAGCTTGAAGAAATCGCAGATCTCGCTTAATCCAGATGATTTTTGGCGAGTTCAAAATTTGCAACGATTTTTTATCAATTTCAGATCTAGGAATCTAGTGAACAGAGTGACTCCCTTTTATCATTGTTTGTAAAGTGAATGCATAGAGACGTTTATGATTTTCAAGTTAATTTTTGTGCTTGCTTTTATAATGATGTACCTCGCTTTTACATCTCTAGACATCACGATTTTCAGTTATTTTTATGCAATATTTATCAATTCACTTAACCAACTGATTATCCAAGGACGCACCGACTATCTATTGTCCAGGTGACTTCATGCTGAAAAATCATACGTCACGTTTCCACGGAATCAGTTAGTCGGTGCGTCCTTGGATAATCAGTTGATTAGGTGAAGTGATAAAGCGGCTCTTAAAGTACTTTGAAGTACTTTGCTTGACGATACAACGCGCTTGCAATTGGAAAAGCATTGAAAAGCATTAAGACTTACGTTTGGCCGCGACGCTCCAGGTGGGCCGATGTCCTCCGGCTGCTTACAGGTTCTCCAAGGCGATGCACATTTTTCAGCACAGAAATCACGGCACAGAAAACACTGCTTTTTTAATCGCAAAAAATTTAAACTAACTTGAGGAAGAGAAAAAAAATTGACGAAAATTTCGACGGATTTTTTCATGTACCTACGGATTGGGACAGTCGGTTTAGCTTTTTTTTTATAGACCTAGACATTTTTTAGCAAAGTTGATTGAGTTTTCAAAACTACCTAGCTGCTATCATATTGACACTATCGGCAGTTGGGAAAAAAATTCAGCAAAACGTTTCCGAACCCTTGCAGATACTAATCGTAGTAATAATTCATTAATAATTATTTGTAGTACCTAAACTATGTTGATACCTCCTAACATAATTTGTTGAGGTTGTCGTTTCCGATCTATTTTGAGGTGGTCGAGGGTGAGAGAACATATTCGGTAGGTACATATTTGAAATTTTAAAACCTAATTACCTACATCCTACTACCTACTTTTGAGAATTTGACAAAGTTTTTCTTCGACTTTGGATTTTATGTAGGTACTTACTTAGAAACGTGAAACATTACATTTTTACCGATTTGGCCCTGGCAAACAACTTTCTCAACCAGATTTTAGTAATTGGGCCATTCTAAAATTATGGGACTATTTCAGGTGTCGGAAAAACGAAAAAAAAGTTCGATTTCCCCACTTTTTTTTTTGGTGTTACGGTCTTTGTAGGGTTCCCTCAGTACAATTCTGAAGCGGGACCACACTTTACCTCGTAGTTTCTGAAATATCGAATTTTGAAAATTTGTACTAGGTATACACAATTTTTTTAATAATAATTGGGAAAAAAACGCTGCTAAGTAGATTAGTGACATGGGTACATTATTTGTCTGGGTATCTCAGAAAATAAAGTTCAAATAGTTGGAGTAGGTCGGTTTATCATCATATCATTTGTGGAGTAATGGTCAATCGTGAATTCAATTATGCCGAAAAGGTACGTGTTCACAATGATGAATAAATAGGTAGGTATAAAAAGAAAATACCTGGCGGCTGCTTTCAAAGAAATATTTCCTGAGGCCTGGCGGCTAGAAGGCAGCCATTTTGTTAACCGCGTTAACAGGTGACAACTGTTATCAAGATCCGCCCCATTAACATATTATGTATTAGCTTATTAAGCTGTCTAATCCCAGCCTCACACTTTCAGTTTCTAATAGCCGAATCGCATTTTTGCAGTTCTGAGCCAATAAACGACGAAAGAGGCGGTACCAAGATCAAGGGTGGGAATGTTACAGCCGCCATTTCGTATTCCTCACGCCTTGAACCGATTGGAGCATGGGCCGTGAACCTAAGAAAACTGCAAAACCGCAATTTGAGCAGTGTCACTGCCCCCAAAATTGACCCTGTTGACTAAATCTCGAAAAAATGCCAAATTTCATGTTTCATAGTCAATATCTAAAGATTTTGTGTCATGTACCTGCCCAAAACCTACTCAAAAATATTTTTTTTGGAATTTTAACATTTTTTTTAAGGATCAAAAAAATATTTTTTGTTTAGGTCAAAAATTAGTCTTTGAACCAGTTTTTGATTACTAAACCCCAATCAATTTTGACTTTTAGGGAGTGAAAAATGTGTAAAAACCTTCAAGGAATCCAACGAGCTCAAAAAATTCAAAATCGGTTCAGTAGGACTCCCTCAAATTGCCAAAAACGCGAAATCGCAGAAATCGCATTAAGAAATTCAAGCCAAACCGATTCAAAAACAAAATTTCAAGAACCACAACTTTCAAGACTAATTTAGACCAGTATTTCAATACGAAGTGGCTGGACGAAATTTTTGGCCAAAATTTCGTCCGTCCACTTCGTATCGAACCGCTGATCCGATTTTGGTGCGGTTGGTCCTAAAAGTTGTGTTTTGCTCCAACTTGAGGCATATTGTCAGGGGAATCCGATCAAAAAATTTTAAGGGGTCGAAAACACAAAAAAACTGTTTTTGAGATCATGACTTTTTTACATTTGATCGTTTTTGAGTAGTCTAGAGTTGATTCAGAGGATTCCCTTATAGGAGGTGCACGTCACAGGAAAATTTGCTAAACGCTCGTTTTTTTTCGAAATCGGACCACTCCTGCTATGCGTTTTGCTGCTGACGGCGTACGGCGTACGGCGGACGGACAAAAAATTTTTATTGCAGATTCTTGTTCTAGAACCTCTGAAACGTGAAAGAACAAATTTTCAGGGGGTGTTGTAAAAAAATTTTTCTTGATCAATTACATAGGTACATTACCTATTTCTGGAAATAATGTACCAAAAATGGTTGTGAGGAAAAATTTTTATTGCAGATTTGTGTTCTAGAACCTTTGAAACGTGAAAGAAAATGCGTAGATAACATACTTTTATATTTCAATACATCCGAATTTCGGTTAAACAGGGGGGTTTTACTGAGACAGAACTTAAGAATATAATATTTTTTGTAGATATTCTCGTATGAAATTTTTTGTTTGCCCACTGATTTTAAGATGATTTAATTTCAATTATTTTCACAAAAGGTTGAATAAAATATAACAGCCTGTACAGCAGAAAGAAACTATCCCTCATCAGATTTAATCACTCATCTGATCGGCACTCGATAGAAATCACGAGGCGCAACGTCGAACAATCGATGAAATCACGAGAAACCGTCGAGCTCTCAAGCGTTAAAACGAAGAGCCTGATGTTCTCTGAAACCGGACCGCAAGGAGAAGACCCTCGGCGAGGGAGAAGGACGGACGATCGAGCCTTTCACTTCTGCCCGCCCAGCCTACCTACTTGTTTGGGGACCGGTTTTCCACCGACCTCCCCACTCGGACGATCGAGCCTTTCACTTCTGCCCGCCCAGCCTACCTACTTGTATGGGGACCGGTTTTCCACCGACCTCCCCACTCAGATCTACCGACTGCCTTCCTCTGCCGATCTCCCATTATTTATTTCATCACATTTCACATTGTCATTGCCATTTAATCGCAACATTTAATCATTTAATAATTTTATCACATTTTAATTAGATACCTACCTAAGATGTTGAGATGAAAACAGAGGAAAAATAACTAGATCAGTGGCATGTGCACATTAGTTTTCTGTGTATCTGAAGAACTCGGCAAATTCTGCACAGGGGTTCATTTTGGTACATTATTTCCAGAAATAATGTACCTATGTAATTGATCAAGAAAATTTTTTTTACAACACCCCCTGAAAATTTGATCTTTCACGTTTCAGAGGTTCTAGAACAAGAATCTGCAATAAAAATTTTTTGTCCGTCCGCCGTACGCCGTACGCCGTACGCCGTCAGCAGCAAAACCCATGGAAGGAGTGGTCCGATTTCAAAAAAAAAAAACGAGCGTTTAGCAAATTTTCCTGTGACGTGCACCTCCTATAAGGGAATCCTCTAAATCAACTCTAGACTACTCAAAAACGATCAAATATAAAAAAAAGTCATGATCTCAAAAACAGTTTTTTTGTGTTTTCGACCCCTTAAAATTTTTTGATCGGATTCCCCTGACAATATGCCTCAAGTTGGAGCAAAACACAACTTTTAGGACCAACCGCACCAAAATCGGATCAGCGGTTCGATACGAAGTGGACGGACGAAATTTTGGCCAAAAATTTCGTCCAGCCACTTCGTATTGAAATACTGGTCTAAATTAGTCTTGAAAGTTGTGGTTTGGTCCAACTTGAGGCATATTGTCCGGGCAATCCGATCGGAGAAGGTTAACGGGTCCAATTCGGCATAATTAGGGTATATTTTTGAAAAAACACAAAATCTCGATTTTGAAGGTGATGCCGTGGGGTTAGAATTTTTTGAGTATTTTTCCCGGGTTTCTCGCTTGATTTACCATAAGATAGGGTGGTTTTTCCGAAAAAATTCGAAAATTTTGTTTTTGAATCGGTTTGGCTTGAATTTCTTAATGCGATTTCTGCGTTTTCGCGTTTTTGGCAATTTGAGGGAGTCCTACTGAACCGATTTTGAATTTTTTGAGCTCGTTGGATTCCTTGAAGGTTTTTACACATTTTTCACTCCCTAAAAGTCAAAATTGATTGGGGGTTAGTAATCAAAAACTGGTTTAAAGACTAATTTTTGACCTAAACAAAAAATATTTTTTTGATCCTTAAAAAAAATGTTAAAATTCCAAAAAAAATATTTTTGAGTATGTTTTGGGCAGGTACATGACACAAAAAATTGGAAATTTTCTACGACTCTTCAGGACTGAGAAAAATGCAAAAAACCGATTCCAGCAGGAAAATCCAAGGTCCTAGCCTAGGAAAAATTTCAAAAAAATGATGGATTTGACTTCGGGGTTTTTTGGCGGGAATCTTTAGATATTGACTATGAAACATGAAATTTGGCATTTTTTCGAGATTTAGTCAACAGGGTCAATTTTGGGGGCAGTGACACTGCTCAAATTGCGGTTTTGCAGTTTTCTTAGGTTCACGGCCCATGCTCCAATCGGTTCAAGGCGTGAGGAATACGAAATGGCGGCTGTAACATTCCCACCCTTGATCTTGGTACCGCCTCTTTCGTCGTTTATTGGCTCAGAACTGCAAAAATGCGATTCGGCTATTAGAAACTGAAAGTGTGAGGCTGGGATTAGACAGCTTATGTTAATGGGGCCGATCTTGATAACAGTTGTCACCTGTTAACGCGGTTAACGAAATGGCTGCCTTCTAGCCGACAGGCCTCAGGAAATATTTCTTTGAAAGCAGCCGCCAGGTATTTTCTTTTTATACCTACCTATTTATTCATCATTGTGAAAACGTACCTTTTCGGCATAATTGAATTCACGATTGACCATTACTCCACAAATGATATGATGATAAACCGACCTACTCCAACTATCTGAACTTTATTTTCTGAGATACCCAGACAAATAATGTACCCATGTCACTAATCTACTTAGCAGCGTTTTATTATTTATAACATCCTATATTGTATTTTTTGCTATATTGATTGAATTCGAAACGTTCTCGTATTTTCGAAGAAAAATGAAATAAACCTGCCTTGTTATCAAACTTCCACTACATGGCTTATTTTTCCGTTGAATAGAATAGTTAATCGATTGTTGTGCAGGCGATTTTGCCTCAATGCGAGCTCCAGTGGCGCATCGAAATCCACTTTTCCTGGAGTAAACTACCAATACCTGCCCGTTGCGTTCAAAGCTTTGATAAACTGGCGTAAATACCGACCCCTCCGTTTTCCTGGAGCAGTGAATCCAATTTCCAATCAGTTTCCCTTCCCGTTTGCCTAATGATATTGACGGCCAGGAAGGGGTAAGGGGTAAAAGGGGATATGGCCAGCAGAGCCCTTATAGCTGACGGTATTGGTAAACAACGCGAGAAAAACGAACTCCTCTCTTTTCCCCAAAATGTTGGAAAATGAAAAATCGTTCACTCCAGGCCTGCAAGTAGGAGAAAAACGAATCAATCGGTTAGAGCTGAGCAAGACGTTTAGATGTTCGAGATTTAACAGGTTCTGTCTAAAGGATGCTCATGAACCAGCAATTTTAATAGGTAACTGCCTA
Organism: Nesidiocoris tenuis; assembly: GCA_036186465.1. Lineage (NCBI taxonomy): Eukaryota > Metazoa > Arthropoda > Insecta > Hemiptera > Miridae > Nesidiocoris > Nesidiocoris tenuis. The sequence goes on along the minus strand of AP028915.1, from coordinate 4,909,926 downwards.
ATGATCGACGATCAGATCACTGAAGACCGTCGTTCTTCTAACCTAAAATGAACTAAATGTTTTTAACCGGGTTTTTATTTTATTCAAATATTTTCAGATTCCTCGTTGAATTCACTACCGAGGCTCAGCCGAGGTTTCAGATCGCAACATCCGGATCCTTCGAGTTGGACTTGGAGTTCCTGGACTTCATTAGAGAGGCTTACTATAATCGTGGCCATATAGTGCAAAGTTGCCCTGAAATATGCAATATAGAGAATACACGTGAATGATTGTAAGCCATAAGATATTGGACAGATATTTGGGAGATGAGCGGAAAATCCCAATATTGAACGTGGCTTATCAAGTTTATTAAACCTTCTGCCCACGTTAAACGACGTAGGTACCGTTTTAGCTCACCAATCAACAGTTTAGTCGGGTTTAGATCTGATTTTAAATAGGTGCCAAAAAACCTCCCATGAAGAAATTTGAATACAAAACTATTTAATATTCAAACTAACTTGGGAGTGAATACGACGTTTAAATTAATAAATTCTGAAGATCCAATGATTCCACGTTGTGGGTAAACGACAAATACATGATCCTTTCCGTTCACTATCTTACAACAGAATTCATCATGTCCTGAAATCACTGGATAAGGTTAGAACAAGAAATGATCTGATTAATCATCATCAATTAAGGCTAAAAGTCCATAGTTTTGTTCCCCAAAAGGACGGCATACCCTCGATCCCGCATTGCTCAAGTAGATTCGTCCTAATAAGTAATTTCACTTATTTAAGTATAGGTATTAAAGTCAAATCATGTTCGGGACCTAACATGCAGATTCGTTTTTGATTATTTTACATCCATAGAAAATACTTTGACACGATTCTTACCAGACAGACATCGAAGGCGAACTTCCAGTAGTTTAGTGTCACACACCAAAACCTCGCCAAAATTCATCGACGATTTAGACAGTTCGATTTGAGTTTTGACGATTTCTATGTGAAGCGGGACTACCTTTAAAAGAAAGCATTTTCTTGATGATGCATTTCTTCAGGTTCACACTCACTATTATGTTTTAGGGTACCTACTACACTCGAGCCTTAGAATTTATACAGTTTATATAAAAGTTTATACAAAGTTGTACAGAAGTTATTATACCTGGTCCATTAGGGGATCGTGAGTTATTATTATTGCATCGGTTGGTTGGTTGATCTCATCGAACGTCGGTTTACTACTTTTGGGACTTCGTTTTCCAAGTTCCAAAACATCTCCTTTGGCCAATCTTAGCTCTATTTCCAGCTGCCATCATGATTTCAAATTTCTCAACATCAGCTAAATATACTTTTTCAACAGGAAATGAACTGAAACCTCCCCATCAACCTATACTTATTCCATAGGGGTAAAATGTATACTTTGAACCTAATCATTATATTTTTACAGACCTGAATGATCATTCCTGGCGCAAGAGCAACACTGATCCCACACCCCTGGTTCGAGCGGTCATCACCGTTGACTGAAGCATGGACCAAATTCAGGAAACCCATGGTATCGAATTTTACTTTTTGCATGGTATTGCTGGCATTTTGAAAAAAGTAAGCTCTTCGTTCCGTGTAGACTTCGTTCTTGGAGCCAAACATCTTGTTCGGCGACACCTAAACAGGACATGCCTTCAAGATAGTGATCGTAATAGACCACGATAAAAGATATTCCAGCCCAATACCAGTTCATCAATGCATGTATCTCCTTTGCATGTATCGCTAATACAATAGTGGCTCACCCTGTAAATAAAGTCACTGGCATCTTCGTTGAGGCATTTCAACAAGGATATTGCAATATTAGTTTCCATTTTGAGTACCAGTGGGGTTAAATTTGGTCCCTCTGGTCGGTAAACACTGTAACCTCCATCCGCGCTGGAATACATCCATGACGTTATAGTCTCAAATATTTCAGCATTCGCAGATGCCATTAGAGTAGAGCTTAATTTCATCACAGCATCAGCTATTGATTTCAGAATATGGCCTTCGACTGGCAGTAAGAAGCAGCTAAATGGCAGTGAATGGCCATATACTATTCTGAGTCATACGCGCTCTATTTATGAATGATAGAGGTGACCAAATCCATTACCCATCAATCCGGTCATCCACGTAGATAAGCGCGTGTGCAGCTCCTTTCAAGATGTTCATCATGTGATCCAATCCAAACCACAGATTGTTGGTTTTCACTTCAACCACCAACGGAACAGTTTGATGCGGTTCTAGGTACATCACTCTTGGTGTAACCTAAGGACGTAACCTCCACTTAATCAAAAAATTCGACTAAACTCATAGGAGCTCAACAAAAATCACATTTTTGACCGAGCCCGACGATCCTCCGACTCAGAACAAAGCCCTCCACTGAGTCCACCTCGTCCAAGCCAGGTGCCTACTTGATTTGACAATCCCAAACCTCAAATCTACAGAACCTGACCTCATAAAATAATGAATCGGTATCGCCGTAGCCGTCGGTCAAATGAACCCTGCAGAAAGCGCTCGATCTAGCATTGGTAGGATGAAGTTCCAAGTTAATGCTAAAGTCTGGAGGTTCTTTTGGCACATCCAAGCGCCACTGGTATCTGGGTAACGGCTTCTGGGTGTACGTGGTCCAGCTGAGTTTCAGGGGGAGGGAAGTATCGTTATGGACGTATAATTTTTGCTTGGCGCTCGACTTTGGAAGAACGTCGTAGAATCTGGAATTTCAATCCAGTTGGAACACGACACGAATTTTTAAATTCAAGAAAGTCTCATGAATGTAAAGGTTAGGATTATACTAATTTATTCACCTTATTGAAGGATATTAAGATTATATTAATGTATTCACCTTATTGAAGGGTCCGCGCCAGGAAACCTCGAATTCGTAGGTGGAGCCATAGTAAACCAAACAGGTGGGCCATCAGATATAACCAGGACTGGAATAATAGCTGGTGCTAAGTCACCGATTCGGATAACGATGTGATCAAAATATACACCCCAGCAGCAGCAGAATGCTGTCACTTCAATGGTCAGCATCTCCTCCGGGCCCAACGTTCCATGGGAACGGGCCAGCTTGATGGCAAGACCGGCGTTCGGTCGTATCTTACTGCAGAGATCGTCTGCACCAAGTAAAATCACCTTAGTTAAACCACCCAGTAAAATCCTGGACTAATTGAACAGAGTTATGGTTTGACCATTTTACTTGTATTATTAACACGTATTGGTGTTCCCACTTTTATCAATCACGATTAGGTATTTTTCATCAAATAGGTCGGATAGTTCAATTGCATTACTGTTTTTGCCTTTTGTATTGCCAGTTTCACAATCGGCATCCACAAACGTCGTGGTTACTTCACATTCTGAAAATTCTTGCACTTCCGCTTCGTACTGCGTGACGATCGGTGTCAAATTTTTAATAGTGATCAGTTGTTTATCAGCTGAAATCAAAGCGTCCATGTTTGACCCCCCGCTGTGGACATTGATTGGTAATTTTTCAAGTTGGTATAGTCGGGTTCCATACTTTCGTAAGTTTTGACATAGAACACCAAAGCATGATCCCCAAAAGTTCTTATAACTTCGTAATTATCTTCTGGGGAAACGTTGATCATTCGCCTTTTCAAATCTTCTGGTTCCCATCCGTGGAAAAATTCCCTACGGCATATAACACCGAATGTTTTGATTATTTTAAGAAGGGAGTTGTTAATTGTTTTACCATCCAAGTCAAAGAGAACGAGCACCAGGCAATGGACTATGTGCTTGGCATAAGGAGGCAGCTCGTGGGTATTTCGAGATCACGTCAACTCCAAAACTCTCTATCCACGTTCTTATCAAAAAAATGTTTAAGAGGAATAATAAATTATGATGTACCATGGTTTTCTCAATTGTATTGCTAGCAGGATCACCTCTTCGACTCACCTCTTCAATTCGCCATCCTTGAACTTGTCAGCGTAGTACATTCCTCCTATGGCTGCCCAATTCTCGTATGGAGGAAGTGACATGGTAGAATCCCTGAATCGGAGGGTACGTTGTTCACATTGTTCAGCCCACGATAGGGGTGCCTGGAAAAAGTGATATTGATCACTCACACTTTTTGGTATATCATTTGAAATCATTTATGCCCCTGTAATGGCGCCAAGGTTAATGCAGGTAGGGTAACATTATTATTAATCAAATTAACTTTTTCTGAAAAAACTTACATTTTCACCAAATTTAGATATAAAACAGACGCAGCATTTTTCGTCTTTAATGTCCAAGTCCTCCGAGACGGTTAGCAATTCTGAGATTGATCTGAAGTCGAAATAAGAACATATCGTGTGAACCTTGACTGAAGAATAAGACAAGTACATCATACATCGCTACGATTAATCTCACTTTGGCCACTTGAAGGAAACATTGCTTTCCTTGCATGGATACGCTATTTCCACACTGACATCTTCCACGAATCCTCTGCATGGAAGTTGCAGTTCTAGTGAGTTACCCTCCAAGGTGCAAGGAAGGATCAAATCGTTAAAAGGTCCCTGAAATGCGAATTAATCAATCATAATGTCGATACCCTACAGCACAAAAAGAATATGTCCAAATGGCAGTTGGGAAAAATTGAAAATGTGTTTTTGATAAATCTCAAAAAAACCGTTGATAATTTGTTATTCCATACCTACCTAATTTTCACCTTCATAAAAATTCTCTGAATGGACCTTAATTAAGTAGAGAACTACAAAATCGTTCAAACAGAACTTCAGTAGCACACAGCAAAGATTTAGTAGTTAGCACGTTTAGCATTTGCCGTTCTTCTACTTTACCGTTAACCGGCAACAAAAAATTGATACGTAGTTAGATCATGGTTTGGGTGCAATTGATGGCCTCGATGATTAGTAGATGGATTATTTTGGCACCGAAACATCAAAATTAATTTTTTGGGACGTATTCGATAAGAGCTATAAAACATTGATGATTTGACACAGTTCATTTTGATTTTTCCAATGCTAGATTAATTATTCCTACCCTGTATTTTTTTGAAACTCACTGATCTAGTTAAATTCAAGGTAATTTCTACTTCTTGTTTTCCCAGACGGTTCAAACGGCCGCTTTCTGGATCGCACTTGACGATTGCAAATTTCGAGTCTTCTCCGGTCGGTTGGTCCCATTTAAAATCCAGGCACAGTTGGTTCCTGTTCACTAAATTGACCTTGAATTTGGTCGGGACCGTGCGGTATAAGTCGGACGTCAACTTTATGAACTTTGGATCTAGAATGACGTCAGCTTCTTGTACTAGAGCTATGGTTTCCACGAAAAATTCGTGATCTGCAGATTCCATTTGCGTCGTTGTTAGTCGAAGCTTTGAGTCTCCATCGATCTAAATTTAATGAAACACAATTATTTTTCAACTCTCGTATGGAAATACATTGTCAAGCGGGCTACGCGGAATAGACGAATTTCCTGAATTTTTGATCACGTAATTTTCAAAATTGGTTCAAATATCAATAATTTGGTCCAAACTCTCCGTCGGATGAAATGTGGAAGTATCTATTGTGTATTTTTTGAGTATCACTGGCCACTTTAAAACTAATTTGCAAACCTCCGGTGTATAAATTATTGACTTCTGGATCTTGGGGTAAAAACCAATTTCCATCCCGGAAAAATTCCTTGTGCCCAACATCTTGTAGTCTGGTGGGCTACAGGTTTCCAACTCGTTGACGTTGAGGGGGAAATCCTGAAAATATTATTTTTCCTGGGGTTTGTTTGCTCCTTGGTGAGTTTAGTTTTAGTGGCATACCTACACCGTGAAACAATTTAGTTTTGGTAGTTGCCTACCCCAAGTACAAGGTACCTATTATTGTGTTTCCAAACGTAGAAGCACTGTACTCTAAGTATGAAAAAATACCTCTAATGATCCTTCAAACGCTAACGGGATGTCAATTTTGACTTTGCTTCCAGCCAACACCGGTCCTATGTCGTGGCACAAATATTCATTTCTTGGAGCACCTGGTGTAACTACTTTCCCAAGAACCATCACGCTGAAGCACATACCCTCACTCGGGCAATCAAGCCTGAGTCCGAATTGAAACCGATTACATAGGTACATTATTTCTAGAAATATTTTTAGACATATAGGTATTTTTAGAAACAGTATATTCTTTCTAGAAATTACGTCAAAGTTCATTTACTCGAGAGAAATGGCTATGATACCTGGTTGGCGCAATGTCATCCTAGGTTATCTAAAAGATTTAATTATAGGTGAATGCATACGTCAAGATATGCTTGATGTTGCCTAACTCCTCAGTGAGTACGTTCAAGTTGAAATCAACTGAACCATAGGCAGGCAAAATAGCAGTTGTTGGTGTTATTTTGTACGAAACGTGAGGGTTCTCAGGCAATTTCCATTCGACATCGGCATCCCATGGGCTCAAATTTCTCGCTTGAATTTTGAAGTCGTCCATGCTGTAATGGAAAGTTGATTTACTCGTATAAATCGTTGTTTTTGGGGACTGCCACGATATCGTTCCTTTAAAAAATTACTCAAAAACATCATTGAAAAACGATCTCTGGATTGGTTGAAAAGTTTCTCAAAAACCGCAGTTTGATAGGCGCGGTTTTCGAAAAATTATACGAAGTTGTCCGGGGCGTGCCCTGCTTCACTATACTGTGCATCACATATGAGCTCTAGGGGTAAGTTTATCATTCAATCATATGTTTCCATTTCTTGGATAGGTAAATAACGCTAACTTACGTTCGATATTCTTTTTGGAAGCACAGCATCGGTGGAATAAACTCAACGTTGAGCTGGCCTACACATATTCGCAGTTCAAGGAACATTAGTTCGACAGAGACGTTCTCCTGTATTAGAACAAAAATTTAAATTATGGTTTAATTTTGTTAACCCATAGGGTATCACAAGGAGTGAATTTAGTTCTCCAATTTCGATTATTTCCAGAAACTCCGAATACCAGGGATGACATGAATCATAAGGCCCGTTGTCATATTCATTCAACCGCTGATTAACTTTGGACGTTCGGTTAAATCTAGTGGACATCAAGGGGAAATGGTTTTTCCATGCTCCCTTATTTGGAAAATTTTCCTCGCTGTATAGAAAACTTACAGAATGGATCTCCTCCGCTGGTGTTCGGTCGTTTTTCAAACTAATCCTCGGAATATTCTCACCGACCAAGCTATAAAATACACCACGCGTTAAAACAATAGTACCATAATTTGTACATTAATGCCGGTATTTATTTAACAATAACAGTATTTTTTAAGTAATCAACTATCAGCAGCTTGGAACTGAGCAGTGCATGATTTCATTACTACAACCCCCCCCCCTTGCCCATCACCACTCTCACAGCCATCAATCGTGAAATAGCCGATTAGTGAATTTCTGGACAACTTCATCCATAAAATGAAATGATTCTGATGTGAGGACCAATATCTCAAAATAATAATGTTCCTAAACGTATTACTCGTGCTGATTTTATTATATCTTCAGGATTAATTAATAAAATTCGGCTTATGATATTGGCCGATTTCGAAATCAAGTGCCTGGTTGGCTCACTAACCAAACCAACGTCTTGTAAACGCCCGGAGCCATGTTTTTGCTACTGCATGTCACAGCCACATCCTCGCTTGACATGGCACACAATGTTCCATGGCTTGGACACAACTTCAAATCACCCAAGCTAATTTCCCTCTCATCCGGCCAGTTCGGTATGCTCCTCTTTGTCCAATGGTACGCCACATCAACTGGGCTATTGGAAAAATTGAAATAGGCATTGCAGATAATAGAGATATTATGTACATATTAGATGATTTTTCTTTAGACGTTTGAGTATATGTTGGTCGGTGATTTTGGATGGTCTGTCATCATCAGCTGCATACCAGTCACTTTTCAGGCTGATTTCGCGAGTTACGCTAGCACCTGCTTTAGTAATGCCGAAATCGACGCACTGGATAGAATCGTAGTAGTCAACTTCGTCAACATCGAACTCCTTACTGTGTGCCTAAAAAACGTGATGCCGAAAATGATCAAATTTGAATTGGAAAATAAAATGTATCCCCGCGCCTAACATATGTGGGTAAGCATACTATGATAATGAATATCAAAACAATGTTCCCAACAACGAATAATAGATTTTTTGTATTGAACAGGCACACATACATGCTTGTAGAACGTGTATTATCTGATTACACTTATTACTATCAATGATAAATGATACATAGGTACTCACATTTATACAGAAATTGGCTTTATCTAGAAGTACAGCATCGCCAATTACATCCACAGATCGAATCGTGAAATTTTCGCAAAGTACCATTAATTTTTCGGTATGCAACCCTTCACAGGCGGGCCTAAATATCACCGTCAGCTCAACGTTATGTCCGCTTTTCAAGTGAAAAACTGCCGGCTCTACTTCAAATGGAGGCCATTTTCCGATTTCGCCAATTTTCCTTGCTTCCTGCTCATCGTATGTTACAAATCAGAAAAATAATGATTCTAATCAATAAAATCATAATTAATTATTAAATTAATAAAAATAATGATGATGAATTCTAGTTAAATATGGCATTAAAGTAGGCAGAGTAATATTGCTAACCAAATCGACTGGAAAAGAAACTCGCATTGAGGGAATTCGAGTTGTGTGTTTCTCGAAAGTCTACGAGTTTGTATCAAAACGTTTTTTATTTTGCTCAACTGGTGGTGATTCGAACGAAGAAATTATAATGCCAGTTCTAACTTGTTACCTATCTACCTATCGAGGGTATTTCAACATTGAACTCATCGCCAAAATAAGTAATTTTTATTGTTTTTCTTGTATCATGTAAGAAACGGCCCTTACCGGCATTTGCGCCGTCTTCCACGCATGCTCCGAAGTAATGCAAAACGTTGCCGCATTTCCCATATTAAAAAGCTGCGTCTTGACTTGAGAGACCGATCCCAAAAGCTTGGTGCCGCAGTCGATTGTAATTGCAGAGCTTTTTTTAAAGTTGGCCATGCCCGATGGCGTCGGAAAGAAAAATTCTTCAGCTAGCCACCGATAAGAATATTCATACACATCAGGGATGAACTAATGGTGTTTTTCAGTGAATTCGAACTTTTTAACAGTTACAACGTACCAACTGATTCCTTACCCAGCTCAGCAAGTTGAAGTACTTCCGTACGCTGTGTACGGAATCGGGGTACTGGGATAGTAGTATCTACACGAGTAGTGAGAGGAGTTCATGAAATGTACTTTTGATGAAAATTATAGGATTGATTTTCGTTGCTGTATGAAGGAGAACTTCAATGAATTAATCATTGCTCACAGATTAGAGTTGGGGGTTTTCTTTTCGCTACGACATCGATCCTAGCACTAAGGCCTCCGATTTCGTCAACGCTGATGAACGTCTCATAGTCGTCGAGATCTGTGCATTTGAATTTCACTTTGAAAGTCATTTTCATTCCTGGGGCGAGGGAGAAATAGCTGACCATTGCTTTCGGGAATTCCAGATTGAACTGCCGGTAAACGCCTTTTTCCAAACGGATTTCAAATTTGATCATTCTGGGAGTTATGTTTGTGAGAGTGACAGATTTCTGAATTCGGAGAAATAAAATGGAAATTGAAATACTGCTGAAATTTTCTGAACTGCATGATGAAATCATTTATTTGGTACGGATGTTTCACCTACATCATAAGTGCTTCCGATCTCTCCCGAGTGGAATTCAACACTTTTTGGGCTCCATGAAATAAAATTACCAAGGACACTGTCATCCCTGCAAATTGCACGCTTCCTTTAGACATACCTACTAGCCTGTAAGTATTGATTTTATGCTCTCAAATTACAAGAATGCAAGCGTTACACATATCATTAAGGAGCCCAAATATATTACCTACGTGATCGTAACGAGTGCCTACGATTTCTTATTCTGCCCTATATGTACAGCAATAAACATAATCTGGTATCAGAATTATTCAACAAATTTAGTGTTGTTGACAGTTCTTGTTGACAGTTGATTCTCAAAGAAGGGAATCAATTATCGGGTAGATGGCTTACATGCCTACCATTTATTATGCAATGGAGCCAACCCTAAATCGGCAAACCCTTTCGTATGTTTCGGCTGGCATTTATCAAATGGGGAAAATTGTTTACCCTCAATTTTCGGTCTGAGTTGATTAATTCCTCTCTCGGATTCTATCGTTCTGTAATTGAATGATTAAAATATCAAAAACTCTTATTCCGTTCTGCAATTGAATGATTAGAATATCAAAAATTCTTATATTCTTCTTATAATTGGCCCATGACCGTATCATTTAGTCGAAATATGTTACATTGATATGACCTCGATGGGAACGTCAATTTATTTCTCAATCCTGGTCTTTCTACATCGAGAGGTTCGATTCCGTTCAAATCTCGTAAAGGGCAATAACCGTTGATAATTGATCGCTTTTTACTGTCAACTGCAATGAAAAAAAAAAAAAAATGCCATTAGTGAGGCCCTTGGGTATTTTTATAATTATATCCGCAAGAGAGGATATACCAATCTCTCAACGAGGACAGGATAATGAAAAATGAATTACTGTATGGTATATTTGGATACAGACCAATAATTGATGCCAACTCCTCTTTGTGTTGACATTTCAACTACCAATAGCGTCGAAATATCAATATATTTCTCTTGCCTGTTTTCACATCTTCAAATCGAATCAAATTGAATCGTTCTGCTGTATCCCTTGACAAATCAACAGGCTTGAAATTTTCAGACAGTCTGTTGACGTTCAGACTGGAGTTTTCGAATCTATTGACTGCCTGAACGGCCATAATTTCTTTCTCGGCTTCATCAATTTCTAACGTCCGATGTGCACATTCTTGATCTTCCTGCTAATTTTGAAAATGGCGTACTCGCTCGAGCGAATTTTTATCTCGTAGAACTCATCATCCCCAATTGCAACCGTATGGTTACCTTATGAATTACTTATTAAATAAGTGCCTTACATTTCTCTCAGCTGGTCCAACTTCCAATTCCAAAAGCCCTCTTAGTGTTTCCCTGATAATTGGTGAATGATCCAATCCCGAGATGAGTCCACGTGGTGCGTGGGATATCAGGCACAATTTCTTCAGTCCAGTTTCTGCCATTGCTCCTTCACTCGCTGTAAGAATGGCAGCCTCCGGTTCCATTTGGCTTACCTCCAATCAGCACAGCTCAAAAGATAAGATATATTTTGGAAAAATACTTATCTGATAATTCCCAAGAGCTGTATACATGTACACCCAGAGGATTTATCCCACTGCTGTTTCTAAGTAATGTTGGTAGGCGGTAAAAACATAAATGCTAGTCTTGTGCAGGGAAATGGTTACTACATAGCCTGGATCGGCGGTTTACTGTACTTTTTTTATAAAAATAAGTATGTACCTAATGGGAAATTTTTCCTTTTTACTTCTGTGGAGGTAGCTTCAGATAGGTTACTTCCATATTTCCAAAGTAAGTAGATTACTAAGAAAGTAGGGATGTAACGGCAAGTAACACCTCGAATCATGGATCTGCAAACCAGCAGAGCGTGACGGTCGTGCAGGTAATCCGAGGTGCCTACGGTATTCCACAACAGCCGGAAAAAGAAGAGCACCAATTTGGAGGTTTGACGTCATTGATGGTCAATTGACTACATTCATCATTATTATTTCAAGCTGTCTGTGGTGAATAAGGAATAGGAAAGCTGAATAAACTGAATTTCAATACTCCATTGGCTATTTTTAATGCGTAAAAAAACGATAAAAAATTATTATTCTAATTGAGGACCATGATTTCGTAATCGTGGTATTTGATCTCATTTCCGGCCCACGCAATGTAGAGGCATTCATGGCTTGGATGAACCTAAAAACAAAGAAACCAACCTTAGTATTGTAGGAGGTACAATTATTTTATACGATATAATAGATAGTATTATTAACTTTGAGGGCGGCATTCTCCCTCTAATTTTTATCCCCTATTCTCCTAGTGCTTTTGGGCAGGATTCCATCTTTAGGGAGTGTATGTCTATTGAGTATCCACGTACGTACAGCATATTATATATAGTAATGTAGCGAAAGGCAGGCCACCTGCGGCACGCCGCTCTGTTGACCCACTCCCCGGACATATACTCCCTAAAGAAGGCATCCTTGCCGGAAGTACTCGGAGAATAGGGAATAAAATTAGAAGAGAATGTCGTATTGGGAATCTACAGCCACTATGGTGAACTTTTGTTGTTCGCAAGTAATCAAATATAATTCATTCGCTTTTTGGTCTCCCTTAATCTCCCCTTTATGTCACCCTTGATCTCTAGCCCTCAAACGTCGGAGTTGGAATAAAAACTCAAAAAAATGAGAGAAAAGTACCTTAGTAGTAATATAGACTTTTTCTTTTCTCTCATTTTTTGAGTTTTTATTCGAATTATGGGACTACACAATTTCTCCTCGAGTGATTTAGAATCTCTTCGCAGTTGGGAAATAACAAACGTCGCAAAAATTATTAACGCCATCTCACCTTCCCCGGGGTGAGCGTGCCCTCGTGCAGAACGCGTCCAACGTACAATGGCTCACCATCGACGGTATGTCCGACCCTGATGGCCTCAGGAGGGACGTTGCCTCCCCTTGCTGGTTTCCACGCCACATGGTCGCTGATCAGGACCTATAATTAAAAAATAGAAAATATCAATGGTATTGTTTACAAATATTTTTCCCAAGCTTTTGTTCTATTTCATGCTTTATGGCCACGTTTAATTACCTGGTAATGGTCTTTTTCTACTTGATTGCCGCCAAACGAAACGAACGCGCATCGGTGCGACGGGCAGACTTTCGCAGGTAAAAGATCATTCGACTCCCAGGCACGTCCGATGAATATTTCGCCTCCATCTTTATCAATCCCGCCTCTAACAGCCCTGGACGGAACTCGGCCGTCTCTCTCTTCGACCCATTCGAACTGGCCGAAGCAAGCGCTCGGGGGTGTCCAAGACCAAGTAGGGGTTCTCCAAGCTGGGAAATATTGGTGGGAAGGTAATTAATGGTCAAAGCACAAACGGTCACTTGAAGACCTTGTGGCAGAACTGCCCAAGTGCCAGGCAAAGTAGAGCAAACGCAGCAAAATTATCAAACCTCCTCGATCTGAATTATGAAAGCTTGAGCAAAGCCTATCTAAAACCTCCTCAAAGATGCTGACGGGGTGAGCAACACACCCAAAAAAAAAATTAATTACCCAGTTCGTAAAAAAAAAGCATATTGGTCATTATGGTACCTACCAGTGGTTTTTTACCATTTTTATATAAGATCGTAAATGTAGCAAACATTTTCGAAAATTTTCAAAAACATTTCTGGAAAATTCAAAATTTTATCAAAAAATCCAACTTCTTTTATACCTACATACTTTTTTACCGATAGGTCAAACTACGAAAGTAAGAAACTCGTAGAAAGTAAGAAAATTTCAAAAAAATTTCAAAAAAATTTCAAAATTTCAAATTTCAAAAAAAATCAAAATTTTAAAATTTCAAATTTCAAAAAATGTAGCAAACATTTTCGAAAATTTCAAATTTCAAAAAATTCAAAATTTCAAATTTCAAAAAAATTTCAAATTTCAAAAAAATGTAGCAAACATTTTCGAAAATTTTCAAAAACATTTCTGGAAAATTCAAAATTTTATCAAAAAATCCAACTTCTTTTATACCTACATACTTTTTTGCCGATAGGTCAAACTACGAAAGTAAGAAACTCGTAGAAAGTAAGAAAATTTCAAAAAAATTCCTATCTGATATCTGTTTTATTTTTCGTAAGGTAAAATAATCGTTTCTAGTAAAATGTAGCTATTCTGAAACAAACCCGACGGATTACCAACTTTGTCTCTGTAAGGAGGGGAGAATTCTTTAGTAATTAATGTAGTTGAACAAAGTTTTCAAAAACAAAAAAGTTTTGGAAAAAATGTGCCTTGGTTTACCTGAATAGCCCAAAGTATACTATAATACACCATGTACAAATTTGTACTTTTTGGGTACCTAAACGTTAAAATATTTTTTTTAATTGTGTTTCCTTCCATTTTGAGACAGTTTGAATAAAGTTTTGAAAAAAAAAAAGTTTTGGGAAAATTTTTTTTCGCTGGGCTGATTAGGGTTAATAACCTAATGGACGTTGGAAATTATTTTTTGTAAACATTCAATTACCTATCAACAATTGTAGTGACTAAAAATAGATAGGTAATAGGTACTATTGTTAATCGTGATACGTTAAGCAGAGAAGACTTACACATGGTATCTAGTGGATTAGTTGTTCACTGACTAAATTTCAGCTCTACATTATTGAGGATTTATAGTGCCAAACTGACTTGTGGACTTTATCTCTGAGAGCACTTCACAAAGATAACAACTGACAGCAAGATTGAAGTTGTGTAGCGGATTTAAATTCGCAGAACGCTTGATATTAATAACGTCGGATTAGGTACCGAGAAAAATTAGAACCGAAAATGTAAATAATGCTGGTAATTATTCGAAATTCATTATAAGCCCTCGAATAAGGTACCTACTTACTACGAATCGGCAAAAAACTGATTCGGTAAATTATTGGAATTGGGGCCTTGTTGAAACCAACTCATGCCAAGAACCATCATTCCTGAGAATCATTCCTCACCCTAACCGCAATCAATTCAATCCGTGATTTAATGGTTATTGAGGAATATTCGCTGCTACCTGGTGACGCACTTTCTAGGTACCAGGAGGTATTTTGAGACATCTTGAAACAACTTTTGTCCGCTCCTCAGGATCTCAAAATTTTCTTTTTTTTTTTTTTTGCTTGCTAATTGAAAGGGTTTGATCGAGTCTCAACCATTTCTGACATTTTTAGTCTCTCTCCCTATATGTTTTTTCACAGCATTGTAATATACTGAAAATAAAAGTTTATAATGTTTAAAAACCCTATTGCTTTTAAGAAATTTCACATTATTGCAGTTTGTTCCACATCAGCGAGTTGATTCCTCTCTCAGTTTCAAGCCAATGGGTAGAAAAAGACGTTGTCTTTCACGCGAATGACGACACTGTTGACAAAGCGAGTTGAGGTACACATTGTGTTACTAATAAACTCGACAGAAGCTGTAGACTAATGTTATTCATCATGCAGAGAAGATGCGAAGAAACGTTCTACAGAGCTGTTCAGGTTCAGTGTACCGTCTTGCTTGGCAGGGGGAACAATGGACAGTAAGTCTTGCTCCATTACCATTCACTACGTATTTTTCGAAAAATGTTCATTTTGAACTCTGGCGAAGTCCCGAGACTCAAAATTTCCAATCCTCAACAAGAAACAAATTGAGTCAAAATTTAGATATTGCTTCTCATGATACAACTTACATCCATCAGTAAGGTCAGTGTCTATCAAAAAAGCTATACTAACAGCAACCAACTAGTCTCTTTCAACGAGCCGGTAACTTAAATGTTCGATGAAATTCGCCCCAAGTATACCGTGATCAATTAATCGCAATGTTAAGAAAAACCGTCAAAATATGGATTGACGAAGGGGTTTCTTGGGCCAGTAGCTGCAGAAATGCTTCAAAATGCATTCATGAAACTTTCATCCATCAGTTTTTATGAATGGAAATCGAAGCAGACACTGAATTAATTGAGCATTTGATTCGATTTCATGCATACTGGAGAATTTCCTATTTTATTTTATAAGAGGAAGTCCTGTGTGTTTTCCACCCACAACTTTCCAGATTGAGAACCAATTACGCCTACACAAAAATCTAGTTTGAGCAACAAGCCAGTTCTTATGTATAACCAGTGGTGCGTAGATAACACACAATACTTCCATATTTTGAAACGTACATATTTGAAAAAAATTGATCATATTTCGACTGTTTTTGAGGGTGTTTAGGTCAAAAATATAAAAAAATTCAGTATTAAAATTTTAAATTTCGCCCAAAATGAAAAAACGCCACATTTTCGGAATGTAAAAAATATCCACATATTCTGCAAGGTAAAACGAAGATTTTAAGACCAAGAACGCTCAAATCGGTTCATTTTTGCGGCCGGAAAAAAATAAAATAGAAAACACTAAAAATGCAAATATATCGGAAGTACTGTGCGTTATCCAAATTCCGATTAAACAGGGTGTTAGGTCTTGCCGAGACAAACATTTCAGTTCAAGAAATTTGAAAAAAGGTTGAGAAATGAGGGAGTTATGGCCATTTTTGTAAATGACCACAGACGGACAGACGGACAGACGGACAGACGGACGTAACGGACGTAACGGACGTAACGGACACACAGACACTTGTTCAGGAAGTGATTCTGAGTAAATGTGTATAAGAAAAAGTTTTTTCTGAAGCTCCGTTCCGATTCTCGATTTTAGGACGATCACAATACTTCCATTTACTCTGTAAATATGGAAGTAAAAATATTTAAAAAAAAAATCGAAAAAATAAGAAAATGTTAAACATGAGTTTCATCATTGATGGAATTATTGGTCCTTGATATAACCTGATCAAATACGTAAGTTGCCATTTGATTAGGTACACGAATTTTTTCGCGAGTAATTTTTTTTTTTAAGAATGATCCAATTTTAAATCGAATTTCCAAATTACGCAATACAACAGCTAACAAACTCTCGAAATCGTTATCTGGCTCCGAGTGCAAGATAACTGGCAACTTCCGACGAGGTTATGAAGGGGGAGGGGTGTGGCACATGTTTGAGAATGTCACACCTACTGACGAGTCGAGATAATTTTAATTTTTTGGTCACCTTCAATTTTGAGTAGAATATTCCGGTCGACCATTCGGGATCCCCGAATTAGCAAGTCAACTAGTGTCAACTCAGACGCTTATCGCTAAACGTGGAAAAAACTAACCTCTGCTGATTAGCAATACTACCTTTATCTGATCAAACGCAGCTCATTCACATGGTTAGCAGTAGTCAAAAATATATATTTTGCCATAAGGCATTTTCAAGTCAAATTGGGAATTTTCCAAACCATTTACTGAGTCGGTGCCTACCTAGGCACTTTGCTCAGTAAGCTGATCCTCTACGTTTCAAAGTTATCCCAAAAATGAGCATACCGTGGAAATAGCGTTACATTTCCCATAATCTTGAAATATTTTCAGCTTTTTAACTTGGGTGAAAATTGCACCAAAAAAATCCGTAGGATTTCCCACGAAAGACTGGCCCGAAATGTCAGTTTTACATCGGATGGGTATTTCCGAGAAGCGAAAAACTTTAGAGTACTTTCTTAGTGTACTTTTTTGGGCTCACGAAAAAGGTCATCTATGAACAGGTTCTATACAGGTTCTATAGAACAAAAAATGTAGCAATCCGCTAAAAAATTGCCCGTTATGAGAAAGACGTCTTACGGGGTAATCCTCGAACATGCCTTCTATTTTGAGCTAGATTCAAAAAATTGAAAAATCATTACTTTTATCCAACTTTCACTTAGCATACGGATGGGCTCATCCAGGACCACAAGGCTCGTACTATTGGGTCCACCAGTACGGCGGTAATGTCCCACCAGGAGCTGTACTTGCTGGTACGGACTTGGACGGCGGACCAATCTACATCGGTAGGGCTAGTTACGCTGGGGATGTGCTGCCCGCAAAGGCTTGCCCGTCACACGGATGCGCCTACGTTTCCCACGCAGGAGCAGAAATATCCGTTAAGGACTACGAGGTTTGTATCCGCCATCTTAACAGTAGGTACTTGATTCAAAACTGTCTGACAACTCTCCGAAGTTGTGGAAAACTCTGGTAACTCTGAAGGAGAGCTTTAGTTCTCCAAATTTTGAAAACTAGAACACTCTTCTGGACTTGAGGCGTTGATAGCCAGAGTGGACCATTCCACAAACTGGCCGAAAATGAGTTATACAGTGCAATGGGTCTGTGATTGCTCTATCTATCGAATTATTATTAAAATTTGACTCCTTCTCGAATGTGCCAAGAGAGAGCGCAAGTGGACCTTGTGGCTTGTAGATAAGTCCCTATGGTTCATGAGTCATCTGTTCACCCAAGAATGCTTGTATTTTGTTCTTCAAAACACCATAACAAGGCCCTTAATCAATTACATGAAATTAGTCGAAATTTTCAAATGCGATTTTCTCAGTTCGACACCTGAGTGGAATGGTCCACTCTGGCTATCAACGCCTCACTTCTATCCCAACAAAAAAATAATATTGTTTCAGATTTTGGTTGGACAAAACGTAGCCTGGAGACCCGCTTCCGGCGGAGATATACCGAGCCAGGCCATCAAAGCCGGTCAAACAAGCGCGGGAGAGCCCTTGTTTGTCGGAAGGACGATGCACGAAGGGACCCTCACACCCGGAAAAGTAAGCACGATACACCAGGGGATGCCATGATGAAAGATGCCATATCAAATTGTAACCACTTTCTTCGGTTGAAATACCGTAATAGAATATGAAAAAAAAGAGAATATAAACTTGAGAAATTGAAACTCGAGCTCAAATTTGAATTAAAACTCGAACTTCATCTTAAACTTGAATGAAACTCATACTCATAATTAAACACATAATCAAACCAAAAATCAAACTTAAACACATACTCATAATCAGCCTCAAACTTAAACTAAAACCGGAACTGAAACACAAACCCAAACTGGAAGTAAACCGGAACTCCAACGTGAAATCGAACTGAAACGTAAAATTGAACTCAAACTTAAACTCAGCCTCGAACTGTACCTCAAGCTGGAACTTGAACTCGGAATTCTCAAAAACAAACATTAACTCAGTCAGGTTCGAGTTTCAGTTTGGGTTTGAGTAAAGCTCAAGCCGAAACTGAAGTTCAAACTAAAACCAGAACTGGTACCCGACCTCAAAGACGAACTCAAACTGGAAGTCAACATCAAGCTAAAACTGAAACTAAAAATCAAACTGGAATTTGAACTTGAATTCAAAATCAAACCCAAACTAAACTCAAAGCCATACTTAATCTGAAAGTCAAACTGAAACTTGAAGCCAAAGTCAAACCCAAACTTAACCTGAAATTCAAACGATATCTCAAACTCAATCTGAAACGCAAAGTCAAACTCAAACTCAATCTGGAATTCAAACTGAAACTCAAAGTCAAATTTAATCTTGAAGTCAGAATTAAACTCGAACTGAACTAAAACTGAAATTGAAAGCCTAACTCAATGTGAAAGTCAAACTGAAACTTGAACTCGAAGTCAAACTCAAACTTAACCTGAAACTCAATCTTAACCTGAAACTCAATCTGAAAGTCAAACTGTAACTAAAACTATAACTGAAACTTGAAGTCAAAAACAAACCCAAACTTAACCCGAAATTCGAACTCAATCTAGAAGTCAAACTCAAACAAAGTCGAACTCTAACTGAAACGGAAACTAAGACTCAAAGTCAAACTCAATCTGAAACGCAAAGTCAAACTTGAACTCAATCTTGGAGTCAAACTCAAATTCAAAGTCAAATTCAATCTAAAGGTTTGAATTCAAACACTCAAACTGAAACTTGAACTCAAACTCAAAGCCAATCTCAATCTGAAACTCAAACTCATAGTCAAACTCGAACTTAACCTGAAACTGAAACTCAAACTCTATGTCAAACTCGAACTTGAACTCTACCTAAAAGTCGAACTGAAACTTGAAGTCATCGTCAACCCCAAACTTAACTTGAAAGTCAAACAGAAACTGAAACTCAATCTGGAACAGAAAGTCTAAGTCGAACGCTAGCTGAAAATCAAAATCAAAGTGAATCTTAAAGTCAAACTTAAAACCAAACTGATACTCAAACTTAAGTTTAAGTGAAAACGACTAACTGAGATTGAACTCAAACTGAAACCAAAGTCAATCTCAAACTTGGACTGTGTTTCACATTGAGTTTCAGGTTAAGTGTGAGTTTGACTTCAAGTTTCAGTTTGGGTTTTAGTTTCAGTTTGACTTTCAGATTGAGTTTACCTTCGAGTTTCAGTTTGAGTTCACATTTCAGTTGGAGTTTAAGTCCGACTTTTAGATAGAATTCGACGTTGAATTTCAGTTTGGATTTCAGTTTGATTACAAGATTGAGTTTAGGTATGACTTTGTGTTTCAGTTTGAGTTCGAATTCCGGATTAAGTTTAGGTTTCACTTTGAGTTCAAGTTTTACTTTGTGTTCGAGTTTGACGTGTTTGAGTTAGACTTTCAGATAGAGTTTGGCTTTGAGTTGAAGTTCGAGTTTGACTTTGAGTTCAAGTTTCAGTTGGAGTTTAAGTCCAACTTGGGTTTTAGTTTAGCTTTGAGTTTCAGATTCAGTTTGAGTTTGAGTTCGACTTTGTGTTTCACATTGAGTTTCTGGTTAAGTTCGAGTTTGACTTGAAGTTTCAGTTTGAGTTTGAGTTTAACTACAAGATTGAGTTTAGGTATGACTTTGTGTTTCAGTTTGAGCTGAAGTTCGAGTTTGAATTTCGGGTTAAGTTTGGATTTCACTTTGAGTTCAAGTTTTAGTTTCAGTTTGACTTTCAGATTGAGTCTGGCTTTGAGTTCCAGTTTGAGTTTGATTTCAAGTTTCAGTCTAACTCTTAGATACAGCTCTAAGACTTCCAGTTTGAATTTGAGTTTGACTTCAAGATTGAGTTTATGTTTGACTTGGCGTTTCAGATAAAGTTTGCCATTGAGTTTCAGTTGGAGTTTGACTTTCAGATCGAGTTTATGGTTGAGTTCGGGTTTCAGTTAGAGTTTACGCATGAGTTTTGGTACTTTGAGTATCAGTATTCGCTTGAATGCGTTTCAGTATCGGTTAGGGTTTAGGTTTAGGATAGAAGTAACCGTACCTGTACGCTGGAGCGTTATCAAGGAACGTAACCTCAGCGTTGTGGCGGGACCAGGAAGCCTACGCTTTCCTTCAGTTCTTTCGACCGTTTCCTTATGTTGCAACCTACATAATAATAATATGGTAATGCATATTATGCATTTTGGCTAAGAGATTACCACAAGAACAGAGGGTGAAGGTTAATCCCGCTAGTCCTCTCATTACTCCTATTGGTAGACGATTGTTTGGGTCACACCGGCCAATTAAATTTTCGAAATTTCGTTCTCGATTCTAAAGGGGGTTGCCCTGACTAATTCGACATGTCACCCTTTGAAAGAATTTCTTTTTGAGCCACCGGCTAATTGAATATTTTACCATTTCCAGGTACACCCTAGTCACGGATGCCTCTACATTCCATACGGCGGAGAAGAATTGCGATTCGATGACTATGAAATTTTAATTCTCATGTGAAAATTTAACGTTTCTACGGTCACCCGCGGATGAAAAACAACTACTTATTTTTTTTGGTGTTTTGCTCGTCTATTTACGCACTGAACAAGCAAAATTTTTTTGACTGTTATATAGCTATGCTGGCATCTGTTCACGACCATAATATATAATGTGGCACAATTTTACCAGTGACGTAGACCTCATTTCAACGATTACCTTCATTCTGGGAAATGGTATCGAGAACCGACCAAATCATGTAAATTATTGCTGGCTTCCATTAGCATTAATTAATTATTAAATCTGATCGGGATGGGAATAATGAGACACGCACTTCACACGATAGGGTAGCTCTTTTATTATAAAATAGATTTTTTACAATAAATGAACGGTACGAAGGACAAACACGGGTATATTAGAATCTTGCTCCCCATAAAAGCGAACGTACAATGTTATCATAAACCCACACAAAGGCGAAAAGTAATTAAGAATTACCGAGTAATTTTCGATTATTGATAGAGAAGAGAAAAATCCTTAAAAATTTCAGATATACGCAACAAGTTTAAAAATTATCATAACGATTTAACAATATCACTACTTTTTCTCTGTGTAGAAATCGGGGAAAATATTGCATACGAAACTCACTCAATACGAAGGTAACCGATTCCGAATCAACTGTTAACTCAGGTGAATAGGAAAGGAAAATTCTCTGAGAATAATAGGTAGGAAAAATAAATGTTAGATAAAAAAGTTTACATAGAACAAATTGAATTCAATACGCCGTCAAGTCCTGAGTCTGATAGTCGCCGTTTGGCGGCGAAGAGGAAGGGTGGTGGGAAGGGGGGAGCGGGGGCCTACATGAAAAATTCTTCAGTTGATTCGGAAAGGGAAAGTCACGTTCGAGATACCATCGGCTGATCCAAAATAGATATCTCTATCTGTAAAAATCGGTTAAGGAATTTTCATCGGTAAACAGGGTTAGGTCCTACATAGGTCATAAAATCTTGAAATGAAGCAAAATTAACTTTTTTTTTTCAAGTACCCTCCTCGCATCAAGTCTTCATAGAAGTACAGCAATAAAAATGGTAACGCCTCGACAATGCGGCAATTTTACAGCCACAAGTGGTTGCTATGGTAGCGAGAAATGCGCCTTGTAAAAAGCATTTTGGAAACGACCATCACGCAACAAAAAACTCAAAAATAGGGAATCGCCGATTTTATTTTTTGAGATCCAGCCATAGCAAGTTGGCACGTTCTTTATTCGAAACGGGAGGAAATGCAGAGGTCATACAGGAGGACGTGATGAATCGGCGAAGGTTGAAACAGGAAGTTCCACAACACCGAAAAATAACATTAGGTTCGCCGATTGTCATCACAAAAGAAAGTAGGCAAGTGGGTGTCATCGACCTGTCAAAGCTAACGAACCGTTGACTCCTGAAAATTTCTCTGATTTTCGCAAAAATAAAAAAAGACGAGATCTATGGCATTTGACGTGGAAAAAATGTATCCTTCTTATTTTTCATGAAAATCACATTTTCTAGCTCTTGACTAGAAATAAACCGCCCCAAATAGTTTATTGAGTCAAAACTTTGATGAGTTTTCGGCGGACGCACACCAACTCAGTTAACTTAACAGCTGCAGAAAACACCATTTCTTCAAAATATTATGCTTTTTGGAAAGGATACAACTCTCAATCCTCTTTCAACGGGATTGGTGAGAAGCAGACCCCTTGGCCTGTAAACACGTTCGTTTTGCTCTTGAACGAATTTCGATATTTTTCTCAGACACTGGAAAACATTAAATTTTTAAATTATCTCACGGAGCTCAAATAGAAACATCAGAGATTCGACAATTGAAATGAAAAGCTCATATGGTTAATGACTAAAATCCGAAAATTTTTAAAGAAATCATCCACAATATGAACAGCGATTCAATTGCAAAATTCCAGGCACCCAAATTTAAGCATTTATACAAGAAATAACAAATTTGGCAATTCCTGCAACCAACATGACCCTATAAAACGTTGAATGTTGCTGAAATCGAGTAAACTCGTCATCTCAATGAGCTCTCCATTGATTAAAAACTCAAAACATCACATTATAGCCAGATACGACAAAGTATACAGCAAAATAAGGATAAAAATAGGAGGATAAAATATTGGCATTCACAATCAAAAGAATTGAGTAAGTTCGGTACAGTTACCTTTTCATAGTGTGTTTGAGCACAAATGTACATGAGATAGGCAGTGAGACAAGCCATGCAACCCTCACAATAAGTACTACACGTCCCTTTTTCTGCTTCTCGGAAATAAGCATTCAGTTGGCCCACTGTATTGTCAAACGCTTGTCGGTCCAGCTGAAATCGAAAATCAAATTTGAACTACAGATCGATCCTATCGATGACGGTATCGAACATAAATCGGCATAAGAAAATCGACTTCTCACTGAAAAGAGCAGTTTTGCCAACTGAATACAGTTGGATCGTCAAGGGACGCCAGTTCAGTTAAGGCGTTCAATTGACTGGCGCAAGCAAACTGGTTTACCAACTTGACGACACTTGAACCTGGCATTTTATGTCAGAAATGGTTCAGGATGCCAAAGCAATGAACGTTACAACGTCAACTCATTACCATGGCCACTAAGAGGACATCCAGCCATCTTTGAATTGGTGACGCCCTCCTTGAGGTGACATCCAAGCAAACCTAACCTGGGACGAACATTGAGCAACAATTTTGCACCGATCAGGCGGTTTTACTTCACGATTTTGTTCCCCACGCTTTACGATGAGGAAGAAGCTTCTCATCAGTGATAAGTTGTTTTCCGGGACTCATAAGTTCACCCTACGAACGTCTAGCCAGTGCCCAGCACCTAGTTCCTCAGCCCCTCGTTAGAGCGCTGCGCGTCACTCTCCTCGGTGCCAGATGAATCGATTGGAAATATGCGATTGCACAGTAGAAATATGCATTAATATGTGAATTAATTCTTTATTTTGAGTAGACCAAGTGATCCGGTTACTCGCAGCGCTCCAAAAAGAAGGTAACTTGAGGGAAGTAAAAGGTTGAGGGACCAGACGCTGGGCTCCGCTTGACGTTCGTGTTTACCTTTCCTTCAAGCTCAGGCGGGAACAAAGATTGGAATTTTACAGTCGTTCCGTCACTGTAGTCTCGTTGGACGAAAACCTTCATACACAACTGCGTCTGTGTTCCTCTTGGAGCCATATCCATGGGCTGCGTAGTGGAGTTCGCCTAGAATTTGAAATTATTGACATTTTTCTCTCCTCATGCTCACCCCCAAAACACAATATTACAACCAAAGGAGCACAGTACATCCATCCAATAATGTAATATCCAATAATAAGGTAATATTTTGAGACGTCCAATAAAATTTTGAACCATATCGATTGGATTTAGGTCAAGAATGAAGGGAGATAAATGATTGCAACCATTAATGGAGGGAAATGGGACTATGGATTAATTCATAAGTAAGCGTATAAAACTCAATGAAAAGAACAATCGTTTAAGTAGGTAAATATACTTCGTTCATTTGAAGAACGTCACTCATCAGCCTATCGACCCAGTACTTAAGTAGTGCCATACGCTACCCACAACCCTAATTTCACCCTCATCACAGCACCAGCACATTTCTTCTTCAGCCTTTTGCCTGAATAGCCAGAATCACAATTGCTGATGTAAATTGTATAATGAAGTATGGGCTCTCTCACCACAGCTTTTCCAGCTTTCATTGCGAACCCAGAATTATTGGGTCACAGACAGTTTCCAGTCGAATGTCGAAGCCTTAAGTTTCTAGAAGATCCGACCACATCCAAACTTGAAAATACTTTTAGTTTTACATCATGGTGAAGAAAAACTGCACATTTTGGGCCACAAAACATCTAAAGCATTCATTCAGTAGTAAAATCGATATCAATAACCCTAGGAAGAGCACTCAACTGTCCAACTCCAACCTCGAACTCGAGTCCAACCTCCAAGGAACCAACGCAGTGATAATCAGCTAGAAGTCAACTGATAGGGCCACAGAGCACAAAACTATTGGTGCCACCTCACCAAGGTTAG
Organism: Nesidiocoris tenuis; assembly: GCA_036186465.1. Taxonomy (NCBI): domain Eukaryota; kingdom Metazoa; phylum Arthropoda; class Insecta; order Hemiptera; family Miridae; genus Nesidiocoris; species Nesidiocoris tenuis. The sequence goes on along the minus strand of AP028915.1, from coordinate 4,884,701 downwards.
AAATGACAGCACAGCGTCTTTTTTAGCGTTCGCATAATTTAATTTAGAAAAAAATAAAATAAAATAAGTATTACACATCGGTGGAAATCACGATGGAGAGAATATTTGGAAAAGTAACGAGGAAACATGAAAATCTCTCCGATTCAAGACTGTGCTTAGTTTTTCAGCTAATCGTTGATAGGTAGCGCTTGCGTCTCGTTGCTCTAGTGACTAGCTGGGCTGGGAGCTGCCTTCTTGAGGTTGTTTTGTGACGTCACAGCATGGGGCTCCCGACTCCCGAACGACGGCCAGTCGCTTATGAAGTGTGATGGGTGAAATGTGTTTGGGAACATGTCCCCGTTCTTTATTCCGCAATCTTTTCTATTCCTGTTCCGATGCAAACATCGTTGGAAAATCGGTCCGTCAGTAATCGTGACGTGGTTTTGCCTCGCTGCCGTTTTTCTCGAAGAAGTCTCGTCGGTGTCGGTCGGGCCGACGGCACTCGCACTCAACGCACCAGGACAGCCACTGCCTCCAGTCAAGTGCAACGATTTGAAATGTTACAACGGTGACTGTGTCAACGGGACTTGCATTTGCCATGACGGTTGGCGAGGTCCGTCCTGCCAATGGTGCACGGGAAAAGTCAAGTGAGTCTGGGGGAAAACATCGCTGGAATGGGCGATAAGGTCGATAAAAAACAATAATAAAAATTGACCCGCTGGCCCTCCACTCCCTGTCTCGATCATCTCGACTTTCTCAACCTTCCAACTTTCACACTTTGCGACGCCTCTTTTCATCATTTTTACTTACATCTACCTCTGAGGGAGGTGCTTGAGATTTGTTTGCTAATTGAAGAATAGGCTTGCGAGTTTGACTTGAGCCTCTACTCTGCCCTGGATCTTGAACCTTCCTTACTAGACGTCTGACATTTCGTCTACTTGCCCGCAAAGCTCAGTCTTGACCTACTAATATAAGCCAAGACCTTCCTCGCTATCCCAGATTATTTCCTAGTGATGCTCATGCAGTACTTACCAAAATGCTCTTCATTCCAGTACAATGTTCTACTTCAATTGGGTAGTGGGTGGGAGGTACATTACTTTATTTACCTTGCTCACCTAAGATGAAAAATCTTCCCATTGCTAAGGAGTATGGCCAATCTTACATTTGTGATTTGTGGGAAATTTTCACGAAAGTTGAATTTGAACCGTATTCTCGGAACTTAATTTCAATCTTTAAGGAACCCTTGGGGGAGTGATGTTATATCGATACCAGAGAGCAAGAAGGGCGAATCTGCTTTTTTCCTAAATAGCATGTAAGCGATAAGTCGCTTGCCCCTAACGTCGCCTTCATGGTTTATGAGTTGGGATCAGTCGTTCTTAAGAAACATGCATCATTCTGGCCGATGTCTAAATTGGGTTTTATTGGATTATAGAACCCACTTGGTTTGTTTCATGGAGTTCAAGTGAGGAAGAGGTACTGGTAGGGAGGCAGAGATGCCTAACTCATCCAGGAGTCAATCATCAGTAGCTATGCCTATCTAAGTTATGTGGGGCCTTTTTATTTTTGCTGATTCTTTCCGATTGGACCCCACAAATGCTTGCTCCTGGAACAAACCCACAGTTCCTCGCCTGTGCCTCATAATCGGTTAAGCCCCAAAGTAGGGATAGGCACAACAGTGGTTATCAATCAATGCTAAGATGCTCAAAAGATTTTCTTTCCCAATTTCTACGGAATTTCTTTTATGGAAACAGTACAGGGTATCCCTGCGATGATGGGATGCCCCTTTTATTTCCGAACCTGTCTCTTCCTGCTCTCTGTCTTCAAAGACAGACGCCGTTGAAATTGTGGTCCTACTGAGATCCAACTTGGACTGGGCTTGGTGAAATTGGAGCCCGGGTCAAAAGAATTCATCAATCATATCCTCGCACGTACGAAAATTATTTTCATCCTTCAACTACTTTCTCTGTTTGGTGAAGAGTTGAAAAAGCTACAAAAAACCTCTTACGACAAGTCGTCTTGAGTAACCTCCTTTTTTTTGAAAAATAAGAAAGCCCCTTTCCGCGTATTTTTTGTTGTTCAGCAACCAAAAGAAACCGAGCTTAGAAAAATCGGTCAAGCTGACGGAGAATACTTTTAACCGCTAACAAACTGAAAGGGGCAGCATTGCTGTTTGAAGTGCAGAGTACCTGAGCACAGCTATTTTAAAGTCGGTCAACCTGGCTGTCTATCGGTACAGCCGTAATCTCCAGAAAATTGCTTCAAATGTGTCACTTTCTCTTTTGTCAATCAACCCGGGGATTATCCTTTTGAGATGATTCCATAGTCGCATCAATCGCTGCCACGGTTCACATTGAGGTCTGTCTAGCTGGTGAGGTAACTCTTTACCAGATGAACAAAACATCATTAGTGATCCTATTGTTTGCTCGCCAAGCGTAGGCAATTATTCGATTGTGTCAATTTTGAAAGTTCTCCAATCGAATAATTATAGCGATGCCATTCGGTTTATTTTCTACCCAAAAACTACCCTATGCATTCTACGCTGGAATTCGCTGAATAGGAAGGTGCACATTTTTTATTAGTAGGTAGTCAATTAATTTTTTAGTGAATTTTCTCTTGTCAGTTGGAACATGGTTGAAATTAAGAGTAGAACTGAAGTAATATTTCAACCATAATCCACCGACGAGACCACCTTACCTTAAATCTCCATATTATGGAGTTCTTCTCAGTTAGCCGTGTCAATGAACAAATTTTCGAACTTTAAATCTAATAGCAGTCAAAAAAGTCTAACAGAAGTCAAAAAAATACTAGCCAACGGCTTAAAATCAGCTACGGAAACCTTTTTTTGAAAAACATTGATTTTTGAGAATTGCAATTTGTTAATGGTCTAGTAGAAATTTTTTCAAATTAGGTTCGTTCAGACTTTTGTCTCTGAGGTGTACTTATGGATGGATTTCTTCGGCCATAGACCTATTTGTAGAAGCGAGGGCTAAGTTCATAATTAGAGCAAGGTTCGTTATCCAATCGTTAGGTAACAGTCTTGGGGATCGCTAAAGCTCAGTTCACATGGACCGTTTTCTTCTATCGATTCGTGGAAAAATTCTGAACAATTTCTTAAGTCAGTGTCTCGTGCTAATCCGGCGTTAGGTGGTCAGATACGTTGGTAAACGGATTCTGTAAACGAGCAATTCAACTTCTTTATCAATTTAGTAGCAGTTAACGGCAGCGATTTGAACTTTAGTGTTTCAGAATCTTGTCGATACCCATATTTACAGTTTTAAGGAAAATAGTTATAATATATTATAGTGCAATAGGCGTAGAATGGAAGAACGTATGAACTTGGAAGTATACGTGCTGGAAGACGACAGATACGGGGTCGAGTTGGTACAGATTGTGTCTCATGACTGGCCTTCTCTATGGAGAATATCAAGTAGGCTGGTACGTGGGCTTAAATATTCTGCTCCACGCATCACTTGAGAAAATTAATGCAATGGATCTTTGTGATGGCTTCCGTAAGTTGGAGTGCAGTAAGCATCAACACGAGGAACCGGTTCGATTTTCAACTGCATTCATCGCGTCATTTCCTGAGCTCCGAGTGAAGAGCCAAAAAGTTATGGAACATGTACCTACCATGATTTTTGACGCCAGGACAGGAAACATTTTTGTCCCCAGAATCGATTTTGACACCCATCAGACTGCAATGCAACCATTTTCGCCCGAATTCTTTCAGCAGGGAACAAAAAATTGGTTTCTTGAAAATTGAATTGCCAAGAGTGTAAAAGAAGGAGGGAAGGTTTGCCCTCCTAGGAGTAAAGTCACTTTCCCTTTCTCTTCCTAAGTCATCCATAATTTTGAACTTGCTTATTTGAAGTGCAACATCCGCTAGTTGCGATTTCTCCTTTGTACTTGTCACCGGCCTGTAAACGTAGATTGTACTTTTCTACGTAGATAATTTTTGGGTTCGACGGGTCTTAGGATTTTGTCACTATTATGAAAAACTCGAGCTTTCAAAATAAAAGGAATTAAGGACGATAAAAAATTGAAGGTTTTAGACAAAGAATTTTTCGTCGTAACCAAGTTTGCTGTCACATGTGAGAGTTTGAGGCTGATTGCTGATTGACTCAAGGGATTCAATGCTATTGATATATAGACTGTGTCGAAAACTCATCGTTCTCCCTATTCGGGGAGTGCATTTATCACGTCTTACTGCGATCGCCCTTGAATTCATTCTCCTCGATTGACTGGGACTTGGCGTCAGGAATAGTAATGAAGCATATTATGTCGAATTCTTCGTTATACATAATATGTATAATGTGTACTATATTATAGTGTGTACGGAATTAACAGAATCGACCTGTTTTACTGTCCAGTGTTCCAATTTTTTAAATTTTTTAACATAAATTTAAATATTACTATGCGTGAACAAATTTTTGGAATCATATTGCTCTTTCCTCGATTTCTGAGATGACAACTTCGCATGTATTACGGGTATAGAAAAAAATTATTTAAAGTATTACAACAAGATAAATACATTTTGAGGTAAAATTGGGAAAAATGCTATTTCCTGCTTATTCTAAGTGTTTGTCCAATCAGGCCGATGTTAACCGAAATTTTGGTTGCACACAGTAATTTGTGGGCATTTTTAGCGTTTCCTATTTTATCTTATACTGGGCCAGTATTACTGGCCATGGAAATGCACCGATTAGTGTGTTCAAGGTCTCAAAATGTAGGTCTTGGATCGCAGAATATGTTTTAAGTAACGTTAAAAATGGCATACTTGTTGGGTTGGCTTTCTTTGTTCTCATACATCTGTAGTGACAGACTTCGACGACGAGGGAATAAATTTAGTCAAATTCAAATGTCAAGCTAAAATTTTTATTTTCGAAAAATCTAAAAGTAACGGGATTGCTTGAAAAAAAGTTGTCGATGGAGTTTTGTAATTCTACTCATCACATTTGGTCCGAAATTGAGCCTAGTGTGGAAGTAGTGTTTCTTTCCTACTCACCATCAATTTATTTAAACAATTTTATATAATCCAGTATAATATACTGATTTAAACATGATATTTAATATAAAAATTTATAAATATTATTCATCCTTACACTGGCTCGAGAGACACGCCCTTCTCCTGTACTTACCCACCCGATATGGTTATTGTTAAAATGTTCCGATACCGTTGCAGGTTGTCCGGGACAAGCGGATTCATCCACGACGGGATAGGTAACTATTCGATCGACGTAAAATGTTCGTGGCTGATCGACGGAAGTGCGGTTCCCAATTCGACGATCCGCTTGCACATCGAGGAGTTCGCCACCGAGTGCGGATGGGACCATCTGTACATATACGATGGCGATTCCGTGCATTCGCCCCTTCTCGCTGTTTACAGGTATTGACACCTATGAATATTGAATATCAAATTTTGATATTGTCGCCCATATTATCAGAATTGTTCAAGTGTAGCCCTCGTTGAGAATTGAGGCGTTGATAGCCAGAGTGGACCATTCCACACAGGTGTTGAACTGAGAAAATCGCATTTGAAAATTTCGAAAAATTTCTTGAAATTGATTAAGGGCCTTGTTATGGTGTTTTGAAGAAAAAAATACAAGCATTCTTGGGTGAACAGATGACTCATGAACCATAGGGACATTTCTACAAGCCACAAAGTCCACTCTGGCCATCAAAATCGGCGGCCAATTTGCAGACGGACCATTTGAAAAGTTGCGCTCTCTCTTAGCACATTCGAGAACGAGTCAAATTTTAATAATAATTCGATAGATAGAGCAACCACAGACCCATTGCACTGTATAACTCATTTTTGGACAGTTTGTGGAATGGTCCACTCTGGCTATCAACGCCTCAATTGTAAATCCGGCATAAGAGTTTCTTGGCTTTCAACGCAGCTCAAAATAATCTTATCGATGGGTTATCAATATTATTATTACTATAAATATTCATCTTTTTAAGCCTTTGTCCAAAAAATGTATATTTCTTAAATGACTAGCCACTTTTCTATTTTCTACCATTTATCGTGAAGCTCTTCGGTCGCTTTATCGAAATTTGTTTACGTTTCTGAACTGCTTTTAATTCCGCCCTTGAGCTCGAAGCGGTTTTCGATTTCAATGAACAGCTTGACCTCGCTTGTGGACCCCGACCTTCTTCAGGTGTCAGTGTCACACATGGAGATAGAGTCCCTCCTCTTTGCCTAACATCGCGAGATGAGGGTATCTCTGACGATCGCTATCGCTCGCTTGTTTTCAATTCCTCGCAAAATTGTCCCATTTTAATATGTTGCCATTCCATTATACCAATTGGCTAAAAAATGTGGCTCTTCAATATTGAAGACGGTGCTAATGTTAATGATAGAACTAAGACCATAGGCAAAAACGTGAAAACTTATTTTTCCCAATTTTTACCATTTATTTCGTTTTTTTTCGCCATAATTGAAATTGGAAGTTAGCGTTTCAGCCATTTGCTCCTATTATTATGATTTATATTTATTTAAAATTGGATAGTTACCTACTCATTTGGTTTTTATGATTTCCTGTCGAACAGTTTCTATGTGTCGAGGTACTTGATGGGATTTTCTCTCGAGAACCTTTATCAAAAATATGACTTTATCTCTATCTTGCACGAATCAATAATTGTTTTAAGATAATTTTTTCGAGAGCAGGCTAGTCAAACGCCAAATGTACTACGGTAAAATTATTATGTGGTCTAACTTGATAAATTGGAATGAAGTCGCTCAAAGACTAAGCGATAAGTAGGTAAGTAATATGAATGTCCCATTTCCACTCACGCATCGTGTCACTTGAAACCTTGACTTGCTATAAATACACAAAGCAGTAATTACCATTCTATAGATAATTATTTTATTCCGTTCAAATGGTACTTCGGATTAAAACTGATTTTTTGGAACTTTGCGCTTTGAAACACGAACCATCAAATTTCCAGGGGGGTCAATTTTTTGGGAGTATACAATGGTTTATTGTTGAATAATAAAACATCGGTTTTCAACCGCTGTAATAATTAAAGAATGATAAATAGGTAAGTATGTACTTGAACATAGTGTAATGGAAAAATGCCGCCCCCGCCAACAGCATAAACGAAAAGAGCCGACCTCACTCGAGCGAAATACGAGTGGTGGTATTCAAAATTTCCAAGAAAAAAAAACATTCATTCTTCTGAGCTCAGCTCTGTGTTCCGGTTGTGATTTTGTGACTTTACTTTGGTGTTCCAATTTCGAGACAGTTCGACTCGCTATCAATCCAGGTTGTTACGAACCCGAGACAGTCAGTCCCACGGACGGTACAGTTGTGTCGCGGAAGTGGTACAGAGTGTCGTGGCTCGGCGAAGAGTGTCGCGATTTCGCGACAGAGAAGCGGCGACCGCGGCTTAGTGATACCGAGGCCGGGCGGCGGTGTGTCGCGCGTTCAGGACAATTCGTCGCAGAACCTTTCTCTCGCAAATAACAATTTTTCCAAATCTCTCCAACAATTTTCGATTATTCAAATAAAGTTTAATTCATTCAAAGAATCCGGCAGCTACCATTTATTGAATTGATTCAGAACCACATTACAATAGATAACTTTATTAACTTTTCGCTCGAAATAGTCTGATAGGTAATTATGTAATCTTGCGGGTAAGATAATAGGTAAGGTATGCCTCCTTATCTCGCTTTTAGGTAAAAAATTATATTTGCAGTGTTAGGTGAATTGAAAGTGCCGAAATTTAGATGATCATGATTCCATAATACCTGTGAGTATGCAATTTTTAATATCTAAAAAATGTGTTTTTGCGCAATATTTAAATATGTTTGTTATCATTTTCAGCGGGCTAATGTACAAGAAAAATGAGTACAGAATACGCAGAGTGCCTGAAGTGGTCGCTAATTCGGGCTACGCTTTGATCCACTTCTATAGCGATGTCGCCTACAACATGTCCGGTTTCAACATTTCGTACAAGTCAGTATTTTTCGATAGCGTTTTCCTCGAAGATAACCTTTCGCGTTCGGCCATTTTCCTTAAAATTCCGTTTCATAAACTTTATTGGAATTTATTGTAAACCTTCACATGAGATATTTTAAAACAGTTTTTGGTTTCTATCCTTGTTTCGTTTTTCTCTTTTTCTGCTGCATTTGACAGCGTAGGTGGAGTGATTTTTTAGCACCCATTTATAATCCGAAAGAACTGTGTTAGTCATGCTTATCTTTATCAGGACTGAAAGCTAAACTAGACTGGTACTCATAAAAAGCTTTTCTGTTATCAGGCTTATATCGACTGATAGGAATTAATCTCGGTGATTCGTGTAGCTTTGGAGCTACTGTCGGTTACTTTTTGGCAGAGGGCTAAAATCATGGAATTGTAGAATGGTCAAATAACACTAAAACTACCGAATGTCTTATTATGTTAGAGTTACTGTAGGGTTCTTCTGTTGTTATGACGTAACGGGTTCTGGAGGCAGAATGCCTCAGCATATTAAATATGCCGCCAACCCAAGGAACCGGTCCTAATCCGGATGATCGGTTTGGGTTAGCTTTTGCATCCTGGTCCCACCACAACTCCGTGGCCACGTCCGGCTTGCTCCTCAAAAATACTGAATGTCATTTAGTCCATGCTTGAATACACAATCTGAGGGTTGAAGAATAGGGGAAGCTGGTCGGCTGGTAGTCTACTGGTTAAGGCATCCGTTTGCGGAGCAAGGGGTCTCGAGTTCTCATCTTGTATTAGGCGATTAAAATTTTTGCATGATTATCACTTTCTGCCGAAAATCATGTGGTCTTGTGTGGGTATCAGCGCAATTTTTTCATTTTTGACCAGCTTCGTGCTAATCTAACCTCTGGCGTCACAGCTTGGAAAGCGTTCTTAAAGACCGTCGTTCGCTTCTGTTTCCAGGCTTAATTCGTGCCCCAGCAATGATTCGGCGTTCAACTGTTCAGGACACGGAGTTTGCATCGACGGGATTTGCACTTGCGACGCGTTTTTCACTGGTGCAGCGTGCGACACTCCGATTTGCCCGAATAATTGCTCGTTTTCTAACGGATTCTGCAGGCGGGATCAGCATAAATGCGAATGCGATCCCAAATATCGAGGTGAATATTCAATTCGTGTTGTTTGTATTGTTAAATCGACAGTTCGCTTATTCAGTTTTGATGGTATCGATTTTCGTTCAAAAATCGTTTGCCGCTTTCAGGAGACGACTGCTCTCAAGTGGCTCAGGACGGGTATTGGGAAGTTGTGAAGCCCAGAGGAAGCCTCCCCAAAGGTTCAGCATCACATACGGCCGTCGTATGGCGAGATTCGCTTCACATTATCGGCGGAGAGTCGTACAATACGGCCGACATGATTTACACCTACGACTTTACAGGTTGGTGCTCAATTTTTGAATAATAGGGAGTTTTTGGTTACGTGTGTCCGAAATCACGTTAACTAAAGTGAAAAATGGGCCAGTTGAAGTAACAACAAGGAAAACCGAGGCAACAGTCCTGTCAAAGTCTGAAAATCCACTCAAAATTTGCACTCCATGGACTAATTGCTGTATAGTTGGACGAATGAAAGAGAAAAAAAATTGCCTACCTCTCTAGGTTACCAATTCAAAGGTTCGGATACCCTGATCATCACACGTCCGTCTCGAATTGCATCTCTTGGATCAATATCTGCGTTCACGTGATGAACTGTGTATGAATCCTTCTAATGTTGTTGATTCGCTGCTTTGAGCTTAGATTACCCCTTGATTACAAGCTTTTTTATCGTATAATGGTCCGTAAATTTTGGAGTGCAAAAACCCTTTTCACATCCTTTTATGGCATCGTGCTCCACCTACTAAGATTGGTTCGGAATCCACAGAGTTGATATGGTGACAGAGTATGCGTATACCATGGTACATATAGAGTTGAAGTTGCGTGTCCAAAAATTTGGTGCATTTAGAGTCCATAAACTCACTGTATGCTCTTTTCTAACGTACTTCGTATCTCTACGTAATTGACTATTTTATTCGCAGGCAACGTATGGGAAACCTATCACATGGATAGTCGGACAGCTCCGACGCCACGTTACGGACATTCAGCCGTCATATTTGGGGTAAGTTAGAATTTCCATCTTTCTGCAATTAACCGCGTTTCTAACCTGAAACATTTTTTCAAAAATTACACCGTGCAAATTTTGAACATTTTAGGATAAAATCTACATTTACGGAGGCGTCAAAACAGGCGGTTCAGTTTGCAATGAGCTGTGGGCGTTTGACGTCAGTGCCAAATCCTGGGAAAACATTACTGTCCGAGCTGAACCGTGCAACGTCACTTCTCTTTGTGGTAATTTTTTCATTGACAATATTTTCACTCATTCATTTTACTTCAATAATAACTGCAAAATAAATTAAAAACCTTTTGTGATTTTGAGAAAAATTGAAACTAAATTAGAGGTCCAGAAAAAGGTCTTTACTCTTTTATGATCTTATTCTAAATCGTCAATGTCGGAAAAAGTTTCTGATCGTTCAACGTAAATTTTAATATTTTCCAGGCCCCCTGAAGTCAGCAGGCCATACGGCTACTTTGGTTCCGAGTAAGAAAAGCGTCGAGCGAATGGTCGTAATCTTCGGCCACTCGCCGACTTACGGCTATTTGAACACTGTCCAAGAATACCATTTTGGTGAGAAACTGTGTAAACCTGTCGTCATTTTCGTGTGTTTTTAGCAGATTCCACTCACTCAGATCATCAAACTCATTAAAACTTGATTTTCTAAATTGTGCCCTATGAAATTTCAGGTACGAGAGAGTGGAGCATTGTTAAAACGCGGGGGTTTCCAGTCAAAGCCGGTTACGGCCATTCCAGTGCCTGGGATCCCTTAACCGAACGAATTTACGTCTACGGAGGTTACATATCTGAATCGCCTGCTACTCCGCTTCTGTCGAATCGACTTTACGCTTATGCTCCTGATACTTACACCTGGTCAGTATCGCTCAAATTTTTTATCCAGACAGCAGTTTTTTGCCTGAAATTTTGGTAGAATGTCTCGGTTTCGGGTCTGTGGAAAAAACCGAACACTTATTACAGTACAACAATTTTCTCTACATTAATTTCCTTCTTCAGGACTTTGCTGTCGTCAGGAACTTCTGCCAGGTTCCTGCACACGGCAACCTTCGTCAATGGTCTGATGATCGTGTTCGGCGGCAATACGCATAACGACACTTCGCAGTCGCAAGGTGCAAAATGCTATTCGTCCGAAGTTTTGGCGTATGACGTCATGTGCGACTCGTGGCATCATGTTCCTGTGAGTGGACGAATCGTTCTTTCTCATGTACTCATGATTTTCAAGATTCCTAGCCAAAATTTTAGTTTAAGGAGGGAAATTTTAGGGTTCGATTCCCTGTCGACTAAAAGTTTTTTGCCCGTCTTTCTAACTGAATTTTCTTCTCAGTCAATTATCGAGGGGGGGGTAGGGGGTTTTTACTTTCAAGAAGTCTGTCTCCCGATTTGACATCTCATTGGCTGCAATTTTTACGCTAAAAAATTTTTTGTGACCCCAAGTGAAAGTACAATTTTTCTGCCGCAAAGATTTTCTGTTGTTTTCGACCTTGTCCCAGTAAAATTGCCCTGGGTTCCTTACATTTTGGAATAATTAGGGCCGCTTTATCAATTGTCAGTTATCCAAAAACTGATAGCTGATCTCTTGGCCACTAATTTCAGGGTGATTTTTGGGTGGATGTGCATAGGCTGTGTCTCCGAGAAATTTGTGAACTGACAATTGATAAAGCGGCCCTTACTATAACAAGAATACCGTCGGTTAGGCCGAAATCTATAACCTTGGGTATTCTGAGCTTGCTCTAAAATTTAAGGCACTTATGGCCATTTTACTGGTACAAAATCGAAAAAGCAAGCAAAATCATTGAGGCAAAAAACCCTTCTTTGGTACTTGAAACTGAAATTATTATTGCCTGAAATTCTGATCTCATCTCATTTTTTGGGCGATTGATATGGCTGAAATTACGTAAACGAAAATCCCATTTTGAATCCATCCCCTAAAACTCGCCCCTATTTTTACAGGTTCCTAGCAGTTTGCGAGCTGATCTCCCTCGTTTTGGCCATTCAGCCGTCACCTTCTCCAACTCCTTGTACATTTACGGCGGCTTCGATGGTCAAATGCTGAACGATTTGCTGAAGTAAGCAACTCTGAATAAAACCTGATGATATTGGTTTTTGCAATTTTCGCGAGAGTGTTTTCTTTTGCCCGATGATTTACCTGCTATTTGTACTCTTAACACAGATATACGGCCGGCACCTGCTACAATGGTTCTCTGTACACGAAATGCCTCCACGAGAGACCTGGTATGAAATGCCTGTGGGAACGGGAAACCGGAAAATGTGTGTCCATTTACGAAATCAAAAAAGACATTATCAGGCAACCTGAGCTCGACATGGACGAAGAATATTACATGTAAGCTTCATAAACAATTCAAAGATTTCTGGAAATTTTGAAATACATTTCTTGAGCTATTTTAATCATCTCCCTTTTATTTTTTACCAATATCAGTGGGTTCTGCTTAGCCGATTTTAACTTTTTCAAGTTCTGCAGATTCCTCAGAACGCTTGGCAGATCTTTCACGCTTTCAAAATCGACCTTATAGCTTTTTGTACATATTTGCAGGAAATGCCTGGAAGGCGGACGATCGTCTGTCATGGCAAACATCGTTGCCTGCAGCCAGCTGAGCAACTGCAATTCCTGCGTCCACACGTCTCTTGGCTGCGGTTGGTGTCCGCAAAGCAACAGCTGCATGCACGATCACGTCTGCAAGGCGCCGGTGGAATCGGGAGGTTTCACTTCTTTCAGGGTTAGTAGTTGGAGAATCGTTACTGATAAGTTCATAATACGAGCCGGCTTTTTGGGATGAAGTTCGAGGGGGAGTGTGTGTTTTCGTACACTTTTGAACGTTTTTCTTTCATGTTACAGGCCATTACGAGTGCAACCGAATGTCCGCCCGATGATGTTTCAAGTTGCAAAGCGCATCATAGCTGTCAAACGTGCACTGTGCATCCCGATTGCCACTGGACGAGTCTAGACCAGTGCACCTCGAACACGACCGCCTTGGATTCGCCAGAGGTAACGTAGTTCATACGTCAGCGAAGCTATCCTGTAGGAGAACTTCGTGCAGTAAATTCGCTCGATCTGTTCCCCAGGCGACTATCGTGACGACTTGCGGCCCCAGCTGCAGCGAGTGGACCAGCTGCTTGAACTGCACCCAGCAAGAGTGCATCTGGTGCCACAATGAGCAGCGGTGCGTTGATAAGACCGCCTATACCGCGTCATTCCCTTACGGCCAGTGCCGCGAATGGTCGACTCAACGGCAACGCTGCCCTCTCACTCCAGGTCTGTCGCAACTTTAGCAGATTTTATTATATTTCAGGAAATTTGCAAAAACTGTCAAATTGTGTCAAAAATTTACGCATCAAAATATGGAAATATTTTGTGTGACCTATGCATCACTGGTTTTTCAGGCGAATCAGCTTGCCAGTCGCATAAATGGTGCAGCGAGTGCCGAGATGCGCCCGAATGCGGTTGGTGCGACGACGGCACTGGAACTGGTCAGTAATTTTACAGTAACTGTCAATATGAAATCTTCGTCATTGATTTCTCATTACCGCTAACGATTTCCTCCATTCAACAGGCAAAGGTATCTGCTTACCTGGCGGGAATCAACCGAACCTGGAACAATGTCCGTCGAATTTATGGCACTTCACGCACTGCCCAAGTACGTTATTCGTTTGAAATCAAGTTAGATGCTTGTGCGCCTGCGTGCAATTCCTTTTTCGAGCTTTATTCTCAAAAATTAATCAATTGCAGGTTGTCAGTGCAACGGTCACAGTACATGCGCCAACAATTCTTCCGTGTGCATTCAACCGTGCGCCAACCTGACGCAAGGCGAACACTGCGACACCTGCATGCCTGGCTTTTACGGTTCGCCTGTCAACGGTGGCAATTGCACTCGTAAGTATTGTAACTAGAGGAGGTATGGATTTGAAATTATCATTATTCCCTCCCCAAGGTTGGCCAGGGGAGCTTTGACTTTTTTGATGTCCCTAATATCGCATTTTTTCCAAGTCGAATTGATAATTTTCCAAAACAAATTGAGGATGTTAATTCCAAAAGGTACTAAACGCCATTTTTTTCGAAATCAAGATGAGACTTTCCTGGGGGTTTTGGGGGGGAGTTTTACGCAAAAATAAACCCATTTCCAAGATAAAATCACTCTATCCTCATTAAAATGAAGAGTGAAATCTCATTTTCATTTCAAAAGGTACTATATCCAGGCCCTTGGGGCTGCTACAAAATGTTCATTTCAAAAAGTACTTTATCCAGTATTAAACAGTCTTCGCGATGGACGTTTAAAACCAAAAAGTACTATATCCACAAAATACACCTATATACAGCTCTGCCTTCACTTTTTCAGAGATTTTAGTTGTTTTTCAATAGTATTGTGGTTTTGCTGCCATCGTTGACACATATTCGATGTTTGGGGAAGTAGAATAACCTGTTAAAACCCTCGCAAAGGCCCGGGTAACCAGTATTTTAAGTTGTTAAGCTTACGTATTCCGCGTCCGCCGAAGCCACTAGTTTTTCCAGTTTTTCACTTTTTCATCGAGTCTACCGGGAATTTTTTTTACTTAAACTTTTTCCTGAAACATGTTTCAACCACCCGAGGTGGGTTCCGAGCCGGAAGGAAGTGGCGGCGATCGCTGGCGACCGTCCAATGTCGACGAGCTCCCCGCTCAAAAAGTACCATAACCCGGCATGTTAATTTCAAAAAGTACTGATGGGTAATGAAGTCGAAATAAACGATTTCGGAAATGAATTTTATATTTCGCTCGAGAAGCAGAGAGAGATCAAATTAGGATATTATCCACGTGAATACCGAATGAAAAGAAAAAAAGTTATCTTCTGATAAGGCTGAGGCAAAGCAGCAGGTGTACAAAGGAAATAGGGAATTCTCCCCGCCAAATCCCTACATTTGCACATTACTCATATGAGCAGTGCTGCCCCACAAAGAGGGAAAAATACCTGAAAAGGGAAATAAGGTTCACGAAATCCCAACAAGTACTTGAACCAGTTTTCATTTCAAAAAGTACTATATCCCGGCATGTTAATTTCAAAAAGTACTATAAACCAGTTTTCATTTCAAAAAGTACTATATCCAAAAATTCCAATTTTCAGATTGCTGTAAAAATTATTCTCTGCAGTTTATAATTTCCAAACTTTTCCCAACAATTTTGAAGATGATTTACTAATATTTGGCAAAAAAATCTAGACCGGAAACGTGTTCTGACGGGTACTAGCAGTTTTCCTCGTTTTTCTCAAAACTTGTCAGAGTGGATATAGTACCTTTTGGAATTAACATCCTCAATTGAGAATTTTTCCTCAATTGCTTAGGAAAATAATCTATATGTTTATTAAAATCCTCGGCTCGCAAATGATATATTTACCAAGAAACGGTGCTCTGGACCAGTTCGTTTTTTTTGGTCTATCAATTTTTTATGGCTTTATTGTTCAGCTTGCGAATGTAACAATCACGGCACCCAATGCCAACCGGATACCGGCAAGTGCTACTGCACTACCAAAGGAATTATCGGTGAGCACTGCGAAAAGTGCGACACGGCGAATCATTACCAAGGCGATCCAACCAATAACGGGTCGTGTTTTTGTAAGTTTTCTCATCCCTTACAACCGAAATTGTATTTTGCTTTATGTTTCCTTTCACAATCAAAATAATCTATCGAATTATTAATTTTTTACAGATGACTTGACTATTGACTATCAATTTACGTTTAATTTATCCAAAAAAGACGACCGCCATTACACGCAGATCAATTTTAAAAACAGTCCCCCCAAACCGGACATTGATGCTGATTTCTCGATAACATGTTCGGTCATGGCCAAAATGAACATAACAATGAAATCAGGTATGTACCTAATGCACCTGGTCATCATTATAAAAATTGCCCTGGAGTTGACGGCTGGTAATTCATCAAAAAATATGGCGATTCCTCCTTTCCAGTGAATCAACCGGAAAAACCGTTGTTCATGAACCACAATTGTTCCAACTTCAAAGCCAGATTCTACAAGAATGAATACAATTTTGGAGCAATGGACAACGTTTCACTGACTACGTTTTACGTCTACGTTTACGACTTTCAACCTCCACTGTGGATACAAATTTCTTTTTCCCAGTATCCCAAGCTCAATCTTCAACAATTTTTCATCACTTTTTCATCGTAAGTGCCTCCGCTTAATGCCATCCTATGATGAAGGTTTCGTTTCGGTTTGCCCAATGTTCTGGGGCATAGAACTGATGATTTTGGAAATTAAAATTTCCTTTTTTCTATCAAGTATATTTTTCTCAGTATTTGAGAAATTCCTGAAACGATGACTTGAAATTCAAAAGTGGTTTAATAACCAAAAAGGCTTTTACCTGTTTTTTTTTTTTTAATTTTTATTTTGCGATGGGAAACTATTTTAATGACTTTGTGCAATAAATGAGTGGTATTGATATGCTAGGTAAATCATTCCTTGTGGTAGTGATCGATTAATTAGTTTTGATAATTAATTTTGATGTTTTGATTTCAGGTGCTTCCTTCTGCTTCTTCTGGTTGCCGCCGTTTTGTGGAAAATCAAACAGAAATACGATCTTTACAGAAGGCGGCAGGTACACCATCGTTTGTAAATTTTATCTCCATAAAAATCTAATTAAACTTTTCTAAGGACAGTTCATTATTTTAAATTTCATTTTCAACAGAGGCTGTTCGTAGAAATGGAGCAGATGGCGAGTCGCCCTTTTTCGCAAGTTTTAGTGGAAATAGAGAAACGAGCCTCTGCTATGAACACTCCTACGAGCCCTACACTGAAGAAAAAAGTAAGCTCGTCGATTCATATAGTTTTTAATTGATCATTTTTGAACTTCGATGGAATTTTGACAAATTTTTGAATCCTGTCCCGCAGCAGGAATGCCCGAGTCCCATCGCCCTCGAACCCTGCGATGGAAATCGAGCTGCGGTACTTTCCTTACTAGTCAGGATGCCCACTGGTGGTGGACAGTATACTCCCCAAGGTCAATCGGGTAAGTTACAAAATTGATATCCCCCACCACGAAAATTTCTTGGATCAATCAAAACGTGAAGCATAAATTAGATTATGTGGGAAAAATTGGAAAAATTTCCACACTTCAGTTTGTTGATTGTAGCGCTAGTAACTTTGTAGAACTCTACGTTATAGGATTGAATGACTTTCTATATTCCTACTTCCTAGCCTTTTTCCAATTTAGCGTACCTAGTTATTGTAGTTTTTCAAATTATGACTATTAAATTTTGTATTAGGAAAAGTTTTTCAATTGTAGGATTTTCAAATTATAGCTCGGTTTCTTAATAATTGATAGTACGAACACCAACACACAACAATCACAACATCGATAGGTGCACTTCATCGCCCGATTAACTTATTTTTTATCTCCCCAGCCGGACTAGCCATAGCTTCGGCGCTAGTGACGTTGGGCAATCCTCGCAAAGTGTCAATTGAGACTGTCAAAGGCGAAGTGAAGGGTAAATCGCGAAAGACTGTGTCCAGCCAGCATCCGGACTCGTGCATTTAACGCTGCGTCGCCAACATGTTGAGCATGTGCAACACGCGCGCGTCCATGTGAACCGCTCCCGTTCCTTGTCGAAGGGGGAAATGTCGGCGGGGGAAGTTCAGCCAAGTCGGCCGGACTTGCGGCGATGCTTCGCGAAGAATAAATATCGTCCGATGAAATTTATATCGTTTTCTAGTTCTCGGCATGCCAGCAATTGCGCAGTGACGTCGTCTATAAAAGGGAATTTCCCCCTGAACGTTATACTATCTGTTGAACTAGGACTGATCACCCGTGCGATGCCAGCGGGAATTTCTGTTCTGCGGCGTGCGCGTTTTTCTATTACTTTTGACCTGGCAAGCTCCGCAAAATGACGATAGCTGACGTTTCACAATCATTTTTCCAGCAGGATGTTCCTTGGTTTTATGGATTTTTATCTTTTTTTTTAAGGCGTAGAGTTTTTGCAAGACACTTGCATCCTTTGTAGGTGGAACGCCTTCTTAGCGTTTAATAACCTTTTTTAACCGACTTTTTTCACCGGAAAATGCACCTTGTCAAGTTGCAGAAATGGCGTACGAATCTTGACAAAACTCTCTAATGATATGCTCTCAGAACAAAATTCTAGTCTTACCGTCTGTATCGAGTCGTGGTGACATCACTGCCGAATCACGTCACTCATTTCCGCTATCGTCATTTTGTTTTTAGTTTAGGCGTTTATAATTTTTCACTGCCATTTTCAAATTCCTCTTGTCTTCTTCGTTTGAAATTGAATTTCAATCGTCAAAGAGAGTGTGTATATTTTTTTCTAATTTATTAGGTCGACTGTATTTTCTATTTTCGATCCGTTTCTTCATTGTATATAAACGTTTTTGTAGTCTTCCACCTTCGTACGATTTTTTGCTGCGAGGAGTGTCGTACGAGGCTAATGCGTTTTTCATCGTGCAGTGGTGTACCTAATCAGGTAATTACCTACCTGGCAAGTTTGATAGTTTTCGCGGTACCTATCTGAAGATTTTATCAAAAATATTCCAACAGCTTCGGAGGTATTTTGTTTTCATATTGTCGACAAAGTCGTATAATAGGAACAATTTTATCATCTAGATTCGTACGAACAAGTTGTATTACCTAAACTTGTTCGAAGCTCTTTGACAACCCGGCCTTGCATGAACCTGCCATACGACCTGGGCTTTTTGGGCTTATGGTACTATGGTCTTCTACTGAGCTGTCATACGACCTGGGCCCATAACAACCCATAGCTTTCTCGAAATTATAACCATTATTGGTCACTCGAATCCTCAAATTAATTAACTATCGCAATTAACCTCGTTTAACTCAAGCTAAGTGATTCCACAAGTCTTGTGTAAACCGAAATCTTTTTCTGAAACCGTCTTCCGCAAGTATTTGTACGCAGATCAGGAATCGACGCTGTCCTACTTCCACAATTATCTCCGCGTTCACGCATTATGCCTGTCGTACACTCCTCCATTCACATTATCGCTTTTTTACGTTATTTTGTACGAGAAATTCCATAAATTGACAACTGGAACGTATAGCGCATGACCTGCAATTGTGTGACGTGAAAATGTCTGTCCCGACAAAATGGATTCGATGTGATAATTATTTTTAAGTAGTTAATTTATAGTCTTAGCTAAAAGTAAGTGGAAAAAAAGGAACAAAAAGTAACGCAAAATGACCCACACTGTACGACTATTTAGGCGGTAACTTAATTTTAATTTGATCCAAATGTGTGCTTATGCGGTTTTGTTGACGTACATGTGCAAAACCAAATCCCCCTTCGAATTTGGCGTTGATTGTCAGTTCGGTAGTAACAAACCAGGGTAGAGGTGTAATTGTAGCTGAGCGGAAGTTGTTGTAAATTGAGATGGATTGGATGAGTTTGCCACAATCAAGAATGAGAAATATTCGTCACAAATTGAACCCTAAATCGTCTGAACAAAATCAATAAAACTTGCTCAGCCGACGCATGCGCAGTATGGTGCTTTATCAAGGCGGTGCAGGGTTGTTGTTAGGATTCGAACTAAGATTTGTTTTACATAAAATTCCGTACTTACGATTGTTAAAAATGCTGTCATTTTTTTTGGTTTTTTTCTTGGAGAGTTGATTTGAAGGAAAAATGGAATTATCAAAATTCGTTCAGTATTTTCGAAGTGGTTCGAGAAAAACTAAATGTGGTTTCTTGTTTTTCTAGTACAACTTTAAATCCACCCCTTCTCAGTTTGGACCAAAAAATTTTTTTTACAATTTTCATTGGATTTTTCAAAAAATTGACTTAAGCCTGAATCAGAGTTCAGACCTTTCCCCTCCCCATCACACAGACTGTCTGGACAGTCCGATTCTTTGATAATTTGAACGTGCGAATTTATTGATAATTTTGTCCAAGAAACAAGGTTCCATTGATAATCAATAACAAACATTGATGCAGGTGCGCAAAAGTGAACATATTCCTAGGATCAGCCTACCAAAGAATAGGATCTGTGTGTCTGTTCATGGGGTGGGAGGAGAACGGTCTGAAGCCTGATAAAGGATTTGGAGATGTATCAAAACATCCCGCACAGCTGCAATTTATATCCTACTGCACCTGCACAGGATCGCATCGTCTGACGATGGTTAATTTACCAGATCATACCAGATAGGTGCATGATAATTATGCAACATTCCATTAGGTGACATGGCTATTTTGCAAAGTCGGCCACTCACTATCCGATTTCCTTTCCGTTTGAGGTGGGATGAACACTTGAGTGGAAACGCCAATAAAATGTATTTGGTTCAACGCCGGCGCCACCTCGGCCAATCACCACAATGCGTTTGCTTACCCCCTCCACCAGCAATCGGATAGTGTGTGGCCGACTTGAGCCCATGGTTTTACCAGGTTGACTCAAGTCCGGATGGCCGTCCTATTTTTAACTGAAGCCAGTGAATTCAACCATACAGTTGGGCTAACTTCTCCCCGAAAGTGCAACGTCATGTCTTTTATCGTTCTTTACTAATTTAATTTACGAATTCACTTGTTGGTCTACTGGCGCCAGCTCACTTGTTGACTGGACTGTGTCAACCTGGGGTCAATGCTGCACGAACAAAGTGACAATAGGTTAATATTTATGTATAGAACAATTAAAATTAAAATTCGTTGTTTTCACATAACTTTCGTAACCCCCCATTTTTGGGAGGACATGAGGATTTTTCCAATGACGACTACCTGACCGGTTTCTAAATTGCAATAATTTGTTCAGACATTTTCAACTAAAAGGCATGCGTATCTAGTAATAATGTTGGCGTTTTTATATTGTATGCCACCTACCTATAATTTTGGCGTATTCAAATAGGTATTTAAAGGGGCACGAAGCAAATCGAGCTACAATGGGTCCGATTCATTTAATGGCGTCCACTTTATCATTGTAGTGTAAACATGAAGCGGTTTTTCATAATGACAATGCGAATTTGTACAAGATGTTACGAAACTAACAATTTTCATTTTCCTCGCTAGCGTTTCAAAAGACGGACAATTAGTTCTTCGGGCCAAGTAAAATTGGTGCAATTTATTGCATGGGGGTCGACTAATATATTTCCATAAAAACTTAACACGATTGAAGATTGGTGCATTGCAGTGTTGAAAATCCTATTATCGTTTAGGAAGTTTCTGTTTCTACTGGACGTATCGCAAAGCTGCAACAGGGGTGAGGGTTTCTGCGCATGTCAATCTGAATTTAGAAGTGACAGTCCCGAGTCCCAATTTAGTACAAACTCAAATCCCGACTATATCGCTACAGCTTTGGTACAGTACCATTATAGAATGCTGCAGTCTTGAGACGGGACCGCTTTTATTGGTGTTCTGGTGATTCAATGGCGACTCGATTCTTGGATGGCAGTTTTCAAAAACAAAAGTGGCAGTTTGGAGCCGCTCATTGCTGTAGTGCGAAGCGTCCACATGTTTTTGATTTCGACTATGTGGCGATACTGTAGTACAATTGTTTCGACCTCGATACTGCTCTCATCTCTTACGCAGACATAAAACTCGGATAAGCAATTAAAATAGACCGTTTCCAGGTTCATAACAAAATTTTGGTTAACCTTACTGACGACAATGACCCTATTAACAAACAAAACGTTGATGAGCCCTTCACCATTAATGGCTGTCCATCATCTGACTGAAATTTTGACAGTTGTTGATCGACGGCGTCATGTATCGGCCTATATTATTGCCAAAATACCCAAAAAAAAAGACAGAATATTATGGAGCTTTGGTTTTATACGAATTTTCCCCCTTCATTTGGATTTTCCCTTGGGGTTTTGCGGCGTTGTAATCCAAATATTTGAGCAATGGCCTAATGAATTGACAATCAGTCGAGATACGGCCGATCGATGAGAAGAACTGAGCAAACGCCTTGGTTTTTGGATGTACGTGTGTATCTACCATAATGCCCTTCCTTACTTTGGGATTTAGTTGGTTTATTGATTTATATGAAGAAGGAAAGATCAGGGTAGGAACACTAATAATTCAATATCGCTGTTGATTGAGAACTATTTTCTTTCCCTGCTTCCCTCCTCGTTATCCGGATCCTGTCTTTCTCATTTACGTACTGCATTATCTTGAGTCGCATTTTGTTATTCAGATTTTGTACCCACGTAAATAGTTGGACGTAGGGATTTTTCAAGCGGCTACCATAACTCCTTATTTTTTTGTTGTAATAAATTCACGCTCATTCTTAGTTTAAGGGCAAGGAGATAACTGCTAGAATATGTCTGCGAGGCTTTTCTATTGTTTGACCAATTTGATGAATTTGTCCATTTGTAAATTTCGACAGTCTGACAGGTTTTTATGGACTTATATGTATTTTTTTGGCATGTTTTAACGCGTCGGGCGAATGTGTGCGAAGCGGGCAGTGTTGTTTGAAGTTTTTCATGACTAGGTTGAGTGACAATTTTTTCGTACGAATAAACTGTAAATATTTCTTATTTATTTTTTACTAGTAAGTATTGTGATAGAGCAAGCATTGATTTTACTAACGAGTTTCGGTTGATCGTAAAAGCTGAGCAAGCGCTGATTCATGATTGATGTTCAACGGACATGAAACGTAATCTCCATCATAGCTTGGATGCCATGTCAATCTTACGTTCTGTCGCTCGTCGGTTTACGTATCAAACCGGATAGTTAATTCCAAATTTTCTACCACCAAACTTCTCTTGTGTACGGAGCCTATTGATAACAAAAATGGAAAATCTAGTCTCGGAGGGCTCATTTTGTATTGAAATTATAAAAAGATGCGAACCCGTTTTTTGTAGCAGATCCTCACTTAATTTGTTATTGTTCATAATTATATTTATTAGTTCTTATTATTTTATAATAAATTTAATGTCGAACCTACTCTTGTGTAGATATTTTTTGCTTCCATTTGTATCGAAGGAATATTTTTAATTTCTGCGTACTTACCATATCTACGGAGTAACCTTCCTTAAAAACGTATTCAAAAAAGAGGATAAAATCTAAAACAGACTTATCAGGCAGATAGTTCAAAGACTGATAGTCGGGATTCATTTATTGCCACGAGCCATTTCAAAATTATCGTACAAAAATAAATAACCACCGTTGGCCGAGATATTTGGTACTTTGGTTTTCACGTAAAAAAGTTCGTTTGATCATAATTATCACCATTTTATCTCATATAGGGAACCAAAACGCCGTCGGGCTGTGAGGAAGAATGTCTTTGGAAAGCTCTTGAGGTTTGAACTGGAATGGTTTCCGAAGAGGTTTCTTGGAGGAGGCCGCGTTTTGCGGTGGAGGTGCCGCAATTTGCGCAGCCGGCGCGGCGACTTGCGGCGCGGCTTGAGGAGCGGCTGCGCCGTTTTGCGGAGTTGGCGCGGCGACTTGGGGGGTTGAGGTGCCGATTTGTGGAAGCTTCGTTTGTCGGCCGCGGCTCGGAGGTGGCGCTAGTGCCGTGTCTTTATTCTGTGGGGGCGAAGCAAAAAAAACTATAATGCATTTTTTCTCAATGAATCGGATAAATATGGATCTTCTGGGTTGTATAATGTATTCATATAATGAACACCAAACCTTTGATCATCATTCATAATAGTGAAATTATTCGGAATGGTTGGTCAAACATTGGACTCAACAACTAGACTGCCTGGAATCCAATCAATCAATTCTGGCTATCAATGTTTAGACTCGACTTTCGTTGGTGGCTAAAAATCTTGGAATAGGTAAGCCCTAGCAGTGAGTTCACCAATTCAGTTTATTCGTTGAATAAACATTACTTAACATTACTTAACATTACTTACTCCGATTAAGTAGTTTCTTGGAACTGTAGACTGAATTTCTGTGTCAAGGTACATGAAAAATTTTATTCGGAGAATTATGGATATTCATTGAGGGCCAGTTTATTGAAAAAATGTATCTATCCGATTTCCAAAGAAGCACCCGACACCTATTACCCATGGACATTAAAATTGGTGTAAACACCACCGTGGTGAAGTTTTCCTCAAGCTTCCTTGCATATCGGATTGATAATTTTGGTCAATAAACCGGCCTTGATAAACTGAATTGATGAACCCACCCTTAATAAAGTAGTAGGTCCGTATCTCTACACAGTAAAATATAAATGGATTTTTTCTCTACAAAGCAAGCATCCCCCTCTACAGGAAAACGGGTTTCTGGTAAATAGGGATAGTTCCAGTTATGGAGATGGCTGGATTAGATTTCGTGGCCAACATTCGTCAGTTCTCCACTGATCGCCACTAAATTTCCAAGTTTTTTCGAATTTAATATTTCAACTACCCATTATCCTCACTCACTGTTCGATAAGCGTTAGCTGTTTTGCCCCGTTCTGCTGTCTTCGGCGGGGGTGGTCGATCCTTGGCGTTGGTGAGGCCCCTGGAAATCGGCGGTTGCCTTGGTGAACCAGGGGCTGGTCCTTTGACATAGACGGGCTCCAAGACATCGTAAGTCTTCTGGCGAAGGAGCGGACGCCCGTGGGGTCGCGAGATGTCTGGCAGAGGCGAGTATTTTGAAAATTTGTCTTTGGTCATCGCTTTCCGCCCGTCCGCTTCTCTGGAAAGGATGTAAACATTTATTATATTTCTCATCATCTGGAGTCAGACACTTTCAAGCGCCTTTTTACCCCTTATACTCAGCCCAGAAAAAATGTCATAAGCATTTTCATGTCTTAAAAGTCTCAAACGCCGAAAAAATTCGTTGCTGACAGAAAACATTTTGCTCACGACTGATGAAGTGTATAAAATAATTACTTGCAACATAATTCATTTCAGAGCGTAATTACAATAAGCCATTTTAGGGGAATACGAACTTTGGCTGGTTCCTTTTCTGCGCCCATTGCTCCCACCAGGAAAGCCAACTTTTCATGCTGCTGATTTGGTAGGTACCACGATATTTCAATGTCACATGTTAGATTGATCTGTTTTATCCGTATTAAAATTACTCTTTCAATTTCCGCGCTCAAGAAGGTATCCACGTAATTTAATGTTCGTTCTTTATTTTAATCATGATTGATTCTAAACGATAAACGCTCGAATCCAATTCAAAATTGAACTTTGGTATAGGACACTGCTCATTTCCGCCGTGCTGATCGCGTTTGTTTGTCGTAACTTATACAAGGCAACGCCGACTGGTTTGACAAAGGGATATTAGCTTTTTAAGGGAAAGGGGGGTCCCATCCGGGGGTTGGATCGATAAAATCACTCGGACAATCGTAAAGATGCACCTCGTGACGGCCATTCAACATCAGCCACTGCCCGACGCAACCCAAGTTAATTATCGGACCAATTTAAAAAACGCTGCTAAGTAGATAAGTGATATGGGTACTTTATTTTTCGGGGCATCGAAGAAAATAAATTTCAAAGGAGTAGGGAGGATTATCATCATATTATTGGCACCACCCTCCAACGTATTTTTTATCTTTCCCGGAGAACACAGAAATCGGCATTAAATGCAAATTTTGCATTGTCATTAAGGCAGGTTCACCGTAAATGGTTAGTTATAGGTAATAATTTACCTTGCTCGGCTGAGGTCTAAAATGCGAACACTTACATGTGGTATTGGAACATTTCCTGAACTCTACTTTTCCGTTATAATGGATAATCGGCTAATTTGATCCTGACTTTTCACCCCGGGGAATAAAACCCCCGGCCCCTTCCTTGTGCTTAACAAAAACGGCGTATATGGTTACGTGGTATGGCTACGAGGAGCTACGTTTTTGAAAACTCAGGAGCTAAATGTAGTAGCACGTCTATGTTGCATAATATGCATATTTTCTTATTATGAAAACATCGGGGAGTTTCACCGTTATAACATTTTTAATGAAAAATGTGGTGATATGGGTTATTTTGTCCGCGTGGTGGGTTAGGCGTGGGCATTCTTCAGTCATCTGTCACAAGTGTTGCTGAAGTGTGTTTTTTCTTTAAATTGGTGTATGGTCCGGATTTTTGCACAACAATGATGAGATCTTAGGATGATAAAAATATGTTTGGCTTTTATTCAAGTAGGCACGTAAAACGGTAAAATATAGCGAAAAATAGCTAGGTAAGTGCTTACTTTTAATTTATTATATTATCCAAGCGATCAATATACAGCATTGCAAGCATTTTTACAGCTCTACCGTGACAAATTTTTCCTTTTGGCACCAAAAATGTTTTTTCCTTCTTCGTTTTGAAACCGTAAAGCAAGATGAACTATTATCTTCCTACCCCTTCATCAAATTTCAATATTTTGGGCACCCCTTGCCTGGGGCGATGATGTGGTTGGTGGAGTCGATACCGAAACATCTCTATATGACGCCATACAGACCTGTTCGCAAAGGGAAATGGCGAAAGGGTTCGTAGGGAAAACACCTCCTCTACAAAGACCACCACTCGTCAACAAGCAAATTTTAAAAATCCAGAAAAGGAAAAATTTCGGTAGGTACCTACGTATATGTGTAAAATATAAATGAAATGGTTTAGTGCCTGTTTCTAATTTTGAGAACGTGTAATCTATCGAGCTCTAGTGCTGTCCCGTCTCGGTCTTGCCTCAGACTCTTAGCCAACTGTTGCGCTTCGGCGGCGCCGAAACGACGGACGGCTTGCGTTGGCATCGGCACCACTGACGTCAACGGCGTCGTCGGCGCCGGCACCCCGCTCGGTGTCCTGCAGTTTCGGACAGGTCGGCTCGGCGTCGTTTCTTGTCTGCAATGAACAAATTTCAACTTCTTGAGATTTCAGGATTTAAAGCAGATAGGCTTTTGCCGGATTGGTCGAAATCAAAGCGTACCATGCCCTCGAGTTATACTTCTGAAAAATTTCAATTTGCAGCACACATTTGCGTTGAATCTGTTGGAAAAACCAGTGGTGCGTAGATACTTATAAACACACACAGTATAATATTAGTAATACTAATTTAGTATACACACAATACCTACTTTTAAATATAGATACGTACATTTTTGAACCAAAGCAATTTGATTTTGACTGATTTGTAGGATACAAAGACCAAAATGCCTAAAAACACACTTTTTCGAATTTCAAAACGATTCCAATATAGGTAGATACCTATACTTATTCCGTAATATGGAATTACTAATAGAATCAGTCACCCTTCTGGCGCAATCGATAGTCCACGTCGTTTTTCAACTTTCCAAAATCTTTGGATAAGCCGATGTACGTTAGATGAGCTTAATTTTGTTTTTTGTTTTTTTGATTATAATCAATACGAACATGTTTGTATAAATTGTAATGCATAAACTACTGAATAATGTTTGTTAATAATAATTTTAATGGGTAATTGATAATCATCAAATAATTTACAGGACGAAGATCCCAAACCCCCCCTCCCTCAGCAAAAAAAAGTATAGAAAAATATGGTTTTCCTGAAAAAAATTATATGGTGAAAATAAGTAGGTACTAAGTAGTGAATAAAGTAGAATGAAGAAAACCATATCTTCTGTAATACTTAGTACTAAGTATTACAGGAAATGGTTTTCTTCATTCTCTCCGATATAGAGGATTGCTCTGGTTTGGTCCTTATCCGGTCCGATGCCCTTGGGCAATATTACAGTCTATTAACCTCCATGATAGGTAGGTAACTTACGATTTGGGAACGAAGCGAGAGACCCTGCTAACAAAGCGTGGCGTACTTGGGCGAAACAAATATCCGCAGGATGGGCATTTATGCATGTTGGCGTTGATGGTAACATTTATCTACAGTGCTCTTATATACACGGATACGGGTTTATTCCATCCTTCAAAAATGTTCAGGAAATTGTTATGGGTGAATTCGTTCTCAAAATTTACGATTTGACTTGTGGGACCGGCACAGTTTCCCCAGCAAAAGCTTCAACGAAACTGAAAAGAGCGACTATGTGTAAAGAGGGTAAGGCCTTGAGGCCAAAGACTCCTATACCTACTATAGCAACAAAAGACTACGACCATTGTAGGGCTGTAAAGATAGATGTATCGAAGCTTTTCACAATAGAAGTAGTTCATTGGGAAAGTCAATGATACGTACACTTGATAATCTTGCGATACCTAACTTGCGCGTGCTCAGGACATTGTAGGGATTTGAAGTGAGCATTCGTATTTTTTATTAATGCAAAGCATTCCCTGAATTAGCGTTCTACTCGTATGGAAAAGTATACCGAGTAGCGTACTTTTACTCGAATGTTTTTTTGTCCAAAGTTGAATAGTAAAATATAATACAGGGAAAAGTGGGAAAATGAGTATTTTCGAATAAAATATAAATCCGACAAAAATATTAATAAGATACTTAGTTGGCAAATAATACGAGTTGGGTACGTCTCCGGTGTTGGATTATTACGAACAAGAATATTTGGGTTGAAGTCCGTGAGTGCGTAACCATTGGGTCTTGGGGTCAATTATACATGGTCATGCTGCCCATTACCATTTTCTTGTAAAAACCGATACCCGAGGTTCTGTTATACGTCCTTGGCCTACTCAGGGATGACAGAAAGTAAACAATCTGGCTATGCAAATGGTTCAATAAGAGCGAACTTGACCGCCCCCACAGGTGGTCGTTTCTAAGGAAGCCAGCGGTGATGGGATTCTTGACCTTAACGGTGGTCATCGCACGTAATAATACCTTCCGATTTCAAGGTGAAAATACCCTGAAACGACTGAAATTTATTAGGGTGAAAGCCCGACTCAATAATCTTTCCTTGCAGGTAGGTATCTGGATTAGCTCAAATAAGCATGGATAGCATGAAGAGCACCCAAAATCGGGCACGCTTTGGGGATGCAAGCACCCACCTTCTATCGCCAAAAATGCAGAATCTACGGCATCCCTTCCTCGATTTGAGACTATTATTATCGGAAAATGTTTGACTCGTTAAGTTACTCGTTAGTAATTTAACGAGTCAGCATAATATTTTGGTGGAAGTGGGCCTTGGAGTAAAATTGCATAGTTTTTTGAAGGTTCTAAGTAGATTTTTCTGGAAGAAAAATGTCTTACTCGGCTTCCATGATTAGATCTGGCTGCTAGAACGCTGCCACCCCACCCATACCCTTCAGCCCACACGGGGAAATAGGAACCTACCTATTTCCTATTAACAAATTGTGGGAAGAAAAGTTGCCATGTTCGAATCGGATACCTGCAACACGAATCAAATACCTGCAACGAGGAAGCTCTGTCAGCTTGACTAGCTAACCAACAGCTAACTTACCCGATTCTCGACTCAGCTGTCGATGGAGCTGCTGGGGCAATCCGTTTTCTTGGTCGGCAGACGGCCAACAGGGTCCCCATAGCGGCCCCTGCGTCTCCACCGCCGCATTTCTCTTGCTCCAGCAGATCTGTCCATATGCCAGCACAACAACCCAATCGACAATACGGAATCAGTGCAGGGCTGGTATTGTGATAATAGGTTCACGTCATTTTCTCAAAATATCGATTCGTTTGGAGTGTCTTGTAACACTATTAAGCCACCTGTTCTCATCATGAAGCTCGTTTTCCCCTCGTCCTTATGCTTGCTTGAAAGATCAAGTGCAGTTCCAAAATAGTGCTATCCATCTCGTAAAACCGAATTTTGTGATTGAGCCAGTAAATGACGACTTTACAGCTCAATCCAAGAGGCAGTAAGTGTTGTGCTCTTTGGATATGTATGTACGTCTATATTACTAACCAAGTGCAGTGTGTGCAAATTATTAAAGTTAGGTTTTATTTTATTTTACTGTACACGGTTGAACCTAATCTTGCTGGAGCTCAATTTCTCTTAGCTCATCATAATGTGCTCTCATCCCTTCGTACCAAGTTTGTAGAGCTAGTAGTTTTACAAAAAATATTCTGCCTATTTGCACTGTTCAGAACATTTTTTCGTTTCCCTTCCTCCTGAGCCGGTAATATTGAACGGGAAATCAAGGTAGGTAAATTTCAATTATAATCTGGGGGAAAAAATTACAGAAAGTACTTACTGTAGATGAACCTAGTTTCGATCAGAACAATCGTCGGTATTTAAACCAAGGACTCTGAATGACTATGAATTGCAAGGAGTATATCGACGGCGAAGTGGTGAGATCTCGTATCTCCATTTTGTTAAGACCGCCACTGTTCCTATGACACCCTATGTAACCACATTGAATTTCCATGACATCTCTAATGTGCACGTGCAAGTACGAAATTGGAGATACGGGGTTTCAATTCTTCCCCGTCGATATTCAAAATTATCTCTACACTGCTCACTGCTGGGGCTTCATACACCACTTTTACCTTGGAAAAGTGACATCATTTCGTCGATATCTTCATTGTAAAATTTGAAGTACAAACTTAGTACATACATTTCAGAGCTGTGGTGAACGCCTCAGTGTAAAGTGCCTCAGCTGCTAATGCGGGAGGCGGTAAAAAGGGCGATAACCCTATTTCATATTAGCAATAATCCAACTTCGCGAATATCCTCATCGCGGTAGGCCACCTAATCCGAATAAGAAGGTGGAAGACCAAGAACTGAAGACCTGACACCGCCAGACACAAGCAGGGTGGTTTCTTGCGCTGGGGAGGGACTGGCTGTCTGTCCTCGCTGTTGCCACTGCCTGGCGGAGGGGCGAAGCTAATCAATCTGAAAGGGCCCACCTGGCCGACAACTATGGCAACATAAACAATCACGTGTAGCCCAGGCGATGGCTGCAGAGAGGGAAAGCGAAGATGATAGTTGTACCAAGATTAAGTACAGAATGATTGCTCTCATTGGGATGCGTGGGAAAAAGTAGAAAATTTTCGGGATTCAAAGTTTTCAGGGTCTTTGAAATCAGACTAGGTAAAAATGATGCATATAACAAGAATTAGGGCCGCTTTATCAATTGTCAGTTATCCAAAAACTGATAGCTAATCTCTTGGCTAGAAATTTCTCGGAGACACAGACTATGCGCATCCACCCAAAAATCACCCTGAAATTAGTGATTTTGATATATTGAAATTTTCACGGTATCAGGAGCATAAGTCTCTAATCTGATGATTCTTGGCATCAGATTTGGTCTCTCCCTCAACTCCCAACCTTATTATTCAATTGTGACGACGCAATAATGCTACGCGGTAATGCAGAATTGTTGGTAATTGCTGGGATTTTCCGAATCCCGAAGCAAATAATAAACATTTCATTATTTGAACAATGTTTCAATATTTAATATCACACCTTACGGCCCACGATCCAAAAACAAAAAAAAAATTGATGCCATAGGAAGATTTTTTTAGGTTCTGACTGGGGAAATGATCCACCGAATCGCTAGTAGCGGGAAACTTTCAAATAGCAGAAGCCCAAGCGTGGCAAATTAGTTAGTCCCGAAGCAAAGTAGGTACGTAGGCCGTCTATAAAGACTTTCGTGAATGATAACTCGGAGTCTCACCCTGCCCAAATGCATTGCGAAAATGACCCAGGTATGCACAGAAAAAAATGTTAAATAGCGATCCTATTTCGAAAAAGGTCAATTATCTGATTGTTTTGATGAAAAGTGAAGCCTTGCCTAATTTTTACTTCCATCTTCCGTATTGAGTTACAGGCAGGTATCACGGTTTTCGTTCAAAATTGAATAACGGATCGGAGGTTCGGAAATAATCTTCACAGAAATCACTCGGCATCAGAAAGATCCAACTCGCCGGCTTGGGATGAAGGTGGTCGCTTGTAGTGAAGGCGATTACCCAACGCGGTAATGTTGAGCGAAAGCGAAACGCCTAGTACCTGGCAGTTCAATAGCGACGACTGCAGCAACACAGATTACAGTTGCTGGATGAGAGGGGGGGGGGGAGATTCTTACAGCTGGGAGGAAAACTTTTTGCACCGTCATATACCTAGGTAGGTATTCAGTTTTTCTGAACGTTGAGCGGGACCTGTCAAGACATGTTGTGCACGTTTTTCATATGAACACTACATTTACTACATTTATTTTTTGACTTTCATTTTCAAGAAATTCGGAGAATATTAATTATCGAAGATTGTGTCTTAATATTGATTTATTTATAACAACTTTTTAATGAGCTGAATTCGAACGAACGAGGAGATTTCAGCGAAACTATCAAACATGACATTGAAAGGGTCAGAGTACCGTCCTTCCTTAAATTGATCTTCAATACCATGAAACATTTTATTATTTCAGAAAAACCTGGTCATTGTTATGCAGCAGATTATTTATGTGAGAAACTTCCATTTGAGCAGGAATATGTCATTAACAAAACGTAGATTAAAAGCATGCGAACCTGTTTGGCATCATGTAGTCAACTAGGAAGTAGGTACATTATGGAACAAACGGTCGAATAGTGACCACTGTACAATTTTCTGGACTACATTGCGCAAGTGTATTCCTAGACAGCCTTCGAGTAACAAAACGAATATTATTAGCTCCGCTCTGATAATTGACGGCATCCTTGTTACGTTGGGAGCTTCATGAAACGATTCCATCTAGAATACGATTGTCCATCTACGCCACCTACCTACGTGTAGTAACTCATAATCGGAGATCAACCTAACACGGTAGAGACCGTTTGATTCAAATAACCTGATTGGAACTGATCGATTTAACTAGCCAGTAATAGTCGTCGCGAAGGATACAGGTATTGAGACTGAGTATATACATGTATAGAAAATTAGGTTGGTAGGTAAGTATTACAATATCAATGCCTTACTGTAAGATTCGTATTTGAAACACAATACTGACCGAAATACTTATTTTCTAAACAATGTGCACCTAATAGTTCCCAAAATAAATTTCCTCTAAAATACGTTTCTCTGGAATGCATAAGTTTTGCTCTTTATGTATCTCCCTTTATATAAATATTTGAGCCCCCCCCAACAAGCTTTCGGCATTGACTGCATGATCCCAGAGTGTCCGAGGCCGAAGGGTTAAGGCGTCTGCCACATAGTCAAACTCGCAATGAAACGGAAACTCAAACCAGGGCCGTCCAGAGGGGGGGGCAGGGGGGGCAAAATCCCCGGGGCCCGGGGCCCAAGGGGGCCCGGGCCCGCCCGTGGGCCTTTTACGTACTAATATGCAAATTAGAAAAAATGCTTTTATTGACCGGGGGGGGGGGGCCCGGTCGAGTCTTTATCCCCGGGGCCCGGCTTGGCTCTGGACGGCCCTGACTCAAACTCATAATCAAACCCGAAGGCAAACTCACAATGGAAAAGAAACTCAAACTCATAATGAAACTCGAAGTCAAACTCACACTGGAACACTAACTCAAACTCATAATCAAACTCGAAGTCAAACTCATAGTAATGAAAAAGAAACTCAAACATGAATTCAACCTCACAATGAAACAGAAACTCAAACCCATAGCCAAACTCGAAGTCAAACTCATAATGAAAAACAAACTCAAACTCATAATCAAACTCGAAGTCAAACTCACAATGGAACACTAACTCAAACTCGTAATCGAAATCCAAGTCAAACTCACAATGGAACCGAAACTCAAACTCATAATCAAACTCAAAGTCAACCCATAATGAACAAGAAACACAAACTCATAGTCAAACTAGAAGTCAAACTCACAATGGAACAGTAACTCATAATCGAAATCGAAATAAAACTCACAATGAAACAGAAACTCAAACTCGAAGTCAAACTCATAATGTAAAAGAAACTCAAACTTGAAGTCAATCCCACAATGAAACAGAAACTCAAACTCAAAGTCAAACTCACAATGAAACAGGAAATCAAACTCATAATTGAACTAAAAGTCCAACTCACAATGAAACAGAAACTCAAACATGAATTCAACCTCACAATGAAACCGAAACTCAAACTCATAGTCAAACTCGAAGTCAAACTCATAATGAAAAAGAAACTCAAACGCATGATCAAACTCACAATGAAACAGTAACTCAAACTCATAATCGAAATCGACGTCCAACTCACAATAAAACAGATCTCAATCTCCAAGTCAAACTCACAATGAAAAAGAAACTCAAACTTGAAGTCAATCTCACAATGAAACCGAAACTCAAACTCAAAGTCAAACTCACAATGGAAGAGAAACTAAAACTTGAAGTCAAACTAACAATGAAACAGAAACTCAAACTTATAATCAAACTTGAAGTCAAACTCACGAGGCAAGTGAAACTCTGCCGAGTGAGTTTCTGTTTTATTGTGAGTTTGAGTTTCACTTGCATTGTGAGTTTGACTTCGATTTCGATTATGAGTTTGAGTTAATGTTTCATTGTGAGTTTGACTTCGAGTTTGATTATAAGTTTGAGTTTCTGTTTCATTGTGAGTTCGACTTCGTGTTTGACTTCGAGTTTGAGTTTCTGTTTCATTGTGAGTTTGATTTCGATTTCGATTATGAGTTACTGTTCCATTGTGAGTTTGACTTCTAGTTTGACTATGAGTTTGAGTTTCTTTTTCGTTATGAGTTTGACTTCGAGTTTGATTATGAGTTTGAGTTTCTGTTTCATTGTGAGTTTGACTTCGATTTCGATTACGAGTTTGAGTTAGTGTTCCATTGTGAGTTTGACTTCGAGTTTGACTATGAGTTTGAGTTTCTTTTTCATTATGAGTTTGACTTCGAGTTTGATCATGAGTTTGAGTTTCTGTTTCATTGTGAGTTGGACTTTTAGTTCAATTATGAGTTTGATTTCCTGTTTCATTGTGAGTTTGACTTTGAGTTTGAGTTTCTGTTTCATTGTGAGTTTTATTTCGATTTCGATTATGAGTTACTGTTCCATTGTGAGTTTGACTTCGAGTTTGATTATGAGTTTGAGTTTCTGTTTCATTGTGAGTTTGACTTCGATTTCGATTATGAGTTACTGTTCCATTGTGAGTTTGACTTGGATTTCGATTCATAATAAAAACATTATATGTGAGAATCCTTTTGGGCAGCATATGATGACAGAAATAGATGTACCGGGCTTCAAGTTTCAATGTCACAATCGCGTGACTCGATGGGAATAATGACAATGAAGATGACAACGTACATGGCACACACGGTAGGTATTGATTGATATGGAGTTGAACCATCGATCATGACCCTGAGGTAGGTAACAATAGCCATCAGTTACGATATCGCGATTATCAATTTTAAAGCTAGTACATTATCCTTTAAGCTTAGGTAGCCATCAGTTGGTACTGCTAACCTAAGCAAGCTAACTTAGCCCTAAGATAGGCTCAAGTTCAAGTAGTAATCAGTTGCTAGACTTATCCATGGACGCTCCCCTTACCAAATTTCCAAGAAATTTTCTGTACGACGGTAATTGAAAGTATGACCTAGGTAAAATGTAGTGCAAGCGTACATGGATAAATCTGGCTTTAAATTAATTGAAATATCCAATGACTTTTAGTATCATTCAAAAATCAGCGCAGCAGAAAGCTAATCTGATAATGCTCGACAACATTAAATGTGTTAGAAATTGTGTTAGAAATTAGATCTTTGGGAATTAGAGGGTAGAAATTAGATAGTAAGATGTTAAAAAATTGTGTTAGAAATTTTCTAATTAGCGGTCTCACGGCCTGCGGTGTTTGAAGGTTCTATTGCCCAATCCAGAGATTACAAAGATCCCACATGAGGTCGGCAAGATTTCACGCACGCACAATTCTGTACTCGTGAACACGAAATTGTGTTTTGTCTACCAACATTCGGATCCGGTGACGAATTGGCCACTTGAAGATAAACAGACCGTGTTGAAACAGAATGAATTTCACTGGGCACAAACAAATTTTGCAGGATAACATCCCCAGTGCGGCTCCAGCAAAATGAAAACGAACTTGACTTATGATAAATAGTGTGATCGTAGTTCTAAAATAAAAATATGGGTATGAATTGAATAATCGCAATTTCAATTGTGGTTTTCACTACAGAAGATAGCAATGGTTAAAAAAAGCGAATTTGTTAACAGAGATGTATGTGAGAATAATAATATTGAATATCGCCCAACATCGATTCTTGTTTGTCATATCATATTAGTCATTTTCTGTGAACAATGCGGACTTAGAGCTGGTTTATTGAGAAAATTGATCTATCCGATATCCAAGGAAGTTTCAGATAAACCACGGTGGCATTAACATCACATTTTAATGTAAAAATCTAATTTTAATGGTTACAGGGTGCTTCTTTGGATATAGGATATAATTTTGTCAATAAACAGGTCCTCAGTCGCAGAATTCATGATAATTGGGTTTGGATCATTGTTTGCTAACTGAGGTAGAACAAATATCCATAATAATCCATACCTGTTCATCCTGAATGTGCATGAAATATGATTAAAAAGTGCTCACCCTTTGAGATAAACAAGCGATGTATGGTCAGTCCGCCAAGCTCTGCCCATCTTCGATGAAGATCCAAAATGTTTTTCGGGTATAACGACTTACTGAAAATGCATTCACTCCCGCAGTGTCTCGACTCGAATATAAGGCTAGACTAGATTTACAAAACCACGGTGCAGAACAGGCAGTGATGGGAGGAAGAGCCGTCTCGCACTCGCAGTCACTCCGGCCCACAAGTGGCCAGAACGTGGGAGTCGCCAGGATTCTTCTGACGGTCCCGGCAATCGTGAAACTTGTAACTGAGTCACTCGGACCTCGTCAAACCAAAAGGAACGCCTCGTATTTTATCTGATTTTACCGTTAATAATTGCAGCACATTGCCCAACTCATACATTGCACCAGTCATGCAATAAAATGATTTTTCGCTCCAGGCAGCGGCGGATACAGGAATCATATTTGGGGGGGGGGGGGCAAGACGACCAGTAAACTATAAATCTAAACCGAAATTTTATTCAGCAATGTGTTAAGTGTATTGCTGGACATGAATGTAATGTTACAGGATTTCCTCCAGAGATTTTGTTCTTATAAAACTCTTTTTCATTTTATCTCGAATCACGATTACGCCATTTATATACTTCAGAATTATGAGCACCAAGACTGTTTCTATTGCGCACTTACTCGCAGAAAATGTATTGAATTCTTTATTGGGAAAGCTTTTTCCAGCATTTCCAGATTAATTCTCCTTTCACGGCACTAGTTTCGAACCAATTAATGCTTGTCCCCATTTTCTCATTCACACATTACACTGCTTAAACGTATTATGTATGTTCTCCAAAGTTTTACATCATTCTCGATATTTGAGTTTGGGGCTTGGAGATGGTGTTTTGGACACACAGCAGTAAATCCAAGTTTAATTTATTTTTCCCATTTCCACGCAAGAGGGAAGTCGGCCATGCATCCTGGCAGAGTCCCTTCTTTTGTCCGTTGGCTTCTTCCACTCTTACATTCTCATTTTTAATTATTAACATAATTCCATGCAGTGGCGATACACCGAATCGGTCCCATTCTATTTTGAATGAAATAATATGATAAGCTTTAGCTGAAAAATTAGTTAGGTATTGGGATAACTTATTGATCGTTTGACCTCTGCATTTTTGAGCTTATTTTTTTATTATTATTATTACCTATTGTTATTATTATTATTATTATTATTTTTTGAGGCTTTGAAGGCTTTGATTTCTTGCGATCCTCCTTGTGCATGGGTACTTGATTTTTCCCTCAAAAGAAGGAATGCAATCGAAGAGATCTAAGATTCAGAACATCAGCCCCTACGACATGCGATCTAGGCAGTAACTTTTAGCCATCAACTCTCATGAGCTTTGCGCGAGTGCCTATGGTATTCAGCATCAGGGGCCTATAGAAATTTCAGAACTGGAATCACCATGACTTTCTTCACTAAAAATTCAAAATCTAAATAGGAGTTTGTTGGAATGAATCCAAATATTTCTCCAGTAGGAATCAAAATACAATAAATCGCCGTAAGAATTGCCTGCATATTATTCATCAAACTCAGTTGGTGCAAATATTAGGTCCTAAACAGAATATCGAAAATTTCTACTTCACTCTTGGGATACCTACCTTGTAGTATGTGATACCACTTCTGAAATGTTTTAGCCTTGTGAGCTGATTTTATGAACTATTTCGACCCAGAAACATCGTGATTGCCATAAAAATGCCACATGAATCGGATTGAAACCTATGACGTTTTGGCGCTTCCTGGCCAAGTCTTACGATAGACTCTACCATCAACTATAAATACCCCTTCTCTATCTGTTCATCTTCTGCCCTCTTCATCTTGCTCTATGACTCCTCCCTAATATCGGATTTGCCTCCCATTATTCAAGCTCGACTTCCCATTAGGCGTCTGCTCTCTCCTCATGAATTCGTTGCTTCAAGACAATTCCCTCACCATGAGGCCACGTGATATCCAGTCTTGGAAGATTGCCGATCCTCATCAAACTAATGAATCCGAACTCCTTTCCATAAATTGCAATTACGAGCTCCCCTGGAAATCCTGAGGTTCCTTACAGTCAAAATACTTCCCGGCAGCACCGTCTTCGAATTATGCCTAGTATTTTCCTCCACTCGAATAATGATCAATTTTCAATTTACGGCGAATGCAATCGATTGGAGTCTCGTGTATCGGGGGTTATCTGCAACAATTATGGTCGTAATCCGAGTCCGAAGTAGTTGCAAGTCATTATAGAGCATGAAAGTCAACGACTCGATAATTTCGTTTTGACAAACGCACAAAAAATAAAAATAAGAAGAAAATTAGGATGGAAAACGCGAAGAAGATAATTTTGATGCATGATTTTTGAACCCAAGGAGAAGGCACTAGTGACTCGTATGTGCAACAAAACTTCCGTGCTTCGATACTCGAATAGTTAAATTGATTTTCGGGATTGATGCATTTCATGAATGCTAGATGAATGATTATTTCGATATTTCTCCAAATTGATGAATTCATTCTCACGAATTGATGATTTTATTCATTCATTGTTATCAAATGATGGTTTCATGAATTGGTTTTTGAATCAATTTCAACGCCTTTGGAATCGCCGAGCTTTTTGAATCAACATTTTAGACGCGAATGAAGGAAACAAGTACTTTTGGGTTTTCTTTTGATTGCGTCCAAACTACAGAACCGATTTTTACGGCTCAACTCTTGGGATTCAGGCCCTTGCGACCTGGTGGTTGGTATTGACGTGTACTTGGTTTGAGTGGTTGTCGATTCTTTCAGAGAGAGGAGTCAATATTCGGAGAACGAAAATAATACGGGCAGCCTGCACGAAAAGCGTAGAGAGCCAGAAAGCTGCCAGATGTCAAGGAGGAAGTTGACGCATTGAAAGTTTCCCTGTAAATCTGTTTCGCGATCGTTCAAAGAGAAAATGAGACAATCAACTTTTTTCGCTGTCCAATCCGAGGGAAAAAAGTTGGCCGTTCCCGTCAAAGAGTAGTCATTCCTTGCTGTATAAATACGCAACAGTACATCCGTTCAGCGGACATTTCAGCATCAGTACAAGTCTCTCCCATTGCCTAGGGGCTGTTTACTAACTCGGGGATCAAAACCAGAGCATAGTCGATTCTTTCAGCCTTAAGCTATGGTCCGGTTCGAATTTTTTTTTCTTCAATTTTTTTCAGCATTTTTTGCAAGCGATCAGAAAACTGTTCTTCTATTTTTCGACGATTTCCACCCCATCCTGACGAATGAGCCATGTGCCCGGCAGTGTGCCCTCGGGCATATTTGATATGTCAGCAAGGAGTATGCCAACGCATATCAAACAACCGCACTGGATTTTCGTTAAATATTTATTTCCCTTTAGGGTGTCTGTAGATTTTAGAGAGGAAATATAGAAGAAACGAGCTGTAGGACGCCATGTTACGTGTTCACTTGCCACCTACCAAAAAATATTGCTCTAGGCCGTCCAGCTGAATGCTCCAACTGCAGAGGATGCGCTGCTGGCTGCAGTCGACTTTAGTGATCCGTTCGCTAGCCAGAAAAATACCTTTTACATTCCAACCGTGGATGATGATGAACAAAAGTGTGAAAATTTTTCGCAGATGTGACATAGTTTCAAGAAAATCAGAGTTTTATATTGAGGCGTTTGGTAAACGAGATAGTTTAGGATTTGCAGAAGGTGTTGTAAATTCGTAGAGTCCTATTTCTTTTGCTGCCTGCTGAGGGTGCTGAGATGCGCCGTGACTGACTAATATTGTACGTGTTGAGTGGGCAGGCACTTTCTGGAAAATTTCAGAGTTGTCGCGCTTTTTCATTTTTTGCTCCACCTGGAACTCGTTGGCACAATTCTTCCAGCCAAACAGCACAAAGCCATATCAATTCATCTGATCCTGTTAAAGGGTAACAAGTTTGGCAGGGGGGAAACTCAATTTTGTTCCCAGAAGAGCAGCCCGTAAAACAGAAGTAGTTAATGAAACGGTCCCAAGGCCACGGTGATGAAATGGTCTTCCTCGGACCATGGCCATTGTACTTGGCCTGAGGGACCAGCTCTCCTCCCGTAGATGGTGATCCGATACAAAAGTCACCATATCCCGACAAATGAACCGGTGTTGTCGGCTCGATTGTCTACTCTCAATGAAAGTTAATTATTTCTATCATGTACCTCGGTTGTGGGTTTTACTTTTGCCGAGTGCTTTTTTTTCGGCTGTTCCAACTTCGTTTCCCGTTGGTCGGCAGGAGACAAGAGCCCCGGTATTAATTCGAAGCGGTCACGGAGCTCTGAACAGTTCCACCTGAAATGGGCGTCCCGTGGGATCTGCTAAGGCCTGAAATAGGGAACCTATAGTTTTTTTCTGCGGGATTTTTTCCCCAACAAGTGCAAAGTTGGAGGGATGAAATTAAAACCGTACAGGCTGAACAGAGGAGACTTTGGCGGAAGGGAAAAAATTCAAATCACCTGATCGATATCAATACGAGGGCACTCAATAGCTAGGGGCGCAGTAAAAAAGGGAGAGCTGCTTCTGCTGTTGGCGATATCCGCTAGGGTCTCCTCGTATCGGTCACCAGTCGTACAATAGAAATACCCGAGCACGGATACTAACCGAAAGATGTAAAAATCTAAAAAAATCCGTTATTTTAAAAAATTTAAGTTTTTAAATTATTAGATTTTTTTTCAAAATATACCCCCTTGAACTATAAAAATTCCTACACTCAGGCTCCTGAAACAACCCTTTTCTAATTCGAGGGGGTTTTTCTGATCTCGTTTCGCTATCTAATTTTTGAATTCACCTATGCAAATCAATTTAGGGACAGTTGTTTCCATTCTTAGCGGAGGCGGAATTTCCACTAAACCACTTGGCTCATTCAATGGCGGAAATGTATATTTTCACTTCGTGTTCTCTTTTGGCCGTCGTACCGACTCTGATCTCGGGAGAAGGAAAAACAAAATTACTAATCAGGCCAACGGTCAAAAGGTTAACAAACGCGTTTTTCGCTTTTGAACGACGTATTCTCTGTTTTCACTAGAATCCGTCGAAGTGTGTCGAGAAGGGTTAAATATATTTTCCCTCGTTTTTTTATTGTTAAAAGAACAGGTAATAGGAAACGAGAAGTGGGGGAATAGGGGGAGGGGACTTTTCCATTGGTCTACGTGCAAACGGGTGACTCTTTTTAAAAGTGATTTCTGTTTGCCAGTGACAGCTGCATGCCCTCAACTACGGTTCAATCAAAATATTAAATTAACTCTTGTCCGAGGGAGACCTCTACAGATTTTTTCTCTAACCCACGCGCATTTTTTGTTGCTGTTTTTTCGTGTCTGCAAGTGCCGGGGAACGTAATCTAAACACCGAGGCTCCAGCGACATTTTGCCCGAAAAGAAAATACTTTTTATATAAGGGTTCCAGCGGATTTTTTTCACCCTACCCCCCACCCGTATATGTACATCTATTCTCGAATATATTTCGCCTTTTTTCAAACCGTTTCTACCTTATGCTCTTTCCGCGGCTCCCGTTCTCATTGGCTTTCTCTTTGTTGAATTGGATTTACAATTACTTTGTTGGCAGGTAATCAGAGAACCCACTCAACTTAGAATTTTTTCGGATTCCACGGCTTTGCGCTTTGCTATTACTCCAATTTTTTCTGTTCTCTTGTTTTATTATTTTCCGCTCGTGTATCCTCTTGTGCTCTGAACATAAAAGAATTGGGCGCTCGCCATTGCTTTAATCACATTCGTTTATTCTTTTGCCTCTGTTCCCCGCCCTGCTTTTTCGCGCAATCTCAATGCGCAATTTTTCATCCGCAGCAAAATACGCCCCGAGGTCGAGGATGAACCCGTTCAAAGGTTTATGGCTTGTCTTTGAAATTTAATCGCAATCTCCGAAAACATTTTTTTTTTCTTTTTCTGCTATGGAAGAGAGCACTAATCTACCGTCGAATCATTTGCCGAGAAGTGGCCGTTCGCGATTCTATTATTGTTGCTTTTGAAACGTAAAACTAAAAAAGGGCTCATACCTCTGCGAGAAATATTACCGAAAAGTCATTCTTCCTTCTGCGGAGGTTTCAATTTTAACGGTAGCTGAAAGGGGTGGGTAGTTTTTTGTTGATTTGCCACAACCTCAATCTCGATTTTTGAGAGGGTGTTGAAGGGTTTGGAGCCTCATTAACTATCATTGGAAAGTGGTATTGGCTAAACTGTCGATTATCTAGGAATTGATTATCTAGAAAAAATAAAAGGATAAATTTGATCTCGAAGTTCTAAGTTGATTACATAAATTTTTTTTCTCTAGTAAAAGTGCTTACCCTTAGCTTTCTCGACTTTGAATTACTACATGGGCCGATGAGAAGAGTTGTTTACATACGCTTGCAAAGAGAACGCG
Organism: Nesidiocoris tenuis; assembly: GCA_036186465.1. NCBI lineage: Eukaryota > Metazoa > Arthropoda > Insecta > Hemiptera > Miridae > Nesidiocoris > Nesidiocoris tenuis. The sequence goes on along the minus strand of AP028915.1, from coordinate 4,842,025 downwards.
TAGTAAGGAATGACCGAGTTACAACACCAGCTAAGCATAAACTGGGAGGGGTCACCATTACTGCGTACTGACATGTTTACGTCGTTGACTTGAATTCAGATGTAAAAGTCCGGTAGCTCGGCAGATCTGAGGATCTACGAGAGGTATTTTCAAGACAACAATGGCTAATTGTATTTACAACCGTTGCGATGCCAGGCCGACGTTGATTGAGACGCCAACGAAGAAGGAAAGTCGAGCAGTGTTCACACGAAAGACACTTCGCATCTTGCGACTTCCATAAACAATAGAATCTATTAATATGTAAATATCTGATACTACACCGTGGACGTTGTCGCCCGCGAATTGATATTGAATGATAATAATAAATAAATTTATTCGTGGGTGTATCTCAAACAGCATGTTTTCATATTATTTTTTTAGCTTTCCATGTTTCCATGTCCGTAGTTTAACTTTCCATGTTTCCATGTCCAAGTTTAGCTTTCCATGTCCATAGATTAGCTTTCCATTGTATGGTTTTGTGTATTACAGCCTCCGCATCGACCGATTAGCCTTCCCCTGATCTAAGCGTTAAGTATGCCATAATATGAGTGTACTTGGTGTGCAGTGTACCTACTTGGTGTGAAGTGTAGTTGGTGTGAAGTATAGCTTGTTTGAAATGTACTGGGTGTGCAGTGTACTTGGTGAAGTGTAATTGGGGAACCACCCGGGTGTGGTTGACTGGCCAACCATATTGGCCGGGTAAGTATATAGTATCATACTATTAGTATGCCATCCACCATCCACGGGAGAGACAAGTTCTTACAACGATGGTTATCATCAGATAAACTATAAAAAAAACAATTTCTTTTAGTACACCCCGTGGGAGCACCATTGGTTCGAACAGGTCCGGTGAAGAGTTTGTACAATGACTGTGGGGTAGAAGTCTTTTAGTGGCGGCTGAAGAGTTGAGTTATGAGAAGAGAGTGCCCTGCAGTTGTTGATGTTGATATGTGGCTCAGTGGTGGCATGTGAGGGCGCTGGCGTAGCTACCTACAACGAGAGACTTCTGAACTAAAACTGATTGACGAACACTTGAAAATGTTGATTTATTGCTCGCAAAAGCCAGCAGGGCACAGAGCGTTGTCCATTTGTGGAAGAATGTAACATGGTTCGGGTGTGCAGGGAAATAACCGATGTCCTCTCGAGCACTCAGTGATCCGGCCACGTTCAGAGGCCATCATGTAAATCCACTAACAGCCGTCATCATGTTGAAAATATTGTTCCGTATTCGGCTCACTCGCGACATTTGAAGATTTTTCGTTGCCTTCGGCTAGTGATTCAGCGAACCCATCCAAACCGGTTCTATGTGTTTGAGTATTGAGGATATTTGCACAATAATTATGTTACTTATCGAGCAAATTTCAGAGTTTTAAAGAGTAAGTGCTGACTGAGCTTTTAGACTTTTCCCAAAGCTGTGCTCACTTCTGCGTTTTTTCCAGCGTTGTTTTTCCCCGAACATTTCTATTACAAGGGAAGAAAGCATTTCCAAGCCAAATCAGGATTCTCCAAACCCAATTGAGAATTTTCCAAAAAATAAATTTGAAACGTTTCCAAACCAAAAACCAGTGGTGCGTAGATAACACACAATACTTCCATATTTTGAAACGTAAAATTGTGACACAATTTGATCATATTTTGACTGCTTTTAAGGGTGTTTAGGCCAAAAATATCGAAAAATTCACTATTAAAATTTTAAAATTCGCCCAAAATGAAAAAACGCTACATTTTCGGAATGTAAAAAATATCTACATATTCTGCAAGGTAAAACGAAGATTTTGAGACCAAGAACGCTCAAATCGGTTCATTTTTGTGGTCGGAAAAAAATAAAATAGAAAACACTAAAAATGCAAATATATCGGAAGTACTACGCGTTATCCAAATTCCGATTAAACAGGGTGTTAGGTCTTGCTGAGACAAACATTTCAGTTCAAGAAATTTGAAAAAAGGTTGAGAAATGAGGGAGTTATGGCCATTTTTGTAAATGACCACAGACGGACAGACGGACACACGGACACACGGACACACAGACACTTGTTCGGGAAGTGATTCTGAGTAAATGTGTATAAGTTTAAAAAAAAGTTTATAAAAAAGGTTTATAAAAAAGTTTTTTCTGAAGCTCCGTTCCGATTCTCCATTTTAGGACGATCACAATACTTCCATTTACTCCGTAAATATGGAAGTAAAAACACATTTTCGGAATGTAAAAAATATCCACATATTCTGCAAGGTAAAACAAAGATTTCAAGACCAAGAACGCTCAAATCGGTTCATTTTTGCGCCCGGAAAAAAATAAAATAGAAAACACTAAAAATGCAAATATCTCGGAAGTACTGTGCGTTATCCAAATTCCGATTAAACAGGGTGTTAGGTCTTGTCGAGACAAAAATTTCAGTTCAAGAAATTTGAAAAAAGGTTGAGAAATGAGGGAGTTATGGCCATTTTTGTAAATGACCACAGACGGACACACGGACAGACGGACACACAGACACTTGTTCAGGAAGTGATTCTGAGTAAATGTGTATAAGAAAAAGTTTTTTCTGAAGCTCCGTTCCGATTCTCGATTTTAGGACGATCACAATACTTCCATTTACTCTGTAAATATGGAAGTAAAAATGAGAATTTTTCATGCGAATTAAATACATTGAATAAAAGTGTAACCAAAAGTTGGATAATAATAAAAAAGAAGAGCTCAAAAAGTAGAAACACAACAAACGTGAGAGCTTTCGAATCGCAGCTAAATATACCTAACCAGTTTTACAGGCCTAAGAAAAGTTGAGCGGTGTTGCTCAAAACGGTTTCCTTTTTCTCCCGAATTCGCGCAAAGCAGTGGTACCATCAGATTCCCAGTGAAGAAACAAATCCAGTGATACCAATAACTCATTTTTGCAAAAAAATCGAGTTAATCGCTGAAATGAACTGCTGAATGGCGATATGCATAACTACACTAGCCATTGTCTCAGAGGACAAAAATGTGACCGGGCCTTCTGGAAGTCCTGTGTGGCAAAGGGAACCTCTATTTCAGTGTTCACCATTAGAGGCATGCAATGCTAGCTTCTGCCACCGGGCCTACCCTCACCCCGTGCCCTACACTCACCCCGGGCCCTACGACTCACAGGCCAAACGCCGCTTGTAATGAACTCGCATTGTCAATCCGCAGTTTAGTGGCCGTCATCGCTCCGTTCCGTCTTAGTTAATCGAAAATTATTACCCCGCGCTCATAGCTGGAGAGACCGAGGGACTGCGTTTAGCTTCACATGATCGCCCGTAGGGCCCGGTAGTCATCTCGAATCCATTCAAGGCTACGTCAAAGTGACGACGTAAATACCAACATAGCCAGCAAGTTGAAATCCGATCAGTTGTTAATAAACGTTCACAGAATTTGATGTTAGGTTATCGTCTGCGAAAGATCGGACGACGAATCCATTGACCATCTGCACACAGCGATATAAGAATTGTCAAGTTTAAAACGCGGTAGTAATCATGACCTACTATTTAACCCACTAAGAACAAACCAATTTCAAACCCTGTCAGTGATTCAGCGTGTATAGCATCTCCAAGTCAAATTGGGATTTTGCTAAATTGGGGAAGTGCTATAGCGTGTATACCATTTCCAAGTCAAATTGGGAATTTTCCAAACCCAATTGAGAAATTAGGTACCGAATGAAATTAAGAATTTTATAACCCCGAAATTTGGGATTTTAAAATTCTCAATTATTGAGAATTTTTCCCATTGAATTGCCTTGGGAAATTCTCATTATGATTAGGAAAATTCTGTATTTGGTTTGGAAAATTCTCAATTCGACCTGGACGAGCTGTAAAAATCAGAGTTTTATTTCATCACCTGTAAACTGCACAAAAAAATTTCTAGTTATCTGAAAAACGAGATTATTTTATCTATGAAAAAAAAAGTTGTACCTATAAATATTCCTGAATAAAATGTTTACTTACTGGTGACTTCGATTTCAGTTAGAGCACAATTTACTATCGAATAGGGGCATAGAAATTATGTTGATAAGTATGCACAGTTGGCGACATGCAGCCAACCCAATCGTCGACCAAGTCCAAATGACCAACCCCAATAGCCAGCATCTCTTTATTCGCGCTCTCCCTTTCGCCAATTGACCATACACCCGCTCTCACTTCTGTCTTTTTTCAGAAAAAAAATGGAACTTACCCTTTTATTTCTACCTCTCCTTCGCCATTCGCTCTTTTTCTCCGACCCTCCCGCTGTTCAAAGTTGTGGCACATGTGTTACCCTTCGCGTTCCCTCAAGTTCAATATTTGGTGGCGCTTGTATTTTTTCCCTACTTTTTCATTCAAGTGGAGGTGAGTTTTGGTAGAAACGATGGCTCCACGCTGGTATGAGAGGGCTGTATGCTAATAAGTTTTTTTCTTCCACACTACAGCTCTGAATGAGGGGCATTCGGAAAAAATCGCCAAAAAGGGAGAAAGAATATACTAGGTATGGTGGACGATGTGCCGAGGGAAGTGAGGGCCCTATCGAGATGCAAAAAGACGATAAAGTATTCGGAGAAGCCGATGGGAAGCAATGGGAGTGTGACTTTTCAATTCAATCGATTCGCATTGAATTTGCACTTCGACTTCTTTATGCGTGAGTTTCGTATGCCAAACAAAGAAGTTCGATCGTATTGGATCGTCAGGCGCACCGATATTAATCAACTGGAAGAACTTTCAAACGCCAACCCTGCGATTTGAGATTTATTTTAACAGAAGATCTAATTTCTTGCGAATTTTTCTAGTTCCGATGACCAAGTATCGATATATTATAAGAAATATATAATTTTTTAGATTTTTGAAGAGGAAGACTTTTCAATCCAGATCGCGAATCTGTCAATTTTTTAATCACTAATGGTATCGGGAATCAAATCAATACAATCCTGAGCAGAGTGAATTCACTCAATCATGTACCTACGTATCGACCAATTTTTCAATCGTTCGCGTATCCCAGCCATCCCTCATCCCCCTACTATGAGTTCACCTTGCTTTGCCACAGCGCTCTTGTCCACCCTGTACGTAACGCTATTTCCATACATTTCCCACACGCATTACTTCCATCCGCAAAAGATATTTCCCTGCAGATTCGACGGCAAAAAATGAGAATCGCGATGAAGTCGCAGGTGAAGAGAAAAGGGGAAGAAACAACAAAAGGGAAATGCGAATGATCAGTTGTGACTGTCGGCGAGGAAGCAGGTGCTTGCCCTATGGTAAAAGGGTTTGGGCTCCCATAATATTTCCCTCCGCTGTAATGGAGTTACGTGATAAAGTCCGTATTGTTCTTTCCGACCCCAAAACGCGGACCGAGCGTTAGAACACGAGAAAAAACCCAAAACCCCGGAATACAATAAAGTCAAATAAATTTCTGACCGAAAGAACGCCTCGCGGTCGAATCAAAAGAGAAAACGATAGGCATTGAGATGGGATCGCTGAAACGCAAGATACTTCATGTCGAAAGGACGAGTGAGAACGGAAATTTCCGATGAAAATTTTGATCGAGAGCAAAAAACACATTTTCCGACCGAATCGGGCGAACGCGGATGAGAAGAATCGAGAGAGATTCGCGCTTAGGCTTTTCTGGCAAAGTCTGGCTTTGACGTTTGATGGGGTTTCAGACTAAGAAGTGATGACGTTTAAAACCGGATTTTTTCTACCATTTTTTGCCCCCCGTTATTCCGTATAGTACTTTAGTCTGTTTTCATTCGCGTTCGCTTCTAATATTTTGACGTTGGTGAATTGAGCGAAGCCCAACGTTTCTTTGGGTGGACGAAGCATGGTAAGCTTGAGTGGTTATGATTTCGTCGACCTACATGGCTTCATCGCTTGCGGAGGTCCATTAGGTATATTAGTTTTACCCTCAACTAGTTGCTCGGTTTCTATTTTTTTTTTTTTTTTTTTGAGAGCTCTTATTGCGGGATTATGGGGAATACATGAGGAGCTCATGAATCTCTACCCTTGTGGTAAAGGCACAAAGCCCATTCGCATATGGTTGCAACCAAAGGAACCGGACAATATTCCGGATGAGTGGAAGCTCCGGTTTTTCGGTTCCTCTACAATTCTGGGGCCGCGACGGTTTCGCTCTTCAAAAATGCTAAACAAAAATTTTAGTACCCTACAAACTAAGAATTTGAACATGAATCATTCATTAGGTCGTTGCTTCATGGTTTAGGGAGTTCGAGCTTGAGTAGAGCGGCCATTTCGTAGATGAAAGAGGCCAGATGACGGCTCATCCGTCAAAAATTTACTGCCGGTCCCAGTTTCGAAGAATTTGATGAACTGTGAAGGAGGACGGCTCCTGTGTAGTTGTTAGGAGACATGTAAATTATACGCAGGCGTCACTCGATGGGCCGAACGACCGAGAAAACGAAGAAACTATAAAGGCTGACTTTTCTACGGGTCGCAGCAGCCATCTCCCTCGGTATCAGCTAGGGGGTGGGAAGAAAGCGCGGTTTAAATTTGCACATAAATGTTGATTATGCATTGTAATATATTCCGTATGGCTGAGGGTTTCTGGAATAGAAGAGACACGGGCTGTTCACTCGATTCTCGGGCCCGCACTCGGAGTAGCGCGATTAACATTTCCACCGTTACCACCGTCTTTGATTAAACTAGCAATTATACCCCTGATTATAATATAAATTACAACACCAGCCGGCTCTCTCGCTCTGTCTCTTTGGGTATCCTAGAATGTTAGCAAAGGAAAGGCCTATGAAGGAAACAAGAAGAGCTGGTTGGGATGGGCACGGGGAGCGCTACACGGAAAGTCTTGTGGGACATGAGACGATTCTTAGTGTTCCGTGTGTTCGTGGGGCTGAGGGTTTTCGCTAGGTACGTTGATAATTTGCTGTTCTACGGGTGAAATCAGTATTGAGTCATAATGTTCGGGGAACAATTTGGACCGCAGTTTCCCCAGCGAACGTCGCTGATTTATTCTCTTCTACCTCCGCCTAATCACAGAGGTAAAGAAGCTGTAGCAGTGGGTCTTTAGCATGGTACCTACTTCCGTGTTAACTTTTCCAGATGTATAATATACATATTCATACTATATATAATAATGAGTATAATATATAATGAGTATAATGAGTATAATGAGTATAATGAGTATAATGAGTATAATGAGTATAATGAGTATAATGAGTATAATGAGTATAATGAGTATAATGAGTATAATGAGTATAATGAGTATAATGAGTATAATGAGTATAATGAGTATAATGAATATAATGACTATAATAACTATAATGAATATAATGAATTAATGGAATATAATGAATATAATGAATATAATGAATATAATTAATATAATGAATATAATGAATATAATGAATATAATGAATATAATGAATATAATGAATATAATGAATATAATGAATATAATGAATATAATGAATATAATGAATATAATGAATATAATGAATATAATGAATATAATTAATATAATGAATATAATGAATATAATGAATATAATGAATATAATGAATATAATGAATATAATGAATATAATGAATATAATGAATATAATGAATATAATTAATATAATTAATATAATTAATATAATGAATATAATTAATATAATGAATATAATTAATATAATTAATATAATGAATATAATGAATATAATGAATATAATGAATATAATGAATATAATGAATATAATGAATATAATGAATATAATGAATATAATGAATATAATGAATATAATGAATATAATGAATATAATGAATATAATGAATATAATGAATATAATGAATATAATGAATATAATGAATATAATGAATATAATTAATATAATGAATATTACAATATAATGAATATATGCGTCTTCCAGTTGAAGCGATAAATAAGATTCGGCGTACTAATATGACAGCATCTTTTCTGTCTTATGGTTGAGGCATTCATTCCAGAAAAAATCCTAGAAGACAATCTACTCTGTGTGCCAGGGGCGTAAGTTGATATAAAGAGGGATGGTCCTGGGTTAAGTGGAGACTGGAAGCAAAGGAAGAGGTTATCGTGCTTCCACGGGGGCTCAAGTCGGCGCCGGGCTTAAAACTTGTCCTTAAAGCCGGAACCTATCACAATAGTTAGCTCCTATAAACCTAAACTTTCACCCCTCCCTAATACCTTCAGCTGCTTTTCACTTTATGAAGGCCGTATATATTGTCTTAATTAGGCTATCCTTTCTAGCCGTTGATGTTTTAATTTTGAACGAACGAGCTCAAATTGATAACCCTTATCAAGAATAATACAACATCGTGAAAATGGATGCCATTGACTGTTTGCCTCACTTCTTTTTTTCAATGGCAAAGCGATAATTTTTTAGCGTTAGGCACACAAGGCAAGAACTACCACGAGGTTTTACCCCATGATTCAACGTGACGTATTGCATTCTCTCGAAATAAATAGCAGCACTTTTATTAACTGCACCGGTTCTAGATTTAACTAAATCGGTAGAAGAATTAAACTTGTTTCGCACTCCGCGTTCATCATAGCCTGCTGGGCGTTCAATCACAGAGGCAAACCACGTAGATACGAAGATAAGTTAAATTTTTTAACCCACGGGGGTGAATCACGATTATTTTTCTATAAACTGTATAGGTAACTATTTTTCTATACATGAATGATCATTCGATAGAAGGACTTTTCACCATCTTTAGTTAGACTCATCGTTCAGATTATGCGAATAGCACCCGAATGGCCGGAAGCGATTTCAAATACGTAGATATCGGACGAAAAACTCTAAAAACTTTAATCGCCGATTATCGAATGATGCCGCTCGATAATGAACAGCATCAGTCGTTCTGTGATCATTTCTCTATCAAAAATGGAAATCGACGGAGTTGAATCAATTGCAGAGATTATGCCGAATAACGAACGAATGCGAATTATAAGTTTTGCTCAAACGAAGAGAAATAGAGAAGCGATTCGAGTTTAACGATGGGATAAATGCCTCGAGCGGCTGGAAATCAACAATTGAAACGATTATATACATCTTTTATCGACGCATACCGACAGTCAAGCCCAAATGCGATCCATTTTCATTTTTTCCTCCACTCAGCTACCGATTTTACACGGCGAATACATTTGAAAGCACAAAGCCTATTTGAAGAACTGGAGGCTGAATAATTTTTTACTGGATGGAAATAATAATCTGCTCGCTGATTCGTTCGAATAGAGCAGGCAGATTGGATATATTGACGTTCACGTTATGTGAATCAAAAACGTTTCACTGTATAAAACGGTGCTGAAATTATACAATTGTGTTAAGCTGGTTTCGGCGTGAAACTGTCACGGAAAGGGCGCTGAAGAACATTTTTTGTTCCGTATTCAGAGCAGTTCCTTTGCTTAGGAGCTGTTGGGTGCGCCAAATTATTGGAATTGACCAATGAGTAAAAGATGAAAAATCTATTTGGTTCATAGGACTGCTCCTATCCAAAGGAAATGCTGTGAATACGGCCCTTGAGGAGGGTTCATCAATGTCAGTTAATTCATCGAACAACCATTAGTCTCCGAATAAGTAGGTAGTTTCTTGGAAATGTGGAATATGAATTTTGTTGTAAACGTATCCACTGAAAATTTTATTTTGAGTATTAATAAACTGAATTTATGAAACCATCCAAGGGTCTTTTTGGGAGAACGGCTCGAGTACTGGTCGTCAACTAGGGAATCGATTCTGCTACTATTCCCAACAAAAGTCACTCCATAACTTTTTTCTTGTTCTAAATGCCAATTTTTAAACTTTCTGGATTTTTATCGTGAATTCGGTTTTCACTCTATAAAACGGAAAAAGCCTCCTTGATTTCTTGAGAAAATTCAATTTTAACTACACCGTTAAAAAGAGCGTTAAATTTCTAATCACCCTAGAGTACCAGAAAAAATTTGTGATTTTGATGTTCGAAAATCAATTAGAAAATTAAATTTCGTGAAATCTTGAGAATTCTCGCTTCTTTTAAAGAAATCCTGTCTATAAAAACTTTCTAGTATGTCTTTATTGAAGAATAATTATTCCTGGAGGTCGGCGCTTCATCATAGGTGCTTCATTTTATTAATTCGCGAAGCGCAAGAGTATCCAGCGATATAATTTTAATCTCCCGGCATAAGGACCATAACAATTTGACGTGGAAGGGGCTGGAAACTGGAAAGCACTTAGAGGGATCGTCGAATCTCAGCAGGCGATCGGCTTTCTCTGATTGGAAAGGATCGATGAGGAAGGACAGATGCATTAGAGACGGGGATTTGGAGGATTCCCTTCGCTCAAATGATAATGACCCAATTAGCAGTGATTAATTAGTTAATCGGCTGGCCCGTTGCCGACTCGGACCTTGAGGTAGGGGCTGCTGAGAATCGCATTGGCCAGATCTAGTGACGACTGTTTAGCTATTAATGGCGGTACGAGAGGGTACAAGTACGGTCACCCTTGAGGCCAATGCCTCCCGCAAAATTAATACCCCGCCCGATGTTCCAGCGGATTATGTGAATTGGTTATTTAGATTGCAAATTTACTCAGCCCGGCTCACGGATTGCGTTTGATGAGGTCATACATATAGAAAATGATTTCCAATGGCGTAAGTTGATTGCTGTTCCCGTCAATATTGATCCGATTGGTCAACATGTGCCTACTTGAATGTTGAATGGTTTGGTTGAACAATGAGTTCATTTCAGGAAAATAGGCTTGACTGCGGGGATTATACTAGAAAATAATTATGTCAAGTTTCATCGGGTTTCTGTTGAATCTGAATTCATTCAGTCGATTTTTTCAGTTTCATCCGTCCATGAAGGAAATTCAATTTTCAACTTCTTGTATTTGATATTTAGGTATATGTACCTACTTACCTATTACACTTAAGAGCGTTACTTGATTTCCTTTCCAATTTATTAGGTACTTGATTTACAGCAATATTCTCAAATAGCGGTCTGGCAGGTACAAGTTGAATAACTTCCCTGGCAAAGATTGAGCCGTAAACGCGTCACATTTCTAAGTTTAAACGCGTGAAAATTATAATTGCATTTATTTGTTGGCGCCTTTCGCTCGAGCGCTTGACAAACTCGACTCGGAATCACCGAATCGAAACTTTAAAAGCTCGACGCACGTTCCTGGCAGGGAAACAACGGTTTCCAAAGTAGAGAAGATTACTGATGAATATAACTTGGTCCCTTTATAATTTTCGAGAAGAGCCGCTAGAATGGAAGGAGGACCACTAATATTCTCAGTCGGACGAGTTTGAACCGAGCATTTACATCTGAGCGAGTATTGAGACAGTCGGCCAAGAATTACCTACAGACAGAGAGGCAATGTTAGACTGAAGGACTAGGCGTACGAATTGAGAGGGAGGCAGGGGTGGTGGAACATTTGCAATGCAGATCCTGCTGGAACAGCGAGGACGGTCTGGAGAAGCAGCCCTTCCTTGGAGTCTAACCCCTTGCCCAACTGCTCATTTTAACAAACTTAATTACCAAGGTAGATTTCATGCTCAGGTTGGATTTGTGATTCGCCTCCTTTGCTTTCATTACCCGCGTTTTCCACCGAATCCTCCCGGAAGCTTCGCCCCCTTCGCCCAGAGCGGGTCTGAGGAGCGAATGAGGGATGAACGCTGGGTAACAAGCACAATGATACGAACCGTGTACTTTCTGCGAATTTGGATAACGCTCTTGAAAAAAAAACGCATTATAGGATCGTAATTCGATCATTTTTTCTTCCATATTATTTACAAAAAACAAGGGAGAATTGCACAAAATTGTGGTAGAATTAAAAATCGGATCGGAGGTTGAAGAAAAGAAGAAAAAATCACTCGATATTGGTAAAAACTATATTAACGAACTATATTAATATAGTTTTTACCAATATCGAGTGATGCTCTCTGATTCGAAGTGCCAGCTTCCGACACCGGACCGTTGCGCACCAAAGGTCCTACATTACCTAATTTATCTCGAATTACATTTACATTGGTCCGATAGGATAAGAAGTGCCAACGTGCGGGCACACCTAGTGAGACGGTCCGACGGTCACCACATCACTCCCCCTCCGAGCCAAATTGAACAACTCCACAATAGTATTTGCACGGAATTTTGGCTAGTCACACTCATTTTAATTCAACAGCATTCATTTTGTAATCAAACATTTTTTTGGAGGATGCCATTTGTACAGATTCGTGTACCTAAGGGAAAAGCACCAATAGCGGACATGACAACAGTAGTGGACACTTGGGTTAAAAATCGATAAAATAAGGGTTTGAGACAACTTGGGGGGTTCTTCTTTGTTGTGCCTAATCTTGAATAGTTGTGGCACAAAAAAAAGAACCCCCCAAGTTGTCTCAAACCCTTATTTTATCGATTTTTAACCCAAGTGTCCACTACTGTTGTCATGTCCGCTATTGGTGCTTTTCCTGTTTTACAATTTAAGAATTACAATGTACAAAAATGATTTCCCTTCCAATTTCGTATGGGGGAGGATTTTTTTATGCAAAGCGTCTGCGCAACGATTGTTAGCCCTAGGGCCATCCTCCCCAATTCCTCCGCACATCTGACCGATGGCCCGGGCGTAGAAGAGTAATGCATTCGTGAAAATTCCGTTTCGGATTGAATCTCAGCCCGCAAGCATGAAAAAATACGGGAGTTCAGTGCTGGAGGAAAAAAAAATTGCGCGAAAAAACGAAAGAGAAAAAACTGCTCTGTTTGATTGCCGATACAAAGTCCATCGCTATCCTCTTCGCCGTGCCCCTGGATCTCCCTTTCCACTGAGGAGGGGGACAGAAATTCCCTCACATATGAGAGGAAGGCTTTGGGTTATAATTAAAAAAATTATTCCATACCCGGGGGTTGGGGAAGGTTTGGAAAAGCCACGGCGGCTCAGTCCAGAGAGGAATAATGCGCGTGTGTTTGTCCGAGAGCTTCCATCCTCCACATCCCACCCCATCGCGCACTACTTGGGCTCTTTCGCATTGCCTTTTTTCTGTTGTCGTTTAATGATTGGGGGGATTTATGTTGGGGAAAAAACCCGGGAAATGAAGGAAGAGAGGGGTAGAAATAGGACGGCCATTTTAAAAAAAGCATCCCAACCCTATCGCGCTATCCTTGTCCACTTCGCGTACTTTTCGTCGCTCCGTCCCTCTCTACCGCGTACGGAGCTTTTACATCATCACGAGATGAGCAGCGCAGGGCGAAGTCGTGTGGCTGATGAGGAACGATGAAGAGAAGCGCAGCGAGAGCGAGCGAGAAGGAGAGAAGAGCAACGGTGTTTAATAATTAACAGGGTATTGATTCGAATTTCAAATGTACGTCCAGAGTTTTTTTTTCCTTTTTTTTTCGCCAGCAGAGCTCGTCCTAATTCCCCGGGTCCGCCTCTTATTCCGTTTTGCACAACCAGAGATAACTCTCCGAGATCCGAATACAAACCTCACAATCAACCTTTCTTCGCATTCTTTACACCGAGAGGTCAAAATACATTCGAGAAAGAAGAATAATTTTGCTTCCCTTTTTTCCTTTTTAAAATCTTGTATAATCTTTTACGTCGCCCATTCCCAATAACGGCCCTAAGGGCGATTTTTACATTCATCCTCACGTTCTTTCATCCCTTCGAACGAGGGTCGCTCTTATTTCAAAAGAATCCCTAATCATTTTGGAAAGTTCACTGGGTTAAGAGATTATGGTGATCTAAATATCTTTTTTGGAGCGGACCGAAAGTAAAAATGAATTGTTTATCATTTTTAACCAAGATAGAAAATTTTTCAATTCGAGCTTTTTTCTGCTTTGGCCTAATTTTGGCCTAATTTTATGGCTGTTAAACCTAGTGTTAGAAAGAAAGTGTTATGATCGAGTGTGAATAATGCGATCGAATTGTTCGGAAGTTGATTATGAACTGAACTTTATTGAAACTAACTGTAATCAAAATAATGAGCGACTTGGTTCCAGTCTATGGAGATCCTAGAACATCTCCTCTTCATCGCCCTCTCCGCCGTCCCCCCGGAAGATCTTTTTCAAGTAGCGCCTGTTTCTCATTTGTTGTTTTCCACACGGGTATCTAACTGTGTAGTTTCGGTAAGGGCCAGTGTCAACTACAATACCAGTCAGATCCCATTTTCTAGTTGTGGGGTTCTGGACTCTGACGTGCGTGCCAGGAGCTAGTGGGACTAGGTCTTTCGCATTTCTGTTGTACCGTTCTGCGATGATGTCATGCTGATTTGTTCTTTCACTGTCGTTAGTCTTCTTTTGCCACTCCTTGGAGAATGCTTTTTGATGCGCTGGTACTAATGAGCGAAGAGGATGCCCAAAAGAGGTTTGTGATCGTTGACAATTGTGAATGACGGGAGACCTCGGAGGTAGGTTTTACATTTCCAAACGGCCCAAACTATACCCAGCAATTCTATTTCCACCATAGCATACTTAGTCTCGGTGGCGCTGAGGAAACGAGACCCGCATTGAATTAATTTCCATTGACCATGGTGTTCCTGTAACAAAGCATATCCGAGGCCGTTAGTTCGAGAGGCGTCGACGTGAATTGCTGTATTCTTCGACAGCTCAAAATGAGCTAGAATCGGAGGTTCAACTAATGCTTCTTTGACAGAATCGAATGCTTTTTCGTGAGCTGGACTCCATATGTACTCATTTTTGGTACTCAGCAATTCTCTCAATGGACCTGCCGATGCGCTTATGTTGGAAGAAAAATTGCCTAGCTGATTTACCATTCCCATGAATGATCTTAATTCGGTTATGTTCTGAGGGGTGCGGAACTTGGAAATAGCCTCTAGTTTTTTTGGGTCGGCTTTTATTCCTGATTTGCCTACAATATATCCCACGTATGGAAGTTCAGGTTTGGCGAATATGAATTTGTCCTTGTTCAAAGTAATGCATGACGATCGGCATCTGTCCAGTATTTGTCTAATTCTGGTATAATGTGTCTTAAAATCTTTGTCGTACGCCAGTATGTCGTCCACTACTTTTTGCAAATTGGTTATTCCACTCAAGGCTTCGTCACCTCGCCGACAGAACTCATCCCCAGAACTGATCAAACCCATTGGGGCTCTCAAAAATTGGTATCTACCCCAAGGAGTGAGAAATGTCGTGAGTTTCTGGCTTTGATCATCCAGCTCCATTTGAAAATATCCAGAGGCGGCGTCTAATGATGAAAAGTAATTATTTCCTACATCTATATCAGATACCGCTTCCCATGGTGCTTTAAATGGATGTACTGGGCGTTTTACGTATTTGTTTAGTTTAGTAAAATCTACACACACTCTGATTTTCCCATTATTTTTTGGGATTACGACAAGAGGACTCACAAAGTCTGAAGCTTCTTCAGGTGCTGGTCTTATGATGCCTTTCTTTACTAAATCCTCCAATTCCTGTTTTACTTGGTTTCTCCATGCGAAGGGGACCTTTCGAGGACATGTAATGGCGAAAGGAATGACGTCATCTTTCAGTTCAACGTGTACTTTCTTGCTCTTCATAGGCTTGAGAGTTGATGAGTCAAATACGTCTGAATACTCTTGAAGTAACTGTTCTTTGATTTTTTGAGTCTCTTCGTCGTTGGGGGTTTCTGGTATTTCAGATACTTTAGCAATTCTGTGAGTGTTTTCCTCTTGGTATGTCAAAGGTAGGGGAAAGTTTTTGTGGATTACGTGAAGAGCCTGCAACGTCGTCCTGTCTATCAGCAAGTCTTTGACGCCTTTACAAATGAATATTTTTGTTCGAGCGAAGTGGTTTTCGTACTTGATAGTACATGGTAGCGTTCCCAACACTTTGATTTGGGATCCATTTGCTGCTGATAAGTTGATTTTTGTTTTTGACAGGTTTTGTGGGTTTATCTGGAGGTCTTTCAATATTTCTTCTCCAGCCACGCTAACTTCAGCACCGGTGTCGGGTATGGCTTTGCAACGTTTTTCAACTCCCATGTTTACAGCCGGTATAATGGATATCGCGAATCGGCGACATTCATTCGATTTTTGTGTTAGGTTATTTATTTTCATGTAGTTGATTTCTACCTCTTCTTCGTCTTCGGTTGGTTCTTGAATTAATTTGATTGTTTTCTTCGTTTTGCAGAATTTAGAGAAATGGCCCCGTCTTTTACAAACAGTACATTCCGTATTCAGTGCAGGACATTCTTTGAGAGATTGGTGCCACGGGTTGTCGCATCGGGGACATTTCTTTTTCTGGTGATGTGCTATACCCGCAATTTTTCCTAATCCATTGGTTTCTTCTCGAGATACCATTTCTTCTGCTTGACATATTCTCACTATTTCATTTAATTCAGTAGTGTCTGGTAGAGCTCTACATTTTCTTCTTACTCTTTCATCCCTAAGGCTCTCAATTATGTTGTCAGTTATGCATTGTTGGTAACAGTGTGGACAGGGGTCTGCTATCTGAAACAATTTCATTTTTTCGCGGTAGAAGGAGTTGAAACTTTCTCCATCTTCTTGTTTCCGACTAGTAAACTGGCTTCTTCGAATTCTGCCATTATCCTTCTTTCGGTAGTACGTTTCCAGCTTGTCTAAAACGCCATCCTGGGTACTCCCATACGGAACGTTCAGTATGAGTCGTAAGACGTCGGATATTTCTTGGCCCAAGAAAGAAAAGAGTATTGCGTTGGCTTGTTCGGCTGATATTTGGTGAGCGTCTTGTAGTTTTAGATAGTTCTCGTATCTTCTCCTCCAGTCTTGAAATTGGGAGAACGAGAAACATTCTTCAAGTAGTTCTGGTTTTGGAATTCCCAACAATTTACTTACTTCATGATTGGTTCGTACTCCTGTAGAGGTCGAGGCATGGGTATTAAGTTGTTCAGGTCTGCGTAGGTTTTGAGGTTCATTGTTTGATTGCTGCTGATTTGCTGACAATGCTTGTGTTAAGGTTTTAAGTTGTTCCGTAATAGCTTCAACAGCATTTTCAATAGGAGCTAATCGTGCATCCAATCTTCTGTCATTTTCATGTTCCTGGTCTATGGAAGATCTTTTCGTTTGCCTCTTGGGCATTTTTCAATTTATTTTACGTAGACTGCGCCATGTTATGATCGAGTGTGAATAATGCGATCGAATTGTTCGGAAGTTGATTATGAACTGAACTTTATTGAAACTAACTGTAATCAAAATAATGAGCGACTTGGTTCCAGTCTATGGAGATCCTAGAACAGAAAGTGTACTTTTTCTTGGGCTCATAAAAAAAGTATAAATGAGGCACTGATTTCCAAAACTGGCTCCTTGCAAGGTAACCCGTTTTTCAGAAATCACGAAAAACCTCTAAAACGTTATTATACAGCCGATTCGCATGTTTTTTTGCACCACATGATTTAGATTACATCAATGAAGCTCTGTATGCAAGGAAAGATAAATCTATTGAAAAATAATTGCGTAGGAACGAATTTAAATTCACAAGGAGCGAGTTTTGGCACTAAACCTTGCATCTAACGAGTTTTGGAACTGACCCAGCTTAGAGTCTTTAGAGATCTCACATAAATCCATGAAGACACGCATGGCTTGGGGTCTTGGCGAAAACTGAGGTGACAGGTTTCTCTTGACAAGGTTACCTAGCTCAAGGAGCGAATTTGCTACCAAAATCTCATCGAGCTAGTTTTGGAACTCACAACTGACTGCAAGGAACGAGTTTTGGATCTCATCCAGGTATTTCAAGGTCAATTAAACGGAGAAGGAGCGCGTTTTTCTCAATTCTGACTTCGGATTCCGAAAGAGCGGACACAAACCTTTCAGAAACAGCTGTCACCCCAATTTTCGTTAAAATTGCAAGGAGCGAGTTTTGGAAATCACAGCCTCAAATAATAAAAATGGTAGCTAATGAACTGACCCCTCCAAGGAAGACCCTTCGAGATTCTTCGAGATTCTTGTTGAATTTGAAAGTTTTTTCTAAAGTTGGTCACACGCTATAAGACTACGATAGTCTTTCAAGGTTCAAAAGGACTCCACGACAACATGAAAGCGATGATGCAGCGACCCGGCAAGAATTCCTTGCATGATATGCTACGATAATTTCTTAGATGGTAGCTTAGGGTCCTCACATGATAGGGCGTAGGTAAAATATTGATTCTCAAATCGTTGAATCGGTATTTTTCAACAACCCTAAAGAAGAATGAAGTTCCATCCCTTAGGCTTCGGTCAAGGAACGAAACAAGGCTGGGAGTTGAATGATTAAATTTACAGGCTGCACTACAGGCGTTCCATTATTAGCGATTCTCCGGTCCTCCAGCAGCACCAGTCCAGTGTATGTTTTCAAATGTCGAAGAAAATCATTAATCAACTTTGTTTGAACTCGGTGGTGCGGGTGTGGCGGGTTAATACTTCGAAACAGAGCAACCCGTCTGTTTCCCATCGGCGGCTGGAGATCTTTTGTTCCCCTTGCGGCGTCCGGAACCGTTTGGAACCCATCGTTCGAAACAATGCGCGCTTTTCCGTCGAAAAACTCAGTTCTTTAAATTTATCGGTGTTTCTCCCTTTCCTCGGCACATTTTCCACGGCCATCGCATTTCCTTTCCGAACTTTCCCACCCCGTACCTACATATTCGATCCGTTTTAGCCCCCCCGGTGCGAAGTACGAAAACTGCGGGTTTTTACCAGCGCCAGCATTACACATGGAAAAGAAAAGCGTTCGAAGCTTGGCGCGGAGAAAGGGCTGATCAGTTTACAATGGGTCCAATACACCGCTGCGCTGTTCCGTTATTGTTCGAAATGATCATTCATACCTAAAATGAAATATCATTCTTACATGACACGCTCGTGAAAAGGTTTGACGACCGTGAAATTTCCTTTCTTTCCGGATGTTCGTTTTTGAACAGCAGCCGGCAGGGCAAATTTGAACAGAAAGTACGGCGGGCGTGGGCTGAAGATTTCATTCTAGTCCGAGATTCTGCAGCTCTTGAATGAGTTTCAGGGAGTGTTGAAAAAATCCAACGGTTTAGGCGGAGCGTAGTTTTTTCTGGAGCTGTGGCCAAATTTGATAGATTTGCGTCGGTTAGGGATGAGGTTAGCAGCTCGTCTGTACCATTTCTACCCTTTTTTCCCTGCTTCCTTCAACTGAAAGTAAAAAAAACACGTTTTGGATTTCGAAATATCCAATTAATTGAAATAGTATATCCAATGAAACCATAAGGAAACCGCCGGGGCGGTTCCAGCGAACACAGGCGCAACACGATGTCACGTTTAGCGGATCCAATCATGTCTTCCTATGTCAGACACCGTTCGGGCCGAATTAGAGGGCATTATACTATTATCAAATAATTATCCAAATTCCCAGAAGCTTTGTGAATTAGTCACGACGCTAATCAGTTTAATTTAGCCGGACGAGGTTAATAGTGATACGCTAGCCCATCCCAAGTGGTTCTCATCCCGGCCGGCATATCCGAGGTTAGAATCGGAGGTCTGCAGGTATTATCAATAATAATTGGCGATCAATGATGTATGTTAAAGGTGAAGGTGAGGTTGGAGAGGACAGTACGACCGCTACTTGGCCATATTGATGACAATATTGTCAGCAGCGCAAGGGAATACTGCCCCAGCGTTATGGCCAAGCGTCTGATCTTGATTAGTTAGTCGACGTAATTATAATAATAATCACCACCCGACTAGATAATAATGTCTTGGGAAATCATCTGCGTAAATAATTCAATGTGCGTTTCTCGGTGTGGATCGATAAGCCAAGACGGCTCGATTGGTATGTTAGCGAGGAATGATAGTGTCACGCATATGTAAGTTATTCATTTTGGTTGAATCATGGCAAAAAGAAGTTCGGAAACTGGTCCGCCATTTGTGCAGAAATTGGTTTCGGTGACAATGGGTTCCGAAATTTGATTTTTTGTTGCTTCAAATCATGACATATTAAGCTGTCGATTGAGTACTATTTTCTCGACCAGAACGTCACGCATACCCTTGCTCAATCCTCCCCAAATTCGAACGAAACCGAAAACTTGCCAAAAACTTCATTTGCGACTTATCGCCCATTTTGAGCGAAAATTGGAGTCGAGTTTTTTATTGGAATACAACTAAGTGGGCAGCGTCTTGAATACATTTCGTGTAAATGAGCGAAGATTTAAAGTTGCAGATTCAGATCAATCATTGGAAATGGGGTGAAAATCGTTTCTCCTTACCAAAGCGATTCGAACATCCTACTTGGTTTAAAAGGCCATCACTTTGAATATTCAACGATTTTCTTTCCATTTGGCGAATGAAAAATTGATAGGTTCCTCCTCTTCCCGATCAGACAGATAAGACAATCAAGGGAAATACGATGCATTCCTAACGAGACAAACATTGAATAAAATCGTAACGATGTTTTCCTCTCATTTGAAGCTCCGCGAGATTAACATTTTTCTCCGACCGATAACGATGGAATTAATCTTTGGTATCGGAATAAATTCAAGCGATGCATACTATGCGAAATTCGAATTGCTCTCAACGAAATCGAATCAGCATTCTGTGCAGCCATTAGGCATAAGGTACCTGCCGGTCTTTTTTTAGTTGCATCAGTCTTTGTAATACTCAACATTTTGAAAAGAAAAATGTAGTAAATTGACTATGCATAAGAAAAGCTACCTTTAAAATAAGACGATAAAAAATATTGATATTCTCGATTCGATATTTTTGATACCTAATTGAAATGCCGTAGCGGCATGAATACGAAACTGGTAGATATAGAATTTCAAATTTCAGCAACTATTGATATTGTTTCAAACGCTTCGTCCCGCCTCACGGGTTAGAAAAATGGGTAGGTGCTTTCATATTTTATCTCACATTGATTTTCGCCTAAAAACATGAGCTTTTTGTAGTCCTAGCATAGCTGCCACGATGAAAAATGCAGACAGTCATGCTTAGTAATAATTAATACCATAATAAATAAAAATTTCTAGCTAACATGAGGAGACTTTCCTTTAAACGCCCGGAAGACAATTTGGCGAAACGATAGCAATTTGAAAAACCAGTCTACTTTTCGGCTAACCTTCCAGAATCTAAAAGGAGTCAAAATATCATGATATATCAGATATAATATATCTTGATTAATGATATTATCATGATATTCATAGATATATCATGATATGGATATATCATGATATTCATATATATATATATGTAATAGATTCTATTCATTATATAAAAGGATTCATTATATTAAAATGCTACTGCTTGGAGACGATAGGAGCGTATTGAACACTCTTCTTGAGGAGAACTATCTTTCAGACTAGGATATTGTGGTTTTCCTAAGACGCAATATTGAGCTGGGTGCTGGGAGATGCCATTGTACATGACTTATTGCCAATATTCTGACCAGAAAAGTCAAAAACACCCTCTCGAGGCTCATATGAGTCGAAATGCATTGTTTATGCCAATGTGGGGCCCAGAAGTGACCATTTCCTAACCTCTACATTATGCATACAAAAGCATTCATCGATCGATTGTAATATCAATACGGTCATGAATGCAATGACCACCTTCGGTAATAAGACCTCCCCCATGTCCTGCTATCTGTTAACGCATCTTGGGTCGCTTTTTCATTTTATTCCCCTCGAGATCTCTCAATATCTTTTTCGCCTTACCCGAATAAGCGATTCGTCCATGCAGGCAAAGATCCTCAACCCTTATTTCCTGGAAGGGGCTGTATAAAATAGGGATAAACCCCCCCTTCGTTGCCGGGTATTATTTCAGATCTGTTTATTCGGTGCTGAGAAAGAGTTTACATGGTAATACAGCTTTGTAAGGTCAAGTTTGGGCCCCGAAAATGGTATTCCCCATGAATACATATATTGCATTAAAATAAGCAATAATGTTAAGTTTTCGTATAATATCCGACCTCGATCGGTTCCATATTCGAATGAAGGGTACCGGCAAATGTCTGTTTACGACGGTCTGCTGGAATCGAAAACGGTTCCCGTCGTATATTGATTCACAAGCGTGCATTGGAAAAATAGCAGTCATAATCATCAATACTCGATATTCTAGTCACGTGCTCAAACCGTTCGACCAACAGCGTTTCTATATTATTTAGATACAAAATTGTACTCATTGAGCTCCAGCGTGAAAATAGTGTCCTTGAGTCGAGTGTTTGGTAAGTAGGTACCTACAGAATACGTTATCTTCTAAATAATACCCTATGCCATGTGCATTATGTAAACGGTGAGGAAAGTTGAAAAATAACCCCCCACCCCAGGGCCATTTTCAACAGAAAAATTTCGACTCATGAAATTTACCAATTCGTTGGTTATTGTTGGTCACGTATAGTCAACAGAGCTACCAACAGCAACCGACGCCCCAGCTTTAGCCACTTAGTAGACATTTTTTGGTGAAAGTGGCCCTCAAACCCTTAAAAGTTTTAGTTATTTGTAAAATCCAAATCTGCAGAGGAAACGACCAGCAAAAATGGAAGGAGTCATCCGATTCGAAAAATGAACTTATATATATATGAACCTATATAATCTCAATCCCTCGATAGGTACCTAAAAAGAAATTCACATCATAATGCAAAAAAAAAATCAAATACCAAAAATGTTAGGAATCCGAGCCAAAAAGGTGAAATGCCGAACAGAAGTAGGACTTGTAGATGGATGATCGACCCTTGTAGACTATTGTTGTCAGCTGATCAGGCGAAAGAGGCAGTTTTTTATCGTAGACCCTAACCCTGATCAGCTGACAACAGAAGTAGGACTGGTTAGGCTGCTGGTGTTAGCCAATGAAAACAGAATTGAGAATTTTAAAACTTATTTATTTGCTCAAACACAATGCATCGATGAAGGGTCTGGAAATCCAACTAGTAGGTACACCGCATAAGCCAATATTTTGATCACAAACAACTGGACTTGAGCAAACATGGCATTAGCCCTTGGAATTGGTGTCTTTCTTCCGACGCTCCAAAATAATTATGAGACCAACTCACCCGGACCTGGAGTTTTTGCTGGGGATAGAACAGAAAAGAACGTTTGGATAATAGAATGAGAAAATGTCAAAATTGCTGAGAATTTTCCCTTTCTTTCTCAGCCATCAACATCCTCCAAACGGATCATCCACATCACGAAGGTCGAATCCTCCTCTTTGTTTGTTCCATCTCCATTCCACACGTAGGTATCTATGGGCTGTGGACACTGTTCCGTTCTCGATCTTTTTCTCCTCACTTCTTCAGCCTCCGACCCAGAGCCCCAAGGCTTTTCTCGCACTCAGTCATCCTGCCCGTCACCCGCATCCTCCGTCCTCCTTCTCGGAACCCTCCCGTGCTTTCCGTGGCTTGCTTGGATTCCCCTCCCTCTTCCACTACTGCCAACGTATCAGCCTGGTCGGTTCCTGAATGAAAACGACCCTGCCAACACTACTACTTCTCCCTACTGCTACTACTACCTACTACTACTACTACGGGGCCTTCGATCGTACACCATTCAGTTCTATATCTCCACTAGCCACCTTCTTTAGCTAGACCTTTTCTCGTCTTTCTTCAGCCGTATGTTTTCGGCCCGCATCACTCGCACGCTTTTGCAGTTCCAGGTATTTTTGTTCGGAACCCCGAAAACAAATGAAAACTGCCAAGTCGAAACATTTATCATTCATATCGTCGATCTCAAGTTTTCAGAAGATGAAAAATATACAAAATCGTGCTAATTCAGGAAAAAAACACATAAATGGGAAAAAGTGGAACATTATTAGTTTAGTGGTTAGGTATGGTACCTATTTACTGGAACAAAATAACAAAATAGCGGGGCACCATCAGCAAAGGCCGTAACTAGATAAATGAGCAAACCGCCTCCGTCGGTAAACCGGCGAAATCACATTACGATTGGAAGACTTACTTAGTACTGCTTTTTACAATCATTATACTTTTTACAAATCAGTGTTACTCTGAGCACCCCATTTGTTCCGGCGTGAAAATTAGAATCTAAATTCACATCCCTAAACAACGAAACATCTGTTAGTCACTGTTGCAGGCAGCTATAGGGGGAAAAATTAATTTGAAATCCACCCGGTAGTTTCCTCTGTTGCTAAGTTTCGTGACGATCGTTGGAACAGTTTAGTTCTGTGAAGTGAACATACGAATGTACATGTGCCATGTAATATAGTTGCGAATGTAATTAGTAATTACTAATTACCATTAGGTACTACACGTGAATATTCTTCCGCTGAACCGACCAGAAATCGGGCGGCCCCGGCCATCCCAAAACATTCGACAGTTCAATCCTTCGGCTAGAGCCGTCGGAGGCCGGTCTAGCCGTGGTATCGCGTTTCTGATTGGCTGAGTACCGCACGTCCCGTTCCCCACGGTTCAAAGCAAGCCCGCCGGGCGGGTGAGTGCCGCTCAACAGCCCCCAGCCGCACAACCGGCGGCCCACGGACTTTCAAAAACGTTCAAAAACCTGAAAAAGCTATACCTACCAACCATCTGCACATTCAGCTGAATATCAAATTACTTTTTGGCGCTATTCAGCGTCGGCCTTGAACCCGTCGAGACGGTACAGCCTCGTCTCATGAATTATGAATAGTGAAGCTTCCTGCTTATGAGCCGAAAACGTTGGGAATCCCCTCATTACCCCGCTAATGAACTGATAGTCATCACTTCATTACAAGAGCCCTCAATTAGCCTCGACCAAATAGATTTATATTATTACCCATTTCAGGAGAAGGCAGTTCGTCTTTTTGGCTCTCCCCGGCCCATCAAGAGACTCGAACATTGAGATTTCAATCGCTCTTTTTACGTGCGAGGTGCACATGGCCAATTAAGAGAAAATGAGAGACAGCTGCCCATCGTTGGATTAATGTGTTCGGACGAGATTCGACAGATAATATGTACGCAGGATCGTGGCTATGTTTTACACGATTGCTGCCCTTCATTTTCCTCGTTCAAAATTTAGTCGATACCTATTATACTTACCAAGGTACGCTGGTTGGATTGTTTTTACAACAGATCGATTTCAAAATTTTCTCCCCAAGTACAAAACCGATTTTATTCTGAAAATTTATGTTGGGCCTAGCATTCGGCAGCCGTCGTTTCCCGATTTTCGGGGGTCCCGAGCAAGAGTTTTTGAAGCGTCCAAGCCAATTTTTTTCGCATTGTCTGTGTCCCGATCTTGGAAGGATTCAAATAGTAAGGATTTTTTCGGGGATTGTGAAGGGATTTTGTAAGGCAAGGACCAAAACTGAAATCAATCATGGCGTTGCAACGTGTTAGAAATTTTTTAAATACATAAAACAGCCGAAGGATGTTCGTACTGTTATCTGAAATTGTGTATAGGGTGCAATTTATTTTTTTGCATAAGTATTTCAATCTGCATGATTAGGGTGTGTTCATCAATTCAGCTTGTTCAACCATTATCCATTATTTCCCCAAAATAATTTTCCAAGGGTACGTTGACACGGAAATTCATTGTCCATTTCCAACATAGTGTTTATTCATCGAGTATAATGTTTATTCATCGAATAAAAAATCGATTATAAAATCGAATAAACATAATTTATGAACCCACCTTTAGCTATTTTAAATAAACGTTTGAAGAAAGTCATTTTACCCGTGGGGATCAAATCCTCGAGTGTCAAAAACGTCAAAAGTTCGAACTATATCCGCCAGATTATTTTTCCATTATTTTTCAATTTTATTTTCTCGTTCGAGATGCCATTTTAGTTGATTCAATGTTTCGCAAATCTCCTACCCTGCGTTGGAATTAGCGCGTTCGAATTCCCACCAAATTTATGCTACAGCCTCAGGCGTTGCGTTTGCGAGAGATTCAAATTAAACTGCCGACTGCATAGCGACGAGATTTGTCACCAAAACCCGCGACTGATTGTAATGGAAACGCCAACAATCGTGTGCGCTATTGTTAAGGGCGAACCCGCAGTAACGCCTTCCTTACTCACTATCCGGATTGAACTCCTTGTGAATACTCAAGTGTTCTACAATCCTTTTAGATGACCACCGTCCAAATCGGGAGGATTTCCGACAGGAGGAGATTTTCAGTCGAAAACCCTTCCAAGGGTTCGGGGATGAACTATGAAATTCGAACACGTCGATTCCATAATCTCCGAGTAAAATCGAACTGTCCAATGGCGACCGAAGGGGGAATCAATCCGAAATCGCCGTCACGTATCGAATAGGAATCCTAGCTGTAATTACGTGGATTCGATAGCAAATAAAGCTGAAATCTACGACTGGATTTCACTTATTAGTCGCGTAATCGAATTTGTAACTAAACGTCACAATCTCCAGCTCTAGTTTTGTTATGAGAATAGTAATTTGCGAGAGGAACCCCCGATGCGGTGCTAACTGTGACCGCTTTGGGTTTGATGTAACTTATACGAGCTATGAATACAAATAACTAGCATAGATAGGTATCAGCATTAGATTCCTATATTAATCGAAATTCACTCTTACTACACCCGAGCGATATTAGAATTTGTGCTTCCATATTTACAGAGTAAATGGAAGTATTGTAATCGTATTAAAATCTTGAATCGGAATTTTATTTCAGGCAATTTTCAAACTTTGCATAGTGAGTTTATAGATATTTTTGACCTAAACACCCTCAAAAGTAGTCAAAATATGATCAAATCGTGTCACACTTTTACGTTCCAAAATATGTAAATATTTTGTGTTATATACGCACCACTGGTTTTCCTATAATTCTAGTAAATTAATTGATAAATTTTAAATTAAGTAAACAAAAATAAAATAAGGAAGATATCGATGGAATAATGATCCATAGTAGGTACATTAGATATACAAATTTTGTATTTTAAAAAGTAACATTACACTGGGTAACAGCCAAAAAATCGTCCGGGGTTTCTCAGCATTTTTAGACTAATTTTGGTGTTCTGATTCCAAATATCACCTTGGTTTTGCTCTATCAGGTCAACTTTTTGAGATACAGCCATAGCTACCTGACGAGCTATACATACGAGGAGGGACCCAAAAGTAACAGGAATTCTGTCATAACTTTTTTATTTTTCAATATTTTTACACCAAATGTTGATCACCTTCAAAGTAATTACCACTGACTGCAACGCACTTGTCCAATCGGGTTTTCCACCTTTAAAAACATTGTTCAAATCCATTTAATGGAATGAGCTTGAGGCCATCCAGCGATTTTCGTTTTACCTCTTCCACAGTCGTAAATCGTTTTCCTCTCCAGTCCCTTTTGGGACGGGGGAACAAAAAATAGTCGCAGGGGGCAAAATCGGGTGAATAGGGGGGTGAACAATCGGTGTCATGCCATTTTTCGTAAGAAACTGCTTCACAGACAGGGCAGTGTGTGCGGGGGCATTGTCATGATGGAAGAACCAATCCCCTGACTGCCACAAATCCGCCCTTTTTCTCAATCATCAATGAGTTGATGATTCTACATCAATCAACATCAACATAAATGGCCAATGAGTTGATTTTCTCAACGTTGTCATCAGTTCTTGACATTGAAGGGCGGCCAGAACGAGGTTGGTCTGCAATCGTCATTTGCCCATTTTTAAAACACTGAAACCACTCGTAGACTCTCGTTTTGCTTAATGCAGCATCCCCGTAAGCAGTTTTTAGCAATTAGAGAGTTTCAGCCGGCGTTTTCCTTAACAGAAAACAAAATTTTACGGCCGCGCGTTGCTCCACGGCATCACACGTTTTCGCCGAAACAGAAAAAGTTGTTTCACTAAAGAAGATCTAACGGACGAACCGTTCAACTCACAGCGACCCAACTTTGTACACTGGCTCTTGAGATGTGTCCCTTCCAAACCCCTCACTTGCCAACGAACCACTCGCAGCAGTCTTTCCCCTCCAGCTCGATTCCCGTTACTTTTGGGTCCCTCCTCGTATGTTAATTTGAGGGTTTTGAGTTCAATCCTGGCTTTTTTAAAGGATATAGCCAAGTATTCATATATAAATGGTTGCTTCTGATGTGTTTCTGTTTCCAAATGACGAAGTCATATTTTCTTTACTCCAAAATTGAAAAATCCAATATGAGCCGCATCAAGCTTGTCTGTATATCCGATATGTCTGTAGCGAACAAACCTGACCTGATTGAAACAAACAACGGGCATTTTTGAACTCAGAGCATCACCATTAGTCAAATTCCGGTGGAAAACCCTGGACGATTTTCCAAAAGATTTTTTTTGTTACGCAGTGTTATCAGTCAAACCCCGAAAAACATCATAGATAGGAACCTTATTATTAGTAATTACTTACTTTTTGCCAACTGAAACTGACCATTTCCAAAAACATGCTTCGGATATGACAAAAAATTGGTTAAAATATTGAAATACCTAATATGTTACAGAAATATTTTTGTATCTCAGCCCGGTATGTAATTAGTAACTAATTAAACTGTTTAATCAATGATTAAGATAAATGAAGAAACTACTTAAAAATCGAAAAAAAAAGAAAAAAAGGAACTAATTAAAAATTTGTTAATCTCATATTGAATTCAAGTACAGATACCTGCATGACATCAAAATTTGATGCATTTAATGCAATATTCCAATATACGAATGAGCTAGAAGAAATGAATCATCCTCCAAAATATTTTGGCTAAAAAGGTTTAGTTAAACTCTGAGAATCACCAAAAATTTTGAAAAAATTTTGAACGGCGCGTTGTCGAGAAAGCTCATTACTAAAAATTATTTCGACGAGGAAAAATTCGCGAACTATGATTCTCATCTCAATAACGAAAATATGCCATGTCCTAAGGAAAGGTTGCGGTTAAAAAAAAAAAAAAAACAGGGATCGAACCTCTTTACACTGACGGTGCCATTCTCTTGAAAAAGAGGGTTGCCTGATCCCTAAATTGGGTCAAAAGAGGGTCCGACACTGAGTAGCTCTCCGGGTGTCGAAAACCTGCCTCCCTTTCTACATGGGGAAGAGGGTTCGCTCAGATTCCAGGTTCACATGGCATCGAAAGTTCGTTTTATTTTTAAAATTTGTTTCATTTTATTCGTTATGCATTAGAAAAAGCGGCTAATTACTGGTGTTTCAACAGCTGAATTTGGGTTCGACTAGGAAAAAACCTAAAAAACATTTTCAAAAGGATTGACGCAATTTTTATAGAAAATATTTTGGTACCTAAAGGCATGAAAAAATCCGTGATTTTCCGTCTCTGTAAAAGCGGAAAACCGCAAAAAACTGAACTACCGGAGGAAATCGGAATGAATATTATCCAGGAAATTCGTGCCAAAAAATGTCCAGCTTTGTTGACAAGAAACAAGAACAATAACCACTTTTTTGAAGGAATTATCGACCACTGGACGATCAAAGTGAACTCTTGAGTTTTGGTCAATTTCTTATATATTTTTTTTTAATAAAAAATTTTAAAAAAATTTTAAAAAATATAAGAAATTGACCAAAACTCAAGAGTTCACTTTGAATAACCACTTTGATAAAAATATTTTTCGTTTCTTAGATAGTTCCATCGGAATTTATGAATGTTTATACAAACCGGCGGCAGCAAACGGGTTACGGCTGCAGTGTGAACACAGCTTGAAACGCCCCTCGAAAACTTACCCTCGCATCCCCTAAAAGCCAACCCCTTCCAAGAAACGGGCCAAGACCTTCGCGTCTTCAAGAGTCAAAAACCGGCCAATAAAACCGGCCGTTTTTTCCCCCCGATTTTCTTTTCCTGGCACCGGAAAAGAAGAAAAACGTCTGGCATTCCGAGGGGGGTCGGAAAAGCGGGGAAAACAAATTGTAGAGGGGATATCGCCTATCCGACCGCCCCCTGTTGGGAGAAAAAAGAGCGCTTGTCCTGGGGGCGGAGATCTGCCCACCCCCGGTCATATCCGGCGCAAAAAATTGACCAATCAAGTTTTTACCCTCGGTCCACACCCAAATCGATAGCAAAACCTCCGCCCCCGGCCCAACTCTTCGTCGGAATTATTGTTTTAATTTTTCCTTCTCACCCCCCCCCCCCCATTCGGAACCTATGGCCTCTCAATTTTTCTCTTCCATCCTCTCGATTTTTCTCCCCCCGCAACTTCGATTTGATTATTTTTCACTCCGCGCCGCGGCGTCCACACATGTTTTCCCTCTTCTTTGGGCCGCCCGTTCGCGACAGGGTGGATTTTTCGGAATGGGGTGAGTATTGCATGCGAAGTTGGCAATTTTGACTGCAATGCCGTTGTCTTCCGAATTTTGACACGCAGGTGGAATTCCTGCGACGCAATAATGACTCGGCCGAAAATCCAAGAAAAAGAGAAGCTGCTAAGCAAATGAAGAACCTAGGTTTATTTGTCTTCTGGGTACCTGACAATATTAGTATCCTATTGTACAATTGTTTTCTTTCCAGATCGATTTACACAGTTGTTAACCCATTACTAAATAATGAAGCAGAATGGGTCGCCAGATATTTTTGTCTCTATCAAGCTTTCATCCATATTTCAGCTGTCAAACATTAAAAAAAAACTACGAAAAACCAAATTTTGGTCGAATTTTTATTTACTCACACTTATTTTGGCACATACTTAATGAGCAAAAGATTTTAGCCAAAAATAACCCCATACAATTGTTCCATGCTGATGTGGACCTCATAACATAGGATTTCAGTAGGTACCTTACCTACCTGTCTGACTTTATGGTGGCTTCAGGTAGACATCGACAGATGGCAGTTGCCTCCGCAGAGGACGACGATAGCTTGTCAGGGTGGCAGTTGAATGTCGCTCCTTCTTGGAATTTTTCTAAAATCTATTGGTACCTACATTATTTCTGGAAAAATGACCCTCTGTAATCATTTAATTTTTTTACGTTTTTCTTATTCATTCTTGAGTTTGCATAGCAAATTCAAAGCAAAAATCAAATTTTTGACTCAAGCGATTGGGCGTTACGACGGAACTAGACAAAATTTAGGAAATTTTCTCTCAGACTTTGGAATTTGTAATTGCATGATGTTAATCCTTCCTGCACTTTTCGTTTCAGCCACCTTTGTACCTTTGTATCTCTCTTGAGAGAGAATAAGAGGCAATGACGACATCTCATAATATGATGAGATAATAAGGCTGATGATATAGGTAATATTATTATCTCATCAGCCTGAAACACCGTTTTTCGAAATCTTCTGCGTTTTAGTATCAAAAGACGTCAAAATCGGTTGAATAACTAAACTTATTACAATAGATATCCGTTTTAAAACACAATTTCCAAGAGGAATTTTAGCCTAAAATACATTTTTTGTATTATCATCATCCTTATTATCGTATATTTTTGTATTATTGTTTAGAATGACAAGATTTCGTCAAGGGCTTAATTCGGATCGTCATACTACCCTTGTGAAATCTTCGTCTCCACCCCTGGAGCCTTATCAGGGGCCCCTGGTACAGGCAGCTGAACAGCCTGTTTGTGCAGATCTCGCTGAAGGGTCTGCTGTTTATGTGGAGCTGAAACGAGCAGCCGAACATTTTCGCACGCTCTCGGCGGCTGATATCCCGAGGTAAATGGTAATCACCGGAATGTCGGACATTGGAGTCGGCCACATGTTTACAGGCATCCGCTCGGAATGAATAGCAAACAGGTAACGTGGACAGACACCCTCGTTACTTCCGAATTCGCCGTCGCCGGGGAAATTCGCCCTTCATGCACGATAAACATCGCTCAAGACGAGATCTGGTCGAGATTGCTGACCGGTATGGACATCCTTTAATAGCAAGATCGAAGGGTGGCCGCTCGCCCGTAACAAGGGGTCGCATCTCCGAAGGGTTGCGGGTTCCGCCGCACCCCCGAGATAATGGAAATCCGTTTATCGATTCGAAATTTTCCCTCTCCCGGAATTGGCGCTCACCCTGGAATTTGGCCTTGTTCGTCTCATTTTCCGAAAGTCCAGTAGAAAAATTGTTAAGTACATTACGCACAATAATTATGCAGGTAATATTGAACCAAATATTTCCATATTTTGGTATACGCAACAGTGGCGGCTCCTGGTACTAAACCCAGGGGGTGCACCCAGACCATAATATACAGCGAACGAACTTAGTTCTAAAATTGTTCTTGCATTTAATGCAAAGGGAACATCAGACACTTAATTGAAGACAATCCGCTCTTTTTAGCTAAATATCAATTGAGGAGTGATCTATCAAAAGGGAACATATCCATTTCCCATAATGTTGTTGTGTTGTTCAGGAGGGGAGGAAAACCAATTGCGCTACCTCTCGTACAGTTTTATTCCGTTTTTTTTCTATACAGAGCTGAGCTTGGTGGCATAACAGATCATGTCCCAGAATACAAATGTTTCAAACCCAAAAATGAGGGAGAGGCCGCCATTTCAATTTTGGATATGTGCCATTTTGATTGAAAATTTGGGATAAGTGCCCTTTTGATTGAAAAGTGGATGCTAATCTCTCAAATTTCGCCAAAAACCTTGTATTTTGCTGATCACCACCTAAGTTAAGTACCCAAACAAAAATTACTGGATCATCGGGACAGAGCGTTACGAAAAATTGCGTTCCTGATATTTTGAATTTTGAAACTACCCAACTCCTGAAATCAAAAACCACTTTTTCTTCTTTCTTGGTCAATTTACGTCACGTTGACGTCTCTTTCGACATCCCTGATTTAACTCATCCACAGTGCGCTCCATTACGCGGAAAAACACACGCGAATGAGCACAAAACGTAAAAACAACGAACTCCTGCGAAACATGGGACGCACGAACTCAAGCTTATCTGATAACGCCGTTGCCGAAGAAGGCGGCGAATCTGTCTTCTGCTTGAAACGTTTGCGACATCTATTGGATCCGTTCGGAGTTTCTGAGTTATCCAGGTTTTTGGATGAGGAAAACTCGAGCTGTTTGAATATGTGCCCTTTTGATCAAAACAAGTTTTTTGTTCTTGAGATTCGCACAGGATATGTACCGTTTTGATTGAAACGAATTGAATACATTATGAAGGATGGATATGTGACCTTTTGATCAAAAAGCCGCACTTTCCGCTTCAAATAACATAGGATTTTTTCCATTTTGCATTCTAAGGATTAGAGGGACCGTTCGTACTCATCTGGACAATTCGAAAAATGCGAAAAAATGTGTTTCTCCCAGAAGTGGATATGTTCCCTTTTGATAGATCACTCCTCAATTCAAACAAGTCCAAATGAGGTAGGCCAGTTTTGCTCACCTTCTCGTCTTCAAATCGCTGTTAGTACCTAGCAGAAAGATGTTTTCCAAAGTCAGTTTCGAGAAATTCACTCAAAATGTAATCAACAAAAAAACCCTCAATAATCCATGATAAAAAGTACGAATCGATCGGAAGAATCTAAGTAGATTTTTTTTTAAATTTAAAGAAAAGTTCAAAATGAAAAAAAAAATACGAGTCTTTTAACTTTTTCTGCTTGTTCGAGGACTTGTACTGGTTGTGCACCGGAAACCCCTGCTGACTATGGTGGGTTGTTATCTGTAAATCGGTGAAAATGCGCTGGGGAGGCTCTGGCGCTCTCAGATTTTTTTAAAAATCCGCTTGTCCCACTGTGCCCCGTGTCCCATTACCTAGGTACTCTTTTGGGCTTAAAAAATGTTCGCCCAACAAAAGATTTTAGCAATCGAGCAAAAGAATTTACCTACCCTGTGTAGAAGACCAAACTTCGGTAGAAATGAAGGCCTCTAAAACCTCACCTTTGAAAGCCCAACTTTTTTCTCGAGCGGCCTAAATTTCCGAATGTGACGCATTTGACGTAATCAAAATTAAAATCAAAAGGCAAAATTAGCTTTTTAACTCTCGAATGAAACTCTTGTTTTCGAGTTACTTTTGTTTATTTTATTCCAACGGACGGTATGGCCGGTAGGCAATAATTTGTCCAGAGTGGTCCCTTAGGGCGTGGCTAAGGTGCACTTGACACTGGAACTTGCACAGGGGGAGGGGGGTTCTGATGAAGACACGGCCTTATCAAGCCGACATAAATCAGCGACTGCTGAAGTACCCGGCATACTCACACTTACTTGCACACTCGTTCTCTAAACAATTCAGCACAATCACCCTTCTTTTTTTTTTTGTTTTTTTTTCAACTTTTTATTCGCACAAGCGACCCCTTTCGGATTTTTTCGACGTAGTAAAAAGGACCGACGGTCAGTCGCGGGTCCGAGTCGAGGGGGAAAAATGAAAAAATCATCATAATAAATAACTTGCGAGGACGGGGGAGCGTAAAGAGGAAGAATGAGATAGAATGAGGGGGCCGAGCTAATTTCGAGTTCGGTTATCTCAACGGGTCCACCCCGACAGAGAAAATCGACGTTGGTGTGCGTGTGTAAATACCCGTGTCCGACATGAGTGTGTGAGTAGTTTTCCTTTTTTTCCCCTTCTGGGTTTTTCGTATTTTTGCGATTGTCCCGCGTACGGAGGAAGGGGGTGGACAGTGCGGGGGTGTATGGACAGAACAATGGTCCGCTGTTGTAATAGTCTTACTCCCTCGTGCGCAGACCACAACAATAGGCTTTTTCTCTTAACACCGGTCGTGCACAGTTGAAATTGGACAAATTTTTTATTCCACCTTTTCTCCGCGCGGTTATATTCAAAAGCGGGAATCGAACCGTGTTCAGGAGACACGCCTTCTTTCAACGTCGCCCTGGAAATCGTCTATAGTTGTTATCTATAACTGGACTATAGTCCTAATACGCATAGGTAGGACAATCAATTCGGGTAGAACGAGTGGTGCGTAGACAACACACAATACTTCCATATTTTGAAACGTAAAATTGTGACACAATTTGATCATATTTTGACTGCTTTTAAGGGCGTTTAGGTCAAAAATATCGAAAAAATTCACTTTTCAAATTTTAAAATTCGCCCAAAATAAAAAAACGCCAGATTTTCGGAACATAAAAAATATCCTCATATTCTGCAATGTAAAACAAAGATTTTAAGACCAAGAACGCTCAAATTGGTTCATTTTTGTGGCCGGAAAAAAATAAAATAGAAAACATCAAAAATGCAAACATATCGGAATTGCGTTCGGATTGCACTGCTGTGCGTTATCCGAATTTCGATTAAACAGGGTGTTAGGTCTTGCCGAGACAAACATTTACCGAGTTAATCCGGAGTTACCGAATGAACAACCATTGTGCGATTTATGCAATAATCAATAAGTATACTTATTGATTATTGCATAAATCGCACAATGGTTGCATTGTTTATATATAAAATTCAGCATATTGGCCCGGTTGGTAGACATCAAAGATTCAGACACTGGGGCCATTCTTTAAATTTGAAGCAATATGTCTTGGCAGTCGCTATCGACTCATTACAGAAATTGTCATAATATGACATATTATGTTGTCATCAGATTCGCCATGGCAAATCGACATCGACTCCCAAAGACGTATTGTTTTCATTTTACAGAACAGGCCTCCTGGACTACCCAATTCACATTGCTTGATATTTTTGTAAATTGAATCGTACAATCGAATTGGAAGTACTGTGCGTTATTTTCGACTCTTGCTCGTCCCGGGCGATAATTGTTGGGAACGGGAATCCAATTGGAGCCGATACGTGCAGGAGCTAAGCAGGGCGGACGTGGCTGGACGACGATACGTGGCCGGGCGGATGGCCGACGCCCAGGGGGAGTTGTCCGGCTCCTGATTAGCCCCTCCTGCCCGCCCGGCGAAAAAATCGCACATGAACGGCGAGTGCGCAAGGTTTTTCCTATTGATTTAATAGGTTCCATCCCCGCGATGGGACATAGTCGGCCGCCACTTTTTCCCATTCCCGTCACTTATTTCTCCGTCGCGGCGGTTATTTTTTTCTCCCCGCCCTTGCCCAAGCTCCTCATTTGCCCAGGCGCTGTTCATAAGCCCGGTGCACTCCTCCTCCTCCACCACCTACTCCTCCTCCTACCGTGTTAAGGGTGTCAAATTTCTTTTTTCCAAAAACGAACCTCTGCCACTAAGGACAAATCGCACGTTGAGATAAATAGTGTGACATCTCGAAAAAGTTTATTTTTGAGTCATTCCCGTCACTGGATGCAGAATTTTATGCTCTACAAGTAGCAAGAACCGATGTTTTCGAGACAACTCAAAACATATTTTTACTTCCATATTTACAGAGTAAAATTTACTTCCATTTAATGGAAGTATTGGAATCGTCCTAAAATCGAGAATCGGAACGGAGCTTCAGAAAAAACTTTTTCTTATACACATTTACTCAGAATCACTTCCTGAACGTGTGTCCGTGTGTCCGTTAGTCCGTCTGTCCGTCCGTCCGTCGTCTGTCCGTCTGTGGTCATTTACAAAAATGACCGCAGCTCCCTCAATTCTCAACCTTTTTTCAAATTTCTTGAACTGGAATGTTTGTCTCGGCAAGACCTAACACCCTGTTCAATCGAAATTTGGATAACTAGCAGTACTTCCGACATATTTGCATTTTTAGTGTTTTCTATTTTATTTTTTTCCGGCCACAAAAATGAACCGATTTGAGCGTTCTTGGTCTTAAAATCTTTGTTTTACCTTGCAGAATATTTGGATATTTTTTATATCAAGATAATATGGCGTATTTTCATTCTGGGCGAATTTTAAAATTCAGATAGTGAATTTTTTGATATTTTTGACCTTAACACTCTTAAAAGCAGTCAAAATATGATTAAATTGTGTCACAATTTTACGTGTCAAAATATGGACGTTTGTGTGTTATCTACGCACCACTGGTTTAAATTCATTTAAAAAAGTCAATACCTATTTCTTCAAGGATTTCCCCAAAGAGATTAGAGCATACTTCTCACCACCTGAAAAGTGGAAAAAGAGGAAGCGGGTTCTAAGGGTAAATTCCCCCGCCAAGGGGAATAATTTCGAATTATTCGAAACAAGTACCAGCAGCAAAAACTTGGCTGGACACCGATTTCCGGATTTTCGGAGAATTAACCAGGTGGAAAAATCAGTGGTACCTAGGACCTAGGTGCATAATATATTATATCCGATATATTATATCGATAAATGAATTGGGGCGAACAAAACGGATCTCGTTCCCGTTTCATGCGTCAAGTTGAAAAATGTCTGGATGGATTACGAAGCATCAAACTGTCGTTCGGTTTGTTGTGATGCCGAAGTGACAAACAGCTGAGAGTTTTGCAGGTTTATCGTGCGCATGAATATTTTCCTACCTTATTTCTCCCATACTTGCTATCCCAAGTTCGAAATTGGAGGAGAGATGACGAGAGAATACCTATCGTAGACATTTTCTATGACAACTTCCATTATTTGATTTGTATATTTTTTATGCACATCCTAAAAATACTTGTAGGTTAGGTATATCGTTCGTAAATTATCATCGTAATCACAAAAGACCATATTTCCCTTATCAACCAACTAATTTGGAGTTTCTCAACCTGGAATGGAAAATTGAGAATCATCCGAACACATTAATAAGAATATGAAAAATATTCAAAATCAGAATAAGCATTTTCCTAACCGGATTGCCTTGGATTTCAAAAATTTTCAGAAATTCTCAATTCGTTTCGGGAAATTATCAAGTTGATTTGGAAAATTTGGAATTTGGTTTGCGCAATTCTCATATTGACTTGGAAATGCTATAATCCTTGGTAATGGCGAAAGTGTGTAGATTATGTCACTCGCCATTTCCTTCACTCGCAGGTTCGACATGTTAATCCGAATACGGCAATTCGAACGTATCTGTCAACGTTTGATCGGTTTCGAGGATTCGCATTTGCGGACAATATAACAGCGTCAGTTGCCCGAGTGTAGGCGACCTTAGAGGAATGGACATTTGTCCGCTGGTACCTATCTGGTTCAGCATAGAATTCGGAGGGCATCAA
This sequence comes from Nesidiocoris tenuis, assembly GCA_036186465.1. NCBI lineage: Eukaryota > Metazoa > Arthropoda > Insecta > Hemiptera > Miridae > Nesidiocoris > Nesidiocoris tenuis. Next base: position 4,804,309 of record AP028915.1, on the reverse strand, counting down.
GACCGATAATGTTGCGGATTTGAAACCAGTGGTGAGTAGATAAAACACAAAACTTCCATATTTTGATACGTACATTTTTGACACGATTTGGTAATGTTTTGACAGGTCAAATATATCAAAAAGCTCACTATGCAAAATTGAAAACTCGCATAAAATCAAAATACGTCAAGTTATTGGAATACAAAAATTATTCACGAATTCTGACAGGCAAAACAAAGATTTTAAGACCAAGATCGCTCAAATCGGTTCATTTTTGTAGCCGGAAAAAAATAAAATAGAAAACACTAAAAATGCAAATATATCGGAAGTACTGTGCGTTATCCGAATTTCGATTAAACAGGGTGCTAGGTCTTGCCGAGACAAACATTTCAGTTCAAGAAATTTGAAAAAAGGTTGAGAATTGAGGGAGCTATGGTCATTTTTGTAAATGACCACAGACGGACACACAGACACTTGCCCGGGAAGTGATTCTGAGTAAATGTGTACAAGTAAAAGTTTTCTCTGAAGCAATACAGCTGATATCAATACTTCCATTTACTCTGTAAATATAGAAGTAAAAACGTTGGAAAACCTACTGCGGAGAGTCATAGTCATGTACTCTAATATAGTATAGATAAGCATAAGCATAATATTATTGTGCTTATCTGCCCTTTTCTATAATCCTTAATGTAAAGGTATGTGATCAAAAATAAGCAACAAACAACAGTAAGTGACAAAAATGAGTAACAAATAATTACGTTTTCGCAAATTTTGATTTTTTTCATTACCGTCTACATATACGTGAATTCAGCTGTGTCTAGTGTCGATAAATTCGATATCGGGAACCTTCAGGTTCTGTCTCTAAGGGGTGTGCTGAGAATTGGTTAGAAGGGGCCACCGAGCGCGTTCCATAATATGTTCGGACATCGTGCAGAATTGCCAGCTACCGGTGGACATGTTTAGTAGACGTGTGACTGACGTGAAGAATTCAACTGGCGCACAATCCTAAGAGGAGGCGAAATGAGCGCACATCATGTCGTATTTCGGGGTAACGGGTGCGCTCATATGTAAATGAGTATGAAGGCGTCGGGTTGATGGTTGACGAGGAGCCGGCGAAATTGGAGTTCATGTCTGGACCGTCCGAGTTGCCCCATAACATTGCATGATGTTGGACGACATGAAATCCCCAGCTTCAGAGAGAGAGAGAGAGAGAGAGAAATCGAATCGGATAAAAATTGGCCGTTCAAACAACATACCGAAGTCTAAAAGAAACCTCAACCTCTCACAACTATATTTTTTACTCAATCTGAAAGTCGAACTGGAATTTGGATTCAATGCCAAACTCAAACTGATAATCGAAATCGAAGTCAAACTCATAATCGAATTCGACGTCAAACTCACCATGAAACAGAAACTCAAACTGATAATCGAAATCGAAGTCAAACTCATAATCGAATTCGACGTCAAACTCACCATGAAACAGAAACTCAAACTGATAATCGAAATCGAAGTCAAACTCATAATCGAATTCGACGTCAAACTCACCATGAAACAGAAACTCAAACTGATAATCGAAATCGAAGTAAACTCATAATCGAATTCCGTGTCAAACTCAGAATGAAACAGAAACTCAAACTGATAATCGAAATCGAGGTCAAACTCATAATCGAATTTGACGTCAAACTCACCATGAAACAGAAACTCAAACTGATAATCGAAATCGAAGTCAAACTCATAATCGAATTCGACGTCAAACTCACCATGTAACAGAAACTCAAACTGATAATCGAAATCGAAGTCAAACTCATAATCGAATTCCGCGTCAAACTCAGAATGAAACAGAAACTCAAACTGATAATCGAAATCGAAGTCAAACTCATAATCGAATTCGACGTCAAACTCACAATGAAACAAAAACTCAAACTGATATCGGAATCGAAGTCAAACTCATAATCGAATTCGACGTCAAACTCACCATGTAACAGAAACTCAAACTGATAATCGAAATCGAAGTTAAACTCATAATCGAATGCGACGTCAAACTCAGAATCAAATAGAAACTAAAACTGATAATCGAAATCGAAGTCAAACTCATAATCGAATTCGACGTCAAACTCACCATGAAACAGAAACTCAAACTGATAATCGAAATCGAAGTCAAACTCATAATCGAATTCGATGTCAAACTCACCATGAAACAGAAACTCAAACTGATAATCGAAATCGAAGTCAAACTCATAATCGAATTCGACGTCAAACTCACAATGAAACAAAAACTCAAACTGATATCGGAATCGAAGTCAAACTCATAATCGAATTCGACGTCAAACTCACAATGAAACAGAAACTCAAACTGATAATCGAAATCGAAGTCAAACTCATAATCGAATTCGACGTCAAACTCACCATGAAACAGAAACTCAAACTGATAATCGAAATCGAAGTCAAACTCATAATCGAATTCGACGTCAAACTCACCATGAAACAGAAACTCAAACTGATAATCGAAATCGAAGTCAAACTCATAATCGAATTCGACGTCAAACTCACCATGAAACAGAAACTCAAACTGATAATCGAACTCAAACGTCAAACTCGAACTCGATGTTGAAGTCATGTTGAAATCAAATGTGAATCAAACTCAAATTCAAACTGAAACGCAAAGTCAAACTCAAACTGAAACTCGAACTTGAACTCAATTCAAACGTCGAACGCGAACTCAATCTGAAAGTCAAACCTAAAACGAAAAGCTAACTCGAACTTGAAGTTGAACTTAAATCCATAGTCAACTTTGCGTTTCATTTCGAGTTTGACTTTCATATTGAGTTCGAGTTTGACTTTGAGTTAACCTTTCAGTTTGATTTTTAGGTTGAGTTTGAGTTCAACTTTTGAATTGACTTTCAAGTTTCACTCTCAGTATGAGTTTCAGTTTCAGTTTGACTTTCTTATTGAGGTCGAGTTTCACTATGAGTTAATCAAACGATGATTCGAATTTCAATTTGACTTTCAGATGAAATTCAAGTTTCATTTTGATTTCAAGATTGAGTTCTGATCAACTTTGACTTTGTGATTGACGTTTTAGTTCGAGCTCGAGTTTCAGTTTGAGTTTGACGATGGGTTAGACTTCGAGTTCGTGTTCCAGTTTGAGTTTCACTTCTAGTTTGACTCCAGCTTCACTCGAACTTGACTTTGAGTTTTAGTTCGAGTTTGCCTTTCAGTTTGAGTTTGACTTTCAGATTAAATTCAAGTTTCATTTTGACTTCTAGATTGAGTTCGATTATCAGGTTTGAGTTTCTGTTGACGATGGTGAGTTTGACGTCGAATTCGATTATGAGTTTGAGTTTCGGTTTCATGGTGAGTTTGACATCGAATTCGATTATGAGTTTGACTTCGATTTCGATTATCAGTTTGAGTTTCTGTTTCATGGTGAGTTTGACGTCGAATTCGATTATGAGTTTGACTTCGATTTCGATTATCAGTTTGAGTTTCTGTTTCATGGTGAGTTTGACGTCGAATTCGATTATGAGTTTGACTTCGATTTCGATTATCAGTTTGAGTTTAGAAACTCATAATCGAATTCGCCGTCAAACTCACCATGAAACAGAACTGTTTCATGGTGAGTTTGACGTTGAATTCGATTATGAGTTTGACGTCGATTTCGATTATCAGTTTGAGTTTCTGTTTGATGGTGAGTTTGACGTTGAATTCGATTATGAGTTTGACTTCGATTTCGATCATCAGTTTGAGTTTTTGTTTCATGGTGACAGTGACGGCGATTTCGATTATCAGTTTTAGTTTCTGTTTCATGGTGAGTTTGACGTCGAATTCGATTATGAGCTTGACTTCGATTTCGATTATCAGTTTGAGTTTCTGTTTGATGGTGAGTTTGACTTCGATTTCGATCATCAGTTTGAGTTTTTGTTTCATGGTGAGTGTGACTTCGATTTCGATTATCAGTTTGAGTTTCTGTTTCATGGTGAGTTTGACGTCGAATTCGATTATGAGTTTGACTTCGATTTCGATTATCAGATTGAGTTTCTGTTTCATGGTGAGTTTGACGTCGAATTCGATTATGAGTTTGACTTCGATTTCGATTATCAGTTTGAGTTTCTGTTTCATGGTGAGTTTGACGTCGAATTCGATTATGAGTTTGACTTCGATTTCGATTATCAGTTTGAGTTTCTGTTTCATGGTGAGTTTGACGTCGAATTCGATTATGAGTTTGACTTCGATTTCGATTATCAGTTTGAGTTTCTGTTTCATGGTGAGTTTGACGTCGATTTCGATTATCAGTTTGAGTTTCTGTTTCATGGTGAGTTTGACGTCGAATTCGATTATGAGTTTGACTTCGATTTCGATTATCATATTGAGTTTCTGTTTCATGGTGAGTTTGACGTCGAATTCGATTATGAGTTTGACTTCGATTTCGATTATCAGTTTTAGTTTCTGTTTCATGGTGAGTTTGACGTCGAATTCGATTATGAGTTTGACTTCGATTTCGATTATCAGTTTGAGTTTCTGTTTCATGGTGAGTTTGACGTCGAATTCGATTATGAGTTTGACTACGATTTCGATCATCAGTTTGAGTTTTTGTTTCATGGTGAGTTACTCAGACTATAGGATTGAGATTATTATCATTAGTATTGGGTATGGAATAATAATTTTCCCCACATTCTAGCTGGCCAATGAAAATACACCATACTTCCTCGCAGGTATGAAAGTTGAAGAAATCGGGAAAGAAAAATAGAAATCCCCAGAATATTGCATTGGTCGTCCCTCCAATTTAGTCAAGGCGATTCGTTCCGCTCCAATTCTATATTCATATTCTTTCTCAACGATTCGTATATAACTGACAATTTATTTCACGTCTGACAGGTGGGAATTAATTTCTTAATCTACTCATTTTAATCCCTCGGGCTCGCGGAGATGGCGATTTTCGAAATGACAACGCCATTAGTGCAAATTGAAGTTTTGATTTCTCGAATCGGCCCTCTTCCTAATCAAGTGGATGATTTAAATCTTAACGTTCCTGCAGGTCGCAATTAAAACTTTTTTGTGGGCCAACGCAGGCAATATCCCCACTATTTTAAATATCCACGGCCTTAAATAATTCAAAGGAATGGTAAATATAATCACTACATTGAGCGCCAACTACTGTTAAAAAGCGATTAGAATTTCTCGTATTAGCATATAGATCTATTTCAATTTTGATTTGTGAATTCTCGCCACCTTGACAGGCGTATCATTCCGTTGGCGAGGGAAGCCATTCATTCATACGGATTACAGGGGATGGAAAGCGCTGTTTTAGGTCTCCGACACGGGGATCCATTAATAGTGTTTCACATTAATCATCGTTAATTAGTATAAATTATGTCTCCTCCTCGAGGTGCCCTTTACCGAGCTATGTTTCCTCGGCGCGGAATAATTATGGAAAAAATCCTTCATTTTATTTCACTCGGTGAAGTTTTGAGAATGGAAAAACACAGTAATTATCCGACCGAGGTCTCAAACGGGTGGTTTTTTTCCTCCTCTCGTTTCTGGTGGTTTTGGAGGCGACTGGGTCTTGAGAACGGAATTATTGGGGGGCCAGTCTAATTATGAGAGGAAAGCCTCCGCTTTGATTGTGAAGGGCCCAACGTGGAAATTAACTTGTCAGTTTCCGTCGCTGGGTGGTAGGAAGGAGTTCGAAACGTGATGTAAAACGTACCGCTTGAGGTAGGCTCAGTCTGTTAAGCCACCGTTTTTATTTGAGAAAAAATTACGATTTTTGACTCCTGACGTTGTTTTTCAGTTTTCGTCAATAACTCGATAGTTGACGCGAATGATCTGAGAAAATTTCCGGCCAATAGAAAAACATTTAAATTATCTTTCGGTAGGTCCCAAACGCAATTATTCATAAAAGTTTTATAAAAATAAATGTTAATTAATTGAATTATTCAACTTGAACATTTTGAATATTGGAATTTTTCATCATTTCCATGCAAAATACAAAAGCTATGAATTCTATAACGAAGAATTTATATTGTCTTTCTGACACTCACCGTCAGGTCTACAAAATGCGCCGTTATTACAATACACTGGTCAACTCGTGGCTGTTATCTATTTTCCCCTTCTTCCGCTGGAGGACGCATCCTGAAATCTTCGATAGGACTTGTGAACCTATCAGTTTTGTAAGAATGTCTAGAACTCATTGTTGCCGTTTCTTTTTGAAATTCCGTTTCAACAATAGCATTCTATGAACATACTTTTCAAGATTTTGTTTACAAAAGAAAATTGACGTTATCATATTTTCTGCTTTCTATTCAACCAATCCTCAACAGAACAATGGATTCAGCCCAAAGAATAGTTTGCATGACAGACATTCATCCATGTTGAACATGTTTCTTCACTTCTTTCTTCTTACCGCTTGCATTGCTTGAGTTTCACTGCTACCTACAACTTCAAATATTGGGGTTGATATCTGAAAATAAAGCTCCTGATTTCAAGATTCTGGGGGTCTATACTATTGAAAAAATAATAATTTTTACATTTTTGGTGCTTTAAGGGAGAATGACAGTTTAATTATTTGTTGGAAAGGGAGGTTTGAAGAAGAAAGTAATATCTGGAAAATATTCATTGTAAACGAACTGAATAATTCTTCAGATTGGCTTCACTCACGGAAAACTAGTTCGTTACTTTCTTCCGAACCAGGTTGGTATATCGATTAACTATTATAGATTCCGCCTAACATCAACCCCTATTATATTCCCCTCCTATACCCACCCTTAAAACTTCTAGGTGAGTCAAGCCTCATTATCCCTCGCAAAGGGGTCGTTACTGGAAAAACGGTAATGACCACGCTAATTACAGCCCCTTATAATTATAGGAGGATAATCAAGGGAAGGGTCGATACTAGAGGTTAGTATCCCTATCCTCCTTTTTCACGCAACATATGAACGTATTCTCTTCTCACTTTGGCTCGCTAGAATATTTCATTAGCGTCCCCTTCTCATTCCATCCTTTTTAAACGGTCTCGTACAATTTAACTTTTTTATACTCACCTCCCCCCCTTCTCATTCCTACTAACCGACGTATAGATACGGCTGTAATTAACGTCTGACCGTTTTTTGAAGAAAGAAAAACCCGGTACCGTTTTTTGAAAATACCCTTCTGATCAATGAAACGCAAAGATGGCGGTAAAGGGTAAATTATGGGGTAATGCTTTTGTGCTGCTGAATCGAATCTGGCCGCTTTGAAGTTTTGTTTGATGATCGAGTCAATCTACGTGCATACTCATTGAAAGGTAAATTTACTTGATCACACTTAATAAAAGTAGACAGAAACTTGGGTACTTGAAGTTAATAAGAAAAATTCAATTTTACATATGGGCAAATAACCACGGAAATTCAATTTAAAGGGTAAATAAAAACGATTTATCTTAGAAATTCTGACGAAAAGAGTTAAATTGAGGAACTTTTCACCTACCACATAAAAATTTAATATTATTATTATTATTATCTATTATTATAGGTAACTCAGTTCAAATTCTTGACATTGGTTCTCACTCTACTCATTATTCAAGTATACAGGTAACCGTGTTAAGAAGGATGAGCGTTTACGGTGGACGACAGATGGACGGATAAATTCGGATTCTACACCCTTCGAAACGTAAACGTAGGTTAGAAAAAAAACGGATTTTCTAAAATTGCAGATTCGGATTTTAGTCTCTTAAAAACGTAAACCATGAAAATTCCATTTTAGGTTGGAAAAAACATTTCTTGAGTGATTACAATGGTTTGTTATTGAACAATATACCCGAAACAATAAGGGTGCTCATATTATGGAAGCACTGCGTGGTGTGCTACCTATTTGAATTCTAACCAGATTCTTGTTCACAGACAAACAGCCCGGTGTGAGAAATCAGGAAAAATGTTAGTCTATGTTTTTTTTAGTAAGTAGAGGCTCACAGATTTGACTGAAAGGCAACGTAAACAGCCTGAAATTTAAATTCATATTTGCTTCAAAAATACCACGGAAGAGAAAATGAACATAAACCTTGACGATAATCGGAAGTAGGACAGGAGCGTAGGAATTTTTTTATCCCAAATGGCTTCTGTGGTAGCTGCATTCTGTAATTCTATCTCTTTTCCGAAATTGCATGCACAAAGGGAGGACGAACTGCATAGTGCACCCTCCGGCAGTCTCGTAACCCAGTGCCCTCCTTTGGTGGCCATTCTCTCCCTACGGCGTATCATCGCCTGCCCTTCCAGCCATAATGGTTTACACACAGAGGCCGCATGCACTCGATTTATGCACACACCCAGGCGGATTTAACTCGATTTCGGCCTTGGACACACGTCATCGCCACAGTCATAGGTGCATCGGCGCAATTCGAACGTCCCTCCAATGATTTGGATGGTCCTCTGATCCCGGTACTCATCTGCCATTATCAGTCCTTCCACGTTAACAGAGGCCGATCAACATAATATGTCAATCGATGTAGTCGTTAATGAACGCTTGACAACCTTGAGTCGCTCGCACAGACGTACCTACTTAGTTTTCGGGCTCAACGTCATGACGTTCATATGCCCCAGGTCCTGATTTTAGGATGCAGGTTGAGGTTGCCAGATGCCTTGACTTGCCTAACATCTCAGCTCCAGATTATTATTTCAGAAGTTAAGATGTACGATCTTGTCGCAAAAAAGTGGTGTGAACCCATCATGATTGAGCTGCTAGTCTCGAGAAAAATGGCAGATGATTGCTCGATACAGAACGCAACCCTTCCAACCGTCCAGTCAACAAGCTTCCCCCATACCTTTTTCTCGCAGGACCATGAGTCGTCGACCAAGCTTAAAGGACAAAAACTCGAAAATTAAAAACAAACCAACGGTGCTCATAATGCGGGAGCACCATGTCTTAATGCCCAATTCGAAGCATCGTGTCTTTTGGGGGCGTCTGTGTTGCCTGCTTCGCAAAACTTGGATTGGTGGCAACTTGGCTCATCATGCGTCCACAGATTGCATGGCAAAAGGATTGGGCAGTGTTGATTCTACAACGTCGATGTGCTATCGCAATTCTGTGTAATTTCGAGGCGCGGAAACATCAATCAAACACCCAATCAAAAATACCCAAGAACATCCAAGAATAATCTAGAACGTTCTCTAGTTATGCTTGGTGTATGCGCCGTCACTTTTCGAACATCCATGGCATAACCATTCATCGAGAGCACCGTCGAGCAACACAGCCTGAACAAAGCTGAACAACCGATGGTTCTCGAACAGCTCTTGTACAAACAACAAGTTTTGGGACACGCTGGAGCTCTTCAGCATCATCTTATAGCGCACTTCTCTGGCCCTCAAAAGAGCGTACGCCGTTTCCTCGATCCGAATCGATTGATTAGATTCGTCCTAGTAAGATTTCGCACAAACAAAATATCCAACCTGGAGGCCCATTCTGTAAACTGAAAGCAATACGTCTTGAGAAGTCAATTTGATTTGTCATGGCAAATGACAACAAATGACAATTTATGCAGTGAGTTGATAGCGACTGCCAAGAAATATTGCTTCAAACTTACAGAATAGGCCCCTGTGATCCTCCTATGGTTTTGCCATTATATCTACCATTATGAGGGACCAGCATCATTGGGTTGATGGCTGCCACGCGATGGTGACAACATCGGGTCAGGTGGCAAGCTCTCCTGTAGTTTGCGCCTTCTGTAGAGAATATTCTAGAATTTTTCATTGCGGCCATCACTCAGGATGACGTCGTTCAACATTGATTGAGTATGCGAAATATCCTATTTCATACGATATAGGTATACCTATCAATAGGTATACCTCCACCGAAACTCAAGATAGTACAATAAATCTATTGGGTCAGTTCATGAGCGATGTCGACGACCTACGTCCAATGCATCGAACTGGTGGAGAATACGCCAAGAGTGCGGAAGATGGGAAAAGCAGTGCCAGCGTAACACGTGATATTTCACCACTTTTTGAAACGTCGAAGCCGACATCAATTTACGCGAGTCTTTTTTACCCATCGCATCCCTCGGTGGAAAGAGTGTTGTAAAAAAGTCGAACCGCAAGAGAGCTGAGAGGAAATGAGTACTTTTATTGATCAAAAGCAGTAACCACTTCCTATAATTAAAACAGCTGTAGTAGTCCTTTATAATTTTAATGGCGTGCGCGGCGAGGCTCTGATGTGAATCCTAACGGGCAAAGGGAATGATAGAAGGGGGAGGGGGTTAGAGTGGAACCGAACCCTTTAGACCGAACGGGAAAGAGGGGAAAAAATTAACAAAAAAGGGAAAAAAGTTTTTTGCATATCACCCTCCCGCAAACGGCGTCGCGAAGCGCTCGCTCGGCATTGTATTAACAATTATACTTTATTCGGAAGGTTGTGGACGTTATTAATAAATTCTTCGGGGAGGGAAAGGGTTGAGGTGCAAGAGTGGATGGAGAAGTTATCGAGATGTTAATGTATGCCAAGAGTTCATTAAAGGGAATACCGGCTGTAGGACTCAGCAGTGATGGGGTGCCGAAGGGAAGTTGAGCTTTTCATTAAAACCTCGGTAATCCGGGAGACAACTCTCTTCTCCCAGGCTCTGCGCTTTCGTTGTAATTTGAATAAAAGATTCAAACTGTATAAGAAGAACGGTGTAATCCATTTCATTATCATTTGAGAAAAAGAGCAGAGTGTATTATGCGGGGGAGGAGGGAAGCGCGGCAGGAGTCGTCCCTTTGAATTAGTGGCGCTCTCGAACGAATTGTGATAACCTTTGAGTTCAGTCTAGCCCCGAGCCGATTCTGACATTTGGAAAAGTGTCAAATAATGAATTTTGCAACTGAAAGTGCAGTGCTGAGGTTTTCATGCTGGACCTGTTTAGTTCAGGATGTCGATTGGCGCTTTCAGGTTGTAACACGTCTAATATATCAAAGGTAGACCAGAGTATAAAGTGGATTTATCTATCATGCGTCGGTTGAAGAATGTGTGAGGCTTTTGGAAGATAAAATGAAAATTGCATGATAAAATCGATGTTCTAATAATTATTAAGGATTGAACCTACCTACCGTCATTTAGCGTTAGCACGCGGACAAAAGACGTTCAAAATAAATTGCCGAGTCAATAAAGCGATTTAGCTCCAGAGCTAAAAATCTGCCTATTCACTTTTTATCAGGATGGTTGAAGAGGATGCAGGGCCTCATACTCGACTAGCCCCGTACTAGCCCTAACCTCATTGCCGGATTCCCAAGTCTCACCGATGACGTCCTGTTGGCATTCTATCGATCTCGACGCAGAATACTGAATCCCCTCTTCGCCAACCCTCGTTTTTTTCATCATTCTATTAATTCACAAAGCCCCTGGCTCCGAGAGGTTCCATCCCTTCCAATACTCGACCACACTGTCCACCATCACCCTCGCATTAAACGTCATTTCCCCAGGCTGAGCAGAGCAGCACACGCAGCATCCTCTCGAGAGACTTTTCCGCATACTCGACCTGCATCCCGCCCTTCTCTGGAGGATCTGACGTTTTAATGATACGATACGCTTCTAAAACACTCGCTGCCAACTTCATCCGGACGTTTGTGATCTTTTTTCAAGGCAACCCAAATACGGCCGTCTCTTGCAGTCATCATCATCCATTACAACTCCGATGCCGTGGATGTGCCAGTGGATCAGGAAGCTGGAGTAATCGACGCATCGCCGGGTGATTGTGGTCAGCTGGACTTCAGTAACTGAAGTAAATTGCACTAGGGAAACTTGGAACAACGAACAACTGATCGCACCTACCGCAATTTTTATTAACCCAAGTCTAAAACAAATCAGTAGAAGAAGGAGAAGAAGAAGAAGCAACAAATCAGTATTTGGATTGATAAGAAAAGATTACCAGGGCGTCGAGCCCCGCGTCCTCCCTCTTCACTCTTCTTCCTCCTACCTCCCCCTTTCCGTTAGCAATCCCGGCGCTTTGCCAATGGCGATTTTGTTGTTGTTTTTCATAGAGGCTTATTGGTTATGAGTTGGGAATAGTGTGACAGTGATAAATTTATTATTAGGGCATGTTTTATTATGTAGTTCGCTGTTTTTTCTCTCTCATTTTGGCCAGGGGGTGCAAATGCTCCTGTGCTCCTGCCAGTAGCCGCCCCTGCTTCAGTTCTACAATAGATGATCGAAATATGGGAGTTGGGCCAATTAACACAATACTCATTCAAGTTAGCTGGTGATGCAGACATCGTCATTGCAAATTTCCACCTTCGCTCTTGACTGAGGTCGACCATTACCTTCCAGGTAATAATACTTGAAGAGCAACTCTGTAAAACGCGGTTTAAAGGCGTCCGTATTACCTCGTCAGAGGTTAAGACAGGAAAACGAGATCGCAGCTCTGTTTAGTCGCTCGCTGTCTCCATTTTGCGACGGAAAATTTTACTGCTCTCAGGAAAGGGATGAGGACGGACCCCTTAGGAGGATGGTAATGGTTTTGTGAAGATATCCAAGACCCTTTGCTCGCGGTCTTTGACAGGTTTACTGCCCTGCCAACAGACTGGGCATAATTTAAACCCGCGGAGAGGGTTTTAATCAGCTATAAACAACATTGTCGTGCTGAGGCTTCTCAGTCGATGAACGGCGTATAAGTACTCGCCTGCGCTTCAGTATCGCCGAATAAAATCGGCTGCGCTGCTACACTCGTTGGAAATTTACATAATACTGAGGATTTTCATAGTCGATCTGCTTAAAGCCCGTATCACACGTCAGACCGTTCTCCTCCCTATCCCACGCACAGACCCACAGACCTTATTTTCCTATTTACTGACTGGCTGATGCTATGATAGATATGTTCACTTTTGCGCACCTGGATCGATGTTTGTTATTATTCGTCTATGGATTTCTAGGGTAAATTGTTGAGGCATCGGTCTGCGCAGACGGTCTGTGGGATGGGGAGGGGAACGGGTGGATACTTGATACCTGAATCAAACCTATGACCATGAAAGTAGCCAGGACTGGTTAAGTTGCGTCATTATATTGCCATTAATGCTTATGACTAAGAGCACAAATTCGGCTCGATCAATGAGTAGGTTCTTAGTACACTTTTTACATGGGTAAATCAATCCACAGTAAAAAAAAACTTACTAGAGCTGGAAATGCAATATTTCTCCTCAATTGAAGTTTGCTGTGCATTACAACGTTCCCAACTTCAAATTCCATCTGGCCACCGAACAAGATTATTCGGTCTGATGTTGTGATTTTCTCCGTCTCGGTCTTCGCGATCAGCGTTGCCAATTTATGCTTAAATGGTCATTCAGAGACTATTAGCTTCCGATGTCAGTTCCAATCAGTACAATTTCGACGCTTATTACGCAAATCTGAGTGCCAGATTGAATTAGCGAAGCTTGCATATTAGCCTTCGAACGAATTGTCCGGTCGAGGCCGAACGGAGATCTTCAAATTCGTTGTACCAACAAAAAGTAGTAAATATGCGAAAATATTACTGCGTTGATGAGTATTTTTCATAAGATTAGTGGTTGAACATCACTTGTTTTCTGCATATTAACATCAGCAAAGCCGAAGCACTCGATCGTTAAAGCCTGATTTTAAAACAAACTCATTGCAATCTCCCACAAAAAAAAAAAAAAAAAAAAAAAAAACAGCACGCCTGAAAGTTAGAAGTTTACGTTTCGATGGCCGTAGGACAGATAAAATCAAATTTAGAATTCCCTTCCCGAACGGTCAAGTAGGTAGGTAAAAGAACAAAATTGATCAGTAATTTCGCGCGACCCAGCTATACCCGCTTCTGCACTCACGACCCGACAAAGTGACATCGGTCTGACTGTCTCCCATCCAATGCAACGGCACCCTTTTTTCGTCCGGTTAATGGAAAAAATTATCAGACAGAAACCTACGTTTCGTCCGCTCTGTAACTTTTTCAACCCCAGGATCGAAGGGTGGACTGCGAATGTACGTAATAGAACGTAGCGGGTATATCGGAGGGTGAATCCGATATAAAATAAGCCTTATTTTATTATTTAACGGCACCCTGGGACATTGGACGAGCGAGATGGAAATGGGGACGGCCACTCGACAAACAGAGAGGGGCAAATTATATGGAAAAGTTCAAAGGATCGTTGGGGGAATTAGGCGGCTCATGATGTCACAATATGGCCGATATTGTCGAAAGTCGTGCGAAAAAAGTAAACACCAATATAATACGGACAAAAAATCCGTCCGAAACGGCGAATTGACTTTATGGGGTGCCCAGATGAATTTGTGGGTAACGAAACTGACGATTCGTTATTTTCAGGTGGATGGTCATTATTTATATACGGAACATAAATACCCTGTTGCACAAAACTTTCAGTACCTATCATCCGATGAAAATAATTTCAGGAAAAACTCGTCGAAGCATATCCGAAAACAAAATTGGTATTGCTCGATGTTGCAAAGTTTTACTGGAATTTCATTTTTATTTTCATAGAAAGACGAAAATTGGAATCACAAGGTAGTAACTGAAAAACTATAAGGGTTTCAGATTTTCAAATCATGAGTGCACCATAATAGTAATATTACCTATCTTCGAAACATAGTTTCAGCCGATACATGTCAAGAGATAATAAATGAAAATCATTATTATGTCCCTCTTTATAGCTAGTTTGCCGCCGAGTCAATTTTCTTTGCTTTATCCCGTACCCAGTAACAGGCTTGAAGAAAGTATGGTAAAAACTCAATTGATGCTTTTTGGGTCAAGATTTTTTTAGTATGATGTTATGCGTTTTTGTTGGTTTGGTGGAGAGACTCAACGTTTCCACAATGAATTAAACTCTTCCCTGAATAATATTGAATACCAAAAGCAACGTGGTGCGTGTCAACATGGTGTTGAATAGAAAATCGTCAAAATCAGGATAAACTATTCCGCCGATTTTGTCATCCTCAGTGCCTAAAGAAAATGTACCGCAGCTGTACCGGCAGTACCTGGACCCAAGCGAAGAACGCCATCGCTAGTTGATCGGCTTAGTCATAATCCAATTACTCAGAAGCGATCGGCGTATTCCCACTAGTAAAGAATAATTCATGGACGTCGAAAGAAACTCTTATTGTTGATCATTCGTTATCTATCGAAAGAGAGCAGAGTCGCTATGGAGCGGTCATTCTGTAAAAAGCTAATATCCTGGGCCGTTGGATGTTTTATGTTTTTAAAACGAGCCCGACGGAGAGAGCGAACGGCGGGCTTTTTGCCCTCCTACATTACCAAATTATCCTTGTCACATGTTTGCATTTTTGGTATGACGGCCAACGAAGTCGAAATTGGTTCGGAATCACGATTAGCCGGGAAAAACGCTCGACGGTTGCGCGAGGGGTAGTCGAGAGAATGATCGTCTAATGCGAGCTTTTTCAACGTTCAAACCTTTTTCAACCCCCTCAGCAGACTTGCCCGTATGTGTGTTTTTCGGAAATGAAAAATTTTTGACATGAATAATAATGGGTCGAATGCGGAGCGGAAAAAAACCGAGATGCACTCGGGCGGACTCACGTGTCGAATAACATGTGCTGCGCTGCTCCGCCGGGAGTTACGTTCGCTCATTTGGTTTTTTCATTCCTAATTGAGGGGCATATTCACGAATTCATCAATATTGACCGCGTTGGAATAATTTGTTGTTCTGTGGCCTATAGGTGCGTGGGAGGACGAATTTCGATGCCGAGCAAACTCATCCGTTCCTGCAACCCAGGGCTATCTTATACAATTTTGAACCCTTGAAAAAATTTGGAAAAATAATTTCTGTAGTCAGCAGATCAGGGATAGGGTCACACAGTTAAACGCAGTCTCCTTCGCCGAGCTTTCGATAAATATATTATCTTCTTCAAGGCCTATAACAATATCGTAATGTAAAAACGTATTGTTTTTATTTTTCGCTTTTTACTTCTTCATGCGTCTTTTGATCTATTATTCAATAATAAACCGTTGTTTAGTATCGGTTTAGATTTTTGTTGAAAAAATTCCATTCCTTACTTGTCAGTTGCGTTAGACAATTAAAAAAAAGCAGTCGAAACCCTGGCTATTCTACTGCCAAATACATCTATGTTTCCTAGTTGGTATCTACAGAATTTCCCCTACTCGACAGTAGAGAATCAACAGGTGAAAAAGAGCGTAAAACGAGGGGAGTCCCGAGAAATGTTCTCTTTTCTCTCGGCGGGAGAGAGGAAAAGAGGGTGGATAAGGCGAGAGTTGTGAGAATGAAGCCTCATCCAAGCCTTGAGGTAGCAATGAGGTCGTCTCGCCGGAGCCGGTTACACGTACGACAAGTTCTTGAAGAACATGATTCCTGAAAGAATTTCAAAGAAAATCAGGGGCCAAAGAAAGACAACCATTTTGTAATTCAATCTATAGTATTGGAAAATACCCTGCCGCCACAGTCATTCCTGAAATGTTGCAGAGCAATGGCACCTATACAGTTAAGCTGAGAAAATTCATTGATTCACATTCGATTGATACCTGGTTTGCACAATGCTGAAGACGAGAAACGAGAGTGAACTGCGTAATCAAGATTCGACAAAAAAAAAAAATAATAATAATAAGCTATACACTCTAACACCACGAAGGATATGCACAAATCGTCAGCCGTGCAGCAACGAAAGGAAAAAGTTGGCACTCTAAGTTGGCCGCTTGGGATGCCATAAACAAACCAGGCCATAGCCCCCCTCTTGTCAACCATCAGGTCCACGAAACTCCAGATATCTTAAATTTCGGCTTCATTTTGCTACCAGGTCAGAGAAAAAGATTGCAAAATTGCAATAAAGTTGGAACGCAAGCAAAAGTGCAAGCTTGGTGTGTTCCAGCTGGAACAATACATAACAAGGAAGTTCATTGGCCAAGCTCCGACTATTTAACCCACAATATTCTCTACTCACCATTGATGTGAGTTTTACCCTCAGTTGTTGAATCAGGGGGGGTCTTTCCACTGCCAAGTCCTAATGTCACCCCCACCATACTTATCAGCCCCATCGCTCGAACAATTTTGGTGTCTTAAGATGAGCGAATCTAGCTGAAAATAGGTGCCTAGGCCAACAATCTAATGACGCCATGCACCCTGCTCCATCATGCGCTATGCTCAGCATTCCCTTGACTTTTGACTCATGAAATTTGGTATCCGAGGGTTTTGAAGAGTGATAAACCTGAACATGGACTCAAAAATGTTTGAACTCTTAATAGGTATATTGAAATGTTACTCTGGCTACTACACCACCCACACTACGGAGGAGAATGCTAGGCAATTTCGAGGAGAAAGGCCTAATAACTGGCCTAAATTCCAGATTAGAGGTATGAGAGAGCTCCAGCTTCCTAGCCCCACTTCAAATCTGAGGTAACCTTGACCTCAATCCTCAACAGTCCAAACTTCCACGATTTTTCTGCAGGATTATTATACATCTGGTTCGGTTGTGTCCTACAAGACGCAAGTATGCAGCTTCCAACGAGTGATTTGGGCGTTTGGGGTCGCAACCGCTTCGTAAAGGACAGAAAAACACGCCGCAAAACTGAACCCTTGAGAGCCTTCTATATAGGGTGAAGGCACCAGTTTCAGACACTGGTCCAGTATCAGACACTTCCAACTTGAAAGCTAGATAATAAGAGTTCTCGACGGGTTTCAACCCTTTTTCAAGTGTCACTGGATGCACACAGATCTATTTAGCGGGTTCTAGTGAAATTACGAGCTCATAGAAGGTTATGGCCAGCTTGGTGGCGGTTCTTGCTGGACGCTTCCACATCAGGCTCTCATAAGGCAAGGTTACTAGACAGAATGGCTAAGAGGTGAACAACTTTCTCATGCCATATTTACCCTATTTTTCCCATCCCGTTTACCATTTTCGGTTTTATCATTCATGTTAGTGTCCTACATTGGTAGATTGCGACGTTTTGCTCGGAATAACAAAATTAAACTGATTTCCAAGGGTGTCTGATACTGGTTTTCAATTGGGGCCAGTTTTAGAATCAGACAGGGGGTGTCTGATACTGGTCATAGCTATCCCAATCACAGAACCTAGTATCAGACAGGGGTGTCTGATACTGGTACTGAATGATGTCTGATACTCGTCTTTGGATTAATTCAATGATTTTTACTAAATCAGAGCTGAATTCGTGAATCCTCTTGGCCCGTTATTTTAAGGCCTCATTGTTTGGGATTTATTTACTGTAAAATGAAGTATCTAGCTATAGCTCCTATTACTAGCCATTACTCAGAATCAATTCCCGAACAAGTGTAATACCGATATAATATAAATAATATATTATATAATATGCAAATATTATTGCATTTTCAGTGTTTTCTATTTTATTTTTTTTTTCGGCCACAAAAAGGAACCAATTTGAGCGTTCTTTGTCTTAAAATCTTTTTTTTCCTTGCAGAATAATATTCTAAAAATACATATTATGTAGATATTTTTTATAATCCGATAACTTGGTGCATTTTTATTTTAGGCGAGTTTTGAAATTATAATATAATATAGATATATAATATAAATAGTGAGTTTTTTAATATTTTTGACCTAAACACCCTCAAAAGCAGTCAAATTATTATCAAATTGTGTCACACTTTTACGTTTCAAATTATGGAAGTATTGTGCGTTATCTACTCCCCACTGGTTTGCTCTCTACTTTCTTCGAAAAAAAGCAAATGCCAAATAAAGATGTACGTACTTGGGCAATAAAATATGTGTAGGTATTGGAGTTTTATTGAAGTGTCTGTTTCTGGATCTGGAGGGCGTCTGATACTGGCGCCATCCAAAATATTCCGTGTCTGACACTGGTGCAAAAACATGGTTTTGAAAAAACCGATTAAAATCTATAAAAAACCATAAATTCGTCGGTTTCTGAGTCTTGGTGGGTTGTCAAGAAGTTGGGGCACCTAATTATGCCCCCCTGATAAATGTCTGATGAAATCATGCCTCGCGGTGTAAAGAAACTTGAGAATTTCCGCTTAAAGTGTCTGATACTGGTGCCTTCACCCTACCTCTCATTCCATCCCATTCGTAGCACTCGATCTTTCCCTCCTGGCAAAAGTTTTCCCCTTTTTTCTGTGCTCGACCACCTAGGCGTATTGAAGGTAAGAAACTGGGCTCACTGTGCCAAGAACCACCTGTGGCGCTTCTATCAATTCAGAAAACCGGCATTTCACTTTCCGACGGTTTATACGGCGAAAATCGCCCTTCTTCATTTATCTGCCCGGCTTAAGAGGGAGAGATTAGGAGGTGCTCGAGAAGAGAGAAATTTTGTAGAATCTGTAAATAAGGTTGGCACAAGGGTGGGGGTCTTGAGTGATACACAGATCATGATCAGCACCATATGGTCAGGCATCGCATGGTCATGATAAAACAAGTTTTTTGCTAAAAAACCCTGACAGCCAGTTTATTTTTCGAGCATCTTCGAAGTCGCTTGAAAAGCAGGCATGGTTTTACACCAGGGACTTCCAAAATCTGATTTTTCCCACCAACTTTGTGGAATTCTTTGTGGTAAGGGGGTGCCATCGCTCCTCGAACTCGAAATCGCTTCCACGATGGGACGTTCTGCACTAGTCCTGTTCAAAATTTTAGTCCTCTTCTGTTCCGAATTCAACTGGCTGGCGCCAGCTCGGTTTCGCAACAGCCGGGCCAGTGTAAACCCGGCACGCATGATCAACGGGAGTCATGCACTTTGTTAACCAGTCGATTTCCAACTCCCCCGTCTCAAGAGACCGTTGAAAGGGTTTCAAGTCTGGTCAACTTCTTGTCGAGAGTTGGTGGCTATCGTCGGTCATCCATAGCTCCAGGCACTTGGGAGAGGTTATAATGATATTCTGATAAGGGTGGTATTAAGTTTGAATTGGTCAGATTAACAGGAAGCGTTAGACCTTCACGTTGAACATACCTGGGCCTCTGGAAGCTGGCGTTTCTGCCCTTCCCTTCACGGACGAGTTAAGTTGGTTCCTAATGCAGTTATCGTGTATTTTGCCAACTAATCAGAGCCTTCGGATGCCGAGGGTGGGGATTAAGAGATGATGCCACCTTTCTCCACGTTTCCCACCTAGTCCCTCCCCTTTGCATATGTATGAACAGCAGCCGGAGACAATTGCGTTTGCGAAAGACCCTCCGCGCCGACCCTTTCATATTGACGTTTTCACAAGTGTACCTTTTCCTGCAATCCTTCTCCCATCTGGATTCGGTCGCCATTCTACTGGTGAACATGAATCCGAATTTTGACCGGACGACTCGATAGTGAACCATCTATGTATGATTCTACGTATCCCCCGTTCATCCCCGTCCATGATCATCGCCTGTTTGGAATTATCTAGATTTTTCCAAGGGATTGGTAAAATGGATTTCATCCGGCGGGGATTATCCAATCAAAAGGATGGAGACCGAAACATTAATGTCAAAGTTCTGCCGGCAGCTAAGAACATCTGGTTTACAATGATGCCTTAACATCGAAAGTGCTTGCCAACAAATCAGCTTTGAACAGCAAAAAAGACACCCAGCCCTAGGAACGTTGAACGATCTATACAATGTTCATAGTAAGGATGAAACTCATTATTTTCGAAAGTTACCATCACTTAGGGAGGAATCAGTTTAACTATTATTTCATTCAAAAAATATCATTCCTACCGAAAAACCGACCGATTACATAGGTATATTATTCCTGGAAATATTCTAGGCAAAATTCGTTATTATGCTGAAGTTGTTCAAGATTCTTGTTTATTCATGGAGATTCTATTAATTTATAAATGGTTTCATAACCAGGGATAGAAAGCTGGTGGATTGGACGATTTAAAGAAACACTTCCCACAGGGTTTTGTCCACGATTGCACGTCGATAAAAGGTAATCCGATTAACCTAAGTTAAATATCATACATCATCAATACTGTGCGGTTGGAGGTGAGAGATGCGTGAGAAAATGAACCCCTTATGCGGTTGAGGAGCTTGAATATGAGGCATGATGTTCGCATTGTCTTGGCGATTATAAGCGGCACTGAATCATGCGCCACTCAATGAGGTCTGACGTCACATTATCATATAATATTAGGCAGCCCGCGGTGGCACTTAAGATCAACCTTAGGTACGTGGATCTAGGGAAGATGAAGATGAAGCCTTCACAAGAGCTAAGATTTCAAGGGGGTGGGGGGCCCTTGAATTATGGGTTCGCAAAACCCAACCTTCCTTGCTGCACCATATCTGCAGTCATAAATTCGTTCCATTCGTAGTCTCGTACCTATCTCTAAGTAAGAAAATATTTTTCAAAGCAAATTTCTGATAAAAATAAATCCTTATTTTTTTGTAAGAAGTAATTGTACTGGACCGATTTTTCAACCGGATTCCAACAATGCTCTCTAACAGATTTCCTCGCTCTACTGAAACATCCTTATTTTGCACGCCAATCTTTTCTTCGTATTTCCGACTTCATGCAACATACAAAATGGCTGACTCTTCCACATTTTCAGGGTAAATTTGAATCTTAAGACAACTTAGGTAACTCAACCGTTGGTGGTCGAGTACGAATCGTGTTAATCCACCGTCAGTAATTTCGATTGTGTTTTCCCCTGTTGCTGCCCGATAGGCTCCCGCATGAAACTATAACGACGCCTGGAAGCAACCATCATCTCTCCACTAGTCTCATTATAAGGCCCTTGAGAGTCCTAAACGAACTCAACTCGATGTTTTATTGGCCATTCGACCCGGGCGAGAGAGATGGAAAATCCGGACTGAAGAAGGGAAAATACTCCTAAATGAGTTGCTCATTAGGGTACATCGCTGATGGGCAAATGAGATTCCAACGGCAATGCGTATACGCATGTTCCGTATTATGCTTCGGTTTACGATCCTGTTTTATAATGACTGAAAATATGTGACCGTCGTTAATCCTGAGAGGGTCTCGATGCTCGGTTACGGAACAGTCTCGACCATCATCCCAACAGCTAAAAACTCGTTTCATTAACTGATACCAACAAGGGCACTGATATCTGAGCATGGAATATTGCTGGCATTGAGCAGACAGCAAACGATAAGGACTTGAAGCAATAAAATGATTAAAAATTACTGGCCGTGAATAAACGGGTATTTGAGAAAGTACCAAATTTTCACAAAAATCGAACTATTCCTCATCAAGGTTTTTTCTTCTGCCCACCATAAAACATAAAATGGGCTAGTAACTTTGTTTGATTAGGTATAGGTATCGGGAAGAATAAATTATAGCATTTCCAAGTCCATGCGATAGACGTCTTGTGACTCAAAGGTTGAACAAATATTCACTTGAATGAAAATCTCAAAATTTTTTGTACTTGGAAAATTTGTTGATTTATTGATTTTTGATTGTGATTATTGACCAAATAGGGTCACATTATTCGGGTTTGTACTCACGATCTAAACGTGCTTGATATACATTAAGAAAGATACATTAAGAATCGTACATTAAGTCGTAGGATACCTGTACACATTATCGGAAGAGAAGATCAGCAATGAATGATGGCATCAGTAAATCATGAGGGGTGTACTATAACGAAGTTCAAAAACGCATTTCGACTGACTGCTTGTATCTATCGGCTTCATAAACGTCTTCTGCCTCATTATATCATGCAGCCCGAGCTGAAAGTTCGAGTGAACCTATAAAGCGAATATAAAGATTTCAAACTGCAGCTTTTATTATGGAACCGTAGCAACAATGTCTGGCTCTTTAGAGCGTCGTTAATTGGCAGTTTTAAAGGCGACGGCCCAACACTCGAGTGTGATAAATAATCGATAATTTATTGGTAATTTGCCCGTTGAAAATCATGAAAGTCGGCCAGCCAGGAAAATGGTAGGATCGAGACGAGATAATCTTCCCCATCTTCGAAAGTAAATATACTTGTGATAATTAACCTTCGAGAGCATCAGCCGACTACCTGAACCTCTCAACTCTGTTAGTCCGGTTATGGGCCCAGCGTTAAGCTGAGTGGGGGGACTCCGTTTATGACCTAAGAGTTTCTAACTACAATCGAGCCTTTACTGCCTGATCTCCGCCGTAAGTATCAAACAGCACCCTCAGTCCAGCGGAATAGGTAAATAATAAAATACAATTTTATTATTTATTTTTTCAAGTTTTGTGAGGTGGGAGCCCTGAAGAGGAAGAGTTACTTACACGACGTATTGGACCCTGAAAAACGGGTGTATTTCAAGACCCACCAAACAAAACTAAAATAATGAAATTATATTAATAATTAAATCTGGAGATAAATAAAATATCCAGCAGCACGTCCTTGCTGCGGGTCAAGGCTCAATATTAGAGTAAAAATCAAAATAATTGAAATGTAAATAGTTGTCCTGCCAAAAAAGCGAGACATTTTCAGGGGAAAGTTCTAACAAACACGTCGTGGTCTTCTCGGCGGAAAATTAGAGATACAATACCGGAAGCACTTTGAGTTATTCAAAGTCCGGTTAAATAGGGCGATAGGCCTTGCCGAGACAAAAACTCCAGTTGAAAAAATTTGAAAAAATGTTGAAAATCGAGGGAGCTTTGGCCACAGTAAGTTTTCAGTAACAGTTTTTTTTTTATGCTCCGATACGATTTTCGGTTTTTGGGACAATTACAATACTTCCATTTACTCTGTAATATAAATCTCTGTAAATTACTGGGTTTATTAGCGGATTACTCTGTGAATATGGAAGTAAAAAATTTGTAGGAGTACAGGAATGCTCTCATAAAAATTATAAAATCATCTGGCAGTTCGTCGTGGAGTGAAATTCAATCAATGGGACGTCGGGAAATCGGCTGCTAACGTTTGAAGTTGTCCTCCAGCGATCAATTACCGAAGCTCATTGGCGATTATTGACGCGTGAAATGAGAGGTGAAATCCGCAGGTGTCGGTTGGAAAATCGGCCGAAACCGGGAGGGATTTTCCGATCGTCGAATTCCACGGGCCGGACGGGTCAAGTAGGTGTCAATGAGCGTCAAATGAGAGCCATCCGATGGGAAAACGGACGGCGGGCGAGGTGATTTGTTTTCGAAAGCAGGGCGATTTGTTTGTACTCGTTGAATTAACAGGGGACCGGGTCGGCGTTTTCCTCGCGAAAAGTCGACTGTCGTCGGCTGCAGAGGTCGTAGCATATTTGGTTATCTCATTTAGCCCGATTAGCCCGGTCACAATTAGCCTGTCCCATTCGTTCAAACAGGTGGCCTGTTTGCAGCGTACGCACCCGTATGCATCTCTCTCTTCGACAATGTTAAACAGCGCTACGAGTCCTTTTATATTATGCACGGTCGTCGGTATTTGCTACGCTAAATGCGACCTATCGTCGCGTTCCCTTCGCCGTTAACATTATTTTTGCTTGTAGAACAAATTGACTACCGTGGCAGCGTTTTTGAAGTAAGGCAATTTAGTTGGTAGGTACTGAGGTATAGGTATAATTATGACATGAAGGTATATCAGTAGGTATACATGAGTTGTGATTATGACTCATTCGCATTAACTTTGCCTATTCGTCAATTTCAATGCTGAAGTTTCTGTAATGGATAAAATTAATATTGATAAAACCACCGTATCCGAGTTTCCTTGCATCTATTCTGGCATTTAACCATTCAAATTCCGTCAAGAGCTTCAACAGGATCTTATGGCCGGTTCATTGACAAAATTTATTTGCCTGATATCCAAGGGAGCTTCAGATAAACTTCAGGAGGTATTTCCATCAAATTTTATTGTAAAAATCTCATTGGTAATGGGTATCTGGTGCTGCTATGGATATCGGAGAGATAAATATTGTCAATAAACCAGGAGGAAATGAGCAATTCTTCAACTATGGGCTCCGCAACCCAAATGAAATTTCATTCTACGTGGCACTAGTTCAAAACGTTGTTTTCTATTATGCTGGGCGGAAATCATTACGGAACGAGAGCAGTATACAAACAGGGCAGCGATTGGAGGAGGATAATAAATAAATAATCGCTTAATGATATGCAGCGGCTAGACTGTAACCGGCGACCGTAAATAATTCGGATTTACGACCCTTCATTAAAAACTGAAGAGAGCAGCTTAGCAACTGGAATTCAAGTCTAGCGAATTGGTCCGGATTTTTCATAACCTCGTCTTTTCCCCTGAGGCGAAAATTGAACTTTGTCGTCGATTTCTGCCATGGAACTTCGTATTGGGGTCACTGATTGAATCGATTATTCATTGCGCGTTGTTTTATTCTCGGAAAGCAATAACAACTTGTTAAGAAGACCGCTAGATAATCGGATTTCGGTCATTTTTCATCCGATTCAGCTCCCCGAGCTAGTGTGTTCCTCCTATTGTACCGATTAGAATCAAAATGAGCAGAGCTGCCTTTAATAAGATTGAAAAGATTTACTTACCTGGCTTGTTGATTACAAAACAGAATCCGAAAACCAACTACCTACCTAATAATAGTTTGAAATAGTTTGAAAACCTACTAATAGTTTGAACATTTTCTTCGATCTGCCTGCCACGTCTTTGATCGGCCACCATAGGATTTCCAAATCAAGTTGAGTATTACCTAAACCAAATTGTTTGTTGCTGAATTTGTTGTACCATTTTGAGAATATCCGTTACAGAATTGAGGATTTTTCGAATAAAAGTGGGAATTCTCAATAAAATTCTAGCGAGGAACTCAGTTAAAATGGAAAAGATACAGTTTTTTTTTGTTTTTTAACCAATTGCTTAGTAAGCAGGAACTTTTTCGTCGAATTTAATCATTCAATTTACAGGTTAATGGATTTTTCAAACCTGTGACTACCAGTAGCAAAAATGCTGCAACAGCCCCAGCTTTATTTTCAAACAAGAAACGCAAAAACTTGGCTTAACTGCTTTTCGCACCTGGGATTTCGCTGTATCCGTAACGAATGCCCTTTATTATTCTAACGAAGTATACTTACCCGAAAACAAAGCCTAACGAGTCACAAAGGAGAATTTCCGCATTTAAAATTACTATTATGAGAGGGCCGGGAAAAGGGTCAAGTGCCGCTTGGGCGATTGTTTAAATATCATTAGGACGAAAAGAAGTTGTTAAGGGTCGCGCAGGACGAAATGGAAAAAATTGTCGGCCCGAGGCCACAACCTTCCTTAAATAAGGGTTGCGCTCCTTCCGCTCTTATATCTCTACACAAGGTTCGGAAACAAAGGTTTCGAGTGAACATACGTACGCCCTTCAGGACAGGTGGAGAAGGAGGGAATGTTCGACTCGAGTGGCGCTGAAGTGTCAAACCACTTCAGTCGATGCAAGAGACCTTTGCTTGGAAGGCAGGTTGAGACTATGTACAAGTGGATCAGGAAAACAATGTTGCCCCTTTACACTTTACCTCTGTGCGCCCTGCTGTCTTGTCATTGTCAGTCTGTGCCCCAGGGCTCCTGCATTAGGGATCATGTAGAATTGGGGTATGAAAAGCGTTTGCAATGGGTATCGACCTGGCTACGAATAGGTATATTAGTACATAGTTAGATGATTTCATAATAATTTGGGAAGAAATTGTGGATCCCAATAATTCGAATTAGAAACTAAAATTGAAGAAATGGACATACTCTTCTGCACGTTGAGCAGTTGATGGGAAACTTGTTAGGCTCAATGGAGGATCCTTTCTCTTTTGGCCTTTCACCTGCTGCTTTCACTTCACCCCTTGTCTTCTGTCAAGCCATCATCAGATGAAAACCAACACTGAGCACCACAACCACGGCAACCAACTTATAGAACCATGGGGTGAAGTGAAAGCAGCAAGTGAAAGGCCAAAAGAGAAAGGATCCTCTATTGAACCTAACAAGTTTCCCATCAACTGCTTGGCGTGCTTGACGTACCTATGTCCATTCCCTCAATTTGAGTTTCTTATTCGAATTATGGGGTTCCACAACATCTTCCCAAATGGTTTAATCCATACTCATTCCTGTTCAATAGAGGATCCTTTCTCTTTTGGCCTTTCACTTGTGGTTGTCGTGGTTTGGTGCTCAGTGTTGGTTTTGTAATGACGATGGCCTGACCGCCAAAACGGTTTACAAACTCGTCAACTTCCGTGGACCAGGATACCATTCCCTCAATTTGAGCTTCTAATTCCTGATAAGTAAACTGGTTTAGTATCCCTGGTACATGATGTGAATAAAACAAAATACCCATACATAAGAAAAGAAACCCTGCTGTTCATAATCATCATTCCTAAAGATTCATATTATGAATCTTGAGGAGTTTTGGTTATGAATGATTATTAATCATTCTCATTTCCACGATAAATTAATTATGGGACTAAGGCTATCACTAGGTTCTGTTTTGATACCCTCCTGTATCGTCCCATGTTACCTACCCCAAACATTTTTCAATGAACTGGGATAATCTAGTGGTTTTATTTTCCGAACTTAATTGCACCCAAGGTTTTCATTTTTCAAGTTTGACAAGTGGATAGGCAACTATCGGTCAGTTAATGAGATAGGCAAACTCTTGAACCAAGTTCAACTAAGTTAAACAGGTATAGTGGTGACGACGGTGTAATTGGACCACGACCGGCTCTAAATATGCGAGCAACTAATTAATTTGCAGGAGCGGGGTCAGTTTGAAGCCATAAACTCTTGTAGTTGCTGCCATCCTAACCAGCTTGACCGGTGAGGAATGAAGCGCTGCAGTTCAATATTGGCCGCGGCTCCTACTTCCAGCATTTGCAACTTTCCGCCATATTTTGCGATGCCTTGTTGAGCATTTGAAAGTTCTCCATCCGTGGCTTTCAGGTTGTTAAAACTTCGTTTGTCCCGATACACGAATATCATCATGAGGGATTATCTGGAATGCTTGAGGGAGATATTGGAGGCCCGTTCTCGGAAGTACTCCATGTTATTAGCATCACCAATAATTTGGAAAGTTCTCGTTTTCACGCTTTCAGAATCTTCAGCTATACTGAAAATTCGCAAAATCCTACAGCCCTGGCAGCTGAAGATGAAGTTCTGGCACATATTCGTGACGGCAATGCTAATTACACCCCCAAAGCGCTTTAATATTATGATTTATGCTACCTCAACTACTTAATTCTAGACCATGAAGTACGTGCGCTGATTTATTTTGCTGTAAGTAGATGATACCTTTTCAGCCATGAGCTACATTCAATTTAAGTGTAACAATAGTTACTTAAACGAGAATCTAATTCTTCTGAAATTAGGCTGTACATAGAGAGGTTTTCCTTGTTTCAAACCGCTCTACAACTCGGTTTCAAAAACAGGGGGGAAAAAATGTTTCCCCGCGATAAAGCGTAAACGAAAAGGTTAGGGCTGAGTTGAAACGAGAAAACGACATCGAGGGAAGACCTCGACGTCACCCCGCAGGCGGAGCGGGGTGTGTCAATTAACTTTCAGTAATTAATCCCCTGGACTCGGAATAAAACGAAGTAATGAAACTTGGCTAGTTTAATTAGACCTGATTAACATTTTAATACTAATGACTTCTTCACTAATTGTGTCCTCGGTCCCCGTCCCTTCAATCCCAAATCCCGCCGACGCTTTCGCAGTCTTTCCCGTTCCGAGGGTTTTAGAATTAATTAACCGTAATCAGGCAGACAATTTGATATACACAGGATAAATCTTTTAAGGTCTCGCTTCGCTCTCTTTTACGGTAATTTCAGGTTAACGGATAACCGCGCTAAGGCGGCTCGTTGCAAAAAAGTTGGCGGCTCGACCGAAATTCGGCCGAAGAGATGCGCATAATTTCTGAAATTACCTAACAATTCAATTAGGTACATGGAAGAGGACTGAATGTTTTTGAATAAATAAGCGAAATTCTCAAGTTTGTTTGGAAAATATCAAATTCGAGTGGGAATGCTGTATTTAGTGACTGTGAACAAATATTCAAGAGCATACAGAATAGAACATTAGTATTTTCAAGAGTGGATAAAACAGATTCCTAGTAATAGCGTACATAGGATAGGTAGGTACGTATAATATGGTACATTGATTACAGTTGAGAGCTGTACCTATTAACAATTGTACCATTTTAAATACTTAGATTTCACGTTAGCATAAAAAACCCTTGGTTTCACTCAAGAAACGGCAAATAAATATTTGGTTAAATTACCTACCTACTTCTCGGATCGCAGGTCTTCGAGAATTAATGAATATTTTAATTGCTCGGCTCAATGTCTGTACGCAATCTGCGTCTGGAGAGCGAAGCTGTCACCCGTGGAGCGCGAGGAATCCCGATGATTAGTGAGCGCGTAAATCCAGCCGCTAAAGAGAGCCATCATTATGTTAACGACCGAATCCAAACATACGGCCTGTTTTACACATCCCAGCAGAAGTTGAGGTTGGGAAGGAATCGGAGTCGGCGCGAAGGCTATCAATAAAATACCTTTCGATTATAGATCATTATCTTCTCTCCAGGCAGGGGTATCCGTTCAACTGCTGATCGAAAGGCATCGTTCGAGTGAAGACGTTTAGTGAATGCTAAACGTCGGTAAGTCGGTAACTATGCTTTGTTGGTAAGTCGGCCGTTGAACTGTTAGTTTGTTCGCAAAAATTTTAATTTTAAATTGGAGTCCGACGACGAAAGCAGGGTGCTTTCAAAACGTCACAAATAAAGAAGAAACGGATTCAGGAGTGTTGAATTTGTCCGAATCCAGACTATTTGCAAACAAACCAACATAATACTGCCTCACACTGAGTTCAATTGAATTCCATCCAATACCACCGAGTAGCTTTGGAGGTAACGGTACGTTTATCCCTCATTATGCAGAGTGGGATGACCGATTTATCAGTACACCATCGACTGCACAGAAAGACTTCGTTCGGCAGTCAAGCCGACGGTATACACCTGATTAGCTCTGCCACCTGTTGAGCCGCGAATGTGCGGCAGGACTCGGAACTTTGGCGCGTTACAAATGATCCGCACGCCAGCTCATTAGGGGCTCCCACCCCTCACCACCCCTCACCGCCCCTCCGATCCCTTTACGGTGCGGCTACGCTAATCTGCACTGCACCGATGCCGTTCGCCAGGTCCCTCGTGTTTCAGCCCGCACAACAACCTCTCTGCCACATTCGTGTTATCCTTTCGTATCACCTGTTGCATCGGATGCATCCGTTCGGCGGACCCTCAAAAATAATAATGCACCTCATTAGGCCTGGCAGGCAGCGCATCCGCTTCATTGTTGTCGAACCAAGTTGGGGAAAAACAATATTTTCCCTTCCGGGGTAAAACATGACACCGAAATCTGATAGTCTGACTAATTTCAGCATAATCGGCCATCGCTCGATCTCTTCATTAATAAGTCAAGGGTCGATTTTGATAAAGAAGATCCGAGAGTTAATATTTCATCATGCGATTTTTGAAAAATTTGAATAGTAAGTACCGGGGGTTGAAATTTCTTTCCGAGTACCTTGGCGCTTTCAACTGAACCAACGCAAGCGTGTCCTAGCCATTACAAGAACTGTTATTATATCCTGGGATATTATATCCTGGGAACGTTGGGCAACGTTCTTTGAATTGTTTGCAGGGAAATGTTTAGCCAGAAAAGAGCTATAATTAATCCTGATAAACAAGAATTTTTATAGCTAGCAATAAATGGTAGGTATCTACTATTCTCTACTATTCTGCACCATGAGCGGCGGGTTTAGTCCTGTTATCTTGAATGGACCAAGCGTTTAGGATTCTTCAAGGAAAACCAACAATCCTAAGCGGGGGTTTCCACTTGAGATAGTGTTCCTTAAATAGGTCGTTCCTTCAGATCATTTTCTACAATTTATGTTCAGTAAACTTTTTTTGTAAGCCCAAGAAAAAGCATTCTTTTTTGTTTTGAAGATTTTTCTCCATATTTTTGACTTTACTTCAGAAAAATTACCATAAATCCCTTAAATTTTACAATAATTACAAAAATTAAGATACCGTCGAAAGACCGTTTAATTTCCTATGATTTTACGGTACCTATTAGTATTTTTCTAACATTGAGTTGGATAAGCAAAAAATTTAGCCAAAGTCGAGACAGCTTAATTTTTTAAAAAGTTTGAAAGCAGTCAATATTTCTTCCTGAGCTACCTATCCCAGAATGCTAATAAATTCAATACCTTCATCAACTTTTCATAAATCATCAAAGCCAAAAAAGTGCAATTTTCCTGGGGCTCTCAAAATATTTTATGAAAGAGAAATTGTAGCTAATGAGCTAAAAAATCTTTCCTTTTAAGGAAGGGCCTTTAGGTGTGAAAGCACTGTACAAAAGCAAAAAAACGGTCATCAGGTTCAGCAAAATTTTCATCTACCAGCAAAAACAAGCACTGGATAAATGGAACAATAATAATTATTAAAATTATCATTGGAAGGTTCCGAGGTATTACGACGAGGGTATAGTCATTAACGTCAACGTTTTTTACGCATGTATTCGTTAGACTCCTATTGAAATGAAATTATAAGCATGCAATTGATTTTAAAGTAAACCACCCTATTGTACCCATTGGAACGCAATGCTCCATGAGCAAAACCTGATCAGCAGGGCCCCCATTATTATAGAATCTCTATGTTAACAAGCAGGGAAGGCAGGATAATGCAGCTGCATCCAACGGATCAAAGGGCTCGAGCAATTACGATTATGAGGACGACGTCTGAACACCGATAACTTGGTAGAGTCCCTGACGGCCGGACTACCCCTCGCCAAAGGCTAAGTATACACGTGTCCAAAGGGCACCTCGTGGAACAGCCCCCAAAAGCCACCGCCTGCTGAGCTCGCTGCACAAATTTCGATTCACAGCCATGACTTTCTACAATGCCGGCTCGAATTTACAATCCCAGGAACCTACGGGCGGTCTAGGATCTATGATAGGACAACATGCGCGCTCCGAGTCGAAAAAACGTGACATTGTCGGAAATTTCAAAAGTCCAGGATCAGGCAGTCGGGCAATCCATCCGCGAGATTATAATTGGAAGCTCCCAACGAAAATACAAAGTCCATCAGTGCCGGGCAAGCGTTGCCTTTGTTCTTGATCAGCGTGTATACGACCTAAAAGGCAAATCATTTTCCAAGCGATTTTCCCTCGATTCATTCATACTTGCGCCCGAGCAAAACAGTCCTGAAGCGAGTGAGTAAAAAGGATAAAAATAGACAGAATAAAAATAAGCCAAAAATCAAAACCTGCGATTGGCACGAAAAGTTTACTTTTTACTTTCATGCAAGAAAAGTAGCATTGAAGCCCGTTCATTTGAATTGCATTAGAAATCGTAGGCCCTGGCAGCGGTTGTGATGCATTCCGAACGCATCCGTTCTTCAATTTATTCGTATTAATGTTGATAAACTAATTTCGCCCGAAGGCTGGAAATGCAATTGAAAATATGATTCGTTAAGCGCCCTCATTTATGCAGGATCGGGAACATTTATAAAGCTATCTGATTTGTTAGCCACCGGATTGCACATTAGCATTTGTAGGGCCGCGAAGAAATCGAGCCAGCAGCGTTGGAAGCTTCTGAATTTTGAGCTCAAAAGCGAACGGTTGATTGGATAATTTTCAATTAATATTCTTCACCGCTCGAGGGCTACCGTGCGTTCTTGTTCGTCTTCTTTCAGATTTGATGGAGAGGACTCGGAGAGCTGGACCGTCGGACGGCTTCCTGAACTTCGCTCTAATCTGGGCCGGTAGCTTTTTTTTCTCTTTTCATGTTCCAAAAGGATCGAGGTGTTGGTCGTCGCCGGAGGTGGTCGGCCCCGATGCTACCGAGTGTCGGATGTTATATGACTGTCATCGCTTCGAAAGCCCCGAGAAGGCAGATTATACGGTAGCCCGGAAGAAACGTCATACAGCCAAAAGCTTCGTAGATTCCAAAAATGAAAAGGGTCGCCTATAAAACAATTAAACGCATGAATGAAATCGAGTGGGAAATGGCAAAAACTTCCTCTCCGGCAGGAATCAACTGCTGATGCGGTCTCAGGTGGGAAACGTTCCTGCAAACCCGAGAAGCTATTACCGAGACACTCCCTCATGATACTGAACGCCGAACGCATGGAGTGTTGTTCCAATAATTATCTTCGCGAATCAAAATGTGATGTGGAAAATGGGGCAATGGGAAGGGGAAAGGACAGACACATTGTAATCGTTCAAACATTTGAAAAATGGATGCCAATGTTAATCAGCCTAAAATTAGAGAAGTAGGTACTACAAACTAAAAGGTTTCCAAGCTGAAACACCTATGTCAACAGCAGACAGGCTACCAGTATTTTGATTCGAAGGGCTAAAAATTGAATCACTTTGAACAACCAACATTAGGCTATAACATTGGGAAACAACCTATTTACAGGTAGGATAACCTACCGTGTTAATAATGAAAAATACATCACGTTCGTAGAACCTATGTGAAGGAATTCCAAAAATTTTGCTGGGGGGGTTTCCTTTCTCG
This sequence comes from Nesidiocoris tenuis, assembly GCA_036186465.1. Classification (NCBI taxonomy): domain Eukaryota; kingdom Metazoa; phylum Arthropoda; class Insecta; order Hemiptera; family Miridae; genus Nesidiocoris; species Nesidiocoris tenuis. The sequence goes on along the minus strand of AP028915.1, from coordinate 4,771,018 downwards.
AAATCGAAGGCAAACTCGCAATGAAATAGAAACTCAAACTCATAATCAAACTCGAAGTCAAACTCGCAATCCAGCAAAAACTCGAACTCATAATCGAAATCAAAGTCAAACTCACTATAAAACAGAAACTAAAATTCATAATCAAACCCGGAATCAAAATTAAAATGAAACAGTAATTCAAACCAATAATCAATTTCGAAGTCAAACTCACGATGAAACGGAAACTCAAACTCATAGTAAACTAGAAGTCAAACTCCAAATGAAACGAAATCGAAGTCAAAATCACAGTGGAACAGAAACTCAAACTCATAGTCAAACTCGAAGTCAGACTCACAATGAAACCAAACTCAAACTCATAGTCAAATTCACAATGAAACAGAAAATCAAACTCATAATCATAGTCGAAGTCAAACTCGCTATGAAACCGAAACTCAAACTCATAATCGGAATCGAAATCAATTGCATAATCGAAATCGAAGTCAAACCCACAATGAAACACAAACTCTTAATCGGAATCGAAGTAACTCAAAATGAAACAGAAGCTCAAACTCATAGTCAAACGCATAATGAACCTGAAACTCGAACTCATACTTAAACTCGTGAAAACGCAAGTGAAACTCGCAATGAAACACAATCGAACTCGAAGTCAAACCCACAATGAAACAGAAACACAAACTCATAGTCAAACTCGAAGTAAAACTCACAATGGAGCAAAAACACGATCTCAAATTGAACTCGAAGTCAAACTCAAGAGGAAACCGAAACTCGAACTCTTATTCGAACTCGAAGTCAAACTCCAAATGAATCGAAATCGAATTCAAAATCACAGTAGAACAGAAACACAAACTCATAGTCAAACTCACAATGAAACAAAACCAAACTCATAGTCAAACTCACAATGAAACAGAAACTCAAACTCATAATCAATGTCGAAGTCAAACCCACAATGAAACAGAAGCACAAACTCATAGTCAAACTCGAAGTCAAACTCACAATGAAACAAAACCCAAACTCACTTCGATTATGAGTTCAAGTTTCTGTTTCATAGTGAGTTTGACTTCAACATCAATTATGAGTTTGAGTTTTTGTTTCATTGGAAGTTTGACTTCGATTTCGATTATAAGTTAAAGTTTTAGTTTCATTGTGAGTTTGACTTCGATTTCGATTATGAGTTTGAGTTTTAGTTTCATTGCGAGTTTGACTTCGATTTCGATTATGAGTTTGAGTTTTTGTTTCATTGTGAGTTTGACTTCGATTTCGATTATGAGTTTGAGTTTTAGTTTCATTGCGAGTTTGACTTCGATTTCGATTATGAGTTTGAGTTTTAGTTTCATTGCGAGTTTGACTTCGATTTCGATTATGAGTTTGAGTTGCTGTTGCATTGTGAGTTTGACTTCAACTTCGATTATGAGTTTGAGTTTTTGTTTCATTGTGAGTTTGACTTCGATTTCGATTATGAGTTTGAGTTTTAGTTTCATTGCGAGTTTGACTTCGATTTCGATTATGAGTTTGAGTTTTTGTTTCATTGTGAGTTTGACTTCGATTTCAATTATGAGTTTAAGTTTTGGTTTCATTGTGAGTTTGACTTCGATTTCGATTATGAGTTTGAGTTTTAGTTTCATTGTGAGTTTGACTTCGATTTCGATTATGAGTTTGAGTTTTTGTTTCATTGTGAGTTTGACTTCGATTTCAATTATGAGTTCAAGTTTTGGTTTCATTGTGAGTTTGACTTCGATTTCGATTATGAGTTTGAGTTTTAGTTTCATTGTGAGTTTGACTTTGATTTCGATTATGAGTTTGAGTTGCTGTTGCATTGTGAGTTTGACTTCAACTTCGATTATGAGTTTGAGTTTTTGTTTCATTGCGAGTTTGACTTCGATTTCGATTATGAGTTTGAGTTGCTGTTGCATTGTGAGTTTGACTTCAACTTCGATTATGAGTTTGAGTTTTTGTTTCATTGTGAGTTTGACTTCGATTTCGATTACCTAAGAGTTTGAGTTTTAGTTTCATTGCGAGTTTGACTTCGATTTCGATTATGAGTTTGAGTTTTTGTTTCATTGTGAGTTTGACTTCGATTTCAATTATGAGTTTAAGTTTTGGTTTCATTGTGAGTTTGACTTCGATTTCGAATATGAGTTTGAGTTGCTGTTGCATTGTGAGTTTGACTTCAACTTCGATTATGAGTTTGAGTTTTTGTTTCATTGTGAGTTTGACTTCGATTTCGATTATGAGTTTGAGTTTTAGTTTCATTGTGAGTTTGACTTCGATTACGATTATGAGTTTGAGTCACTGTTTCATTGTGAGTTTGACTTCGATTTCAATTATGAGTTTGAGTTTTAGTTTCATTGCGAGTTTGACTTCGATTTCGAATATGAGTTTGAGTTGCTGTTGCATTGTGAGTTTGACTTCAACTTCGATTATGAGTATGAGTTTTTGTTTCATTGCGAGTTTGACTTCGATTTCGATTATGAGTTTGAGTTGCTGTTGCATTGTGAGTTTGACTTCAACTTCGATTATGAGTTTGAGTTTTTGTTTCATTGTGAGTTTGACTTCGATTTCGATTACCTATGATTTTGAGTTTTAGTTTCATTGCGAGTTTGACTTCGATTTCGATTATGAGTTTGAGTTTTTGTTTCATTGTGAGTTTGACTTCGATTTCAATTATGAGTTTAAGTTTTGGTTTCATTGTGAGTTTGACTTCGATTTCGAATATGAGTTTGAGTTGCTGTTGCATTGTGAGTTTGACTTCAACTTCGATTATGAGTTTGAGTTTTTGTTTCATTGTGAGTTTGACTTCGATTTCGATTATGAGTTTGAGTTTTAGTTTCATTGTGAGTTTGACTTCGATTACGATAATGAGTTTGAGTCACTGTTTCATTGTGAGTTTGACTTCGATTTCAATTATGAGTTTAAGTTTTGGTTTCATTGTGAGTTTGACTTCGATTTCGATTATGAGTTTGAGTTTTAGTTTCATTGCGAGTTTGACTTCGATTTCGAATATGAGTTTGAGTTGCTGTTGCATTGTGAGTTTGACTACAACTTCGATCATGAGTTTGAGTTTTTGTTTCATTGTGAGTTTGACTTCGATTTCGATTACCTATGAGTTTGAGTTTTAGTTTCATTGCGAGTTTGACTTCGATTTCAATTATGAGTTTGAGTTTTTGTTTCATTGTGAGTTTGACTTCGATTTCAATTATGAGTTTAAGTTTTGGTTTCATTGTGAGTTTGACTTCGATTTCGATTATGAGTTTGAGTTTTAGTTTCATTGTGAGTTTGACTTCGATTACGATTATGAGTTTGAGTTTTTGTTTCATTGTGAGTTTGACTTCGATTTCAATTATGAGTTTAAGTTTTGGTTTCATTGTGAGTTTGACTTCGATTTCGATTATGAGTTTGAGTTTCAGTTTCATTGTGAGTTTGACTTCGATTACGATTATGAGTTTGAGTTTTTGTTTCATTGTGAGTTTGACTTCGATTTCAATTATGAGTTTAAGTTTTGGTTTCACTGTGAGTTTGACTTCGATTTCGATTATGAGTTTGAGTTTTAGTTTCATTGTGAGTTTGACTTCGATTACGATTATGAGTTTGAGTTACTGTTTCATTGTGAGTTTGACTTCAACTTCGATTATGAGTTTGAGTTTTTGTTTCATTGTGAGCTTGACTTCGATTTCAATTATGAGTTAAAGTTTTAGTTTCATTGTGAGTTTGACTTCTAGTTCGAATAAGAGTTTGAGTTTCGGTTTCTTCCTGAGTTTGACTTCGAGTTCAATTTGAGTTCGTATTTTCGCTCCACTGTGAGTTTTACTTCGAGTTTGACAATGAGTTTGAGTTTCTGTTCCATTGTGAGTTTGAGTTTTTTTTTTCATTGTGAGTTTGACTTCGAGTTTGACCATGAGTCTGAGTTTTTGTTTCATCGTGAGTTCGACTTCGATTTCGATTATGAGTTTGAGTTTTTGTTTCATTGTGAGTTTGACTTCGATTTCAATTAAGAGTTTAAGTTTTAGTTTCATTTGGAGTTTGAATAAGTGTTTGAGTTTCGGTTTCTTCTTGAGTTTGAATTCGAGTTCAATTTGAGTTCGTGTTTTTGCTCCATTGTGAGTTTTACTTCGAGTTTGACTATGAGTTTGTGTTTCGGTTTCATTGTGGGTTTGACTTCGAGTTCGATTGTGAATTCGAGTTTGGGTTTCATTGCGAGTTTCGCTTTGAGTTTATGTATGAGTTCGAGTTTCAGTTTCATTATGCATTTGACTATGAATTTGAGCTTCTGTTTCATTGTGTGTCTACTTTGATTTCGATTAAGAGTTTGTGTTTCATTTTAAGTTTGGCTTCGATTTCGATTATGCAATTGATTTCGATTTCGATTATGAGGTGGAGTTTCGGTTTGGGCCTGGTCAACATGGAACGGACGAATGGAATTTACGAGAGTTCGGGGCTATATCTTACGGAGAACCTTCCCTATCGACTAATTTAATCAGCGAGCCTAATAAGATTATTTCCAGAGCAGTCAGCGAATGCATTCCATACCTTTACCTATAATGGAACCACGCATGGCTGGAATTTTCGCCGAAGTCAGGAATACGCTTCCAGAAAGCTCTTTTGTAATGTAAAACTGGAAAAATATCCTCTAACCCCTCGCTCAAAGGGTTTGGGCTTCGGCCATCCTAAATCACATAAAAATCGAACCGATAAAAAAACGCTACGTTCGCAGATCCTCCCCATCGGGCTATCCCTCGGGTTGCTCATATTCTTCATTACTGTAGAAAAGCTCTTTGAAGCTCTCGTCCGATTATATAGGCCCATGCGGAAGGGCTAATTATTCTTAACTCTCTTATGGCCGGAGCAGGAACAGCATCAGCGTTAGAACTTGGCGCGATACTGCCGGTGCTGCGCTCTATAATCCAATGAACCCCAATCACCGCTCGCGCGGCGCCCTCTGCAATTTTTATTTTCCCCGTATCCTTCAAAACGACAGCCTCTGTGCTCTTCAGGGTTTTTAACCTTTTTGCCGCTGTTCCACATCTACATGACATTCTCCCTCTCGCTCCTCAAACAGGGTTCACATGATGCGATTATTTGATCTCCATGACCCCATCGGTGGAGGCCTCAGACCACGGCAGTGTTGCCGGATTCAGTTCTCAAGGGCTGATCCTAGCTCCTTTTTGGGCTGAAAGCTCCTGGGGTTTTTTCAAAAATTGGTTGAAACCTAGCCGCTTCATTTTTGTACGGCTCATAACCCGTTTATAGGGCTTCTTTCCTTTTACCTCTCGTTTTTCGTTTTATTCAGTCTCAAAAATGGCCCCTTACGTCCAATATTTTAGAACATTTTTCAAATCCACACAGTTTACCGCTCGTAATTCTGGTAGTATGTATTTTTTCTGCTAATTGTTGGTATGTTTAATGAATCTCCACTCCGATCGGCAATATTCGATGAAATGCCATTGCGATTCAATCTATTTGCTCAAAACCAGCTCACATGGAAGGCGAGCAACTGCTGACTCTATCAATGTGAACCATTCAGCTTGCTGTAGCCATCATTCAGCTCGTAAGTAAACGTTCCATGTGAACCGACTGAGGCCAGCAGCTGCATAAATAGATTGGCTCTCTCTGCTCGCATCTCGTGTCATCTCCGGCCACTGGCCACTCTTATACCGCTCCTATGGTGCCTTGTATTTTTTCTAACTCTAATTTGCTATGCATTGAATCCGCGCCCGATCACGCCGCACCGACGAAATGCCGTTGTTTAACTTATGAGGCAATTACAAGAAAAAGTACGCAAAAAACTCAGTTTTCTGCGCCTAGAGGTTCCTAAATAAATGAATCGTGATTAATGCATCTGACTCTCATTCCGTTTGAGCATTTAAGCCTTGAATAACGTTTGATATTATTGTGCTGACAATTTTGATGTATAAAATAAATGTTGATGTAATGATGTAATGTGTGTGTTTGATGTAAAAAATGATAAGGTAGAATATAAGGGCAAGAATCGAATCCCATTTTGTCGCATCATGAAGGTAAGAACCTATTTTTTCAAATTTTCAATTTCTGTTGGGTAGGTATAAAAAGTTGAAATTGAACAGGTGAAAAATTCATCATCTTGATAATAGGTATGGCTCATTCTAATGAGACGAATTTCTGGAAAGTGAAATCATCTTTTCATACTCCATACCACATATCCACCAAATAATATTCTATAATAATCATATTATGATAATAATCATGATCATATTATGATGAAAATATGAGACAAAACTGAAAAGATGTTGGAATAGTTGATTGGTCAATATCTCAAGTTGGAACCTTGGAAATGGCTGGAGGACTGGAGGAAAATTGGTGTCAATTTAGTGCGCCATTAAATGGCCAAATCAAATTTTGATGGTCTGTCGCTCAAAAAGAGTTCGTGAGTTTAGAAATCCTATTCTCCGTGCATCAAGACGTATTTACGAAGGAATCAAAATATGAGTATACTTACCCATTCAACAAACGAATCTTAGAAGGAACGACTTCTAGATGAAACTGGGCGTCTATTCTATGACCATTTTTGGAACAGGCCCTGTGCTAGTATCAGTCGATAATCAATCATGTCACCGACATTCTACATTCGGATGAATGTCCATCATAAAGATACAGAAAAAGTCTTGACCGGTCCAATCAAGGAGTTACTAAGTATACTGATGTGGTTAGGCTTGAACTATAATTTTCTCAATGAGAGGCCAAAATTGATTAAAAAACAACTCCACCCGCCCAACCGTGGGCGAAATATCACGAGATCGATTGAGAGTCGTTAGTGTTCGAGAACGCCGAACAGTTAATCATTGATTGAATACTTAATGCAATGACTATCTCATCATGGAGCAGGATTAGAGCAAAAAATTGTCAATTATTGGACGGAGGCACCGAAGTTTTATGGCTAATTTAATCAATGTAAAAGACAATTTACAAGAGCTCAGTCGGCTACTCGGTTGATTATGCAATGGCTACATTTTTCAAAACATATCTGTATTTCAAGTGGGCAGGATGGAGGGAGAAGGGAGGATTTGGAGTTAATCACCGCTCTGGAGAGAGTAGGGAGTGGGGGTCGAAAACGTTTAAAAGCTAATTCGCGCTGTCATAAATTTAAAACGATTTATAAAACGGTTAATTTCATTAAAAGCGGTGGTGAAACAGAGCTGCGGGTCAGGCCGAAACCAGTAGCCGGGCTATCCTGATGAGGTAATGAGTTGAAAATTCGGCTCCGAGCTGGGTGAATGCTGCGGTAAATGGAAGAGAGGCGTAATTTTCCACACCTCCCGCTCCAAGGTGGATTCACACGCAACCGAATCATTACGGTGATAAAAGCTGACTGAGGGCCTCTTTCACCAAAAAATTGTTTACTAGTTAACGTTACCAACTTGTTGGTATCCATCAACAAAGCGGCCAACGGCAACCAACGAGTAAGTAAAAGTTACTCTAACCAGGGAAAGAACAATTACTGAATGGAGACTTAAGTCAATAGTTGATTATTCGAAAATCATAGACTAATCACTAAGGCCCAGTTTATTGACAAAATTTATCCATCCGATATCCAAGGAAGCTTTAGATAAATATTTCCCACGAGATTTTTACTTTCAAATTTGATACGGATACTGCCGTGGTGAATGTCTAGCACAAGCAGCTAGACGTCCATAAGTAACCCTACTATGTGTATCCAGACCCATGTATTCGAATGGCAACCCAGGCTATGCCTAACATTTTTTAATGCTACATTCCACCTCGGGCGAATCATACCAGAGGAAGATAAGTTCCCACCTGATTTTTAAGAAACCGATATAAAACTAATTTTGCCATTGTTGTAGGTAGGTAATCGAGTGAAGGACCTGCTGTATCATTAGAATGTATTATTGTTTTTGGTTTTTGAAAAATAAACGACGAAAAATGCGAAAAATTATCAGCCTTTGTTAACTTGTTTTTTTAAAGTTGAGTCTATTTTCATATAATCATTATTCCTTAATTATCTTATATTGAAAATATTTTTCTCGTTGTCCATACCTATAAAAAATAACCCCCCTCCACCAGTCCGCACTGAAAGTACATTCTCATGGCTCGGGATAATTTCATAAACCCATTGATTGAAGTTATAAAATTAATATTCAATTCAGGTTGATTTTGCGTTCTGTAATAAAATATTCGGCGTTGTTCGGATCTGTGTGAATCCCGTCCACTTTTTCAGCCGGCGGTTGCGATAATTCAGAACTAAGTAAAGCCGCTCAGTGACCGCATTAGCATCGTCGGGGGTGTCGTTGTTTCGATACAGGGAAATCTCTCATATTTACACGCGGGAATGAGGCGGGCGTATTTACCTTTTTCGTGGACGCCGGCTCATGTGAAAAGGGAACTGGTGTGTCAAACGCGGTTCGGTTCGCATACCGCACGCGAAACGGCTGTTTAAATTCTCCCAGGCCGAAATGATTTCATCTATCGCTAAAGCCTCATTAACATCGGTGGCCACCTGTTGATAGGATCGCATACCCGCTCCTACTAATCAGCGTATTGATCAGTTTCCTACACTCGTTAATACCAAGTTTTACTCCAATCCCGGATAAAAATTTGTCATCGCCTGCTCCTATAATTTTTTCGGGTTCTCAAACTACTTACTTGTTGGATACAATTGAATCGCTGAGTGTAGAAAAGGGACAAGTCCATATGTTGGTCAATATCAGGTCCATGGCTCAAAAGCGACTGCCACCTGATGGCCGACCACGGTGACAACTGGATATGAAATATCCCTCGGAAGTCTAGGTACATCACGTGGGGAAATTACCAAATTTTTAAATTCCTTAAGAAATTTCTCCCGTGTGTAGGAAGTTTTTTGCGTCTCCTGTAAAATTTGGCTTTTAGGACTTGTCCCTTTTCTACACTCAGCGATTCAATTAAGGTGATATTTTCCATTGATAAGTAACATCTCATCAATTTCTTCCTTATTTCTTTCAATGGATTCAATGTGAAAGTTTTCGTAGATTTCTGTTCAAATCGTTGGCACTCAAATGCTCTGCAAGGGGGGGCAAAGTGCAGCAAGGTCTCACGATTTTGTCTCCTGAGTAGTGGAACAGTTTGTTCTGCTCAGCGAGGAATGGAGGGCAGAAGTGTCCGATTCAGACGGTCGAGCCCCCACAAGAGATGACACCGGTTCATCAAGCTGAATTTCAAAAATGTGATCGAGATCACGTTTGACTCAATTCATGCCAAACCTCAATCGGCAAACCTCAAGGTCAAACTTCAATGCCAATCCTCGATTCGAATTAGAAACTCAAATTGAATGGAAGTTGTGTGTTCCACGAAAGTTTACAAGTCTTTCAACCGGTTTCGACGGTCAAGCGAGCATCAGTACAAAACCAACACTGAGCACCACAACCACGACAGCCACTTTCACAAGCCATGTTGATACATTTGATACAAACTCGTAAACTTTCGTGGAATAGACAACTTCCATTCCCTCAATTTGAGTTTCTAATTCGAATTATGGGGTTCCTCAACTTCTTCCCTGATGATTTGATTCCCAATCCTCGATGCTCAAACATCAATGCCAAACCTCAGCCAAACCTCAATGCTCAAACCTCAAGGCCAAACTTCAATTGAGCCAAATTTTCCTTTGAAAGGCGAGAGCCCAAGGGTGTTAGATCAAGGAATTGTTGGAAGGAACGGTCAAAGGAAAGGTGCAAGGTACACAATATCCTCTTTACTTCACCTCAAACTTCAATAAATCAAAAACCAAAATCCTCCTCAATATTTCTAAATTACCTACTCATTAAATTACAAGTTCTGAAGCCAGCAGTTCGCATTATTCAGACTACGCTCAGCTCGACAACTGGATGCTGAATATTCCGGTTGCTCCCGCCCCTCCCCATCCCCAAGTTCGCCGAATCCGAAAACTTTCGACGCTTCTCCTTTTTCCGGATTTCCCCCCGGATATGATCGGCATTTTCCGCCAGTATATTTTGGGGAAATACTCGTTTCGCAAAGGTTACTGCAGCGTGAAACTCTCGGGCGAAAAATGCTTCATTTTTTCCAGCACCAACTGATATCAGCTTTTAAGAGTTCCCAAAACGGAAGGACTTTGACGGTCCAGATATTCGTATATTGTTAAAAATATTCGGGGAAAAAACGCCGTACGGGAGCTCAACAGCGGAAAAATGGGCAACGGGTAAGTTTGATAGAGTCGAAAAAATGCAGGTAGCGAGGTAAAGATAAAACGAAGTTGTATTCCGGACAAATATTTGGCTGAAAGCACTCCATGTATCCCTTGGGCAGTTTTTCTTTTTGCTCCTCTTCTCACCCCTTGGAAAAATATTTAGAAAAAATAAAAAGCATTCACCGGTTATGCCATTTTTCCACTTTTCACTTGAACGCGGTTTTTTTCAGTTCGATTTTTTTAACTGACTTTTCAAGTGGCCGTCCTTTCGCTACTTAATGCAACTACAGTACTAACGCGAACAGAACTTTTTTCTGCATTGTTTTTAGGAGACCGTACCAAAAAAATGAAAGTCAGTTTTACCAACAAGTGTTTCTATGATTAGGTATGCTACAAATAATCGTGTTGAACTGGTGATCACGATGATAGAAGTTTGGTAAAATTAGACCTACAGCATGCTAATTACTGAATATACGTATACAATGGTACTATGGTAGCTGAGCTGACGACATTATAGATTAAAAATGTTTCTAACTCCGAAAGCGTCTCTGAACCGTAAACTGACGATCGATAATTCGCCATGGAGGGATGCAAAATAGATAATCAAAAACCTAACTCGATTGATCGACGGGAATGAAGGAATCAGCCAAAGTGGACATCTGCTGTGTTATAATACTGTGTAATATTGCGTTCTCTCGGCGTACAGCGAAGATACGCCCTGTGCGTGAAGTAGGGCTTCATTTTTCGTCCGAAGGGTTGGTTTTGAAAAAGGGTTAATAGCGATGCCCCCTAGCAGCATCGTGATTCGACTTTGCGCCCTCCTGCTGACGTTCGGATAATGGAAGGTTATTCCATGCCGGCCCCTCATCTGGCTATTTGAATTAGAGGTTCTGATCAGACTCATCATCAGCGATGATTGTGCCGTTCCAAGGCAGAAAAGCTCCAACGGGTATATGAACACGTGTTCGAGTGACCGGCTCATCGACTCAAGAGTGAACTCGACAGTTGGAATTACCATCGTAGCATTTGAGATAGTAAGTAGGAGGCAATCGAAGGCGGTTTTATCAACAGCTGGACTCTATAGACAAATGTCACTCGTTGTTTCCTCAAAACAAGAAAACCCCGACCTAAATTAGGGGACCTAAATTAGGGGACATTTTTTTTAACTGAACGTTTTTCAGTTTTGTCCGCTTGTACAATTCACCAACAATTTCACTCTAGAATAGTACCTATCTAGTATCTATATTCTTGGGGTTCCAGTTCTTGAGAATTCGAGTAGGGGACCAACAAAAAGCTGGATTCGAATACCTATTACCTTGAAGACAGCATGACAAATAGTCTTGAGCATCATCATGATTCGTGCACTAATGGTCAAAACTATGCCAGGATACATAAGTACTTTGAGATCAGCTAGTTTCGGTGGAAAAAAAGCATTCAAGAATTCGTTCCAAGCAATGATGCATATTACTCCATGATGCATATTCCATGCAATGATGCATATTACTCAAGTTCTTGAGAATTTTAGTAGGGGACCAACAAAAAGCTGGATTCGAACACCTATTACCTGGAAGACTGCATGACAAATAGTCTTGAGCATCATCATGATTCGTGCACCAATGGTCAAAACTATGCCAGGATACATAAGTACTTTTTGAGATCAGCTAGTTTAGGTGAAAAAAAAATTCATGCATTCCTTCCTAGCAATGATGCATATTACTCCAGAATTGAATAAATTCAAATTTCTCTGAAAACCGTGCGGACGAACCTCTTTTCACTTACTAATCCCGCATACGTTGCGTCCATGGAAGAGCTTTTGATCGCTAAATTTTTTCCACCGCGCTCCGGAGCGGTCAAGAAATGAGCAATCAGGGAAATGCAAATTTTCGACGTATTGGCAGCCCGGGATATATTCGGTATAATCCCAATCCAATCACGAGAGCCTCACGGTCGACGCTGCTTACATCCCGACAACACAATGCTTCCGCTAACAACTCCCCTCCCCCTGGCTAGCGTGGATTTCATATCAAAACGTATTACCCAACATAAGTCAGACGGAAAAGCGAGAGAAACACAATCCTACCTTCCCTGAAGTCTCTCGTTGGCTTCCGCCAATAATTATTACTAGCTTTGTTCCTGACCAAGCCCTCGGTCAATCCGTTTTTTTCATGACCGGGGGAGAAGAGAGGGGTTTTTTCTCATTTTTACCCCCGTTCGCTTTTACAGCCCGCCCGGCTCGCAGAGGCAACACTGCTCGTCCCCGCGCTCCACCCGCGAGAACAATAATACCTGATTGGCGGCAGATAATCATTTTAATCTTCAATGCAGTACTGATTGATTGGAAAAAAGCGTTTCCATGGGCCGATCCCAACGTTCGAGTTGAGGGAAAAAACTCTCTTGAAAAAATCGGCTTTTACGGCAATGTCATAAAGTGGAAATGAAAGGAAAGCTAGCGCGACTGGGAGGGTGCGTTCCATAGCAATGTCTATACAAAACGAGAAAGAATCGGGGAAAAAATCCGCCATTTTTTCCAACCCCTGCGGTTGAAGGGGTAAAAATTTGCAGCGGACGAAAAACGAGCACTCAATCCTTCACTGTGATGAATAGAGAAATCTACAAAATTGTCGCATTTCCAGGCATGGACAACCGTAGATATTCTCCGCTTCGAGGTGCATGGACATTTTCAAGTTGGAAGATGTATATTGAAGCAGTGTAAAAATTTGTGGGCAGCAAGCTTGAACGAACAGGTTTCTGCTATTTTCTGCGATTGCCTCTGGCTCCAGCCAAAAATCCCAATTTTTGACCTTTTTTGGCCTCGTGAATTGAGCTTTCCATAAAACAACAATCTGCTCCATGGGGAGGAGTGCCCTGGCATAATCTTCATTTTTCAATGTCAGGTAATCGGTAATTCAAATTGTTGAGATTCCTTAGCGTTTCCAATCAGTATTTAGTTAAACCAAAATGATTGGAAAATGTAAAAAATGGCGTTACAAAATTTGTAAGTATATTTAATATGCTTCAAAACGCGGATAACTACGCAAAACCGCCCGACAAACAAAATGACCCGGAACTGAAAAAGGAAGACCAAATAAAAAATCTTGTGAGGTACCTGAAAGAAAAAGAAAGCGGGCAGAGACTGCTGATTTCAGAAATGTCCGAGAGGGCAAAGCGAGTTCAACCAAAAAAATGGAAAGGATATAAAAAGAGTTCGAGGGCAAAGAAGAGGATAAATTCGACCACAACTCTTCGGCGTTCTCCCTCTGCTTCTGTCGAACTTTCTGCTCCTTCTAGGCTCTCTTTTCGTTCCCCCTACTCGCCTCAGTGTAGTCCAGCTTGAGGTGGCGAAGGTTCTGGGGTTCCATTTATAAGAATAATTTTGTTCCCATTTTCGTACGTAAAGAAAAAACTCTAGTAGAGACCAGAGGTGCATAGTCAGGTTAAAAATTCAGCAAAAAAATGTACAAAATAAAATGCGTAGGTAATGAGTTTGACGCCGTAAGTAAACCTACGTTTTCCATAACCTAATAAGCTTAATAAGTGAAGTCGTCACCGTACAATCGGCTATTTACCTTCCGAAGATATCTACTAATTAAAGTGCGCCTCACGTTCCTCCCTGATATTTCCTCCGCCTAACGACGAGGAAAGTGAGAAATCCCCTAATGTTATGCATGGTTTCGCTCGCCGAAGAGATCATTTCATTAGTGTCCTGTAATGCTACGCTGGGGGGAACGAGAGGTTTAATGAGTAGATGAAGCCAAGGCCCACTAGACTTCCGAAAGGGGAGGAAAGGGAAAACTCTTGGTAACTTTTGCTCAGGAGCTCCACGGCGTGCAGGGGAAAAGTCGTGGAGAACCGATGAGGCTGTCGTCGAACTTGGGAAATATGGCTTCAAGTTTAGGTGTGGACTTAAGCCTTAATTGACACTTCTGATGAGGAGCACTTTACAAATGTCGATCGACGTGGAAAGGGCTTCATTCGAAGTCTTCATCAACATTGCCAGTTCATTAATTTTTCTGTCCCCGAGAAGAGAAAAATGGGAAAAATTCACGGGGATGTAAAAAAAATTGATGGAGATCTTTTTATATTCTGCAATGGCCAGTTGACAAAATGCACTCAAATATGATAAATTTTCCCTTTACAACATTTTCAGCTCCGATTCTCATTATTCCATGAAGTTGTTCCACCAAAATTCTTGGATCTTTACCGCCAGCAATATTCGGTTCTCAACCCTTCTCCATTAATTCACCCTTCTTCTAAGAATCCTCATCTTTGTCTCCCTCTCATTATCCAGAATGACTCTTGCAGATGGCAAGCAGTAAAAGCCGTTTTGAATTTTAAAGCCAACATGTTCGTTTCGTCGAGCCTGAGGCGATACAATTCTTTTCATCTATCTTAAATCTTGAAACGCTAAATGCCACAGGCGGTTGTTGAAGTATCTCATATTATTGTTCTCCAATTAGCGAAGTTCTTTTCATTTTATTTACTGAGAGTTAAGACAATGCTTCTTTCAGAGTCTTTGTTCCTTTCCTTCAGACTCAACGTCATTTGCCTGTAAGATTGCTAAATAACATCACTATCTAAGGACAAATCACAAAAAGGGAAAGACCTGGATTAAACAAAGTCCCCAGAAAAAGAATTTTTGAAACGATGATTATTGAAAAGGATGTAGCAATTATATGTCAAGTAATAGATTGCTCAAGATAGGATTATTTTCTCGATTTGATTCTGGTAAAATAATTTTGGTAAAATAATGTTTTCCCTCTGTGAGGAAAAAGCGATCATTTGCTTACCTAAATGAAAGCAAAAACTTGTATCAAACATTGAAGTAATCGTGGAAGCACTCGGTGTTATCCATGTTCATGACAACTCTTCCATTCGATTCGCATATATAAGAGTGAGGAAGGGGGAGGGGAGGTCGAAAGTTGGCAAAACCGCATGTACGGAGAGTGTCGGGAAATTCTGAAGGGGGGCCGGGATAGCGGAAAAAAACATGAGGAGAAATGGCTGAAAACTCAATGCCCCCGAGGGTGGAGGGGATGGAGGGTTGCTCATCAATCAGGAGGAAAAAAACGAATTACGGTTTGGAAATTCAAAAAGCGTAGCCCAGTTCTCATTTCGTTCGTCGGTCCGGTTCCGAGTTCATTTGGAATATCGGGCTAATTGCTCCCAATCAAACATCAATCACACGGCGATTTTTCTTTTTGCGCGTCGGCCGAACCGGAGGGGAGGGGGGGGACCTTCCTAAACTACATTCCGAAGCTACGGAATTTTTTTCCTGTCTTTTTTCCAAAACTCTTTCACCCCCCGCTCCTGATTTTTTCCGCCTATTCTGCACGTGGAAGTATTTTTTCCCCCGACGTTCGATCAGTTTCGCCTGCAGCCAATTTATGATCAACGTTGATCAATTAGCCGCTATGGGAAAAGGGCGAAGCCGTGCAGTTATATTTCAGGGTCGATCGAGTTTTGCCTTCTAACAGTTTCGACGAATCGTTACTGTCTTTTGCCGAAATTGGCAACGGTTCATGAATTTTTTGAACGAAATGATATCGTTTCGAGAGAGCTGAATCTGAAGTCGAAAAACATTTATTTAACATTATTCACAGCCCGCGGACACCTTTAAACCCTGAAGTTTCCGAGACACTGTGGCAAGAGTCAAAATTTGACTCTTGCATTTAATGCCTCATCCGAACCTGAGCTGCTTTTCCCGCTGAATATCCCCCAGTTATGGAAGTCGTCTGGTGGTGATATCTGAGGGGATGGGTATTTTTGGTACCTATTTCTAGAAGTAAAATCACCACCACCACCACTCCAAAATCCCATCAATTCGGTCAAAAATTGCTCAATGACCCAGAGCCTGCCGAATCGGAGAAACCAAAAGTCAATGAAGCATGCAAACGGGAAGGGAAAATCCAAAATTTGATTTGGCTGCACGCTCAAGCGGTAAACCTATGATGGTGTGGTGACCGGTGATGGATGTGATTCTGTCTCACCTGAGGTCAAGTTTCGTGCTTAAATACTGTTAATGTTCATTCTGATAGGCAGTAGGTGCCTGGTGTATAGTTTATTACGATACTTCGTTTCAGATCGTGCGACCATCATTTCGCTTTGATTCCCATCATTTGGCCCGACGAGGGTGCGGAGGAATCAAATTTACCAGTCAAGAGGAATCATTAGAGCCGCATAATCACATTGCATAAATATCATTTAGAGAGCCGAGTAATGGGAAAAGGTTGTGACTCACTTATTTAATTTAAAAGGAGTTTACCATCCACATCACAGCTAGCAACCCTCCACTTGAACATCCAGTTTCTTCTTCGAGGCACATCCGAGGCCCTTCATCCACGAAAACCTTTCGCTTGCCAGATTGAGCAGAATAATTATAGCAGATTCACCCCAAGGTTCGAGCCGTTGCACGCAATTTCCGAAAGAGGATGTCGTGAAAATTAGTGACGACCCCTTCGAGCTAATGTAATTATTTTCAAAAACCCCGCCGTC
Source organism: Nesidiocoris tenuis (assembly GCA_036186465.1). Classification (NCBI taxonomy): domain Eukaryota; kingdom Metazoa; phylum Arthropoda; class Insecta; order Hemiptera; family Miridae; genus Nesidiocoris; species Nesidiocoris tenuis. The sequence goes on along the minus strand of AP028915.1, from coordinate 4,754,361 downwards.
GGTTAGAAATATTCATTGCGGAAAAGAGAAGAACTCGCAAGGGCATCAGAACGAAGCGTTGCGGGTAATTAAGATTTTTACCCGAACGTCTACCAGAAACTGATGAGGCAAAACTCCAAGTTTTTAAGCATTTTAACATGGAAGGATGATTTAGAAATCGATGTTACAACACGGAGACCAAAACGAAATATCATAGGCAATCGGGTTCTTGGAATAGATTCGGCCGATTACTATTTCATAATACTATTTCACACATTATAGCTTTAGGGCTGGTGTATGAATTAATTTAAATCTTGATTCATCCAAGTACGCATTGCCTGAATAATTACCAATTACAATTTTTTAACGATCAGTAAAAACGCTAAAATGCAATAGCAATGCTAAGATGCAATAGGTAAAATTTCCGTCCTCGGATAGGTCCTAAGATTTAGGGTGGGTTCATCAATTCTGATTATTCTTCAGATAAACGTTATTCTCCAATTAAGAAGTTTTTTGGATCATTCACCATAGGTAGCATTTTGTACCGAACGTTTATATTGGATGTTCGCCGCCCGTTAAAATACGAAATGCCCACTAAACTCTCATTCTCGATTGACGTTTTTTCGGAATAGGTACCTACTATTGCGCTCTCAATTTCCAATTATTTTTGTTTATTGGTCCCGGCCATTTTATGCTAATTCTCCTCCAACGTTTGCTGTTTCGGGCAAAATGAGAAATCCGCTACAGGGACGAGTATCGGAAAACAGGGCCTGGGTACTCACAAAGTGAATAGCATGAGTTATGTGTTTTTAATTTGGAATTCGTGGAAAACTTGGTCGGCGATGGCGATGGTATTATTTGGATTTACTTTGTCATATTGTGTATTTATTCGAATCGAATGTCGTTTCCATCAGTACACAATATAGGAGAGAGTTCGATTCGCAAAAGTAGCCAACTGTGCTGAAGTAATGAACACCGTTAGCAATTTTTATTCGAGAATAACATAAAAGCGACATTTCAAGTAATATGCAACGATTCATTCGAATCAGTTTCAGGCTTTCACTGATGAGCTCATGATTCGATGAAATTGTCTATCGAACCGAACACAGAATTTGCGCCTATTTGCGGATTAATAATTGTATGTTGTTACCATATTTATAATGCTAGCAGTTAGTTGGGTGCTTGGGACATGGGAGGAGTGGGTTAGGGGGGCCATGTTTATTTATCAGGTAATCTAAATTTTGTATGTGTAAAGAAATTCATATTCCACTGTATTTTTATTTGACGGCCACATGTTTTCTAAAATACTATGCAAGTTTATTTATTTGGAGTATTGTTTACTATTAAAAGGGTACTTTTCGTTCGATGGAAGTCAGCTTATCGATATAGGGGTCGCACGGACCCCCATCTCGATAAGCTGGCTTCTACCAGGCTGAGGATCGATCTGGCATTCCGAAAGTTATTCTTCTTTCATTTTTACTTCCATATTTACAGAGTAAATGGAAGTATTGTGATCGTCCTAAAATCGAGAATCGGAACGGAGCTTCAGAAAAAACTTTTACTTATACACATTTACTCAGAATCACTTCCTGAACAAGTGTCTGTGTGTCCGTGTGTCCGTGTGTCCGTCTGTCCGTGTGTCCGTCTGTCCGTCTGTGGTCATTTACAAAAATGGCCATAACTCCCTCATTTCTCAACCTTTTTTCAAATTTCTTGAACTGAAATGTTTGTCTCGGCAAGACTTAACACCCTGTTTAATCGGAATTTGGATAACGCACAGTACTTCCGAGATATTTGCATTTTTAGTGTTTTCTATTTTATTTTTTTCCGGCCGCAAAAATGAACCGATTTGAGCGTTCTTGGTCTCAAAATCTTCGTTTTACCTTGCAGAATATGTGGATATTTTTTACATTCCGAAAATGTGGCGTTTTTTCATTTTGGGCGAATTTTAAAATTTTAATAGGTACTGAATTTTTTGATATTTTTGACCTAAACACTTTCAAAAGCAGTCAAAATATGATCAAATTGTGTCACAATTTTACGTTTCAAAATATGGAAGTATTGTGTGTTATCTACGCACCACTGGTTTCAAATATCAAAACTCATAAAAGGAAACAGTTTACTGAAATTCGATTCTGAGGTTAGCCATCACCCTCGATGTTAGAATGCCAGTCCGAGAACGGCCGCGAACATCATTTTGAAGTCTCGTGTTAAATAATTATGAACCGACCAAAACCTCTCGATTCTGACAAGGAACTTCTTGTTTACTCGGAAAGCAACTGTAATTAACCCTTAGCACTTTGCCGCGATTGAATCGCGGGGCCCCTCATCAAATTCGGTGAACAATTCTCTCCCATCATCCGATACAGTCAGAGACAGAGTTCGATTATAATTAACGGTTCCCTTTTCGACGATTCGAATCACCAACGAGTAATAAAGGATTCCCGGCTCGGAGGTGGGTACCGATTTTCCCGGACCGAGAATCGCATGATAAGCGAGTATTACCATGGACTGTCCACTTGTTAAGGTGACCTCAACGATTATTTGTACCAATTTGTCGTCTTTCTGAAGCCGAAACAGCCGTCTGAACATGGGGCATTTTCATTTCGAAAGCCAATCTGCTGATCACAGGGTAGGTACTCGCAGATTGAGCACATTGTCTCTTTATTGCTGGCCTGCGGGATTAGCGTGTGAATTTCCCTCTTAATTTGGAGATGATTGTGAGCTTGGGAAATCGAGAGTTCAATCCCTACTGAGATTGGGACGGAAATGCTCGATGGTGTATGGTACACCGTTGGTGAACTAAAATCAGACGAAAAATTCGTAAACTTGAGAAAATTGAAAAAAAATAATTAATCAGCAAAAATTCCTTTTTATTATACACTTTGAGGGTCAGTTGCCATAAATCTAGTACCAAAGTACCTGCGACTGCCACTGATAACATACCTATCGATACCAGAGAGCAAGAAGGGCAAATCTGCTATTTAGGAAAGAAGCAGATTCGCCCTTCTTGCTCTCTGGTATCGATATTTATGGACGCGCATATGAAAAAAACATCTACTATGGAAGTAGTAGTGCATTGATAAACCGGCCCTTAGTTTTTTATGCTTCTTCTTATAGTCGGATTTATTTTTTTTGTTAAAATTTTTCATTTCTCAACTTTTGATTGCTACACTTATGCTAAAAAATCAAGCTGCCAAACGCAAAATTTAGGAAAAAAAATAATTTTTTAAAATAAATTTGAAAAAACCTTACCTATGACAAGGCAACTTGAGTTGGCATTCTATTTGAAGTCGATTATGAGTCATCATGTTTTCAACCAATCAGTTTCAGCGACTATGGTACAACTCAATTTTAACATTAAATATTTACTAATCATTTTGTTAAATGAGGAAGTAACTCGGATTTTCTGGGCTGAAACATCAAAGCATCGCTCACTACTAGGTGTTGCTGGTGACCAACGAACGGGTATACGACGAAGGAAGGGCTCCAGGGAAAATTCAAGTCCGCCCTATCCCTGGACGACCCTAAGCGTCCTTTTCAGCTTTTAACAATGGTAACCTATCGATTTTGTGACAAAGTCCGTACGTACCAGGAAGATCAGATAGAGGAGGAGGACCAACATGAATAACAAGATGAAAAAACCTTCAGAGTTTAATCGCTTCAATTCATATCGGACCCTCTTCGTTCGGTGCACGTTTGTATATGTGCATTGTTCGTGAAAGGAAATCGACGTGTTTTCCTAGCTTTTCCCGGCAATTTTTTCCTCCCGATTCTTCAACCCCGAGCGAACTTTTTTTACAAATCGTCCAAATTGAAACCGTTTTTGCAAAATAAAAGCGGGAAAAATTCGAGTTTCTATTCGTCAGTCTTTCACCGCCTTCCCCCTCCTAGTGCCCATTCGCACACACCCGTCCAATCTCGTGCGCACACTAGTCGGCTTCATTTTTCAATACACGGTGTAAAAACGGGCGGACGTTTTTTTTTCCAAATTCAAAAAAGCTTTTAACACCGGCGATTTAAGTGATTTCGTGAACTTGGAATATTTTGCACGACTAGATGTACCAACCGAGGGGAAACTTGCAAACACAGTTTTTCCTTTTATCGTTCTCCGTATTTCCACCCGACACAAATGCGCAGATTTCCATTGCGGTCCGTATTTTTTGTCAAACATACCATATATACATATTCCGTGATGCACTTTTCTTCTGTCGGGTTTGGCCCTTCTAAATCGACTTTGTTTGTTCAATTAATGCCTCTGGACGACGGCGGTATAACAATGGATGATATGCACGGGAAAACACTGCCTCCGGCATACACACCAATGGAAAATGGTGAGAGTGGAATCGAAAAATTCTAGTTCATTAAAACGAAGACAAAAACGGGTTCCCGGATGCAAAAAAAAAATACCCGTATAGTGAGACTTTATACTTGAACATTTGGTCCCTGCACTGAAGCCCCCGGTACTGAACACATTAGTTCCATTCCCCTCCACAATGCGCTCCTGTTGGTACATTATTTCCAGAAACAATGTACCTACCTATGTGATCGGTCGAGCAAAATTTTTTTACAACACCCCCTGAAAATTTTTTCTTTCACGTTTCAGAGGTTCTAGAACACAAATCTGCAATAAATATTTTTTGTCCGGCCGCCTTACGCCGTCAGCAGCAAAACGCATAGAAGGAGTGGTCCGGTTTAAAAAAAAAAAAAAAATTTAGCAAATTTTCCTGTGACGCGCACCTCCTATAAGGGAATCCTTGAATCAACTTCAAAGTACTTAAAAACGTTCAAATGTCGAAAAAGTCATGATAGATTCAACGTTTGGGTTTTTTGGCACGAATCTTAAGATATTGACTCAGAAACAGACATTTGAACTTTATTTTCTGAGATACCCAGACAAATAATGTCACTAATCTACCTAGCAACGTTTTCTATTTCCATCAATTTGAATCAACGGCAGTTTTTCTACATCTGACCGTCGAGCCTTCCGTGAACGATTGAACAAACGTATGAATATTTAGGACCATGGTCGAATAAGCATACATACGTAATAAACCTTGAAAAATCGATGTGCAATCGAAAAATATATGAATCTCTGCGCGGGCGGTTTTAAGAATATTGTGAAAAAAATTTCAAACCTAAGCTTCCATGCAAATGAAAAAAAATCCTTTGTTCGAATGGAAAACACAATTTTTGCCGCTGGGCTGCTGTGCAGACGAACCGGAATAATCTGCATACCCATCCTAAGAGCACCGTTCTCAATATAGGTACCAGATCCTGGAAATAATTTGCCGCACATCTGAGGGAATAATTTGCCCGGCTCAACAAATTATACTTAAAGAATTATCATGAACCATTGTGAAGATCATCAGATGATTCTTTCAAGATCATCCTTCAAGATGAAAGATTCTTTCATTCCGTGCACTTAATGCACAATTCTAAAAATCACTCGGTAAGTTCATTACTCGAAATCATTCGGAACCTCAGAAATTTACTTCCCATCGTCCTTTCTACTTGTGAATGGCACGGCATGGTCAGGAAAAGGCAATTTTGGTTTTCAATTCAATAATAAACCTCTGCGGCCGCCCAAGAAAAAGAGAAATTAAAAAATCATCAACCATCGGCCCAGAACGCAAAATCATTTGAACCCGTTACCGATACATGGACTCAAAAAACTACTTCGGTGTTCTAGATTTTTCGGGGTTTTTCTAGAGTTACACAAGCGTTGCTAAAACTTTCTATCCTCGTTGGTTCTCGGGTGGAATTTAATCTGCGATTAGTATCTAAGTATGATGCGCATGATGGGCTTGTCAACGCTGGGCGATATAGTTAAATTGTGCAAATCTCACAAAAGTTACTGGCATGTAGGCAGTAAGAAACAGAAACCTTGTCTTACTTTTTGATTTCTACAAAAAAATCAGCAACCATCGGCCCCAAACACGAAATCATCTGGGTTTGCGACCGATACATGCTTTCAAAAAACTACTTCGGTGCTTTCTAGATTCTCCAAAGTTTTTTCTGGGTTACGTACGCAAATTTTTTCTGAGTTACGCAAACATTGCAAAGACTTTTTATGCTCGCCAGTTCTCGCGTGGAGTATAATCTGCGATTATTGTTAACGCATGATGAGCGATCGGCTCGTCAACAACGGCGGTATAGCTAAATTGCGCCAATCTCCCGAAAGTTATGTACATGTAGGCAGTCAGAAACAGAAACCTCGTCTTACTTTCTGATTTCACCCTCGACCGTCATCTTGTAAGTGAGCGTTGATAAATGTTATTAGTTATTACGTTGCTTCAACTTAGTCAGCCGGTAGGTGCCTACGTCTAACTACGTGGATGGTGAAAATCCTCTCTCCTCGGTAACCTTCCACTTACTCCTATAACAACTTCTAAAATGCAGCCGTCTCTCAGCGGAGTAAGATTTAAATCAGGTTCCGACCTTCCCAAAACCTCTTCTCCCTCCACGGCCGTGGTGTAATTATATTTTAATTAAGAATATAATTAATCCGGCCTTTGGACATAATTAAACGCTGTGGTTAATTTACATTTTAATGAGATCAACAAGAATCTACTTGGGCGAGCGAGACGGAGTGAGCATGGCTCAGTGGGAACGCCCCCCCCCCCCTCCGACTCACGTTCGAGAGTCGAAAGTTCTGGTTCATAGCAATTATTGAGTTCATGAACTTCGTAAGCTGAGCTAATTATGCAGGCTTTCATCTCACTCTGACTCATTCTGTCCCTCATGAGGAATCTCCATTTCTGGTCTCGGGCTTGGCTGTGTACAAAATCTTGTGGGCGTTGGAAATTCGCAATTGCGAGGAAAAGGCTGGAAATTATTATCCCGAGGTAAGTGGATGGGTGCAAAGTGCATCAATCGTGAGATACTTACCCATGCATCTCCGTTTCCGAGACCGACTTCAAAATTGAAGAGGTTACTCAAGTTGACTGTCGTAGGGTTTTTTGTAACAATATTACGTTATGCCTGTTCCGCTCTAAGGCCACGAATATTGTTCCGATTTCGAAAATTATTTTACTGAAATGTCGGGGAAGTTTGCCAATTGGGCACCACCATTCTTCATTTTCTTCAGCCAAAAAAATAGTTACCTAGGAAACCGTGGCGAATAAAATAAAATATTTTTTCACAATAAGTACACGGTTGCGTGGTGTCATTTTGTTTCGCAATTCGAACAAAAGCTGACGATTCGACAAGCCGATTAAGAATTTTTGGCTCCTTTCCGACATAATATGATGCCATTTTTCTCATGTGAAAACCAGAAATTAATTTCGCAATAAAGATCCCTGTTTTCGTACGAATTTAAGACCTAGTTTGGGACATGTCCGTTTTCGAGAAAGTTCCAGGTCTTTTCTGCTTGCATCTATCCTCTATACCTGAACAGAATTTTTATTTACTTATATTTGAATTGCTCTCGTAAAAGCGTCAACATTTTTTAGCTCCTGGGGTACGGAATTCTTTATGCAGCAGTACTAATGGCTTTCTATCTACTCCATTTATGTGACGGCAGTTTTCACCGGAACGCCCCCTAATTAAATAATTCCGTAGGTATAGGGAAAAACGAATAGCCGGCCGGGGGGGAAGTGCTGAAAAAATAAAAATGGCACCGCTAAAAAGGTTTGGTTTGAAAAAGTCTTCCCTCTAGCCTCCTCTTAACAACGTCGCCCTTTTTTCTCTCCGAATGAGCGGACAATGTAGAAAATCGAATATGTTAAAGTGGACTGACGTTACGAGAGCTTTCAGGGTGTACACCCCTTCCCATACGTATCTATATTGAAGGCACGAAACTACCCGGAGAGGCAACCAAAGCCGGTATTGGAGGCACCAATCAATGAGTCATGGATTTTAATTTAAATTAAGTGTTGGGGGAATGGGATAGAGAGGCATGGCCACGGAGGGTTAGCTCTACGGCGTTAATTATGAAAAAAAGTATCGTAGGAAAAAAACTAATTGCATCTGCTTTTCTGAAGGGGTCATTCCGTTTTGCTGTGGGTGCGAGGGGTCAAACGAGACGAAGTTTTACATACGATTAGGGGTTTAACCGGGAACGATCCCAGTCTGCAATTTAGAGATGGGCATCCAACTGCCTGCTGGGAACTGTGAAAATTGCAGCTTAGTTTGTGTAAGAACGAAATTTGTTCAGAAAATGTCAAAAATCAATAAGGAAATCGAGTATGACTTTCACCGGTTTCTGAAAGAGAACACCTAGAGTAATATTGAAACTTTCATAGAAGTTTCATGAGCAAATAACCTCAAAAGTATATTACCTAAGTCTTGAAAAATAAACATGTATGAAAAATGAACCTCTGTACATGATTATTTATACCAAAGAATTATTTTTTAATTTCTTAAAAAATTTGTTCAATTTTCTATTGCAGGATTCATGGTTTTGAGCAATGCTGTGCATTTGTCCATTAGTCTTCCTTGAAAGATATTTTATTGTGCAATTCGTCGCAAGGACGTTCGATGGGGGAGCAAATGAAAAGAGTAGAAAATAGACCGAAATAAACTTTCCCTAATTTAACTATGTAAAATAGTTCGGTTTTTTTTGCAGGCTGGTTACCATACTAACATTATTTCCTTATTTTTAAATGTTTATGTGGCCCATTTACAATCGACGATTGAAATTTTCCTCCAGCCCGTATTTACTGGGGCTGCCTAGCCGTGACTATCCATCAGACAGTCTTTTCATTTAGATGTTGATTAGGCCATCTGCTTTATTGGATTTATGCGCTGCAGCCTTCCATCTTGAGATCTACCCACCCATTGAAAAAATGATTTGAAATTAAATAATCGATTCTTTCTAATGGGGATTCTGAACCGAGTTCGGATCAATGTCCTACTCAACGTTATTTTAATGATGTTCTTGACTCGGGTATTAATATTTTCGTACAATGAATCGATTCCTTCACTCATGAATATCTTCCTAATTCTTCGAATTATAGGAGGCTTCAAGCAAATAGAATTATTTTCTTCTAAATAATATTTATTATGTCTTCACGTATACGTCAGTGGCTAGTTCGACTGACTCTAGCTGCTGACTATTCGCGGAACCTTGTAAACCGGCGTTCTAGGAGATGACTTTGCTCCCAATAACAAAAGGGGTCCCGGTCGTGTCCTGCCGCCCTCAAGGAAGAATCGGAACTAGCCAGAACATGTCCCTCTTGCGTCACATTACTTACGTGATACCCTATGGAATAGTAAAATACCATCCTTTTTCATAGATCAATGGAGTATATCGATGGTGGATGTAGAGACGTCGGCCTGACATGCTACGACTACTCCCTTAGAAATACCTATACATACAAATAGTTCCACGCCAATTTGACGTTTGAAGTCAAAAGCCACCGGGGGTGGTCTAGTGGTAGACAGCCCTCTCTGGAATGGAGGAATCTGTGCAATGGGAGGGGGGGTAGGCATGGAGAAGCGGTGGACCCCTATTATCGATTAATTATGCGTTTTAGGTGAGTGGGAAGGTCTGGGACGGACAGGTTAAAGTGGGCACTGGCCGCTGTACATCATCGTAGGCGTGAGGACTTCCCTCCACAGGCTCTCCTATCGCCTAGATCACCATAGAATTCCCCAGTAGTGGTTAGTTGTCGTTGTGGTAATGCAGTACAGGCGTACTATGCCTGGCGTAGCTAGTGCAGAGGACAGAAGTGCCGCTATAATAGGAATGACCAACGCTTTTACCCCTCGCTAGAAGTACTGCGAACAAACAATACCTGGCGCGAATGTGCGCCAAACGGCCTGAATAGCGTTCATTATCACCCCTGAGACACTCGTACCAACTCTAGGTACCTGCGTAAGTGAGCAATGCTCGTAAATCGTGACGAGAATCGGTCCCTGGCAGTTCGTTTTGTCCTGGTTAATACCTGCTTCCGGATGCTATTATTTGGAACTAGGAAAACCGGAATCAAGTACCAAGCTCAAGTGGGTATCAGATGATGTCTTTTATATTGATCGTATCCACTATGAAGTTCGATCTGTGAGAGTCACACTGCTCTGAGTGCCGGTGGTAGTCTATACCTAAGTCTGAAATCAACATCTATGTGCGCTGTCACCGATTCCTCAATTTTTGAAATCAATCAAACTCAATCAACTGCGTGAGCTCATGGAAACGGAGTTTTGCCATGACCGGCCCAATTCATAAATAAAATAGCAAATCAGTTTCCTCTGCAATCAAGTAAACCCATGAAAAGTCCCGAATCGTTTCTGCGCAGAGAGAAGAAACCACCTTTTTAGGCGTTGCTTTCCGTCCAATAATTATAATCACTGATATGTCCCGGCCGTGCCCTACCAAACACAAGGAGTTCTTGATTGATGTGATGAGCATTAGCGAAGATGCTGCCGAGGGACAGGGTCCAACAGGTTGAGCCTGAAAGCCCAACTCACACTGAAACAGAAACTCAAACTCGAAGTCAAAGTCACAATGAATCAGAAGCTAGAACTCATAGCCAAACGAGAAGCCTAACTCCAATGAAACAGAAACTCAAACTCACATCCAAACGCGAAGTCATACTCACAATGAAAAAGAAACTCAAACTAACAGTCATACTCACAATGAAACGGAAACTCAGACTAATAATTTGAATAAAACTAGAACTCTTAACCAGAATCGAAGTCAACCTCACAATGAAACAGAAACTCTAACTCGAAGTCAAAGTCAAAATGAAAAAGAAACTCGAACTCATAGTATAAGTCGAGGCAAAACTCATAATCGAGAGAAACTCGAACGCATATTCAAACGCGAAGTCAAACTCATAATGAAACAGAAGCTCAAACTCAAATTCACAATGAAACAGAAACTCAAACTCGCAATGAATCAAAAACTCGAACTCCTATTCAAACGCGAAGTCAAACTCTCAATGAAAAAGAAACTCAAAGTCAAACTCACAATGGAACAGAAATTCAAACTCAAATTCAAACGCGAAGTCAAACTCACAATAAAAAAGAAACTCGAACTCATATTCAAACGCGAAGTCAAACTCAAAATGGATCAGAAACTCAAACTCATAAGCAAACTCGAAGTCAAACTCACTATGAAAAAGAAACTCGAACTCATAATAAAACTCGAAGTCAAACTAACAATGAAACAGAAACTCAAACTCATAATAAAACTCGAAGTCAAACTCACAATGAAACACAAACTCAAACTCGAAGTCAAACTAACAATGAAACAGAAACTCAAACTCATAATAAAACTCGAAGTCAAACTCACAATGAAACACAAACTCAAACTTGAGGTCAAACTGACAATATAACAGAACTCAACTTCATGATCAAAATCGAAGTCAAACTCACGATGAAGCAGAAACTCAAACTCATAATTGAACTCGACGTCTAACTGACAATGAAACAAAACTTAACCTCATAATCGAAATCGAAGTCAAACTGACAATGAAACAGAAACTTGAACTCATGATCAAATTCGAAGTCAAACTGACAAAGAAACAAAACTGAACCTCATGATCAAAATCGGAGTCAAACTGACAATGAAACAGAAACTTGAACTCATAATCGAAATTGAAGTCTCACAATTTAGATGATGAGGTTGAGATTCGTTTCATTGTCAGTTTGACTTCGATTTCGATCATGAGGTTGAGTTTCTGTTTCATTGTCAGTTTGACTTCGATTTCGATTATGAGTTTGAGCTTCTGTTTCATTGTCAGTTTGACTTCGAGTTTGAATAAGAGTTCAAGTTTTCGATTCATAGTGAGTTCGACTTCGAGTTTGATTGTGAGTCAGGGTTTCTTTTTTATTGTGAGTTTGACTTAGAGTTTCTTTTTCATTGAGAGTTTGACTTCGCGTTTGAACAAGAGTTCGAGTTTTTGATTCATTGTGAGTTTGACTTCGAATTTGATCATGAGGTTGAGTTTCTGTTTCATTGTCAGTTTGACTTCGAATTTGATCATGAGGTTGAGTTTCTGTTTCATTGTCAGTTTGACTTCGATTTCGATCATGAGGTTGAGTTCTGTTTCATTGTCAGTTTGACTTCGATTTCGATTACGAGTTCAAGTTTCTGTTTCATTGTCAGTTTGACTTCGAATTTGATCATGAGGTTGAGTTTCTGTTTCATTGTCAGTTTGACTTCGATTTTGATCATGAGGTTGAGTTTTGTTTCATTGTCAGTTTGACTTCGATTTCGATTATCAGTTAAAGTTTCTGTTTCATTGTCAGTTTGACTTCGATTTCGATCATGAGGTTGAATTTCTGTTTCATTGTCAGTTTGACTTCGAATTTGATCATGAGGTTGAGTTTCTGTTTCATTGTCAGTTTGACTTCGATTTCGATCATGAGGTTGAGTTTTGTTTCATTGTCAGTTTGACTTCAAGTTTGATTATGAGTTTTAGTTTCTGTTTCATTGTCAGTTTGACTTCGAGTTCAATTATGAGTTTGAGTTTCTGATTCATCGTGGGTTTGACTTAGAGTTTGATTGTGAGTTTGAGTATTGTGAGGTTGACTTTGAGTTTGATTCTCTGTTTCATTGGAGTTAGACTTCGAGATTGATCATGATTTAGAGTTTCTAATGAGTTAGGTAAGACTCGAATTTCACTATGAGTTCAATTTTCTTGTTCGTAGTAAGTTTGAGTTTGATTGTGAGTTTTGGTTTTGGTTTCATTGTGAGTTTGACTATGAGTTTGAGTTTCTGTTTCATTGTGGGTTTGAGGAAGCTGTTTTCGTATGAGCTAGTTTTCCTTTTTCATTGTGAAGTTGACTTCGTCCGATCATGAGTTTTAGTTTCTGATTCCTACCTATAGTATACTATAGGTAGTTTTCTACTGTTGATAACCTAATGTTGTTCGTTGAAAATTTTTCAACTTTTATAAGTACGAACCTGAACTTCGTTAGGGAACCCAAGCAAATATGATTCCTTCAACTACAAGAGAAACCTCAAAGATCGTCGAACATTGAACTGTTGATGATTCAACTAGGTTATAATACTGACTTGGGTCACACCCTAATGAAGACTGATTGCTGTATCTGTGGAGGCGTCGAACGTGAACCTCCTAATGCGCTTTGTTTATTACTTTGGTCTCGACTCAGCATCATAATCGCTTCGGCCCAAAAGACTCGCAAATCGAGGATCTCAACATCTTAATCCTCTAGTAACTTAAATTTGATGAGCTGCGTTAGAAAATGTCAATGTTTAAAATATTGGAAGTCATCAGGACTGCCTAACATCCATTTGGATTTTCCCTCAGGTTCTCATTCAACGTGTGCACCTAACACATTTTAGTATTTTTCAGAGGTTAGGTTGACGAAACCTCAATGTTGCTGAACGGCTATCAGGTTATGTCATAGACAAGCTCTACGGGACTACGAAAAAACTACCCATTCCCGAAATGAAGTACTATTCAACTAGTAGGTATTCTAAAAACTAATCTGAATACTAAAGAATATTTCGAAACTTGATGTTTTAAATGTAATTTTTATTGCATACTTTTATTGAATTTAAATTAATTCTATTCTGTCGTAATTCTATTTTCGATGTTGTATCCGTGTTATATACTTTTTCCCAGGACTTCTTTATAGGTAGTAGGTTTCGAATCGAAACTTTCGATGATATATTGAATTATATTATCGTCCGTGTTCCCGGTTGACCAATATTCTCAGAATTTTTGTTTCTTTGCTCAAAAAAGTTAATTAACAAATCAAAACTATACAGCCCTCAAATCAAACGAACTCATATTCCACCTCACCTATATTTTGGTCTTTCAGGCCGAATGTGATAAGCGAATCAGCAAAATCCTGTACGTGTAGGTATAACTCCTCATTCGCAATGTCTACTAAAACCTTAACGTTTCACTATTAATCTCCCGCGGAGTAAGTCGCAAACATTGTGAATAATCAATCGCTTACTTACTCAATCAATCAAGACAAATTTCATAACCGGAATTGGTTTACGAGACCACGCATTGACGTTCTGGACTAGAATATTCAGGGGTGAAGTTTCGTAATCGTGTTTCGATGCCGGAGGAGATACAAACGGCCAAAGGAAAACACATATTTCGCATGGAAATATGTATCCAAAAAAAAATGCTAGGTGTTGCCTCTCAAGAATTTCCTTCCACGTTATGATTTAAATCATTTGGAGGAAGTTGTGGAACCCCACGATTCGAATCGAAACTCAAATTGAGAGAATGGAAGTATGTCCGATGTTGTATTGCCGAAGAGTATGTATATTTCCTAAATTTGAGTTTCCCTATCGAATTATGGGCTTCCACAACTTCTTCCCGAATGTTTTAATCCATACTCATCTGCACGCCAAGCAGTTGATGGGAAACTTGTTAGGTTCAATAGAGGATCCTTTCTCTTTCGGCCTTTCACTGCTTTCAGTTTCAGGGTGGTTGTGGTGCTCAGTGTTGGTTTTGTAGTGACCATTGCTTGACAGCCGACTTTCGTGGGACAGACTACTTCCACTCCCTCAATTTGAGTTCCTACTCCTTCCACGGTTTCTAGATTGTCTTCAATGTGGTGGTTGCTATTACATCGACGCAATCATCAGAGATGCGGTCAAATTTGAAACACAATCTTCCGCCTGGTGATCCATGAGTGACCGTAGTTTATGACGTTCTCTTGCGGCCAGTGAGGTGATGAAAGCTCCTCCATGCATATATTCACAAATATGCTAAATTCGGTCCCTGCCCCAATGACATGACAATAGTTTCAACCCGTATCTCAGAACAAGTCGCCATTACATTGGCTGACGCCTAGGATGGGAATACAGGTCCTCAGAATAGCCGGTCCAATGTAAATAAATCTAGTGAAGATATCAACGCGAGTGAATATGCAAATGTGTCCAGCACTTGATGTTGCCATCCACGTCAACGTCTATGAGCTATTGATAGGTAGACAGTTTAAATAAACGGGATTCGGTGTAATGAAACTATTTGCCATAACTATTTAGTGTGTTCTTGATCTGTTGGTACTCGAAACCTCTTCTTACGTAACAATACCAACTCAGTTCTTCAGGATTAGAAATAAAAATTCAAAAGGATACTGAGGAGTTCAAAAGAAAACTCAATTATTGTTCAGCAATCCAAGCCAAAAACCTGCCAGAACCAAAATGCGACAATCAATTCATGTGAATAAAAATGAGTGGCCCGGCTCAAATTTTATTTTTTGGTTTTTAGTGTACCTAGGTTCGGCCACCGTTTGAGGCACACTACTTTCTTCTTCTTCCGGAAACCATCCCCGTAAAGCCTGATTACCTCAGTGTGCTGGACGATATACTAACCACTCTTAGGGGCAGCCCTTGTCGATGCATAATACATGGCCACCCAAGGGCTATTGACTGCCGGCTACAAAGAAAGGGTGAAGACCATCAAAGCTGGCGGCCACTTGTAAAGACGAGTGGCGGTCCAAAGGGATTTCCAATTCACGACCGAAGAACATGGTACGATATGGGGTGCAGATACTAACGAATATGTACGACCATGTAGGGTAGATTCAGGGGAACAAACTGATGGCTTAGGATTAAAACTGCTGACTGCTGATAATTTTAACGTTTTTTGAAGCGATAGCTTATTTCCTCAATTTCATTTGTAAGAAGGATAACTCTGGTAGATACTGCTAAATGCACGAGGATTGGCCAAGACAGGCCTCCTTGTACTTCATTCTACCTCCGAAAATTCCAACCGTTTTTTGACCAGCTGGTACGAGGCCATTTTGGTAAACAGGTCGTTCTAGAAATTCCAGTCCAAGGCTTGATTTAGTTAACGGTTGGAGGCCACCAGACGCCTCCTTCCGCAGGCAATGACATGGTGGCGTCGTCTTGTCACTAACACACTTGGCTGTCTGATA
Source organism: Nesidiocoris tenuis (assembly GCA_036186465.1). Classification (NCBI taxonomy): domain Eukaryota; kingdom Metazoa; phylum Arthropoda; class Insecta; order Hemiptera; family Miridae; genus Nesidiocoris; species Nesidiocoris tenuis. The sequence goes on along the minus strand of AP028915.1, from coordinate 4,738,560 downwards.
ATTAATCCATAATTAACCGAAGGGTAGGAACCTCATTAGCAGGCGGTGTACGGTTATTATAGTTAAAGGACAAGAGAAGCGATAGGCAATGGATGGAGGATGGCCTATAAATGGCAAAGACGAGGGGTATGAAATGGAGCTGTTTACATTGGCAATGCCTTAAAGGTATGTTCAATATCGATTGATTCAATATATCGATATTGTTAATATTCGAACTGCATGAGCAATCTTTAAACCAGCGCATGGCCAGTCGATTGTAGACCTCATTAATGAGTAGGTAATCAAGATGAATTTTCACCTCAAATATATTACAGATGGATTATAGCAATAGTATACTTAGACCAGGTACACAGACAGATTGATGTGAAAATACTGGACAGGTGGACTGGAGGGACAGTTGGAATCGTCATTTATCTGTATACTTATGGTGGTTAGCCAGCAAAAGATTGAAAATCGGCAAAAGATGAGATCGACCGAAATTATTTCAAGCAATCAAGTTTACAAAATGCATTGGTAATTTATTGGTTTACAAATTTAATGGAATTTATATTTGAAGTCAAGTTATTCGGGAAAAAGATTAAAGTTAGTGTTTACAATAGTTGAAAAAAAGTTCGAGCTTCGATAGGCATATGGTGGACGAAAGTTCATTCCATACATTCCTACAAGTACATTCTAGATTCAAAGTTTCCCCCATACAACTGATGAGCTGAGGTGTGTTTAATTAGGTTTACATACGGTCTAACCTTGGTGTTAATCCGTTGTTCCATGAATAGTTTATATTGTAATGGATCTGCCATCATATCTAACAATTAGGGCTGCCCGAATTTAACTGGTCTCCGCATAGAAGTTCATATCTTTGGTATAAAATCCCCCGAAGACCTTAATTTGCAACAATTATGATAAATAACCGCGGACCCTTGTTTTCGTGGTAAACGACCATTGTAACAGGGTCGATTAGATCTCGCCCTTTCCCTCGACGTCAAATCGCTAACAAATAGTTCGGCTAAAATTGTTAATCCGATTTTTCAGCCATGCCAGTCTGCCACGACCGCGACAATAACGAGGTCGTGCTCCCTAATGAACTGCAGTGTTTATTCAAATTGAATAAAGCGAGGTTAGTAATTTTTGTGAAGTTGGGAATTCTTATTGAATTATATCGCTCGCCAACGTTTCGTGAGTGAGTTTTGTGTGATGCCTTTTAAATAATCAAAAGGAAGTGTTATAAGGGTAGGTTCGAAGTACCAATAATTGGTAACCAATTATTGGTTGACCAGGTCAACTGACTGTGGGTTCTCTTGCTGTTGACAACTTTGAGGCATGCATTAGTGGTAATGGACAACCAATTTGTCTTCAATTTTTCTTGTTTTGGACGCCAAATGGAAGCATCGCGAAATATTTTGTATGAGTCGAGTTTTTATCGAAGACCTAGTGGAATCTTACTGGGGAAAACTGCAGAATGGTACGAGAATTAATGGTTAAAATGACTTTTCACTAAATGTCTCACTTCTAATTTTAGTTTTACTTTCGACTTCAGTTTGACTTTCAAATGTGGTTTCACTTCTAGCTCAAGTTTTGTTCCAAGGTCCAGTCCAAGATTCAGCTTTACGTACTTTCACTTTCACTCCAACTTTCTCTTTCTGTTTCACCTTCAACTTTGACTTTTTGATTTACCTTCAAATTCCACTTCATGTTTCACATTCATTTCAGCCTCACTTTCACTCGCAACTTTAGGAGCGCTTTATCGATGGTCGCTTATCCGAAAATGGCTGTCCTGTTCATGTCTCAAAATCATCGAGCAATGTTCCAAGCGACGCACGCATCGAAAAATCTATTATTTGTTCAACCCAGTAGTCGAATCCCAGTAGTTACGATAATTTCCCATTCATTTGTATCAGTTTCAGGGTCCAGCCATAGTTTTTCTTCAAAAAGAGCGCTCTTCCTAGAAAATGTGATTTAAACGGTTTTCCCTCCGCGGATCCCGAGTTTCGCCAGAGGAAATAGAACAGTTTGGCGTTCAGACTGTAAGCTGAGCAGTAAGAGAGTAATTCCACGGGAGGAAAGCTAAATTGATAGATAGAAAGTCTTAATGAGAAGCTTCAAGTCCCCTCCCGCGCTTCAATTGATCTCTAATTAAAGACGTACAATTCAAATTAATTACAGAGAGGGCCACACTCTGTAAATTAGACGAACACACTCGCGAGCTCGCGCTCTCGATGGAGTGGAGGGAGGTGCGCAGTTCCTGTCGACAACAAAAACATCTCTTGATGCGAACGGAACGTCAGAAAGCGCAACACGGTGAAATGTTCGCTCGCGTTAGATCGTAAACATATTGGTATTACAAGTGTTCGTGCACATGCATCAATATTGTATCAGTTCTTGGCAGTGTTTACATTCATGCAAACATTTCAGCTTTTTCAGCTGAATAATATCTGATCCTGATTCACTAATTATTTTTATTATTTTTTTTTGTTGTGAACGTTAGGTGCCCATTGACATTATCTGCTGGCCTATGCTACTCACTGCTCAGCATCGATTTATCGATATATCGACAGTAAATCGAGAAAACCTCGTAAGTCCGATTTTTTGTGAAAAACGTTTTTTCACCTATTCTGGTAAAGGACATCAGCCTGCACAGCCCTGTGGCGTCGTTGATCCCTTTTTTCAATTATAGTTGCATTCAGAGAGGTTTGAAAATGCGCATAAGTCCGTTACCTTCCAGAAGGGTAATCAGTTTTATGTGTCTCCTGTAAAATTTTGCAAATAGCACTTACGAGGTTTTCTTGATTTACTATCGATATATGCATATATGCTTTGAGGGACCTTCATTCATCACCTGATTACTGGAATAGGTTCCTACAATAAATTTTTTGCCCCTTCGGGTCAGCTACGAGTTCGGATTTCAAATGGGTCAAAAATATTCAGGAAAATTGGCTTTTCGACCATGCGATGCTCCTACACTTCTTACTGGCTCTTCGCTTTGACAAATGAAATGCGTGCACGACGGTTAATAAAGCGAATAACGGAAAAAGAAAAGCACCAGCGACCATTCCTATTCAGTATAAATCTTGTGAAAAGCACTCAGGGAACAGGGTGGAGTCGCGAGGAGTAAAAAATATTGTGTTTTGATGAATTTATTGTAACACTGGCGTCCTCGACCACCAATGACACATCCATTACAATTGACGCAAAACGCCTCGCCTCTGTTCTACCGCCACATTCAGTCATCCAATATCCACCGACATCACCCTCCCTTCCAACTGTATTTATACTCAGCAAAAAGAGGAAAAAATACAACTGACAGTTCTCTCCCCGATGGCTGGGCCCGGAGCTTCCGGACATTAGCTTTAATCCAAAACCCCACCGCCAGAGCGCTCTCTCTTATGCTTTCCAATGAGATGGGGTTCGGTCGGTCCTCTCTTTCGCGTTTCGCCTTCCTATACGTTATACTATTGACATATCAGGTGGAACGGTACATGGATGTGCGTATGAGAGGTTGGGGCGGCCATTACTGCTGGAAAAAATACAGAGTTGGGGTGGTAAAAAAATTTCAGTCTTTTCCCCACCCGTACACACCTTCTGCAGCAAAGCGGACGGTTTGAATCTAGAAAAAAGTTGGAAAAAAAGATCGAAAAAATGGCAGGAAATAAAAATAAACAATACCGGCGGGCGCTGCGGGGATTACAAATTATCCACCGTCGCTGGCCTGAAGCATAGGCGTAGGGACAGACTGGAAGAAGAAAGTGTAAGGTTGTATGGGATGCTGCAGGTTTGTGACAGGGGGAGGGGGGGGTGACGGCAAATATAATGGACATGCAAATTTTTTTCTGCCGCTCAAAGTGGAGGCGATGGTGAATCGGTGGGTTGGTGGCGGTTTCTGGCCTATCCGGGAGTTAGAAGAGGGATAATTGAGCGTTTCAGAAGGGCCATACAACGCACACACCGAGACCTCGACGTGGAAGTATTGAGAGTTTGACATTAAAGGCGCGCCGCGGCTGGTAAATCATTTAGACACTTTTCCAAAATGTTGTCAGTACCGTTTACCAGCTGTATACTGTATAATATTTATAAATATTGTACTCGTACTGTACCGATTCAGAGCAGTACAACTGAAGAAAATTATGGACTTATCCTAGGAATCGAATAAGTAATGAGCAGGCGTGTTTCACACTCATACAGAATAGATGGTGAAATGATCGACCCTTGAATTTTCTGTAGTCAGCAAATCAGGGATTGGGGTCACGCAGTGAAACGCAGTCCCTATACAGTATAGGTATGTGAGTCCTGGAATCCATACATACGATATGAATTGAGTGGACATATTGAGTGAACTATGCCTATTATGGGTACCTACCATATTTAGGGCCGCTTTTTATCAGTAGTCGATTACCCGAAAATCATTGACCAATCTTAATCTTGGCTACTAATTTCTTGGAAATACCTAAAGATTGTCATATTTTGTCGTTAGGTTTTCCATGGTTAATCGATATCGACTTCCGAATGCATATTGCTCTGAATTTGCAGAATAGGCCTCCTGACGCTCCTTATATCCACAATTGACTTATCGCCGGTCAACTGAAATTCAATAGAATATTAGGCAGAAAACCAGCAGTTTATCCGGGGACGCAAGGGATTCATGGACAGCTCCAAGACTCCAAGAGTGTGAGAAATGGCTGGACAAAAAACATGTCTCCAAAACATAGTAAAAAGCAAGTATTTGAATAATCACAACGTTTGATGCTTCGAAAAAGGTTGTAGTTACAGCCGCCTCAGAGCTTGAACCATGTTGAACTGACAAAATAATTTTGCAGCCATCATAGATACGCCACTCTCCTTGAAACGGCCTCAGACGATTGCCGATGGTTCTGCAAGTTCACTTCTGTCAGGCACCATGGGTTCTATAAATTATTCACCAACGGCGATCCCCACTGGACCTGCTGGACGAGTGTGGAAAAATTATGAATTTTTCCTTTCTATCAAATCTCTATATTTTTTCAATGAATTGAATTGGGAAAATTATCCAAATTAATAAACAAAAACCGTTTCTTTGAAACTTGGAAATAAAAATCATCTGATGTTGATTAATTCGCAACTGTGCGACACTCCGCCGCGTCAGCTTCTTCAATCGTCTTCATCTTCAAAGATTTTCCTTATTCTTCGTTCTGCAAGTTCAGTCGCTGATCTTTTTCTCGTAGTTCTGTAGTTCTGCTGAGGTCCTTCTGATTTGATGTTTTGTGTGAAATCTTCTTCGTGAGTTTCCTCGTCTAAATCATCTTCTTTTATCTCTTCAATTTCGATGGGATACAGTTGCCCTATTGAACGAATCAAGCATTTCTTGTTAGGAAGCATCACTTTTGCACTCCTTACTTTTTGGTCTTCACTGGTGATGAGATGTATGATCTTGCCAGTTTTCCAATTTCCTCGAGGAGTCCGGTCTCCAATCAACACGATGTTCCCAACTCTGGGATGAATGTGATTCGTCGATTTCCCTTGCACGATGTTGGTTTGGCGTCGTTCTCGAAGAGCAAAAAGATATTCCGTTTTCCATGAAATCCAAAATTCATTTAGGTAACTTTGACCTCGATGCCATGAATCAATTAATTTATCCTTTGTTGTAGCCGAAAAATTAAAATTTGGATCTTCGGATTCTGTTGGAGTGCCTGCATATGTTCCTAAATTTTGATTGTTGTGTAGAGTGAGAAAATGAGCTGGAGTCAGAATATTGTTCGATTCGATGTCATCACTAACGTAAGTGAGTGGTCGAGTGTTCAATATTGCTTCAATCTCTACCGTAATTGTTATTAATTCCATCAGTGTCAAATGTCTTTTCCAAATCGTTTTCTTCAAACAATTTTTTACCAATCCTACAAGCCTTTCGTAGAACCCTCCCATCCATGGTGAAAATTCTGGTATGAATTTCCAAACGATATTTTGTCTTGATAAATAGTGTCCCACTTCGTCGTTGTTGATTATATTTTTCCAGGTCTCGTCTAATAAAGTTTTTGTGAGTTTGAATTGAGGTGCGTTATCGGTAATTATTTGTCTTGGTACGTTCCTTCTCCCAACGAATCTTCGTAGAGCCATTAAAAATTCAACTGCTGATAATCCTTGTACCACTTCTAAATGAATTGCTCTTGTCGCCATACAAGTGAAAAGACATATCCATACTTTTGAATTGCTTTGACCTTTAATGAACAGTGGCCCCAAATAGTCCAATCCTGTATACGTGAAGGCAAACGATCTAGATACCCTTGCGTACGGTAGTATTGGCATTGGAGGTAACGAAAAGGGTCCGCAATTGTAAAATTTACAGATCGAACATTTTTTGAGAGTTTTTCTGACGGTTGCTCGGCCTTTTATAATCCAATGAGTTTTTCGAATTTCCGCTAATGTATGTGAAACTCCTGAGTGAGCTAATTTTGTATGTATGTGTATAATCAAGAGTTCAGTATATTTTTCGTCGTTAGGCAATAGCGTTGGAAAATTTTCTTCAAAGTCAAATTCTTGATTCATCATTCTGCCTTTACACTTTAAAATCCCTCTGCTTAGGAATAAACCTAATTGTCTTTGTAGATTGTTATTTTTAGAATTTTGCATGTCAATTAGAACGTTCGAAAAATGTTTCTGTTGTATATACTTTATCCATAATAATTCTGCTCGATTCAATTCAAAGCCGTTGATAATTTTGCTTGTAGAAACCGGTCTTTTTTGAGTTGAAGAAACAAATCGTGTACAATAAGCTGTTATCCTGAGTAATTTTTTGAATTCGCTGAATTTGTCGGCTTTGATTCCATAGGGAGAGACGATTTCTGTTTTTGTATCTGTGTTCGAAAAGGTTGGTGAATCAAGCTCCTCCTCAATCTCTTGTATCTCATCGAAGGAATTTAGGTTGTTCTCTCTACTCAACCAATCTTCTTCTGGTTTTAATATCCACTCTGGTCCTTCCCACCAAAAAGAATTGAGCTCTTCGCAGTTGCACCCCCTGCTTCCCAGGTCCGCTGGATTTTCTTTAGAGGGTACGTAGTTGAAATTTATTGTTTTGTTTTGTTTGATTTCTCGAAGTCGGTTTTCAACAAATTTTCCTTGTACTTTTTCTGATTTTATCCAATACAAAACACATTTCGAATCTGTCCATAAGAATTTACGTTTGACTTTTAGATCCATTATCTGTTCAACGTAATTTAGCAATCTAACGCCAATCAAAACACCAAGTAATTCTAATCTAGGAATCGTCGTCGAGGACGATGGAGCGACTCTTGTCTTTGAAAAAATTAAGTTTGATTTGAATCCGTTTTGTACGTTGAGCCTTAAATAAATTACCGCAGAGTACGCATCCTTTGAGGCGTCAGTGAAACAGTGAAATTCTGCCGAAGTGTCTTGAGAAGGATCAGCTGAACATATAAATCTTGGAATCTTGAATTGAGGAATTTCATTGAGATGATCTTTTATCTTGATCCACTTTTGAATTTGTTCCGTTGAGAGGGCTTCGTCCCATGAGTTCGTCCCCCACAATTCTCTCAGGAACAATTTGGCTTGCAGCATGACCGGACTGAAAAACCCAAGAGGGTCAAAAAATGACGAAGTTTTACTCAATATTTCTCTTTTTGTCAGGGTATTGGAATCTTGAGAAGCTTTACTTGTAACTTGTATGAAGTCATCTTTGATATTCCACGTGATACCTAGTACTTTCATTTCTTCGATTTTTGAATTCTCAATTTCGTTCACCGAAAGTACATTGGTGTGCCATTCTCTCAGATTCATTTGAGCATTATTGAAAATCTCTTTCCCTTCTTTGTACAGATTCAGGGCGTTTTCTTCTGAATCTACTCCTATAACTAGATTGTCCACGTAAAGGTGATTGGATATTTTTTGAGCTACGTTGGAGTTCCAGAGATATAAGTGATGTTTTACCACAGCGTTCAACAGAAATGGACTCGAAATTACCCCGAACGCTACTCTTCTAAATCTAAATATTTCAAGATTGTTTGGGGATGTTCCATTTTCAATGTCTTTTACCCATATGAATCGTGTGACATCGCGGTCGCTTTCATGAAGTCCTATTTGCAGAAAGGCTTTCTCAATATCTGCTGTGAGAACGTACTTGTGGCATCGGAATCTTAACAGTAATCCCGCTAAATCTTCAAGAAATATTCTTCCTCTATACAACATTTCATTCAAACTTTTGTCTCCTCTTCTTTCTTTTGCAGACGCATCAAAAACTATCCGAATTTTTGTCGTAGTCTTAGTCGGTGTGATCACTGGATGATGAGGTAAATAGTGAACAATGTTGGCGGAACTTTTTTCTTTAACTTTTTCTATAATACCGTTTTCTAGTTGTTGCTTGAAAATTTTGTCGTATTCTAGTAACAATGATTTGTCTGTCATTTTTTTGAAAAGTGAATTCAGTCGGCCTAGCGCAAGAGCGTATCCTGTTGTCAATTTGAGCTCCCCTGATTTCCACGGCCACGACACGTAGTACCTTCCATCGTCTTCGTTCATTTTTACTGAATTATTGAACAATTCAATTGCTTTATCATCGTCATTTTCGTCAGGTAGTTCTTTGATACCAATTGTATCCAAATCCCATAACGTTTTTATTAAATTTTTCTCATTTTCAAAACTCGGCCAACTGTCAGGTTGAATCCATTGAAGCGAACTTTCAGTCAGAAGAGAATCTGCATCTGAGTAACTGAGGAAAGTGACTATATCCCTCTGTAATGCATTGTCAGAATACCTTCCACTCAAAATCCAACCTACTTTTGAGTTGATCAAGTACAATCCTTTGAGAATTTCTATTTTTTCTCTCTGGACTAAATCGTAGTAGTAGTCGTTTCCAATTAACATCTGAATAGGTTTTGTTCGATCATCATCTGAGAGTTTGTATTTTTTGTCTAAATTCAGTTTTGTGACGTCAAAATTGCAATTTATAAAACTGCCAGTTATAGTCGGGACTACGTTAGCAGTGATTGAAAAATTAGTATTATCGTTCAGTTTCAAATTCAGATCAACTATCGGAGACGACACGTTCTTGGGTTGCATGTTTCCAAAAGTGAATACCGATAGGATTTGTTTCCCTTTAATTGGTAGTTTCAAACTTTTCAGAAGGTCTTCCGTGATATAGGTACGTTGACTCCCTGAGTCAAATAAACCTCTTACCTTTATCGTTTGAGTTGGTGAAACAATGGTCATGCTTGCTGTTTGCATCGAAACTTTTTCAGATAGGGACATCAACCCACATTCTTCAGTTAATCTTTCAGTTATTTGATTCTCAAAAAGAGTCGGGCAGAGACTTCTATGGTGATTGTTCGTTTTCCTGCAGTAAAAACAAGGTTTGTCGACGTTACATGATTGTGTTCGATGTCTACGACTTAAGCAAATGAGGCAACGACCGTTGATAATTTTCTTTCTGGATTCCAAGCCAGTGTATTTGTCACATTCATCGGACCAATGGTTATTGTTTTCACAGAACACGCATTTCCTGAAGGATCGAGGCTCGTCTCCAATCAGTGTTTGTGTTGTGTACAAGTTGTTGCTGGGTTTTTGTGCTGTATCATTGTATTTGTCTTCAAAGTATTGGGCCGAAAATACACGCTCATGTGCAGTTACCAATTTCTTAATAAACAACAAAAGTTCTTCGGTACTGAATTCCCCATCTAGTCTCTTCTTTTGAATTTCTAATCGAATGTGTGGTGGAAATTTGGACATGATTGTAGTTATGAAGTATCGTTGATCTATGTCTTCGCCTAAATTTTGTAAACAACGTATATGTATCTCGAGGCCGTCTAGTGTGTCTCGCAAGCTATTGCCAAATTTGCTGGCTTTTGGTAACCTTTGTATCTCTGAGTAGTGTCGATCCAACAAAACTTGAACATCCCCGAATCTTTCTCTCAACCTGTCTTTAGCTGTTTCATAATTTTCTCCCGTCAGCGTTATGCCATCGATGCAATCTTTGGCTTTGCCTCTCAAGTGGGTAACCAGCAAATGAAATTTGTCCACATCGTTCAAATTAGGATGTTTGTCAATGTTAGAAGAAAAAATTTGCCAAAATTCTTGAAATTTGAAAATGTTACCTGAGAAGGGTTCAATTTCTAGTTTCGGTAATTTGACACAAACCAATTTTGAGGTATTGTTTTCGTTTTCTCTTTGGAGTAGAGGCGCGTCCAAATCTTGTGTAGCTGTTTCCAGTTTCACTATAAGTCGTTCAGCTTCTATCGTTATTTGAATCAATTCTTTTCTTATTTCATCCGAATTTTGTTCCGTTCTTTTCTTCCTCGTGTTGATGTTATCTTCAAAATTCTCTCTCAGCCTTTCGAATCTTGACAACAGTACCTTCAAGAACTGGAGCTGTTCAGTCACTTCTGATCGTGAAATCCTCTTGTCTGCGATTTTCTGGCGTCCTTGCCGAATGGTATCAATCAGTTCATCCTTTACAGCTGCTAGGACTGGATCCATTCTCGAGTTTAATCCGTTAATGCTCTGCTACCATGTGGAAAAATTATGAATTTTTCCTTTCTATCAAATCTCTATATTTTTTCAATGAATTGAATTGGGAAAATTATCCAAATTAATAAACAAAAACCGTTTCTTTGAAACTTGGAAATAAAAATCATCTGATGTTGATTAATTCGCAACTGTGCGACAACGAGCGCTGGGAACGCCGGGGTAGGCGTGAGAAGAAGAGGATGGCTGCGGGTTAAGTGCTTGGATAACATTAAAGTGAGCTTGGGGTTTCAAGCCCTTCGTGGACGGACTCACCTTCAAGCCGGTGTTTGCTTATCATTTTGGAATTAATTGCGGGCCAGGGGGCGCTGCCCCCTGCGAAACGGTGCTACTCGTCGCGGGTTACGATAGAATTCTCCCATCTCTCTTCTGCTCTCGCCGTTCCCCGGCTGCTGTTTATGTTAGGCCAAGTAACCTTCCTATTTTGAGTAAACTACCTCATCACATAAATAATTGTTTTCTCTGAACGCCAGAGCCGTACCTACCCGGTGTTTGCCCTTATAGTTTCACGTTGAGGGCGCGCACATAATATGATGCATCTGCTAAACCATCAACGAGTTTTGCTCCGCACGCGCGATTCTCTTTAATATGCTACATAGAATCCTGAGCTCGCGTTGCATGCAAGTAACATTACTAGATGAGGTACCTGCACTGAAGGATGAGAAGATAGCATGGGTTGCTGTGAAAAAACTACTTTCGAGGACGTGATTAGAAGGTTCTGCCGTGTTCTCGGATCAACGCGGATTGACAGAATAGGTACCGACTTACCTTCACCACGATTAATAGATTCAACGGCCTGGATGACGTCAATAAAGATTTATTCACAAATTGCTCGAGCAATAATGCTCAAGAAGAGTTTTCAGCGTCTAATTGAAACATCTTCAGAAACTTGGTAAATTTCTTGTGCCTGCGATATTAACTATCAGAATGCTGAGCTGGAAGGATCCTTGGGCACTAAAGCAGATTGGGGATGAATCCAGAGTATTGCATACAGTCGATTGATACTCAGCATTCTTCAATTCGCTACCATAATGTGACTGGTTAAACACTGCAAGCTTTTCAAGCTTATTTTTCTCAATGTTCTTGTAGTTGGTTGGATAAAAATGATCGTCTTGTGTGCGATGAACGCTTTTCGACACACTGGAACAGCAAGGAGTCGATTTCTTTCGACAACTCGACGGTCTATATATGAATTTACCAACCGATCGTACATGCATGAGGGTTCTTCGAAACTGCTTCTCCTTCCAGGCTCCGCGGCTCTTGATAATTACCGGTTTATAAGGTGTATTTAAAAAGGCAGAAAACTACCTCTCTCAACGTCAGGTGGTGGCGGCAGATGTGATGTTGCGAGCAGAGGGTTTTATATGTACAATTTAATGCACTGATGTACAATTACCCTTTCTAGGGTATATGCAATGCGTACGTATTGCGCCACGGGTTGGTTTAACTATATCTTTTTGTTCTCTCGTTCCTTCGGCCTATGGCTTCCCGTTCTCATTTCAGTTCAAAACAAACGCTCATCAAGAGCCTGCTGTGCCTTCGTTGTAATTAGTTTGGCAAGTGAGCGCTGAATGAGAAGCAGAAAGGCCAGGTGCTAAAAGCGCCGACTATATACCCCCAATGATGCATTTACAAACGACAACTGAATTTATATCGCCGTTAAAAACGGCTGATGAGATCGTTCCCGGACTAGCGGCCTGGTTTTCATCATTCTGAAGACCTCATCGATAGCACCGTTAATATTGGATGCACCGCATCATCGCCTACAAACAGCAACTGGCATAGTGAGGTCCAAAAAGAGTCCAAAAAGAGGGATAGCGCGGTCTGGCAAAAGTTGAAAAGAACTTTTCCAAAAAAAGCCAAAACTTGACATATCAACTTTTGACAGACCAGCCTAGAAACATGGGTTTGCCATATGGGGAGGCCACCATGACATTTCTAGTTATAGTGCACATCATTGGGTTGAACGAGGGAAATATTTCAATCCCATTCCCACCGCACATTACCCAGTATAGAGAAATGAAATTTGATTTATCGCTGATTGTGGCAAGCACTCTCGATCGTTTCAATATTAATTTCACTTACGCATGGTTGGAATATAGGTATCAACCTGATTTCGTATAAAGAGCGAGCGGCTGTGTTAAATTTTCCCCGTTCCCAACTGCGCCATTAGTATGTTATAGAATGCTATCCAATCAACTGTTCATCAATGATTATTCCATCTCGAAAACCGGAAAATTATTAAAAATCCATAAGCCCGCCAGGCGAACCATTAAAACCAGTCATGTTTTTCACGATAAATCGAATCATCACATCATACCGGCGGTGAATACCCCCTACCCCCTCCCAGCCTATATTCAATCACGCGAATTTCAAAACGCGCTTAGTCCCGTTACCCGTTGCCGGCTTTTCAATTATTTCCCTTTGGATTTTCCCACTTTACCCGCCTTCTATTTCTCTGTAAAACTTCATTTTCTCTCCTCCGTTTTGTATGTTTTTTACTACTAATTTTAGCACTTCCCCTGTCATTGAAAAACGCGTGTGCGCTAAACTGTTTTCTAGATTGGCAATAAAGTGACAAAAACTTGCCGTCACCGTTTTCTATTATATATTCTATCAGCAGTGGACGATTCTTCCCCTCTTTTCCCCGCCTTTAGCGAAGCTTCAATTTCGCTTTTCCTCGTTACCTTTTTCTGTGTACATTTTCTTCAATGCATTTCGTTCTTTCACGAAGAAATAGCTTTTACCGTTAGTCGGAAAATCCCAATGCCACTGGAACAAACACCTCCGAACCTGTCGCTCACAAAAACCTGCAGTTTCTCATTAAAAGTGACGGGAATGACCACGGTTGCCCCGGCCAATTGAAACGGTGCCGATGAAAATGCTTGTCGATCTTCTTTATGAAAAATTCGCTTTTCTCTTTTCCATAAATCGAATTTCAAACGGGGAAAATTACTGAAGATATTTTGGAGACCTAATTCCATCAAGATATACCTACTACATTATAATGATTATTCTAAAATCCATACTCAATTCATCTTATAACTGCACCTAATTTCAGCTTCCTTGGTCCCAAGTCCTGCTTGTACTTCCTATTAGTCGGTGATGTCCAACTCTGTGGTTAATCAGTTTTCCCAAAAATTCATCGACAAAAGATTCATTTCGGCAAAAAATGACTGCATCAATTTATCATTATAGTTTTTTTTCCATTTTTCGCCTTCCATCGAATGAAATTGAGCAATATTTTGGCGTATTTATTGGAAAAAATACGAGCTTAATTCTCCTAAGCCCTTAGGGATACTGCGGGAATTACTCGACTTTTGGTATGAAATGACCGATAGGAGCGGACGCCCGATACGGCCATAAACTCCTGATCTGGGGACCTCTTTATCGAAAAATCCTCCCAAAGCGAAATATCTGGCCATGGTGCATGGGTAGTACTGGATGGGAGATGTGACCCCATACACCCAGCGTCGTGCATAATCCCCGTTTGGAAAAACGAGACCTAAAACTCACACGGAGTCACAAATACGGATAAAGTCATCCATCGACATTGCAACAAAATGACAAGAGAGACCCCCTGTGATACATTAATCAGAGAATACATAATACAGCTCGGTACGGCCGATGGTGGGGTACTGGGCCGATACATAAATCCGACTTCCCACGCCTCTGTTGGGCAGTATAAAACGCATAGTTCTCTCTCTACTCTCTTCTACCCACTTCCGCACATGTATCCACCTCACTCACACAATGTGTAGCTACAATGCCAGAGTTGCCGTAATGTTCACACGGTGCGCAGTATCGGGCTGGATAAAGTGGTGCGTAAAGTGCCAAGAAGAAGCCCTGAAATGAAAATATTGCCAAAATGCGAAACGAACTCAATTTTGATTTCATCGTATAGTATGAAGCCTATTTACTTATTGAACCAATTGATTTCACACTTCCCCTGTTAAAGGATGTCTCGAACTTGGTGCAGAAAAATTTGGGTGAAACTAAACCGAAAATGGGGGGAAAAGCGGCAAATAGGTAGCAATTTTCTATCTCAACCCATTTCCAAGACAAGATTTTTTAAAGTTCGAAAAAAACACACTTTGCATCATAAAAACACACATTCCTCCGTTTCGAAACATATTTTTCCAAATTTTGAGGAACGTTTTGAATCCAGCGTAATATTTCCTATATGCCAAGTGTAAAATTGTAATCATAGCTAACTCCTTCGTGACGCAAATGCGTTTCAAACGTCAAAAATTAAAAAAAAAATACTTTTTTTGCGAGAACACTTTGTTTAGGGATCCTGCCATCTCTAACATTGTTATTGCCTTACCGGTAGGTACATAGGTTCCTATACCTGGGAGGAGGCAATGGGCCGTATTCAGAAAGTTCCTTTGCTTAGGAGCCGTCCCATGTGCCAAATAAATTTCCCTCATTTTATTGGTCAATTTCAAAAAACAAACATGTGTTCCCATGAAATCCGCATGGCATGGAGACGATCTCAGAAACCCAGGTGCTGTCAATCGTATTCACAAGATCCGAGGTCCCAATTTCAAGGTTCTTCGCCAGCAACCTTGGAAAGCCTTTTTTGAGAAGGAACTTTTCTGAATACGGTCCAATAACTTTCAACTCATATGTATCAATTATCTCCAAGACCGAATGGTTATCAAATTTCGAGTATGGAGAGCAACTTCAAGATGTATGGGCTGGTAAACTTGACATTCTACTTCGTACCTGCAGATTCCGCACCGTGTGGATGAGCAATAAGCGTATGACACAGTGCAACGCAGACGACACAGAGTACGCCAGTTGTCTCTCTCGCCGGTCCAAGTCCTGGCCGTCTCTTTTATGACGCCACTCTCGCGCGGGCTCATGTATTTTTTTGACGGCTCTCGGACCGATCTCTCATTCGCCATCCGCGGCCCTCCCCCTCCTCAGAATGCGTAAAAAGGAAAAACCTCTCTCATTTTCTCGACGGTTTTTATTGTTTGTGCCTAAATCCCTTGCGCACCGGTTAGCTAGGGAGGATTTTAGTTGGTAACATTGTTTCCCATTTGGAAATCATCCCAAAAGGCGTTGGCTTTGTGTCCTGCAGCTCGCTCTATCGCCCCGACGTTCTCTGGAAACTAAAATTTCGTCCGCCGAATGGCTTTCACTTCTCCGTTATTAACTTGCGAACCCAAGTCTGGGTTTATGGGGGTCGATTCAAACCGTGCTTAACTGCTGTCCCTTAAATGTGGATTTGATGCGCTATCTAAAAATGGCAAATCAGTAGAGTCCCATCGTTTGGTGGTCGAACAAGCTCGATCACCCGATGTGATTTTGATCGGAAAATACGCCAACTGCGCCTGCGTAAGATGCCTAATGTGGGGCCCGATCACCGTGAAATTTTTGGAACGAACCAGTCGAAGAGCGTCTTTATAAGTACCATTATGGTAGTTCATTCTCGCCGGCCTCTTTCGGACGAGCAAAAGTTCCCAAGTGGGTTGAAAAGAAGGAAACTAGGGCAGACAACCACCCTGAACGTCTCACTCACTGGAGGTGGTTGCATTTCCAACCCCTCAGTCGGTCCCCTCCTCTCGGACCGCAAGGCCACCTCGTTTTGGAATCGTAGCCACCCGCAATCTTTTCCCGTCTCAGATTTTCATTTCCCCATTTTCACGGCCCTTCATGATCGCATGACTGCAAGTGGTTATTTTTCGGATTTGAAGATCATTCGGACAGGGAGAGGGCACGTAAATTCTTTCGCCCAGATGCTCATCCTAGTACTTTCGGCTGATACCAAACTAGTATTTTGAATTGCCATTGGTTCTCCTCTGGCCACAGCAATTTGAACATGGTCTGCTGCTTGAGATCCCTTGACTGGGTACATTCATGGTTCCTGCTGTTCGAAAGAAGCCAGTTGGGTTCGTCTTGGGAATGAAGCTACAGTTTCAGCGTGCTGTCATTCATGCTCGACCTACAACACAGAATCATTCTGATTCTGTAATACTGATTCTCGTCTAGCTGGAGCCATCCGACCCTTTTAAAGAACCCTCGATGAGTGAGAACCTGCGATGCTAAAGAACTCATTGACTTTTGTCCTCACAAAAAAACACGCAATTAAAAGCGACATCCAAGTTGGTTTCATAAAGTTACTTAGTCGGATGATTCGACCTAAAATTGCACCGCCCATGACTTAATGACTGCAGTTAAAAATCTGACCGACATGGTACCGAATGTATCAGGAGAGTTGTGCTTCGACCATAGATTGTGAAGTGGCGTATTGGATTCCTGCCTCCCAAAACTGCGCTTCTGAATCGTCTGAACAGGCTTTTTATACGCTTCATTATTATTCGTTGAAATTCCAAATACGTTTATAAAAATCTCTGTAATCAACACAAGATGTCATTAAGAAAAATAAATCCAAATAGGATTGAAACTAGAACATGAGGTGATAGTGAGATAATGATTATGATCTGTTTGATGATGATTCGGTTGAGGGTGAAACAGAATGCATAATTTTTTCCTTATTTAAATATCAGGTAAAATATCAATATAGTACGACGCACCCATCAAGTGTAGACGTTGTTTTTGGGTATTTCGTGAGCATTGCATTATATCGACGATGAAACTGCAATACTGCCCAATTCAAAGCATCGTGTCTTTTGGGGGCGACTGGGTTGCCTGCTTCTCAAAACTTGGATTGGTGGCAACTTGGCAAATCACGCGTCCATAGATTGCATGGCAAACGAATTGGGCAGTATTGATTCTACACCGTCGATATACTACCTAATGCTAGAAAAAATCAAAAATAGCCAAGATGTAGGATGATTTCTAGACCCAACGACTCTTTTGTCGCGCATACAGGATTACAGTGCGACCACCAATGATACATTATGGAGAATGATAGAGTACGATAGAAAATGAGGATAAGGAATAGCATGGACGACCTAAGAAACCCAAACAGATGGAAGGGGACCGGGCAGGGGTCATCTGGGGGGGATGATTATACTGGTAGGGGGATGATTATAAGGAAGGGAGGATAGAAGGGATAGGTGGAGAGGTCTAATTAGGAGGAGGCGGAGGTGGCCGAATGGATAGAAAGAGAAGATGAAAAGGGGTGGGTGAGTCATCGGCTCATTACGACCCAAGCCGAACGGTTTAAGGGAGGGAGACAGCGCTAAGGGAGGGAGATACGAGCGAAGCCGGAACGACCCGATGGCTGCCGAAGTCCCTAAGGCGACCTTCGCTACTCAACAGCATCGAGCATTGCTTGGCTAGTTGCCGTCGTTACAGGATCCGAGTAACCCTTACGGAAAACACACTCGCTGACGAATAATCGAACGATATACCAACCGAAAATAAATCGTTATTCATCGCAAAAGCCGGTATCTGTTTCGAGATTCTCGTTTTTTGTTGATAATTTTCCGACCAAAAACTATTTGTTTTATTTTCGCGATCGCGTCGTGTGTCATGGACTTCGTTAGACCGACGGACTTGTGATCATTGAGAACAATATTCGACGCAATCATCGCAGAATCTCAATCGTACAATTTGGAGTCAGGAGAGCGAGGAAATCTACACGAAATTATTCCAGGTACCTAATTTAAGGACGTTATCAAAAATTAGCTCTTGGGGAAATTTCAATTTTCAATTTTAAGTTGTGTGAAAACGGAATTTTGTGCTTTGTGCTGTTAATCGAGAATTACAGGGTTCTTACAATTTTCAGACCCTTACGGTTATTAACCATAGGTTCCACTAATGAAAATATTCCATCAGACACAATGTTGTGATTTATAGATACTGCATCGCGTCAGAAAATATAGGTACTTCGGTGAATCTAATATAATGCCTACCTACGTAAACGAATATGATTTCGTGTAGTTATTACACTCAAAAGTCATGCCATCCTGTGAAATTGAAAAAGAAAACGCAGTGTGTCAAACTTTCAGATTAATCTTCTAATATTTATCGAAATTTCAATCCCGCACACAAAGCAGAATGTCTATTATTGACATTTTTCGAATTTATTGAGTATTTCGTCGAACAAATCATGTTGTACGGAGGTTTAAATCAATTGGGCGACATCGGAAAATGTGTGGACGTTTAGTTTTCAAATGATAAAAATCGAGGATTACACGCCTATCTTTCTTGGATCAGGAAATCTCATTGCCAACCGGAATTTATGACCAAAATTTTATCTAACCGGCTGTATCCACATTTAGAAAGCCGACGGCAATTCGGTGTTTCCAATTCAGGCGGGAAATGGTGTTCCTCCGATAAGACCCACGTGGTTTCCCACCCGTTTTCCGCCGGTATCCCCCAATGTGACTCTCGATTCGACTTTTCTACTAATACCCAAATTTTCCATATCAATGGTCGAATGGCATTTTAAAAACAGCAAAACCTTTAATCATTTCTAAACTCAATTATTTCTAGCGTTTTCGCTTTAGTAGCTAAGTACGGATCGTATGGAGTTTTTAGACATTAGCCAATAATGATATCCACGCAGCTAAGCCCAATTATGTTCAATTACTTTCAGTGACAATTGCTATACTTCCATAATGAGTTAAATGATCTACGTTCACGGAGTAAATTTCATTTTTATATTTCCCAGCAATTTTATTGTATGCGGAATAGGTAACCGCAATGTAAATTTAATAAAAATATCAATCCGACTCGAAAAGAAGACATACCTACAATTCAAAAGCAAACTATGAAAACCTAATAAATTTCTTCTATTATTTTTACTATATTATAGTAAAAACCAGTGGTGCGTAGATAACACACAATACTTCCATATTTTGAAACGTAAAATTGTGACACGATTTGATCATATTTTGACTGTTTTCAAGGGTGTTTAGGTCAAAAATATCAAAAAATTCACTATTCAAATTTCAAAATTCGCCCAAAATGAAAAAACGCCAGTTTTCGGAACATAAAAAATATCCACATATTCTGCAAGGTAAAACAAAGATTTTAAGACCAAGAACGCTCAAATCGGTTCATTTTTGTGGCCGGAAAAAATAAAATAGAAAACACTAAAAATGCAAATATATCGGAAGTACTGTGCGTTATCCAAATTCCGATTTAACAGGGTGTTAGGTCTTGCCGAGACAAACATTTCAGTTCAAGAAATTTGAAAAAAGGTTGAGAAATGAGGGAGTTATGGCCATTTTTGTAAATGACCACAGACGGACAGACAGACAGACGGACGTAACGGACACACAGACACTTGTTCAGGAAGTGATTCTGAGTAAATTTGTATAAGAAAAAGTTTTTTCTGAAGCTCCGTACCGATTCTCGATTTTAGGACGATTCCAATACTTCCATTTACTCTGTAAATATGGAAGTAATAGTTAAAATTTTTCAAAAATAATAGTTGAAAAATATTATTTTTGTCTTTAGTGCTATCACACTATTAAGCAATATTTATTTTAAAATGGAATTGAGCTGTGTGAGGCATGGAGCAATATAGTTCTCATCCAACCTCTGATACCTGACCTCTGGATAAGCATAAAAAACGATACAGTAAACTATCCACCTATCGATTTTATCATAAGATAAACGAATTTGCTGCTGAAAAATTACTGTAAACTGTAAATGCCTCGTATTACAACCCAATAAACGAGAAAAATCACGAAAATACTTCACTTCTCGGTCCATGGCAAACTATCATTATCCCAGTGTACCCGATCAGGTCTCATTATATTAATTATTTTTAACGAGTCATCGTGCCGCGGTTCGTACCTATTAGTCCTAATGCGAAAAAAATTCCCTAAGCAACCGTTGGAAAACACTCGATCCCTCCATGGGTTCATAATAAGCACTTATCCTTGTCGTCGTGCATGCTAGCCTCTGATTATGGTGCAATTATTTCTACTCAAGTTAATGACGTTTTCTCCCTCCCCCGAACCCTCGGTTAATTACTTATTCTCGTTTCTAAGAACCAATTGTACCAAAAGAATATATGGTGTCACGAGTGTAGAAAATGTGGACACAACTCGCGGGTTAAATTAGTTTAATGATTGCACTGTTGAGGGAGACTTGCGTGATGTCTTTCGGTGAGAAACGTGTTTTTTTTTTCTTTCGACGAGTAATGGGGTGAAATCGGGTTTTTGGTATGAGAATTACATTTTCGACAGATACCTAAACGGCTGATACTTGAAACAGAACATTTTCAGCAACTCTCAATAATGCGATGGGTCCGAATAGAAACTCGAATTGAGGGAATTGAAGTAGGTAGTATGTGTATTGAATTTGAGTTTCTATCCGAATTATGGGGTTCCACAACATCTTCCCGAGTAATTTAATTCATGACGCGAGGGGTGCTCAAAATAAACGGCGATCTGTGAATGCCACATCTCGGAACATCAACTGAAATTAATGAATAGATTCTTGTTCAATTTTCAAAATTGGCTGTCAAGTTAGAAGATTCCATGAAAATTTATATACTTAGGTTATAGACCCTTCAATGTGAAATTTACCAATTTTTCGGTCAGACACAATAACTCCTTCTTCGCGTATTGTTCCTAAGAATGTGATGAAATCTCATTTTTTCAAATTTCCATTTTCCTGCATCTTTCTTTAACCCTGTCGCTCAAACCTCAAATGTTCGTCGGACGAAAAATTGATATGAATTTCGGTCATCTCTTAGGTTACTTATCGTACTAAGGGAATGCGGCATGAGCTGAATTCGGGAAGAGTTAACGATTCCTTAGGTCAGCAATAGAACGCACTTGTTGGCACAAATTGGACCGTTGGAGGATGTCCCTAATTCAGTGCTACTTGTTCTACTCGGAGAGGAGCAATAGCCCGCACTCGACTCTCAATTGATCATTCCCGAACATTAGTTGAACGGTTTGTTTATGCTTCATACAAACGCCTAATGACTTCTCTCCCTACTCGGATAAAAATATCGATGGACATCCCCTTCGAAAGCATTGAAATGTTCCATGGCTACTCGTCGAAGCAGGCCTATGAATTTGGGCTTGCTAAAAAAATTGTAATTCGTATTTATAAATAGCTAATCAGCATAACCGTAATAACCGTCAATATCAATTTTGTTGGGAAACAAATACAGTTTAATGTTGGTGTTTTGGACAGGGGTTGACATTCATTATATTTTTCGCCCTAAATATTTTATTTTTTTTTCTTGTGTTTCTCAGCCGAATTGAAATTGCTCTTATCGCCACGAATGGAATTTCCACGCGAACCCAATTTTTGACTATTGGTAGAGGTTTTGCCTAGTTTTCCCAAGTTTTGAGGTAGCACTTTTTCAAACAGTTCGAACTCCAGGTGAAGAACTCAAACTGAGTGACAGCAACACTAATAAGAAGCAATATAATTTTTAAAAATAACATTGCATAAAAATGGTCTAAAGAGCTTCAAATATTATTTTATCTGGGAGCGCACGATGATTTTCCAACTCATTTAGGCGTGAGGTCTACACAAATTTCTTTTTGCTTCGTTGATAAACTTAAGGCCGTTCGTAAGAAGCATACTTAGCAGGTGAGATTTTTAAGACTTTTCTAGAATTAGTACGTCCCTTAAAAGGTATACATCAAGGAAAAATTCCTTGCTCAAAAATACATGATATGATAAGCCGGTCATGATGAAAATTATGATCTCCCGTATCCTAGGGAAAATCTAGCAATCAGTGGACTGATGTTTTGCTAAAATTAGCATGCAGTTGCATTGACTGCCTAAAATGTAAACTTCTAGATTTGTTTTGAGGGTTTTAGTATCGACGATTCCTTGTTGGGAACTGGGTGAAACGGGGGGTTTTGAAGTTCTTGCGCCCAGATACAAAAAGATGTTATATTACCAGATAAAAAGCAATTTTAGGAGGTGTTTTCCGAAAAGTCTAGCATTTTGAGCCAAACTCGCCTCCTCCTAGGAAAACTTTTCATATTTGATGAGCATTTTCAAGATATTCTTGACTTCTTAGATGCCTGTGCCATAAAATATCATCGCCATTTTCGTATCTTCGAACTCATCGGTATACCTAAAGTACATGACGGTAGGTATCTAAACTGCTTTTATATTTTTCTCTGTGCTCAGGATCAGCCAACTTGAAAACAAAGGCTACTGCCTCAGTAGGAGTAAAAAGTAGTCGAACTCGATATGTATTGGTTTCCGCACAATAAAATTACTGGTTTACCTTTTTGTCGTTATCGTACGGTAACTGTGCCACTAGGTTCGTCCATTGAGCGCCTACTGATCGTTACATGAGCTTTAATAATACTAACTAATGCTGTGACTCTGCCCTCATAGCCTGATAATCATTCTGAATTGGCCTTTCGGGCGAAGTGAAGGAAGAGACTAATTATGAACACAATGGCTTCTCGTATGCCAGCACGTTTTCAAACTGTTGATTATTTCCCACAATAGTTTCTTCCTTCCAACGATGTACTGATTGGCCTTTTGTCCATGAAATGCCCGATGTAAATGTCGAGGTTTGTCATTCGTACGATCGAATAAAAGCCGATAAAACTGTGTTTTAACTCAAACGAGCCGCAGGATCGTCAAAATCATTACGAATATACGTATGCCGTCGAAAAATGCGAATATATGGGGTGAAAATTAAGTTGGAAATGTGGAATCGAACCCGGTATCTCCAGATTTTTAGTCCGTCGAAACTAGACCATAGGGGGCGGTCAATGAGCGGTAGTTAGGGAGATAGAGCTTACTAAAGTGACTTTAAACTAAAAGTAATTTAACTAAAAGTAATTAACTAAAGTGATTTTAATTTTCATAAGTCGCACCAGTATTGGTACCAAGATTAGCTACTCAGTCGCCCAAATTAAATCGAGTAAAAAAGTCCTAAATGTCTGCGACGAATCCCATTATAAAATATTTTTCATTGGTAATCATTTCGCAATACACGGCAAACAGAAGATAAAATCGTAGCTAATGGGACAGAACGAACATTTCCCACTTTAGCCGGGAATCAGAATATTTTTTATAAGACCGTCTTACCTGACATTCGATCGACAAATTCTCTTATCGTTTCCCTTTGATCGAAAGCCTTGAGATCCGTTTCAGCTGTTGGGCGACATTAAGTGAGAAAATGAGGCAATGGTTCGCCTTTTAATTGGTGCCTCTTTACTCCGATCTCAAGGATTCCACTTGAGGTTGAGTCACAACTGTCGACACTCGGATGGATATGCCCAATTTAACTACTTAGTCGTATTTTTCCCGTGACGGTATATTCGAAATACGTGCCAAAAATGTAAATAAATGAAAATATGGTCATGAAGTGCTGGTAGCACGCATTTTTTATAGCAATTGAATAATCGAAACTTAGTGAAATTACGAGATTTCGGTTTCTCTGCAGGCTGCAATAAGAAAGAACTTGGGTTCTTGGGCTAGTTGGGCTAGAGTCTCCCCCCTCTGAGATGGTGGTTAGGAAAACAATGGTCCACTGTATTAAGCCGGGTCTACACGCTCCGTTTTGTACCACGATTTGCTTGCTCAGTTCAAGACGTTGCAGACAAAACGTTGCGTATGGACCGGAAAACTGCGCAGTTTTGGGGCCGTCAGGAAAACTGCACAGTTGCAGCGACTTCTGATCTCCCGACCTTTGAAAACTGTGACCTGCACAGACATGTCGCTGCGTGTAGACGGTCGCTTAGAGAGAAATCTTTCGATTTTTCCAAAGCTAGATGCATTAATCTCAAGTCCATCTTCATACTCCCCTGTATAGATAGGTACACTCCTGAGATTGTTTTTTTAAAGTTTTTTAAAAATTGTTTTCTTAAATAATTTTTTATTTTTTATTTCTATAGAATGAATTTTCTACTTTCTACTCCATTATTACTAATTAATTCTATTCTCTGTGGTATTGCTCAATACCACGGGTGAAACATGCAGCTCATTGAAATTTCCATGCCAAGTCTCCCTTAGTATTTTTGAAATCCGCCTATTCTGCCTATCTTCTTCTTGTACGTTGGCGTTTTTACACCCAATGCACATCATTGAGTGATAGGTGTTGCGTTAATTATTTTGCTAATATTATGGAGGTACTCTCAGTCTGTTGATATTGTGTTGCACTGCCTCAAATCGGTCGGTGCGATGTACGTTCGGAAGATGGTAAGTCAGTATACCCAGAACGATCAATAACATTTTTCCGTAAGAGGACGCCTGACTTGACGCCCTCGTCTTTCCATCGCCAACTCTGGCACGGAGTCTAGCACCGAAGATAATTAACCCCTCCCTATCGTAGGGACCCGAGATTAATAACCAATCGCTGATTAATTAGGCGGAACACTTGATATCCGACGGGCCCCGAGGCTTGCACAAAGCTGCAAAACCATGGCAACGTTGACATCAGCTTGGAAATTGCAAGATGTTGGCTTCAAATTTTTAATTTTTTCCGCAGTTTGATTGTGTAGGCAGCATTTTCGAAAAATCAATGCTCGCGTCAACTTGGTTCACGTAGGGAGAGAACATTTTTTATTTTGCAATGTCCGCCAAAAACAGCCAGCTAATCAGCCAGCTAATTACATTTTGCGGTCTTATCTAATAATTTATTACAAGCCGCAGGGTGACAGCTCAGCGTCCTAGTTATATTCAGCTTGTTCCAAGATGGTGAGCTTAAGCACTTACAAGTGCCTAGCGTATGCGCAGTGGACGGTTTTGTAATGTTTGTGAGTGCCGTTGCTGAGGCGTTGCCTAACCTTGCACTGCGCATGCGTAAGGCACCTACGATTCTCCGCTCATGCTCCTGGAACAAACCCTGAACATACGCTTTGGTTATTATTGGGCAGGTCCCACTTCTAAGTTCATCAAAATCAAAAGATTCGACTGTTTAAAAGATTATCCGTTGTTCGTGATTGTATTCGAGATGTCTCTTATTCTGCCAAGTCGAGAATTTTTGTCATGCATGAAGGTGGTTAAGCATAAAACATCTTGAAGCACAGATATATTTTATCACATCTACCAATCATCATATCACCATACCATCCATTTGAAAATCAGCCCAAGCGTTTTAGTAGTATTTTTTGATCCCTTGGATTTGGTGCGTCTTGCGATTCATCCGGGCCGAATAAGCTTGACTAGGTAACAGAGTTATTGGATTTTTGTTATTTCCAGCTCAATCCGCAGGAGTGAAGCTAGCCAGACGTGCCCACGCCTTAGTTTAGCCTCCCTAGGTTGGGTCTCCAGGATTAATACCCGGTCGGGCCTGTGGGACCTCGCCGCTCTCATTAAGGCCCCCTTAATTCATCTAATGAACGCTAATGAGAAGGGAAGGACATCCCCCTCCCCTCCTCCGCCATCCTCTCCCACCACACAGATACTCTCGTTCCAAAGCGTCATCAGCCGATGTTGTCTATGTTCGCCTTCACTCGCATCTTCCACGCTATATTACAACTTCATCATAGAACTTGTTCTTCGAAATCTTGGTAAAAATAACAATTTAATTGATCAGGATTGAGGCATGACCGTCAGTTTCTTTGAAGCGATTCAAGTCCTGATTTAAAGCAGGACCAAAGTAAAATTCTGCTCGATCCATTAAATAACAAAAATTGTTGATTATATTTGAGAAATGAATTACTTTTTATATGAGAATTGCGTTTGAAAAAACTTGGTTCTCTTGTACTTTCTTCGAAAGTATGGACTTTGTGTCCCCTGGTTGCGGCAATAAGTTTATTGTGAAAGTTGCAAACCAGCATTTTTATGACCCTGGCACGAGGAGCCTATCCCGTGGACGGCACCCTCGTCGTGGCAGGGTGATGTTATGCTGCTGTGCTACCACCTTTCACATCAAATTATTTACATTTGATCACTTAGGTACCAATGAATTATTTTGAGGGCCAATCTTAGGCATAAATCCAGCATAATATTTCAGTCTGGTATTGGAATCGCTTCGAAGTTCAAATTGTTGACCGTTCAAAGCGTTAGCAGAAATTCCCTATTAACACAGCATAGTTGACTTTGAGGCTAATTTTGGTTTCATCCTCAAAAGACTCTCGGCCAATATGGACGAAAATAATGCCTGCATTTTACATGTGCCGCCCATACTTTTACCTTCATACCTTCATCTATGTTCAAGGTTTTTAACTATAATTTTCAGCAACGACCTTATCAATATCTTTTTTAAAAGAAACCGAGAAAAATTAATTTATCAGTTTTGCTAAAATGTCCAAGAAAACCGGACAAAACTGAAGTGGTAAATAATTACATAACATTATCCGAGACAATCAATTAGCCAATAAGGAAACTCTTCGTTTCTTTTTTATTGCATCGTCATTGGAGCTCTTCAAGTTTTAATTCAACTCCATAGTCATTTTATTCCGTGTTGAAACACCGAATTATCTCCTCAAATAGGTCATCCAATTTTCCCAAATATTATACCGCAACATATTGTAATATGTTTAAAGTAGCGCAGGCCAACACGTACGTGGCGCATATTTGCAACCACCAATGGAGAATGCTATCTTCAACAAACATCGTCCCATAATATCGGATGTTTTCGTTCACGTAACAATAATAAACCTATAAATAATTCGAACCTACGACATTATCTGATACGGCGCTCATTATAGTTTTTATCGGCATCTAATCAATCGTACGTACGTGTGGCGGTTTTGCGTCACGAGAATGACCACATTATGAGCAGAGGTTTGCCTACTTATCTTTTATTATTATTAGTATTATCGTGCCCAATACGGTTATTACCAGTTCACGCGAACTGGAAAGGTTGAAAACAATATTGTTTCCCTTGAACTCTTTGTCGATTCATTCATTCAAACGGTCAATATAGCAAATAGTATTGAACCTTTTTCCGTATTTTCCTAAGCAATGCAATTTTTTCAGCTTCCATCTTCGCTAACAGTAGGCAGGTACCCAAATTTTTTCGAGATCGATTACCTATAGGTAATAACGTTTTTCTTTAGTTTTTCGAAGGATTCTACTCATTTTATTTATGAGCCAGTGTTGACCAAGTAGGTAATTAGTTCTAGTCGGCAAGTACCTAGTTTGGGTGAAAGTTGTTTATACCTTGATAAAATCCGTGGAATTTTTTGTGAGGCGAAATTTTCATTTCCGCCGTTGCACCTCTCTGCAGTAAAAAAATTTCACCGATCGTATTTCTGTTTAGGAATTTAGCCAAATGCGTAAAAACTGGACTTAATTTATTTACACGATTTTATGACTCGCATTCGTATTCCGTCCGACAAGTTTAACGATCCGAAGTGGTCAAGAATTTCCTGAACGGTGGTCCTGGCAGATAATGACTTGACTATCTTAGCCCGAGATCAGATCAAATGCAGTTTTAACAGCCGTAATGCGGTGCACTCAGCAGACTAAGTCTCGCTTGACCAGTCTTTGATAGCGCAATATAATATTTTAAGGCACCTCGCCAATTCATGGTCGTTAAAGCGACTCAGTTCACCCATAAATAGCCACATTGTACCAAGTTAACATAAAACTTGTCCATACTCTGGTTTGAAACAGGGAATGCTGGAAAAAATCAGGAACCGTAAACCAGGATATAGCAACCCTGAGTGCACGTTATCAGGTAGTATACTAGAAATTCTACTTGCTGAAATTTTACCTAAATTATTGCAAGGATCGAGTATGTTCATCATCTCCTATTTGCATTACAATTCTTTTCTAGAAATTGGGTTTAAAAATTTCAAAAATCTCTTGAAATGGATCCTCTACATTTTGCTTTTTATATTTTCAACGTTTTTTTCGGTATACACCACGAACAAATCTTAGACCACCGGCTCACAAATGGAGGCCTAGAAATTGGGAATTTTCCGAACCAAATTGAACATTTTTCGAATAAAATTGAGCATTTTCCGTGCCAAATTGAGTTATTGGTAGTTATTTCCAGAAATAATGTACTTACCTATGTAATTGTTTTTCCTATAAAATTATGTTCGAAAAATCTTCAATTTGATTGGAAATTGTCTCAATTTGACTTCAAAGTGCTATTAATGGTAAAAAAATATTGTGCATGACTGAATGTGTTTTAGGCTGACTTACCTATTTACAGAATAACCATGACTTAGGTATGTAAACTACATCCCAGACTGCCACAAACTCAGTGTACCTACCTACGGCTCTTCCCGAAGGGAAAATTATTTGAGCCTAAATGTACCCGTTTGATTTAACGTTTCCTGCCAGTATACATATGACAATTGTATTTTTTCCTTACACCTTGCTGTAACGAGGAAAGGCTTTGATAGAAAGGCTCGGCCTTTAAATGGGGGAGGGGGTCTATCCTCTGAACTCATCCTTTGTTAAACCTAATCGTCAAGTCGTGTGGCAAAGCCGGGGGAAGTGAATATGTTCTAATCAACATTAACAAGGTGACTCTTAGCATGACAAGCAGACAATAAAACTCGATTCGTTCATTAGTCTCCTGCCCCCCTCCCCGCCCCCATTACTCAACGCTCCTTTAAATACGACACTCTCAAATTGAGAAGGAAAATCGTAGGGGAGTTGTTGCACGGTTTTAAAAGCAAAGAGGTGTAAAAGTCAAGGGTTGTCTGGGATAAAAAGGATCCCTGGAAATCGTGTGGGTAAAGTAAATGAACCGTTGAGGGGGTAGAAAAGTTGAAAAAAATTATTCGGGTAATGAGGTGAAGGTGACTCAACGAGGGGTGGCATGAAAAAGGAAAAGAAAATGTCACTCATTCCCTCGCATTAACGTTGAATGAGCCTCAAACACTTTGCCGGTTTTTTTTCCGTAATTCGGCTCAACGGTGTTTTGTTAAAGTCGAAAGTTAAGCAAAACGTGCTCGGACTCACAAATTTCCCTTGTTACTTTTAAAAGCCTTTCCTACGTGGAAAATGGCGGAGCTTTCTCGCATTATGAACATAACTGCTTTTTCGTCACATCTCCTGATGATGATACAGATTGCTTTTGGAAAACGGAGGCAATCGTATGTGAGCGCATCTTTATAAGAGTCCACTTCTCTAGCAAGCTTTTCTGCAGATTTGTTTCGCACAAAAATTAGTCTAATAATCTATGAAAAATACCAATAATTTTTTAAAAATATATTTTTTGACCCTCAAAATTAAATTTAATATGTATAATATTGTTTATAAAATTATTATATATTAAATATAAAATGTATACCTGTACAATTAAATATATGCATAAAATATAATTTAATATGAGCGTTTGGGGGTCGAAAAGTTGTTTTTCCAGAATAAGTATTTTCCCCTTTCCATTATACACAACATACGTCCACTCAACTTGGTTTTTGTTCCATATATTGTTTTGTTCCATATATTTTGTTCCATATGGAACAATATATATTGTTCCAAATGCCCTGTTTTCAATCGCATATCCCTTTCTTCTTTGCGCAACAATAGAAGATAAATTTAGCAATGATCGTGGACGTGCCAAAAAAAATTCATTAATCAGTAGGTAAATGAATTGTGAAAGATAATTCAATTGGCGTCGAATTTTGCTGGTTTAATTGTTATCTCGAATAATCACGGTCCCAATGAGGGTCGAACATGATCAAGGATTGTTTGTAGCCCCGACACGTTTTAAGTGGACTGCGGCGAGGTCGCAATTTCCCATTATTTGATTATGCCTTCAAATTGATAGTCCATTGCAGGGATTTTCATCTTCCTATTATTAGGCTGGCCAATTTGAGTAAATAGGTAGGGATCCGCTATCTCATAACACTCGAACGTCATTAGTTTTATCATCATCGCAAAAACTATTTAAACTCAACGCATTTATCCCTAATACTAATACCAAGCTTAACAAAATATTGGTCGCTGTTTATTTTAAAGTTCATAATTTCTCTGTTAATACGCATAACTTACTCAAGGATACTTCGAGTTTCGGGCGGAATCCATGATATTAAAAAAATTGGTACCCCGATAAAATCCAACTTGGAAGTTATTGTACATTGCTTAAATTCTGGTTTGTATTCAACATAATATGCCATATTATGGCAAATCCCAACAAATTTCAATTTTTTCGTAATTCCCTTGCTTTTTGTCTCGTTCATATTTTTAATAGCATCACTTACAGGTACTATAGGTAAGATTGCAATGTATTGATATACCCAAGTGTAGAAATCACGAAACGTTAAATACCAACTTAACAATAATAATAGGTTTCTTTCAGCCTTGGTGCATTCTCGTTCTCAAGGACGTAATTCAAGTCTAGCGCTAAAGAGGAAAAATTAGCGACGTGATTAACCGCAAATTAAGGAACATTTGCATTTGCATAAAAAACCTGGTATACCCGAGCCTTCATTCGAGTTATATGCGTCAAGAGGAAGTTGCATAAATCATCGTTGTTTTGCACGACAAACCTAGTCATTGTTGTCTTTTTCAAAATTCTGCGCTAATTATGTTGATCAAATCGGAAGAAACACAGTACAGCGAGTTAACGGCCTAGGCATAACTCCATATTTATTCAGTCGCGTCCATTAACGATAGTTCAGGTAGATTATCGAATTTCATTCATTTTAAATTTTTCGACGGTCATTTTTGGAACTCTACTGATGGGCATCCCAAATACAAGAGCCTCATCAACAACAATAATCAATTTTCCACACTCTTGGCGATTCAAGCAGGACATTTTTATGCTCTCACTTGAAGATCACTTAAACTTGAATTTTCAGCTGCTAAATTATGGCATACATTTCATTCCAGATTACTATGGAGTGATGGCTGAAGGGGAGAGGGAGGCAGGAGAGGGGATGCTGGCTGCGGCGTCTATTCAGGGATCCATCCCCATAAAGAGGGAAGAAGAGCGTCTCACCCCATCGAATCAGGTATGCGATCTTCCTTGTCGTGGACGTGCCCAGCCGCCCTCATTTAAAGGTCCAAAAATGTTTCAGTACAGTTCCTCTAAGCATAAATGAGATCGCGAGGGAATTGCAAACATTTCACACCTTGGCTCGGCTTTGAACCTGGCACCTCCGGTTTTTAAGGTGAAAGGGAACCTTTCGGCAACAGAAAAAAACCCGGCCCGGAGATATTTTGCCATTTTTCACTTGATATAATCTATGCTCAACAGTAACCCTTGTACTAACCTGTTGACTGCACTATTGTTTTGTAGGCCCTGATGAGGATTACATAGATAATCGAAAGCTCGGCAAAAGAGGCGTCTGTTTCTGGTTTGACCCCATTCCCGATCAGCTGACATTAACATCAAGTTGCGGGTCGATACTTCCACATTCAGTAACCCTTCTACGTTCTATAAGATCAGAAAACTGAGAAAAACGAACACTGAGCGCGGGGATGCATGCTGAGTGAGAATCCGTCCAAAGTCAACACAAAAATGTTCACCCGAGCTAACCGTGATAAATCCGTTTTGTAACCCGATTTTGAAGATACTCCAACTATTCTCCTCTGGACGATATTCTATCCAGGTTATCCTATAGTTAGGCTATTCACCGGGCATTATCCGTCGGCCCCATAATCCGTCCATGGCCTTCGAATGTCATTATCGTTTAAAATCAAATTACGAATCTATAATTACAGATCATCACCGACTGAGCGTGACTCGATTAAAATTAAGAGGCTGCAATTATCCGTAGAGGAGCGGCCTGGCGTACTCTTCAAGATGAGACTTGATCTTTTCGAGATGTGAACTCTTTTGAGAAGTAAAAAAGGTTCCTTGATCTTTTAGTTCGGCTGGGGTGTAGGTAACGAAGGCTTGAAACTAATTTATTCCACGTCCCAAGCCATTAGAGTTCGACTAGCGTTTCATTCGCGCCGATTTCTCGCCACGGTTCACAATCCTGAAGACAGATGTCTTTTTCTGCGCATTGCCATCTCGCCAGAATCCGATTTTGGCTGGCCCAAAGTTCCAAATGTTCTACACAACTCGGTGCAGGAGGCGTCACGAATTCGTTTAGACCCTTTGCTCGCATGTATTCGCATTAGGCCATGGAACCCACAGTTCGCTTACTTGCTAAATATCAGGCGAAAATAAAATGCTCTTGCGCAGATTTTCTCTATTATGGAAAAATCATATGTCATATGATTAAGTTATATGTCATATGTTATATAAAGTCAAATGTTAAGAATATGTCATATTATCATACTTTCAAAAACACGGACAAATTGAATTATCCACCAATTTGACGTCATAAATTCCTCCATTGATGAAATAAGGGCAACCGTTTTGGCCTGGAGTCGTGCATATGCGTTGGATCTGTTCGTTGCTTTTGAGAAACTCCGATACCTACGTAATCCATTTGTGGCACAAATGCACTCAAATGGCCTTTAGCCGGCCTGACTGGGCGATTCCGACTCAAGGGGCTTCCAAACCTCTGGCTAATACATACTTGGCCCCGGAAAGGGACTTAATGAGCCTCCGAGGCCGAACCATGGCTTAATGCCTTTATAATTAGTAGTTCAACGCTTGATTGATCATGGGAAACGGTTAATTAGGGTAGCCGTCAGTTTAACTTTGATTCCCCTTCGTCTGTATGCCCACTGAACCGACTCTTCACATCCTCGAGGGCTAACATTTCAAGAAATGGTATACAAATCAAATGGTTCTTGTAATATTGTTCGAGGGCCAATAGCTGGGAATTCGTTTTTCAAACTCAGGAATATCTAAAACATAAAGGTAGAGGAAAGGTATGGGGAGAACTAGCGTTTATTCCAAAAATTAACTTTTGGGGCAGTTTCTTTGCAAACGA
This sequence comes from Nesidiocoris tenuis, assembly GCA_036186465.1. Classification (NCBI taxonomy): domain Eukaryota; kingdom Metazoa; phylum Arthropoda; class Insecta; order Hemiptera; family Miridae; genus Nesidiocoris; species Nesidiocoris tenuis. The sequence continues at coordinate 4,705,444 of AP028915.1, read as the reverse complement.
GATGCTTCAAGTCCCAAGGCATCTGCCTAGGTCGTACCAAAAAGTTGGGAATAGTAGACATTTTTCTAGAGGCAATCGAAAATATAAAAAAAAAAAACATACGAGATTACCAGGGACACAGCTGATTTACGTAGAATCAAACCTCATCCAAATCGGATTTTTGAAAAAAAAAGATTTCTGACAGTACCTATATAGAAAACCAATGGTGCGTAGATAACACACAATACTTCCATATTTTGAAACGTAAAATTGAGACACAATTTGATCATATTTTGACTGCTTTTAAGGGTGTTTGGGCCAAAAATATCAAAAAATTCACTATTAAAATTTTAAAATTCGCCAAAAATAAAAATACAATACATTATTGGAATATAAAAAATATCCACACATTCTTCATGATTTACCGGGAAGGCAGAGGATTTAAGGGAAGCATAACAACAACGTTAAACCCAGATAGGGATAATTGAACCGTTTATTTTATAATATTCCTATGATAGTAACAATTATTTCAATTTTCATCCCGAGGTATCATTTTGAGCCACAGCGAGAGCAAGGTTGAAATGAGAAGTTGGATAGCCTCAGGCACCCTAATTGTTGGAAACTACGAACTCTCGGAAAACACTGATTGTTAAGGCTCCTGCTCAAATCATACCGAATTACCAAGTCTGACGATAACGGTAATGAATCACTAAGATTTCCTGGAGAACAATTTATTGGTGGTGGGGTACAAGGTCAAGAATAGGAATTTTTATGAATAAACGAGGTAAAATAAACGAATGCGTATACTCACGAGTTCCCCGCCGATCGAAGGGTCGAGAACGGCTGTCTGTTTGCCTGCCAACGGGCCGAAGCTTCAAAGTTATTTCCCGGCCCCACCACACCGCCCTCTGGTTCTTCAGCCTCGATCCCGGCGACATAAACAATAGCGTCTAATCAATTCAGAGGGCGAAACGTTCTGAGGAAGGGTGGCGCTGGAAGCCCCAGCTGCGGTTCTGAAGGGGTTGTCCGCGCACAGATGAAAAAACCACCCTCTTCCACGCATTCACATATCAGCCACTCTACGCCGGCTCAGTTTTCCTTTTTCCTACCGGGCTCACTTTTTCTGCCCATCTTTTCATCTCAATTTACCCCCTTCCCTGTCTATTCGCGGTTCTCTTTTCCATCTCTTTTCCGCACAGTTTTCCACGGTCAGTCTCGCGGTAATGGCCCTTGAACGAAGGGGAATAGCGCTAAAGAGATAAACGCCGCTTCCTCTTTCCCTCACAAAACTGTCTCTGAAACGATTCCCTTGATTCAGGGCTGAAAGAAAAAAAAAGTGAGGGCGAAATTAACAGTTCTCGCGAGCGGAAGAAATTTACGCGTCGAATTACGGATATGCCTCTGCGCGGGAGTGCGGGACTTGTTTTTAACTGCAGAAATCTCAATAAGTAACCCCAGTATTGTGGTACTACTAGTGCATGGGAAATCAATGCAGTCGAATAAAAATATTATCGACTTGACCCATGGCTTCTGTTTTTGAAATTTTTGAAATTGGTTACTCTCGAATTTGTCGCAGAAAGTGAAAAAAACCAACTCTAAAAAAACGCATAAATAACTAAAAAAAGTAATAAATACCTAAAAAAAAAATCGGAGCAATATTTGAAATGATGACCGTAAGAGCGTCCGCCTTCCGTGAAAAAATGTTATTAAAATCGCCGGATCACCAATTGCTGTAATATTCAACACCGATGCCAGATAGCGCCAGAGCGTCAAGTAATTGTAAGGTACCTTTTTTCAAGGCTGTGAACAGAAAGGCGCCACGCTGATCGGTAATGCGAGGCATTGGATTTTTCGAAACCCAATTAATATCTTCGGAAGGCTTTTATTTGGGATTTTCAACCGATCAGGACTAACTAAATCTAATAGCGGTAGGCAGGGGGTAGGATATCAACTTGTGGGATCAGCTACAGAAAATGAGATAGGGTGGTGCCCTTAATTACACAAGTATCGTGTACCTAATGAAATATTATTTGGCCGTTCCGTGTCGGCCGACGGCTGGCACGAAACTGTGTGATTACAATCTGCAACTCATTCAACTTTGACTCGTTTTTTTCTTCCAAATTCAATAACACAAACCTCTCTTTCGTAGTTGGATTGCAAGCTATTTAGGTTGAATGTCCCGTTTTGGGCACCAAATGCGGCAATCAGGTGGTGTCTCAAAATGAGCGAAATTGATTTCAGCAGTAACGATTTATTCTCGTTCAATTTATTTTCATTCTCAGCAATTATTTTCATTCACATCAATTTATTTTCGTTCTCAGCAATGGTTGACGCGATTTTGGTCTCGAATCCAAATCGGTTGAGTCGAAATAAGTAATTTTGCACAAACTCGAACTCGATCGTAAGATCAAACTTCAACACGAACTTGTACACTAACTCAAACTGAAACTAAACTCAAACTGTTTAGTTCAGTCAAACTTAAATTCAAACAGAAACTCGAACTCGAACGTAAAGTCAAACTGAAACTTAAATCCAAACTCAAACTTAACTTGAACTCAAATTGAAATTTCGAAATGAATCGTAAAGTCAAACTTGAACACCAACTTGAAGACAAACTCGAACTCAAACGTGAAGTCAAACTGAAACTAAAATCCAAACTCAAACTGAACTTTAAGTCAAACTGAAACTCGAACTCAATCGTAAAATCAAACTTTAACACGAACTTGAACACAAACTCAAACTGAAAGTAAACTCAAACTTTTCAGTTCAGTCAAACTTAAACTCAAACTCAAACTTATAGACAAACTCAAACGTAAAGTCAAACTGAAACCACAATCCGAACTAAGAATTAACTTGAACCCAAATTGAAATTCGAAATGAATCGTAAAGTCAAACTTAAACACCAACTTGAAGACAAACTCGAACTCAAACGTAAACTCAAACTGAAACTAAACTTCAACTTTTCGGTTCAGTCAAACTTAAACTCAAACTCGAACTCAAACTTATAGACAAACTCAAACGTAAAGTCAAACTGAAACCACAATGACTTAACTTGAGGACTTAACTTGAACCCAAATTGAAATTCGAAATGAATCGTAAAGTCAAACTTAAACACCAACTTGAAGACAAACTCGAACCCAAACGTAAACTCGAACTGATCCTCTAACTCAAACTCGAATTCAACTGAAACTCGAACGCCAACGTAAAGTAAAACTTGAACACAAACTCAAACTGAAACTAGACTTAAACTGAACGTTCACTCAAACTGAAACTGGAATTCGATCTCAAACTTATTGACGAACTCAAACGAAAAGTCAAACTGAAACTCAAATCCAAACTCAAACTTAACTTGAACTCAAATTGAAATTTCTAACTGAATCGTATAGTCAAACTTGAACACCAACTTGAAGACAAACTCGAACTCAAACTTATTGGCAAACTCAAACATACAGTCATACTGCAAATGAAATCGAACTTACTCCGAACTGAACTTAAACTCGAACTCAATCGTGAAGTCAAACTCAAAGCAGTAAACTCAAATTGAATCTGTAACTCAAAAAGCCTCGAACTGAAACTAGAACTCAAACTGATACTCATTCTAGAAGTGAACTGAAACTAAACTCAAACTTTTCAGTTCACTCAAAGTTCAGTTTGACTTTACGTTTGAGTTCGAATTTGTCTTCAAGTTGGTGTTCAAGTTTGACTTTACGATTCATTTCGAATTTCAATTTGAGTTTAAGTTCAGTTTGAGTTTGGATTGGGGTTTCAGTTTGACTTTAAGGTTGAGTTAGTCTATAAGTTTGAGTTCGAGTTTAAGTTTGAGATTGACTGAACTGAAAAGTTTGAGTTTAGTTTCAGTTTGAGTATGTGTTCAAGTTCGTGTTAAAGTTTGATTTTACGATTGAGTTCGAGTTTCAGTTTGACTTTAAGTTCAGTTTGAGTTTGGATTTTAGTTTCAGTTTGACTTTAAGGTTGAGTTTAAGTTGGTGTTCAAGTTGGTGTTCAAGTTTTACTTTGAGATTCATTTCGCATTTCAATTTGAGTTTGGATTGGAGTTTCAGTTTGACTTTAAGGTTGAGTTAGTCTTTAAGTTTGAGTTCGAGTTTAAGTTTGAGATTGACTGAACTGAAAAGTTTGAGTTTAGTTTCAGTTTGAGTTTGTGTTCAAGTTCGTGTTAAAGTTTGATTTTACGATTGAGTCCGAGTTTCAGTTTGACTTTAAGTTCAGTTTGAGTTTGGATTTTAGTTTCAGTTTGACTTTAAGGTTGAGTTAGTCTTTAAGTTTGAGTTCGAGTTCAAGTTTGAGATTGACTGAACTGAAAAGCTTGAGTTTAGTTTCAGTTTTAATTTGTGTTCAAGTTCGTGTTAAAGTTTGATTTTACGATTGAGTCCGAGTTTCAGTTTGACTTTAAGTTCAGTTTGGGTTTGGATTTGAGTTTCAGTTTGACTTTACGTTTGAGTTCGGATTTGAGTTTGAGTAAGCTGAACAGTTCGAGTTTTGTTCCAGTTCAGTTTTCGTTTGAGTTTGTGTTCAAGTTTGACTTTACGTTCGAGTTTCAGTTTGTGTTCAAATCTTGTTTTGAGTTTGAGTTCGAGTTTCCGTTATAGCTTCAATTTGAATCAACTTTTGACTTTGAGTCTGACTGAACTGAACAGTTTGGCACAGCATGAATTGGAGGACCAATCGTGGAAGCCAGGGCTAATCAAGGAGATCTTGTGATCTCATTTTCTCGCCTTATCGTCGAAGTTCAAGCTGGTCCAGCTGATCATTTCATACAATCGAGGAAAAAATCACCGTTCATACTAATATGCATGAATCATATTAATATTAATATTAATATTAGTGCATATTAATCAACTCTCCTGGGAAAAGAACAACAACCGAGAAACTCTGAATCTGCAGACGGCTATTACACTTGTAACGAAGGAAGACCTTGGCAAAGTCAGGTAGTGACGTCACAGCACATCCTCCATCTACTCGTGTCCTCTCCGGGTGAATGAAATGTTCATTCAGTAAACTGAGACAGAAGTCCTTGACGTCCTGTAGTAAAGATTTTCTGGCAGGTTTTTTGGAATCTATGGGATGCCTCTTGACCCGCTTTAATTTTGGGGGTGATGTTCTTAGGAACTCACACTTTTTTGTCAAAAACTGTTCTAAACCGAATAAGATGAAAAGAATAAAGAACATGATTTGGGTGAAGATTAATTGATTTTGAATCATCATTGCTTCAAGCTTATTCTTTTATTTAAGCCATATGACAGCGGAAATGATCATTTTAAAGAAAATGTATTACCCCTTTCGTGCCGGTCTGGATTTATCTTTTTCGTAGTACAAATGTGGGCCGCTTAAACAAAAACAAACATCGCTTTTCTCGCCAACCGAAGAACGAACGTGCGTGCTTGGTTCGGTACTTGAGTCCATGCTTTGCCGATAAGCTTTCGTATCGAGCACGCTGAGCCGCATGCTGAGCAAATGAAGCCTCTCATTATGCGGCTGATATTATCCGAATTATGTAGAATGCTCGGGCCACCTAAAATGTGAGAGAAAACTGCTTGCTGTCTGTTCTGGTTCTGTGTATTAAAAGTAGGTATCGAATTTTTGCCAGGGAAAACGCCCAATCCTATGGGTAAGAATTTTTCAATAAAGCATTTTTCAATACTATAATTTCAACTCTACTTGATGCAGATAATTTATTTGTCAAAAAAGTGGAGCGGGATAAGAAATTTTCGTCCCAAAATATCCAAGAATTCACGATTCAAATTCTCGGGATTGGGGTTCATTTGGTCAATTAACTAAGAATAATTATTATCGCCGACGTAATTTAATTTAAATCACGAGGAGGTTCGGTCGTATGAAATCGATAAGTCATATATGTCATTCTATATATAATAATTATAGGTAATTTTCGGCCTTTCCTGCCAGTCATGCGATGTTGCCTTTTATCGAGCGATAATTACTCCGACTGAATACTTGTAGGGCATCCTTGACGACGTGATTTCTCGACTGAGAGTTCAGCCTCTCGGACGTCGGTTGTTTCTACATGGCGAGGCAGTTTTGAGGTCACTAGTGGGAAAAAGATCTTATCCTCAACTCGGGATTCATTTGTTACATTCGTCGTGATTGATCGTTTCCTCAACGGAAGGAAGCGCGAGGAAACGCCGATCGAAACGAGGTGCAAAAACAATTTTCTCCCGAAGTGTAAACCATTTTGTAGAGCATAATGAGAACTAATAATTGGCCTCTGCTGAATGAATAGCATCCTATTCCTTACTCGTGATTTTCCGAAGGAATCAAGAGATTGCATCATTTTACCGAAATCAGGTATCTTCTTAAGCATTAGGAGTATCTAAGGACGCTCCAGATATTGCTACTCTGGGTATATGCAAAGAGGTCCTTACTATACGGCCACTGGGATAAAAAAAATTGAGAGAAACAAACCATCTGTGTTCTTAACCTAAATCAAGCCCCTAGGTATGATTTCGAAATGAAATTCGTTTGAAAATTTTGAGACATTTTAGGACCCCTACAGTCTTCGTTTTAGATGAGCACCCCATCAAACATAGGTAGGATTAACCTGAGGAAAATCGTTTCAACTAAGGGTCAGAAAATTCATGAAACCATTACTAAATCGCCTTGTTTTTAAAAATACCAATATCCTTCATCTTACCATCTTACCTTACCACCATCATCATGCTGATTGTAATCGTCTCCTCTGAAGACATTTTCTGAAGGCAGGTCGTGAGATGCTTACACGCTAGATAAGTCCGTGGAATCAGGTTCGCGGTCGTGATCCTTTGCTGAAAATAAGTATACTTCGCTATATTCGCTTCTGGCTTCCGCCCTCTGTCGTGGAAGACCTTTAGATTGCCCGGCTGCAATTAGAGAGGATTATAAGCTAATAGCGGTTAAGGGAGCCGTATCTAGAACGTAATGCTCTTAGCGCAGCAAGCAGATACTTGAGTATACTGTATGCTCTGCAACTTAGGATAACTTGAACTTGAGGGCTACTACTCCTGAGGTCGTAACCGAAAGTCCGCACAATAGCTTTATCCATTGTATAAATCAAACGACTTATAGTTGATAATATTTCAAGATATGAAAGAATTCATTATCTTGCCATCAGCCCAAGAAGAGTTTCTCTATTTTTTTACTCAACAGAACTCCAAACGAATTTCATGAGAACTTAAAGAGAATAATAATTACCATGTCAGTCCTGCGTATATAACTCACAATAGGTACTTCCATGTTTGGGTAAGTACATTTTTTGAAAATGATTATATTTTGTGGCGTTTGCAGGTCACAAAGATCAAAAACGCAGTATGCAAAACATTTTATGCCCTTCCTCGCTCTAACCGAAAGGAATTCCAGCTTTTCCCAACTGAGAAGTCTAATCCATTAAATAGGCACAGCCATACAGGAATATTGACTGATGACTTGTGCAAGTAAAATTGTATGGAAGCGTCAAAATTTCGATAGACTGTAATGTTGATAAGTTATGCACTTGAAGTCTGACCTGCCCTATTGTTGTCGCAGGACTGTGCAACAGAAGTGAACAACATTGTCTTTGGCCTGACTGCACTGCATGTCCGTTTGGGTCTCACCTAGGCAAACATGGGCGATTTTCAATTCGTGCATTGGACGTGGGGGGGAAGGACTTTCATCGAATAACGTTCGGAGGTTTGATGACGGGAGGGAACAATAGAGACTCATCAACTACCACCGGTTTCTGATGCTCGTTCATTTATTGTTGCCTACGACAATTCCAGACGCAGACAGGCACAGACAGACATGCACGAACGTGTGATCAACCCTGCCTAAGGTGAGAAAGTCAACGGTATCGGCATTTCCAGCTCGTTGTTTTGGCGAGGAATTCAACAGAAATAATGACTTCAACATTGGAAATAAAACGGTTACAGATTCATTTTGTAGTGATGGAAGGTCTTAAATATCTAGAGCTTGAAGAAGTTTCAGAAAATATTCAACTAAAAATCCTTCTAACAATTTTTTAAAATCAATTTCGTATTCAATCTGAAAGTCCTTGAGGTTTCGAAATGCTTGATTTCAGGTCAAGGAATATGTTCTTCATTGAAGCTTTGATCAAAATTACACCTATAACTTTCATGAACCATGTGTGCATTTCCACAAAATTTTTTTTACCTTTTTTACTGTAGGTAGTAGGTATATCAAACCGGTGTCGACGGGTTTCTACCCCAAACGGAGGAGCACTCACAGCTAGGGAGCAGGTGTCCGATTATCTAGCTTCGTAAATGAGCGACGATGCTGAAGCCCGACGTCATAATGAGCAGACGCCATAATGAGAAACCAGTACCGCATTAGAGATGGGTAGGGTTAGACCTCTCGTCTGCTAATGATAGACTGTTGTCGTTAGGCGGAGGTTTTGGCACCGAATTGCCGCTCTTTGTTTGTATATGAAGCTTTGTTGCATACTATAAACATATGCAATACTCTATATTCCAAGTTATATACTATAGGTGTAGTTTCGTGAGACACTGTATTTTAGTTACACAGGTTACATAGGGTATAAAATTATACCCTATACCATAAAAGGTATGCTTGGTACACAACACGTCGCAACCTCCATTGCCCCCGACTAATCGGCAATCCAATATTTGATTTAAAAAAACAGTGGTAGGTAGATAACACACAATATCAACCTGTTCTTATATTTTGGTACGAAACATTTCTAATCAAAATGATTTTTTTTTACTGATTTCGAGGATCAAAAATGTCAAAAACACCTACCTATGCCAATTTTAACTCGCCTAAAATCCACCTACGTCGGTTAGCAGAATAAAAAAAATCCACGCATTCCAGTATGACTAAGATCAGACCAGGATCGCTCAAATCGGTTCGTTTTTGCGGCCTGAAAATATGATATAAAAAGAGAAAACGTGCCGATAAACCTACCTATTCGACTTTACTCAGAATTCCGAAAATTGACCATTACTTACCTCAATTCACCAATTTCGGGTTTATGCAAGAATGTCGAAAAGAGCAGGACAGCATTTGTCGGTATGGTGTCGTATGGAACGGGACGACGACACGAGAAGTGTACGGGCTGTAATGTGAAGACCTGGACGCTACTCCGAGTCTCCAATCACTCGGCCTATGTGCAACACTAGTAGCTCTCCGTGACTCTATGACCCTCGCTTACTCATAGAAGAGCAATTGCCACCACGTCCTGGGCAGTCATAATGACTCCACTGTCCCCACGGGCTACGACTTGAAATTAGATCGAAAGGGCTGCGCAGGCGTCTCGGTTCACCGCAAGTCATTCGTATGCGTTTGAACCGATCGTCCGCCGAGCGTCGCCTTTCTCTTCATGGCGCTCATCGGGATCGTCTCGGCGGACAAATTGATTATCAACGATCGGCCCCCTCCGACACTTTGAAATAATGCCACCTGAGAAGCTTCTGCCATGTTGGGCCTCGGGTTGCAACAAAGCTTGGTTGTTCTGACGAGAAGGGAAGCTCCAATGTTGGCCAGTACTGTAATTTACTTTGGGAAGCTCTGTACAGCCTTAACTGTATGTTTTGCAAATCACATGGAACTCGTGTACTGCTACAATGCGGCAGCAGCAAAACTGTTAGGAACAGACAGTCAAGATCGATCAGATCCAAAAACTGCTAATGTCGGCCGCGCACTATCCGATTGCTGGCTGTTAGAGGGGGGATGAACATGGGAACGTGGCTTGGAAACCCGATCGAATTTATCGGGTTCAACGCCGACGCCACCTCGACCAATCACGGCAATGTATTTCCTTACCCCCTACGCCAGCAATCGAATAGTGTGTGGTCAACTTTATAGAATTGCTGTTACAGACCGATTCTTTGATAATTTCGACATGAACATTAATTGATGGTTTTTCCGAGAAACAAGGTTTCATAGATGAATAATAACGAACATTGGTGCAGCATCGCAAAAGTGAACATGTCTATCTCATCAGCCAATCAGAGGATAAGGCCTGTATGTCTTCACGTGGGATGGGGAGGGGAACGGTCTGACGTGTGATCGGGCTGATCGCTTCAGATATTTTTGACTCCGAAAAATATTTTTCCTGATATATGTGGTCTTCTTGTATTTTGTGCCTACTGAACGATTCAGCTCTCTAAATTCCGCCAAAAATGGAGGGAGGTTCAATGGGTTCTTGATCAGCAGGCATGCATCCTAAAACCCTAAAATCACATCTTCGATGATTCGGCCTTAGACTAGGTAGGCACTGATATATAGGTACCATATATGTGCATAATTATAATTTTGATTTGAAAACGCAGAAGTTTTCGAAAACTACTAATGCTCGAAAGTCGGTACCTACCTACCTAGTAGGTACTACCTATTTACTTTCATTTTTTTGAGCTTAAGAAATTATTATACACCGGAAAATAGGAGGATGTAAATGATCGAAAATTATAGGCTGGTTGATAAATTGCTCTATTTTGTCCGTCAAGACCGGTGCTGAAGAACAATCCTGCGAAATTTCCCCCGTTGCCTTTCCGCGTCGAAATGCCCAAGTTCTCGCCCATGTCATGTCAGCGCTCCCGTCTTTCATCGGTCCCCGATAAAAAAAAACCTGGGCGTTATTTTGTTTGTAGTTCGCGCTTCAAACTATATCGTGAACACTCGCGATCGTACAGAGGTTGTAAAAAAATTAAAGTAAAGCCACGTGAGAGAGAAAATGGGAAAAATGAAGTAAACGTTGCATGTTGGCATGAGGGGGAGGAAACGTCAATCACGTCAGTCCGACACGCATACGCGAACGCGAGTGATCTCCAACTGATAGATAAGTCGTCAGTCGGTAGAACTGTAGGAAAAGCAATTTATGCATCTTGGCCATCATTTGTACTCATTAGGGAAGCGCTAATTGCTGGCTAGGGTTGCCTTCATTTGTTCATTAGATCTATTATAAGTGTTTATCTCTAATTAGCGAGAACCGCAAGGTTGCGTTGCGTTGTACTCTGTACTCCAGACTTCATATCCTGTAGATCGTCAGATTCGTTCTCGGCTGAGTCACGGATTTTCCCCGCGTCGCATTCGAAACTGTTACCAGATCCGACGATAACCTGTACGTGAGCTAGTGTAATTTCATTGGGGCGTAATGCGTTTTTCATGTGATTTCAAAATGTATATTATTATGCTCGCAGTCGTTCATTATAGAGTCCGGCAACGATTGGATTCTATCGGAACGAGCATTCACCGCGATACGCATGTACCTAATCGATATTCTGGCGATTGCCGCATTGATCGATAACTTATTCCTACCATAATTTCGACGTCGATGCGGAAGCATTGAAAAGTTGAAAAAAAAAGAATCATCTTTTGGAATGTCTATTTTTTTGTGTACATTTATCTAAACTGCAAATTCCCGAGTGAATGATAAGCCCCTGCATAAGAATTAACAGCGTTTTTAATGTTTTTTCATTGGAATTTTCGCCTGAAGGCTGATTTCTCCTTTGTTCATTGACTCGAAGTGGTAATACCTATGGTAGTCTAACGATCAGTGTAACTTGATTGATAGACGTGACAACAGTAAACCACGAGACGTTGTGTGTTCATTTAAAATAAGGCTGGTTGAACATTTAAGCATGATGCATAACAATACAGTACCTATATGTCACATGCAGGAAATAAGATTTGTCCCTTGGCGGCCGGGGTAAAGAAACAAAGTTTATATTCTGTATAGAACAATATTAGAGCAGAGAAAATAAGGGATGAAGGGCTCGTCGTAGGGGGCAAACATTGACCAACATCAAACAGCAATTACCGATCTTCTTATTCCACCAGGAAGTCTTTCCATCTTGACTCTCCTCAGGTCGGGGTAATCTCCCACGAGAGGATAAGACGAAGACGTCGCTGGAAATAGTAAGGGAAAGAAGAGGATTTTAGACGTAAGAAGGAAGAGAGAAGACATTAGGGTGACCGGTGGTCCGTACAAGGGAGACAGGCCATTTGCATCCTCTTCTTCCAGTGCTGGACTTCCAGGGAAACTCAGGCGCTCCCTGGGGCTCCAGACTTGGGCTGGGAGAGGGGCGTCATCCCCTAGGCTAAGGGGGGTTGGTGGACGTTTTCCTGGCCTCTCTAGGGGGTGGAAAAGGTCCGGTCTAATTTCACGGCGCCTTGCACAACCGGCCGCTGCTCCTCCCTCACCCTGCCCGTCAAAGGGTCGATCCGGAGGGCGACTACGATTTATTTACATAATAAACTTTGCGGTCTATCCCTGCGGCGTAAGGAGAAGCAACAGAAATAAAAAGCTAGGTATGTAGAAAAATGTATTGAATTCGGAAAACCCTGACCTTGTAGAGAAGATCGTGGAATGTCTGGCACCTGTCAGCAAGGTGTTGCCGATCTTAGAGGCATAACGAGCCATAGGTATATGGGTCGATCTCATTTGAACTGCACATTTGAGTCTCTCCATAACAGCAAAGTGGCCAAATTTAAATCTCACTGTTTATGCTTGGCGCGATTTTTGCTGATTCCAACCAACTCCCAAGACCACTATTCCATACGAATTTCGGGAGTTTTTCTGTTTTTTGGAAATAAATGGAATTTGAATGCTAGATTATGTGTGTTACCCTCCAGAAAGTAACGCACATGAGCGGTAACGCACATGAGAACCCATCTTCAACTGTCGATTGCAGACAAACTAACCAACCCAGGACGGTGTAACACACACGAAATGAAAAGGGTTTCCAAGGCTTATTGACGAAAAATTGCCAGAAAAATTTTATATTCACTGTTACCAAAAATAACTTCGGTAACACACATGAGGTCGAATAAAAATACGCACCATTTTTTTGGAGTTTTGGGCATGTTACGTGATCCCACTTCGCGTATCGGCGAGGAACCAGGAAAAAACTAATACTAGACTAGTTTGTGATGATAATGAAAGGTTAACCGCCAAAAAATTCCGCAATGCCAGTAAATGGCAGCGGTAACATACATTAGGTTACTAAAACTTGAAAAATGATGGACACACTTCAATGATGACTTCATGAAGAGAGGAGAGGTCTAGTAGATCTGTGGCACCATTTTTCCTCAAGTTTACACTACCCACTACAAGTTAGAGGTCCGCGATTCCTCCCGAAAAATTTATACTCGCTCATATCGAATTAAGACGCTGGCAACTTGAGGCTGAGGACGGTAACGCACATGAGATTTCTAGATGTTTTTTGTCATAAAAGGTCTTAAATTTCCACTAAGTTTGTATTTTACGGTGTTGTAATTAGGGAGGTTTGAATAATAGATCCAGCAGATTGAAAAAAAAAATCGTCGGGTTCTTCAAAACGGTTGAGGGATAAAGCGGGATAGGGAGGACACGAAATGTGTGTTTCAAATGAGAACGACCCATATACAAAGGTTTTTTAACTGCGCTCGCGATAATTGTAAGCGTTCTTTACCAATAAATGTTTTTGATTTTCTGATGAAAATTCATACCTAATATATATTATGCTGAAACTACTATGAAATAGGTAGGTACTCAGATTAACTAGACTCGTTTTCGAGATTCGTGAGATTTTTTGGTGGGCCGTATGGCTCAGGCTTCAACCCTACGTGCAACTTCACTTTCGTGATGTTTTAATAAGTTAGTTGTTACATGTTCTCCGAATAAAGTATGTAAATGCCCGACAGTATACCTACGTATTATGCGACCTAGTAACATTTCGGGAGCTGCTAAATATTATGCTTAATTCGATTCAAACATGCTTATGCATTCAGGCAGAAGCTTATTTTCGTCACAAGGTGATTATCATTTAATAATCAGCTTGCCACAATTCTCGCTCTCTGCAAAGGTCTTGTTAAAATATTGTGACCCCTTTATTTTAATAACTATTACCGACAACACTTTTATATTTTTCGACCTGAATAATTTCTCAAATCGACTTGACTGCTCAACTGAGTTACTATTCTAGTCCTCAGAATTCTAGTGCACCCCTGGCAAACCGAAATTCGATGAAATTTGGTCGTAGGTATTGCAGGTCTTCAGAATGGCACCTTCCATGTTTCAAAATGCCAACATTCCGATAAGTTGGCAACTCATACAAAAATGTGATAGAAATCACCTTATTTTTCTGGGCATTTCAACCAATTGTTTTTTAGGAGGGGTTCAAGATTTGAAATGAGACATTTTTTACTTCTTTTTCTAAAATTCAGTCCACAAATCTTGGATCGTTGACCATCATCTTATAAGCAGCCCACATAGTCAGGGAGTCGGCCCAAAAAGTGAGAAATCAAATCATAAAAGTGCTGCTGTAACTGAATGTAAACTTTGTCAAAGAAGTGTCAAAGGTACCTAATTGTCGAACGGTTTTCGATCCACCGAAAGAATAGTTCACGACCGAACAAATGATCGAAGATAAGAGAAGGGGCGAGTGGAGTACTAGGCGTAGGAGGAGAAGGCATAATACGGTCGTTACCAGACCCTTAGGAATCACGAATCATGAAGTCTTTCTTTCTCTCTCGTTCTCACTTGGAGCATGAGGTCATGCGAATCATTAGTAGGTAACTACGAGGTAAAAAATACCTTGTAGTCGGAAGATAAGTATTTTTTATAGAGGTTTTATGCTCGGCCCGTAGCAATTAGTTGGCAAAATCTTTGAAAAGGTGGTATAACCATCAGTTGTTGTAAAAAATACTGTGTGGATAAGGCCACCGCGGACATAAAAAATATTCATTTGGTTTTGAGGATGATTGGCTCTTTAATATCGCTCTTGGCGGTCCTTAAGGACCTCTATAGGAAACACGGAGAAAGGGGTTTAATGACCATCTATAGTTTTTTATAGTCGACAATTTAGACGGAATTAGAAGACGATCAAAAATTTGTCAACGCTGACCCTGTTTGGTTAATTTTTATTCCCACACTGATGAAGTGAAAGGATGTCCTCCTGTCCAACAATCGGATAACTGATTCGAAAATAGTTTTCTCTTACGCGCCTTACCTATAATGTTTCCTGAGCATTACTTATTATGAAAATCCCATAAAAACGATTTTTTTGAGTTAACGACTAGTTTTCGACCAGACAACCATTTTTTATTTGGAGATTTTTCCATTCAGTTAAGAAGTATGGGAGAAATCGCAACTTTTAAATATTGATCAAACATTATTTGGCAATTTTGGGCACATTTCTTCTGTGTTTTGAATGGCAGAAGTAAAGAACTATTTATATTTTATAGGAGTTTCGTACCAGTATGGTTTCTGTTTCGAGTTATCAGGATTAGGTCAAATATACTTGGTTCCCCAAATCAATTTTCAATTGGAAAAACCTCTATCATCATAATAACCTGGTATCTCGAATTTTGGACATTTTCCATTGCATTTTATGAATGAAATCCTCGTATTTCAATCTTCCAGTATTCGAATTTTGGCGGAAAATACATTTTCTGATCTTTAGCGCTCTTTTTGAGAACCTCGTTTTTCGATTTTCAAGGAGGCCCTGTGTCACTGATTACAGTTTTTTGTCTGTCCTGAAAAGTTTGGTTTTTCTGATATACGAGGTTATCATATGACGCCATTGATAAGTGGACCAACAGCTTTTTGATGCTACCTTACATTAAGTATGCATTGAAAGTTACAAAAACAACTATCAATAGTTTTAACGCGAGGGCAAATACGTTGAAAGGTGCTTCCTTTTCGAGTACACGTTCAAAGTATTAATTAGTTATCAAGAATGGAAATTAAACATAAACGGAATAGGAAGAACGTCAAACGTTAATCGATGTACCAAGTTGATAATAGTGATTACACTGTAGCTTGTTCTTGAAAGGAAGAACATAGAAAATCATGAATCAGGTTGGACGAAATAAGAGAGAAAAAACGAAGTGGGCGGCGAGGCGAGGTCCTAACAAATGAGGTTCAATCTTTCGTATTAATTATTCATTAGACTTTCGGATAAAAACGAAGATTTATTAAGAAGCCGTAACAAATTAAAGGGGACACCCTATGAAGGAAAGGAGAGAAGGGTCAGCCTTCATCGGTTACGTCATCCGAGCCCTCGGGGGTTCCACGAAATAACTCATTATTCATTACCCGAGTAATGAGAAATGTAATGGGATTTTTTGCCACGAGTATGTTAGCAGGTTTTTAAGGACGAGGCCATCCGGTTTAGTTGTATTAAATTGTCACCCGAGCTTATTGCGCACGAGCAATAGGTATTACCAAAGAACGGCGACTTGGACGTTATGAACAAGCAGCAATCTTCCTATCTTCCTTTCTTTCTTTCGCCTTATAGAAAATTCAATTTCAAGAAACTGTTGTATAGAAAGATTTTTCTATGTGGCTCAAAATGGAGTTCAAATTTGAATGTCTTTAAAATAATGACATTTTTTAAACGGCTGATTGAACTGCAATGAACCTACATCTAAACATTTTCATACCGGCCGTGCCAATTCAGGAAGGTTATCGGAAATTTACAGTTTTGGACTTGGTGACTAGAAGAGCGTTTTGGAATTTTCAAAGAGATACCGTGTCCGTGGATTATGTATATTCCAATTTTCGAGGGTTTCTTGCTATTCCCTGAATCGAGACGAACAATTTCGTTGTCATGGGATTTTTTCAGTCCAACCTTCCGACCCATGGCGTTTCTGATGATTTTATTTATTAGGTAGTCTTTTAATTAATCAACGAATAATTATCAACAATAATTAATCATTAATAAATATAATGGGTAATTAATTACATAATAATGTTATACAGTAATAATTAACGGATTAAAGCTTTCGACATGATCAAATATCATCATCGAGGAATACAGGCGTCAAATGGAATCTGCAGTACTGCGCTGCTCCACGATATTTACGATCATTCACCACAGCCAATTAGCTTTCGGTATGCGGCTGATTAAACTAAGTCTACGCGTATGGTGTCTCTACATTTACGAACAGAAGCTATCACTGGTTAATATACCGGGATCACAATCTTGATCGGGGCAGAACCAATAGTAGCCAGCCTCACCTGAAGTTCTCAGCTTTTACGATACCCATATAAGAATGGTATACTCATATGAGCTGCACGCAAACCATTATCATCATGGGCATGCTTTCTTTAATCAGGCATAATAATTTCGAGGTAGTAATGCTTTACCAATCAAGGGTAGCAGCCATTTTACCTGCAAACGAGAGTTGAAATTTTCCTGTTAAAAAATATTTTTAATTATCAGGCTCTTCGATTTTTTGAAATTTACTTTTTATTTATATTTTTACATGCATTATTTATATACTTGTTTTCCACGGAATTTTACTTCTATATTTGCAAAAAGAATGGAAATAGTGCGACGGCCTAAAATTGAAAGCCAGATGGGAGGTTAAACTTTTTTTTTGAACTGAATTTCGTTTTTAGCGTTTTTGGATTTCAGGTTTATTCATGTTTGTCCAGTGCACTCTGCAATTTGAGTGTCAAATACCGTACTACTCTATCATTTCATTACCTAGCCTACAACGCATTGAACAAAGTATACGTGAAAGCGACCATTTTTGGCCACCGCTACACCATAGCGGGATGGCAAACTAATTAATTTTCCAGCGAAGAAACCGTAGGTCCTTGCCGATTCCATAATCATAATTTTCTGCGACCCACGCACAATTTCCAATTATCTTCAGACAATTACCGAGGAGAACATCCCATCTAAAAGTTCCATACCTTCGGTAGGTCCCCGCTCCATTTTCGAAATCCGGCCCTCTAATCTCGAATGGTTTTCGGTAGCCGTGTCGGGATTCAAATAAAACTATTTATACAATCTAATTACTTCGGTTAATTAAACATTAAATTTCTTGCTTTTCCCCAGCCTCCGGCCCTTGGGGCATTAGTATGCAGATGAGTATTAGTAAATACGGCAATTATAAAAGGGAGGTTCGGTATTAGCATTTATATCGAATATTGGGTCGGAGGGGATATTGGTTGAAGGGTATTAGAAGTTCGGTCAAGGTTTTAAGATTGTTAATAAGAACAACTGGAAGGAGGGAAAGAATAGGAAAATAATAAGTGCTCCGATGGTGATTTGGTTATCTTCCGATCTACAATGATAAATAATATTTTGGTAAAATTGGAAGATTTGGGATCGAAATGAAAAATAAATTCAACATGAGATTTAGGCCCGTTTAGAGAAAGAACTACTGCTGAACTGGATTTTTCGCACCATGCTCAGATTGAATGAATCTTTAAAAATGTAAACAGTACCTACCTAGTTTATACAATGCATTAATTAATGAATTAATAGTTAATTAATAAAAACTGTAATTTTTCAAGGTGCCAAAATGTAAATACCTTACTTTTTCGGTTCATGTCTTAGCACCTGCCCAAGGGAAGCGGATAATATCATAATATTATTATGATCAGAGCTGTTGGGACAATCTGGGCCATGGGGTATCCGAGCCTCGGATCATTTTGGGACATTCTAGATAGGATTTTTCACTACTTCAATGCTCTCGGTACTTCTTGCAGACATAGAAAGGCCAACTTTCACAAAAAGAATTTCGACTCGTCAATGTTACCGACTTGTTCGTTACTATTAGTTACTTATCTGCCAAAATCGCCCCTCTGACCCTACCTGGGTATTTGGTGAAAACTATGAATTTGCAAAACTCTTCATTTCTATTTCTTCGTTTTGAAACGTCTTCAAATCGTATATAATTTATACCATCTTATATAATCCTATATAATCATCTTTATATAATATCATTCATATTATCCAGCTCAGTGGGCTCATTTTTCCAATGAAACTGTAAATCTATTTTATTAGATATCAGATTATTATATCATGTTCCAGAATCGTTTAGCATCTCGGTGTATAAACCACCCCCGGCTAGGGAGCCTCGGCAACCCCCAATCGCCAGACAATTCCTCTTTCGCCTCGAGGTCCGAAGGCTTTCCTAATTAGCTGCAGGCCCTTAATTAATCAACCGTTCTCCTAATTACATTCAATTCTGGCCCTTCGCCCTTAACGACTCGAAGCATTTTTAATGGAATATTTTAATTGTTGGCCGGTCGAGGCCGTAAATATTTTTTCTCAGACATTATGCGCCGGGGGGAATTCGTTGAATTGCCATGACTGGTTTTTGTATTCCAGCCGATTCTGCTACTAAGTTTCCTCGTTCAATAAACGAATCCGCTTTGTGTCCCTAATTCGATCATTAGAATTCCAATTGGGGGCCAATAAATTCGGCATCGACTAAATAGAGCTTGAATGAAATTTTGTTGTTTTTGCATTCTTTTCCTTGAACGGGGTAGTGCACAGCGAACATAGAAATTTTATTGATTTGGGCGGGGGCAAGAGATTGAAGGTGGTGCGCACTCGGATCCTCCATTAGGTACCATGAAATCGAGCGCTTTCGACGTAAATGGCCTCTTCAGAAGCCTCCATATTGCTCAGTGCCGGTCGTGATCCGGATGGAGAGGAAGCTTCAGCTTCCTGGTTCCACCACAATTCTCAGGACAGGCCTTCCCCTATCTCAGGTATACCACCAAGTTTTCATACAGTGAACATGAAAGTAACAATGCAGGTATTCCCCACCATACAATTTTTCCAATCTCTGCGCTCTCTGATGTTCAGCAGTTTTGCTTTGGAGTTTTCCTTGGTTTGTTCATATCCGCTCGAATTTCTAACGTTTTCCAACTCAAGTTTTACCGTCTAGCAGTGATCAATAGATCGTGCAAGTTTAAATTGCGCTTTCTCAGCTGGAGTCATGCTTTTTGGTTATTAATCGACCTAACCCGATCGATTATTCAAGGAAACCAGGTGTAATGGCGACTGTTGGTTTCATGCAGATCTACCCACAATGGACATAATGACCGTGTAATTAGAACTCATTTCATAATTGCAGCTATGAGGGGGCCGATGTGGCACGGAATGTAGCAATGAATCATTAGTGAGAACCGACTCGGCCTGATAGTGTAATGATCTAGTTGGACTCAACTAAACAGGCGCAATATTCGTTTTTAAGGCCGTCAATAATTCACCAGGCATGTCTAAGCTTGAGTATTAGCGTTTTGGGGGCGAACACAATTATCAAGCGTAAAAGGTGCAGCATTTTCGTAATCAAGAACGAAGGTACATGACAACAGAGGGTTTCTCATAGAATTCATGATATTGGTTTGCATATGGGTTCCGAAAAGTCCGATACAGGAGAATACAGGGCTGATACAGATATTTTATTCCAACGTTCAATTCCCGCTAATACATTCCAAGAATCTATTTTTTGCACTCCATTATCTCACGATACGAGCATGGACTTGATTTATACAAAATATGTGATCAAAAATGTTTCATACATTCGTGGAAGTGCGTGCAATTGTGATTTAGAAGAAGAGTTCGTTAGAGTGCCATCCTGTTGAAACGAATTCGGGTTTGTGTACTTTTAGTTTCGTATGGAAAAACGTCCCTTTTTGCAATTTCAAACGAATGTTATTTAATTTACCGTTGCCAACCGAAAGGGAGTGGCCGGGAAATGTGTAAAAATACTTTTGTTTTCGAAATGGATTTTAAAAAAACCGACGGCCCAATGAGATCAGAGGTGATGGGAGGGTGACCTGTGGCAGAATAGCACTCATTTGCAAGGGAGTTGAATTCGTCGACAGGTCTCAAAAGGATAACACATTTTTTACATTTCGGCTCGTAATGGATTTGTGTTTGTCGGTGGAAAAAAGCGCAATCGGAAACCTGCAAGTTGGGGCTACTGAAAAATGCGAAGGAGGGTAAAGAATGAACAGTAATTTTTTTTTCATTTGTTAACACTGACAGCTCCACGGGAGTGGAACCGAAAAAAACTCCGTATTTAATAAATCCGCGGTTTCCATTGGGGAGCAGGGAGGTTGATTTTACGAAACCCGTCACTCAGAAATTCCGATGATGTAAATTTTAAGAATTTATACATTTTTTATATTCGTTGCAATATTAATATTATTTAAGTACCTGTATTTTTATAAAGTTACTTTTTTGCATTTTTCTTTAATAAGATGCGACCAGTCGCCAGGTTCTAAATTGAAAAAGCTGAGCAAACTGAACTTTTGCCACAAAGCATACTTTTTTAACACTAAGTAATTGAACGCATTTTTCAAAAAAAAAATTTTTTTTGATTCTTTTGCCAACTACTTATTTTATTCGAAATTTGACCCATGACAAAATGCAATGGCAAAATTGCTACGCTTATTTCTCTGATTTAGATGTTAGCCGAGCGTCAATAACTACCAAAAATTCTGTATAGGTAATGCCATTGAAGTTGATCTTGTTGGTATCGAAATCCAGGTTTCTCTCTATCTCTATCTAATTTACTTGAAGTGTTTGATAATTTTCTGCCTTCTACTCATGTCGTTGAATTTGTTTCAGGTACCCGTGATTAATTTCGAGAGAATCGTCTTTGGTCATTGAACGCATAATTTTGCAATACCTGTCCATCCTTCATAAGGGTTTGCATGGTAAGTACGGACCTGCACGTAGAAAGCATCTCGTTTAAAAAATCATTTTTGGCTCATAATCGAGAGTTCAATGTGCTCGACTGCTATTTTATCAAAATTCGAGTAGATATTCGATTGAAACTAAATTGTGATGAACACCATACGCGGAGGGTCCGGCTTCCTACTTCCACCGCAACTCTGGGGCCTAACCCCTCTAAAATGGCAAGTTAGAATCATGTGCCGAAACTGGTAATAAACAAGTCGCCAAATTCCGGGAAAGTTGAAGTTACGTCGATACGTGAAGAGCTGACAATAAACAAACACATGGGTGTCGGAATATTCCTTCATCATGTCGAGGAGGAGAATCTAATGCCTTTTAATCGGCAAGCAATCAACTCGTCTCTTCTCCCATCTATGGGCATGTATAAGCAATCTGAATTCTCTTCAGTTTGGGCGGGGGAAAAGCGGGATCCAGCCGAAGGTTTCCCGAGGGTTTTCAGCTGAAAAGGGGAAGTTCAGACACGGGCCCTATCCCTACGATACACTTTGCTCGGGTCGACGAGTAGACAGTTAAGTAATGTGTTAACATGTAGACACCGGGAGGACTGTATGCAAATGAGGTGGAAAGGAAATGGTGGGAATGGACGCTTACTAAAAGCCCGTTAACTTGATGGTCACAAGTTGAATAATGCAAACAACAGGCCCCCCCAGTATGACCAGACCTGTGTCCTACACTGCATACCTTCAAGGGCTGTCCTCGTCTCTTCAACTACTAATCTAAAATCTACTGATATTAGAGCGATACGAAGTTCGTCAAAGCGGTCATTTCATCAATTCGGGTCTGTGGGCGTGGTACCCATCAAAATCATGCACCGAAATGTTTTGACGACTCTGAAGCGATTATTGTGGTGAAGGTGTTTTGCTGTTGATTTAGGACTACAGTTTTCTATTTACAGACTATCAAGGAAAAAATAACACCACCAATTTTTAAGATAATTTAAATTCAAATCTTGCTAAAAATTATTTTCATCTGAAAAAGTTGAAAAAAAAATTTTATTAGTACCTACAATGCGTTTTGAAACGTCTAGCGGATTGTTTTAGCGAGAAAAGGAGCTAAACATTTGTCCAAATTTTAGAGTGGAGCAGAATCAAAATTCAAATGTCAATAATTAGAGCAATATCATTAAGACTCAGAGGCAGCCGTCGAAAATTATGGCAACTCAGACTTGAAGATGGCGCCGCTTTACCAGAAATTTGAAACATGAAAATTCGGCCAAAAATTCTTCACAAAAAAGCAATTCTTCACAAAAACCTAAAAATTTGTTGCAAAAAAAACATTTTCTCTCTCTTGTTTTTGCAAATTGGTTCAACGTGCCCACTATTCTAATTAACAGTACCGTGAAGGGATTTCGTGAAGGGAGTGTGAATTTATCTCAAATTGAGGAAAATTCCAAACTCGTAAAATTGTGAATAGACGAGAAAACTGTCAGAGAAATAGCGGAGAGACAAGTTTTAAGGCAACCAGAGCCAACCATCTCCGATCGAATAAGAATAGCTAACCACCCCCGGGAAATAATAACGTTATAGGCATTTTCACGACCTTAGCGATACCCCACGGTGGAATTGCATAGGAAAGCCGTACATATACTCGCAGCCTACCGTTCACGTGGCCACTCCTCCACCCACGTGTCCCACCCCACGTGTCCACACCCCAACAGTAAACACCGGCTCTCTCTTACTGTCGGCAATCGCCGTCTCGCTCGGCCCGTCGCCTCCTTGGTTTCCAGTTTCTCTTCTCCCTCTCGGTGATTCCTCCGTTCAGAAGTGCCGGATGCTGGACTGCAGCCTCCGTCTCGCTTTATCCTCCGCCGGCCCGCATCCTCTTTCTCGCTTTGGCCTGGTCGATAATAGCTCGCTACAATTAAGTTTGCACAACCCTTACTTCACAAATGGTCAAACTTGCTTTCGCCTCCCTTAGGCCGATACTTCCATTCCGTCTGTTCCCTTACCCTACAATACCTAGACCCCCTCTATAGGTCTTCTACTTCCTGCTTGTCTTGCTCTCTCCTGCTGGATCTCTCTCTTCCGAACTTGCCCTCTTCTCTAACAACAGTTCGCGTACAGTCCCTTCCGAACTATCCTCCCTAACCGATTTCTCGCCCTTCTCCCCCAATCAATTCAAACACTGATTGTCCAACTGACAAGGTTTCCTTCGGTTCGGCGTAGAGCGAGGGAGGGAATTTGATGGTAAGTAGGAGCTATGGGGATGATGAGTGGATCGGACCCGGTGGAAGAGGCGAATGACGGCTGACCACTTCAAACCGAGGGTTTCAAGCTCTTCGGTTCCAGAATTACTCCCTAAACTCGCTCCTTCGTTCCACCCTTATCAACATTTTCCTTCTCTAACCGGGCTCGAACGGACCAATGGAATTATTTCGCAATACGCTAGTTCCAGGAATCACTTTCATCAGCTCTTATCATAAATTCTATAAAAGAAACACGATCAATTTCACTCAAGTACGAAGTAAATTTAACTACCTATGATAATTGTTCCGAAAATTGACACAACTTTTCTTGTAGTGACATGCTTTTTTTCTGCTCACGTCTACTCAGAGTCACTTTCTAACCAAATACCTAACGGCTGTCAGGTTGCCTGTCTCTCCTTACAAAAAGTGTTATTTTCAAGGAAGTAAGTACCTACTTTTTTCAAGTTCAATTTTTTCGGGCTGAACGACTGTGTTGATTTGGGTTTTCAAGGCTGGTAGGTATTATGCTCTTCATCAATTCTAAGCATGGTGGTTTCAATGTTCTCATTGCGTCTAGTACCCCTAAAGTATCATGGATTTGATTCAAAATTCAAACATACTCACCTGTCAAGTCCTAAATTCAACTTATCAATTATTAGGCATTAGATCATTTCAAATCTGGCCAGTAAGTTGACTACGTCCTGCTTGAGAAAACAGCAAATGAAATCGGTGTTTTCGTGCTATAAATCAAAACACCTGCTGGTCAACTGTCGTGCGTGGAGCCAGTGTAGCCCGAGTCAATACTTTGGGTCTAATGTATGCATAATGCGTCCTCGTTAGCGCGGCCTGCTGTATACTTATTTCTACTACCATGAAACGAGACTTATTATGTTAACAAGTTTGTGCACACTTGAAAAGGAATGACCCGACAGTTTAATCGCGGTAATTATGTTTTTCCGAAGATGAGTCATCCATGAATGAAATTGACGGTTGTTAGAAACTTTGAAGCGTCAATCATACACTGCCTATTCATAGCACCTTATTTACTTTTCATTCTTTCACGCCTCTAATAACTTCATTATGACCGAAAGAAGCGCGACGGACGTTTTCAAGAAGAGTACAAATTGATTTTTAACGATTGGGCTGTAATATGCTAATAAAGTAGGTAAATAAAGGTTTTCTGTGCGTTAAAAAAATATTTGCCATATGGGGGGCGCATATTTGTAAATTATGAATAAGCATAGGGCGATAGAAAAAAAAAGATCATAAGTAAAAATAAATAATTAAAAGTAAAATTTTAATAGGCATGTAAAATGTAGTGAAGGAGATGTTAAATTTTTAATCAAACCTTCGCTCCAATTTTGGCTCCTTGGACTGCTGAAAAATGTAGAATTTTTCAATTGGTGAAAAAATTTCAAAAAATACAAGCCATGCGGTAAGCAAATAGTGTGACTTATTATAAACCCAAATGACCTTTTGCATTGGTTGCATGTAAATACTACAGGATTAGTGGCGTGTCAACGGAAATAAAGCCAAAACGGAGTCAAAGCTGCGTTGCGTTAGTGGATATTAAATCGATAAATACTGAGGTTAACATTCGGTTATCAAAATGTGGATAACTTCCTCCAATTGTTGGCTAATTAATTCACCTTACTCGCACGAACGGATGTTTCGATTATTGATTTGTGAGCATAGGAAAAGAATGGTAAAGCAAAGGGGAGACAACAGGAAAGTCAAGGGCCACAAATTCGCTAAATCGATTTTCATATTATTGCAGGCACCTTTGGGTATGATGGTATACAGTAATAGTAAAATAATTCTCATTCGGGTTTGTTCAAAGTTTCATGGATCAATTTTGTTCCTTCTACTTTCCTATTCATAAGGTTCTATTCCCTTCCGACTGCTTTTCTATTCCTGGTCTGTTTAAAACCACCGACAGACACGCGTCCGGTTGTGAATGCCACAAAAAACAATTAAACTCCTCGACCCCTTGTGCTTCATTATTGATTAATAATTATAGTAAATTATTTCCTACCTCGCTTCTTCGAAGGGAGCATCTCAGAGCGTTCGGATAATTATATTTCATTGGAACTTCTCCGCAGCAAGAAAGGAAATGAGGAAAACAAGGAGGGAAATTGCAAATTAATTATGAAGTAGGTACCTACCCGCATGTTTTCGCATAATTCTGCGGGTCATGGTACGTATTAGCTGTACCATTATTGTTCCCTTCTATGTTTGCAGAATGTTCAAACGAAATTATTTCTCGTTTTTCACCAAGTCTTTGATCGTTTCTTTCTTTAGATTAAATGTTTATTATTGTTTGTTGGTTTGCTCGTTTCTTTGTTTCCTTGTTCGCTTAGGTATGTTCCAATTTTCGAAATGAGACGCGATAAAGTTAATTTTTGGTTCGCTTGCCATGACAGCTGCTACAATATGACCAAAGTCTCCTCAATACGATGAAGGAATGTCTCGCGTAAATAGGTGGGTTTGTCTTCCGATATTTTGATGTTAAGTTAGCTATAGCAAATTATACTGGGTTTACAGTCATCTAAGTGGGTCGTGCTTGGAGTGGGAATTAGCCGTAGGACTAGGAGCCTCCGGCTACGGTACACAAATCACAGCCAGAGATTTTACTGCCGTCATAAACGGACCGAGACTCGAACTGCAACTGGTTCTTATCAATATGTATCTAGTGCAAGTCATTATCTCAGCCATAGACTTTAATACTCGAGCAAAAAAGGTCATAAATTCACGATTTTGGATCGCAAACTGCCATGCGGATAACTAGACGGTGGTGTCAGATAGGGTCCCATCTAAAATTGCAATAGGTACATTGGCGACTAGATGGCAATCGAACATGAAAAAGTGACCTTTGAGTTTTGAATGAGGTCGATCGTTGTCTGTGGAAGTGCGAAAAGCTAAAACTCATTATTATAATGAATAAAGTCGGCCATACACTGTCTGATTGCTCGTGGAGGGGGTGAGCAAATGTATTGCTGTGATTGGAGGAGGTGCCGTTGGCGTCGAACTCAATAAATTTTATTGACGATCCAATATTGTGCGGCCGAATTTATGCTAAGGCCAACCGAAAAACTGCTCATCTCAAAGAGTTTTGTAAATTGCTAAAAAGCAGGTAGAATACCAATAATTAATAATGACAAAAATATAAAATACCTTATTTTCTTGAAATACGAGTGGTCGCAGAGAGCGGTTCTTCGAAAATGAAATTTTACAAAATCCCAATCAGGATGGGCCAATATGGCTAGTAAAATACGAACGACCAGCTTTACATCAACGGGGATTCAGCTTAGTGCTTATTTTCGCGCATAATTCGCAGGTACATACATAATCACGTAGCGCTCTAAACCCCATAGCGGTTAGCCAAAAGGTACGAAATGACTCACATCCTCAGCAGTCGTAAAGTTAAACGTATTATTTGACAAATGCCCAAGCTCGGAATGATAGTAGCTGATAATGTTACCCGCGGTAGTACCTACTTAACAACTGGGACTTTTCTGTATTGCCAGTTTTGTGGCCAACGATTCCTCTGACTGATAATCAACGTGTAATTTTCTCCAAAGGTTCACTTTAATTCGAGTCCTTGAAACCTCCCACGGACAATGAAGTCCGCTTCCATTCATGAAAATAGTTAATTATTATCCTTCGTTTTCTCGTTCATTCCGCGAAAAGTGGAATCCTTGTAAGCCGCGAGCATTACGAATGGTTTTCCTCAGTTGTTGTCTATAATAGATATAATCAGCGGTGCCTATGAGCACAGATCAACTGAACTGCGTGCAACTAATTCTGCCTCGTTTTCTCGGTTCCCAGGTCGAGAAAATACTACCTACCTTTTTATTTCAGCTAGTCCTTAATTTCTGGCAATGCGGCTAATTGCTCATCATTCGACCATCCGGGTCATTTTCAAACGTCCTCTGTCAACTTCTCGATACGATTTGTCAAAATCACATTCGAAAAGCCTACAAATAAAAATCTTTCATTCTGATAAAAAAAACTAGGTGCTCATACCTAAATTTTCCATGCCACCTGTGGGATTCTAACCCGCAGATCCCATATTCCCATACCTAATAACCGGAGCCACTTCTATGTCAGTCCGTTCAACTGATTTTGACTGATAGGACAAAAACCCCAAACAATATGAAAGCCGATAGGTATATCGATCAAATTGAAATTTTTGGTACGTTTTTAGGAAAGCCGAAATCATAAATCAAGATCATGAGTCATTTTAAAACACTTTTTACGAATTTGAGCCACTCATTTTTTCAGTGTTTACCTACCGATTCTTCCAATATGAGTATCTATTATTTTAAAATTCGAGATTCACAAAAGCGAGAAGTGCAAAATCTATTTTTTTTACATTCTTGATAAAGGCATCGAAACGGGAAGCCTGCGGAGGAATCGGGAGGCATAAGAAACTAGTGGACGAAGGATGCGGCTCAGGAGCTGAGGACGAAGCCAAAGTGGAGGGTTAGCTGGCCGCAATTCTGAGGGGTAGTTATTGACGTCTGTAGAACCCCCGAAGTGTCTGGCACCCCCTGAGCGGGGGATGAGACCGAGAGCGAAAGGGATCGAGGTGGGAAGGAGGGCGAGAGAGACGGCGATATAATGATGATGAGGGATGAACGACGGTGGGGTTGCCATTGTTCTTATTGTACTGTAATGAGGCTATCCCACCATCAGCCCAACATTTCAGCCCCGACCGTCGCGGACGCCATCTAGCGCGGGCCTTGGCGTTAATGAAATGCATTGTACTTCAACCTCCACCCCGTCGCGGTGCCTTGGAAGTTCAACCCCCATCAGCCTTACTTTCAGCCCCTCTCCCCTTTCAGCCTCCCCGGACAAAAACCGTGGCAGTAATGAGTCATTACAGGTAATTACAATGCTGGTCGATAGTGGCAGCGAGGGGAGTGGGCGTTTCCAATCCCGCGACCCGACATTCACAACTTAGTCGAGCGATTTGCGAAGCTGGCAACTCAAAACTAATGTACACCCCCAGTTGAAATCGATTCTTGGGAAAATATCGATATTGATCGTATTCGAACTAATCTTTGCGCTCTTTGAGGACGGAACTCGTCCTTCTCTGCACTAGAATTGATTCTGGAGAGTGCTGAACATGCAATAATGCAAAATGTAATATTATCAAATTTATTTTCATTTGGAAAAAGCCCAGAATAATACGAAAAGGAATGAATACATCCTAATGAAAAATGCATTACTCATCGGAATCCGGTTCATTGGAGCACGGAGGTAGTCCGATCCAATCCAAGCAATCCACCACTTTTTCAAATACCGCTTCAAGTACTACTTCAATTAACACTTTTTCCGGACTTACGCCATTTCAAAAGAAAAGTGATACTTCAACCACCGTTTTCACCGTGTTAGAGCACTAGCGAGGGTTTGCGGTATTTTGGGACTTTGGTACGCCCTTAAAACCCCGAATCAATTACATTATCTCACACCTTTCACTTACCAAAATTAGATAGCTGCATATCTTCAGACGAAAGATCGGTGAATTATGATTGAATTCCCGCCCCATCAAAAACGCTAGCTTTCTAGCGCTGGATGCTTGACGTAAAAGTTCACTTCCAACGTGGAAAATACAATGGAATAACGTGCAATTCAAGATAAAAACACCATTGTCCAAACTGTCTCTGGCCGAATCGTCAATTCCTCCTGTCGCTTTTTACCAGCCCATTCTCCATCATTGTTTTGCGCATCAGGTGCCGAAAATGAACGTAATGAAAAATCAGTCGAAAGTTGATACTGGGAGGACGTCAAAAGTGTCAAACTGAATCCTGTACTGCCCCTCACTCGCTACTTTCGCCGTCTCATTTGACCTGCCAACAGTCAGTTTTCTACCGATCGATTTGCTGAAAATGTCGCCAGATATTTACGTACCAATACGTAGGGACCTATCAGGACTGCCAAATTGCATGACGAAAAACCTGTTTTCGAAGAAAAATTTTCCCCGGAAAAAAATACGCACCGTATTCCTTCTTGGGTGCGATTAATCAACTGTTCAACCAGGAAAAAATTATTTCTAAAAATTCGTGGTCGTGCCACCTATAATACAGTCCTAATTCGCGACCAGTGGTTCTCACATAACGGTATATACCTACCTACGTCCAAAAAAAATTAACATATGAATTTTTGATAAAATATACTTTCTAAAATTCCGTTTTTGAGGGCTTTGAATTTTTTTCGGTGTTGAAAAATCGAAGTTCGTCCCTTACCCATGTATTTCTATTTATTCATCTAGTCAGTGGGGAAAAAAACATGATAAATTTCCGTCTTTGTGGGGTTTGAATTTTTTTTTCGGGGTTGAATGATCGAAATTCGTCCTTTACCGTCGTATTTCCATTTATCAATCTAGTTAAGGGTATATACGTTTTAGGACTTGCGAGAATCGATTGCTCCCACTGTAACTAGCAACGAGACTGAGTGCAGAAAATGAGAACCAATTGGAGAACCAGAACGGAATTGAGAGAGAAAAGGAGAAGTTGTGCAAGAGAGAAACGTAGAAACAGATGGAGAAAGAAAATAATAATTACAATTGTTTCAGTGCCGAGGCAGATTGAGGTAATTATACTTAATGACTCTAGAAGTAATTAGTGTAATTAATGGTAATGATCCTAATTATCATAATGGACTCCCTCGCCACTCCCCACCTTCTGTTTAGCAGCCGTTCC
This sequence comes from Nesidiocoris tenuis, assembly GCA_036186465.1. Taxonomy (NCBI): domain Eukaryota; kingdom Metazoa; phylum Arthropoda; class Insecta; order Hemiptera; family Miridae; genus Nesidiocoris; species Nesidiocoris tenuis. The sequence continues at coordinate 4,675,112 of AP028915.1, read as the reverse complement.
GACCTACTCCTCAAACCTCCTCATTTCTCAAACCTCCCACATCAGTTGAACACTTTTCAACCCAACCTCGACTGAACCTTCATCAATTATTGCGATCTGTTCTCGTTCCTATTCTTTTTTCTTCGCGTACTCCCCCTTTTTTCGACGAAACAACGGAAAAGTTTCTTTTTTTTTCGCTTCCGATTTTTTCACTCCCTGCTTTGCTCTTTAGTCTGCCGAGTTTGCGGACAATCGATCATTTATGCAACTTTTCATCCCATACGGTTAGTAATCTATTCTCATTAAATTAATTTCCACCATTTTTCTCGATGGCATAAAATGACTACGAAATTCGTGAGTGCTGCCATCAGTCGAGAACGAATTTTTTAATTTTCAAGATGTGCGAGTAGGTACAATTATTGAACGTGAATGAAACAGATGACAAATTACCGCCCGGAATGCCGCCCTGATGTGAACTTGCAGCCAGGAAAAGTTAACTACGCTATTGGTTTACAAGTTCGCCAATTCAGCGCTGGAGAATGGCGAAAGTTCTCGGACAGAGAAGGGCGTGTACGAAATAGCGGAAGAATCTCGCAGTCCGGATATCAGAGTTGACACGGCCATGTTCTGGTTTTCTGCGTTCTCAGAACTAATAAACAGACTGAAAAGTATGAAAGAATCGAGGGCGTAGACGAGGCAAAATGGACAGGTGGCCGGGGAATTCCGGGGGGAAAATCGGCAAGGTAGGGAAAAAAAAGTTCATTTCCCCCCGTCTGCAGTCTTCGACCGTTGACGTTTGAATAAAAATGTACAACCATCGGAAAAGGCTAACATAAACCACCAGTGACAGCCAATGAAAAACTGCAATTCTGTTCACCCTCGGCAAACCCCATTCCATTACCATCCTCAATAGTTCCTATGACGTTGGTTCGGTATTAGAAGCCGGTATGGGGGAGGGGGGAGGCATTTCAGGGGTTGGGGTACACTGAACCTCCATCCGACCTCTTTCCAATTACGAACTGATTGCCACTTTAATATTGAACGTTGCAAGACAATGCTGGCTTGACCCTCCCCTAAACCGTCTGCTGCTTTTTTCCCCTACCGACGGCGTTTTTTTCGTGCCGAACGCCCTAAAAAAATCTCCATTCTCGACGTTTTCCACCTGACAATACCGGCCGGACGGACGAAAAAAATTTATCAATTTACCGAACTTTTATTATAACTGCATGCGAATGCAGTTGACACGCGGGGAAAGAGTGAAAATTGGAGAAAAAATTAATCCCCCGATACTGAACAAAAGGATTTTTCCACTTTTCCTTTTTTTTTCTTTCAATTGTGACCCCGTTATTATCTGGGCCCATCACAAGTGCAAGGGGTGCCTGAAAAATGCAGATACCCTGAGAAACGGCAGATGAGTGAAGTGTAAAAAACGTCGCATGTGCTGATTGGGAAAATAAGCGTAACAAAAATGGCAAATTGTCTATGTCTGACGAATGTAGAACTGAAGTTTTGAACCTCGTACCCTCACAGCATGGAGTTCAACCAAATCAGCCCCGGATATTTAAAAATAATTCGTTACAAATGACCCATAATTCGGATCCACATTAACTTTATTCGCCGAATCAACACTTGTCTGATTGAGGCTCGGCTCTGTTTTGACGTTTTGCTCCTCTCAAATTATTGATGGTCCCAAACGAGGTCCCCTAAATAAGGAAAAGGTTAACTTAAGTAGATTCGCGCAGCATGCTCTCTTATTTTGAATTCAACCAAGGTTGGATGCTTCAATAATTTGGGAGCCGGAAACTCTCCGACCGGACCTTGTTTCCATCGTGCCCTTTACGTATAATATAAACAGACCATAATACAGACCGTATAATATAGACAGTACCTAACTTTAGGGGTCGATTTTCACACTAAGGGCAAAACTTTGTCCAAAGCTAACATATTTATGATTTCAATTAAAAAAAATCTCCAAAAGATTATACCTGCTGAATAATACCATCTCTGAAAATTGGCAATCGTTGCCCTTCAAACAACAAATAACACTATTGTTGTGATTCACATGGGTGGTATGTGAATCCCTTTGTCTGGGTGTTTCAGGTTGTTACCTTTTTTATTTTGTACTACCCGGGTGAGCCTCACTACTATCTTTGGTTAGGCCACGGGAAACCGAACCCGTCCATGTTCATTGTGAATTATAATAACAATTTATTCTGTTTTGCCTCAGAGTCCTATTGCGCTCAGTGCATTCAACCATTCGATCCGAATCAGAGAGGAAACAGCAGGTAGTCGAGAAAATGAGATCGTCTCATTATAAACTGTTTTACCTTTTTTTTTGTTCCTTTTCTATTTCGTAAGTACGCTTCTTCCGTTGCACTCCTCATCGTCTTCGAGAATATCCCCCTAATTAAGATTAGTATCCTTCAATTAATTCCATAATTAATCATTCGTCTCCGGGAAACTTCTGGTTCGTCCTGATATAACTAATTAGGCGTTTTAAGTGGTTCGATGCACCAGAGTGCCGCTTTTGTCCCGTTATTGTCTTAAAACGATGAGATTGAGCACACCAGACTTTCCGAAGGTGAAATCAATGAATAGGAAGAATAATGACGAAAATATAGTATTGGCCACATCTCAACCTCAAACCAATGGAGCCCCCAACCCTCAAAACTGTCGAAGAAAAAATAACGTTGTGAAAAACCGAATAAAATTCTAGCTGTGCCTAGGTGCATTACCTGATATAGTGGGTCACTATGGCTGTAGGTCGAGTCTGATTTTCTGAGGTCATTACCAACATTTTTACGATTCATGCGTGAAATCGGTTCGGTTGAAAAACCTATGTATTAATGCGATTTCATTGTAGCTGAAAGGAACGGATACAAAATATTTATATCAACCTGCATGCGCCAAAGAAGGGTAAGGAATAGTCGCCATTACAGTTATGGCGGTCTCGTTTGCCTAGAACGTGAAAAGGCGCAATTTGGGAATCCCATTCAAGCAGAAATGGAACGACTAAGAATTATTGTGGCCCTGGAATCGAGCGCTTCAAACGGAGGTAGGCAATTTTTACCCCTCCCCCTGCTCTAGATACCATTCCCGGCCCTCTGCGAGGAGAAAAGCCATTAATTACTAATTAGGGGTCATTACAGGTCAATTAAAGCCGAATGAGGGAGGGGGGTATTCAAAATGGCCGTTCCCTTTGGATTCCACAGCCGCCACCTACTCACCTTTTCTTAGACCCCCATTCTCCGCAACTCACGACTTCCAGTTTATCTTCAGCCATCCCCTCGACCCCCAGCGCTAACTTCGAGTTAATCCTTTCATAGAGGAAGTGCTCGTACAATGAAGTGACTCAGATTAACGACGAACTGTCGAAATTCCGATGAGCATCTTCGAGGTGAAAACGAAACGACCACCATTGTACGAACCTTCGTTAGGATAGCCGCCATAGCGACCGCCTGGTAGGAACGAAATTTCAACGATACGATTCTCCGAAAAGCGTCAGAACGGCTAAGTATGGATGAATTTTCCGTTTACAAGCGCTGCGGTGAAACAGAGAAGCATCTCGAAACGCAAGCTGATAGAAATACTCAAACTCACACTCAAACACCAACTAAGTATAACTAAAACTCAAACCGAAACTCAAGCTCAAACTAAAACCAAAATTGACACTCAAGTCCGATCTCATTCTAGAATCCATATTCGGCGTCAAACTGAAACTAAAACTAAAAATAACCTAGTCATACCTACTCAAACTGACGCTAACACAAATTCTGAAACCAAACTCAATATCAGAAACCAAAACTCAAACCCACTCTCAAAGGCAAACTGAAACTCAATCTGAAAATCAAACTGAACTCAAATTCAAACACATTCTGAAAGATAAACGGAAACGCAATCTGACGACCCAACTCAAACTGAAACTCCAACGGAAACAAGTCCCGAGTCATTCGGAACTTGAACTCGAAATCGAACTCAAACTGAAATACGAACTGAAACTCGAAGTCAAACTAAAAGTCAAACTCAAACTCAAACCGAATCGAAAACGCGATTTGAAAGTCAAACTGAAACTCAATCTGAATGTCAAAATCAAACTTAAACTCAATCTGAAAGTAAAACTTAAAATATACGGGTACCTACTTAAAGTCAAACTAAAACTCAAACTTGAAATTGATACTGAAACTAAAACCAAATCTTGAAGTGAAACTCAAACTGAAACTCAGACTCAAAGTCAATAAAACTCGAACAAAAATGCAAACTCAAACTGAATCCGAATTTTAATCTGAAAGTCAAACTCAAACTGAAACGCAAACAGAACTCGAATTGAAAGTCAAACAAAACCTCAGTTTGAAACTCAAACTGAAACGCGAACTTGAAATCAAAGTCAGGCTCGAAATCAATCAGAAAGTCAAAATGAAACTCAATTTAAAATCCGAATTAAAACTGAACAGAAACTCAAACCCAATCTCAAAGTCAAACTGAAACTTTTTCTGAAAGTCAAACTGAAACTCATTTCAGAGTCAAACTCAACCTGAAAGTCAATCCAAACTATACGGAAGTCAAAGTCAAACTTAATCTGAAAATCAAACTGAAACTGAAACTGGGACTAAGACGTAATCTCACAGTCAAACTCGATCTGATACTCATACTCAATCTGAAAGTCGAACTGAAACTCAATTAAGTAAAACTCAAACTGAACCTCAAACTTAATCTGGCTGTCGAACTGAAAATCAATCTGAAAGTCGAACTGAAATTCAAACACTATGTCAAACTCAATCATAAGCTCAAACTCAAAGTCAAACTTGATCTGAGAGTCAATCTGAAAGTCGAACTGAAACTCAATTCAAACTCGAACTGAAGCTCAAATTCAAACTAAATCTGAATCAAACTGAAAAAAAAATCAAACTCAATCTGACTCAAACTGAAAATCAAATCTGAAAGTTCAACTGAAGTTCAAATACCAAGTCGATCTGAAGCTCAATGTCGATCTCGATCTGAAAACCGAACTGGAACTCGATATCAAAGTCAAACTGAATCTTGAACTGAAAATCATACTGAAACTTGAGTTTCAAACTCATACATAATCTGCATTTCAATGAAAGTCGAACTGAAAATGAATCTGAAATTGAAACTAAAACTGAATCCATATCTCAAAGTCTAAGTTTGTTTATTTCCAAACTTGACGTTCGTTTTTCAGATTGACTTTGAATTCGACTTTCAGATTGATTTTCAGTTCGACTTCCAGATTGACTTTGAGTCTCAGATCGAGTTTGGCTGAGAGATTACGTTTCATTTCCAGTTTCAGTTTCAGTTTGACTGTCAGATTGAGCTTGACTTTGACTTCCGTATTGAGTTATAGTTTGAATTGACTTTCAGGTAGAGTTTGACTTTCAAACTGAGTAAGTTTGACTCTGAAATGAGTTTCACTTTGACTTTCAGAAAAAGTTTGAGTTTGACTTTTTGATTGATTTCGAGCCCGACTTTGAGTTAGATTTCAAGTTCGTGTTTCAGTTTGACTTTCAGTTTGAGTTTCAAATTGAGGTTTTGTTTGAGTTTTGATGCGAGTTCTTGCGTTTCAGCTTGAGTTTGACTTTCGGATTGAAATTCTGATTCGGTTTGAGTTTGGATTTTGTTCGAGTTTTCAGTTTGAGTTTCACTTCAAGATTTGGTTTTAATTCCAGTATCACTTTCAAGTTTGAGTTTTAGTTTGACTTTAAGTGCCTGTATACTTTAAGTTTGACATTCAGATTGAGTTTAAGTTTGATTCTGACATTCGGGTTGAGTTTCAGTTAGACTTTCAAATTGCGTTTGAGATTCAGTTTGAGTTTGAGTTCGACTTTCATTTTGACTAAGTTTCAGTTCTCATTTGAGTTTGGATTTTGTACGAGTTTTAATTGACTTTGAGCTTGAGTTTCACTTCAAGATTTGGTTTCAATTTGATTTCAGATTGACTTTGAATTTATCTTTCACATTGAGTTTGAGTTCTACTTTCAGATTGACTTTCAGTCTCAGATCGAGTTTGACTTTGAGATCATGTTTTAGTACCAGTTTGACTTTTAGATTGAGTTTGACTTTGACTTCCGGATTGAGTCCTAGTTTGAATTGACTTTCAGGTTGAGCTTAAGTTTGACTTTGAAATGAGTTTTTCAGAATAAGTTTGAGTTTGACTTTGAGATTGGGTTTGAGTTGCAGTTCAGTTTTAATTCGGATTTCAAGTTCGTGTTTCAGTTTGACTTTTATTTTGAGTTTAAAATCGATCTTTTGTTCGAGTTTCAATGCAAGTTCTGTTATTCTTTTGCTGCTCGTGCACAAAACCTGTGCACATGAAACCGCTTATCGGTATTTTTACCTTGAATTATTGCGTTCTGAATTTTCTTCCTTGTACAGCAACGAAACAGGGCATGCATGAAATAGAGAAATCTCAGTGGAAAGCCAAAGTTTCACAATGGTCCTAATGAAAGGCGACTTCACTCTCGCATAATCAGGGGGCTTTGTGCTTTGGCGGTGGAAGCATAGGGTATTGGATAAGGGGCCAGGGTATTGGTGTAGGGCACAGAAGGGGTAGAAAGAAGATTAAAAACTACCCCCTCTGATTCACTCAAGTCGCCTCCCTCGTCCGTTGGTCGATATTCCAGCCTAATGAAGCTCCATACCCTATCTACTATCCTGAGTCCCTAGAACTGGAAGAAAGGCTGACCCAAATTTGCGTGAAGCTTACCGTAAGTAAATGCATCGAATTATACTGACCTTTGCGAGACCAGCCGAAAACATCTTCTGAGAAAATGAGCAATTTGGTCAGTTTTAGGAATGGGGTTTGCCATGGCATTTTCATTCGAGTTAATGTCAGGGATGTAACTGTCAGGGGGGTTCGGATGTTGTAGCGGGTAAAACCCTCAATAGCTAGCTCAATAGAGTTTTGGCTTATTTTTTTAAGATTTTCTTAAACCTTTGTAATCGGTCAGGAAATTTTCTTCAACACCCCTTGAAAGTTTGTTGGTTTAAGTTTCAAGGGGTGTAGAATCCGAATCTGCAATACAATTTCTTGGTCCGTCCGCCGTACGCCGTCCGCCGTCCGGGGGTTTTCAGGGGGAAGGAGTAGGTACTGCGCATAGGTGCTGTGCATAGGTCGGCGCTGCACTGAATTGTTGGATTACTCCGAAAAACGCGTCAAGAATTCCGTTCCTTTCTCCAATATCAGGGAATGATTGATCGACAAGGCTGTGATCTGCCTTCTGCTTAAGCTGATGATTCGCTAACATTATTTACAAATAGTAAATACCAGGTTCATTCGCTCCAGCTAGGCAATCAAAAGTGGGCAAAATTCATGTTGTTAAACCGTACCCTGATACCGAGGTGGTCAATTTATCGCCTAAAACCGTCCATCGGTCAAAATGGCCCCGCCACCTGTGGACGTTCGGCCGACGCCGATGATTGGTCGTCATCAGTGGCTTATTCACTGACTCGACTTGACCGGCGCTTCGTCGGTCGGTTGATTTGCATTCTAAGCAGGAGACCGCCACGTCGTGATGCGGTAACTACCCCATCCGAGTAGCACCGCGTGAACGGCTGCCGTTGCAGTCAACTATTACCATTGTTTGGAACTATTTCAAAGTTTGCATACCTAATACACGTTTGGATAATACATAATTTACATCCAGTCATCATCTGTAGCCGCACCCTCCTAACAACATGGCCTGGTGGTGTACCTTCAATTATTGTCGGCGCTGTAGTTACCTCGATATTCATCCCTCTATGCATCCCTCTATTTCAAGACCTGAGATGGTCAGCATTGTTGAAACTAATTTCTCCTGTGAAATGTTATCTGTCCAAACACCGTCAAATTTTGGTCTCCCCTCATTCCCTCAACCGGCCAATTACAAGTTACGCCGGGTACAGAAAGGTTTCGTGCCTTCGGTACTTTAGTACCTATCATGATATAAATTGCACGACATGCCCTACGGATGTATTGTTTCTGAGAAATGACCCAGTTGATTGGACACACCCTGGAGGAGTTAATTTGCTGCTTCCCTGGGAATTGTTAACTCTTGCCATACTATTTCAGGTTATGGTGCCCGAACGAAGCATGGTAATGGAAATTGCCCAGTTCGAAATTGAACGGCATACTCGACCTTTCCAATGGGTGAACACCAGCCGATCCAATAATCGGGTTCCACCTGGCATTTGATAGGCAACATACAGAATCCTCAAGGCAAAATATTGCGAACTATCTTTAGTTTTCAGGCTGCATCAACATTTTGATGGAATATTTTGTAGCATGCTTGAAATAAGAATATTCAAGCTTTGTACCATTATGCTGGTGTTAACAACTGGAGTCAGTACCTAGACGAGCATCAAGTGGGAAAAGCAGAAATTTCGTTGAGAATAGACAGGATCTGTTGCAATTGTGCCACCCGTGTGCCTCCCAGACTGTATGAACTCTCCGTGGCCGAAGGGGTAAGGCACCTGACTAGTGAGCAGGGGTTCCAGGTTCGAATCTTGCCAGAAAAATAAATTGTTGCAATGATATCTTCTATGTTTAACAGCATTTGGGGGCTGATCAAAATTAAGGAGTCGATACCTTGATGCAGCAATATCTTGAAACTCGGGAGAGTTGTTATTGGGATCAAAAAAGCTCCCAGGTAATTAAATATGTGTAACACGAATGGTCAATGCGATTCTGTGACACCAAGCCCATCTTACCCCACTATTGAGGGAATCTTTCGACTCCCCGCCACACCACTCCCCCTCAAACGTCCCACGAAGGCACCAATTAGGCAAATGACGCCCGCGATCGCGAGCCAGCCGAACCTCTCGCATTAATTCCGGGCGATCGAACGAGATAGCGCCAACCTTCAGGGAAAATGTGAACTTAGTACTCGTGTACCTTTTTGTACTCGTTCCCCCCTGTACCAGTTGGCACGTCTCGAGCTGTCGGATCGATGTTACAACAGATCAGCTCCGAAAGATAAGCGTCGCATGCCGATTTAACACTAATTTGAAGCGCTGTTCCTTGCAAATGAAGTCCTCCCCTACTCCTTCAATCTGTAGCCACTACTTTTAAACGGTCGGCGTGTTCACTAATTTTCTACACCTTCGCGTGGTGGTCGTTTGTAACACAAGCGTTTTCTCCAGGCGACCCTATCTACCGGAACGGCGCATATTTTAGCCGTAATGCCACTCAATTTTCGGGGTAATTACTCTTTTTTCCTCAGTCTAATAGCCGTGTCATTTGAAGATTTTTCAATTCGTCGACGGATACGAAATGATTGATATGGCCCGCTCTCCTGGAATTATCAGGCCGCAAAATTATGTTAAATGACCGCTCTCATTATTTTTGCGGAGTATTGATTTTGAGAAAATTACCGACTCGGAGAATGAGGGCGGGATGATCGCTTTCTCCTTGTCAGTTTTACTGAGCGCCCGAGATACATGATGTGCTGCATGTATAAAGGAGAAGTGGTGAATCCTCTTCCCACCATCCAAATTTTGCGAATCGATACATCTACGCCTCATTTGAGAATACACTTGTGAGAATCTGCCATCCGTTTTAGTTTGGCGTAGTCAGTAAACCGCTAACAAGGAGAGGAAATTCGGCTAAGGACCGACGCTAGTTGCCAAATATCCTGCGGATCCCTTCGATTGCTTGATGCCCGAATGTTCACGATCGAGGGAAGTCACTATTTGACCACGATGAGAAAGGATACGATACCATGGTAATGAATATGGCCGGCCGAGCATTAGGGCGGTTTCGCAAAGGGTGCGGAACACGATACTCACCATCAACTACTGCACAATCTTCTCGGGGGTGGTTGGACAGGGATGGGCGAGAAGTGAAGATACTTCATGAACATCCTGTTGAGGAAACAATTCATAAAGCTTCACAAGAGATCTCGGAGGTAATGCCTCATAAAGATGTTTCTGAGGAACTGACGCTTAATTTTTCACGTCCTAGGGCCAGGTTTCTATTTTATTTTGGAATTTCAAGGTAGGTAAAGTATAGTTTTTGAAGGCACCATAATCGCTGATCAGAACCGTTAATTCTTCATTTTGATTTTATGTAAAATCCCACCCAACCCAGATTATATGAGATCAGTCACGACAATTTCTTGTGAATCAAAAGTAAGATCCTCAACCGTTCGACTTTCAGGGCCCACCATGATCCATGGGCACCATGATCCATTATTCGAGCACCCCCTCGCAATACTGCTTCTTGGGAAGCAAAGACATTAGCTGAAACGTTCCAGAAAAATGCATGTCTGTAATGTCAAAAGAGCATATTGCATCAAAACATGAAAAAAACATTACTATAATGATTTTTTCAAATTTTCTGAACTGAGTATTTTTTTCGTACTTCTGGGCGCGTTTCTTGAAGCTGCAACGATTTTTCACTCCAAGAATGCTCTTGTTTTGGCCTCAAGTGGTCCAATGATTGGAGCAAGCAATAAGAGAGATATCGATTCGAAGGAAACGTAAGCGAAGGAAGGGTTAACCGTGAGAGTTGTAGGGGTAGGGATCAGGAAGGACAGAGGGTTCGTTCAAGGGGTCAATGTGGAGCCCGTTAATGAAGTAGATGGAGGGGGTGGAGTTCGTGGAAGGAACCCCCAGGTCTTAGCTGAAGGTCTACAAGTGCTGACTTTGTCCGGTCCCCGCCTTATCTAATGAGTGCTTGAGATCTTGGAGAATACAAAGGATAGGAAACATATTCCACATTTGTTAAAAGAACCGTCGTTTGATTGTATTATCGAGTGCAGTAGATTTCAGCTGATTTCAAGCAAAATTGGAAACAATATGCACACGCAAAAGCCTGGTAATTTTCAGAAAGTGATTCATAAAATATATTTATATGAACGAGATTAAGTTGGATAGAATGGGTATAACTCGAAGTTTTAAAAATAAATAATTGTACGCTGACTGAATTGTGCTCGCAATTTTCAAATGACTTCCTTTCCGCGATCAAAACTGCTGAGCTGCTTCAGCTCATGGCCCATGCATGATAAGCTCGACTCGAATACCCAAGGCAAACTTGGCCTATAACTTCTTATCCTCAAACCTCCTCATTCTCAGCGAGTCGCCCTACACTCAATAAACCCTTCAGTTCTTAGACTTGAAGTTCCGAGGTTGGCACCAAGTAAAACAAAAGAATATTCAAACCGTCGTATATACTCCGCTTTTCCCATCTCAATTGAAAGACATAATTATCATAAAGTTGGTCGTCGAAAGTTGGGCTTCCTCCAAAAGTGACGCCCGCATGTGTCTATGTTGAACTGTAAGAGACGTATGAATTTATGAGTTAGTATGTGTTTTCGCATTATAGCGTCATCGCCCTTTAAAGCGTGAATTCCGCTGGATGGGAGGGTTCTCAAGTTGGTTATCGAATTTAGTTTCCAACCGCTTTCAGGTGCGCTCACTATGAATTTATTTAGTTCAGCGCGGTTGGCTAATAAAGCATACCTATTTTTTAAGGCAGATGATCTGCAATAATTTATTACAATAATAATTATTATGCTTTTTATTAAAGGTTTTTTTAAATTTATTTGATATTAATTTAAAGCTCTAAAGGCAGCCTTCATGGAGAAAATGGGCTTTCAATTATCAAAATATCTTTACGAAATTTCCCCCAAAAAACTATATTTCATGGTTGGGTCCCAAAATCATTCTCGTTCAGCCTTGAATACTATCTCTAGCTAGGTATTCCTTTACTGCTAACGAAATGTCAAACATGGGGATGACGCTTCGAAAACAAAAATTTAACGTCACGAGCCCAATTGTTGTAGCAAGGAGGAAGAGTTGGGACAACGTTGCATTCAAGAGCAAAAGGGTTGAAACTACGTACACGTGCAGAGGGGTGGGTTCGCCCTCATTTTTCCCTTCAATCGACCAACTGAGGGCTCTGGAAGGACTTGGAATAGAAAGAGAGGACCCTCATTTTTAATTCTAATCCCGACAAAAGTCTCATTATCATAATTACGCAGAGGCTGTGACTCACCATTTCCACCCTCGGAATCGCCCTTTTCTCCGACCCTCCGTGATTAAAGCGGAGAATTTCATCGTTTAATCTGCTTTAATTTCGTTGGTGGATTTAAATTTTTATCAAAGTCTTCATCCACTGTAGCGGTACTTGAAAATCTTCTTCCTTGAAAATCATCCCTGAAAAAATGGGCGTTTTAAAACAATGCCCATTTGAATAACTGATATTTTGACGACTACAATACTTCCGGTTCAAATTCTAATAAGTGACCATCCGAAACGTTGCCCAAAATAGGTACCTACTGGCAAGGTACTAGTGCCAGAGATTTGCTTGCATTTATTTCAAAATAACTTACTCTCAAATCTTGAAGAATGTGAACGGCGACACAAACATTTCTGGCTGCGGTGGCTCAAAATTCGTACCAATGATATCTTAACCCTCACCATACATCGAACGACTCGATTGTCATCAATGTGATGGCTTCACAATTCTTCGAAAGTTTGGTGGAATCGGACCTAATCCTCAGATAAATTGATTCCACCAATGGCGCATAATTCGCTTAAACGCATCATTAGAATTTGATATCCTCATCAAGGGGACGACACAGGTTCGGTAAATCCTCTTGAATATTCGGGTTGCTATCACCGACATAATACCGTATCCGCGCCACCAGTGAAAACAGACGATGCTTCAGATGTGGGAAATCCACGTCCGAGCTTTTCATTCCAAAGCGAGCAACAGGTCCTACCAGTGAGATCGGCACAAACGCAAGCCTGAACACTGATGTGGGCTGGTATGGACGAGTGTGCCTCTGAAGTTGAACATTCCCCTGATCCTGCTGGCAGTTCTGTTGAAAACCTCAAAGGATTCTCAAAACCGTTCAGATTGCCATACGAGATAGGCTCAAAATCAACGCTCGAATGGCATCGTTACTCTACGAGCGCTTCTTGAGAGGGTTTGTAATTAATGATTACTAGAAGCACGATAATCCCGGATGCCCTGAAGCAATCGGCAATACTGAGAGAGAGAACGTCTGACAATATTCAAGAAGGGCAGAGGAAAGAAAGGGAGGCACAAGATGAGGGAGATGAGAACTTCCAGGACACACTCTTCTGAGATCAGACGGAGAGACTACTTCTTGTATGTGATTCCTCAGCTAACTTTTCTTCTCCTGCATATTCGGATATCGGTGCCGCCCGAAAATCCCTCGAGTTAGATTCGTTTAGTTGTTGCGGCTAAAATCATAATCGCCAAAATGTGAGCCCCTGGTTGGAACATTATGTGGATTAACAAAAATATTGGACGCCAAAACTGATCCGGGAAAAACACTTATAAATTTTCCCGTTATGGATTTCTCTCTCTATCAACAAAATTAACCTAATTTTCAGACGGAAATCGAAAACATGTCCTTATCAATTATTCCATGTCCTTCAGAAGGGCCACTGTGCCTTTACTCCAAAGTGCGCTGAACGTTTGACTCGTAGTCCTCCTTGGCAAAGAAAGAAAATCTTGACGAGCCGTAGGAAAGAAAATTGCGCTAGGTCAGGGTTCAACGGACAAGAGCAAAAGTCGAAGAACTAAGCGAGAAGGGCCACTCGATGGGAGGAGGGTCCTTTTAGCAGGAGAAGGGCGATGACGGGGAATGGCAGAGGGTGGCGGGGTGGAGGGCGTGAAAAAACCCCGACGGAGCCCTCCTTTCGGCTTTCAGGGCGTTTGCTGATGGAGTTTTAAAAGATAGGCCTTCTTTACTCACTCGAAACGTTTTTTTTTTTACAAAAATATGAATCGAGGATTTTCTTGACGCCGTTTTCGATGGATTTACGTATATTATATGCTAACATTTGGAAGCATTGTGAGTAATCAATTGTAGGTTTTTAATAAGTGAATTTTCATTAATCATTAGGCGATTTTTAAATATTGTATTTTGTTTTTTCAGGTAAATCACAGAGCTGACGATGTTGGTTCTTCATCTGAGGTAACGATTCAAATGCATACTCCGTGTTCCATTAGGTATACGAAAACATTAACGAATTTTTTGTTCGTTCAAAAACTATTACGTTTTAATTCTGGTACAGAGGATGGCTGAAATTCGATGCTTTAACAAAAAAATGAGCAGGGGTTTGGGAAATATTTCAAAAAGTTGAGTAAAACACCTTTCCAACAACATTCTTTTCTGAGGGCTTGATTCTTGAAAAATTTAAGTGGACATCAGATTCTACCCACAACACCACAGAAATGTTAGGAACGTCCTCCACACCTCACCAAATCTAATATTTCTGCGAGAATAATCCGATGGTAAATACTAATTAGAGCGCACCTACTGATAAGAGGTACCTACTTATCGATTACAAAAAGGTCAAGTAGTATGTAGGAGTTGGAGCCAGTTTCAAGTACCGGTTCCCCGTAAGCTGCGAGCCGTGACTGTTATACTAATGAGGATTAATGAACTCCTATGATTAACTTCTCCCTCTTAATTCGCCCTCGTTTTTTTACATACTTATTTTTTCGCTTTAAATTCATCGTATTATAACGCCCTGGAACCATCAGTCAAAGTCAGCTTTTTCCACCTTAATTAAGTGAGTAGGTCCTTACAACGCGGGAGAGGACCTCGTTTTTATAATACGGCTGCTTTTCATATAAATTGGCTTCCTACTTTGGTCGAAAATCCGATCCGCCCACCTCAATTTTTTTTTAAATAAAACTCAATCGAATTGAGATGGATTTGCCGCCATTGGTCCCACACGATTGAAAAGCAGCTGGAATTCGGGATAGGTAAAAAATCTTGGGTGTAAATAATTCGACTGGTTTTTTTTTCACGATTTCCGCCAAACGAATAAAATACAATGGATAAAACCGGATTATTACTAAGGACATTAAACGGCAATGTTTAATTAAAGAAGGAGCTTCTGCCTCGTAAATTTGTTCAATTTTAGAAGCGATTATAAAAGTTTCTAGTTTCCCATCAATTTCACATTTATCGTATTTTCTCCATTTCAAATAAAACAAAAGCTCATCAGGCGTCGGATATCGTAAAAAAATTTTATTGCGCAACGTTGGGCCTCTATTCCGCTAAGGAGCAAATGGCGCATTATGGAAAAAGTGCGTAGGCACCTTACATGAAAAAACAGATTTGAAAAAATTAGCAGTTGTTCTTTACCGGGCGGACGTACAGAAGAAAGCCGAGCTCCAAGTCGTAATAATATTGTGCGAGTGCGTCAGGATTGCTGAAGAAGATTTTATACTGCAGACTATGCCGTTCATTCCAATAAAACGATACCGCTACACCTTTTTCTGCACTACGGACGGCAACACTAAAGTCATAACAAAAGATGAACCTGCTGTTTTTGTAACTAGATTTCAACGAACGCGATAACCGAGAAAAAAGTACTAGTTATAGCAGCTTCAACCTGAAATTGCCGTTGCGTTTAAAATCTCTATACTCGCGCTCTTGGAACGAACACTTTATTTTTTTGGCAGTTGACTTTGGCTGTTTCAATAATCGAACTTCTATTTGAACGGATTGTTTTGATCATGCAGGCGTGTGAAAAGTGAAATATTGTACGGAAAGGAAGGGAAGCCGAGGTACATGAGTTGTTAAGGGTTGGGGATTTGATCGATAAGAAGCACTGAAAGGCGAACACCCGACACCGTAGAAATCCCCACCCTCTCTCCCCCAGAATCCGACCAGCTCTTCACTCCTTTAATTGCATTCTGTAATATAATTCCGCTAAGCTAGACACACCTATGTCCCCCACCCTTGCTCTCGGGAGGGGAGTGGTGCCCTAATCAGGCCATTAACATGCAAATGATTGCTCCGGAGTCGGAATTACGCAGCTTCGCTCTACAGAATCCCTTACAATTTCGAAATGCCTGAAGGACGACTGGAAAGGTTGGGGACTTGCGGAGCTTGTTCCGGCTTGAGTGTGGGACGGAATCCAACCCCTTCATCCTCACCCTTTTAGCCATCCCTTCCACCCCCGATTGCCACCCCCATCATTCAGACCCCAGCATCCTCCGCCACTGCATCGTCTTCCACCGCTTCACCATCCCCCTGAAACCCCCACCACTCCTACAGGCGACTGATTACCAGGTCGCTCTTCTCATTTGACGAATGATGAGCTCCTGAAAGCCATTGACGCGTTGGGACTTTCCGACGATTTCCTATTCGGAAATGTCCCAATCAACAAGTCGATTCGTGCTACTCTGGTGTTCTGCTAAATGTAATGGTAGCCTTGGTGAGTTAGTCAATCAGGATAGAATTGTTTGCCAAGTAGGTCAAGTAAGCTTCTAACCCAGGACCACAAAATCTGAGGGTGAAATCAATTGAATGAGGTGTGCCGTCGACTACTTTGGAGCATGTTTACCGATTTTTTGGTCCACACGAATGACTAAGTCAGTTCCTCAAACTTCAAGCTGCCAGTTTTTCCTAATCGGATGTACGTCCAAGAGGTGGACACTGTCACTGCACGGACATCAGCTGTTTTGCAGCCCATTGCCCCATGAAATACGCCAATGAAGCCATCGGAGGACTATCCAAACACCAACAACCATCATACAACGTTGAGCTTTATCTGGATGTTACTACGCCTTTGCACAAAGGTCAAGGAGAGTTGTGAGGAATCAACAGCACATAATCTACCTCAGATTCTTAGATTTCAAGATGTTGGACCCTGTTTTCCCCTACATCCGCATTTTGACGAGATCCTCTGAAGCTCGGAGCTCCTGAAGGGAGGCACCTCAACGTTCTAGCAGAAAATTAACATTTTTAAGCCTCCAAGACAAACAAAAATCATGCCATTGACTGAGCTCTTTATTTGGAAAGATCTAAAATTTTCTGGCCGTAGTGGACGAGCTTCAAATGAAGCGTTCGATCAAGAACTAAATTTAGATTATCTTACGAGATGGTAAAGTGATGCAGGAAAGATACGTTGTAACGTGCATCATCAAATTCAGCCCAACGAATTTCGTTTCAAGCCATCACGATCCAAATAGTCGAAAGAAAAAGTTATAGCCATATCGAACGGTGTACGCTCCGTAGGTTGTATCGGCAGCGGAGCAAGGAAATAGGAATTCTCTCCGTCAGACGCGTTGGTAATCGCGTTTAAAATTACCACCGAACAAATGCAAATCCCGACGCCCCAGTCCCATGAGAAAATTACAAATTATAATCGGCGTAGCGTCAGTCTTCGTGAACAAGCTGCGGGTTAGTGGTGAAAAGGGACCGGGTACAGTCCTTCTGTAACAAGAAAGTGGTGAAATGGTGAAAAGGTATATGTCGGTGAAATGTATAGGTGAAAAGGGGCGGCAAAAGCAGCCCTTACATCGATATCTGGCAAGTGTGTTAGTCGTACTGGCTGGGTTTGTTAGAACCTGAGCCTCCCCTGCCTATGTTTTTGTCTCTGTCTTCGCCTCTGTCTGTCTATCATTGCCTCTCTCTCGTCCCCTTTCCATCTCTAGACCTAATTTGAATTGCTAATTACGGACGAAAACCTCCATGCAATTATTGGATTAATGTAAATGACTCGGAGCTCTGGCAAGGCGAAATGAAACGGAGTTCAGGAGAACCCCCTTCCCCCTACACCCTTAAGGGTTGAAAAGGAAAGAGGGGGAAATGGGGAGGTTTATAATTAAAATCCGTTGATTAATATGTAAATTTAATAAGATTACAGCTCCGTGTTCATGTATATATAGTGACTAAGTTTCCATCCTCTACAACTTCGTCTCGCTTCATTTTCTCTCTTCCTCCCGCACGGGGCCCACCTCGCCAGCGCGCCCTCTCCCTCTACTTAATTTTCGCACTTTTTGTCATTTCGTCTCATATTTTCTTTATCTGCTATGGTCGCCTTTTTTGGGAGCGAGGGTAACCGAAATTATGCGGAAAGGGTTGAATTTCTGCTTTTAGGGTCTTCGCCGCCCCGAGTCGGTTTAATGAATTTTCGCGATTAAGAAACAAACTCTAATTTACAGGTGCAGTTTTGAGTTACGTTAATGGTGGGCACGTTTATCCTACGGAACGTTATTTGACTTACCTACGCGTATAGTATTAACTCGAATTGAGTTTTTCGCCAAACTGGTCTAATATATTCTGGTCTGAAAATTATTTTCATTGAAATTTCCGTTTCTTGGAAATTTGTTGATGCGAGCATTCTTGGATAAATCTAGCTTTAAATAAATCGATAAACCGAATTGTGCGCATTTGATCGAAGAAAACGAAGAACAGATGTTACTCGATGAAGCAACTTTTGAAATGCAGATCCAATTCAGATCATTGAAGGAGTATTCTCTTCAAAATAACTCTCTCAAAACATGCGTAAGATGTGCAATCGTCCCATATGTTTATTTGACTATGGTAGCGAACATAGCGAAGGTATCAAGCATATTGTATGCTGTAGGAGAGAACATTTCCAGCCGTGCGGTTCCTGGATCCCCTGCTTCGGATTTGAATAATTCCTAGGCTCGAAAAACAGGGGAACGAGATTTTGGCGCTGTTCAAAATGTACCGGCCTCAAAATGCAGTTCACACTTGTTTTCGGCTGAATAGCAAACAAGCAGAAAGCCCCTTATAGTTCACCATTGCAGGACCGCCGGGGTGGAATGTGAAATGGAAATCGAATCCGAATAACTAGTTTGAATCAGTAATTTCTGTGTTTCCAGATGAAAATAGGGTTGGAAATGTCCTTTGGGAGAAAATAATCTCCTCTGGTAAGGCAGATGAAAACTGCCTATAAAAGGGGTGGATGCGAAAACCTTGTTGTAAGTTAACGCTAAAAGGGTTACCAGTTCTAGTCAATGAATGATTCAAATGCATTTGCGTAAGCGCAGTTTCCTACAAGTAACAAGTGATAGACGTTTCCATTAGTCATTGGGTTGAGAGAAATCCACCCTCATTCACTTTGGGTCTGTTCGATCAGGACAATCCCGGTGAACATCCGATTGTATATTTTAGGTAATATTGCCATACCCGTAATAACATTAAAGAAATTTTTTCTTATTTCGTAAATATAATAGAAGCCAGAATGATGAAAATTGCACATTTTAAATAGCTAAATTCCCACAAGCTCTCTTTGAGATACTGAAACGAATTATAAATAAATTGAGTATTTAGGATTAGATATCTCAACAAACATTACAAAAAATTGTTTCGACGATTTTTTCGTTCTTATTCGTTCTTCGATTATTCCTGGCTACGTTTTTCAGCAGCTGAATAAATGAAGACCATCCCTCTGATTTACAGGCCGTTTAAAGGGATATTACCTGCCCCTCCAGGTCGAAAAATATGTTTTTAACTTGTTTGCTCACGAGCAATCCGTAATACTGACCAGCGGCTGTTCGTTTATATTATTTTTCCTCCCTCGGCCCCAAATCATTGCCACCGACCCCGGGGAACACGAAACGCTTAATAACGAGCTCAATGCATCATTGTCCTGCCTCCAACGGTATACGTTGCAGTTTAAAATGCAGTTTACCGACGGATACCTCGGTCGCATAATTTCGGGATTTTCTCGTATCTGGTGGGCTTCAGGCCTTTTTCGGCAGAATTATGATTTGTTGCTCGGATCGGCTGTTTGGTGAAACATAATCTTTGTATTGATGCGAATATGTGTATGCGAGAAATGGGATCAATAGAAAAAATTTCTTCATCAATAATATTATGGGTTATTAGTTGATAATTAGTTGATAACAAGCCTAAAATAATTCCATTTCACGAGGAGGTTATGTTATCGTCTGTGTTTTCGGAGGCCCTTGCCCTCTTGTAGGCAACGCCTAAATGTTTCGAAATCAACTGAAAGATCCCTCAGTCGGGGAAAAAGGGGAAAATGGCTGCCCTTGAAAACGGCCCCGTCTGTTCGTTGACCTGAGCCAGACGAAGTCGGAGACAGGCGAAAGGAGCTCAAGGCTGACTCAAGGCCGTCGACGCGTCGTCAAAAGGGCTGAACGGGTCGAGAGTCTAGGGGGCGGCTTGGGGGGCGGAGAAAGAGATTCTAGGGGTAGTGAGACTCTAGAGGGGCGAGAAAGAGATTCCAGCGGGGCGAGGGCCAAAGGGGGTGGCTGAATGGGGTAGACGCAGAAAAACGAAGAAACGTTACTCACGCAGCGGGAAAGAGATCTCCCTTGTGTTTTTCTTTCGACTCGCTCTCTGACCTACTCCATTCAGCTGGGCTGAGTTCACATGATACGGAGAGCGGAAAGACGTGGCAAAGGTCGGACAGTAATTTGATTAATTCCATATTTGCGGAGGTAATGGAAGTATAGTACTCAGTGCCAAAAAAATGAATATCGGATCGAAGGTTCGACCTATTTTTTCCCATAGGTACACGTTTATTCAGCATCTTTCGTTAAGATTTTTGACAGACTGTATAATCCCAATTTTGGATTTTTTTCACTGAAATGTTTGCCAGCTCAATACCACTGATTCAGTTCAACCAAACATTCCTCAACTTGATGTAGGTACCTAAAAGTGTTTATTTACAAATGAGGCAGGTAAAAGCTTCAAGTTTTTTCTCGTTAATTCAGGTCTTGTTCTTGTAGTAAATGATTTGAATGTTTAATGCCTTAATCTTGACTTACTAACCTTCCGCAATACTTCATGCTACCATTGGCAATAAGATTTTTTCCACCCCATATGGTTCAGCTGAATTTCTCTGAAAATTGATTCAGCATTCATCATAGTTTCAACATGAACAATCGTAACAAAAAGAATCGAAGCAGTTCTCGGGAAACAAATTTCAGCATTCAGAATTTTTACTTGAACAATCGTAACATTTAAAAGAATCGAGGCACTTGACCTAACTCGTCCTCTTTTGCTTTCGAGCGTTTACGAACCGAAAAAAGTTTTAAATCCCAGAAGGGACTGATGTTCAAGTTTCGTCAACTCTTTTGTTTCCTTTTCGAAATCCTCCATTTTTCTCTCTGGTTTTTCTTTTATCCAGAAGGGTCGGCTGGTCATTTCGAGAAGGGTTTGAAAAAATGATTTATCGCCTAATGCCACCCCCTCATTAATTCAGCCTCACCCTCGTGGTCCGTAGAAAGCAATCAATGAGGCTTTCTCTGGACAAAGGTTTTCCCTCCACCAGCCCATACCCCTTATTCATTTTTTTGCTCTCGTTCAGGTCCAGAAATAAAAATACGCCTGGAGTATTGAACACACATTAACCCTCCCTCTTGATACTCGTAGGATTTTTTATACCCCTACTCACTCCACAGCGCCATGGTTATTTTTAATTAATTCCACGGCCAATATGGCGCCCCCTATCCGTGTATGTAGCTCTCGGGGGTTTTTCCAGAGTTTTTTCTCCCAGAGAAGGATAGGGAAAAGGGAACAGAGGAGAAAAAATTGCTATTTTTTCCAACCTTTCCGTTGTAGGGGGCGGTGTCAGTGAACAGTTTTTGGCATATTAATGCTCGAGAGGAGGATTTTCCAGGGCCAACTTCTCTTTGCGTTCAACTCCGACTTCCCTCCTATAGCTAACAACTGCGGACTGAACATTTGCACAGTATACCCTCAGCGATGGAGAGCATATAGGGCGAGTGTAAATCCGTCCACGAATACTACGCCAGTTGACCTGACATAAATTAGCGGAATAACTGCTGAGCTTGTGGGTGGTTTTTCGCCCGTTTATTTCTTACAAATAATTGATAAGGAATTTCTTTGGAAAAATCAATAGTGGGTAAGTAATCAAAACAACCGAATTTCCGAGAAAAAAATTGAAAATGTTTTTGGGATTTCTTCAAAGTTTGAAATGTGGGGAACACGATGGCGAATTCACTTATCACCTATGGCGATCGGAAAATCGCGTAACTCCTATTGTTATATTATAATATGCACAAGAGCGCTTTAACCTATTCGTTGACAGCTGATTTCTCAGAAATCACATTTTCCTCGTTTTTCAGTCATAATGCAGGATTTAAAATTTCTGGTGAAATTATTCCTGTGAGGCATAATGAACGGTAGGGGATAATGGAAGAATTTTTGCTGATTCGATTAACTTTTCTTCGATTCTCATACCTTCAGACTCCTGTACGACTTGTTGACAACTCCTGATTTGGCAGAAATTTCAGGATCCGCTGGCCTACCTCGCAGCATCGACATTTTCTTTGCCATTTCTCTATCACCAGTCGCTATTAGAAGTATTAACCGAAATACGCAGTCCAAGTGACATCGAGAGAAGGGGTGTTAAATTGCTCTGGAGGTATACGGACGGATGAAGAGCGGAGATGGCGCTCTCTATGACAGTTACGAGGAAACCGAAACAGTGAAAAGGGGTTGGAAAAATGCGGGGGCAGATATTCCGGCGTCCGTTTCCGTCGCGAAAAAAAGGGGTCGTTTCGGTCCTGCGGAGGTGGACCCTCGCGCCCTGAGCAGAGATAGTATACCCTCATAGCAGAGATGGCACCCCCGTAGCAGAGATAGTAGCTTTTCGCGTATCAACCACCAAAAACTCACGGTTTTCGCTTCCTTCGAACCTCTGACCATTTCGCACCCCGCTTATGATTTACACCCTAAAACACTGGGAGAAAATGGAAGCCCTCGGAACCGTACCCTGTTTACCAGTAAATATTCGTTTGTCACGGTTGTTTTCACAGGAGCATTTTCCGTGATCTACAGCTCCGATTTTCGCTACAATCGGCTTTTTAGCCGGGAAAAACGCCGAAAAGAGGGGAAAAATCGCCCGTATCGCGTTTCGGGAGATGAAAGCGGAAGCGATAATGCTTCGCCCTCCCGAAGACAGCGGGCGGTCCGGTGAGTTACAATATAAAAACTCTGGAATTCGAATCCAGTCAATACGGGGATTTGTTTTACTTTAAATTGAGCGAATCCTTCGAAACATTCGGATGAAATCTGGAAAAGCGTTCAGAACCAAGAATCAGACGTCCACGTTTCTTTCCTCCTGCGAAAAATCCGAAATTTTAAAAACTCAGAATTGAGGTATTTTTCTTTAAATGTTTGATTACTGCGCTTTAATGTTGCATGCTCTGAGTGATCCTGAGTAGAAGTGAATCGGACAAATTGTTGCCTTTTTTCAACGACCACCTTGCTTTTATTAATTTCGGAAAATGTGGAAGTCAAGAAGCCATCCTCGCTGCAGGACTTGATATGGCTTCCACACAAAAGTGATACCCGGGCGGTATACCTCTAAAGAGATCCCTTATGGAAAGAAGAACCTTGTTCGAATCCGGCAAAGAATCCATGCAATTGGCGTTTTCATCTTTCTAATGAGATCAAAGAGGTGGACAATTGTGGATAAAGGTCTCAAAGCTGTAGCAATTGTTGCCTTTTGAGAAGATAGTGCCCTATTGGCCCGGAGCTGGGGGAGAACGCGTAAGGATAAACAGGCACGGGGGTTGAAGGGTCTGGGTTTCAAGGGTGCCAGTCTCAGAGCAACAGGTAGACGGGAAAAAGTCGGTGGAAAATCCTTTTAAGAGCTCAGACCCTGTGAAAGGGAGTGAATGGGAAAGAAGACAAGAACACCCCTTCCAAGGTCGAAGTGCTGCGGGTGGCTCCGGCATTTTATCGCTTCTCGGTTTATTTCTCACCCGGGAGTGCCGTTTTCTTTTTACGCCGAGGGTACGACCCTTCGATGTTGGCTTCATTCAGGAATCCCTCTATTTACGCTGGAAGGATCCTCCTTCAGAGGTGAAAAATGAATAAGGGAGACCACTGCGGTTTTCTCGGTGGTTTTTGAAAGCACGAGCAAACAATGCTAAACGAGCGTGATATCGAGTGCTTGTCTTTTTGGAATATTGCCGTTATTGTACACATGTGGACGAAAATAAAATTAAAATATAATTTTATATTCTGCAAACTGCCTGCTTCTCTATGTTCTTGATGACAACACGAAGAGTTTGAGGCTTCTTTTTGCATCCCTACCGATTTCATGAATAGCAATGATCAGACGATGGTCGTCTAAAAAATGTTGATCGGATAACCAATCATTGCCTTGAGTCCCGATTCGTTAAATCTTTGGCGAGTAATCCCAAAGTTCGTTGTACAAGCCATCGGACCAAATTGCCATGGAATGGATTCGGAGTATGATTCTAATGATTCTAGCAGAGACCAACAAAATTCATTGATACGAGATAAATTCGATTTTTTATCAGGGACGTTAGTTTCTACATTTAACAACACTGGAGGAGAAGCCGCTATCGTCGAGTGATTCATCGATGTCGAGGGACGTCGTTGACACTGGAACTGAATGAGAAAGAGCTGAGGGCCTTGTAGCGGCTAAACCTAAGGGACATTTAGATAGGGGAGGGTAGAATTTCGGAATCTGTTCCCTGACCAGTCGCCCATTGTTTCGACATTGCCTATTATACTCCTCTATATTAATTACCAATTAATCTTAACAGGAACAACTAGTCTATATCTGGCCACCGAGTTCTTGGTCGTTTGCAAGACTTGGAGACACATTTTGTGAGTTAGTGCTTCGCAAGATTTGTGAGCAGATTCTCGTCCCAGGTGAAATGACAAATCCTTATGGCCGTAATCACTATCAGAGATGCCCCAGTTGATAAAAAAAAGTTCGTGATGCATTTATAAAAAACTTTCTTTGGTTATAAAGTTCCGGCTTCTTGAGCTTAATAAGCTAACGATAAGACACGAGAATAATTTTAGTGGCTCATACAGGGTGTATATTTAGTATTGCAAACAGCCATTTTCAAATCACAAGCTTGTCTTTTCAGCTCAAGACGTCGAATGGCTATCTTGGGGCGAAAAGATATTATTTTATTTATTTTATTTTTTAGTTAATACCTATTTACTTCAAACTTCAACACAACATCATCATTGTTTGAATGATGAATTGAATCTTAAAATCAAACTCGAAGTCAAACTCACAATAAAACAGAAACTGAAACTCATAGTCGAATTCGGAGTCAAATTCAAAATAAAACAGAAACTGAAACTCATAGTTGAATTCGGAGTCAAACTCAAAATAAAACCGAAACTCGAACTTATAATCGAACTCGAAGTCAAACTCACAATGAAACAGAAACTCAAACTCATAATCGAAATCGAAGTCAAACCCACAATAAAACAGAAACTTACACTCATAATCGAAATCGAAGTCAAACTCACAATGAAACAGAAACTTACACTCATAATCGAAATCGAAGTCAAACTCACAATGAAACAGAAACTCAAACTCATAATCGAAATCGAAGTCAAACTCACAATGAAACAGAAACTTACACTCATAATTGAAATCGAAGTCAAACTCACAATGAAACAGAAACACAAACTCAAAATCGAAATCGAAGTCAAACTCACAATGAAACAGAAACTTACACTCATAATCGAAATCGAAGTCAAACTCACAATGAAACAGAAACACTAACTCATGATCGAAATCGAAGTCAAACTCACAATGAAACAGAAACTTACACTCATAATCGAAATCGAAGTCAAACTCACAATGAAACAGAAACTTACACTCATAATTGAAATCGAAGTCAAACTCACAATGAAACAGAAACACAAACTCAAAATCGAAATCGAAGTCAAACTCACAATGAAACAGAAACTTACACTCATAATCGAAATCGAAGTCAAACTCACAATGAAACAGAAACTTACACTCATAATCGAAATCGAAGTCAAACTCACAATGAAACAGAAACTTATCATAATCGAAATCGAAGTCAAACTCACAATGAAACAGAAACTTACACTCATAATCGAAATCGAAGTCAAACTCACAATGAAACAGAAACACTAACTCATAATCGAAATCGAAGTCAAACTCACAATGAAACAGAAACTTACACTCATAATCGAAATCGAAGTCAAACTCACAATGAAACAGAAACTTACACTCATAATCGAAATCGAAGTCAAACTCACAATGAAACAGAAACTTACACTCATAATCGAAATCGAAGTCAAACTCACAATGAAACAGAAACTTACACTCATAATCGAAATCGAAGTCAAACTCACAATGAAACAGAAACACTAACTCATAATCGAAATCGAAGTCAAACTCACAATGAAACAGAAACTTACACTCAAACTCACAATGAAACAGAAACACTAACTCATAATCGAAATCGAAGTCAAACTCACAATGAAACAGAAACTTACACTCATAATCGAAATCGAAGTCAAACTCACAATGAAACAGAAACACTAACTCATGATCGAACGCGAAGTCAAACTCATCATGAAACAGGAACTCTAACTCGAAGTCAAACTCAGAATGAAACGGAAACTTAAACTCATAATCAAACTCCAAGTCAAATTGACAATGAAACAGAAACTCAAACTTGAAGTCAAACTGACAATGGAACAGAAACTCAACATACTCCGAGTTCTTCAACATACTCCGAGTTGAGTTTCTGTTTCGCTGTGAGTTTGACATCGAGTTCGAGTATGAGTTTGAGTTTCTGTTGTAGTGTGAGTTTGACCATGAGTATAATTTTCTGTTTCGTCGAGAGTTTGGCTATGAGTTTGAGCTTCCGTTTCATTGTTTGACTTCATGAGTTTGACTTCGAGTTTGATTATGAGTTCGTCTTACGGTTTCATTGTGATATCGAGTTTCTGTTTCATTGTGAGTTTGACTTCGATTTCGATTTTGAGTTTGTGTTTCTGTTTCATTGTGAGTTTGACTTCGATTTCGATTATGAGTGTAAGTTTCTGTTTCATTGTGAGTTTGACTTCGATTTCGATTATGAGTGTAAGTTTCTGTTTCATTGTGAGTTTGACTTCGATTTCGATTATGAGTGTAAGTTTCTGTTTCATTGTGAGTTTGACTTCGATTTCGATTATGAGTGTAAGTTTCTGTTTCATTGTGAGTTTGACTTCGATTTCGATTATGAGTGTAAGTTTCTGTTTCATTGTGAGTTTGACTTCGATTTCGATTATGAGTGTAAGTTTCTGTTTCATTGTGAGTTTGACTTCGATTTCGATTATGAGTGTAAGTTTCTGTTTCATTGTGAGTTTGACTTCGATTTCGATTATGAGTGTAAGTTTCTGTTTCATTGTGAGTTTGACTTCGATTTCGATTTTGAGTGTAAGTTTCTGTTTCATTGTGAGTTTGACTTCGATTTCGATTATGAGTGTAAGTTTCTGTTTCATTGTGAGTTTGACTTCGATTTCGATTATGAGTGTAAGTTTCTGTTTTATTGTGGGTTTGACTTCGATTTCGATTATGAGTGTAAGTTTCTGTTTCATTGTGAGTTTGACTTCGATTTCGATTATGAGTGTAAGTTTCTGTTTCATTGTGAGTTTGACTTCGATTTCGATTATGAGTGTAAGTTTCTGTTTTATTGTGGGTTTGACTTCGATTTCGATTATGAGTGTAAGTTTCTGTTTCATTGTGATTTTGACTTCAATTTCGATTATGAGTGTAAGTTTCTGTTTCATTGTGAGTTTGGCTTCGATTTCGATTATGAGTGTAAGTTTCTATTTTATTGTGGGGTTGACTTCGATTTCGATTATGCGTGTAAGTTTCTGTTTCATTGTGATTTTGACTTCGATTTCGATTATGAGTGTAAGTTTCTGTTTTATTGTGGGTTTGACTTCGGTTTCGATTATGAGTGTAAGTTTCTGTTTTATTGTGGGTTTGACTTCGATTTCGATTATGAGTGTGAGTTTCAGTTTCATTGTGAGTTTGACTTCGAGTTTGATTATGAGTTCGTGTTACGGTTTCATTGTGAGTTTGACTAGGTATGAGTTTGAGTTTCGATTCCACTGTGAACTCACAGTCTGATCGAGATCACTTCGAGTCTGATTATGAGTTTGAGTTTCTATTTCATTTTTAGTTGGACTTTGTTTTCGATTATGAGTTTGAGTTTCAGTTTCATTGTGAGTTTGACTTCGAGTTTGATTATGATCTCGTGTTACGGTTTCATTGTGATAGTTTGACAATGAGTTTGGCGGGCCTGGGTGGATACAACTTTTCAAAAGGTTGACGTGAGTCTTTGAAAAATAGTGACGAGAGCGTAGCTGTAAACATCCAGAGGCTAAAATAATTTGAAACACTCGCTAATATACATGATATGCCGACTGGCTTCGTTATACCGCATCTGACCTCAACTTTAACATTATATTTCCATTCTGCGCCTTCAAATAATTAACTTTTTCCTCGAAAACATTTTCATCAGCCAAGAGACACCTATCGTTTGTTAGCCCCACCACGACTCTGACGTTTCTTCTAATTTAATTAATTTGGCTAAGAGTGGCAACTGGAAATGAGAAAATTAGGGGTGGAGCAAAATGAGAAAATGAGGGGCGGGGACGAACGGGAAAAAGAAGAGAAAAAGGAAAAATGAAAATTATATTAATTCAAATGAAGCAAACTCAGCAAAAACCTCTCCAGTTTAAAAGTGAATGAGGCAGGAAAGGATCTCCCAATTCAGATTCCGACCGCAAGATAATTCTGTAATTATAATTACTTCCAGCGCGTGGGCGAGAAGGGGATAACTTATTAAAAAGAATAGTAAGTATTTTTAATTTCCAACGAGCCTTCAAAATTGGTTGTAAGCAAAAACTGGAAGATGAAGATTGTGGTTTTGGGAATTGCAAAACCCATCCATGATTCCAGCCCATGTACGGTTTTGTGCAACATATCATCAGAATTAAACTCTCAAATTCGTCACCATTCTCTCAATCTCGTAGACAGTAAAAAAATTAAATTAAAAAAGTACCCAGTACTTTGCTCTCATGTGCTCCGCGCAATCGAAATTTCGTAGCAGATTCGAAAATGTTCTAAATTCATATCTAATAATCGTCAAATAACACGATCACAAACGTAGTGACGAGTCCGTGGCAACCGCTATCGAATATGCGATCACAAATTCGTGGACGTTGTCCTTCGGCATGCTCTCCGGGTGTTATGACTGATAATGATTGATCAACGGTAATGGCAGATTGTAGGACAATAATTGAAATTAGCTGAGGTTAATAATGATTGATTACAAGGCCATTTGGCCGTTAATAGCGTCGATCTGTTTAGGATTGGAAGCGTTGATGCATTGATTTGATATCAACAGGATGACCTGTAATTTTTGGAATTACGAAGGGCATTAGGCAGAGCTGATCAAGGCAATGAGACGAGAGAATATAATTATATGATATAGCATTGTAACAATTATATGATGTACCTATCATGTCAATGCTCGTGGATTCAGGGGCTCTAGGATTTTTATCAAAAATTATATCCGATGAGTTATGACAGACGTAAAAATCATGATTTCGAAATTTTGGAGTCAACTGAAGCAACACTTCATTTACTAGAGACATCTCTCATTTTCGAGGGGGAGGCCAACGTGGCCTGGAGTTGCGGTGGGACCCGGAGGCTGGAGCTCTACCATACTGACTTTTCGGACTATGGACCAGTTCCTTGGTCCTAAATTCAGCTTCCTGGTGCCACCCCGGACCCCGCCGGCCTAGCTCCTCAAAATGCGAAACCATCCTGCTTTTGAATCGTAGATGATTGGGTCGATTGAGATGAATAATTTTGTTTTATAAGGAATGGCTGATAAGTGAACTCGTGCTTTTTTATTTGACAAATGAAATTCGCAATTAAAATACTATGGGACAAACAAAATATGGATGGTGCAACATATTGTTGACCTAGAATAAAATAGTATGGGGTTTCGATTTGGAGTGAAGTTGATTTCCAAAAAATAACCCTCCGGGTACCGGGAGGAAAATTTTCTTTGACCCTATTTTTTTCGAAAACAAAATATTCCACTCAATAAGAATGTATGGAAGATCCAGGAAACGCGGAGATAGTTGTAGGGGGCTGAGGTATCCGGCACCCCTTACTTGGGGTGTGTAAGCCACGATGTCGGAGCATTTTCGAGAAGGCGAATTAAAGTTGAACCGCAAGATTGTTCACAACTCCTTCGCAACGCTACGTTCAACGGAGGGAAACTTTACCAAATCATCTAGAGCTAATCAGGTTTTTAGCCGGGAATAGGAGACGAGTGGGGGTGAGTTGCTTGGAACTGAGCAAAACCACTTTAGGGCTCTCCAGGTCTTGACGTGGTGGGGTGGGAAAGCGTATTTAATCTGTTTGCTTCTATAAGAGCACTAAAGTGAACTCCTACCCTCGCTTTTCCAAGCCTACCCCTGATTTCTGCTAAGCATATAGGCTTCAGTCGACGACATCATGAAACCCGAAGCTCTCGTTGTGCCTGCGTTCACTTTCTACTTTATTAATAAACTTCATCATACACCAACACTCGACAATGACGTACCGCAATAACGCCCTCGCTCCATGGCATCAAACTTTTCACACAGATCCCTCCTCAAGCGTTCGGGCGAGGAAGTGGAGCTGCTTAGCCTCAATACCATCTCAACCTCGGATTACTAACGAGAATTTTTGAGGTCAATTATCCTAAATAAATAGAGGTGAATGTTGCTAAGTGGTCCATTTCTTTAAAACAAAATATTGAAAGAGTGACAGAAGGGTATATGACAGGTTTTGTCTGCCAAATAGAAAAATTTCAAGAACTAACATAAATAAAGACCAACTTACAAGTCAACTTAAGCTTTTGAAGTCGGTTGATAAGTACATAGACTGCATTCAATTAACGGAAGTAAACATCAGATAGTAAACATTAGTATTATTTAAAATTTTATTTTGCTTGTGGTCAAATCCTGAACTAATAACTTAGTGAGAATCCTTGTAAGGACAAAAACCTTTATGAACCTTCCTCTGTATTCATAATTTCTAAATTTCTTTGCCTGAGACGATTTTTCTGAATACGGCATCCAGTTTTCATTAAGCAGAGTATAGATAACACTCGATAATTGCAAGATAAGAGCGCTTTGATTTTTCGCACGACAAAAATCAACCTTAAAAGGGTTGCCAATGCTTTGCAGGGCTTGGAACATTCCAGACCGTACACCTCCCTGAGGACGAACGATTTTATTCGGATTTTTCAATCAAATTTTTACTGAGAGAGCAATCGGGCGCTTTATCATCTGCCGTTATTACATTCGATATTACCTATCTGGGTGATGGTATCGATGGCGTTTTTATGGAATGAGATTCACGTCCTTTGGTGATTAATAAATCTGTATTTTCTCGTATCGACGTTAACTGCTAAATGATATTCGAATTTAACGACCGCGAGTCGCGTTTCAACAATGGGACATTTGATATAATACCTCTCACTATCAATCTAACAAAGGAATAGATTCTTTCAATTATTCAATATTCACGCTTCGTTTGAGATATTAGTATTTATGGAATAGACTTATACGCCTGCATCTACTGTTCACTCGTTTTTCACAATCGCTAGGTACTAGTTCAGAGCTGTTTTACTTGTCTCGAATATGGTAAGTAGCTAATCTGATCCAATTTAGCCCGGTTGATACAAAATAAATTTCTCAATTCGATATGGAAAATTTCAATTGGTTTCGGATAGTTCTCAATTTGTTTTGGATAGTTCTCAGTTTGTTTTGGATAATTCTCGATTTGTTTTAGATAATTCTCAATTTGTTTTGGAAAATTTTCGATTCTACTTGGAAAATAATTCCATATTATTAGAAGTTGGTATTTTATCGGCGAAATGCTGATAAGACAGGTAATTTTTTTTATAGTGTCAGACATTTTCGTACTCGAACTGGCAATTTCCGTTAAATTAGATTTAATTTTTGATTCATTTTATTAGCTAGTGGAAAATAAAATGAAAGAGCGGACATTCTAGTATGGCTGTGATCGAATTCTCCGCCGACTTTCTACTTCGCCCAAGATCTACCTATATTATGGAAATCAGTTTTGATTTCTGTATATTAACGGTTTTCCACGGCCGTATCTCTTCCCCGTCGAGTTTCATCAACCCGTTGGTCGGTCCTCTTTGGAAATAGAGAGAAACCTTCTGAACCGAGCCGCCCCTAATACGTAATTACCTCGGAACGTTCCCTCTCGCTCGGCCTCGGTCGGTTTCTGCATTCGTTTCATCTCTCTTCCTCCCGGTAACTGGGTTAGCTATGCTAAAACGCCCTCTGCTTCCACCCTTACGACCAACCCCCTACAAGTGACGCCTAAGTAGATTTCAACCCGATTGCCTCAGCTTGTATAAGAGAACTCCCGGGGTGAAGTCGAAGGGACGTATAAGGTTTTGAGGAAGGCCTGATGGGCGATGGTGGAGTCCCCGATCAAGATTACATATACAAGTAATTAAGGGGTTTTCCTCTTGGTCCTGATTACTAATTAGATAGTTATTAATGGCGGCGCGGGGTAGGATAGGAAAAGTGAACGAGTCGGAAAGAGAGGGGACCTCCACCTCGACCGATGTTATTAACTTCCAATCTCCAGTTCTTATGACGTCACTACCGACCGAATGAACATCCCTATTTCCCCCTACCACATCCCTGTAACAAACCTCTTAGTATCTTCGATCTTTCCTTGCGCCATCCCCCTCGATCACTTAGATTCTCCTTAGCTGAGCAGCCGCTACTTACTCCATTTTTTATCGCAAGGATATAGATTGCTCCCTCACTCCTATATTGAAGCGTTTATCAATCTACCTAATCAAATTTGATGAATTTGAACTAACTAATTCTCTCGCATAGCTGAGTGACTACCCAAAAACTTGTAGGTATGATTAAAAAAGAAAAGTAATTTCCGAAATAAGAAGGTAAATATTTACTATTCAATCAATATTTGACAATAAAGTATACTAACCTTCAGAAACCGAAACATCATGGTGGAAAAGGTTGAAACCGAAATGTACATAATTGGTATGGGTAACTCCAACTATTGATCGATTGAATTTCCTTAGTCAAACAAAGAAGATTTTCTATTTTAGGTACATCTGAAGATTTTCTCCTTGACCAACTGAACCAATGGTAGATATTGAATTTCAAACAAAATAATGCCAATTTTTCAAAGGAATTTACATTTAGTTTTTTATCTAGGATTTTATTTAGGAAAACCTCGAGCAGAGGATCGTAGAAGAGCAAAGGGTTGCCACCCAGGGGTACAAGTCCGGGAGTCGTATCCCTCGGGAGAGCCGTATTCCTTCACTCCACTTGCTCAACTTTCATCCCCAATCGTTCCACCCTCGATTTTTTTTTTGCAAGCTTCTCCGACTCTTTTGAGCTTTTCCTCTTTCCTCGCTAAACAGTCGTTCATCTTTTCGTCTGAGAACGACCACCTGTTGGTCTTCTTCGAGTGTTTGTATTCACGGCAATGAAAGAGTTGTTTTCGAGCCAAACATAATTTACACGCTTTTTAGATTGAAGATGACCTTATACAGAGTATTTCACAAGAATTATAAATCGACTGCACTAATAAGCAAAAGGTACTGTATCTAACTAAATCGTTTTTATTTATCTAATACATTATTGGTTCCCTGAAATCCGATTACTGTGATAATATCTGATGAAGATGGAAGAGAATGTACGATACGAGAATTTAAAATCCTGATTGGAAGAAATTTAGCCATACTTAACATCTGAAACGAAAAGATAGGGTCCTGACGAACTTACTGTTGGACAGAAGGCTGCAAAATGGACTCATTTTTCATTTCTACAAGCATTAGGCAAAATTAACGCCCATTTTTCGAGCACCGAGGCCAAAAGATTGACTCTTGACATAATTTACTGAAGCTCGAGCGCTTTCGGCCTCATGGCCCTCTTCAGGAGCTTTTTCTGGCGGCTGTCGCCCCGGCACGTGGAATCTGTCTTTTCGCGCTGAGGAGGGACTTTCCTGGCAATTCGACCTCGTTTGAAGGCGAAGAGAAAATTAAATTTAAAAATATTCGAAATATGTTGGTAGGATTCACCATTTTCTTGCTCTCAAACCGCACGAAGTTGATTGTATACAAATAACCATAACTCGTGAAACAGATCAAAACAGGAATAGTCACGATTTAAATCGTAAATATAAAAGACTCTCAGGTTGAACCAGGCCACTGATATTTTCAAAATTCTTGAAAAAGGGTTAAAATTAGTTTCCGCAGGTTGGATCATTTTAATCAGGAATTCTTATCATTTTGACAGCTACCTATTTGAGAATTATTATAAACGCCATTTTAACAACAACAAAAATCTCTGTTGCAGGAAAGTGACGACGAGTGCAGCAGTTTAGACTCCTGCCAGGACGGTATGGGTGTGCCCGGGAGCCGGGGTCACAGCCCCCCTTCAATACACGACTCAAAACACCATCTGAACGGTAAGCTGGAGTTCAAATTTGGAACTTTATTGTTAGGTACTTCTATACTAAATACTTCTATACTAAATTGAGGTAAGTATCGGCTTGAAATCGGATATATTTTAATCATCCTTAGTACGCCTAATAAGCCCATATCGAGTTCTTAGCCGAAATCTGGTTCATCATGGAACAAGTTGAACTGTTCTGAGGATTTCAAATTTTTTTACCGACTTCGTTCTGTTTGAAGTCTTCAACCCCGTGTGGCTCTTCGAAATATTCATTCGTCATTTTAGAAAAACAGAAAAAATCATTTGCCATCTGTAGAAACTAGGTAGGCTATTAGTGCCACCTGACACCCTTGAACCGCACTAAGTAGTTTTTGGCTCAAGATGGGGGTTTCGTTAGTGGGACAATAACAAAGCGCAATCCGTTGCAGGAACCGTCACTTTGGGAGGTGATGACTATTCCTAATTGAGTGATACTTGGCTGTTAGTTATTCTCAACATCCCCCCCCCCTTCCCCTAATCATTATCCGTCAAGGTGAATTCCCATTGTTAATCCCTAATTGTCTAATTTTCTAGTTAATTTCGATTTTCTACCCGGCCAGTTTTGTTGTTTCATTATCGTTGGAAAACATTAATTACAATCATTACCATTAGAGTTTCGTCTTAACTAATTGACTCTGCTCTAAGGAAGGAAATTAAGAATGCCGTAATGTTGTGTTCGTGATGAGTTTTTAGATAGTGCAAGGAAGGGATGAAGAGCTATTAGGATGTGAAATCGTCCATGCAATGGAAGGCGTTCTCTCACTTCTATTAACTATTTTTTATCGGTTCAATTATTTCATATAATTATCGGCAGATAGATTGGTAGACCTATTAGCGCCTTGGGGGGAATAAGGTCTCGATTGGCGATTCACCTGATGGATTCTCCCTTCCTTGCAATTTACGCCAATATTGCACTCTTGTCCTTCTGATGCAACTGACTCCTTCGTTCTTGGGGCTCAAGCTTGACTTGCGCATCATCCCCTCGTTTAAGGCTCAAGCATGACTTGCAGGAAGTCATGACTGAATGTTCTTCGGAGGATTAGTTTCCAATTTTCATTCCGATAGTTTAAACTTTTTAAATTAGTACATTCTTCCCGGGAAGAAAAAAAATCGGCTAAACAACTTTTCGTTTCTACACCCCGAAAATGTTCAAATTTGAAGGTACACGTACCATTAGAATTTGTTCAGAAAAAGAGGCTAGCACTGAAATAAGTTTTTCAGTAATTCCAACCCAGTTTTCGCTGCCTTAAGGCGATTGGTACTGAAAATAGTATTTTATTTTATTTTTCCTCAATCTTCTTAGGTACTATTTTCTCATATTTTTCATCCAAAAAAATCATAAATTCACCAGAAATGTTTCCACAAGCAACTTCTGCGACTGTAGGTATGGAATTTCAGCGAAAATGTAACACTCTCACCAAAGTCGATATAACTTTGATTCTGCTCATCCAATTGGCCTATTGATCCTACCCTCTAAAAATGTTGGCAGCAGGATCCCCCAGGAATAAAGTTTGAAATTCGGAGATGATTTTCGGGTTCACCTGGCATGTAGAGAACAAAAACCCAGCAAAAAACTTTTCAAATCCCAATATTTTGGGTCGTTTTTAGTAGGTAAACGGTAAGTACTAGGTGTATTTAACGAACTTCGATAGAAAAAATTGCATTATTATTATTAAATAATTCATTTATTTCGAAGAAATTCAAAAGAAAATAATTCATCAAATTAAATAATTCATTTATTTCGAAGAAATTCAAAAGAAAATAATTCATCAATTTAAATAATTCATTTATTTCGAAGAAATTCAAAAGAAAATAATTCATCAAATTAAATAGTACATTTATTTCGAAGAGAAGGTGGTAGAACATCAAAACTTGCTACATCAACTGCTCAGACGAGTATTTCCAAACAAAGCTCTTCGCCAAACCCTTTCGCTTCGTTCGGTAACAAAAATCCCGAGCTAAGGGAACACCTTTGAGAACTCAAGTCTCGTATTTTGCCAGTTTCAACTAATTACGACTGAGGGAGGAGAACAGTTGGAGAAAACATGCAAATGAAATGCAACACAGAATTACACTAATGAATTATGCCTTCATTAGGATGCAGTCGGGTATTAGTTAATGTATTCAGGGGTATCTTAAGAAGGAGCTTCTAGCGTTGATTAAACTGTGGTGGCAGGCCTCGAGTTCTATAAGGGCAACGTGCGGGGTTGAAAGGAGCCCATGATCGGGGCGAGGGATGAAGCGAGACAGAACAACCGTAGAGGGTGGAACAATAATTTAAAACAATCGCCTATTGAATAAATAGCAACATTATCAAACCTAATTTGCAAATCCCACTTTGGCGCAATTCGAACGCTTGGAATACAAAGGGAAAGGGGGGGTGACGATCAATATTTCCGTTATCTACATTGTAAATGAAGCGGGAGCTATGTTTTGCGTTTTGCAGCCCCCCCCCCTTCCACATCTACCTCACGACCTCTAAAGGCTTTGGAAGTTTTGATTTGACTTTGGATTAGGTTTTGACACAGGTTTCTCGTTACACGGATTTCGACGGCGGAGCTGATTTGAATTTTCATTTGGCTCAACCGAAGGAGTGACTCAGTGGGGAGCGCTGCTTTTATAGCGTTTTCCTTCGGAAACGAATCGATTTATCTCGCGGTTTGCCGCAGCGATCGCGACGCTTCGATTATTGCCGCTAACGAGGCCTGATTGAAAGTATCAACATAACTGCTGATGTGTCACGGGGAGGTGAAGCTCAGGCGAGATGGCTGGAAATTGAGGAGCTCGCTGCGTCGAGATGGAGCGAACAATCCGCTTTCTTCTCCAAACGTTATTTGAGAATATGGTTTCGATAATCAACCGTTCTCCTGCGCTTCAATTACCTATCATGTCCAATTTCCTTGTGATTCGACATGATCGCCAGATTTTCACTTCCCTTCTCCAATGAGAGCTAAGCGGACCGAAAATCGAATGAAGCAGTTTTATATCACGATAACTTGACGTATTTTGATTTTAGTCGAGTTTTAAAATTGGCATAGTGAGTTTCTTGACACTTTTTATCCGAACACCCTCGAGATTAGTCAAAAAATCATCAAATTGTGTCAAAAATGTACGAGGATTTGAGTTGGAGGCGCAGGGTTTTCTGCCAACCTAACTTTCCATGTTGTCACATAGATATCGATAAAAAGGAGGAGGCATCTACGTGTTTTCTGTAGAGCAGTTTGAATTGATCTTCAATTGGAAAACGGGCGACGTATCTAAATATTTGTGTCGTGTAGTTGCAAAACCGGCCAACTCCTTAATTTTCGGAAATGCGTTTTTTCTGCTTCCTGAGTCCTAATACACATGATCCATGGATCGGAACTAAGAAACCATGTTAAAATTGGTATGTTTCCCTGTTGGACAAGCGTTTGAAAATCATGATGTAACGCAGAAACGGCCAATATCCTCTTTTTCATGAGTTTCAATAGCCGGCCATCTCCAGCTGAACCCGCGGAGTTGCAGAAGTTTGCAAACCCGGCCATCTCCAAAATGTCAAATTTTTCAAAAAAGGTGATTTTTTGCCACGCTGAACTAGATAGAATGTAAAACATTATTTTTGCCACATTAGGTCACATTAGGGCTGAGTGTTTGAAAACATATTCTTGAATTATCTTGGATTTGGCCGTTTTCGAAACATCCAATTCAGCAAACCTCAGTTTGATTTTCCTGCAAAAACGGCCAACTCCAGAATGAGTTTCAAAAACGGCCAAATCCAAGATAAGATTGTGAATAACTCCCCCTCTCCACATGCCCATGATGTGACCTTGAAGGGTAAAAGAATGGTTTTAGAGTCTATCTAGTTCAGCGTGACAGAAAATCCTGTTTTTTTGAAAAATTTTGCATTTTGGAGATGGCCGGGTTTGCAACTACAGGCGACATACCTAAATATTTGATACGTTCAGTTTTAATATCGTGAGCACTACGTTTTTTTGTTTTGTTCCTGACGTTTAACACCACTGAAACCTCAAGAGCCGATTTTTGAAGGAAGATTTGGCACATTGAACAGTAAAATAATTCTGTTGGCAATATTAACCATTTCCACTGCTATATGGACCGAGGGTTGGGTTTTTCGACGCCAAAGCGCGTTCAAGTCTCTCGGCCTCATTAGCGGGTTATTTTTCCTCATTTCCCCTCTCGTGGACGGGATGCCGCTTTGCCGTTTATCTCCGAGTTGATGTCCCTTTCCGATCGACTCCCGTTCTGTATTCAACGCTTCTACCGCCAATCGGGTTCAACAATGTCCGACACTAAAATAGAGTCAAGTACAGTATGGGTTAAGCGAATTGCAGATAAATATGTTAGATACAATTGGGCTCAATAATTTCCGACACTAAAATAGACTTCGAACAATAATTGTTCACCAAAATCTACTTTTCCTGATTTTATAA
Organism: Nesidiocoris tenuis; assembly: GCA_036186465.1. Lineage (NCBI taxonomy): Eukaryota > Metazoa > Arthropoda > Insecta > Hemiptera > Miridae > Nesidiocoris > Nesidiocoris tenuis. Next base: position 4,636,579 of record AP028915.1, on the reverse strand, counting down.
GAAGATTAAGAGGATTGAAATGCTCACAATCGTGGTATTACGCGTCTTCTAGTGATTCCTTGCTACAAAGAAAGAAGTTTCTAGACACACAGGTTACTAGATGGTCACTCCTATTTTAGGCGAGGAAAAATATGAAATTAGATTGAAAAAATATAAAATTTGCATGGTTGGTTTTGTATTTTTGATTTCTAGAAGCCTCCAAATTAGTAGAAATAACATGAATTCAAAATTGAACGCATCATGACGCTTCATGGCTTGCCATCTTCCGCTGGTTACCAGTCTTAACCCTATTTTTGACCAAGCACGTGAAAATTCCGATCTTACGTCGAAAATTACCTGGGTATTTCCGAGACATCTTCAAGGTGGAAATTCATGGGTACCTACGTATGTTCTTTCTTACTCCTAATTCTTTTTACTCCTTACTTGAGCTGATGGAAATATCAAGAGCACTTCGCAAGTTTTCTCTTGCCCTCGCCAAAACGAACAACGTTTAGAAAAGACCACAAATTCTTTTTAGAACAACTTGTCTCCATGTTAGGTAAGAGAATCGAATTTTGTGAAATAGGGACTGATACTTTTTGGTCGAGATTTGCCTCCTAAAATGGACAGTGCGCGATTCATATCCGCACTAGATTATAAACAATTCAAGAAAAGAGGTTTACGGCGCATTCCCCTAATGGCAGATGAGCAGCTTGATGAATGAACGGCCAGGAGTCGCAGTATTAATTCAACGTGCGCGAAAAGGGTTGTCATGCTAAAACGTTGTTTCCATTCCAGTTTTGCGGACCAACCTACCTGAATCCCACCCCATTGGATCTCCAGAAAATTAATTTTCCAGGTCCATGTCCCCAGCATCCACCGAGCGCCATTTTCTGCACTCCGCAACCTGACATCGGTGAATTACTCAGATTGCCCTGGCCACTTAATGAGAAGTGTTTTTACCGACGTTGTTTTTATTCGATAAATCCCCGCTAGAACGGGGGCCAGTCTGACTAGGTTACGCTAACCGTGAAAATGAGATTTTTTCGAATAACTGTTTCAACCGATTCAATTCATCGAAGTTGGCTTCAGAGACCTTAGCTCTAGCCTAATGAAAAACCTTAAGCAAAATTTGTTTATAACTATGACCTGCGCGCGAAAACGAAATTGCGGTGAACAATTTTGTTTTTCTCCCCCATACCTACCTGGATACGTGACTTTTGCTAAATTTTAATGCATTCAGCAGCCGAATTTCAGCCCGAATTTTTATCTTACTGCAATTGTGATTTGTTCAATTGTTCTTGAGACGCCTAGTTACCACAAAGTCGAAAACTATAGACAATTTTTGAAAATATTGTGTTCTGGTTCATTTGATTTTTAAAATAATAGCCACGCCCACTTACTTCTCAACATTCTGGAGGGACATCCTCATGATGATGATCATCATCATAAGAATGGTGCTCGTGTAGGAATGATTTCAACATGACTTTACATGAGACTTGATTTCTACCGCGACTTGAAAAAATAACAACTTCGCGAGTTGTAGCGCTCACAAAATATTCTACCTACTGTGTATGATCGTTTCTCGTTTTTACTCTCCCGCACGGGACTGCCGACTTCTAATTGCGAATCGTCGAAAAAAGGGAAAAATGCATTTTCAGGTCCCACACACGTCATTTGTGAGGTGGGGGTACCCCGTATGAGGGGACTGGAGTTTTTAATTACGGCCATTATTACGGACGGTTGATGAAACTGTGATTTACATCTGGGACCCCCAATGTGGCGCGGGGCACCGGTCCATTTACAGGTCCTTTACCGTGCTTTCATTTGCAAAAATCATCTTTTTGTCTGCGTTTCATTTTTTTAAGAATATAAGAGAGCAATAGCTCATGTAGCTACTTTAAAAATGGTTCATTGCGTTTGTTTGTTTGTTTGTTTGTTGGTTGTCTCCAGCCAAATCTATTGCACGCAGGGACCTGGAATGTTTTACACGGAAGCACAAAGGGGCTGGCAACAAGACCTCAAAGCCCGATTTTCAATTTTTGAAAAAAAAAATTTTTTTTTTTTTAATTTTAAAAAAGTGAAAAAAGTGAATTAAAAAAAAGTGAGTTTTTAAGTTTAAAAAAAGTGAAAAAAGTGAGTTTTAAACGTGAAAAAAAGTGAATTAAGTGAAAAAAGTGACAACACGGGCACACGGGGACACGGGCGGGTACAGCTATCCTATGGGGGAAGCTATAGCTATGGGGGGGGGGGGGGAGAGAGAGATTCCTGCGCTATTCACTTATCTGCATTTTCTAATTTTTTTGCACGGGCAACGCCGGGCGGGTACAGCTAGTTTTATATAAACATTAGGCGTATCTGTTTGCCTAAGATTATACACGATAGTTCTAGTACGTAAAAAAATACAACTTTATTAACATTCCAAGACTATTTTTTCGATAATTGAAAAATTTTCTGATACTCACGTGGGCAAAGTTAATTTGCCAAAACTGACACCCCATGAAAAATCAGAAAAATTCCACATAGAAAAAATGTTATAATCCTTTAATTATTGTAATATTCCTGTGTTTTTGTTCCAGGCTTGCTAAATTTGAGTTCAATCGCGGGTCTGGGCGGGGCGGCGCCCCCCGGGCCCTCAGCAACGCCGAATCTTCTCAATAGTCAACCTCTCCCGACTCCCCTAAACCTCAGCCTCAATGCAGCAAGTGAGTTGAAATTCTTCAATACGATAAGTTTTGCCATTATTTAATTAATCAAGTCAAGTATAAGTCAAGTAACGGAAACCAAACTTTTTACGGTCGGAACGGTGTCTGTACACTCAAAACTAACGAGTGGACCGTTCGGATTTTATTAAAATCTTCCGCGGTCGACAAAGTCGAAAATTTATCGCTTTTCGGGTTTCCGAAATAATCACATGCCCGAGGCCTAATCATAGCTGATCACCTCTCGGCCGTTTAATAAGGCAACTCCACATGATGGGCCAGCAACCCACTCATTATGGCATCACTCCTTAACTTCACATTAAACCCGACTGTGATAAATGACATCAAATTATAACTTGTTCCTATACGGAGGTATGGGCGGGGAAAAAAACTTCAAAGGAAATTGGTTGTCAAACAAGGATGAAAAAATGTTTCCTCCCCGCGCGTTTTCACGATTCAGGATTTTTTCCAGTTAAATTTTTTCCCGAGGTTTTTCGCCGTCAGACGATAATTTAAGTTTGTGACCTTATTGTATAAATACGGGAGAATTCTAATAAAGAGTTCGAAAACAAGGTTGAAAAAAAAAAAACAAAAAAAAAATCCTGCTGCTGCCAGCTTTGCATGCTCATTATATAGTTTGAACCGAAGTTCGTGTCTCGATCTTTTTCTCCGTTTATTAGCAGCACACGGAAAGGCTTTTTATGAGTTTGCTCCACCTTAACTCCGTATTAACTCCGCTGCTACCTCGGCTAACTCAAAACTGGAAGTACTAACCTTCTTGCGCTGTAATTAGACGGCAATTATCGAAATTGCCGGTCTTCCCCTCGAGTTCCGGAAGACTTTGGCTGATTCGTAGAATCGAAACTTGGTCCGACCGTTTCACTTAAAATGTAATTACTTGTACACTTAGCTCGCGTTGAATGGACGTTTGGAAAAAAGTCCGAGTACCATTTTTGATTATTCGTCTGCTAGGGCAATTTTTATCGTTCAGTTTATCTAGGTTTGCTTCTTATCTGAAGACTTTTTTATAGAGGTGTTCGCATGTCTGCTTCCCTCGCCGATTTCATTATTTTCGTTTCTTACTTCGATTTGAAAGGTTAACTACGACTCTTGCAAATGAAACTTTTGTGGCACTTTTGTGATTTCTGAAACGCATCCCTTCTCGTATTTGATTCTCCATCTGGGAATCGGCAGAACCCATGGTGGTATTCGTTGTAAGTGAAATTCAAAAAACCCAGTTTTGGGTCTGACGATGACAATTGTTATTGCTGGAATTCTGGACTGTTCTTTCATGTATGCGTAGCTTGGTGAATGATCAGTGATAATTATAATCAACCAGCATACCACAACTATTGTTAGTAGATGGATGTTTGATCAGCGTTTGCCTGATGGGTATGTCGACCTCCGCGGCGGCGTCGAGTCAACCATCTCCTTCGATGATGCTGACAGGGAGAGTGATGTGGCGTCATTTTTTGTATTGATCACAAACAGTTACGTGCCGGGAAACCTGTCAGTGCAAAATGGTAGCATTTTAAGATAGTTACTCTCGATACACATACTCACATCACGCCACGTAAAACTACCGTATACAAATTCCAAACAAGCCCCATAGAATAATTCGAATTTTAACTTTTTTTCAGACAACCTAAGCACGAACAACCTGATGAATTCACCTCAGCAGGTGGTAAACCCGAATCCTCAAGCTGCCATGCCTCAACTGATCTTGGCATCCGGTCAGATCCTGCAAGGTCTTCAGGGGGCCCAATTGTTTATACCGACATCGCAAGGTGATTAAAAGCGCTTAATATATTCGAATCCCCTCATTTATTTAGACGTTCGAATGGATTGATTATGGATTGATTAAGAAAAATGTTGGACAGCTTCCTATGCATAAATTCGAGCAAATCTGTCAGTTGATGGTGAATCAGAAAATCGCCAGTCTCATCCTGCAAACATATATTCAATAAATCATTCGCTTTGAGGCCTAACAAAATTTGACCAATTTTCCCAATTGAGCAAAAATGTTTTGGTTTTTAGGAATCGCAACTCAAACGATACTCACGATGCCGATCAACGCTGTGTCCAATAATCAGATGGTTAACATTCCAATGGCCAACGGTCAAGTGATGACCACACCTTTGGCCAACCTAGTTCATCAGTATACGAGCGGTAAGATTTACACTTTTGACCCATTTATGACGCCTTTATAGTGCGCACATTTCCCGGCTAATTTTGCTCATCGAGGGTTTGATTAATGGCTACCGAAATTCGGCAGGTGCTAGTCCGACGCCGGGAAATCTTGGGCCGGCCATTCCCTCGACGTTGCCTCACCTGCTGAACGGCCATTCGCAGCATCAGCAACATTTGCTGAACGCCTACCAACAGCAAGCTCAGGCGCAACAAGCAGCTCAGCAGCAGCAAGTTGCGGCTGCGGTACAGCAGCAAGCTGCCGCGGCTGCAGCGCAGCATGTGCAACAGCAACAAGCTCAGCAGCAGCAACCGATTGCGCTTCCATCCCAGAAATCCCCGTTGAGTCATTCGCCTTATAACGTAAGTTGAAAATCATTGCTGACGATTTTGTTGTGAGTTGAAACGTCTATACTATCTGCAATAAAAATAAAAACACGCTTTATAACTTACGCGGAATAGCGTCGAAAAGAAAACAAGTGATTTCAATCTGATTAGTTTGAATGTGTCAGCGCCAATTTCGAATTTTAATTTAAACTAGCATTTTTTTGGAGCGTCAATCTGTGAATCACAACGCTAAGAAATCTGTCCACTGGTTGTGCAATAGTCCGTATTCAATGAGAGTGCAAATTGCCCCTCATTACTTGTTGCTCAAGTCTCATCATTATCTTGTGGTGACGTCAGCGCGTTCCGTTTGAGAACATCTGATTGAACATCGATTCAACGGGAAATCATTGTTGTGCTATATTCGAAATTTTTACATTCAACGAGCCTGAAATCGTCTTGCATTTTTTTTGCGGCAGAAAATCAATTTCGGCATGAAATTCGTTCGATCCGTAAACGACATTCTTTGGTTTTTGCGAAAAACCGCTAAAAATACACTAGAAATATTTCTAGAAAATGCAGTGTGATTATGACGTGGTACTTAATTTTGTAATTTTTTCTTACTCGCATGCATGCCATTCTGGGTTTGCGGGACTGAAAGATAAATAAAATAACGTTTTGACATAGAATTTCTCCAAACCTTCTGACAGTTTCATGCGTCTAAGGATTCGATTCCGCCAGAAAATTTTTGTCCGTAATGTTTTCAAGCATAGAATAATGTTGCAGCTCCAGTTTGAGGAAAATGCAACCATAAATTGCTGTTGACATGAACATTTTTGAGTGAATAATTGTGTGAGGATGAAATAAATAGTAGGAACATGACATTTTCCTTATCCTGAAAAATGACCTGTTGACATGAACGTTTGCAAAAGTATGCTGGGTCAATCGGTATAAATAAATTTTCGATGGAGTTTGGATAATGGAATTCTCTACTTCAAGCGAAATTCTGAGTCCGATTCGTTTTGTTTGCATGACATTTCAGACTCAGACCTTATGATTCATGCCAAGTAGGATGGTAGGGAAATTTCTCGTACGAGTATTTTATTTCAAAGAGCGGCGGATTTTCATGAGCCAGTGGTGGAGATAATGAGATTGCGCATTGGTTCTTTTCAATTTCTCCCTCTCCTTTTTCCAGTCAAGCCTCCAAAACTGTTCGAAGTCGCCGCCCATCAACATGAACGGAGGTGGGGGCGGGAGCGGTGGAGCGGGGCTGGTCAACGGGGGCTGTGCCCCCCAGTCGACCCAACCCCAGTCGCAGCCTCAGCCCGCCCCGTCAGGGGTGGCCCCATCGGGGGTGGCTCCATCCCCCTCTTCGCCCATCTGTCGGCTCGCCGCCTCTAACAACGATTTGACCATCACGACGACCTCCGGTGGTTCCAAATATCCACCACCCCCACCTCAAAACCAGCAACCCCATCCGCCCCCGCCGCCTGCATCGCACCATGGCTCCACCCTCGACCTCATGGATGATCCGAGTAAGTGATAATCAATTTGCCAGCACAAATTTTTCACTTGGGAAACTCGGTAGGAAATTATAAATTTTCGTCCGAGAATTTAGGACAATTCAAATTAGGACAAATTCCTCCTAAAATTTAGGTATTGCCGTGTTAGCGACAGAGTAAGAACTCGAGCCTTTCATGACGGTTACTGTCATAGATTTTTTGATGAGTAGTAGGTTTTTTTGACCGTCTAAATTATTCCATCATTTGCCGTCACTGCTAAGAAGTCGAATCTCCTGATTTTCGCAGACCAAGCCATGATTTCGGAAACTCGCGGAAACACAGTCGACGGAATCAATCTGGACGAAATCAAGGAATTCGCCAAAGCGTTCAAACTGCGTCGGCTGTCACTGGGGCTGACGCAGACGCAAGTTGGACAAGCGTTGAGCATCACAGAGGGCCCAGCATACAGCCAATCAGCAATATGCAGGTAACGCTTGTTCTTGGACCCTTTAGCTACTCATCCCAATTATTGTTTTTACCCGTTAATTTTTTTTTTTTTTTTTTTTTTTTGGAGAAGTTACGTCTTCATAAATTCCGGGGTTTTCGGAAGACCGACCTTCGATTACTGAGGGTTTAGTTTATCGGAAGAGCCGAAAATACACTTTTCAATTACTCGTCAACGAAGGAAAGTGCCTATACTCCTTTGCTGCTACTGGGTGGTTCGTGGTGGACGCATGGATTCGAAATGTTATTACATTCTCTGTAATGTATGGAGGGGGGGAATGGAGTGAAAAACGCTTGGATGGGAGAATGAGAAGCTTAATTTTTATTTCATTTATGCCGTCGAAATTTGGCCGTCTGTTCAAAAATCGTCAACCGTCGATCCGTGCGTCTGGCGCGATCCTCTTTGTAGTTTTCATAGAGAATTTCTGGGAGTTTCTGGGTGAAATGATGACCATTTTACCCTTGCTCATGATGACCCAAAGTCAACCCTATGAAGTCATGAATGTCTCTCGAGGGGATGGGGAGTGTTTGCTCCCTCCGTTTCAACTTATGCCAGAGATCCTGGGTGAAAACAATCTGGCAAATCTCAAATAGCCATTTCCATAAATCTATGTACAATTCACCAAAACGGTTACAAATTTATTAATAGAATTTTTCTTTCTTTACCTCTTTCCCAGTGCCCTGGCTACTCAGATGTACTGCGCGGCCCAACTTGCCTCCCAGCAACAATCCATGTATGTTTCATATCATTTTCTATTGTCACGATTTTATCCTCTATATTCCAATTATTTAATATTTAATCAACTCAGGTAAAGATTATCTAACACCCGTTCCTCACGACTAACATTCAATATCGAAACTGCACCCTGTTTTGAAACGATTACAATGGCTGTGGTGTTGGGTCAGTCATAAATGGGAAACCAGAACTAGCCATTTTCAAATTGTCCACTTCTAAGGCGAGAGTCTGTTAACACTTGATTTCAAGCATAATTATTTCTAGCATTCGAACCTTAAAATCCTTCGCATCGGAAGGAGTGTTTATCAAAATTTAAAAAATCAAAACCACCATTTTTAAATTTGAAAATCCAAGTTACACCCCCCGTTGATCATATGATTTCGAAAGTAGAACATTGGACGGATAGCCTTGACCCTTTTTGGTAACGTTTTGTGTATCATTACTGGGACACCACATTCTTCCGCACCGTGTGCTAATTTTCCGATTTATTTTCACGATATTCGTACATTCAACATTTCTATTTCCCAGCCAATCAGAGCTCTGGCGCTTAAATTATCGACGCAATAAAATCATGTACGTTTAAACTTTGCGGCACTATTGTGGCGATTTTGCGAATTGAACACAGGTTTCTATCGTACGATTTTTAGGAGTGCCAGGGCGCTGTGGCTTTAAGCATGCTGCATGTTGTGTTGAATTTCGATGGATTTCCGAAAACCGCGGAATTTTTCCTAACGATGGTTGAATTTTTTCAAGGTTTGAAAAACTGGATATAACGCCGAAGAGTGCGCAAAAAATCAAGCCCGTTCTGGAGCAGTGGATGAAAGAAGCGGAAGAGAGGTAAGGTGCTTGAATGTACGGATTAAATGTTTTTCGGTTGATCCGAAATTCGATAACAGTCCTCCTCATGTTTCCATTGGGTGTCGATTCGCATAGAACAGTTTTAACATTTCAACAGAAGAGGAGAAAGTCTTCAAACGCCTAGTCTTGCGGGTAGGCTGGCCCCCAACACCTCGCAGTCTTCCGGGAAGATTTTTATCGCCTTTCAGGGATGAAAATGGCGATATAGGTAGATAAAAAGCCGGGGTTTTTGAACATTTCACCGCAAATTGTTTCAAAAAAATTGACACCAATTACCCAACCAACGATTTTCCGCCATTTGTTGATTCCCTACCCTTTGATCGTAAATACCGTGAAACCGAAAAAAAAGTGAATTCTACTCGAAATTGCCACCTAACCTGGTATTTTTTGCCCCTTCGAGCAGGTATAAAAGCGGCCAGAACCACTTGACAGAATTCATTGGCGTGGAACCTTCGAAAAAGAGAAAACGTCGGACATCGTTTACTCCGCAAGCCCTCGAACTCCTGAATGCACATTTCGAAAGGAATACACACCCGTCTGGTGAGTAATGGTTTACAAATTTCTATTGATACATTCAAATTACGCTTGAAGTTGAATTCGTTCGAGACCGCCCAGAGTTTCTGGATTTGAAAATTCGAACGAATAAGTAGGTAGCTAAAATCAAGTTGGGAAAAATATACTTTAAACTAACATCATCCGAAGCAGCGAACTCCAGCAACGTTCTTAAAAATTAAAAACCACACACTATGTTCAGCGTTTGTTGAAAATCCGTTCCTAGTTGACTTTTACCTTGTTACTTATCTTTTCATATACTATATTTTTTACTTTATTAGTCTCTTAGAAAACTGACGACCCTCCTCAGGGCGATACTCGTAGGGAAAAGGTGGCCTCCTGTGTAGGAAAAACCCTTAAAAATGTCGATCCCCGAAGAGGCCCAGCAGGGCGAAAGCGCTAGGAGAAATAAAGAACATGAGAGTACGATGGGCTACCACTCTTTCCCTTACGTCAACAATAAACCTTCACCATCAACCAATGACAGAGTTTATTGTTGTGTTAAAGCATAAACAACAACATAAAATTCATGTTTCATTTAATGAGCTTTCTTTCTCAAGAAGACCATGCCTTCAACTTTCCAACAGTTCCTAACAATTTACGCCCATCCCTTATCACCCATTACCCATCAACATCACCCATTTAACTTCTCCTCCTTCTCCTCCTCCTTCTCCTCCTCCTCCTCCTCCTTCTCCTTCTCCTTCTTCTTCTTCTTCTTCTTTTAACTTCTCCTTTTCTATGGCAATTAACTAATCGATTTTTCGCATTCTTCCTCAGGCACAGAGATCACTACATTAGCTCATCAGCTGGGCTATGAGCGTGAAGTGATACGGATTTGGTTCTGCAACAAAAGGCAAGCCCTCAAGAACACTGTCCGAATGATGTCCAAAGGATGCACCCAGCTGACCACACAGGCCAAAACGTGGGACCCCTGAGACGAATCGATGGCCAGCGGCGCAGGCAGCAATGGCCTGTGGGCAATGGCCGAGGAACCGAGGAGCCAACCGCAATCGTGAACATCGAACTGCAAGTGGACGTGAAACGATTTGCAATGAAGATGTCAAAAATATCTTCACCGCCCCTAATGGGAATTAGAGATACGTTGATCGTCTTGATAATTTTTCAAAATCGACGAGAAAATTCGTACTCATTATATCGCCATAGTTGGCAGTACCGACTAATGCGGCCTTGGGATTGAAGCATCAGCTGCATGAAATGCAAGCGTCATCAAATGACGTTGATGATTCAATTTTGACGCTATGAATGATGAGCCTCGTCAGCGAAACGCTTTTTCCGGATTTTACTCATTGAAACAGCTTGTCCCAAAATGACGACTGAAATTTTCGGGGAGTGCACTGTCTTCAAATTTTGTTTCAGCATTTTCGTCGGTTTAGCAGAGTGTTAACTTTATTTTCCCAACTTTTCAGCACAGCCAAAAAACTGTAAGGAAAAACTCTAGTTCAGAGTTTATAGCAGATTTTACCAATTTATTGCTGTAATCGCTGGAAGTTTCATCTTCTGATTTGGGACAGTCGTTGCAATATTCGCCTAAAATTTAGGGATTTGTTATTTAGTTTGTACCATCAGCTTCTCTATACTGACGCTTGATTTGGTTTTCTTCGCTACCCCTGGCATAGTATAAGTTGAGGAAATGATGTCCACATATTATGGTACAATGTTACTTTCACTGGCTGATTATGCTGAATCGGTATCGCCCCATTCGATGAGAGAATCATGCTATGGCACTCGAGCTCACTAAAAAGGCAAATTTGAGGCCCACAAACCAAAAATCGTGGACTTACGTAGGGAAATCTACCGAATCCTCTATTTCCCGAGCAGGTACCGTTTCAAAGTCTTGTCGGAGCCCTGCCTAATTTTGAACGCCAATTTGGCGAGTTTCACAAAATTCAATTCAATTAATCCAGAGATCTGGATAATGGACAGGAACTCCCTCAACAGGGGAGTGACGTTCAAACTTGAACCAAAACATGAATCGGGGTTTCCAGAAAATTTAACTAAAAAGTCATCAAAAGTCAAATTTATCAGATTTTTCTATTGTTCGAAGGGAGAAAGCGTTGAATGATAGGATGATTAAGTACCTATTTGTATTTTGAAATTCAAGGGGCACCCTGAATTTTTGCTTCCCCTTGAATTAGGATCGAACTACCAAACCGATTCTGGCCAATATCACCTTTTTGTTTACGAAAAACCTCGAAAAATACTGACATGGAAACTTGATAAGGTTAATCAAATGCAACCCCCAGGGTCCTCCCCTGATCGGTTAATCTTCAGCAATCCTCAGATTGGATATCAGGTTGAAAGATACATCTTTGAATGATACGGTAAATAGGTGTGTTCCTATTCAAAAAATATGTAAACGCGTTATAATATATATTTTTATCATAAATGATCCGAACTGTTCAGAATGACTTGTCGACAATTTTATGAGTGTAACCTCCACCCTTCGATGTGACTGTGAATTATGATTGAGTGGAACGCCCGGTATTGACGGACATTTTCCATCTCATGAGAGATGTTAAGTATTAATGATCCATGTACATAGAGTATAGAGAATATGCACTGAAAGTGCATTATATCGATACGTTTGTCTGAAAAGAAAACCATTTTTCGAAAGTAATTTGTTTTAATCGCATTTGTCTTTTTCTTGATCTCAATTTTTTAAATCGTGAAATTTATAATACCCAAAACAAGCGATTTTTGCGCGTTTCGTCCAGAAATTGAACAGTTTTCGAAATTTACGAGCAAATAAGTTTTATTCATAATGATTGTAAATATTTATACATAAATTAATATAGATAACATCCAATCTTAAAATGTATATTCGCCTGAATAGATTTGTACATAAAAGGGACCTAAATAGGCCTAGATTTTCAATGTACATTGATTGATAATTTATTTTATAAAAATCTCGAAATATTTGATTTTATAATTTTGAGAATGGATTTCCTTTTTTGATTTGCCTGTTTTTCTTTCCACTAAGTTCTGACTTGTGTCAAAAAAAGTGTGATAAGAATAAAAATGTTTCTGAAAAAAAGACTCTTTAAATAAAAAGAAAGAAGACGATGAAAAAATTAACGTTTCGATGTTTCAAAATTTTAATGTACATTTCGCGGAAAAAGAGGGAGGCAAAATTCTAAATTATTGTGATATTGTAAATTTTTCGGTATCAAAAAAAGTTTCGATCTTGTGATAAAACAAAATTCAGAGGAGGTAATTTTTCCTATGGTTTATCGGTTCAAACTCTTGTTAGAATTCCTACGATTTTTATTGTTTTTTTTTTCGGAGACCTAAAAAATTAGTTTTTGTCTGTGTGAAATGCGTCAGCCAGTAGTTTGGGTTTTAAGTGTTCACGATGAGGTTTTTGGAGACTTTGAAAGAGTACAGCAAAATAAAAATAAAATGAAATTCAAACAAAATTAGCTTACTTACGAATTGTAGTCGTCGCTATCGGAAGACTTTTGGAAACCCGGCGAAATTTTCCAAAAGCCTCGGCCAATGAATTTGTACTACGAGCGGAAAGAAAAAGATGGTTAAAACAAAACAAATATTTCACCTGTAAATACCTGTATAGGCCAGTTAGAAATGGTTGATGAGTAAGTAACTAAAGTTCCTACTAGACTGTTAAGACAACTAGGAATGTTGTTTGTCCAGGGTATGTGGATGCTGCTGCCTTTTTCCGCTATCCCACGATTATCTAATCATTTTCCTCTATTTTAGTATTATGCCCTTTTATTTTGCATTGATGGCACTATTTTTGTTCCATTAGTTTTCCTTCCAAGCAGGTTAGGTATCTGAGAGATATCATAAATATCCGAGGGAGAAGTGCGCTAATTGTTACGCGTCTGAGACAAATCAAAGAATTGATGAATTGAGGCCTGTTTGCGACATCACGATAGTTCAGCATGTGCGGGATTCATTAAACCTACGTGTAAACCTGATTACAAACGTCCAAACTCTCCTTTTAGCTCGATTACAAAAATGGATTAAATCGCTTTGGTTAGGTACCTGTCCATTTGGTAAACTTTAAATCCAGTATCTTCCTTAACCGTTTCCATTCATTATTACATCTGGATTTCTTACTCTCTGAGACGACTTCCCCATATCGAATTTCATTTCAAGTATCAGTGCCATTGATGAACATCAATTTTTGGAATTAGTTTGGAAAAAGTCCATCAAACTTTAGTTTTAAGTTTTGTTGGACTTATTCGAATAAACAGGTTTTACTTCACTTTCTATTATAGGTATTATTAGTTCTTCCTTCGTATCAGTTGTTTCATTCTGTCATTGTGCCATTCATAAATCGAGTTCCTCAACGGACATTCCTAGTAATCGCCTCATGTTCCATTGCTATAATCGGATTGATATTCCTAGTTATTGAAACGGCAGCAGTTCCGCAGCGTTGGTGGTGAGACTCCAATAGGTACTAACTTCAAGCTCCCTCAATGTGGAAAATGTTATAAAACAAAACGCAAAAACCGTCAGATGTCTCTATCTGTTTTTAGATGTTGTCAAACTAACCGTAGGCCACTATAATAATACATGTATACACTCATTTACGTGTTTAATAAAAATGAAATATATGTAGAATATTTATAAGTGGATTTCGATTGATTTCAACCTTTTCCTCGATTATAATCGAGTCAAATAATTATTTGACAGGCGGTTTCTTGTACGTTTCAAATTATGGGTATACGAGGGCGAAGGAAGATCCTAAGCAAAATGATCGTCTGGCAGTTACCACGAAAACTAGTAGGTTTTTGGGAGTTCCATAGCTAATCGACTGTGAATTGGCGAAACCATGTTGAAAAACCAGAAATTTACAGAAGATGAAAAAACTCACATGGAGGAACATGCATGAAAAAAAATAAACTGTTTTTTCGCCATAATATTCCTTCTTAAGGCCCATTTAGACGGGCAATTTTTCACGGCAATTATTGCTCAAACTGAATTGCCGGCTGCAAAAAAAAAATTGCCGAGCAATTTTTTCCCTACGTCCGGCAACTTTCTCCCTACTTCCAGCAACTTTTTCCCTACTGGAAGTTGCTCATTATTGCCGACAATAATTGCCCCGAGTGGAGCAATATTTTCGGGAATTGACGTGAAGCCAGCAATTATTTTCAGGCAATTTTTGAAACCCATCGCCCGTGGGTTTTAATTGCTTGTTTTCGGCAATTTTTTCGTAACAGACAGAATTGGATGGAAAACATCTGTATTTTTATATTGTATTTATTTATTGTTGTAGGTATTTACTATTATTGTATGCTGCCTCCAAGAAGCCCTCAGCAATGCCTAAATTCTTCCTGATCAGCGGAGGAGCCCATTGCGCTAAATCCAATACCGTTGGTCGTACGATGCTGAAATTCGGTATGCTGCCTCCAAGAAGCTCCTCAGCATGACTGGCAAGACCTGAGTTCTTCCTGATCAGCTGAGGAGCCCATGGCGCTGATTTCAAAACCGTTGGTTGTACGTTGCTGAAATTTGGTACACAGCTTCAGAGGAGTCCCTCAGCAAGATTGGCTGGGCCAAAATACGTTCTGATCAGCTGAGGAACCCATTGCGCTAAATCCAATACCGTTGGTCGTACGATGCTGAAATTCGGTATGCTGCCTCCAAGAAGCTCCTCAGCATGACTGGCAAGACCTGAGTTCTTCCTGATCAGCTGAGGAGCCCATGGCGCTGATTTCAAAACCGTTGGTTGTACGTTGCTGAAATTTGGTACACAGCTTCAGAGGAGTCCCTCAGCAAGATTGGCTGGGCCAAAATACTTTCTGATCAGCTGAGGGGCCAGTGGCGGTAATTTCAATACTGCGTTGGTCGTAGGATGCTGAAATTCGGTACTCAGCCTCAGAGGAGTCCCTCAGCATGACTGGCAAGGCTAAAATTCTTCCTGATCAGCTGAGGAGCCCATTGCGCTAAATCCAATACCGTTGGTCGTACGATACTGAAATTCGGTATGCTGCCTCCAAGACTGCCCTCAGCATGACTGGCAAGACCTGAGTTCTTCCTGATCAGCTGAGGATTTTGGCCCTACCAATCTTGCTGAGGAGCTATTCCGAGGGTCCATATCAAATTTCTGCATCATACGACCACTGGAAATTACCGCCACTGGCTCCTCAGCTGATCAGGACGTATTTTGGCCCAGCCAATCTTGCTGAGAGGCTCCTCTGAGGCTGTGTACCGAATTTCAGCATCCTACGACCAAGGGTAATGAAATCAGAGCCATGGGCTCCTCAGCTGATCAGGAGGAAATTTGGTCTTGCCAATCTTGCTGAATGGCTCCTCTTATTCTGCATATCAAATTTCAGCATCCTACGACCAACGGTAAGGAAATTGGTGTCATTGGGCCCACTGCTGATCAGACATTCCTCGTGATTTTCCTCGTGATTAATTTTCAAAATCTCGTGATAGGGCTCCTCTGTGGCTGCATACCAATTTTCAGTATTGTATGACGAGCGGTATGGGAAATGGCGAAATGGGTCCCTCTGCTGACAATTCGCCCACCCACACACACACACACACACACACACACACCCACACACACGTCATATTTATTACCTGATTATATTATTTTATTTATTTTATAATTATATAACAACATCACGAGCTCACAAGAAAACACAAATTGCCCGTTCACCGTGTAAACGCAAAAATGGAGCAACAATTATTGCCTGGAGTTGCTCCATTTTTTTAAGCAATAAATTGCTGGCAATTAATTGCTTTTTCTCAAACAAGAGAACAGGGAAAAATTGCCGAATTGATCGGAGTTGCCGGCAATTTTAATTGCCGAGAATTGCTCAAGTTTCGGCAATTTAGTTGCCCGTCTAAATGGGGCTTTAGGCTTCGAAAGTGGTGTTATGGTGGATGACGGTTCGGAAAAGTGGTAATTAAAAGAGGAGGGAGGCTCAGTGAAATTTGCAGATTTGAAGTCGAGCGGGGAAATGACCAGCCGCAAGGTTACGCATCTTCTCGTGGACACCAGTGCAACCTCTTCCGAGTTCATGCGTGTTGTGTAGTGATAGGACGGGGCGATGTTTGTTTACCTTTGTTGATGAACTCAGTACTCGACAATATGGAATGGAGAAATAATTTAAGCAATTATTGCTTCATGCGGGGGTGCAGAAATAAAGACCCGGAGAAAATGGTGATCGTGCCGTCAAAGCCCGAAAGCACGAGGAAACTTCGGTTTAACGTCGCGCGGCAACAATATACGAGTGCGAGGCGTCTGGGTGCTTTTCATAAAACTCTTGTAGGGCTTCAAAATCGACGAATGGAATGTTCTCAGCCGTGGCTTTTTGGAAACCGTCCAACAACTCATTGATCCTTCTTTTATGAGCACTCATCACGACTTTCTTCCGATGAAACGACGAAATCACGAAAAATCCACATAATCAAAACAAACAAGACCGTATGACGTCTTCTTCTTCTTCTTTTTCTTGATATGATGCCACTGCGCCATTCGCCTTTTGCCGTTACTTTACGTGCAGTCTCGCCCGCACAGTGACGTCACAATGCTACCCGCCACGTTCAAAAGGGCACTTTTCATTAGAGTTTTTCACCAGGAAAAATGTCGTTTTTCCGTTTAAGATCATCACTACATCATTTTCGCATCCTAAACAGCACCATTCTGGCGGAAAAAATGGATTTCGTTTTTCATGTATGTTCCTCAATGACTACCCTAGAGAAATGACCATGAGAACCGCCAGTAAAATTTATTGGATGAAACTCCGAAGGGACCTTGACCAATCAAATTGATAGATAGTCTTTCGGTTATTCTTTCGTTTGGGTTTTCAGACCCATCGTCTGTCTTTCGGTTATTGCGGCTTCAAACTCGCGCGAGTTTTTCGGTTTATAATCAGCCACATTCGATTGCTGGAAGTTTGAGGGGCCATGAACATGGTGGCGTAGCATGGAAACGCCAATAATATTTATTGGGTTCAATCACTGCTATGATTTTTCTTACCCCCTCCACCAGCAATCGGATAGTGTATAGGTGAGGTGACCAGATATCCAAAATTCAAAAGCGGGACGCTATGAAATGAACAATAGGTATGGGTGGGGAGTGTATTAAATTGTAACGAATCAATAAAAAAAAGACACAGAATGCATAAGAACCACACAAAAATAATTATTGACTTTGATCTCAAAGTTGACGTTGAACTGGATGTTGAGTTTGATCTCGAAGTTAACTTTGATCTCAAAGTTGACGTTGAACTCGAAGTTGAGTTTGATCTCGATGTTGACTTTGATCTCGAAGTTGACGTTGAACTCGAAGTTGAGTTTGATCTCGAAATCGACTTTGATCTCGAAGTTGAGTTTGACCTCGAAGTTGAGTTTGAAATCGAAGTTGAGTTTGATCTCGAAGTTTAGTTCGATCTCGAAGATGAGTTTGACATCGAAGTTTAGTTTGATCTCGAAGTTGACTTTGATCTCTAAGTTGACGTTGAACTCGAGGTTGACGTTGAACTCAAAGTTGAGTTTGATCTCGAAATCGACTTTGATCTCGAAGTTGACTTTGATCTCGAAGTTGACTTTGATCTCGAAGTTGAGTTTGAAATCGAAGTTGAGTTTGATCTCGATGTTGACTTTGATCTCGAAGTTGACGTTGAACTCGAGGTTGACGTTGAACTCAAAGTTGAGTTTGATCTCGAAATCGACTTTGATCTCAAAGTTGACGTTGAACTCGAAGTTGAGTTTGATCTCGATGTTGACTTTGATCTCGAAGTTTAGTTCGATCTCGGAAATGAGTTTGACATCGAAGTTTAGTTTGATCTCGAAGTTGACTTTGATCTCGAAGTTGACTTTGATCTCGAAGTTGACGTTGAATTCGAGGTTGACGTTGAACTCAAAGTTGAGTTTGATCTCGAAATCGACTTTGACCTCGAAGTTGACTTTGATCTCGAAGTTGACTTTGATCTCGAAGATGAGTTTGACCTCGAAGTTTAGTTTGATCTCGAAGTTGACTTTGATCTCGAAGTTGACTTTGATCTCGAAGTTGACGTTGAATTCGAGGTTGACGTAGAACTCAAAGTTGAGTTTGATCTCGAAATCGACTTTGATCTCGAAGTTGACTTTGATCTCGAAGATGAGTTTGACCTCGAAGTTTAGTTTGATCTCGAAGTTTAGTTTGATCTCGAAGTTGAGTTTGATCTCAAAGTTGACGTTGAACTCGAAGTTGAGTTTGATCTCGAAATTGACTTTGATCTCAAAGTTGACGTTGAACTGGATGTTGACGTTGAACTGGATGTTGAGTTTGAAATCGAAGTTGAGTTTGATCTCGAAGTTGAGTTTGATCTCGAAGTTTAGTTCGATCTCGAAGTTGACTTTGATCTCGAAGTTGACTTTGATCTCGAAGTTGAGTTTGATCTCGAAATCGACTTTGATCTCGAAGTTGACTTTGATCTCGAAGATGAGTTTGACCTCGAAGTTTAGTTTGATCTCGAAGTTTAGTTTGATCTCGAAGTTGAGTTTGATCTCAAAGTTGACGTTGAACTCGAAGTTGAGTTTGATCTCGAAATTGACTTTGATCTCAAAGTTGACGTTGAACTGGATGTTGAGTTTTAAATCGAAGTTGAGTTTGATCTCGAAGTTGAGTTTGATCTCGAAGTTTAGTTCGATCTCGAAGTTGACTTTGATCTCGAAGTTGACTTTGATCTCGAAAATGAGTTTGACCTCGAAGTTGAGTTTGATCTCGAAGTTGACGTTGAACTCGAAGTTGAGTTTGATCTCGAAATTAACTTTGATCTCAAAGTTGACTTTGATCTCAAAGTTGACGTTGAACTGGATGTTGAGTTTGAAATCGAAGTTGAGTTTGATCTCGAAGTTGAGTTTGATCTCGAAGTTTAGTTCGATCTCGAAGTTGACTTTGATCTCGAAGTTGACTTTGATCTCGAAAATGAGTTTGACCTCGAAGTTGAGTTTGATCTCGAAGTTGACGTTGAATTCGAAGTTGACGTTGAACTCAAAGTTGAGTTTGATCTCGAAGTTGAGTTTGAACTCGAAGTTGAGGTTGATCTCGAAGTTGACTTTGATCTCCAAGTTCACTTTCATCTCGAAGTTGACTTTGATCTAAAGTTGACGTTGAGCTGGATGTTGAGTTTTAAATCGAAGTTGACTTTGATCTCAAGGTTGACGTTGATCTCAAAGTTGAGTTTGATCTCGTAGTTTAGTTTGAACTCGAAGTAGAGTTTGAACTCGATGTTGACTTTGATCTCGAAGTTGACTTTGATCTCATAGTTGACGTTGACCTCGAAGTAGTGTTTGAACTCGAAGTTGACTTTGATCTCGAAGTTGAGTTTGAACTCAAAGTTGACTTTGATCATTTTATGTTGTTCACATTTTCTAATGTTGGAGTTAAGAACACAACTTCTTGAAAGTCTAAGGTTTTTAGCCGAGTTGGCAACACTGGATCTAGCGGTCATCGAGTTGGTACCTGTTACTTACATAGGTAGGTATTTACCTAATTTTTTAGACGATGCCTTTCCAAAGCTTGCTTTTCCCTTGAAGGGGGACATTTGGCCGTCCCCTACGATATCGTGGGGCCACGGGGACGGGTTCGTAACACGATAGGCTAACCCCTATACCTAAGGCTTATTAATTTCAGTTTGGGAGGGTTCAGACCGACAGTACCGCACTGCGCCAGGATTAGTTTCTAACGACGCCATGAGATTAGGAGACCATGTTTATGAACGAAATCATTCAAACATGAGGCTTGAAAATCTTGGCGTCCTGAAGTAGTTGGCGCTTTATGTCCAAACAGACGCGCTGAGTTCATGCGCTGCCTTCGATGAGTTGGGTAGGCTATTTAGCACAACGATTGTGGCTTGCGGGTACTGTATACTCAAGGATCCTTCATAATTATGAACATTATAATTATGACATATAATTATGACATATAATTATGACATTATAATGTGCTCACTGTGCCGCCCATAATATATTATATGAATGCCCATTATCCGATTAATTGTTAATTTAGGCTTTGCGTACTTTTATTTTGGGCGAATTTTAATATTTGAATAGTGGATTTTTTTATATTTTCGACCTAAACACCCTTAAAAGCAGTCAAAATATGATCAAAATGGGTCACAGTTTTACTTCTAAATCATGGAAGTATTGTGTGTTATCTACGCACCACTAGTTTTAACTTTACGTCATTTTGGTACATTATTTCTAAAAATAATGTACCTATGTAGGTACCTAATCGGTCGGAAAAAATATTTTTACAACACCCCGTGAAAATTTTGGTTCATTTTTCTTAAGAAATGAACTAATGTGCACATGCCACTGATCTACTTATTTTTCCTCTGTTTTCACCTCAACATCTTAGGTAGGTATCTAATTAATATGTGATACAAATGTTGCGATTAAATGACAATGACAATGTGAAATGTGATGAAATAAATAATGGGAGATCACTAGAGGAAGGCAGTCGGTAGATCTGAGCGAAGATTCGTGGAAAACCAGTCCCCAAACAAGTAGGCTGCGCGGGCAGAAGTGAAAGGCTCGATCGTCCGTTCTTCTCCCTCGCCGAGGGTCTCCTCCTTGCGGTCCGGTTTCAGAGAAAATCAGGCTCTTCGTTTTAACGCTTGAGAGCTCGACGGTTTCTCGTGATTTCATCGATTGTTCGACGTTGCGCCTCGTGATTTCTATCGAGTGCCGATCAGATGAGTGATTAAATCCAATCAGTGGGCAAACAAAAAATTTCATACGAAAATATCTACAAAAAATATTACATTCTTAAGTTTTGTCTCAGTAAAACCCCCCTATTTAACCGAAATTCGGACGTATTGAAATATAAAAGTATGTTATCTACGCTTTTTTTCACGTTTCAAAGGTTCTAGAACACAAATCTGCAATAAAATTTTTTTCTCACGACCCAATTTTTTTCCTAATTATTATTAAAAAAATTGTATATACCTACCTACCTAGTACAAATTTTCAAAATTCGATAATTCAGAAACTACGAGGTAAAGTGTGGTCCCGCTTCAGAATTGTACTGAGGGAACCCTACAAAGACCGTAACACCAAAAAAAGTGGGGAAATCGAACTTTTTTTTTTCGTTTTTCCGACACCTGAAATAGTCCCATAATTTTAGAATGACCCTTTGGTAATTATTAGTACTGACCTGACTGCAATTTTCCTCTGAAGTTAGGTACCCAAAAGGCTAAATTGTTTTCAATGACAGAATGTGTTCTTCGTATGAAAGAAACAGGGGGTTCCAGCTCGCGTATTCAGACCCCATCTGCCAATCCAATTCTCAAATCGGACGTACAACTGCAACTGAACCTACGTATCGTTATCTTTCAATTGAATGAGAGCCGGGTGGGATCTGAAAAGATTCGATAACTCTGATGAATGGATGCGACGCTAGCGAGCTCTATCTGTCCGCCCCCCAACTTCGAACAAGCTCCCTCTTGGGGGCGGTTGCTATATAACTGGTTGCCAATCCTGCCAGCCTCCCAAACCTCGGGATTTCGCACTCAGGGGTGGATTCGGGATTTTAGTTCGTCTCGCGACGCGTGTTGTGTGCTCGTGAACGCGTCCACGCAAAAGAACTTCCTCAGGTTTGTGGTTCTTTTTTTATCTGGTACCTCGGTGACACTGGAACAGTTTCAGTTTTTAATGTTTGAGAAGATATACTTTTCATAGGTCCTCGATGCGGAAGGTATCTGATACAAGGAAAGGATATTCGATTGTTGGGATGCAACCAATATTACTATATTCTTCTCCAATAATCTCGAGTACATTACATACATGACATTTAGGAACAGGTTTCTGTCATCTTCAGGCTTGACAGTTATTGAATAATACGAAATGCAGCTCCAGTGGATTGGTCTGAGTAGTTTGTTTACCTGCGTTATAACTATCAGTCGAAGCAATATTCTTTATTAGCTAGTACCAATTTAATAGGTAGACGTATCCAAAGCGAAACAGGCGGTCGACTATAGTTCGAAAACCAACGGTTTTTGCTCCCAATAATTAAGTAAAAATTATATCTCTTGAAAACACTATATTGCACCTATAACATTGCATTGGTTTATAATAACCCTAATATCCGACAGCTGGAAGGTTGAATTTATTCATTTTGACAAGAATATATTCTTATAAGTATAAATACGAATATTTTAACAGAGAGAAGGAATCAGAGTGTGCATACATTTTTTACTATTCAAAATGAATCGATAACCGAGTTAGTACATGGCGAACAATTAATTATTGAGAACGAAGCTTGCAAGAAATATTGTAATTATTTTTTCGAACACCTATTTGAGTGCTAAAAGCGATTCTGACAGTTATATTAGGTAGGTTACGTTACCCATGTAGGTTACGTACTATATCAGAAATCATCTACGTCAATCAGAGTCATTTATAAGCCCTGATATAATTATCAATTTAAAGGCGATTCAGCTGAACAATACCTAGCGGTCTACATCTACTCACCTACTTACTGCAATCCAAAGTATTACGACACAATATTACTCGTATTATTGACTACAGGTGCTTTGATGTTATCGAACGTGAGACCTGACGTTGTTTTCAACAAACAGCTGTTAGTAACTCCCAGTAAGAGCGAGACAAATCTCGAGTTTGAAAACCAAGCATTACAGCTATTTTTCTTTGCGAGACCGTTACAATTACACTCATTTCTACGAATTCGGCTGAGCATGTTCCATTTTTCCCCATTTTTGCCTCAGGCACTAGCGGGTACCTAGGTACCTATTTTCCTTCAGAGCAATAAAGGCTGTCATCACACGAGGTTAGATAGTATTCACATTCTGACTCGATGCAATTTAAGCGACATCCATAGGTACAATTATTTCAGGCATACGTACGTACTTACCTACTCCTACTTGCCTGCAGACACGACGAAGATAACCAACATTCAATACTACTTGTTTTCCATCTATAGTATTAGGAGGGTGTTTATTTATTCTACTCACGCGATCGATCAAAAATATCGAATCTGCTAAAATTGGAGTTTGTAAGGGAGATATTTTTAACATTGAATAATACTAACGGCACTGTATGAAGTGAATCTGGGTTTAAGTACCAAAAACACATTAAAACTTCATCGTTTTTGTGAGAAGGAAGCCCTCAAAAAGGCATTCTTTGTGCCTTACCTTGTAGAAAGGGTTTGTGAGGCATATACCTTCGAAAGCTCCGAAGATCTAACATGCGCACTGCGTTTTGAGCTAGTCTCTTCTTGTAAACCACTAGATGATCATTTATTATGAATAGAATACGACTGTTTTAGATAATTATGGTACCTACTATTAAAATACCTACCTATTAAAATCATAATAATAAAGAAAACAGCCTTGAATTTTCCTGTTGCGACGATTAATGGAAATATTATGCCCGAGGATACAGCAAGCAGGTTTCTTCTGATAAATTGTGATAACGAAAAATTGAAAACCCAGCTCTGTTTTTTGTAAATTTTTTCACAGACGATTCCACCAACGCTCTCAGCTCGTTGGATCTCGTCCATCTATAACTCAACTAGGTGAGGCAATCAGTTGCAATGTAACAGCAATTAAGAGACAACTATAGAGCGATATCCATCTCCTTGAGAGTGGCAGGGCACGCCCGGTACAACTTCGGTTATCCAGCGAACAGTCAAGACGATTTCGGGGGTTTCCTCTTTTTTTTTTTGGAAAACCGTAGAATTTAGCAAACCCATACAGTGATGAATTGCAACCTATGTCGGTATCTGACTTTGAATTGCCATAATTCTCTAGCAACAGCTTAGTGGCTCCACTATTTACGTTTACGGCAATTTATAGTTCCCGCTAGTGTTTCGTTATGGCTTCGTACGCGAGTGAAAGAGGCAGTCGTGCTGTTTTTATCGCCTTAACGCTCTCTTTCATCCCATCCTCGTAATTTCCGATGCTAAACGACCCGAAACGCTGCGTTTTAGGGCTTACCCCCCCCCCCCCCAACCATCGTTAAAAAGCAAACACGTAGTCAGCCGGGCAGAGATTCCCTGGCTCGTTCTGTTGGACCGTTATCTACAACCAGTCGCTTGCGATAGGATGTCAATGGTACTTAATCGAGCGTTTAAGTTGAACAAAATACAACACTGATTTGCTTTTTTCGCTTAATTTTCTTGCTCCAAATGTGCCCTTCAAAACGGGGGTAAATACTTTTAGGCGTGTAGTTCAAAACCGGTTCAAGACGAATTTGAAAATTTTTCACGTAACACGAAAAATGTTTTCCCGTGAAGCATACTATTGAAGCGAAACCATTGTTTTGGAAGCGTTTTTCTATCAAATTGAGCCGATTTGGTCCATATGGCGTTGCAAGGTGATAGAATCGATCATGAACTTGAAAAATGTAATTTCGGAAAAAAGTGGATTGATCCGGTTTTGAAACTACGCGCCTGAATTAATCAACTACCTGAATTTGGACTTAAATGGTTCTCAGTATAGACAATTTAAATTAAAAAAATGTTAGGTTACGCTGTCTTAGAAGGGCTCATACCTCGAAATCACTGAATCCTATCAAAATTCTAGATAAACCGAATTGAAGAGCCTGCATAGCTGAACATTTTGCGGAGAGAATTTTGAAAAATATGCTGATGGCCTACTGATGGACTGATGAACCAAAAAGACAGACGAACATTTTGTTCAGAAAGTGATTCAGAGTACATGCGCATTTTTGCGAATCAATATTTTCTGACCTGTTTTCGCTTTATTGACTCTAGCAAGCATAGGTACTTTAATTTATTTACTTATCTAATCCCTTCAGAAATTAAAATTTAACTGGAGATTTAAATTAAAATTTAATCTCGATTTATTGCATGTTTGTCCTCTTGTTTGTAAATGTTGTTCCCGCAACCTCTATTGGGACTTTGCCCTGCATGCATAATTCACCCCCACTGTTAATGGCGCTTGTTGCAAACGATGATGCGCTAACGATTTCTGGCCAAAACTGCGGGGGTGTTAATATTTATACGCAATAATATACAGTAGCCGTTGTGTGTAAAGTTAAATAATTAAGCCGCATAAGGAATGCCGAGGGAATCAACGGGATTTGAAGGAATTTTCAACGGGATAAGGAAGAGGATTGGAGAGAAGGCCGTAAAAAAGGAATAAGGACCCAGGACCTCTTTGGCCAGGAAAGGCGAGAGAACTCAACTCGGAGCCGCAGAAGCTCCTATTTAATTAACAAGTCGGAAAGGCCTGGCGGAGTGGGGGAAAATTTAATCATCGGAACTCTGTGTTAGCCAGGAGCGGAAGTGGATTAGTCATTCTTAATGGCACGTTGGGGAGCTGCTAGGGAAACCCATTGTAAAAGAAGGTTATTTGTATCTTCCTTCCCCGCTCAATCTTTCAACCGATTATTTCCCGATCGTGTTTGTTGTGCTCTGAATGTTACCCCCTTTGCTTGCTGGTGAAAAATGGGAGAAACCGCTGTTCCAAGCGTCTGATAGCCGACGTCGACCCGGGCGTGCCCTGCCGCCCTCAAGGAGAGGGTTGCAACTAGTCATGACACCTGGAAAGTCAGCTAGTGTGAGTTGTCACTGTACCCTCGTCATTGTACAATCCGAGGGAACTAGAAGACGTCAGAAATTTGATCATCGGATCCGAGAAATACCTACTTGTTTTAATTGCTCTTGAACCTTGACAAATTTGAGAATCTACTCGTGTTTTATAATCCCCTGCCTTTCTAGAACTCTTGGAGAAACTAGTAGTGATTTGAAGAAGAAAAAAACTCCACCCAGGTATTGACTTCCGCGGACGTGGTTTTCTAGTGCCATTGAAGATGCGAGACGTTGAACCTGAAAAGTTGCGGCGTTTAAAAAGAGTTCCTGCCGTTTCTCGGTGTAAAAAGGCGTAGGACGGACTTGGAATGGCGTTACGAGGCTTTGATGTCCTCGTGGAAAAGCTAGGCCGAGGTTAGAAGAAAATGCTTTTCCAAGCCGTGTTTCGTTTCTTTGCGGTCTGCGGCCGCCCTGGCCTCTGACCACAGCCCATCAAAACCGCGAACTCTGCCCGCTATAGTAAATCGATGGCATAACCTCGCTTTGAATATTCGCTCGCTGTTTGCAAAATCCGATACCGTCAGGATGAAAGTGGTAAAATCGAGGGCGTAAAAAGTTGGCTGTTTCTCGAAAAAACTCTTGATTCAATAACGAGGCGTATAATTTTTGAACAATGAATGAACTCGAAAATACGTAAAGGAAATCTGTAAAAAGAATGCCTAACACAGCACAAACATATGCCTCGATGTGCACCAGATGTTAAGAGAACCAGCTGAATTCACTCTAAAGCACCTAATCATCAAAAACCAAATTTTCAGAGCGTTTCTTCATAAAACGAAGGGTGCAGATAAATTAATCTACACTCCCAAATTCGCAATAATGCAAATATGCTGTAATGAAATAAGTTGCAGATTAGTTGAATATGTGCATGATTTAAATTTATATAAAACACTCGAAAGGTTGTTAGAAACAAATCTTACTTTCTAAATTACCTAGTACTACTAAATCTAGCTTCAATTTTTAAAAGAATCAGTAATATTTGGTGGCAGTCCGGTGGTACGAGGATTTTTCGGTCCATCAAACTGCAGCAAAATCACTAAATATGTCACACAAGCTGCTACCATCTGGGAACAGAGATGAAAAACGTTTGATAAATAATATTTCATGAAGCTATCAATTTAGTGCTGATTTATCTTTTTAGGAAGAGAATGATTTAACTTTATTTCTCTACAGATTTGGTCTCAACATCCGATTGAACTGATTCGTGCTAATTTATGAATGATTTACAATTTATGCGCCTGATTCATAAATTCATAAATAAATTATTCGTATTTAGAGACTCACAGAACACCCCAGCCGATAATCTATGTTGAAACATTTGCACGCGGTGAAAGTCAGTGTTTTCTTTGTAGCGAAGTGCATATAAATGTAGGGCTGAAAATTCAACAACAATCATTCTACATTAATATACTGATTCGTATAATGAACAGCTCGATGCGTAATAGTATAGCGTTATTCTGCCTGATTTCATTATGCTTACATTCAGAACGATTTTTTCGCTTTCGTCCTTCAGTGCACAAGCAGCCAATAGCTTGTTGAACTTTTCTGCCTGCAACAAAATTTTTTGGTTTTTGGTTGGTGATTTTTTGGACTGATGATTTAAAGAGCTTAACACTTTAGAGCCAAGAAAAAAATCCTTTTAAAAGTTTTCGTCCATTTTTGGAAGCATTTTGATTACTACATCGAAATAGCACTAAAAAATGCAAGACAGCTAGTTATTCAAAAATAAAACTTTTATTTAAAAAAAAGATATATTTTTGCAGACTGCAGTCAGCGAGGTTTTCCAATTAAGCCAATATTTTCCAATGGCCAGTGCCTTGGAATCACTTCTGTATTAACGTCTGCATTGAATATTATACTGACTAATTCTTCGCTTAGAGCTTCATAACAGAAAATTATAATTATTTTAAAACAGAAACTATAACAGCATGAATAATCTGGCAACCTTTTGGCTCGCAAAATCGCATGCATCGATTAGCAAAAGAACAGTTCCCGATGCTACAAATAAGACGTGGCTTTCGTACAGCAAACCCGGTAGATCGTTGGTTTGAATATTAATAGAGATGAAATAAAACTGCAATATCAAATCAAACGCGTATCCAATTATTATCAGGATGAAGATAATCTCGTAGCAGTTTTTGCACGCCACCGCCACTTTGTTGAGATTCGAATACTGGGCAAGCAACAGCACTAAACGGTTTTCACTCAGGGCTCCACTGAGGGATTTGTTCAGATCCCGAAAACAGTTGCCAAGATAGTTGACGTATTTAGCGTACGATGAACATTTGATGAACAGGTACAAACGGTGTGTGGTCGCGAAAAAACGATTGAGGGAGTCATATCCGAACGATTCAATGCTCAATGCCGAGCTGTAGGTAGCACTGATGAATTCAATCAGCAGGGCGGCTGCAAGACTAATTTTTAATTTTTTGCTTGCCGATGGGAACGATTTTTTGAGCTGCAAAACTTTGATGACATTGTTGAACTGCGCGTGTTCCTCCATTTTAAGAACTGTGGACAGAAGAGAGCCCAGGGGTACGGATATCGCAACAAATGGAAGGACTTTGTTCACTAAATCGGTCAACTTTGGGGAGGTAGTTTTCAAAACGAAAGTCCCTGCCACTGAATAATACCAAGCGAAATTGAATAACAGAAACGCCATGTCCAAAATCAAATTCCACTTTTCACCGTAGAAAATTCGACGGTTTTTTATCAGTCCGTCAAAATGCCAGTTTCGCTTTTTGTCGGAGGCGGGTAACTTGAGTTTTTTGGACATTTTCTGCATTCCTGGCTACAAAGGTGTTTTTGAATAGTTGTTGTCGATGTATTTGAGAGGGCTAGAAAACCCTCTTTGAACTGTTCAGTGACGTTATCTGATCAGATACCTATTTGTTATGATTTTCTCAAAAGCCCAAAGCGTATTGACCTAGAAACCTGTTGTCGAAGAACATCGAATTCAATTGATCAATAAATCCCGAGTGGCACCTGTCTGTTCTAGCTTCTGCGTGCCGCCCCTTGAAACGTATTTTTAATTTTTCCCTAAAACTTGCATCAATTAATCGATTTTTCGCCTATCGTCAGCCATTTTGTAACCCTGTTCGAAGGCACTCGTTGCTAGGGGGGGGGGGGATACCATAAATAGAGCGATAGAACAAAAAAATGATTGGATACCTTCCATAATGTTTGGAAGCAAAAACTCGACAGACGAAACGATACAGATCATGCATTGAAGTTGAATCCGGTCATCACTGGGTTTGTTCCAGGAGTATGAGTATAGCCATGAGGTAAATAGATTTGGTCGGCAACGACACCTGCGTAAGTGTCGTGTGAGTGTCGTAGCAACAAAACAACAACAACAAACTTGTTTACCCAATGCCCACACTCACGCTCCTGGCACAAACCCAATGTTAATAATTTTAATTATTAAAAGAACTGCATTGAAATTAACAAAAGCATCCTCATTTACAGGTGGCGATGCCCCTACAACCCGTTTCAAAAATGTGGGAATTAGTGAACGACTAGAGACAGCACCGGGATTCGGATACTGCAGAGAGCACAAAAGATGAAGGTAAGGGCCACGGGTTACTTGAGCCTTGGGGGTGTCAGAATTTTATATTTTCCTCCTCATACTCGTGTTTACCTCACCTGCATTTTCATCAACAATACCAGGTTTGAGCGAAATAAACTTTTTCAATTAGGTAGTTGTTACATTTCTGTCAAGATACACAATTCAGTAACAAAGATCAGAAAACAGAACAAGATTTGATTTATTGGTGAAATTGGGCTCGGCAGATTTTCAGGCCAATCACGTCCCATTTCGGATCCTGCTCCCCCCATTGCATTAACATTGGAAGTTCCAATTTGGAACCCAGCTTTACATACACTTCAAGTCCAGCAGCAAAAAATTTTCAACTGCGATGCTGTTCAGCGATTTTGACAAGGAACGTCAAGAGATGGATTTTTCTGATGTAATCATAACAACCGTCGATTAACATTTGCCAAGTTTCCCACGAATTTTTCAAGCCCTCTGAGCCTTTTTTCAAGCTTTCAAAATAAGTAATCACCGAACCCTCGGCGGTTTTCATCCGCCCAGTTGTTTCTTGCACTTTTTATGTTGCTACTTATTTTGGACTGATTTGGTTTTGTTATGCAGGTCGTCATCATCATCATCTGCTTATTGATATTTGAGCTCTCTTATTGATATTTGCCTTTTTCAAAATGATCGAATAAGATCAGCAAAACATTAATTTACCTTAGTAAAAATTCATCAGGTGATCAAAGGCCTCTCAGGAAAGTGTAATTCTGTAGTTACACCACCAATTTGGAATCCAAGCGTTACCAGAGCCAATTAGTAGCTACCTTATCATCCCCCTTCTGAATAATCATGCCCGAACTCATCGCTTTTTCATGGAACATTCAAACACATCATCGAAACCATCAATAATGCCCGTGTTTACCTGCTGAGAGGCTTCCATGCAGGCATTTATCATCTCGCCTACTGTCAAAGCAAGGAGTGTCAGCCAACATAAATCAATAAGGACCTTCAAGATATAACCGTGTTGAATGTTGTAAATTACGACGCTACAAATGGCGGTGATCTCCATCAAACACAGTGGAGTCGTTATGAGTATCAGGGGGCCGTATCCTTCGACAAAGGACTCCAACACATCAGTCGTGAACTCGTGTGTTTTGATGGTGCGTCTAATGTCTGCGTATGATGGATCCTCGACGAGGGCCAAGTTGTCGTAAATAGTTTCGAGTGATTTCGTACCGATGCGTAAGACCCACGAAACTTGCATGCTGATTGATAACAATTGGACGACAAGGATGAGAAATTTATAGTCCACCAATACGTTGAGGTAGTTTCTATTTATCTGATTGAAGACCAATAAAATGGAGGTCAGTACAATCCCTCCAAAGTGAAGTAGAATGCTTTTCGGGTAGAACTCTGCCGATTTCCCCTCAGAGAACACGTGTTTATCCAGGGCCAAATAGTTTTTTAGCATAGTTTCTTTCAGTAGCCAGACAAAAAGGAAAAGGACAGGCAGCAGGGGTGGCTCCAGGTAAGCGTAGATCAGCCGAGCGATCAGTTCACTTTCGTCTACGAAGACGCTCTGCTTCATCAGTATTAGGGAAGATGCTGCATGAAAAACGGAATGACATAGGGTGGATACAGTGTTCAGTTTGGAGTAAAACCACGAACCGCCTTGCCTGCCCAGTGGAAAAGTTCCGACGAGCGAACAAAATTTCAAATAGTGCTGCAAATATCTCTGGTTCATTTTTTTGGTTTATTTAGTTAATATGTTGCCTGCGGCCAACAACGTTGAACTACGGCTTCTTGATGGAAAAACTATCGGTTGAAATTCATCGCTATATCATTCCATTTGACGATTGATCAGTCCTGCCATTAACGCGATATCGCCCATCTCCAATTTCTCCAATCTTCCGCAGGACACCTACTCTTACTTTGAATTAAGTGGGTAAGTACCCTCGTACAAAAAGTACCCCCATACTTTCCACAAGCTTCTATCCACTGTCCACTTTCAAATTCGTGGACATGACGGGGGAAATATTCGACTCCAGATGAACGGCTCTGTAGGTACTCATTAGAGAGTTTTTGCAGCCAACGGGTGACGGGGTGACGTTTCTCACGGGTGACGTTTCGCGTGCGACGTTAACTATGACTAGGGGCAACAACGCCAGCGGTTGCTATGTTGGTTGCCATGTTAACCGTATTACCATTATTAGTTAGGGTTTTTATTGGTTAGGCATTCAACGGGCCCGTCTCTTCGGCTCAACGGGCGACGCTGAATGGACCATTTTACCGGCACCCGTGGCTAACGTCATGTCGAGTTACCGTCTCCCGGCTCTTACGGGCTCTGTCGCGAGGTTCTACGTTGCCCGTTAGTGGCTTGCAAAAACTCTCTATTCTCGTTTTCGATAAACGTTTGTAATCGCTCAAGACAACGCTTCCCCTAAAAATGTAATGATTCACCAACCAAGTCGAGTTTTGAGTAAATTCAATCATCAAACTCAAACAGAAATTAAGCTCAAACACATACTCAAACTGAAAGTTAAACTCAAACAGGAGCTCCAACTCAAGCAAGAGCTAAAACTCAAACTTGATATCAAACTCAATCTGAAAGTCAGCTGAAACTCACTTTCAAAGTCCAACTGAATCTCAAAGTTATCTGAAAGTCAAACTCCAACTGAATTTCAAACCGAACTGAATTTCAAAATCGATCCGAAAGTCGAAATGAAAATCAACCTGATAGAAAAACTGAAATTCAAACTCAATCCAAAAGTCAAATCTCAACCTGAAACTGAATCTGAAAGTTAAACTGAAGCTCAATCAAAAAGTCAGCTGAAACTGAAACACATATTCAATCTGAAAATCAAAGTGAAATTCACTATCAAAATCCAACCGAATCTCAAACTCATTTGAAAGTCAGACTCAAACTCCAACTGAAGTTCAAACTCAAACTGAAATTCAAACTGAAAGTCAAACAGACTGAAGGTCAATGTGAAAGTCACACTTAAACTCAATCTCAAAGTCCAACTGAATCTCAAGCTCATCTATAAGTCAAACTAAAACTCAGTTTAGAAGACAAACTCAAACTCAATCAGGAAGTCAAACTCATAACCAATCTAAAAGTCGAACTCAAAAACGACAGTACTCTGCAGTATCAGTCTCAATTTAAGATTGAGTTTCCGTTTGGCTTTTAGTTTGAGTTTTTTAAAATCTGTACCTATCAGTTTGAGTTCTAGTTTCAGTTATGAGTATCATTATGTGTTCGTGTACCAGTATCAGTTTGAGTTTGTGTATCAGTATCAGTTTGAGTTTGTGTTTCACTGTCAGCATCAGTTTATTGAAAGTAACTGTTGATTACTCACTTCTTCAATCGTTTCGACACATGTGGCAATTAAATTCCATGAAATGTACGCGTGCGAGGCGAACCAGAGAAAGACATACGCTGTTCTTTCCAGCTCCAGCGAATACACACTAGAAATTAATTCGTAGGATATGCCCACTTCCATAACGAAACTGTACGTCAATCCAATCAGAAATAAAGGACCAAAACACTCGTTGATATAATCGATAGAGTCGACTGTATAGTCGTGACGTTTTAAAACCGAAACGATCTCGGAATTTTTCGGTCTGGTTAAACGTTGCAGATTTTCGTTAATACGATTTAAGGCGAGTCGTTTTGTGGCCAAAATCCAGATGAACAAGTTGTAGTTTGCGAAAACGAAAACGTAACTGCAGAAATAACCGTAATCCGTTAACAGTTCGACGGGGTACCTAACATTGTACGCCGTTATACCAAGTGTGAACAAAGAGAAAACAATCAACCCTCTTTTTACATGGATTGGACAAAAATCATGTCGCAGCTTGAGGACTAACGCAGTTTTTAACGCATCTTCAGTAATGATCCTAATCATTTCTGAACGCTTCATGATAATTGTGAGGCCAATAATGTTCAAGAAAATGGTGATATTGATGTGAACAAGGTACGCGACAAATTCGCCGGTTACATAGTCGTTAAATTTCATCATAGTACAAAGAGCTGAAGGTATTACGCTTGAACGAACTACGAAACACCAAAAAAGGCAACATTTTGACATGGAAACGCGACGATCTTGACTTTTTAGAGGAATGGCGCCGGCTGCCAAGCAAAAAGTTAGCAAAAACGAGCAAAATTTATGCGACATTGTTCAACTTTCAGAGGTTAACGTGAACTCAGATACCGAGAGGACATTAAAACACCGAGCATTGATAAATACATTTTGTTAGGTATTCTTCGAAAAGTATTGGCTGTAGCTATGTTACTCATTTCACGACTAAAGTGCGGTGTCACTTCAATTCACCATTATTTTCCCCTCTTTCAGTTCACCCTTTCAAACCAATCAATGTACAGGCCATTAATTTGGCATTGTTTATGAATTTCTGTCTAACCAGCTATCGGCAGAACAATAATAATAAAAATCCAGGCTCCACAATTAGAATTCTATATAATTCAAATTTGTAAACTACCAGGTTTCATGACATAGGTGATGCAATCCTTTAAATGCATGGTTCATTGTGTGGAGGAACCTCAACTGAGACTTTCGAAAGTTCTCCACAATTTCAACCAGGGAGCATTGTTTTTAACCGACTTCAATAAGGAGGAGGTTATTCAAGTTGACTTGCATCGTTTGTTGTTTCTCTGTCAACATGGAAAGTTGAGTCGGCAGGAAAATGAGCCTCCAATTCAAACCCTGGCTAAAATAACAATTCGACAGACGGTCGCCTGGTAGTCTACCGGTTAAGACATCTGCTTGTGGAGCCGATGTCTCAGGATCACATCTTGTAAAAAGTAAAAGTAAAGTCAACCGCCGTTCTAGGCGTTGGCTTTTCGCCCGATAACCGAAGTTGCCCCGGGCGTGCCCTGCCGCCCTCAAGGAGAGGGTCGGAACTATTCAGGACATGTCGCTCTAGTCTCACAGCAATTATGGACTGTAACACATCTTGTACTAGGCGATTAAAATGTTTGCAAAATTATCACTTTCAGCCGAAAATCGTTCTTTTGGTACATTCGTTTCATTCGGTACATCTTGTATATCCAAACTTTCAATTCAAAGTTTTTGACTAGTGAATAACTTGGTACTATCTGAATTATACACCATTGATGTGAGTTAATGTGACATGCAGGTAATGTAAATATAGTATTAAATACTAAATTTTAGATAAAATAGGGCCGGTTTATTGACAAAATGTATGTAATGCAAAATCTCATTGCTGCTTTGGATATCGGATCTATAAATTTTGTCTATAAAGCGGCCCTTGATGATTTGCATTTTGGTATAAATTGTTCCTTACTGATCAGTATCGCCTTTTCACTGGTGAAACAAATCGAAGCCAGACACTAATGCAACGTATGTTGAACATGCTCCTACCATCTGAAAATTTTTGAATTATTATAATTTGTCCAAAGAGTACCTACCTATCTATTATTTACAAACATAATATTATGCACACTGTAAATAAATGAATGAACAAAATATTGGGATAAGCCGGCAAGTTGACTCCGGTTACTTTGGATCCTTGAATCAATTTTTTTTCCGCATAGTACCGCAAAAACCAATTTTAACTGTTCAGGCGGTTATACTTACAGAAAACAAGCTGCCGAAAAGCCCAGCGACCAATTTCTCCCGTCACCGCTTTCACCCCTTTCTCCCCTATTGTGGTTTTGAACTTGTCGAAAATTGAGTGACTGACTCACCTTAAATCCAACTTCGTAGTCTATATAGAACAAATTGGCCGAGCAGAATTTTATCGGCTGCGCAGTCACTAAGTAGAATGCCAACCTGGGCTATTAACAGATCAAAAGAACTTCCACAATTTAAAAAAGATTCCAATACATTTAGATGGTACATACCAAAAAAATGACAATAGTATTGCAATATCACGGTGTAGTAAATTTAAGAAAAGACCTCATCTCAGGTCCCCCCATAAGACCTTCAACTCCAAAGCGATGAAATCAAAAACGCAATGCTGGTTTTCTTAATTGAAAAATTGTCACGCTGCTTTCCGGGTGGTCTCAAGATATTGATATGAAAAATTCCACCGGGGTTTCGTTAATCTTTTATTAACCCACTTAAATCTCTACAATAAAAGGGATCGAACTCACATTTCTCGTGTAGTCCGCCTTGTCAACGAATGTTGCCTTCATCAACCACCTGGTCAGCTTGGCAGCCTAAAATCGAAAGGGAGCTTGTAGCAACTAATATTCTACATTATATAGCTCAAATTATGCTGTGAAAAATCCGTTAAAATCAATTTCAAGAGATACTTGCCGTTGTTGATATCCTTTGGCAGTAATATATCAAAATGAAGGGAACTAGTACGACCAGTGCCATGTCCAAAATAGCCAACCAGTAAAAGAATGGACTGTCAGAAAGTCCGCTTTCCAAAACATAACACACGCTGTAGAACGCCGTGAAAAAATTAGCGCCCATCAAAACGGAAATTATCGGTCCGTAAAGCTTGCCGACGAGGAGCACCGCGCTGCTCAGACACTTGGAGCATCCTATGATATTGACGACATCGGATACTTTTAGATTCGGGTCGACGACGGCAGCGTTCAATTCGGCGAACGATGATTCAAGGTAATTCAATATGGCGCATATTCGAATAATTATGGCTATGATATACCAGTGAGCTGATTTCCAAGTAACTGTAAGAGCGACTATGAAAGGCGCCCTAATCGCAAAGGGAATTCCTTCGGACATGTATCCCGACATGTACACCGCTATTATCTCCAATGCTGAATGAAATAGAGAACAAAACACCAAAATATATTTCAAACATTCTCTCGATTCGTCCCGCCGACGCTATAGCAGCCTATCGGCTTCCGACAGGATCTTCAGGAGTTTGGTACAAGTCTTCTTCTTACGACTCAAACCGAGCCCTACAATTGCACCTAGGGATGCGGCAGTCAGTAATTCCATCTTGATGTCATTCTCGAACTTTTCGGTTATGTCGAAAAATAAATCATTCCGATCGGGTATGGCAATGATGAAGATCATGGTTAGGAAAATGGCAGACAGCACCACTGACAATGATGCGAATACCCAGTTCGTACTGACTCCGTGCTTCGTAATTTTCAAAGCGAAACACCCAAAATATGGTGAGAAAATCTTCTCTTCAGGAAGAGACGGCGAGACCTGCATTTTGCAATTTATTTTGTTTTTAGGTATCTACCTAAGGCTCAATGAATTCAGACGGACTGAAAATTGACGACTCTTTGCTACAGCGAACCAACTTGACGCGCTAATGGCCGAATGTCAGCCAGTTGATGAGGCGACGGGTTACGTTTAGTTACCGACTTGCGTTAATGTAAAAGCTGCCACGTCGGTACGCAGGGGCCAAGCCCCCCCCCCAAGTTTTTTGGAATTCGTTCTCATGCCTTACAGAGGTTTTCAGAAAAAGGTCACTTTCGAAGCTCAGGCCAAAAAATCATAATGTCGATGTTGTTTTGGGCGCTGAATCCAGATCCGGCCTCTGCTTGTGCCAGTCACATCCAAATTACCGAGATATTGGCCATTTTTCGGACCTTTTCAGTTCAGGAATTTATAGAAGCTCAATGATCTCTCCTAACTGGGAAATTGCTGATTCCGAAAATGAGTATTGAAGAGGAAAAGTAAATCACCGTTCCAGGCATTTGGTTTTTTTGCACCGTTTGATATCGAGGGCGAGGCGCTCTTCCAAGTGGAAGCTTCCATCAAGATTACCATGAATTCCAAACAAAAATCGTGTTTTCCAGATAATTAGCTATGTATATAGGCATGTGAGACATTATTTTCTATAGATTTTTCTATGCTGAATCGAATGAGACTATCACCACGGCTGTAGCTCTACTCTAGAAAGTCTTTATGCTCCCTCAACAGAAATCAGACTTGGATCTCAAAAATTTCAGTTGAAAATCAGCTGTTTGCTCTTTTGCGTTGAATGCTGGAGGGTTTCCCATCCAATGCGACGGCTACACGTTCCTGCGAAGAAATAGATGCTGAAATAGTTCTCAGCCCTTTAACCTGGGCGGTGCCATCAGAGTACACGGGACCCAGATGTTATCACCAGCTACGTACGAATTGTTGAATGAAGATAATAAATTTCACGTGGTACGTCCCCTGGCGGCCAGTCCCTTACAATAGACGACCCTCGTGTTCGCCGACGGCTCTGACGTGTTGGTCAGCATAACTTCGCTTGTAACGTTGCCTACATTAAAATTCTCTCTCAGGAGTTAGTTAGGTGATGCTTTTATGATTTGAATTGAAAGGTATGTATTTCTTTTCGAACACGTTCGACCTTTTATTTATACAATATTAGAGTATGGGGAGGTTACGTGAGAAGAACCGTTTTTCTAGGTTGGTAGTAAGAACGTTATCATTTCTAAGTAATCAATTTAATCAATCAAATCACCAATCATTAATCAAATTAAATTTGGAATCAAATGGGGTTCGGGAAAGTTGTTGATAATTGAGTAAAAGTTCATTAGTCCTAAAGTTCTTTGATCATTCAAGATAACAAGCCTTACATACGAGCCTCGTAATTTATAAAACAATTATTGTTTCAAAAACCAAAACTAAATTAAGATCAATCCATTTAAATTAGCGCCGCAATAGGCAGCTATTATAACACAGTAATAGCACAATTTTAGTAGTAATAATATCATAATAATATATTGACTCTCACTAAATTATCTGAAAAACTCTCATTTTTGGGCTGTGTTTGTTTTAATTCACTCTCAAGTCCACGGGTGCGCTAATTGTAAGTTGTGAAAGTCAAGTTCATATTTGAAAACAAATTTCAAAGTTTGGTCAATTAAAGGCTTAGAAAATCGATCCTTGAAAAGCCAAATGATAGTGATCCCAAAAACAAATACATGTTTGTGCGTACTTGGACGAAAAATTATCCTGGTAGGTATGTGCCATAGGTTCTATAATGTAACGAAGTAGTAGGGAATTTTTTTGCTCCTCTACTTCTGCCCATCAAACTCGACCAGGATGACCACGTAGGAGATACAGGCTGCCAGCATCTACAACAAGGGTTAACAGCTATATGGAAACATTTACAAAGAAATAAATTTTTTGTAAAGACAGGTAGGTACCCCGGGCTGACCTCGTTTCAGTACTCGGAAAAAACTTGTAACCGGTTACTGACATACCGAACATCCAAGACGATTGTCGAGATTAAAACACCCACATAGGTTGAAAGCCAATTTTTTCCCGCTGGTAAAATGCATCGTTACGTAAGGCTGAAAATCGTTAAAAAACGATTAGTTAGAAAATTTCTAACCTAAAATAATTTATTTTATCCACAGGAGGGAAATCAGAGAGACATTTCCATGGGAGAGGTATCAGGATGTCTTACGTTGGTCAGTAATCGAAGACTTCTGTCCTGGTAGGCAGCTGTTGTTAGGAGATTGTTGAAATTCTCCGCCTGGAAAAAATACGGATTAACAGTTGAATAATATTCAACTTGGTATATTATACCAATACTATTTTGGGATATCGGACACCTGCAGTTGCTCAGATTACATCGTTTCACGATAGCCAGGGCACGTGTATAACTCACATTACTTCCATATGTCTGGGGGAATGGTGGAATGAAAAATTACGTCTTTTCCCCGGGCTTTGGTTTACCTTCGTCAAGACATTATTTAACACGCCAGTTAAATTTGTGTTTCATCATCATTGTTCCACCTCACCTCGAAGATCACTAAATTCTGCAAATGAGGATGAAGGGGAGGGAGCGGTAAGGGTCGAAGGTGGGTGGAGGAGGGGGAGTTGTGGCGGCTGGAAGGAGCAGGAGGGTGAGGAGTGGCGGGGTGAAGGAGGAGGAGGGTGCGGAAAGGCGGGAGGGAGGAGGAGGTGGCACATCATTTGGACACTGCCCTAACATTGACAACTTATTTCTTTATGTTCACCTCGGATGCGGCGTTATTGCACTGAGTGACCAGTGCTCTGATCGAGATAACAATGATGACGGCGTTCGGGATGTGGCGTATAACAGTGAACGGAAGGATGACGCCGTTTGCGGCAAAATTGAACCTTACCAGCGCCTGCACTGTGAACAACGATTGGCTAGTCGCTGTAAGAAGGGCATAAAGCATTGCGATCAGGATTCGAACTTCGTAATGCCTGTTCATATCTTTGCAACCGTTGACAAGGCAATCGTGAGCTTCAACCACTCGATGAATGTGTTTGCGAAAATAGCCGGATTCGAGAGACTGCGATAGTTTTTGGAACAAATTTTGCGCTTTGTTGACCAGGATGACGTACATGGCCATCATGGAAACCACGGAGAACATCTGAATCGACCATGCCAAGATTACATGCACCGATCTGAAGGAAACTAGCGCCGAAAATGTCACCCAAAGACAGGCAAGCAAAATGAATGGAACCATGGGTAAGAGTGAGGCTCTTGATTTCTGTTGGGCAGAGTCAGATGGGCAATTCAAGGTTTTTTCAACCAAGTTAACGGCATTCATGAAATTCTGAAGGCATTCCTTTTTTCGTGTGCTATCGCAAATATGAACTAAGTTAATCACCGAAAACGTTATTATTAATGACGTGAGAAGCGATACGTTGTAAGCACTGGCATTGCCGCGAAAAAAATGATAATGCGCAACAAGAGCGGAGCAAGCGATGCTCAAAATTGAGAACACCGCCAGCGCCCTTTTGGATACCTCGATTTTCCGATTTTCAATGACAAAAGGAAAAGCACCGATTGCTCTGAAAAACCGTACGATATACTCGTATTTGGGATCAAACATCGTGCTCAATTCATTGGCATATTTAGCAGTTTGGAATTGTTGGGCCCCGCTTGGTGAAAGATGAAATAACGATTTCATTGTTTCGGTCAAATTTCGATCCACGGTCACTTCGAGAGAGTAACAGAGCACTACGTCAAAACGCTCAATTCGAACAATTTGGTCAATATTACAAACTGTTTTCGTTTAACGAAAATGTCACCTTGGCTGGTAAAATCCATTTGAGATTGAGATGTGATAAAAGTAATGGTTTGGTATAGCTGTAGAGGTGGGATGGGGGCCTCCAACTGATACACCCTATTCACCGAAATCCGAATTTTTCACAGTACTTCAAAAATTTGCACTTCTGATGTTTTCTATATTTTCCTGGCCCGAAAAAAATGAACCGACTTGGCCGTTCTTGGTCTTAAGTCTTTGTTTTATCATGCAGAATACAAGGATATTTTTCTATATTCCGGTAACTGGAGCTTTTGGATTTTAGGAGGGGTTTAATATTTGCAGAATGTGTTTTTCGACATTTGTGATCATTTTAGCTCCCGAATTAGCCAAAATCAAATTAATTCGGTCCAAATATTTACGTCAAAGTATGGAAGTATTGTGTGTTATCTACGCCTCACTGGTCCCAATCCGATTTCCACTAATTGGATAATCGTTACCTAACACTCGGTTCAAGCGAATGAGTAAAATATACTCAAATATGATCATGTGTAAAATATAGGTACTCTAGTACACTTTTTATGCTCGCCTCTTTTTGAGCGGAATGGCATGTGTGTAGCAATAAAATCAGCGTGGAAACAGTCATTGCATGCCAGCAGATGCTATCTGTTATCACCATCCAATCCCAACTGCCGGTAGCTCGTACGATTTTACGATACTTGAAGAAGCATTGAGTGACAAGAGAGCAGCTGCAGAAGAATATGACCAGAATAAGCTGAAGTCCATGATTTCGGGTCAAGTTCTTGCACAAATCTACAATCCGATCGTGCATTATGATCAATTCCGAGACTTCTTTCGGTCCGGTGACTCGCTGTAGTTTTGATGTCAACATTTTCATACAGTACTTCGCCTCGTTGATCATTATTGCAAAAACGAGCGAGGAGGAGGGGACGAAATAGCAGACGAGTGACCAACATGTTTGAGAGAACAACGAATAATTCAAAGCGAAGCAGGTAAAATTATTTCTAGAGCATCTGCTGCATAAATAGATCAAATTCCCCGCTATAACGCTGAGTAAGTGGTAGCTAAAATGTCGGGATGTTTCCATGCAGTTATCCCTTGAGTGGGAGAATTGGTCGATTAGAGCGATCATGTCTCGCAAGCATTGGCTTTTAAAAATCGTCGTATGGAGGTGGCAGATCATTGTACAAATGGAACTTATTACAAGCAAATATACGACGAGGTTGGTGTGAAATCCGGACGAGTGATGGCGCCCTTGCTGGTAGGCAATATGGACGCTGGCCACGCTCCATATCAGGCACACGACGGATACGTGACACTTT
Organism: Nesidiocoris tenuis; assembly: GCA_036186465.1. Lineage (NCBI taxonomy): Eukaryota > Metazoa > Arthropoda > Insecta > Hemiptera > Miridae > Nesidiocoris > Nesidiocoris tenuis. Next base: position 4,594,857 of record AP028915.1, on the reverse strand, counting down.
CCCAACACCGATTCTCGTCCAGTGATCTTGAACGAGAAAGCCCCTGCGTAGTAATAACGTTTCAAATGTCTTCTCAAGCAATCGTGAGACGCCGTGCTGGGCATTTTCGGTCCCTGTACGGGTATCATACTAAATTTTGAATACCTTCTCACGTACTGTCGTATAGCCCTAATGCAATATTTGTTCACAATGAACTGGGTTATGGGGTATCAAATCGATATTTCAAGATTGGAAAGATAAAAAGTCGATTTAATCGCTTGTCTGAACGAGACATTTGGGGGACAAGGCCAATATCCCTGCTCACAGAAACAAACATTTTTTTTCAATTTACTTATTTCGAACACTATGAAGTTATTCGAGCAATTTGCCACCAATCCAATTTTTGAGAAACGGTCAACCCAAACGCCCCCGAAAGACACGATGCTTTGAATAGGCCAGTATTGCGGTTTATCTATCGATTTAGAATAGGTACTTGCGTCCCATCAAAGCCCATATCACACATCAGACCGTTTCCCTCCCTATCCCACAGACCGTCTGCACAGACTGATTCTTTGGTGATATTAGCAAGCAAATATATTGATAGTTTTTTCAAGAAATCAGGTTCTTTAGATGAATAATAACAAACATTCATGCTGGCAGGTGCTAGTAGGTAGGGAGTAGGTACCCTTTTTTTTAAGGACCCTTTTTGAGCTCTGTTTCCTGGACTAATCAGCCAAACTCTTCAGGACTATCTTAATCTTCCAGCGTACCAGCTCACCGCATTGAGTCGATATGTTCTTCGTGTTTCAAAGAAGAAATGCAGCAAATACACGCAATATATTTTGTTCATTATATTTATAACAAAAACGAAAACATTGACAATCCGTGACTTATTTTGACCATATCCTACAGTCGACTTGAAGAAAGTAGTCCGGTTGTGATCTTGAGATGGCTTCCATTGCGATACATAATATGTGTGAATACCGTCTCACGTGTGAATAAGTATGCAATATGTAAAGTTGTAACATAATATCATTATGTTACAATTTAAATTTCAAATTGTTCAGCAATCACTCAATAGTAAGTACATTAAAGGGCAAATTACCTGCTTAATTTGTAAACACCAGCGTGAACTTCACTGTTGCTTACTCTGGTCTATCTGTACAAGAATAACCAAGTAAGTGACGCATGCGGCAACCATCTGAAATAAGAAAAGCATCGCGACGAAATTCAGGACCAGATAGACAATAAGTTCAATAAATAGACAATGTACTTTTTCTACTACCCTTCAAATACCAACCGAGCATCCCAGGCCGTAGTCGACATCGAAGCAACCGCATACGTTAAATTTCAGTTTCTTCTTGCAAGCAAAGTGCATTCTGATGTAGGGCTGTGGATTTTTACAATTTTTTATCAGGCAGCTTCATTTTTTACAGCTTTCTCAAATACGATGTTGACACTTTATTGCCCCCCATTTTTTGGAAATACTTCGGATGACTTGCCATACGGATCTTTTCGCCCCCAAGTACATGCATTGTAATTCAATACCTTCATGAAAATCGTGGCTTACGTTACGGAGGAGTTGTCCTGTAGTGTCTTGGAGAGCGTAAGTTGATATTAGTTTACTGAACTTCTCGGCCTGGAAAAAAACCATCAGTAATTACTTAAACTAAAATGCTGGGATAATTGTGATTATAGTAGGCGTTTGAGTGAGTCGATCCAATATGAAAAGGTATTTGGTTGACTGTTGGTTGAATGTCACAAAACGCTTGTACACTTGATTCCAATTGATGATGGACTCATGCAAACTCGGGATTAGGGAGTAGGCAAATAGGTTATAGAAGATCGGTTGATTCCAGTGATCAGTGAATCCACTGATTCATTATTGGTTCTAGAAAAGTTCAGGCGTACCCTTTTTTTAACTGTTTCGCATGTGTGTACCACAGTGAACAGAAAATACGTCAGGATGATTCCGTGTAGAGATATCAAATTAGTCGCGTTGGCTTCCCTCAAATCGCTGTTCAACATTACGAAAAACCAGTCCGCAGTCACTGAAATGAAACATTGTACGACGACCCCGAGTATCTGAGAGCCGTAAAAATCCAGCAAATGTTCCTTAGCATCGTAGAGTTTCTCGTATGCTACGATCGTCCTCTCGAAGGTTACCGCCATTCTGGAAGAATCAGCAACGATTTGATAGCACGCACTTGCCAGATACCGATCGATGAGTTTTGAGCAGTGGTAGAAAGGAAGTACTACAGAGCAAATGAACACAATTTGAGCGAACCAGTTCACAAACCTAACCGCTCCCACGAGGCCGACGATATTGGAGTAGTAGAAGATACAGCCAATATAAATTGGCAAGCTGATGAAAACCGGTATCAAAACAGTGTTCAAAGGCCTGTCGGGTGAAATTTTAATGAAAGCAGCAGCAGAACAAATGTTGGAAAAGCACATTTCTAGGGAGTTTTTCGCTGTGCAATGTTTGTAGAACCAGCAGAATTTCAAGACAAGTAACGGAAAAGACATACCATAAATCAACGATCTCCTGAAAACTGTCACAAGTGTGCGTTGACGCTCAGGACTGAAGTACAAGCACAGCTGTACGGCTGAAGAGGAAAAATGGACGGCAGCTGCTAAAATGAGATGAACTATACTGATGCTCAAACCTCGGTTGGCGTAATTGAAAGGAAAAATGCCAATTCTTTTCATCGCCCGCAATTGGGAGCTCACGGTTTCGGGTATTGCTACCATTGCGAATGGACTCGAATCTTTTCGGAGTATCGGGATTCGAATTTGGGGCCACTCTGACCGAATGTCGAACGTGTCTTCTGCCACCGATGGTCACGTAGGTATGTATCGATGAAGTAACCAACAGCTACTGAGGAAAGCTGAATTTAGCGAGACGTTGAACGTTCGGTTAAAAAGGCTCTTAGAAAATTGTAATGTGCCAAGACTGCAGTAACGATTATGTCGGTAGGTGTTGACTGCCAGCCAAAAACGTTGACAATAGGTCGATAAATTAATGGTTCGATTGTGACGTAACTGTATTATTGAAGCGTCCATCAACGGTAGGTGCCAATTCTTCAGTAGGAAGGAAAAGCCTTGTGAAATTTTTTCAATCAATATTTACTAAATTGTTGTGTGGGAGGGCATGTATTGTTGCTGGTGGTTTGGATATTTCGTCGGGTCCAACACACTAACAATACAGAAAATATAAATTTAAAATAATATTAAGGGCCGGTTTATCAACTTTGTTAAAACTAGGTTTCTAAGGATGCTGCATTAACTAATTTCCACGAAATTTTCAGTAGGTTTGACGGTCAATGAAAATATGTCCGACATTTTCAACTTCTCGAAAAAAATTCGTGCTGATATCAGCATGAATATGTCTCATTTTTTTAAATTGTTGAGATCAGAATCCTTGGGAATAAAAAGAATCACTGGAGCTGGTTATGGTATTGTGGCAGAAGTGGAACGGGGGCCCGAAGGATGGCAGTTTGAGTTTTGGTCCAGGTTTACAAACGGATGATTCATCGTTTTTCTCACCTTTCGAGTGGCAGCATTACACGAGTTGATGAGAAAAGCGACCACTTGTGCGGAAACGAGTGTGAATGATGCCCAAACGAACGACACGAGGAGTTCAACTTTATTCCAGAAAATGTGAAAACTTAGCGAACAAGCGACCACATTGCTGAATGCGATGATAATGATGCTCCCAACATGAAGTTCGAAGTGTTCGTTCAAATGTTCCACTGTCGCACAGTTTGTTGTAGCTGGACAGGACAAGTTTAATTTTCATTTTCTTGCGTAGAAGCAGAGGAAGTCGCGAGTTCAACGATGAAATAATTTGATCAATTATCGATGTCATTGCTGAATATTGGAAAGCCAACATGACGTATGTTGGTATGTAAATCAACCATTGCAAAACTAAAATATTTCCTTGTCCCGCTCTGAAGAAGGCCAGCCACAGCATTGATAAGGCAGAAGCGATGACGTTCAATAAAACAATTGTCTGGTTCCAAGCAATTGAGAATTTATAATTTTCAGGATGGATTTCAATGGATTGTAACGTTTTTAAAAACTGGAACAAACTTTCTCGCCCGTAAAATGCCTGGTAGAGCCAACTACAGGCCATGCCAAATATTGATAAATACAAGACTACACTAACTGCTCTGTGCAGCGGCGGTGTACCGGCGAAAATCGAGCTCAGCAACAGTGTAATTTGAGCTAATGACATGACCAGAATAAAGACGAAAACAATCGAATAGGGCAAAATACAGGACGTGGACAGATTCGCTGAATTTGGAACTCCTTTGTATGGAAATAACCCAAGCGTTTTTAGTTTCTCCAAATGACCTGACAAGGGGTCGGCGGAAGACGAAAACTCTTCATTGTTCTGGAAGTTCTTGACCGCCATGATCACTAGGCCAGAATGTCCGTGACTATTACAGTTGTGAGAGGGTTCAATTAGATAAGAGTTGAAACATATCGTCGTTTAGTGGACGTTATCGAGCTTCGCTCATCATGTTAGGCAAGGTATTGGGTATAATTATTTTGGAGCATATTGTGTAAACCTAAAATGTTTCCCCATGGTAGAAGAGACACCCCTTGCGGCCACTTTTGGTACTCGCGTAGCCTCGCCCACGATTACGTTCTTGAAAGGTGCATCCGCTCTCTTCTAAGTTATCAGTTCAGCTGATGAACGGCCGCAATAGAATTATAAATCTAATTAGATTCATGAATATGCTTTATTAGATTCATATTTTACCATAGCAATCAGACAACCTTTCGTTTACAGCCCTTGGTCGCTCACCAACTTCCAACGGCTCCCTGACGATTGCTCGAGCCTCTTGGCCGTTGACTCCATAGATCTGGCCTTGATGATTCTAGTCCGGGTCACTCGTTATTATAGGTACATAAGAAATGAGGCCTAATTGTTCATTCCCTTAGAGCTCCTTCCTCAAAGCCTCTCGTTCGCTTCCGATATCAAAACTAACAATTCATTCATTGTTTCTAATCCTATGGACGACTTCCTCTCATCTGGTGACCCCAGTGTCCCATAAATGTACGCCAGACGGAAAACTTTCAGTTTTGCAATGGCTACACCAATAATCAAGATCAAAGACCAATGGCCAAGATTAAATTTTTTATTGCTGGACTAAAACTGTACATTAATTAATAATAAATTAAACTACTCACCTTTTGCGAGATGGCGTTGCAAGATTTGATGAGGACAAAAATGATTTGAACGAAAAGGAGCGTGTAAGCTCCCCAAATCAATGCCAGGTACAATTCTTCGCTACTCCAGAATAATTTAATGCATAATAGATTCCCGATCATGTTATTTGAAGTAACAGCTATAATGCTCAGTAAAATAAATCTGTAGTGTTCGTTCAAATGCTCCACAGCGTTGCACAATTGGTCGAAGGCAGAAAGGACTTCCCTTGTTTCCCTCTCTTCGCGTAAAAACTTCGGAAAGAGAGAGTTCAAAGATGATACGCCTCGTTCAATTATTGTTATCATGGCCAAATATTGGAGCGATATCAACAGGAATCCTGCCATTGGAATATACCAGAGCAGAATCCCATAATTTTCGATGACAACTGCACACGCGAGAATCGTTAATACAGAGATTACGAAATATGAAGAAACAATGACTCTGTCCCACGTTACCGGAAATTTATAATTTTCCGACCGAATTTCAGTGGACTGTATAGTATTTAGAAATTGAGACAAACTTTCCCTCCCATAGAATGTTTGTTTGAGCCAGCTGAAAGCCATGGCGAAGTCGCTACTGAACAAGAGCATTCCAACCCCTCGACGGAACAATGGAGCAAAATCAAATGATATGATCAAATTCACAATCTGAGCTGACGAAATTAGCAGGACAGTTGTAAAAATGGTCGCATGAGGCAAAATACAGGACGTTGACAGATAAACTGAATTTGAGAGCGTCTTGTACGGGAAAATTCCAAATGTCTTCAGCCTTCTCAAATAAATTTCCAATGAGAAAGATGACAATTGCCTACTGTCATGAGCGTTTTTCGCCATCGTGTTCACTAACGAATTCCAACTGACCGTCAAATTGAATGCGGTTTGTATCTGCTCTTTGATATCGATCGTGTGGAATCGAAGGAGGGTGAGGAAGTCGGTGTTGTGTTAAAAGTACCTACTTTTGTGGCGATTGTTTCGATTATAAGTACCAAGCTACTTGCTTAATTAAGCAAATATTAATCTGTTCCTCGGTAATATGTGTTGACGCTAATTATTACTCTTTTATAACTTATTTTTAAATGAGAGTTATAAATGAGAGTTATACCTAAATAAGAGTTATAAGTGAGAGTTATAAATTACAGTTTTTATAGGTATAAAACAGTTCAAAAACAACAACTGATGGTTCTCGACTTTTAATGGTGATTTATGACCAAACATTAGTTTGATCAGAGAATTCATGGGTGCGATGCTATCTCTGACGACAATGACACGCCATACAATTATTTAGGGTTACAAGCTCTCAAATTCTGAACAAAAAAGAGCAAAGGTACCTACGTGATTCACAGTTGAAATGCCAGACTCGAAACTACCTATAATTATTATATATTTTGGGCACACACTCTGCGGCTAATATAATTCAAATTCCCCATTTTCAAACATCTGGAGTAAACAACCCTATCGTACTTGACGTTGGCATTGAGGTCGATACTGATGTAGAACTGGTAGCTGGGGCATAAGACGTTCCAGATTGCTTGGCTTGATCAATTTGAACCAGGATGACCAAATAGGTAACGCACGCAGCCACCATCTAGAATGATAGAATATTTTGAGTTGGAATTCTAGCTCAATACTTCAAACGGGTTACTTATTTAATTTTTCAATAACATGGTGCGTATACATTTAGAAAGCTTTGATATAAGCCAAACTTGGTAAAAATGCTGAATACCGAAATTTATTTTTCCAATCTATCCCTTTCTGGGAAGGTGGAAGTTGGATTCGTGGAGCTCAAAACCTGGACAGGTTGAGGTTAGGCCTGACATCCCTAAACTCACCGAACATCCTAGACGATAGTCGATGTTGAAACAACCGCAAACGTTGAACCGAAGTTTTTTCCGGCTGGCAAAATGCATTGCAACATGGGGCTGAAACGATTAACAAAATTCTAGAATAATAACAACTAAATTCCGTGTTTCAGGAGGATATATCATAGTTTTTTAATTACGTGCCCTACCAGATTCCATAGCCAATTGGCTAAAAGAGCAACAACATACTGTTCGATCCCAAAATCAGCCTCAGTCAGTTGCTATTGGTGATACTAACTCACCGCTGTGATCAAATAGAGCAAACATTTTAATTTCGCGGTTAAAACTTACATTTGTGAGAAGTTGTTCTGTTTGGTCTTGAAAAGCACAAGTTGACAACAGTTTAGTGAATTTCTCTGCCTGAAACAAGATTAGGTAACAATATGTGACATATATGTGTCCATGAGCAAGGAAGAACAGTGGACATTTCTATGTTGGTCAAAAAATTATCGTGATCTGATTGTCTGCAGTCAACAGTAATGTACAGTTTACAGAAGACTCGGCTTAATTGCTCTTCACTGTTTTTTCGATCACCTATTCTTTCAATTCGCACGACTGGCGTCAGTTGCTTGGCTTCAATCAACTGAATTTGTATGAGCGTGGCAAAAAAAAATGTCGAATTCTTTGGCTAATTTTCAGTTCCGAAGAATGCAAACCTGGGCTTGGGCCCAAAAGGGACATTGAAACATGGAGAAGATAGAAACCCTCAACGGCTTAAAGCACCCTCAGTCACAATACAGTTGCATAAATGTCCAATAAAATTACGGCCTAAGCCAGTAAAATTAACCTTCAACCCCATCATTCGAAGTTCGAATTTCGAACCTTGTTCTGAGCCCTGTCGCAGGTCGATATCAAAGTGTGAATCAGATAGGCGTGGCTGCCAGCATTTAAACATAATAAAACCGATGCCCAATTGAATTCGACGATATCCAAACATTTGAAGATTGTTCCCAATGTTACGTGCATTAACATGCACAAAACCGTCAGCACTTGAATCCCATAATATTTGCTCAACTTATCAACGCTGTACACGAGTTTGCCGTGGATTAATAACAATGTTGCAACGCTTTTGGTAGAACTCGCCAGACATTCGGACATTTCTTTGAACATAAGCCCGGCCAGGTTGACGTAGATGACGTACGGTACCAAAATTCCGAACTGTGCGGCGCGGAATAAATTGTATTGGCAAATTTCGACGATATGTTCACCTATTCCGTGCCACTCAGCCAGCGGTTCGATTGTAACTTGTATCAACCAAGATACCAATACGATCTTCAAGTTGGTTGGGAAAATCGACTCGCAGGTACTTATGGTTTTTGAGCACTCCATAACGTTGTTTATATATACTTCCAAAAGCCCCTGTTTGAAAGCAGTTTTGTACACCAAATCCAAAATCAAGGCATTGATTGACGCGATTGAGGAAAACATGAGAAGCTTTTGCACGAGAATTTCCCCTTCAATATGGGCGAAAACAAGATGGCAGACGTTGATCAAAATGAAGAATTGAAATATTATGAAAGCAATGAAATGCGGGAAAGATTTTTCTAACTTGGTTCCGACCAGCTTGTAAGGTAAAATTCCTAGCCATCGAAAGATAGTCAAATAGTCTGTGAGAGTCTTCGCCATTTCGGTGTGCGAAGTCGACTGACAACTAGGTGAAGATTTCGGACATCAATTAGTGCTAACGCTTTTTGATCTTACCAGTGGCAGTCTATCTACTTCTACGGCTGACAGTTGTACGTGCGTTGATCAGAGTGGCTGCAAAGCTTCGATTGATTTCACAATAATTGTGAAATTATGACCTTGTAAAGCACATTTAGTTATTGAATGGCCGACCAGGACAAGGGCTTAATTGATGAATTACTTAATACCGTCATTTACTTATCGTAGGTTTGATGGATTCACGTTAAGGGACCCAAAAACAACATGGTTCCTTCATATCGATACCAGAGAGCAAGAAGGGCGAATCTGCTTCTTTCCTAAATAGCAGATTCGCCCTTCTTGCTCTCTGGTATCGATATTGTCTCGTGAGTATATAAATGGAAAAAAATTGAAGAGAAAAGATCAAACGATTAGAGAGAATAATAAAGAGAGAAAGTTAAAGGACCCTAATGAAAATTTTGAGGTTATGCCGTGTCCAGGTACTGTGTGGTGGCGCCAGGAAGCTCTTGCAAACCTTATAATTATGAGACAAAATTTCCACAATTCCACAACATTATAACAGGCCATGTGAGCCCATTAATAGTATGCATAATTTTATAAAAATGCATAATAATACGTGTATGCATAATACTGTACCTTTGCAGCAACTGATCCACAAGTACTGATCAGGATGAACTGAAATTGAGCGAGGAGGAAAGCATAACCGCTATACGTCACGAACTGTATAGTTTGGCCGGTTGGGAGGACGTGCATGAGAATCACGTAGCACATGCCCGTGATCCCCACAAAGCAATAGGCCATCATGGTGAATAATTGGTATCCATAGTAATCGTTCAAATTACCAACTGCGTCCGAGAGCTTATTGAATACGCACGTGATTTGAGCGATTTCTTTTCTAGTCAAGGATCCCTCATTTGATAAATTTACCGATAAACATGTATTGAGGTATTGCCCGACGATTGAGACGTAGCACATGTACGGGAAAATTATGTAACAAAGCAAGGAAACGTATAGGATCCATAAAAACCCGAAAGGAGTAGTTACATAGCATTGAGTGATATTGCAATAAAGTTTCAAGGCAGCATAAAAGAGCAAACACCCTGAAAATACTTTGATTCGAAGCGGCGTATGGAACTGGCTGTAACCTATTTGATTTCCAACATCGGTTATTATGATGATGAATTTTTCCAGTTTCTCAAACGAATAGAAGGAATTGTAATAGTAAGCTACTGTAACACTAAGAATCGACAGCAGCATGAAAGTGTAGACTGCAGCAAACAATATTCGTCTCTCCGCCATGAAGTTCCATATTTGCAACGCTGCCAAGAGATTGAATCCAGTAAGGACAATCAAGTACAAGCCCGAAACACATTTGGATTGGCGCAGACGTCCTTCGAATTTGTGATATGGGAACATTCCCAGTTTACGGAAAAATCCTATGCACGATTTCAAGGGTTCTTCCATTTTGAAAATTTTCCAAGAAAATGGAATGATCCCAAGTTGAGGCCGTACAGCAGATCAGGTTATCGAGCACTTGTGCTGATAGAGTGGTTTGATATGGAGTCCTTTCAAGAAATGAATATTTTAGAAAATTTTTGGACTGGCTTGTCGAAACGACATCATTTTATGACGTTGAACAAATTATTTTATAGTGGTGGAAATTTGAAGGAATACAATCGCCAAAATCTCCCCACCCCTCCCATCGAGAAAACATGTCACGCTTCTTTCAAGTTCATTACATTTCACGTTTCTTTTCAGTTCAGATCATTTCTCCATCAACTTCTTTCAAGTCGTCAGATCGTTGTCTCCTTGCGATCCAAGGAACCATATAAAATCTTTCTAACATTAAAATTATTTTTCTAAATAATGTCACTGTCAACCAAAAGCGCGTATATAATATATATAATATTATGATATTAATAAACGTACATTTACGTTTTCCTTTTAGACGGACATGCAACGGGCTCAAAACATACCATACCTAATATAGTTTTAAACCTCTTCTGGAATCATGCTGAAGATCTCCTTAGTGAGGTTTGACCAACCGATTTTCATGTTAACAAATAATTTTCGCAAAATAGAGAAGGTTGTCATTTTCAGCCAACTTACCTGTTCGCTTACGGATCCACAAACGCTCGTCAGAACGAATAGTAGGTGAGCCAGTACGAAAGCGTAGCCTATGTATAGAATTGACTTGGCAGTGAAATCCCTTGGTAGACAATGCATCAGTACCACATAACATTCACCGGTGATCCCGACGAAGCAGTATGTTATTAATGCAAATAGTTGATAGCCGTAGAATTGATTCAGATGATCTATGCCATCGGCTAATTTGTTGAATGCATCAGTTAGAGATTTTACTTCCCTCAGGGTTAGGGATTTCGCTTTCCTCGATATCGTTGAATTGCACCTTGAAAGATACTGTCCCACAATCGAGACGTGGCATAAGTAAGGAAAAATGAAGTAATACATGGCGAGGGCGTACAGGGTCCAAGAAATGCCCCATGAGAAAGTCTTCGCTGCGGATAAGTCAGCTATTTTCAAAAAGATAAACGATGCTATGGTTCCCATGAATAGTTTGAGCTGTAGGGGTATCCGAAAAGGGTCAAATCCTATCCCAATCGCAACTTCGGTTATTGAAATTATAAATTCTTCCAAATGCGCAGCCGAGAAGAAAGATTTGTAGAAGAAGATTGCTAACAATACGACGGCGCAAACCAGCATGAACATGTACACCGCAGCATAAATCGTTCGCGGCTCGTCGGCGTACCGCACGAATTTCAGTATCGCAATGATGTTGGCTACGGCAAGCACGAAAAAGTAGATCCCAGCCACTAAATTTGAACGCCGCAAACGACCGTCGAATTCATGGTAAGGGAACATTCCCATTTTTCTGCAAATTGCCATGCACTTGGCCAGCGGTTCGACTGCTTTCGCCATGTTGTCAATGACAGTCACCGCGAACGAATTTTGATGACCGAGTGAGAATAACGATTTTTCGCAGTTTGAATACCTACTACCTAATACCTAATACTGGTAAAAGGTGAGATATGATTATTATCCATTATAGAAAGCACCAACCATCCTCTTAAGACTCGGTTTTGGAGGTTAAATCTTGATAACGACTCAAAATTGTCAGGCTGATTCAGTATGTTGATATGAAAATGTCAGGGCGAAATATTCATAAAAGTTTCCCGTGTTTCAGGTGGAAATTCTAATCCGAACAGTTCTTGCTTGGTGTACGATATCAGCCCTTGCCGACAGCGACGACGAAGCGACTAAGGTGAGGCATCGTCACAGCAAGCGACACAAGGCCATGCCCCTTACCGATCAGCCTGAATTGCCGTCAGCTAAGCCAGCTTGGCCAGTGAAAAGAGAGGCTGTCATCGAGGTATTATTATGTTATACATTTATGGAAAAAATACCTTTGTCAATCTTGAGGGCTCGAGGCCTCTTCCATCATCAAGAATGAGAACTTTTCTTGAGAACTTTTCTTGATTTTTAAATAGGGCGACCTGGTACTCGGCGGGCTGATGATGGTCCACGAACGAGAAGAGACCAACATTTGCGGCCCAGTGATGCCCCAAGGAGGTATCCAGGCGGTCGAGACAATGCTTTACACTCTGGACATCATCAATTCCCGGCTGAAGCATTTCAAAATCGGAGCGCACATACTGGACGACTGCGACCGCGATACGTACGGACTTGAGATGGCAGTCGACTTCATCAAAGGTGAGTAGTCGTAGTACTTGATGATAAAGTGGGCAGGAAAATGCAAAGCCTTTAAATCAATACCTAAGCACTTATCAACTTTACAACTTTTTGTAACCTTCGATGAACAGCGCTAGAATATCGTTAATATTCTTTTCCAAAACAAAGCCAAGTCCAGCTTATGGGAATTGTTGATGGTTCCAATCTGCTGAATCTACGCTGCCGTTTCCCCTTATACATTTTCCGGAAATCAACGCCAAGTACCGCCACCAAAATATGTGCCCACCCTCCTATCCTGTTGTGGCTGCATCTGAAGGCGTCATTTTTCAGTGACACCTGCAGTATTCCGGAATAGGATATCATCTTCTCCGAGCAGAAAGAGAAAAAAAGAAATAAAATGGCCCACCCAACAAATCATTTCCAACTTTTTTTTTTTTTTTGAGTAGCTCGAGAAAATAACGGGAAGATCGATTTTTCTTACAGGGGAAAAAATTGGCTTGTTTACCAGTTTTTTGACCCCAAAACATGTCCATTCGCGTAAGAGAAATTTCCCAGCTCTTCAAACTTTCATTCCCAAGCGAAATTTTGGAAACCAGTTAACTGAAATGCGAGGAAAATCAACAATATCGTATGCGTCAGCTGCCTGCCAAAACCAAATCTTTGTCAACCGTCGGCAAAAGTTTGATAGCTCTCTGTTACTATCTCATCACTTGCTTAAAGTGTGATTCCCCAGATTTCATACAACGCGAACTTATCAGTTTACCACAGAGGTGAAGGGAGCAAACGAAGAAGTTTCCTCCATATCTCTGCTCAGCACGACTTGATTGTTACGTACCTAGTTTCTTTTTGTTGAGCAGCTCGAACTGAAATCCCATCTCGAAACTTTCAAACTAAGGCCGACCGCATATGGCGGCTTTCGCACGTATCTTAAACCTTTGGAATTGAATGATGCATAGGTAGGTACGAAACTCGTTAGGTGATATTTAAGAGTGCTTTGCTCACTACAATTTTCATATATCAATAAATACTATGTAATTGTTTATTACTGAATGAAAAGCTCATTTCTAACTATTCAACTAATAAACTATAAATTAAACGAACAATGGCCCATTCATCTGAAAAAAGTCTGAATCTTTTTGTCACTCACGGCTCAACTCAACCGACAATAATTTTGACCGAAAAATATAGGTATGGCTTAGGGTTTTAATAGATGCTGAAACTGAATAAGTTGCCCGCATATCCCGCTGAATGAAACAATCAGCAGATCAATTGGAATAACGAGATTTTTTGCAATCTATAAATTTCTGCCGACAATTCTTCCAAATTTCACAATATAAATGCATAGGTACTTTCTTAAGAAAACTAGCGAAGTGTACCTATAAGCAAAAAAGGAAAAGTGCAAAGTGCTTCCTTTCCAGTTGTCGATATGGCCAAGTATTCCACCGAGGTTCAACGAAGAACGATTTACTTCCAACTCACGCGTCGCGTTAAATAGGGCAACGCTCCAAGAATGTAATCGGAAATTTCATCCATGCCTTCGCCTCGACGTTTTCCTCTCGTCCTTATGACAAAACGGCAAAAAAATTTCCGGTAGGATGTGGAAAAATAATATTTTTTGAGTTCAAATGGCATCGCAGCACGAGGTCGAATTTCGTAGCCTAGTATGGGTAAATGGCAGTTTCATAAAACATGTGTAAAACTGCTTAGGTACCTAATAAACAAAAGATCAATCACAACCACAGTTTCCTGACGAAAAACCTTGAATTGGGAGCAAGAAAATTGATTTTTTCAACTTTTCAGGAAATCCAAAATACTGGTATCCTTGCAAATTAAATATATTGAATTATTGCCGACAAAATTTGGTGAAAATGTAAAAAAATAGATAATTTAGACATCAATAAAAAAGAAGAGCTTCACCTAACCGACGCGAGAGGTTTCGGATAACAGCGAAAGATAACCACTTTCACAGGCCTCCGAAAAGTTAAGAGGTATAGCTCAAAACGGTTTCTGGAAGCTTTTTCTCTCGAATCCGCGCAAACCAGTGGTACCATCAGATTTCCCGTGGAAAAACCAATCCAGGGGTACCAATACCAGGGGTACCAGGGGAGACTCATTTTTGCCGAAATCGAGTTAACAACTGTTCCATGCCGAATGACGATTTGGCGCATCGAACGGCAATATGTGCAAAGAAAGTTTCCTGGATACGGCTCTCAGTCTTTGTTGACATTTTAGTACTTTTCTTTATACTATCGCATGACAATACTGTTAAAAATTCCTATTCATATTTCTGCCATAAGTCAACCTGGCTCATATCTCGTTCATGCCCAGAACTGTGTCCAATATGGCAGGAATTATTGAAGCATCATCGTTCTCATCGTTGCCGGCCAACGTCAGATTCCGAGCGATTGAAGCCCGTCGAAATTCATTGCCGACCGTCTGAATGCAGCTTTAGAAAATCATTTCACTCAGTTCGGCACGAATGGTAACCGCAGAGCTTTGAAGTTGTACCCGGTGGTCAGAAGCCTAGGAAGCGTATATAGTTACACGGAGTATCGATATCTCTGCAATTAGTCTGATAGCTCTCTAATTAACCCGGACCCCTCACCTGCTCCTAATTCCGAGATTTCGCACTGGGTGCGGATGTGGAGATAGCGCCCGATCACCGGAGCGTCGGCTTTGAGCCAGAGACTGCCAGATTGATCCGATTGATTGGAATCCGACCAAGCCATTTCGTGCATGTGAATGCTCTGTAACCAGATCAGTCGAGAAGGCCTTGGGACTATGCCCTTGGCTTACGAAACGTCCACGTTCGATCACGCCCACTAGGTACTGACTTGCAACAATCCACGCACAAAACCAACAAGTAGAAGAACCAGGGTTGCCAAAAGGTCCTCGTTTTGGGAGAAAGGTCCTGGGCCTTGCTTTAAGAGCCACCAGGACCTGGTTTTCGCCATTTGAGGTGCACGTGGTTCCGATGTACCATTTCAGAAAGGCATTAGAAAGGCCATGACGCGGGATCATAATTATGTTTAACTTATACTCATAATCATGCATGATTGCAACTACCAATTTAATTGGTAGTTGCAACTACCAATTTAAAGTCAATGTGAAGGAAGAACATAGTCACAGTCTAATTCGAACTCAAACTGAAGGTCAAACTCGATTTCAGACAGAAACCAAACCGAAACTCAAACTCCAACCCAAAGTCTAAATGAATCAAAAACTCATACTCACAATCAAATTCAAACTCAAATAAAAACCAAAACTGAATTGATGTCAGAACGGATCGAGTACTTATCAAATTTGTTCCCGCTAGTTGAAATTTTTATTTTTGCCATTCAAGTTAGTAAAGTAGGTGTTATAGAAATGTTTAATTCATTTTATTTTGACGTGCAAGGAAATGACTTGGATATTTACTTAGGTTATCTTCCTATTTACACTCAGCTTTTTCTTTACAGATGTGCAAATATGCTCTCATGTTCCCCAGTAGAAAGTGGATTTTCCTTGAGGGAAAATCCTTTGCTTGCTGTGTCGGTCAGATACCTACCTAGTAGGCATTAAGAATAAAATTTGCCTTCGCTAAAAATAGGGTTTATGCCAGCATGTATAATCGGGGATGCGTAAATAGAAAACGTGTGGGTGGTTATAATACACGTTACAGCGGTAGCTCCTGTAATAAAATGGTACAAATTTCCTGCTGTGTTTACCCCGCGTAATGGAAAAATGTTTTCAGTGTTCTTCTTGAAGGGTATCAGGAGACTGACTGAGTTGAGACTTTTCCGTATGGGGCTGTCGGAATAGTATAACTCAGAGAAGAGAATGAAAATTTTCAATTTACTCTCTCTCAACTAAACGGAAAATTCCATAACCCTCAATTCGACGAGTAAGTAGAAACGCGATTTTACTTCTCTATTTACAGAGTAAATGGAAGCATTGTAATCGCCCTAAAATTGAAAATCGTAACGGAGCTTCAAAGGAAAAAATCGTTGAATTACTTTTTACTCAGAATCAATTTTCTGAACAAGTGTCTGCGCCCATCTGTGAGCAATTACAAAAATGGCCATAGCTCCCTCGATTCTTAACCTTTTTCAAATTCCTTGACATGGAGTGTTCGTTTCGCCAAGATCCTGTTTAACCGGAATTATGATAACTCATAGTACTTCCGATATATCGGTACTTTTAGTGTGATTTTTCTAACCGACTCCATTTCATGGTCTACTTTGAGCACTCTGGGTCTCAAAATCCTCCTTTTGCCTTTCAGATTACGTGGAATTTCTTTATTCCGTTAACTGGACGTACCTAGTTTTTGGTTGGATAACATTCGACTAAACCTCTGATCCGGTTTTCATTGATATTGAACCAGTTAACATTCTGCAGATTTGTTTGTCTTTTAATGCTCAAACTCTTTGCGGGGCTCACAGCCTCGACGACGCGTCGTCGCTCGAATTTATTTCGAGTCACTCTCATTTATCGTTACCAGCTCACCAAGGCCATTTACCTTAATTAAAACCTAATGGAGCGGAAACTTCGAGGGATAAACTTCATGGAAAAGTTAGCAGCGCTTTCTTGAAGCCTCGTCGGGTACCTTCCTCCTGCTTTTCATCTCAAAGCGAACTTTCCTACTCCTCTGGCATAAACGTCCACTACAAAATGATATTTTTCAAACATAATTATTTTAGAACTGTACCATGTTTATCGCCAGATTGTTCACAAGTGGTCTCTCAATGCCGAGAGCCCGCGGACCTCATCTTAGGCCCCACTCGAATAATATCTACTTATTCATTTCGAGGTAACTAAGTCTAGAATGTTCCGTGGTCTCAAAAATATTAAAATTGCCGTATCAATTTTATAAATACTTTGTTGCGCTCGAGCTTTGTTATAAATAGCTCAAACAAGAAGTAACAGAACGGGTCTATTTCCAACGCTCAGTTTCGAAATAAGTTAATTATCAGTTTTTGGCTAGGTACTCCAGAGCGAAACTCAAGAAAGCAAGAGACTCAAAAAGGCAGGATATCAACGCAATTCAAACCGACTAAAAAAAGTGACTGAGAAGTAAAGATTTCTTTTCAATCTTCATTTTTAAAGGGGAAAGTAGAAAATATGCTACGGAAGCCTGAGGTTTTGTTAGAGCTGGAAGATTGACCGGTACAGTGTGCGCTGAGTAAAAGTCGAGAAACCTTGCTTTTGCTCTGTATAGGGAAAGGAGGCTGGTCATTTGTCAGGTGCTGGTCCAGAGGGACGTGCCGGGATCAGTGTCACGTGATGCATTACCTACCTGTTTCCTGCGACCTTCAACCTGTTTCCGTGCCCACTAATCGTGAACGGACGACATCTCTTGAGGTCCAGGGTTGCTCGATGGGGGTTTCGATCAAATGTCATAACTGCACAATAATCTGTAGTGGATGGAACACTCATAACTTCCATATTTTCATAATACGAAAACCCTAATCGATATAACTCATTAACGAAGTTAAGGGCTGATCTACACCACATACAATATTTTCATAGGGTAACGTGTTGAATAATTCGAAAAGAGTGCAAGTGTGAAAATATTTTCTGAACTCCCATTCCAAATTTAAATTTACTGGATGCTTAGGAAACGATATCGAAATTTGTAAAGGTCAGAGAAGGCAGAGTGGGGATCGAGGGAGCGAGAGGTGGGAAGAAAAGAATGGGGGTAAGCCCCCGTTCGTAGGGGCCTATGAAAAAATCGATCCATAATAAAAATCAGTTTTTATGAAAACCTACAGATCGAAGATAGATGAAAAATCCATACTACTACCATATTTTCCTCAATTTCAGTTTCTGAACAAGTGCCTGTACCCATGGGATGGTGCACTCAGTTGACACATTGCCTGATTGCGCTGATTTCCCATTTTTTCATTCTTTTGGTAAAATTCTTTGTTGGTAGTAAAATTCTGGACCATGAATGTTTGGACAGATTTGAAGGCGCCTTGTTTTCAAAAATTGGGGGTAATGATTTGCTTGAACAGTAAATATGCTTTCGGTCACCCAAATTCCCACCGTCTTTGAGCAATTCCCATCGCCCTGTAAACTCCACTGCCCTCTTTCCCTCGCCCCTTCCCCAATACTTGGCCGCTCGAAAGTTACCCAACTTTCCGCACTCCATCCTTCGAGACGCGACATCGTATAAAGTTTTCGTTCTTCCTAGGAAAACTTGATTAGACATTTCCTCGAACACCCTTTGCATTTTCATTAACCTTTTCCGCCTTGGTTGTGGAATTCATCAGCCGAGCTCGACTTGAAGACGATCATTGGTCACTATCGAACGACCCTTGGTATAAGTATGCGCGAATCAATTAATAATTTATGCAAATTCATTACCTAATTCATTTTTCCTAGAAACAATGTTCCATTGATAATTAATAACAAAGGTAGAAAATGCAGATGCACCAAAGTGAACATATCCATAGAATCAGCCAAAATCAGCTCGAAATATAGGATCTGCGTGCCTGTGATGGGATGGGGAGTGTGCGCGCCATTACTACAGTTCGGGCGCTCACCGGCATCACAATCAAAACCGCCTTTTATTGTGGCGGGAGCCTCCACTTCGCGCCATCATCTGATCTCCAGTCTCAGCTGATTATCCATTCTTATGGTCTTGGATGTTTTCGAACGGTCTACAATAAACTCATCGGTTCGGACTTTTATGTACGTTATTATTCGGAATTTCCAGAGTTTAACAGTGTTTCCTTTTGGATACCAATTCATTTCGGAATTGTAAATAAAGAGTATTTTCATTCGTCATATAAGTGCAACCTATGGTGACGGATTTTATCCAAATACAGTCCAACTATTCTACGAAAAACTATATCAACATCAACATCTCACAGGGAGGAGAACGGTCTGACGTCTGATACGGGCTTAAGAGAAGGGGAACCAAGCGGGGCATAATATGTGAGGAACCAATTCGGTTACATTGGCCAAAGTAATTTGGTACTTTTGCAATACTATGTTGTTATACTCTTCCTATCTATTGTTATCTTAACTTATCGGAAAATAGGTATTCAAAAATTAGATCGTAAGCTGAAATAAATTAACGAGGTGCGCTACTTGAAAACGACCAGAGCGTCTTGATTTTTGAAGATGGCTCGTTAAAATTCGCTTAGGCGAAATATTTTTCGCCGACTCTCCGCGGCTATTATAGAAGAGGGGTTTTTTATAGCCTCGATCATTTGCATGAATTGAAACTCTTTTACATTTTATATCTGGATGAGCAGTCAAAAGGGACGATGGGGAGGACAAGGTATTTGTACTATTCGCTTTTCCCCTTCGCAGGAATCCTTTTCCGAATTGGAATTCAAACCCCAAATTGGATCGAAATGGCAAAACCCTCTGCTTTAAGGAATTTAAGTTAACCCGCACTCCCGGGCCTTTCAAAAGGGCGTTCAATATTTTAGATAGCTAGATTCGAAGGAGTTCAATTGTTATATTTTTCATCATAACCTTCTTCAAATTATGATTGATGCAGAAGCAGGGAAACAGCCCCAACTCTAAGGCCTTTTAGCCAAAACCTTTTTACGATCTTTGGAAGATTGTCTGTGATATTATGATCAAGATGGTATAATATTGGGCCAGTGGTGATTCAAAAGATTCGATTCCGGCGACAGACGCACTCAAGTTGGGTCCTTCAAAACCTTGGTGGGTGGGTGTAGGCGTTACTTGTGCTGATGTAAAGCCGTCAAGAGGTTGACTCTCTCGAGCTCATCCTTTACTACCAGACACCGCCTAAGTGACAAGAATGATCTACGAGTTTTGTCTGGTATTGGCTGTTCCACATCAGATGAAGGAAAGCAAGCAGAGTGCTGAAATGTTGGTGATACTTGATTATTCGGCGGTTTTTATTTAATTTGACAAGAGTAACTTTTTTTGGTCTCAATTATATTACGCCAATGTTCTTGACCACTTACCAGGATCTGAAATCCCAGTGATCACTTTCTCCAGTAACCACTTTATCTAGAGACTTTTTCCATTGGCCACTTTATCCAGTGACCACTTTATCCAGTGACCACTTTTTCCAATGACCACTTTCCCTCAGTGACCACTTTCACTCTCCCCTAGTTAATTTTATCGTCGTCGCCTTTCTTGTGGTTTCTGTTTTTGAGTTGTTTCAAATATGAACGTAAAAACAGCTGTTATTCGGGCATTGGAACGAAACAGTGAGGATATTGTTGAACTGTGAAATCTGTCGGAGCCAACTATTTTTTGTTATTCCGCGGAACTGTAAACTTCATCTTTCCCCTTCGTCTCTTCAGTATCCTTTTGGGGCATCGCCTATTCAACGGTTCACCGCCTCGTCTCAACTTTCCCATTCGCTAAACCGCGGGAAAAGTTTCGACCCGAAGCAAATAAGCACCTAGCGGGTTCCTATAGAAAGAAGGATGCGACGAAAACAGCCTTATAAAACTTGAGCATAGTTGCCGCACTTCGTATTGTGAAGCGAAAACAAGTTTCTTCTACAGTTTCTTCGGCTAAAAGGGCTGTTTTCTTCATTGGTATACTCCGTACAAAAACATGGCCCTCCTTTCGACCAAGGGAATTGGAGACTGACAGTTGGGAGAATCATCGCACTAGTGAACCGGCCTCTGCTTTATAACTTTTCGAATCCAAGGACGAATTGTGTGAATAGCGATACGGAACCAGATAAGTGGAAGTGGTGCGTTAATTTACAGGAAATCCTTGGTCCGGGCCTGCTACTTATGACTCAACAAAATAACATGTTTGGGAATGTTTTGTCAGGCACATTATACGAATACCAAATATGAATTTTAACGAGCATAGTTACCTGCTCAAAAGTAACACTGCCAAAGCAGTCAAGGAACTGGTTTTTAGAAAATATGAATGGAATAACTTTCAGTACCATTAGAGCCACCTGGAACGACATACAACAACACCTAGCTTGACCAGATATTTATTTGGTAGAGTAGGTCCTCTGTGGCTGGCGAGGACGTAGCCAGGGTAGAAAAGAGGAAATCGCACACAAACGCGCGCGCGGGCGAAATTCTGCAAACGGCTCACTACTCATTTGGGTCGAATGTGGCGCAAACCCACACGGTGTTTTCCTGTGATAATCGCACATGCACATTATAATCAGTAGGGATGAACGATGATGTGACGATTGTCCCACGTAGCACAGCCCCTGCCATAGAACAACTCATTATCTAGTCGACTGTTGTACCTTCCCGCTAATGCGTCAGCGCACCAGACGCGTCATGTTGGCGGCAGACGCAGGTGGTTTCTGTTCCGACTGTCTCGGTGAACGTGCGGATCGCTTTACGCCAAAACCCTTTCTCTTATCGGAAGGGCGAGCCAGGCTTTCAGGATAATAGCCCGCTGTTATGAGGTATATCACATTAGGAATCCACTGAACATCTGGTCCCGTCCATTTATTCGTCCTGGTTACACCCACAATGACACCGTTGGTATCTGCCACGTTTTCTGCTGAGATAAATGTTTGATAACTTGCAAGTTCATCGTTGTACCTACTTTCCGTTGATTATTATTTCAGCCCTTTGCGGACGCATGCATCAAGCTATACCTTTACCAGAAGGAGAGACATCTGAAAATGAAGAAACAGTTGTATAGTTGAGCTTTGCATAGCTCGTCAGTAAAAAGTAATCCCCAAGGCATAATTATTATAAAATCCCGTCCCTATACCCACTAAACCACGAATTGTGGTCTTCGCATTGTTTCGTCTGGAGATTAGTGAGCCAGAGCCACAGTCTGCGAGATGCACTTGGGTAAACCGTCCGCCCATGTTAGGATTGAATTCCAGATGGTATGTTGGCATCGATTGGTGGAATGTTTGGAGACAGTTTTCCAACTTTTTTCTCAATTCGTTCCGATATATCCGATCCGTTCCGATCTATAGTTGAAGGTGATTTTCCGATTCTCATTTCCGCGCAAGAAGCGCAGAAACGTGATTGAGGATCGATTTCCAAATGCCCATTGTCACATTCACGGACGTTGGACAGTAGAAGGGAGAGAAATGAAACGGACTGCTACTCCTCTGTTATGGGAGAGAACTGGAAAAAGAAGAGAATTTATCCATTCATCCACCTTCATTCTGACATCTACATCCCCCAAACGTACATCCATTATATGCCCGCCAACAGCGCAGTGTTCAACATTTTTACGTCACGATATTCCGCAGGATGTTCCATTGTAAGAATACGAGGATTAATGACTTACCTTCCGATCGGGTTTCACTAGCCGTAACATTGATTATCGTTTAGCCATCTCGGTTATTTGCGATTCGATAACTCTCCTTCGATCTGTTTATGTGCAGTATCGTGCGAAGATGGGTTAGCTAGTGTTGTCCAATAGCATTACAGAATAATTCCCAACATTATTCTCCTTCTCCTTCTGAGACAAAAAAGATAATAGTTTTAGGGAATGTTGTAAAAAAAATTTCCCGAAACATATATGGTGAATATATTCACTTAATTTGCGCCATAACTGTTATTTTGAATTTCTTACTTTCAATCAGCAGCTACTGGCATGGTTCGGCGGGGACGTAACCTTAAAACCGTCGTATATACCACAATTTGATTCTTTTTTCTAGGTATTTCAATATTTCAGTCGAAAAGAAGACTTGTTTACCCAGTTTGACCTATTGCCAAATGATGAGAAAATGTTCAATACTTTTGGGCGTTATTCGTTCAAAATTGCAATTGTGGCGGGGGTATTCATCCCAAAATACGCAAAACTGTCCAAATGGAAAACTACCTTATTCACCGTATGATCTATAGGTAAGAAGTTATTTCCCAGAGTAAAATAGCGGTTCTCTCAGTTTTCACTTTCAACACCAATTCGAGAGCCCCGTCTAGAGGCCCCATTATAGATTGGGGGGTACATACATTCGTTTTTTTACCGCGGGGCTAACGGTAAACTGGATTTTTATTCGCGACTTTCCCCGGAAAATTGCCGTAGCGTTCGGAGAGGATACTTTTCTCGAACGACTATTGGATTGAAAATTATGTTAATGACCCTCCCTTCGCATAGGGGTTCGCTCCCTTTCGGTTCGAGATGCGGTTGATAAGCAATTTAAATGAAATCTACATTCAATTTAAACCTCGGCCGTCTCTTCTGCTTTCGTCTCTCCTGAAATGGATTTACAATTAAGCAGAAATGTGATAGAAGAGCGAAGGGGAAGAAATGTGAACGTTGGTCGAGCTGTGGAAAAAGGTCCATTAGCCATGCACATAATCAACGGTCCTTGAACTACTGTCGTCCTTGAGGTCACTTCCTCATTAACCGAGACGATTGTTTTTCAAGTTTCTCTATTTTGTGGTCTAGGGGACATTTTTCTCGAGAACTGAAAACCGTCCAGGCGAAGTTTGGAATTGAACTTAAAAGGTATGCGAAGAAAGTTCACCGAAGCTAGGCTTACCTTCCTGGCCTATCGCAGCGTAGAAAATTTAACGTCGAATCCATAAATTTCCTCAAAAGTTAGACGAAATTGTTTGGAATTGGAGAAATGTGGGTTTTCATTGTAAAGTGTGGTTTTTCTTTTAAAAAACTTAACAAAATCATATCGCGGAAACAGCTTGGTAGAGGAAAATGTAGTTGGCGACATTTGCTTCCATTTTTGGTCTGGTTTCACCCCCCAAAAAAATATACACCAAGTTCGGGACATCTGTATTTGTATACCACCTATGCATGTGCTCTCTTGTACACCTCAACTTCCAACATAGAAACCACTGAGTATCCAAATTGCGTTCAAAAAGTTTGCATGGTTACTTCATTGAAATACTATTACATGTATTCATGTTTAGGAAAGTATGAACCGATGCCCAAACTCGAAGCGATCCTTCTATACCTGTAATCGTCGGAATTCCTATATTTTCCACGAACTCCCTCTCATTCGGAAAGTGGATTTTCCTAAATGTTGAGTAATAAAAGGGCTGGCGCAAATAAGAATTTAATATTAAAGGGTCTCGGGGCAAAGGGATTCCTCAGCCATCGCTATTCGCTATCTTTGGCAGGTAAAAAATGGCACAGCATCGACCCCGAGGGCTTCCTGTGCGTAGAAGGGCCCAAATATGAAGCGAATATATTTCAAGATGGCGCCACGCGTAGCACCTGACACGATTAAGCCGTTTGACAATGAATCTTCGCCTTGACACGTTCTCGCGCTTCGTGAGACATCCTTTGAAATACTTAATGGAACTTTCGTGACAAATTGAACTCAAAACACGATCCTGCCGAAGTGGAAGCTTCCTGAGTAGAAAGCCTGTTTTCGTATGACGTCAACGTCGATAATAATTGCGGGGTTTAGCTCCGCGTGTTTGCTTCAACCTAAAAAATGTATGGGTTAGAGAACGAAATGAGTCATTTCAAATGTCAGTCAGAACTGAACTGAGTTTGAACTGATCTGAGTTCGAACTGATCTGAGTTTGAACTGATCTGAGTTTGAACTGATCTGAGTTTGAACTGATCTCAGTTTGAACTGATCTGAGTTTTGAACTGATCTGAGTTTTGAACTGATCTGAGTTTTGAACTGATCTGAGTTTTGAACTGATCTGAGTTTTGAACTGATCTGAGTTTTGAACTGATCTGAGTTTTGAACTGATCTGAGTTTTGAACTGATCTGAGTTTTGAACTGATCTGAGTTTTGAACTGATCTGAGTTTTGAACTGATCTGAGTTTTGAACTGATCTGAGTTTTGAACTGATCTGAGTTTTGAACTGATCTGAGTTTTGAACTGATCTCAGTTTGAACTGATCTCAGTTTGAACTGATCTCAGTTTGAACTGATCTCAGTTTGAACTGATCTGAGTTTTGAACTGATCTGAGTTTTGAACTGATCTGAGTTTTGAACTGATCTGAGTTTTGAACTGATCTGAGTTTTGAACTGATCTGAGTTTTGAACTGATCTGAGTTTTGAACTGATCTGAGTTTTGAACTGATCTGAGTTTTGAACTGATCTCAGTTTGAACTGATCTCAGTTTGAACTGATCTCAGTTTGAACTGATCTCAGTTTGAACTGATCTCAGTTTGAACTGATCTCAGTTTGAACTGATCTGAGTTTTGAACTGATCTGAGTTTTGAACTGATCTGAGTTTTGAACTGATCTGAGTTTTGAACTGATCTGAGTTTGAACTGATCTGAGTTTTGAACTGATCTGAGTTTTGAACTGATCTGAGTTTGAACTGATCTGAGTTTTGAACTGATCTGAGTTTTGAACTGATCTGAGTTTTGAACTGATCTGAGTTTTGAACTGATCTGAGTTTTGAACTGATCTGAGTTTTGAACTGATCTGAGTTTTGAACTGATCTGAGTTTTGAACTGATCTGAGTTTTGAACTGATCTGAGTTTTGAACTGATCTGAGTTTTGAACTGATCTCAGTTTGAACTGATCTCAGTTTGAACTGATCTCAGTTTGAACTGATCTCAGTTTGAACTGATCTGAGTTTTGAACTGATCTGAGTTTTGAACTGATCTGAGTTTTGAACTGATCTGAGTTTTGAACTGATCTGAGTTTTGAACTGATCTGAGTTTTGAACTGATCTGAGTTTTGAACTGATCTGAGTTTTGAACTGATCTGAGTTTTGAACTGATCTCAGTTTGAACTGATCTCAGTTTGAACTGATCTCAGTTTGAACTGATCTCAGTTTGAACTGATCTCAGTTTGAACTGATCTCAGTTTGAACTGATCTCACTCAACTCAACTCAACTCAACTCAACTCAACTCAACTCAACTCAACTCAACTCAACTCAACTCAACTCAACTCAACTCAACTCAGCTCAGCTCAACTCAAGCTCCAGCTCAACTCAAGCTCAACTCAACTCAACTCAACTCCAGCTCAACTCAGCTCAACTCAAGCTCAGCTCAGCTCAACTCAACTCCAGCTCAACTCAACTCAAGCTCAACTCAAGCTCAACTCAGCTCAAGCTCAACTCAACTCAGCTCAAGCTCAACTCAACTCCAGCTCAACTCAGCTCAACTCAACTCAAGCTCCAAGCTCAGCTCAAGCTCAAGCTCAGCTCAGCTCAAGCTCAGCTCAACTCAAGCTCAACTCAAGCTCAGCTCAACTCAACTCAACTCAACTCAAGCTCAAGCTCAACTCAACTCAAGCTCAGCTCAACTCAAGCTCAAGCTCAACTCAACTCAGCTCAAGCTCAGCTCAACTCAACTCAGCTCAAGCTCAAGCTCAACTCAACTCAGCTCAAGCTCAACTCAAGCTCAGCTCAGCTCAACTCAAGCTCAACTCAAGCTCAAGCTCAGCTCAACTCAACTCAAGCTCAGCTCAGCTCAGCTCAACTCAAGCTCAAGCTCAGCTCAACTCAAGCTCAACTCAGCTCCAGCTCAACTCAACTCAACTCAAGCTCAACTCAAGCTCAAGCTCAACTCAGCTCAACTCAAGCTCAAGCTCAACTCAAGCTCAACTCAACTCCAGCTCCAGCTCAACTCAACTCAAGCTCAACTCAACTCAACTCAAGCTCAACTCAGCTCAGCTCAAGCTCAACTCAGCTCAAGCTCAACTCCAGCTCAACTCCAGCTCAAGCTCAACTCAACTCAACTCAACTCAACTCAACTCAACTCAACTCAACTCAACTCAACTCAGCTCAGCTCCAAGCTCAACTCCAACTCAAGCTCAACTCAACTCAACTCAACTCAACTCAACTCAACTCAACTCAACTCAACTCAACTCAACTCAACTCAACTCAACTCAACTCAACTCAACTCAACTCAACTCAACTCAACTCAACTCAACTCAACTCAACTCAACTCAACTCAACTCAACTCAACTCAACTCAACTCAACTCAACTCAACTCAACTCAACTCAACTCAAGTTGAACTGAACTGAACTGAACTGAACTGAACTGAACTAAACTGAACTGAACTAAACTGAACTGAACTGACATTTGACCCCCTGGCCAAAATTGATATTTGGCTGAGACCAACTGACTGTTTATGATAACATATTCCCTTCGCGATTGTTCCATAATATAATATATTATTATCTATATTATAGATCTAGATAATATTATTATCTTATGGCCTAAGTGCACCCCCTGGGTTTAAGGGCAGGAGCCGCCACTGGACATTTGAATTAATTTTGGGCACTCAAAAATGCAGGGGGTACCCTATTGGAAGCGCACATCTATGGGTTTGATGAATCCACAAATTAATGTAGTTTCTTCTTATAAACCAGCTCAAAAAAAAACCCGGATACTCAAGTTGACTTTTCGGAGAATTTTTTTTTTTTAATTCGCCCACTTAGGCAAAAAAGTTTTCTACTTTTGCTGGTGTGGAGGGGAAACGGATGGGCAACTTTTTAAATGGCACATTTTGATTCTATAGCTTCAGAAACGTTTGTGCAATGATTAAGTAAAAGTTAGAACGTTTGAAGGATTTTGAAAACCATCACCCATTATTCGGAAAAATGAATTCGCAGTTGAGCTCAGCTAAGAAGTGCTGTGTGGTGCAAAGCACCGGCAGGACGTAGACATTCCTGCCTTGCATTGCCAAGCAGTTCCCTCTACTTTGTGACAAAGTTTCCACAGCCTCGACATTTCCGATTTCGATTAAGCACATTGAAACTCCAAGAGGAAATTCAACGTTCTAATTTAGTGAGCACTGGTTCGCACGAATACCTGAGCAGAACTTGGAACTGACGAAAACTAGGTACGTGTTGAATATTATGAATTTCGAGATGCTTCTATTGAAGATGTGCCTGCACAAACTGTAGGGAAGAGTGGAGGGATCTTATGGCCGATTTTACCTAAGTACGTCAGATTAGAGTAAAGCTGGGTTCACATGTGCGTAAAAGTCTGCGTAATCTCCGTACTGCGTACAGTGCGTAATGAGATCTGATTGGCTGCCAGGTAAATTTACCAGGTAAATTGCGCGCGCGTAAAATTGCGAGCCAATCAGATCTCATTACGCACTTTACGCATACGCAGATTACGCAGACAAAAACGCACATGTGAACCCAGCTTTAGTCCGAACAATTCCCGACGCACATGTTGTAATCAGGGTATCCTACCTTTTGAATCGGTATAGGTACCGATTGCTAGACAATTCATTGCTTTAATCGGTCGAGATGACTCAATGAACAACTCAAATTAATTTCATTTGCGTTCAAAACCACATTCCCATGGTCATCCTGCAATCGGATGAGTGGGCACCTCAACTGCGATAGGTAGGTAATTTCTTTTTCTTTTTCATTCGTCCAACTAGGCCATGGAGACAAATTTTGGGTGGATTTTCAGACTTTGACTCGACAGTTGCCTCAGTTTTTCGGTTTCTGTTCCCGTTATTGTTACTTCAACTGGCCCGTGAGTGTCATTATAGCAAACGTGATTTCGGACACACTCATCCAAATACTTGTACGAAAAAATTTCACCTTTGGGTTATCATCTTATCTATTCTTATCTTAAGGAGTAAAGAATTCTTAGCCTTGATCGATCCATCCGTGGAGAGCAAAAATTGTGCTTGCAAAGATCCTGTGATGTAGGTAATTCAATTCCACCATTGTTATCCCCATTGTTACTTCCTCAAACTCTCTACAACTCTTCTGCGACTTTTCATTCCGATACTCCCGATCCAGAGTCTTTGTAAAACTATTCGTCTGAGTCCGCACTTTTGCTCAATTCAGTTTCAGTCTCTTCGATTGTTCCCTCCGGGCATAACCACTTTGTCCCCTTCCGAAGGAGTTTGGCCATGTTGAAGTTACCAACTGCTCTTCCAACTCTCATCTTGGGTCTGACAATGGTCGAGGACAGGTCTTAAAGTTTCGTACATGGGTGAGCGTCGGATGGAAGTTGCTCGTTGTTTACTCCCAGTAGATAAGACGTTTAGCGTAATAGGGAATTAACAAGAGCACCGATTTCAGTGAAACATGAGTTGAAAGTTTAGAGCGCTTTAGCGGTATCCTTTAGGTTATCTCCATTATTATCAAATATCTCTTTGCATGTTTCGAGGAAGGCGTCATACGCCGGAGTCGGAGTTGAACCACTAATTTATACCTGAGTTGTATTCTTAAACAGTTACTAGAGGGATCATTGGATATTATTGCAGAGGTACATCCCAGAAAACGTGGCTAGTACTCACGACATACCTCCCAAATCAAAAAGTACAAAATTTGTACTTATATTTATTTATTTATTTTTTTTTTATTTGTATATTTAATATAGTTTTCCGAGTATTTCTTAACTCCATGGAAATAATCGTATTCACTTGATCGAAATTTCTGTTTCAGGATCGATCAGCAATATAGATGACGAGGAGTACCTCTGCAACAAGACGCAGGCGATTTCCCGAAAAGTAATTTCGGGCGTAGTTGGCGCGGCGTCAAGTGTTACTTCCATTCAAGTGGCCAACCTCTTGAGGCTGTTCAAGATCCCTCAGGTGAGTGCAACTAATCCCTATACCTACTCAAATTTTTCCCGACTATGCTGGAAATATTTGATCATTTTTTAATTCCCATCTCAAATTCCCAATATTCATACCTAATATTACATATCTGTTATATTAGGTATGCACGCTTTTTTTCTTGCGTATCCTACAATATACTGTGGACTTACTTGCCTCAATTAAAAAATGATTCAAACAATACCAGAAGAAACCTCTACACCTTCAAAAGATGAAGGTTTTCCATATGATCCAAAAAGAACTAATCAGTAATAATTTGTGGTAGGTTCTGGCTTTCTGCAAAAATAAGCGTATTTTTTGAAGCATAGGTTGAAGGGAATCCAAGTAGGCGAAGGGTAGTCACAATTTGCGACTCACAAATTCGTTAGGCAAAGTGCTGGAAAACCATTAATTACGAACACGAATCAAGTTTCTCAAGTGGGTGAGATAGCTCGGAGCCCCGCCGCTAAAACAGATGAAGAGCAGCCCTAAAACCTTTATATTATTAACTTGCACGTTCAATTATCAAAACTAAAAACGGTGGTTTTTTTACTCGCAGTACTTCCATCATTTGATGAGTGAATAATTCATTTTATCAATGACAGATCGATTTTTCTACCTAAAGAATATAGATCACATCTAGATTCATGATATGGGCACTACTGTTACAATTATGTAAACCAATATAGCTCATATCACTAAGGTGACCAGATATCCAAAATTCAAAAGCGGGACGCTATGAAACGAACAATAGGTATTTGTATATATAATAGGTATATCGTCACTTAAGTTCTAACACCACCTAACTCAATTTTCCCAAGTTTTCAGGAGGTACAAAAAACTAGTTATTTCAACACCAAAATACATTATTGACTTTGAACTCGAAGTTGACTCACAATCTCGAAGGGTCTCTAAATTGGATTCTACTCTTAAATTTCGAAATTAAGCACTAGCCTAAAAAATAGCTGAGTTGGGCTGTGTTGCTGTTTGAAATCCTTAATTAGGCTGTGTTGCTCCCTGCTTTCCGTCCCTCAGAAATGATGTTTTTATGTAATTAGTTGTTTATTATAATTCTTGCTGAAGATAAAAAACACATTTTTTTCGTAATAATCATTTTAATTAGGTATTGAGGTATCAAAAGACACGGGAAAATTCGCAGCTCTGTATAAAAAAAATTTCTTTACTCAAAATCAACAGGGATCTTTTTACCCTTTCTCCCTTCGTGATTTTGTTTTCTTTTTCTTCTCTGGTTCAGCTGTCTCCTTTTCCTTCAAATGTTGTCGCTTTACTATGCGAATGCTGTCTGTATTATGGGAGAGATCATTATAGTATCCGTGGGTGTCTTTTGGCATAAACTGCTTCAGGGACTGCAGGTCTGCATACATGTCCTTAGTCCACTCTGTATTTTTTGAAAGAGTGGTGGGAAGACGACAGTTGCGAGATTTGCTCCCTTTGGTCTGATTGGTAAAGGGGCGAATTCATCATCGAAGTCTAATTTGAATTTAATAAGACCGTCTGCGTACATGAGAGCCCGGATATCTGTTACTTTGGGTTCCGTGGGTTTGTTTAGTCCTGGCCGAATTGAAGTGTACTTCAAATTCACGGCGTAGTTTTTGAAAAATTCGTGACTCAAAATTTTAGAGCGGTAAGGCATAGGACAGGTTCTGGCGAATTCAGTCGCTGAGCTGAACTGACTTGGTAAGTAGACGTCCCTGTTCTTCAGGTAGCCCTCGACAGCTGAATGCACGGAAACCCCTTCCATATATATGGACCTATAATAGGTGTGCCCTTTTTCGAGAAATGTTGGGGTGATAGGGACATCATGGACACATTGAAGTGAAGAAGGGTATTCGCAAGCGGCATTCCTATTTTGGTAATTGCACCCATCCAAGAAAATAATTATGGGTTTTTTTCTCTTTTTGAATCATTTCAGTACAGTATTCTCTGCATAAACTCGTCGGTCGCGATTTGAATTAGGTGGTGTTGCCACCGCTTCTGATAGATAAACGATTAGGCGGTGTTGTCTCTTCTTCCTCTCCTACTTCACTGGTTGGTTCAATCTTTTTGGCAGTGTTACCATTATATCGGCTATTGAAAAATCTATCGAGTGGTGTGTCCAACTCATTTTCGCCAAAAATTGAGTTAGGCGGTGTTAGAACTTAAGTGACGATATATCAAAGTTGGTATAAAAATGAATATCAAGTGTACTCATTAAATTATAACGAAAAAAAAGAATAGGAAGGAACACCACCAAAATAATTATTGACTTTGAACTCGAAGTTGACTTTAATCTCGAAGTTGAGTTTGAACTCGAAGTTGACTTTGATCTCGAAGTTGAGTTTGAACTCGAAGTTGAGTTTGATCTCGAAGTTGAGTTTGAACTCGAAGTTGACATTGATCTCGAAGTTGAGTTTGAACTCGAAGTTGAGTTTGAACTCGAAGTTGACTTTGATCTCGAAGTTGACTTCGATCTCGAAGTTGACTTCGATCTCGAAGTTGACTTTGATCTCGAAGTTGAGTTTGATCTCGAAGTTGACTTTGATCTCGAAGTTGACGTTGATCTCGAAGTTGAGTTTGAACTCGAAGTTGACATAGATCTCGAAGTTGACTTCGATCTCGAAGTGTACTTTGAACTCGAAGTTGACTTTGATCTTGAAGTTGAGTTTTAACTCGAAGTTGACTTCGATCTCGAAGTTGACTTTGATCTTGAAGTTGACTTTGATCTCGAAGTTGACATTGATCTCGAAGTTGAGTTTTAACTCGAAGTTGACTTTGATCTCGAAATAGAGTTGATCTTGAAGTTGACTTCGATCTCGAAGTTGACTTTGATCTCGAAGTTGAGTTTGAACTCGAAGTTGACATAGATCTTGAAACCGACTTTGATCTCGAAGTTGAGTTTGAACTCGAAGTTGACTTTGATCTCGAAGTAGAGTTTTAACTCGAAGTTGACATAGATCTTGAAACCGACTTTGATCTCGAAGTTGAGTTTGAACTCGAAGTTGACTTTGAACTCGAAGTTGAGTTTTAACTCGAAGTTTAGTTTGAACTCCAAGTTGAGTTTGAACTCGAAGTTGACTTTGATCTCGAAGTTGACTTTGATCTTGAAGTTGACTCCGATCTCGAACAACAATCACTAGTTGTCCTTCTGTGTGAAATCGTAGGTAGGTTGTGCTCATTCAAAAAATGATAGTGGTCAGATAAAGAAGAAATAAAGTTAATGAAATTATTTATGGATTCATGACCGCATGGAAGACAACGCCATTGAAACACATTCCGTGAATCATTGATTGTTGGGCTCAGTTTACATCATATCACGTCGGAGGCTTGACCGGCTGATCCGTTGACTAGCGAGGTGGTTCAGCCTCGAGCAAACAACGGTATAATTATTGCGATGTCCCATCCGTATTCTGTGTGTATCTTGTGTGGGCGCAGAGAGTAATTACGTGGCTTGAAATCTACTGCCTACTCTACCAAGTACCAATCCTTAATCCAGGTTACATTACTACAACTCACAGCCAAGGGACGCAAACGTTTAAGGGACACGCCCAGAACTGGATTCACTCAGGTTCCAGACGACTGGGGCACTCAAAAAGGATTTCAAACACGTTTGCTGGGGTGTGGTTAATATAATACCAACAACAACCAAAAATTTATTCAGCAACTCATATAACATTAACCAAAAACCATATACAATAACGAAAAACAAACCACACCAAAACCACGACGAAAAACAATATAAACACTAAACCCTCACCAACAACACAAAATTAACAGCAACAACACAACATCAACACCAAAACCACAATAAAAAAACCAAAAACCTATATCCATCCAATATATATACATAATATACATCCAAAAACGTTTTCCAAAAAAAATTTCTTACCGAATATACCTACCAAAAGGCAAAAGAAGGTAACAGGTAGCATCCAATTTAGTAAGAGTTGTTGATTCCGACTACGGATTATGGCGATCTCGCCCAGCCCTGATATCTGTGGGGGGAGGGGGTGGTTTTTTCAGCTGACATTGAACGTTGCACCGCCCCATCCCCACTGCTTAGGCTCAGCTCCAATTGAGGTTCGCGAGTTATGTTGTACGAAAATGCACGCATCAACACGTTCTACTCTCAGTTCTAACTCTGATTGATACTTGCCAGTCCGAAGGCTGGTACCAACCACATGGTGACAACTTGTGGTAAAATATGTGTTGTTTGTGTGCGACAGGCGGAGCCTCGAGAAAAATCTCGAGAATGGAAGGTGGCTAGAGATATTTGTCTCACTCTTGTCTCAAGGCGTAGCACGAAGAAAGGGAGTCCGGTTTCCATAAATCACCAGCCTTTTCTACTTTTTCACCATGAAAACCCGTCGGAAAAACGAGGGATTGCTGGAAAAATAAGCCAATGCGCGATAAGGCGAGCTCGGAAAGTATTTGTTTTTCAGCTGGTCCCAGGCTTTACCAAAATTAGCAAATTACGAACAGATGCATTTTTATCATTACATTTTTTAGGCTATTATTTATTATTTTACGTTTTAATTTTTCTTTTGCTAGCTCTTTGCTCAATGTTCATGTCTTCGGTGAGCTGTTATCGCCCTTGTTTAGTTACGGTGACGTACAATCCAGCCACATACTTTTTATTCATGATAGGTGCCGACTCTGATGAATCGCGGTCGAGCTGCATTGCAGGCAATTTTATTGCGGGCCGAGGAAATCAGAAAATAAACATTATCGCCGCAGGACTAAGCCACTGATATACGACCCTTCACGCACGGGGGGCAATAAAATTCGCCATTGCCACTGCTTAAGTGAGATAAAACACTCATGAATATTTCGAACTGCTCTTTTTCCTCTTTTTCGACAGTTCAGCGAAAGAGACAGAGATTTTTGGAAGACACTAGCCCTTATATTTGACTACAAAAAAGCTTCGTATATGTTTTCAAGTGAGACACCGCGAGTTGTCCGCCGAAACCAAAAAATTCAGTCCTCGGGGACCTTGGGTCTCTTTACACCGATGAATATGCATTTCTCAGCTACGAAAATTTGATTACGAGTGTTGAGCCCGATATCGGCATTCCCATACTTTATTGATGCTACGTCGGGCAGAGCCATTTTCTGGCCCACGCAGTTTGTACCTTCTAGCAAAACTGGGTCACCGGTTCCCTCCCAGATTATTGGAGGAAGCTTACTTCGCTTTCCGACCTACCTCTCCTTCCGTACACAAACAAAAGCGATTGTCGGCTAATTCGATTAGATAGCGGAGGATTTATTGCTTTCGGAAAAGCCGAAGGAGTCCTGGGGTATCGAAAGATGAAAAAATGATTGGCATGTCGTCGGCGGAGAGAAATGCTACAACTGTGAACCAGATAATTTTTATCCGTCGTGATATGTATCAATGCTACGAACTCGTATCTTGGCGTTTTGTTTATTTTTGGTCTAGTTTCAGTCAAATCCTTTTTCACTTCAAGTCCGCTACATCCCTCGGTGGATCATAAAATTTAAGCTCATCCATGATCCCAGTTTCTTCTCGTTTAAATTGAGGATCGGCGTAAGTCACCAAAAGAGTTTTGCATCATTTGATGTATGGCGGAGGATGAAAGTCGAGCTAACTATTTCCATGTTAACTCTGGTGCAAGTTAACTCTCTTATCGTGCCAAGCAAGACCACCTTCGCATTATGCGGTTGAGTCCCTTTTCACCATCAAGAAGTTTGGAACCCCGCATCGTTTCGTTAGCATTAGGGGTTGTTTGCATTCCTTTCAGTGAGGCGCCGGTGTTGCCCTATAGTTTCCATAGTTTGATCTCACGTCCTGCGGCTTCTGAATTAAGCCAATAGGTGAAAATACGTTTTTATAATTTTTATGCTCATACTGTTCTCAGTTTAGAGGTATAGAAAATGAAATAATATGGGATATTCGATGTGCAATGGTCCCGTGATCGATGATTGGCAGTTCTATACTAAAATTGAAAAGCCGAGAGGATAACTACGAACTGTCAATGGTCGAAAGGATCTAGTAAGAAGGTCACCACGGAGTCAGTCACCATAAATGATTGATTATTTGGTGGTTTTATTACATATGATTAGGATGACCACATCATAGCCTGGGCTCATCGAGGGTGTAAAGTTTTTTTACCTCATATTTGGTAGCATGTTTTAGAACTGGACTACTAACTGCCTATCTAAATTTCCCTACAATGTGCAAAAACACAACGCGCACATTTACCACCCAAACATTCGCCCTCACATTCGCGATATTTACTTCGCGACCATACAAGCTTTGCCACGTTCTATTACATAAAGCGTCCCTGTTGGGACAGGGAAAAGAGGCGGTTCTCTCCTATTCATGTTATGTGCCCCGGGTTTATCATTTTCAGCGCTCGTGAATGCGGGCCGAGTCTTCATGCGGTAGGTTATTACCCCGTTATTCTACAAACCAGTGGTGAAATCCACCGAGTATGTCATATTTTCCTATCTCATTTCCAGTTTGACGCTATTAACTGTACTACCAAAACCTTATACCAAAATAAATTTTTTAAATGAATATTATATGTATTATTATATTATGTTTTTTAAATGAATATTATATAAAATACATTTTTTAAATGAATTGTTCAATGCGAAACACAATCAATGAACTGGTGTGCCTGGGGAAAAATAGATACGCGATGAACCAGAACGGGACGTATGAAGAGACTTGTCAAGCGAACAGGGCAGCCATTAAACTTGGACGGAGGGTGAAAAGCAAAATCTCCGATAAGTGTCGAACGATTCGTTTGGACGATGGGCAGGGGCGAGGGTAGGAATTCGCCAGGAAATAACTAAAAGAAGGCCGGTCAATTCTGCCGATTCATGGCAAATCGAACTGGCGAACAGGACAATGACGTCTCTGTAACGAGGACTTCCATTCGGAGGAATCGACATAGCATAACCGATGTACCGATTATTCC
This sequence comes from Nesidiocoris tenuis, assembly GCA_036186465.1. Lineage (NCBI taxonomy): Eukaryota > Metazoa > Arthropoda > Insecta > Hemiptera > Miridae > Nesidiocoris > Nesidiocoris tenuis. The sequence goes on along the minus strand of AP028915.1, from coordinate 4,558,102 downwards.
GGTGGTCAAGCCATGAATACATCAAGCGCTACCAATTTATTTAGCATTTTAGGATGGGGGTTATCAAAAGGTCGAATTAAATGCTTGAATTAGTTGCTGCGATCGTCCCCGTACCATGCGGGTTTTAAGGAAACACCATGTTTTTTTGAAATTGACCAACAAAATGTCCAAAGGAAGTGCTGGCTCATCGATCGGATTCTATGCAAAGTGCTGTGAATACGGCCCTTACTCAGGCTTGAAAACATGATAATTCAAAAACAGGATCGTCCTCACGGAGCAAGTATTTTAACCGTCATCCGAGCAGTTTTCTGATGAAGAGGGATCGACCATTCTTCGGAAATAGGCATACCTATAATCGCTAACTTTACGATCCCATCGCTCGCCGGCACAACTTCTAGGAATTGTTGGAAACTCGATTTATCCTTGCAGTCGTCGCCTCTTACAAAATGACGACAGCTGTCCGACCCAACTGCGTCCTTTTGTTTCCGCGAGTTCCGACGAGTTACAAGTTGGACAATAGTTTTCCGGGCCGGTTCATATTGTGATCGGTGACAATAAGTTGTCGGCGACAATTTGAGGCGAATTATCATGATTGGAGAATACAATTTTTTACCATGTGTAGAAGTCGGTTGGAATGGTGAGCCATTCTCCTGCGCCCCTAAGGCTTTTTTAATCATTGGAGCCAACAAATTGTAAAAATCGAATTGCTTCGACTCAAAAATGTACGAACTGCATATGAAAGTATTGTGTGCTATCTATGCACCACTGGTTTTAAACAACGGCGTAAACGGGAAAGGACGAGAAGAAGGACCGATTTCTCTCCTTTCCATAGTTACCATGACGATGCCAAGCTCAGTAAGAAAATGAGGAAGGCAAACAAACTGAAAGAATTCCGCCTCTGCCTTCCCACGGAAAGTAAATGTTTTTCTTTTTCCCGTGTCGTTTGGCAGGTTGAGTTAGTTGATATAATCGATGGAAAAACCTTGGTTTTTGGGGATAAAAAGGATAAAGCGCATCAAACTCAACAATATGCGCATTGAAACGCCACAATATGAAGTTGGTGATCATATTCAAATTTGTACCTGATGTATACTACCTATAGGTTACTTGTACAATTTAATCCACACCCAATCAAGTTCTCACGAGATTTGTGGTGGACATAAACAAGAAACACGAGTTTATTAGGGTGATTTTCTATCTCACTCAACTCATCAGATTTTGCCCTCACAAATATCCTTCTTTTCTCTTTTTTTTACTGTTCACTTCGGCCGAAAGAAGTCGATGCCGTCGATTTCAAAAATTTCTCTCCAAATGATGCATCAATACAACACATTCTGATGGGGCTAGCCAAAAGATTTATTTTATTTATTATAATGTCAATCAGAGTCGAAGCTATTTACAATTTCTCCACATCTGAAAACACATTTTATTTTTTAAAAAAGATGAGAATTCCAGGGAAAAGAGAAGGAAGCCAGTTAAAAAGCGGGATCGATGAACATTCCACCTTTTTGTTCTTTTAGTACCCAGGCGAGAGGAAATTTATTCAAAAGGTAAAAAGGGAGGAGTTAGTAGGTATGCCGAATGCCGGAGGTAAAAAAAACGTCATCACCGACGACCCACGCTCAAAGAGATCCTCTTCCTACGTCAACAACTAGCTATGGGAGTTTTGGAGTTTTTCCTTTTTTCCCATTTTAAAGCGAATAATGCACCGAGCTAAGTTCGCGTCAAACTTTTAATTGAACCTACGAAGCTTTTTGTCCCCTGCTATTGAGTACCACCTTTGAGTTTCATCTTTATAAATATTCACCTCGCTCGAGTCATATTTCCTTAAGCAAAGATAAGGAGAGTGGAATTTTTCTAACATTTGTATTTCCTTTGACAAAGAGGAACTCGCACGAAATTCATCAAAATTTGAAATACTCATATTATAAACTGTAATTGATAGGGAACATTTGCTAGAAACATTTGCTCGTGACCTTTATGCTTGAGGAGTTTGAAGTCATTCTGTGATACCCATTGAAACCTTTTTGGTCGTTAGGCGAAATATTCTGTGAAAACGTTTCGAAAACATTGAAGAGTTTCGAAAATTATAATATGCTGAATTACCGGTGTTGAGAACCTGACCGAGTATCAAGTTATCCTTGGCGAAGACTCGAATCCGTTCATCAGTCGGTATACAGCGCAAAAATTTCGTTTTCGCTCTTTAGGTAGTCGACTTTTGAACTTCCCAAACAAATATTCCCCCTCCGGCTCCGCTGCCGTATAAAATAACAGCTTACAGAGCGCTATTTATTCGAGGAGTAGTGCTATTTTCACACAATCTCATTGAGAACAAGTGAAGAGCCCTTGGGAAATGTAGATGTTCCCAAAGCGTTTCCCGCCTTTAATACATCTACTTAGCAAGAGAGGTTAGTAGTACAAGGAAGAACAGCCAACGAAGGAGGAAGCATACAAATGTAAGCGGGTTGAAGTGAGAAGATGGTCGGCGGGTCCGTATCCTCACTGTGTGTTCCTGATGGGAGAAGTGGCGAAGGAGGGTCTTACATAATTCAACGGACTCTAAACGTCCGTTCTGAACGTCGAGGCCAGTTTAGGAGCTGTATGGCCCATCATTCATGTACTTGAACATCCTTTCGAAGCTGAGTGGGAATATACGACGGAAGAATATTGAATAAAACTCATATTCACCCACTTTGAAAATGGTGAAAGGAGAGCTTGGTGTCCGCCGGTTCCCGCTGCAAAATCCAACCCATTCGGTTATTTATACCTTACCTCGGAGAATCGGTCTCTTGAGATAGGTTGGAATGTATCAGGTACTGAAGAGTAACATGTTCCCTTGAATGTTCCAAACCAAAAGCATCAGGTACTCGAGTATCAGGTTGTCGTCTAATGGGCAAGACTTCAGGTTTTTAACCGCATTATTTACCTTTCGTGGAACTGTCAACTTCCATTCCCTCAATTTGAGTTCCTAATTCGAATTATGGGGTTCCACAACTTCTTCCCAAATGATTTGATTCATATCATTTTTCTCTCAATTTTTCTCGAACCATGCAGAATTATATTTACCTAAAATTTGTGAACTATAGAATTGAAAATGAATTTCGATTCTACTACACTTGTCATTGAGATGAGATGTTTTGAGGTGCGTCCAGGCTTAGCGTTACTATAATTTATAGGTAGTCTATAAAGCATTATGTTATATATATGCGGTCACTGTACTTAGGTTTATACTACTTTTATACTTTTTTATAATTCTTGTTCTCGTTCATATATCATGGACATAGAGCAGGGTGCTTGAACGTCAAACGAACCTTGTGGGAGAACTTCCTCATAATTTTTTTCGGTGCCAGTCTAAAATATGGCAGTTCAAAATATCATAATTTGCTGTCCCTTCAACATTACGTATACATCATAGCTCACCTTAAAAAAATGCTTCATGAAAAAGCCAACGATTTTACGGCTGACAGAAAACCTCGAACTAGCAATCAAGCCACAAATTTATTTGGACAACTCACATGGGACAAGGACAAGGACTGCTAGAGGAAGATGACCAATCTAGCAATCAGTTGGTTTGCATGCTAGCATAGCCAACATTTCTACGATCGTCCTGGTCGGCCGGCCAGACATTCCTTTTCTGAGATATGTCGTATCCCCGTTTTCATACATGACAGCATATGTGTCCAGATGTATCCACTTATTGTAGCAAATGAAGTTGCTCAAAAAAGCAGCTGCCGAAGAAGTGTAGCCGTGCTGCCCGATCGGAACATTGGTCAGATCCGCACCTGAATTTTCAGATTCCACATGACCCAGGTATGCTTCCCATAGTGGCAGTCGCCAGACCCTGTCGCCCGTGTGGATGCTCGCTGCTTTCATGCTAGTCCACAGATTATCATCATTGGTGAAGACACTCGTCGCCGCTGAGCCGAGCAGATGTTGCGACTGTTGCGTTAACGACGCGATGTCCATGATAAATTTCGGGTTGTACTTTAACGAGTAGCTCAAGGCGTCGGCCAAAATAAGTTGCCCTTCCAGATCTGTGTTTTCGACTATAATGTTCTTCCCGTTCATAGCTCTGACGATGTCACCTGGTTTGAAAGCTCCTGCTCCTGGCATATTCTCGCAGAGAGGGATGAGCCCCCTGATGTTCAAGGGAAGGTTCATGGACGCCACTGCTCGCATCGACGCCACGACCATGGCTGCACCGGCCATATCTCCCTTCATTACCAAGCATTCGTTTGTGTCTCGTTTGAGGCAGAGTCCTCCAGCATCGTAAGTGATTCCCTTACCTACCATGACGATGGGCGGCGTGCACGGGTCGCATCCGTTGTACACCAGCTCCAGAAAAATTGGCTGCTCGTAGGAGCCCTTGGATACCGCTAGGAATGCGTCCATACGATTTTCAACTATCCAATTTTCAACACGTACTTCGGCGCTGATACCAGTCTTGCATAGTTCGTCCAAGGCCGTCATCGTGAAGAGAAGAGGAGTCATTAGGTTGCCAGGAGCTTCCATCATCTGCCTGGCTAAATTTTGCGAGGCCGCTTTCTCCAGGCCGACCTGCCACGCTGTCCAATCGCAATCGTCGTAAAGGCCTATGTGGGGGATTTTTTTCCTCTTGTTTTTGTTTTTCAAATCCTGATACATCCAAAGCGCCAAGCAGGCGCCTTCGGCAGCGGCTTCGGTGATTCCAAAACTCTCGATGAATACCTTATTTGCCCCAAGATTTTGAACCGCTTGGCATCCTGCGCCAACTGCGAGCCTGACTGCTTCTTTGGCTTCGTCGCGCTGCTCGACCCTATTGTAACCGTAACATTGATTACCCAGGCCTACGAGGATCGTGATTGGAAAAGCTGGATCCACGTTGAAAAACGCACGAGCCTCGCCCAATCCGATTCGAGCACCTGAGGCTTTCAACTGCTTGTAAAGCTCCAAACAACTGTAATCGTTGTACTTGTGAGCAGTGGCTGTAAACGTTACACTATTTAGCGCGTTGCTTTCATCTTGGGCGCACTGGGCTGGCCCGTATATTCCGAGAATTAAAGCTTTACCAGCTCCCTGCGAATCGTCAATACACTGGCTCGGCATTTCAAAATCTTTGGCCCAAGCGTGGTTGATTTTTCCGGCTGCGCTTGAAAATCTCGCTCCATTTTTTGCAAAGTCTTGGACGGATTTGGTCAATATCCTCACGACGATCATATCCTCTCGTGTTTCGTGACGTGTCACCCAAGAATGTGTTGTCTCTTTGTATGTTTGCAATTTTTTGTAATGCTCGCCAGAAATGTAATCATTTTAACAAAAATTTACCTATCTACAAAATTATCTTCGTGATTGTTTAGTTTGTTTTTCCATCGATACCATCTTAGATGCGTGCATACTGAATGCGCATAGCAAAAAACTATATTGAGCTGATACAAATCTCAATAAAAAAATTGATGGTTTTCGGTTTTAAGGAAGTTTGAATCTTGAGATCAACTACTAGAACTCGAAGTTCTCTGCTACCCGAATTCCCCTTACTACCGGGGAAGCAAATTAAAAACTAATCCGTTTCGAGGTTGTAAATTTGATCATGCTAAGCTCCTATGGACGAATTTTCGAAGAATTGTTTTGACATAGATTGCACAGGATTTGGCTGGATGGGAACAGATGTCCATGGATTGAATCGTTCGCCGCGTAATCCAATCATCCAGTCAATGTGACACATCAAAAACAATTTTAGTCACTCTCAGGTGGATGTCAAAGCGATACAGCTTTTTAGGAAATCCACCTCGTTTCAACCCGACCGGAATTTGGGGATATATCCACAAAAGCGGATGTACCTATCAGTCATCGTTCCAAGGCAGACGTAACTTCAGATCATCTGCGGGGCCAAAAACTTAGATCTCTTGTACTTCTCTTCCCGACTGATTCCTTGGGTCGCATAAATAGTTCGTCCCTTAATTTACCTTGAATGCATAGGTTGATCACCACCCCCTACAGGTAGCTCGAGACTCCCTTATTTCCTATTCCTGCATCATCCTTGGCGTCATTTTCATCCCTCTTTACCTCAGGGACAAGAATTTTGATTGACCATTCGTTTATTTCGGAATTCCAGTCAAGCTTTCAGATAGCTTTTACTTTCATACAACGGCCATTAGTTGAAAATTCGCTTCTCGAATTATTACTGATGGAGTAAGAGCTGAACCATGTAGGTATACCCGCTCAGAAATTACGGCCAAGGGTTCGGCCTTGATTTGGATCGGGTAACTTAAGTCTTGTAATGGTATAACCCCAGGCCGGTAACTGTAAGCCTTAGTTCACCGGTCATTTAGCACGTAACACTTCCATTTGTCAAAAGGCTTGAACGAAAGAGGAAGCCAAGGAAGCCATTAGAGGAGCTATTAACTCTAAGGCTTAAGTATTTAGGAGGAAGAAAGAGAATACATGTGGGACGGAAATGGTATTTTCTTCGAGAAAAATGACGATAAGAAAAAGGGCGGTCGGGTATTTTTAATTGAGCAAGTCGGGGCTTAATAATTAATGGACTGAAACTCCCAAAGAGGATGTTGTTCAATAGATCAATTGCGCCGGAGTAATAATAGTTTATTCCACTTACGGGGACAGGACACCTAACTGCAAAAACTCCGTAATTATCGCCTTGAGCTTTGAGGAAATCATGATTTTTTATACTAATTTTCGAGAACTTCCTCAGATGTTTATTTCCTTCCATCTTTTTGCCCGTGATGATTCGGTTCAAGCCCGAAAAGGTTTCTTCCCCAATTTCAATATTTCCGGACAATTTTTGCTCCCCTTTTTCAAATCCGACGTTATAAACCCCGAAAGTCGTTCAGAATACTGACTCTTCCTGTAAGCAAATGGGCCGTCAATTTCAGCCGTTTGGAAAATTCAAATCGGCATCTCCGACCGGAACAAATCATTCTATTCCTTGAGAGGAATGATGTGATTTTAGAAACTGTTTACCCACGATGAAATATCGTCCTGAAATTTCCTCTGAAACGGTGCGATCAACGTAAAATAACGTCAGTCACAACAGGGGGGGGGGGATGGATAATAGTCTTATTGTTATAATAAATAAATATAAAATATAAATTTTTTCAAAATACAGACCCTTCCCCCCCTAAGGAGCTTCTTCAGGATATTCTTTATTATCAGATAGGTAATAAATAATATCCTGAAAGAGAATATGCAGTGACAGATTCTGTCACAAGTACAATACCTACCTAACCATCGAGTTGAAAAATGTTTTTAAAGTTACGAAAAGTTTATGAATCCTTCCTTCCCTTGGTGCCCGAGGATTGAATTTCATTTGGTTGAAAATTGGGAGACCTAAGCCGCTCTACCATAATTGTTGGCCACTTAAGTGAAGTGCATCGAAGCAAGAACCTGCTCCAGGTCCCAGCAGGAACGACGTTATCAAACTTAAATAAAGCGACAACTTGCCTTTAATGACTTCCTCGTTTCACTAAATTATGTAGGTAGCTACGACACTGCTTATTTGATCTCCTTGTTAACTTGAGCCTGAGCTCAACCTAGGCCCGATTTCACCCAACTTTCAACGACTCGTTAAGTTACGTGGTGGTTAAGTTACGTGGTGGTAACTTATTGAAATTAACTCAGCGAAATGTGAAATCGCGTTTCCATCTCCCTTCCGATCTATATCTATTGGTCCACAACCATGAATTATTTTCCTACTTTCTATTTCTACTTTAACTTCCTCATTTCTATTTTAATTCCTCAAACATGGATCTATTAGGTACCAAATTTACATTTCGAAATTCCTTCACTCCTCTGAAGGAAACCCTCCCTTCGGCTATCCCTAGAATAGTTCGCTATCGAAGAAAGTTCACTAATGCTGCGAGTATCTTTGTCGAGAAATGACCGCCGGAGGGGATGGCAATAAAAAACAGAATGGATTGCCGAGATGGAGCAGAGGGAGTGGCCGCCAGCTTGAGCCAGCAAATCGTAGGGAGCGGAGATGGTCCCCGAGGAACTGTAAGTTGCCTTTCTCAGCACACCGTCCTTCGAAGGTCGAAGCTCGCTGGTCAAAACCCTGCACTGTTTACCTAAGTAGGTTTTTTCAGCGACCGACCGAATTCATAAATAATATTAGTTTCATTCTTTAGAGAAAACATTTTCGGTACGGGACTGTGCCAGGGGCTCTCAGATAGACCAGCTAGGAGGAATAAAAACTCAAAAAATGAAAGAAAAGAAAGAGTATATTCCACTATTAAGGTACAATTGTTGACCGGTTTCGGTTATTAAACCATCATCAGTACTTAACAACGACAGAGGTACATCGAGAAATACTTATATACTAGGCTTATATGGGTGATTCTCCGAAAGCAGGGAAATTTGTGTCCCGAGCTTGTTGAGGCGATTCTATATGAGATTAAGAAATTTTTTTTTTAACCAATGGATTCAGGGCATTCGACGGTTTCTATCAGTAAATAACCATTTTTACGCATGCATAAGTATTTGTAGATTGCGTTAAAGGTGTCATTCTCAGACCCTCACAGCCGTCCAATTTCTAACTTGACCGCTTGGAATTTTATTGTTTCAGGTGTCCTACATGTCGACAAGCCCCGAACTGAGCAACAAACAGCGGTTCGAATACTTCACGAGAACGATACCATCGGATCACTACCAAGTCAAAGCGATGGTTGAAATCATCAAAAAGTTCGGCTGGAGCTACGTTTCCATAGTTTACGAAGAGTCCAATTACGGCATCAAGGTGAGCCCTCAAATGCTGGGTATACAGAACGTCTTATTTAACGGGTGAGCTGAGGTAGGAACCTATACTAGCGATTTTAATAACCGGATGATTCTAAAAAAAAAAGCTTAACTCCCCAGCACAATATGAATGCTGCAGAATGAACTTCAGTCTGGGTTTAACTTCGAGATTCAGTTCGAGTTTAAACTTCAGTTTGAGTTTGACTTCGAGTTTCAGTTCGAGTTTGAACGTCAGTTTGAGTTTGACTTCGAGTTTCAGTTCAAGTTTGAACGTCAGTTTGAGTTTGACTTCGACTTTCAGTTCGAATTCGAACGTCAGTTTGAGTTTGACTTCGAGTTTCAGTTCGAATTTGAACGTCAGTTTGGGTTTAACTTCGAGATTCAGTTCGAGTTTGAACTTCAGTTTGAGTTTGAGTTCGAGTTTCAGTTCGACTTTGAACGTCAGTTTGAGTTTGACTTCGAGTTTCAGTTCGAGTCTGAACGTCAGTTTAAGTTTGACTTCGACTTTCAGTTCGAATTCGAACGTCAGTTTGAGTTTGACTTCGAGTTTCAGTTCGAATTTGAACGTCAGTTTGGGTTTAACTTCGAGATTCAGTTCGAGTTTGAACTTCAGTTTGAGTTTGAGTTCGAGTTTCAGTTCGACTTTGAACGTCAGTTTGAGTTTGACTTCGAGTTTCAGTTCGAGTCTGAATGTCAGTTTGAGTTTGAGTTCGAGTTTCAGTTCAAATTTGAACGTCAGTTTGGGTTTCACTTCGAGATTCAGTTCGAGTTTGAACTTCAGTTTGAGTTTGAGTTCGAGTTTCAGTTCGACTTTGAACGTCAGTTTGAGTTTGACTTCGAGTTTCAGTTCGAGTTTGAACGTCAGTTTGAGTTTGACTTCGAGTTTCAGTTCGAGTTTGAACGTCAGTTTGAGTTTGACTTCGAGTTTCAGTTCGAGTTTGAACGTCAGTTTGAGTTTGACTTCGAGTTTCAGTTCGAATTTGAACGTCAGTTTGGGTTTAACTTCGAGATTCAGTTCGAGTTTGAACTTCAGTTTGATTTTGAGTTCGAGTTTCAGTTCGACTTTGAACGTCAGTTTGACTTCGAGTTTCATTTCGAGTTTGAACGTCAGTTTGAGTTTGACTTCGAGTTTCATTTCGAGTTTGAACGTCAGTTTGAGTTTGACTTCGACTTTCAATTCGAGTTTGAACGTCAGTTTAAGTTCAACTTCGACTTTCAGTCACATATTTGGCATTTTTAAGTACAAAAAAATTCGATCACTACCTACTAATAACGTAAGAGATGTTGGGTTTTCCAGATTTTCGATTTACCTACAAATCAATGATTTCCATGAGGATTAAAATTTCAGAACAGACTGTATTCGACTAAATAAACCAGTACAATACTGAAAGAATCTTGAACTTTCAAGGGTTCTCATCATCAGGTTTCGTCGGGTGGTTCTGGTGTAACCATAGCTATCTTTTCCAATGCTTGTTTGGGAACAAAATAGTCAATGTCCATCCATTTGGGAGGTTCGTGAAATCCAACAAACGGAGCGGATTTGTACGAGTTTTTACGCCATTTGACATACTCTCTCCGCCCTGCCAGCTCTGCAGGCCAGTCTTTTTCCCATTGTTTCCTCGGGTGTATTGGCTGGTCTTCTACATCATATTCAAAGTAATCGATTTCCCATTGATTCCATCGGTACCATTGCTGCCAATTCAGCCATGACACGTTATAAGGCGAGGTGCCGTAGGGCCATGAGTTCAAGAACGGTACGTATTCCTTATGCCATTGTCTCACTCTGGAAACCAGTGGTGCGTAGATAACACACAATACTTCCATATTTTGAAACGTAAAATTGTGTCACAATTTGATCATATTTTGACTGCTTTTGAAAGTGTTTAGGTCAAAAATATCAAAAAATTCAGTATTAAAATTTTAAAATTCGCCCAAAATGAAAAAACGCCACATTTTCGGAATGTAAAAAATATCCACATATTCTGCAAGGTAAAACGAAGATTTTGAGACCAAGAACGCTCAAATCGGTTCATTTTTGCGACCGGAAAAAAATAAAATAGAAAACACTAAAAATGCAAATATCTCGGAAGTACTGTGCGTTATCCGAATTCCGATTAAACAGGGTGTTAGGTCTTGCCGAGACAAACGTTTCAGTTCAAGAAATTTGAAAAAAGGTTGAGAAATGAGGGAGTTATGGCCATTTTTGTAAATGACCACAGACGGACAGACGGACACACGGACACACGGACAGACGGACAGACGGACACACGGACACACGGACACACAGACACTTGTTCAGGAAGTGATTCTGAGTAAATGTGTATAAGAAAAAGTTTTTTCTGAAGCTCCGTTCCGATTCTCGATTTTAGGACGATCACAATACTTCCATTTACTCTGTAAATATGGAAGTAAAAATCAATTGGAGGATTGGTGAACCTGTCGCATGATTCATCCAATTTTGAAAAGAAGAAAAAAGGTTGCAAAGCGTTACTCCATAATTGAGCAAAAACGGAACGGATACTTCGGATATACCTATATGATAGGTTAATATATCGACGGTGTCGAACCAACACTGCCCAATCCTTTTGCGATGCAAAAGTCTATATACGCTTGTTATGCCAAGTTGCCACCAATCCAAATTGTGAGAAAGAGGCAACCCAGATGATCCCAAAAGACACGATGCTTTGTTTGGGCGATGTTGCAGTTTCACCGTCGATACATTTACCTATCATAATCTTAAATGCTAATCGAGCTTTCATTGGGTTTGTTCCAGGAGCGTGAGTGTAGCCATGAGGTTAACAGGTTCAATAGGCATCGCCCCAGCTACGACACATAGGAAGGATCGTAGCTGGGGAATCGCCTGACAAATTTGTTTACCTCTTGCCCACACTCACGCTCCTGGAACAAACCCATGATAAGAACTCAATTCCTACTCCAAACAAACGAACTAACTGTTCCAATTGTGTTTCTGAAAGCCCCTCTCGCGCACATGCAGTTGTAAAGCCAACAGTGACGGAGTCATTCTTGTGCATCCTTCTGAATAAAGCAGTCGATACGACGCCAACTTGGAAGTGATCGCATATTATTGGCGAACCTATGTCCTCAGGTGTCACAAAAGAATGATCTTTGCCGAAAGTGACCAATCCGAAAGAGCAGTCCGGTTCTTTAACGGTCGCGCAATCTGAATATCCAGGCCTCATCAAACTGGAAAAAATCCGGCTCTTTTGGTACAATACAAAAATCATACAGGCCCACAACGAAAAACAACCCGTCAAGTAGATTGGTGACATGTTGTTTCTGGTGTGACATGTTGACATTATGTTTCTGGACATCACAGGAAATAACTTTCCAAATAGAAGTAGGCGTATCATGTTAAATAGAGGTTCAAAATTGTAACAAATCGGATTTGACGAAGATGCCATGGATTTGACTAAAACTGTTATACTTGTGAGGCATTTTCGTTATTCGATTCCATGACGTTTTTTACCAGAGCATGTCTGACTAGAGCATGTTTAATCTCTTCTCTGCTCTCATTATGTTGAAACAGGATCTATGACTAGTTGGGTCTTGGAGAGGGATACCTCAGGAAGAATTCTTGACATTGATTAGACTCTAGGTATGAATTGATCAAGGTATCTCCCAACCAGCAGTAGTAGCCATTCTCTAACTTTGGCATAGGTAAACCATATCAATATTTTCTGATTAAAGAGTGAAATTTGGTTCAATCAATGCTGAAACTCAACAGAATCCGTCTCAGACCAGCAAAACTTGGATTTTTTCTTGAACTGCTTACCGGAAGGAGTAGTGTAACGCATCCGTAAGCTTTGATGTAAACCTCGTGTCCGTACCAAAACCCAAGGTTAGGCAAACCATTCGTCTCCTTATCGCCTCCATGTAAAACGAAACGTGATTTGCAAGTGCTGGCAGGTTTATCGCTCGTACGTGCTAAAAATTTTATCAAATTCGGGAAAATGTAGTATGGTTTAGTGAAGTTGGCCTTCATTCGATAAAGAAAAAAGATTCAACTCACGCTCTTACTGAAGTCGAAAGCAACACATGCTCTCACGAGACCATAATCAAGATAAAGATATCCGTTTTCGAGATCATCGGAAGGGTCCATCGTGCATCTTGAATGAGGGAAGAATCCGCTCGAATGGCGGATTTGGATTTGATCGGTCTGGCGATTGGCAAGGGCAGCTCGGATTGGCAAACCACCAATAATGAGCATCCTCTGGTACAATGGATGGTAAGCGTATGGACGACCATAGTATTTGGGCAATTCTACATTATGAAACAGAACGAATTTTTGTCATCAGCTCTTTTAATGAAGATTGACGAAAAAGTTCATGAAAAATCGGAAATCCGACTGGATGCTCCCCAATCGGGTTTGTCAACTAAAATTTTGGCTAGGCCTTGATATCCATTTACACGTAATACGTAATACGTGTATTACCCCAGAATAAATCAATTGAGCCATGCACTTTCAAAACGTGCTCAATCCGAATTTGAAAATTTCCCTGGAAACACAACAACGTTTTCCTGTGAAGCATACCTACTTTTGAAGCAAAACCACTCGGGAAAAATCAGAAAAGTTAATTTCGGATTGAGCCGGTTTGGAAACCACACGCCTATATTATGCCACTCAGTTTATGCCCACCTTTTTACTACCATATTTACGAAGTAAATGGAAGTATTGTGATCGTCCTAAAATCGAAAATCGGATCAGGCCTTTTGAGGAAATTTTTACCTGTTCACCTAAACTCAAAATCACTACCTTAACAAGTGTCTGCGTGTCCGTGTATCCGTTGGTCCGCCTGTCCGTCTGCGTTCGAAATTGGCCATAGCTCCCTCTATTCTTAACCTTTTTTCAAATTTCTTAAACTGGAATGTTCGTCTTAGCAAGACCCATCACCGTGTTGAACCGGAATTTGAATTACTCACAGTACTTTCGATACATTTGCATTTTTAGTGTTTTCTATTTTACTTTTTTCGGGCGACGCCAATGAACCGATTTGAGCGTTCTTGGTCTTAAAATCTTTGTCCCACTTTGCAGAATATGTTGATATTTTTTATATTACGATAACTTGACTTATTTGGATTTTATGCGGGTTTTAAAATTTGCATAGCGCGTTCTTGACATTTTTCATCTTTGTAGCCTCCCAATCAGTCAAAAACAAATTGGTTTGGTTCGAAAATTTACGCATCAAAATATAGAAGAACTGTGTGTTATCTACGGATCACTGGCGGGCGGACTGCTCACCTAAAGCATCGGTCAGTGGGCCGCTGTGAATCCCCCGTTTCTTCCGTTTATTAAGTGGTGGGTCGAAATACAATCGGTCGTAGTCGAACTCCTCCTCTGCCGGCAAGGGCTGTGGGTTGTGGGGTATTGTACGGTATTTCCACCAACGCATACATTGGCAGGCAGTTAGGATAAAATATTTATTGACCAGAGATCCTCCGCATCCTGGACTATTGGCGAGTTCAACAAAAATGTTAAGTTTCTGTTATAATAAGAGTGATTAAGACTTAAAGTCGGCCATTCACAATCCGATTGCTGGTGGAGGGGGTAAGAAAATTCATTGATGTGATTGGTCGAGGTGGCGATTGATAGTGTGCAGCCGGCATTAGCTGTGATATAGGTTTATTCGAGCAGGCTACTGTGTGAACTGAGGGCCGCTTCATCAATAGTCGATTATCCGAAAATCATAGGCTTATCAATGCCACTAATTTCAAGGTGAGTTTGACCGGAGAGACATTGGTCAATGATTTTCAGATAATCTACTTGTGATAAAGCGGCCCTGAAGGCAAAATTTTTGGTAGTCGATATAGCAGCTTTCAACTACTTATTCGGAGAATAATGTTCATTCAATGAATAAACTGAATTGATGAACCCACCCGAAGATAGTCGATGTCGACCTCCCGAGATATCGACGGCGAAGTGGTGAGACCTCGTATCTCCATTTTGTTAAGACCGCCACTGTTCCTATGGCACCCTATGTAACCACTTTGAATTTCCATGACATCTCTAATGTGCACGTGCAGGTACAAAAATGTAGATACGAGGTCTCACCACTTCGCCGTCGATATATTGATTTCATTTTAGGCTCAGAATAGCTGATCTACGAATTCAAACAATTAGTCCATTTTTATGAGGTTATCGACCTCAGTTATGGGAACGAAATGTTTTTTTATTGAGCAATAAAATGCTCAACATTAATTTTTTTTCATCCTTTGCACAGGATTATGTAATCTACCCTGTTATAACCTCATGAAGATGGTATAATCGAGCCAAGATATGATTGGAAAAAACTTGTTTGGCGTCATTACTGACGAGTTCGTTTACAAATATTTGAAAAGTCACCTTGTCGGGCAGTGTACATAGTTTTTGTACTCATGTGCCAAATCGATTGAACAACCAAATGATTGGCGCATCTGGACGTAATAGCCGGTGTCGTAATACGCGTGTGACTCAAGCTCGTCGCCACTTATGAGCCGTTTCTTCCGTTCATCGTTTTTCGTGGCGCGAGAACATTCTGCGTCTCTGTGTTTCAGGAAAAAAAGCGCGAAAAATAACAATAAAGTCCTCATCTTCCGGAAATTAGGCACTTTTCAACCTAGGCTAGAAACTGCCGGTTTAATCAAGAATCTCATGACGGAAAGATCAAGAATAATCCTCAATTCCTCAGAGAACTCGGATAAATAACTCCGAGAAGCGAGAACCCATACCTCGCAACAATGCTCGAAAATACACTTATACCTAGTAACAATTTCAACAGTTGATCGAGAGACTATTATGTTTCCAGTCTGTGCTTGGTTTTGAAGCACCGCATCAAGTAGTTTTTCCTTCCAGTAATTCATGTGAAATCCGGCCCTTGGACATATTCGGACGAACACTCAAGGCACCTATTTTTAGCCCAAAATGGGTCGTTAACATTTTTCAACCCCATAATCGACCATATCAACGAATACCCACCTAATTGGTACGTTTGCAATGTACGTAGCCTCTCTTTCCCACAAAGCGTTCCAAGCTCATCGATCGAAGGACTCAGCCACCCCTTGACAGGTATGCAGACAAATTAGAATTTTCCCAAACCGCTTTGGCAGGATCCTCTCGACCTGTTACACGGGAAACGAGAGAAAGATTGAGCCCTTTACAAAGCAACTTTGTTGTTACCTCAAAGCCGCAGCGGATCAAAGGATGTCAGCTCTTCCGACAAATTACCATACAAATTTTACTCGTTATTGGCTTCCTTGTTGAATTCATCAGAGTGACGCTAGATATTATCCCATTTATCATTCTATAGTAGAATCCATTCGGATGAAATAATCATAAAAATAATCATTCAAATAAGTTATAATATAACTTATATATATGAGATATATTATATCTCAATGGAGAACGGAAATAGGTGTGTTGGAATGGTATTTCGACCTCATTTTCTTGAATCTAACCCCAATAGTTTCACCGCCATGATCAGGGGTTCGACCCATCAAATTAGAAGAGTCAATAAAAAGGTACCTACAGTTACCTACTTCGACATGCCATTCAAAAGGAAGTTACTGATTCAAAAGCTCGGACTCCGCGCAATATCTGCCAGAAAGTACTTAGCTGACTTTACTGCCATTTGTAAAAACGAACGATCGGAATTTTCGTCCTTAAACGATTTCCTTTCGCTCCGAATGAAAATTGCTTTTTCTTCCAAGTCGGACGTAAAAACAGCCACCCGAGCGTGGACATTGGCTAACCTCTATAAAACGTCAGGACACCTGCTCTTGGTGAGCTGACTGAGCCTCAGATCACACTTGCGACACTGCTGAGAACATGTGATCCAAAAAAGGGAATTCTATTATGGTACATCTTGGAATTTTCCACCAAAACGATGATGAACGTCAATTACGATGGCTGATTGAACATAGAACAGGCACATGTGTCTTGGAGGGTAAGCCGTTCAGCTGAGAAGTATCGAGTTTCCATCGGAAAATCAGAATTTAGCAGCATCCGAAAATTGGAAACGTTGTCGTAATTTAGATACAGGCGGGAAAATTTTTTCAAGGACAGGTGACACTTTTATCGCATGAAAAGAACCGTAATAAATGCTGATATTCGAGTCAGCGGGATAAGGAGACGGCTCTGAAGCAGATCTTATTCCATGATAATGAAATAGATACATTCGTCGACGGGATGTACCGAAAACTTAAGAGTCTAATTCAATTATTATTTAATATAACCAACCTAACCTTAACTGCCTGTTTATGAAACAAAATCATCTGTAAAAACGACTTTTAAAAATTCCGGCGGTAAACTTTTTTTCTGCCGCAAGATTCCCGCTTATTCTACCGCGAAATTCCCGGTTTCCCTGCCGTAGCGGCCCCCTGTCTCCAACTTTCTCACGTGTGATTCTGAACAGATTGTTTCCAAACCTGCGTGAAACCTAACGGACTTTTATGCTAGCACTTTGCAACAGGATGGCTCCTCCAGCGCCAAGTTTTACGGCCCAGGTAGTAATCCTTGATTTTGCTTCCGTGCCAAAATGAAAGCCGGGCCTAGAACTGTCTGTTATTCATCCTGTGACCTCTGGGCAAACTTTATACAGAATACGCAGACTCATCTTAACACCTTCAGTATGACGCCTGTTCGCAGTTTATGGGGTACGGAAGATAGGCGTCTATGCTTATAGAATCGCCAGAGCAATAAAGTTCATAGTCATCGGTTCTTTTTGCCCGATTCGAATAAAAAAGATTACTGCCTTACTACACAATGAAGCTGTATACAGCATACAGTATAGCCAACCTAATAATTTATGACGTGTGAATGATGAACTTCATTCCCTTCTTTGGAGTCTTGCGGGTATATCAAGTTTAAGAATAAATTTTCGATCGATGAACACCGTTGTTGGAATCATTAATCAATTCGATCCTTAATTTTAATGTATTGCTATGGTTAGGTACAGTACTGTACGGTGAATTTAACAAACATATTCTAGCAAATGAGCAGAAGAATCGACCTCTTCAATCAAGACAATCTTCAATGTTAACACCCAGTATACGAAAAGCAATATGAGTGAGCATTCAAATAAGCAGTAGATAAAGTGGTCATTATCTTTCGTATTCATTTTCTTTTTGGGTGATTCCACTAAAAGTGGCGAAATTGGGGTCAGCAAATTCCGTTTTACCAATGATAAAATTTTGCATGTTTTTCGACGAGAAATTGTTCATTTGCCTGCTATTAATGAAAACTATATACCAGCAGTGTAGTTTCATCACCCAGAGAGAGTTTACAGACATGATTAGGTAAAAATCAGTGGTCCAGGGGAATGACAAAATTGAGAGACTTAAAAAAATCTATTTAAACCTCAAATTAAGCGCTGCTAAGTAGATTAGTGACATGGGTACATTATTTGTCTGGGTATCTCAGAAAATAAAGTTAAAATAATTGGAGTACGTCGATTTATCATCATATCATTTGAGGAGTAATGGTCAATGGTGAATTCGATGATGCCAAAATGGTACGTTCTCACACTGATGAATAAATATGTGTAAAAAGAAAACCAATGGTGCGTAGATAACACACAATACTTCCATAATTTGACACGTAAAATTGAGACACAATTTGATCATATTTTGACTGTTTTTAGGGGTGTTTTGGTCAAAAACTCAAAAAATTCACTATTCAAATTTTAAAATTCACCCAAAATAAAAATACGCTACAATATTGGAATATAAAAAATATCCACATATTCTGCTAGGTAAAACAAAGATTTTAAGACCAAGAACGCTCAAATCGGTTCATTTTTGTGGCCGGAAAAAAATAAAATAGAAAACACTATAAATTCAAATATATCGGAAGTACTGTGCGTTATCCAAATTTCGATTAAACAGGGTGTTAGGTCTTGCCGAGACAAACATTTCAGTTCAAGAAATTTGAAAAAAGGTTGAGAATTGAGGGAGCAGCGCCCTAGCTGACAAACCTCCATCCAGAACATGCAGGGGAATGACGGCCAGGGGAATGACAAATCGCGGTTTTTCCCATTTCTTCCTCCTCCTTTCAGTACCTAAATTTTGAAAAAAATACGCTGGAAGGTGCACCACCAGACCTAAAGAATAGTGGCAGAAGGAAAAATTTACTACTTCAATTTGATAAGATATTGAATACAGGGGAATGACGCATAATAAAAATACTCACCATAAATGAGGTTGTTTTTCGCCTCTCGATGGCTTCTCAACAAACACTAGTGTTATCTGGCAGGTCAGGCACGTTCTACAGTTCCAGAGCTACTAACTGCCGTTTTCAAAATTACCGAAACTGTTATAGTTTCCCATTTATGGGGGTGACAAGTTTTTACAGGGGAATGACGCAAAAGGTGGGGACACGCTGTTCTTTGCTTCTAACATTGAAGCCTATGCATTTAAAATTATGAGAACAGAGGAGCTAATACGAGACTATATACTGAGTGCATTCGTTTTAGCAGATTCTGAAAATCTCGATCCGAATAACCAGGGTTGGTTGAAGAAGTAGCGTACCTAGGGGTGGGGACATGCCAGGGGAATGACATTTCGGCTATATTTATATATTTTTCTCCACTTGCTAATAATATTTTTGGACAGTTTACACGTGCGGAGCATGGGGACCAACGATCTAATCACAACGCTTTTTGTTCCATCGCAATACTACGAATAGTTTTCAAGATATGAAGAAAAGACACGATTTCGCCACTTTTAGTGGAATCACCCTTTTCTTATTTTCTGCATATATTTTTGGAAAGGTCAATTTTTCTCTGGAACCCCCTACAATCGGAGCTTCTACAGAACCGGTATTGAGCAAATAAGAAATCTTTTCAAGCCCAGTCTTTTGTTAACATTCCATTCAGCAGCTTCGAGATATTATTTTCATATCCCTACCTCGAATTCCGCTTGAAGGGTTCGTATTTTGTTGAATAGGCGTCTTTAATGATGTAGGTTATTTATTGCAGAAATGAGAATGAAACACGGGCTAATTAAGGAATTTTTTAGCTGTATTCATCAAACGAGATCTGCAGGGAATTCTGCATTTGTAACAATTAGAAAAGAACTTGGTTGATTTGAAATCCGAGTCATTTTTCGAGTCTATTTTTGGGCATTCATAAGGTGCCTATGGAAGTGGAATCATAGCCCGTTTTATCAAGATTTCCTCATTACGAATGTTACGATTGGTAAAAAATCAAGGTTGAACTCGTCACTTTTTGGTACCAGGCTAGTCTGCCACTCTGAATCGATAACCATGCCATTTTGGGGGTCTGGCAGCGGAAGCTTTTTTTAAAATGGCTATTCCCCTGGTAAATAATGAATGGATTTTAAGCCGGTTCTAAATTTAGCAAACTCCGTGCATAACTCGATGATTGCTTTGCCTCAAAAGCCCATCGCATGTATCGTTAAGCGATTCACTGCGGCCGAAATAATTTCGAGGGAGACCCTTCAGATTTATTCACGTTCAGGTCTGCCCCAGCCTCTGGTCGGATGAATACAAAGCAGCTAAATCAAAACTCGACTCCGTATCACGTATTATTCACAACTCTCGACAGCTTGGGATCAGTTGACTAGCGATGATTGTTCTTTCGTATGCATCAACTTCCCTATCCCATCCATCATCGAAATATCTGTTGGCCGTGGTCAAACTTCTGAAATTCATCATGTATGCTTTGCACGGGGGGAACTGCCTAAATATTGGTAAAACGGTTCCTCAAATATAAACATACCGGATTGTATGTTTCGGAGGACGCAATTCAAACATCATCAAGCTCCTAATACGACAAAACTCAAGACACCATAAATAAATACACATGGTCTGATGCTCAAATTGCCTCGCTATACCAGGATTTTACCTCGTCGAGTTAATTCTCGAAACAAACGAATCGAAGCCTCGGTTTTGGGCCGATAGGCACGTATTGCCATGCAGCATACGAATAAATGCGCCCATCTACATAGGTATGCACACACCTAGCTGTATAACATATTTTATCAATAACATACTCCACGAAACAATCCAACCTAGCATGGCTGATCGCCGTATGAATTACTGGCAATCCCCCTAATGGCAACGGCCACGACAAGCTGTACCCAAAAAACTAGGGCATTAGCCCTCGAATAAACCCCTTGAGGGACATACTAGTTTTTATGCTTCCTTATACACTATAGGCAACAACTTTTCAATTACATTAATCAGTTCCTGGATTCTTTTTTTCTTTAAAACAGTTAACCATAACGACTTTCAAAAAAATACTGCGTCTCCAGTGTGTTGACGGAAACAGGTCCCATGATATTAATTAGGACAAAGATAATGATAGTAAAACCGGTGTATTATACCGGCTTAACTGATAAATTATAAATATACAAAAACATTAAATATACCTACCGACTAAATATTATAAAAACATATGTGGAAAATACAGATGAATTAGTGGTACGAGTAGTACAGTACTATTAGTAGGTAATACAAATGGAAGAAAATCAAACATTTACATAAAAAACTATCCTAAATTATGACAAATATTTAAAAGACAACTACCATCACCCGACTTTTCAACGTAATTTTGGCCAACCGTATGTTGTGATATGGTATTTTGTGTTTTTGGAACCTAATTCTTCATGTTCTTCTGAAAGTTCCCCATGGTCCGAAATCAATTCATACCTAAAATTTGTGCTTCTTTAGGCGTTCGAGGAACTCGAGGTGCTGCTCGGCAAAAACAACATTTGCATTGCGGTTAAAGAAAAACTGGTCAAAGATTCCGGAGTGGCATCTGAAGCCGCTTACGACAACATCATTCTCCACCTGCAGACCAAACCAAGGGCCAAAGGTGAGTTGTTTCAAATACCCTCGTTTTGAAATTTCAAAATTGTTCAAACTGAAATAAGCCAGCATGCAGTATCAAATGTTTAAGGCCGTTCAAATCACATCGAACGTGAGAATGATACAGGAACCCAAGAAGAGTGGACGAGGTATGGAAATGCAATCGTGTAGGATTCGTTAGCATTTTGGTGAAAAAAGCGCAACAGGAAATTGAAATGTCAAAACCAGAGTGATGTATGTTGTCGCGTACTAATGGCAAACATGCTTCCGTTTCATCGCTCCCGCTGCTCTTTTTTGCTCTCGATCCGGTCTGTCTCTAGAAGGTACCTCTTATCGAAGTGATTGCGGGGTAACGATCTGGAGAAAAAAGTCTGAAGTTACCAATTCAAACACTAATTCTTCAACACAAATTCTCATAGTGAAAAATGTTCTGAAAACTGAGAAAGTCTCAGCTTTGCTAGGATCCTTTTCAGGATTCTCTTCCGGAGATCTGAAGGAAGAAAAAAAAGCTGGCCTGTTTACACTCAGACTCATACCTTTTCATTCGTACTTCTCCAGTTATCGTATGGCGCAAAAAATCAAGAGTCGTATCACTGTGGAAAATTCAATTGGGTACAAAAACACCCGGACGCAAAAACCAATTATTTGTTCAACCTTCGGCCATCCTCACTGTGGTGAGTGACGTTTTGGAATTCGTCTGCCTTTCCATTTCAGCCTAACCTGCCGGTTTGACTGGCGTTAGTCGACTAATGAGAGGAAAAGAATCGCACGCTCAAATATTCCACTGATGGAAACTATTTGAAAAAGTTTCTAACTGGCTGCAATCAACCAGCCATCGATCATCTTCCTGTCCTGTCTACTTCCCGAGGAGGTGGCATCCCTAAATGAAGAACCTATTCATCTGGGATGTATTATGTACAAATTTCATCAAGAGTGATAAGTACCTGAAGTACCTATCTACAAAAAACAATTTAGGTACCTAAGTAAAACTGGAATTATCCCCGGAAAAATGTCCGATCTATCATCAAATTTGAGTTCATCAGTGGTTTTAGTTCATCTGACGTTCATGCACGATGGCATCCGAACTTTCTAGCGTCCTTGGATCTTCTTGAACGCGTTTATAGTTGAATCGACCATGGACCTGTTGTAAATTACTCATTGTTTATGGACCGTGGCCGGAGCTCGTTCGTTTTCAGCACCTCCACCAACCCCCCGCCATTCCATTTCGTGTTCGGTGAAACTTGTCGGCTGCCCGATGGGTTCAGTCACAGCCTCCACTAGAGTCACAGTGAGAGACAATCGTGTTCCCTCTTAACTCTCCATGGAGATTTATTGGGGAAATGTCCCCGTATGCGTGCACGTCGACAGGACGTGGTCCAGGCAGGCTGTGTAAGTGCAAGCCTGCGAGTGTACGACTGTCAGTGGGAATGCCAGCGGTTGGCTATCCAGGATAATAAATATCCCTCAGCTCTGGCTGAAAGCTTTGAAAAAGAACCATTATTTGGACTCAAGGCCAACGGTGGAGTGGATGTGCTGAATTTTTATTGCGCCACCATAATCAAGCGATGTGCATTGCATATCAAAACCCTGGAATGAAATTGGGCAATTGATCAACATTATCCACATTTTTGGTCGGATAAAACTATCTAAATAACTTGATGCTGAATCTGCGCTGTGTTTTGATTTCCGTTCGATCTACTCGGATTATTGAGTCCAGAATTTTATATTCCAAGGCTCTCGAGGTACTTATTGTTCTTTTCATTGCCCCGCTGTTCCTCCTCCTCTGCTTTTTAGCGAAATGAAACGCTTCACGATGATCAAGTGAAGTATACAGTGCTATATTCGTAAGAGAAGATATTGATGCGAGGCACGGAGAGTTGAAAAAGCCTATTACTCGGCAAGCAGCAGTCGTGGAGCAACAACTAAGTTCGACAAAATAGCAGTGCTCATCCGTAACAAGAAAACTTTCCCAGGGGCGAGACGACTCCGAAAGGGCTGACGTTTGCTGGAAGATACGAGCCCTGGTATAGAAGTTGAGACGAATTGTGGGGGTCGTGTATAGAGCACAGCCAAGGGTCGTATTGTAAAACGAGCGACGAATATTATATCCCCCCCCCCCTCAAGAATGGCACTCGTTTGGCTCAGTTTTTATTGGCTTCACTAGAAGCAGAGCTCGTTCGAACCGAAAATCCGATCCCGCTTATGACGTGGAAACCTCCGCGGAACTCGTCCTCTTCCAGTTTATTATTTTTCCCCCGCCATATACCTACGATGAAAATCCGACGCCTTCCAAAAATCTACGATGGATTTTCATACCTACTCCGTAGAAATTCTTTCAGGACCCATTTTTGCTTCGATATTCAATAAGTAAATGGAAGTGTTGTAATCGTCCTAAAAAGTACTAAAAAAACACCAAAATTTTTATTATTTAATAAAATTCTTTATTACTTGTTCGGTCATAGCATTGAGGAGGTTTCAGTTCAAAATTGTGACAATTAATGTTTAAAACGCAATATGAACAAAGATATAAAGAGAATACAGAACAAATTTTGACCCTCAGCTTATGAATGGTGAAAACTGCACGTATGGTTTTTGCACTGATACCTAATCGACTTTGTTTGGTAAAACAAACCCTAAAATCGTAATTTTTTGAAGATCGACCCGTTATTCAATTTTGTGGTCAAATATCACGGGTAGGGTCTTGAAAAAGACTCAGTCTCCTTCGCCGAGCTTTCGAAAATTTATATTTTCTTCATCAGGGCTTGGAAACAGGTCTATTGGGGTTATGATTTATGCTTGTTCGTTAAAATGATTTGGTAAATGTCTACCATAATTTTTGAAAAAAGTTGGCCCAGAATCATGATCATCACTCCCCAAAAATCAGACAGTGGTCATAATATGACTGAATAGACCTGCCTCCTGTGAAAGGAGTTTTCCCTGATGTTTGACAACAAACCCACTTAAATGTTTTCCAATGGTGAATTGGAATGGTGAATGGTGAGCAGGAAAAAAGTTAGGTAGGTAAATCTTCGCAACTTGAACTGTAAAGCGGTAAAAGTTTTGCGGAACACCCCATCTCATACGAAGTAAACAAGATTGCAATGCATTCTTAACGATGTTTGCTTTTAGTATGGCACGCGAAACGCCACTCAAAAGCTCCCCTTTCATGATGGTTGATTCAATCGCATAGATGGCAAATTGTGTTTGACTAGAAAGTATAAGTTCTTTCGCCCAAACGAGATTCCACCGAAACAACAGTTTATACGTAGTTTATCGTAAATCGAGATAACTTTTCTTACGTACATACAACAAATCTATCGGTGGTTTCAGGCTGTATGTGTTCGCAACTGTATTCACCTAAACACCCTCAATAGTAGTCAAAATATGATCAGATTGTATCAAAATTTCAAGTTTCAAAATATGGAAGTATTGTGTGTTATCAACGCACCACTGGTTTAGTTATTCATTCTTCCTTTTGAAGTATTATTTAGCTAAACTTTTTAAATTCTCATTTATTTATTTGGTTTAGCCAGCAGACGCAGGAGTCTTTTACAACGAGTAAGCTGGTATTCATTGTTCGAGTCAAACCGTCTCGGTTATCATGACGTCGACCGATTGTCTAATCCAGTCATCAAGCCAGAGTCATCAAGGTTATCTGCCCCTTCCATTGTCAGTTTCCATCCAAGTACGTCCGATGATCTTTTGCCAACTCGGAGCTAAACGTCTTTCGAGAGTCGCGCCCTATCGATCCCCAAGGACCTCCTGGAGAAGAAGGACCTTAGCCGGAGGAAGCAAGTGATGTGTGGAACGATAAGCTTCACCTTGCGGTGAACGGGGCGAAAAGCTATAAACGTGTAGGTTGGCTCATGGGGGCCATGTTATGCTTAGCTAAGGTAGGTCGGCGAAACAGCGTATAACCTGTACACTGCGAATCCAGCAACCGCCTTTTTGCTCTGCCACACATTCTCGGCTGTGGAAGGCATTATCGAGGTATCTACCCCGTGTCAGTATTACACTGACGTGTTCTCAAGGGAAGGCCAAGACCCAAGCAGTAATTTAGGAGTAGGTAAGCCATCCTGCGCGAGTAGGTCAGCGAATTAAATCTGTCATTGCGTTTAATAGGTATGACTGGACTCTTGAATATTCTTGAAAGGTTTTTGAATTTCCTATACTTATGAAGCATTAGGGATGAAGCATTAGAACATTAGGGAGCAAAATGCACCAAATTTTTGGACACACAACTTCATCTCGAAACGTACCATGATATCGTACCTGTGATACTCATTCGCTGTGACCATGTAAGCTCTGCCGATTCCTTACGAATCTTACTGGGTGGAGCAGGATTCCATAAAAGTATGTCATTGGGTTTTTGCACTCCACATGTACGGCCCAATGATAAGCATGTGCGTAATCAAGGGGATATCTATGCTCTAAGCAGCGAATTAACAACAACATCAGAGGGATTCATCACGTGAACGTAGATTTTGATCTCAGACTTGCAAGAAATTCTAGACGTACCTGTAGTAAGCAGGGTATCCTGAATTTTGGGTTATCATCTTATCTAAGGAAGTTGCGCAATTTTACATTAACTTACGTGATTCAGACACGTTCCTCCAAAAACTCACCACTATTATCCAGATACCCTCTTTGTCGCCAACGGACTGATAACGTTGAGACGGGTTTTCTCTTTTTTGGGAACACTCCCTCGAGAAATGTCATCGTGCTTACCACAGTCCCGCTGCTGTCGCAATCTAGATATAGGAATATCATCTTTGTTGTTGAGGTTTGGAGGGTTATCTTTGCTGCTCCGCACTCGACACTTGTGAGATAGTACCTATACTTATGGAGTAACGAGGTTGTGGGATATTTTGGAGCCCTGATAAGAGTACAACATCAAAGTCTCGGGTCGAAAAATAAATCGCCATGATTGGTCGAGGTGACTTAATGGATAACACAAATAAATTTCATCGACGTATCCGCTTGGACTTCCCCATCGTGAATGAGCGTACTTCAGAAAGTATAAAAATTTTTATTCATTTTTATTTTTATTTTATTCTATTTTATTTTATTTTTTGTTCTTTGCGATGTAGGTATACTTGATTATTCTTATTTTCTACTGGCAAAATAAAAAAGTGACTCATTTTTCAAGTTTAGGTTAACCTAGAACCTTGTGTCTCCCCCGGGCTGTTAATTCATTTATTAGGGAAACTTAATTGTGGTCAAATATTCCCTAGAGTATTTTAATTCGCCTTAGTTTCACAATTAAGGCGAAGGCCCATTATAGGAGGTTTCTGAGTGTAAGGAAACTCTTTCGTGATACCTTCTAATTAACTTCCACCTCTTCTCAATTCCTTAAGCTCGATAAGAAGCCCTTAAAAAAGCAGTAAAGAGTAAGGTGGGCTAAATGAAAAAGCATAGTGTCTTTCCGGTGTTTCGAACTGAGACGGTCTTAATCTTATGCCGCCTTACCGCCGACAAATAATGCAAATTTTCTTTCTCAAAACTGAATTTGCATATCGCGTCATTCTTTATTTTCTAACACGCCACTCATACACCGTAATGACTATTTACTTTCATTTGGACGATTTTTCTTTCAATTAAATTTCCCCATTCCCCTTAGCGGTTGGCCCAGTTGCGTGTCAGTATCGAGCGTGCTAAACGCTGATAAGATCCGATACCAATATGATATACAGGTTGTAATCGTAAGTACGCATTTATGCTATGGGCCAGTCAGAAAATCGTGTGGGGCTCGTCCTGTTTTCTTCGTGTGCCAAACGTGATTATCAAGCACATTACTCAAGGTGTTTTCTTCTTAAATATGATATGTCTGAATCAACAAGCAAAAAAGTCTCAATTTTTTGCCTGGGCTATTATTTTCGATTTTGAGTCATTACATTAAGATTACTGAAGATAGCCTAATCGCCATACCTAACCGGTCGACTCTTGACCGTTGATTGTACCGAAAGAAAGATTTTCGGCCGAAAGTGATAATTTCGCCAACATTTTAATCGCCGAGTACAAGGTGTGATCCCGAGACCCCTTGCTCCGCAACCGGATGTCTTATCCAGTGGACTACCAGGCGCCCATCTGTCGAATTATTATTCTCCCGAGGGTTTGAATTATAAGCTCATTCTTGGTTTTTCTGCCGACTCGACTTTCCATGTTGTCACAGCAACTATTTTTCTCTCGGTTTGATTTTCTATTCCACCGACCTAAGGACGATGTATGATGAATAACGTCTGGCGTGGACTAGGTAACTGAAAATACGAGGCGAATCAATGGCGCGCTCTGGTGTGGGAATGAAAGTGGCTCTTAAAGCGAATGACGCACATCAATCACCGCGAAGGCCCAAAAGGAACGCCACTCAACTCGCACGCTGGGCTGGCAGGGCGTTTGGGAGATGGATATACGAAAAAACTCCAGCAAGAAGAGAGTCGCCGAAATCGAGAAGAAAAGCGAAACCCCTGCTGCTTGACGGCCATTGACGGGAAAATCGTCGATTTCACATTCAACAAGAACTCAGTTTTTCACTGATAATGACGCCTATTTAGATTACCTCCAGACATAGGATAAGGCTGATGGAAGAGTGAGAGCCGTGGATTCCACATATAAGGTTGAATTCGAAAAACAGAGGTTTTCTGTAATGACCGTTCTAGAAATGTTGTGAAGCCTAGCAAGAGACTGGCTGAGCCTGAAATGCTGAAATATTATTTCACTTTGGGTTATTCATTATTATGTGACCTTGTGAGCGTATGTTAGAGCGGATTAAGCTACAAGAACCTGCATTTGCGATGACAGTTTTATACAGCGTGGAAATGACGCTATCCGCAATTGAAACGAAAAAATATCCCATGGTGACTTCCCTGGAGGATTCCCAAAGAAAGCGACCGAGGCTTTGTCCAAAATTATACTTTGAAACCCACACGAGCTCAGTGCGTCTCAATCTGACATTCTTGCGGAAAATAGCGAGGCGATTTCTTCGGCAATGGTCTGCCGAACAGTTTTTCCCCCGATTCTACTTCTGCCTTCCATTTTCAGGAAGTTACCTCGTATAATATCCAACCCCTAAGCACAGTGCTTCCGTGGAGCTGGAAAACCTCCTTTGGGGGATTGATGGTCCGTCATTCCCTTTGAGAGCTCCTCTCCTGTTACCCTTGACAACCGGCAGGGTAGAGTCGAGAGCTATTTTCCTAATAGCCTTTCAGTTCATTTTGGCCCACTACTTCATTTTTGCCCTCTCGTCTTTCGTTCAAATTTATTTGAACTGAAGCGCCTCCTAGATAATCGTAAAAATGCTCAGGAATCCTAGAAAAGAGGTTTTTACATTTGGTTTGCAAGCATCAGATGGAGTGGTATTCTCCTTATTCAGATTAAAACTCAATAATTCAAAATTCGAGAGATCCTTCGAAAATGCAAAACTTTAAATCAAGAATATAACCTATAACCACCAGCACTATAACCAGGAAAATGCCATTTTCGATGAGAGTCTTTCGCAGTCAAATCGCCCCTTAGCTATTTTAGCTTGTTCTCGATCCAATTCTAACTAAGGGAGATTCCTCATTTTTTGCACCGTCCTGAAGCCAAATCTGGCCCTTGAGTCAGGTGGGTATGAGAAATGCATTTATTTGTCTTATCCTGTCCAGCTAAGCATGTTATATGGAGAGAGAAACCAGGTCCTCCTATTGGCTTATTTTCCTTTGTAACTTGCCTCTCGCTTGAGACACTTCTTCATCCAGTTTTCCTTTTTTCCTGCCGGCTCACGAGGAAAAACGCTCCGTTATCTCTCTTTTCAAAACGGATTTTCTCATCCGTCCTTGATGGAATTTTCGAGCAAAAAACTTCCCCCGCAGGTGGACCGGTGGCTATTCCCATGAGGGCATCCTTATTTCGTTACATGAGCCAAAATGAAATACGATTTTATTTCCTATTCCCCGCGTCACTCGCCGTATGAAGAGGCATCCTCGTAGTACGTTTTTCGGTGATTTTTTCGTTACACTTCTAATTGGAAAACTTGAAACAGCTACTTTTTTTGACGGTCGAATGACACGAAATCGCAGGAAATCTAACGATATTTTTTTTTTATTGCCCGAGATCTCACTAGTTTGCCCTCCGAAATCCAAAACACTTCGGTGGCCGTTTCATGAATCGTACTCATAATCAAACTCGAAGTCAAATACGCATTGAAACAGAAACTCGAACTGACAGACAAACTCGAAATCAAAATCACATTGAAACAGAAACTCAAACTCGAATTCAACCACATAATCGAGCACGAAGTCAAACTAGCAATGAAACAGAAACGCAAACTCATAGTCGATCTTGACGTCAAACTCACGATGAAACAGAAACTCAAACTCATAATCGATCTCGACGTCAAACTCACAATGAAACAGAAACTCAAACTCATAATCGAAATCGAAGTCGAAGTCTCAATGAAACAGAAACTAAAACTCATAATCAAACTTGAAGTCAAACTCATTTTGAAACGGAAGCTCAAACTCATAATCGAAATCGAAGTCAAAGTCACAGTGAAACAGAAACTTAAACTCATAATCAAACTTGAAGTCAAACTCACTTTGAAACGGAAGCTCAAACTCATAATCGAAATCGAAGTCGAAGTCACAGTGAAACAGAAACTAAAACTCATAATCAAACTTGAAGTCAAACTCATTTTGAAACGGAAGCTCAAACTCATAATCGAAATCGAAGTCGAAGTCACAGTGAAACAGAAACTAAAACTCATAATCAAACTTGAAGTCAAACTCACTTTGAAACGGAAGCTCAAACTCATAATCGAAATCGAAGTCAAAGTCACAGTGAAACAGAAACTTAAACTCATAATCAAACTTGAAGTCAAACTCACTTTGAAACGAAAGCTCAAACTCATAATCGAAGTCGAAGTCACAGTGAAACAGAAACTAAAACTCATAATCAAACTTGAAGTCAAACTCACTTTGAAACGGAAGCTCAAACTCATAATCGAAATCGAAGTCAAAGTCACAGTGAAACAGAAACTAAAACTCATAATCAAACTTGAAGTCAAACTCACTTTGAAACGGAAGCTCAAACTCATAATCGAAATCGAAGTCAAAGTCACAGTGAAACAGAAACTAAAACTCATAATCAAACTTGAAGTCAAACTCACTTTGAAACGAAAGCTCAAACTCATAATCGAAATCGAAGTCAAACTCACAATGAAACAGAAACTCAAACTCATAATCTAAATCGAAGTCAAACTCACTTTGAAACGAAAGCTCAAACTCATAATCGAAGTCGAAGTCACAGTGAAACAGAAACTAAAACTCATAATCAAACTTGAAGTCAAACTCACTTTGAAACGGAAGCTCAAACTCATAATCGAAATCGAAGTCGAAGTCACAGTGAAACAGAAACTAAAACTCATAATCTAGTCATAATGAGTTTGACTTCAAGTTTGATTATGCGTTTAAGTTTCTGTTTCATAGTGAATTTGACTTCGATTTCGATTATGAGCTTGAGCTTCCGTTTCAAAGTGAGTTTGACTTCAAGTTTGATTATGAGTTTTAGTTTGTGTTTCATTGAGACTTTGACTTTGATTTCGATTATGAGTTTGAGATTCTGTTTCAATGTGAGGTTGACTACGATTTCGATTGTGAGTTTCAGTTTCTTTTTAATTTCGAGTTTCACTTTAAGTTTCTATTTCATTCGAGTTTGACTTCGAGTTTGATTATGAGTTAGAGTTTTTGTTTCATTGTGAGTTTGACTTTGACTTCGATTATGAGTTTGAGTTTCTGTTTCATTGCGAGTTTGACTTCGAGTTTTATTATGAGTTTGAGTTTCTGTTTCACTGTGACTTTGACTTCGATTTCGATTATGAGTTTGAGCTTCTGTTTCAAAGTGAGTTTGACTTCAAGTTTGATTATGAGTTTGAGCTTCTGTTTCATTGTAAGTTTGACTTCGACTTCGATTATGAGTTTGAATTTCTGATTCATTGCGAGTTTGACTTCGAGTTTTATTATGAGTTTGAGTTTCTGTTTCATTGCGAATTTGACTTCGAGTTTTATTATGAGTTTGAGTTTCTGTTTCATTGCGAGTTTGACTTCGACTTCGACTATGAGTTTTAGTTTCTGTTTCATCGTTAGTTTGATTTTCTCTTTCATTGTAATTTTGACTTCGACTTCGATTATGAGTTTGAGTTTCTGTTTCATAGCGAGTTTGACTTCGAGTTTGATTATGAGTTAGTGTTTTTGTTTCATTGTGAGTTTGATTTTCTGTTTCATTGTGAGTTTGAGTTCTGATTCTGAGTTTAAGTTTCTGTTTCATTGTGAGTTTGACCCTTGACAGTTTGGTAATGAAAAATGTATCGTGTTCGTAGTACCTACTTATGTGAAGGAATTCCAGAAACTTTTGGGGGCCATAGCTCCTCAACCCCTCTCCTGGTTGCGCGCTTGCCTGTGTCTATGCCTTGATTTCAACCAATTTTCGACATCTACATGACATGAGTTCAACCAGTTTATGATTATTTCCAGGATGTTTTGTGTTTCTGGATTATGTTGTGAAGAACATTAAGCCAAATCCAGCTTATAAAAAGATTGATCGATCCATCCGTATTTTTCTGTCGGCAGGCGTCGTAATCTTCGGCTCCGACCAAGAGGTGGCAGAGATGATGAGAGCAGTTCGCCGATGCAACGCCACTGGGATCTTCAGTTGGATCGGCTCGGACGGCTGGAGTGCCAGGGACTTAGTGTCGATCGGCAATGAGCACGAGGTATACTTTTAGACTAAAACTGATTTTTCAATTTTGAGGGATAATCTTAATTTTGAGGAATAATATTTGAGGGAATATTCTGTTGGGTGTCATCAAACTCCCTCGTCGAGTTATAAAAGGGGGCAAACTTGACCCTCAACCGACTCAAAATTTATCTGAATCGGCAATCACAACTAAGTTAGGTATGTTTTAGTGTTAACGTGCCTCTTGGACGACTCCGCCAGGTTGAGGTAATTTTTTCAATAAGCGCTTTCGACGTGAAGGCATCAAAGTCATGTCTTACCTCAGCAAAAACGTTGGCAACAATATTTAGTAACACTTTGGATGCACCTATGGTACCTAATACATACTGAGCCTTTTCCCCAGTTAACCGATTTGATCGAAACTCCCACTTGGTGACAAATCAGTGTGAAAATGAAATGCTTCCTTCTCTTCACGGTTGCTATGAAAGCAGTAAGTACGTTGCTAAAACAGAAAGAAAATTGTAATGTTTTCGAGCAACTTTAGTAAAAAATCGTACGGTGAAAGTAAACCTGCCGATTCGTCGGTTCCGATTCAATTTTTCTGGTTTCTTCTCCGTGAAAGCTGCTGTTTTGTCAGCGGTATAAGAAAGGGAAACCTTAACGTTTCGCTTGGCTAGACATCGGCTCCCAGCCGGCTGCGGCTCCGCCCAATAAGTAATTTTTCAAAGTTGCAAGGAAGAAAAGATTTATTTGCCTACCTTAGAAGGGGTCGTAGCTGAAAATAAATATCCAATCTATCTAACCGACGCGCGACGCAACCAAGCGAACGAGGGCGCCAGGGCCGTGAATTTTCTTACTTGGTCGACTCGAGACGAGACGCATTTTCTCATGCAGAGACTCGTCGATCGTGAGTTATGTACTATCTCGGAGCCGCAATTTCGGCTCGATCGGCCATTATTGCAGGTTTCGATTTTTGTCTGTCTGAGAGTCGATAATGTCGATGTTTTGCCCATTTGTTATTCATAATTATGGTACTCTCATGCCGGTGTACTCAATGACAATCAACATTCTTCATTTCCATGTTCCAGGTGGAGGGTACGCTTTCAGTCCAGCCCCAGGCCAACCCTGTCAAAGGATTTAAAGAATATTTCCTCAACTTGACGGTGGAAAACAACAAGCGCAACCCTTGGTTTGTTGGTGAGTATTGACGCAGAATTTGTATTGTACTGTATGGGACGGGTACTCATAACTTTTTGACACACATAAATGGGAGAAGAGTCTGGTTTTTCTTGGTTACTTATTTTATACTTATGTGTCCAAACTCCGTTTTTCATAAATCTCTTTCAAAAAGTGGTGAGAGGTTCCTCTCTAGCTGAGAAGGAGACACAATTCATCTTTATGAGACATTGTTTAATCTACGTCTGTAAAATCATTCATTCATAGCGAGGAATTTCAACTTTCTGAAAGTTGGGCTAGCCCTTTGAGATGGCCAGGGGCCTAAATCCAAGAAGCCTTTCAACTACTGCGCACAACAACCCTGTCCTGACCAATGAACCCCCAAGTTGAGCCCAGGATCGAAATAAACATGAAAACACCCGAGATGTTGCTATCCTGTCATATCTCAACGACTTTAGCGCGGGCGATTCGGTTGATTTTGTTCTTCGGTTTCACGCAATTTGATGAAGGTATACTGGCGTATTTCTGACGAGGGTTGCCGTGGTTGAGTATAATGATAGGAAAAGTCACTCAGACTTTTCCAGGCCGACACGTGGGGCCATGAAAATGCGGACTTTACTTCCTTGTTAGGGCGACTGTCGCTACTTACGATCCTCCCGGAGGCGGAAAATGTTTTGCCGAACCGCAACAGGAAACGGGAAACGGAAGTAATAAACTGTTAGTTGCTTCCTTTGTTTTTGCTTCGCCCTTTTCCGATGGAAACGTTCGGATGGCCGAGCCCGGGGGTGGCTCGTTATCGAGATTGAATGATGAGATATCGATTGTTCCGAGAAGGTATTATGAAGGTTTCCCTTAACCCATCGTCTTCTGAACGGAGGATCCGACTCCTAAATAGCTAGATATTGCAGCGTATTTTCCACGATAACCCATCGTCCGTAAAAGTAGCAGGAACACCGATTGATGCGTAGGCAACTGGAATACGAGAATACCTATTCAGTATATTGATGAATTTCTTCAAATATTCCACAATGTGTATCATTTGGATGATTCCATCAATTAACTCCATAAAATGAACATATCAACAGTGAATCTGCAAAACCTCGTATGTTGAAAACTCAAAATTCCTGGGGCGAAACAACTTCCGATTGCTGGCTGCGCAAATGGAGATGTCCATGGGGACTTGGCTTGGACGCCAATGAAATTTGATGGCTCTAACTTTGAAGGTACTTCGACCAATTAGAGTAATCAATCGTTGACAATTATTGTCTCGGACTTTTTGTATCAGCTTTTGGATAGAGAATGCGCGCCTAAAAAGCAACTTTAGTCCATTTTCTTGACTCGATAATTTTGACTCAATAATATTCAATAATACACAATTTAATACAAATTTTTGTGAAATTTAATTGTTTCGATAGGAGCATACTATGCTATTCCTGTGTAATAGTAGAACATCATGCTCCTACTATTATAGTATAGTAGCATATTCCTGTTTAATTGTAGCTCCTTTTTAAATGTGGCTGGAAAAAATATTAGGTACCTACCATTTTTTAACGATTATTTCGAATGTGACTACGAGCACTTCATCAAGAAAAACAGCCATGAAGCCACTTTTTATTCGTCTTTCCCCAACGCGACTGCTGGGTTCAGCCCATGTCCGGCCCCGGCCGACTCGCATTTATATCAGGAGTACGCAATGTTTAAGCTGAGATCAGCAGAGCACCGCATCATGTCTCATCTCCCGATGTATATAAAACAGAAGGGCTCCGCTCGGCGGTGAGTGATTTATGGGCGGACTTGAGGCTTCTCCCTACGCTAAGCACGTAGCGCCATTATTTCTACCTGCGTGTCGGATTATCCGCCAGCCCAACAATTCGCCATCGTCTCCTCTTGGCCATCACGTCCGACGTCACCAAAACGTCGTTAACGCACAGTACTTCCGTTCCGTATTTAGGAAGGTAAAATCTTCTGATCGAATACGAATCGATTGGCGGCTGCTTGAACGAAAAACTTACTTTTCGAGTAGTATTATAAAACTTTTGGTACCTACGCAAAATTATTGTTACTAGTTTGAAGAAAAGGGTAGAATTGTCAAAAAACACATTAGTTATGTAAATTTTAAAACCCGCGTACGATCAAAGTAAGACCAAGTTAGTCAAATGATTTTTCATCACAATCACAATTGTCCATGTTATTGATCACAATCGCAATACTTCCATCTACTTTGTAAATGAAGGGCAAGGGGAAGGAACGAGGAATGTCACAAAAAGTACTTTTAGAGAAAAAGCAGATTTTGTATTTTAAATTCTATGTTTTTTCCCCTTACACCGAATCTTTCGTTGATTCTCAGTGCAACATTTCGACGGCGAAGTGGTGAGATCTCGTATCTCCAATTTCGTACCTGCACGTGCACATTAGAGATGTCATGGAAATTCAATGTGGTTACATAGGGTACCATAGGAATAGTGGCGGTCTTAACAAAATGGAGATACGAGGTCTCACCACTTCGCCGTCGATTTATACTTTTTTCCCCTTGGAGTTTCACTATACGGTTAGTACCTTTGAATTCCTACAAAATGCGCTATTAAGCTTGTTTTTGGGAAAAATGGACATTTCCTGTTCTTTCCCCTTACCCTTCAAATATGAAATTTTAGATTACCCGGTTGAGATAATAAGTTGAGTTACCGGAATAAAAAACCTCGTATTTTGCTCACCAACATTTTAGCATCTCGAGCCCGCGTTTGGTTCTTATTGGTGGTTAGTAGAAAAAATTGAGGAGGAGAAATTGAAAATTAACTCATTTTTAGCGCTATAGAAATTCTCGTTAAACTTGACTATTCTGCTCAAAGGAACATTTTAGTGCATGAAATTTGCTGAAAGCTTCAAGATTCGGTAAGAGTCGGGATTTATGACGTATATTTTTTAACGTAAATCATGAACGCTGGGGGTCACTGATAATTTTGAAAAGCAGCAGGTACCTTCCTATCTTTTCTCAAATTTCTCTGATTTTGACGAAAATGTACGAAACGAGTCTTCAACGCTCGACTGGGGATGATGAGAAAAAAATTGCAGCCAGAAAGGGATTTTAATTAGTAGGTTAAACTGAGTCATCTCTGCAAGTCGTAGGCTGCCTTTGTAAATACAAACAGAGCCAAGTAGTGGGCAACCTTGATCTTGATATCCCTGAAGAGCCTCCGGCTTCATCTTCTTAATCTCGCAATGTTTCCTTTCCGCGATCGTTTTAATTTCCAGCGTCTTTTAAAGCTGCGAGTCGAGGGGAAAGTCAAATTGAAACAGCATGTAAAAGCGAGGCTTGTTCTCAAATACAGCATTTTGTACGAGCGAATTTCCCGGAACCGATTTCGCACTAATTCCAGGGTAAACAATTCCGAGAAGTAGGTATCTATCTCATAAAATCGTTTTCAACGCCAGTTATAAAGTAGGCAAAATTGCATCCAGTTCTGTTGTTTGTTTCAAGTCTCCAAATTAATTTGGATTTTTTGTTCTTATTGAACACAATTCTTGGTTTTTTCTTATCCGCTTCCTCCCCCTCCCCTCCTCCTTCTTTCTTCCTCATCCTTCCCTCCTTCTTCTTCCTTCATCCTTCTTCCCTCCTTCTTTCTTCCTCATCCTTCCCTCCTCCTTCCCTCCTTCTTCTTCCTTCATCCTTCTTCCCTCCTTCTCCTTCCCTCCTCCTCCAATTTTCCATCCGATTCTTCCATCTACTTTCAAAATATGGAAGTATAGTTGATCTGCCGTCCTAAGATAAAACGTCCTGAGTCGCCTGCAATTTAAATGGGACTTAGGACGTTTTATCTTAGGGCGGCAGTGATATACGTTGAGTAGTTGGAATAAAAAATCCACACATTTCGCGCAAGAAGAGGAGAAATGAGAAATAAAAAATAAACTAATCTCGAAAGTGCCTAGTGCAATCAAAATTCTGGTGAAACTTGGTTATACTGCTCAAAGTAACATCGAGTCTTATTTTCCCTTGGAATCAGATAAATGGTAATTAAGGCCGGTCGGTACAAATCAATCAGCAGCAATACGAACTTGACTTGGCCTAGTTTAATGCTGAATAGTCCAAAGCTGATTGAATGTTCTTCGGCTGATTGGAAACTCAACTAATGCGGCGATTCTTAATCAACAATTGTACCCGTTGTCAACGAGCTATAAAGTTGAGCTAGATTGAGATTTTCGGTTCTGGAAGAGACAGCTTTTAATGAATTTAAATCATCCCCAAGCTGGGAAAACTGATGAATGAAGATTGATTCGAAGTATAATCCAAATGTAGTAAACCGCTACGATGCACGGCATGAAGTCATGAGTGATCTCCAATCAGGTCGCAAAATTCGGAAAATAGTTCGGTTTGAGTCGGATAATTGAACCATGTCCTTTTAGGTAAACTGCCATCCCTTGTCCGTTTGGATAAACAGAAAATCGCTTTCGAGGGTTTCGATCAAACGCTTCGTATATTATGGACATTAACACTTTCAGTATAGCCAACATCTCAGACGCTTGGGCACTTACATGCGAACTTTACTAGCTGGTAAATCGTGCTATCAGGTGAGAAAGTGCTTCCTTATCACCATCGCCAAATGGTTATCCAAAATTCGAAAGCGAGAAATTTTACGAGAAATACGCGAGAGTATTTTCCCTTCTCAGCGTATCAATTTTAAAATCGTTTCCTCGAGGAAATGGTCGCCTCAAAACGGATTAACCAACTAGAGATCGTACGGATTAAATTCTCTCAGAAACCTAAACTTGTTACACCTCAGTCGTTGAGGTGCACCTTTCTGAACTACTCCAACCACGTACCACGGTTCTTAGCTCGGTTTCGTTTCCGTTAATAACTTGACCATATCCAGTTGAGAAAAGCAGCTCGGCAGTCGGCACACAAGTTTAATTGGAAGAAAACCTTTAGCTCCACGTTTTGCTACGTGTTGCCACCTGGAAGCCGCAGTTCAAGCGTCGGGCGGACTTTTAATCCTCAGCCGTTTCGAATGGCAATCCTGGTCGTAAACTTCTCCCAGGGGTTAAATTACAGTTCTTCACCCTATTTTCTCCTTAGGGGAGGATACCTTTCGCGAAAAGTAATCAACCACGGTACCATGAACTTTTGCTGTACCTACTACGGTCCACCATAAGTACCTACTATGTCGAGGAAGGGGTACTTTTTAGAGAATACCTATCCCACCGAGAAAATAGGGTACCTTCGAACAAAAGCTTCTCTTTCCCTCTCGATAATTTTGAGTAATTTCGAAAGCAATTACAATCCCTCAAACTCTATAGAACTTTACATATCGATTCCTTAAAGCACAAACGGCATAGGTCCCAAAATATAGATTTTGAGATTTTGGTACCGAAAGAATCTAATCATCAGGACCTATCGATCGCTCCAAGAATCATGATCCTTGTATCTATTTTTGGGGCCAAAAAACGATGTAATAGAAAAACGACAAATATTTGAAGAGCGTTTATCTAGGAAGATTGTAGATCTTGGCCAGACAAACAATCATTTTTTGTCTAGTGATTTGTTTTATGGAATTGAAAACTATTGGAGAAATCTTTATTTTTGTACATTTATCAAAAACTTATTTTGCATTTTTCTTATTATGCCATTTTTGGGTATACGCCCTTTGTCCTTTAAGGTATCGACATGGAATTGGAAAAATTAAGGTGATTTATGGCAAATGCCTCCCCAAAACAGGACAGCAAAATACTAAACCATTCGGAGCACGAAGAAATGCTTTTTGGACTCCTCCGCCAAGTATAAGGGCTTTGAATGGGAGAAATGACTTTAAAAATCTGTCAAACTGTATCCTTGTACTTGAAACTCAGTCCACCAGTATTTTTGATATATTTGTCAACCCCAGCATATATGCTGTATAGGTACAGCTATAGCTGTATAGGTACCACTTCCGCAAATACCTGAACCTGACTATCTCCTTCTTCTGTAAAGATTTAAAAAAAAGACTTTTCCCACTTTTCTGTTCAATTTTTTTCCAGAAAATGTTTCTTAATTTGTTTGAAAAAATAGTAGACGCACTCGTCATAAGGGTTATCTACAAAAGAACTGTTAAGTTTGCAATAATTAGCTCTCAACTCTCATAAATTCGACTCCAGC
Source organism: Nesidiocoris tenuis (assembly GCA_036186465.1). Classification (NCBI taxonomy): domain Eukaryota; kingdom Metazoa; phylum Arthropoda; class Insecta; order Hemiptera; family Miridae; genus Nesidiocoris; species Nesidiocoris tenuis. The sequence goes on along the minus strand of AP028915.1, from coordinate 4,518,542 downwards.
CCGATATTTCATTATTTGCGGACGGTTTCGTCATTTTATTAGTTATACCTAGCGATTCTATCACATAATTAACTGGGACCGAAAAAATCCCAAAACATTTTTGCCGAATATTATGTTGAATGTCTCTTCTGGGAAAACACCCGACGAGAGTTCGGCAAACGTGGAACCTCCAGCGGAAAACATTGGTGTCAGCAGCTCTCAATTGACTTATCAGTCTTCATCAATTTCGATTCCCCTTTCTCGTTTTTCGTTCAACGGCGTGGACGGTTTTCTTTTCATAACCGAAGTCCACCTCAGGCCGACCTTCGGAAAACTCGTTACATCAACTTTTCCCCGGGAAAACGTGCGCTCCCTCAGCCGTCGGCTTTCAAAAGGTGAACGTTGACTTTATCCGCCCGGAGTCGGGATAATTCTACACCTGAAGGGAAAAAATTTACCAAAGGGCAAAGCAAAAACTGAAGTGGAGTTGAGACGAATATCTAGGTGCTGCGAGTCTGTGCATACGGAAAAGACACCCCACGTTGAAAAATCACCTAAGAAAAATTATCGCCTTTTTGAATACCAAAAGTACCTATTATCAACATTTTTTACAAAAACGTTTGTTGGCTTTCCAAAGACGCATAACACCCATTTTAGCGGCAAAACATAGGCATACATTTTTTCGAAAATTGATCTGAAAAGGAATGTATTTTTCTGTTTTCCATAGATCGGTATCCATTTTTTTTTCTCGATAGCGCTCTCGAGGCGCTTACAATTTTAGCGAAAGTTAGACCCTTCCTTAAATAAGTGTCGTAATATTACTCCATATCAGGAAGGGTCTTCCAAGAGGGAACTCCTCGAAACGTTAGGTAGTAGGAGGAAAGATAGGTCGATTTCCCCTTAAGGATCTCCCTCCAAGAAAGCTTGGACCCTTCAAGTATAATATCGTTCTCCGAACATGAAAAACCAACGGACGAAGGGGAAAACGTCGGCTTAGAAATGGGGAACAAACCGAACTTTCTTCCAGGCAAAATCCACATTTCCAGTCATCGAGTCCGAAAGAGCGGCCGAGGTTGAAAGCTTTCGGCAAACGCGTTTATCACAACTGCCAAATCTTGTATCACTAAAACGAATATTAGATACCTACTTGCACACTTACGTATTTACTCGGATATTTGTAAATGAAAACGAGGTGGTTACCTTAAAATTGAAAATTAAAAAAACTCTGGCATTGATTTTAGACGAGCTGGACTTGATCAGGGCTCTCGAGGTATACCCAGCCTTCAATACACTCCCGTCTTGCTGGAGTGGAATAATCGCAAATGCCATTATTCCGTTAACCGGGGCGAATCTGCAAAACATTTTGATGGTTTTCTGCGTCAGGCATATTTTTTTTCGTCGCCCAATCATTATTTTATTTCAGTAGATACCTACACTTGAATTATATATTTTTGGTTCCTTTTTCATCGTCCTAAAACCGAAATTCGGATCGGAGCTTCAGAAACCAGTGGTGCGTAGGTAACACACAATACTTCCATATTTTGAAACGTAAAATTGTGAAACAATTTGATCATATTTGTGTGTTTAGGTCAAAAATATCAATAAATTCACTATTCAAATGTTTAAATTCGCCCAAAATGAAAATACGCCACATTATTGAAATATGAAAAATATCTACATAGTCCGCAAGGTAAATTTTATGACCAAGAACGCTCAATTCGGTTCATTTTTGTGGCCGGAAAAAAATCAAAATTACAAATTGATTAATAGATACCTAATGATAAACCAAAAATAATAATTTGTCGACATTATTGAAAATAATGACTAAAATTATGGAATACCTGTACAACCGCCGGAAGATTTCCCTCCGTTGGGCAAATTTGTCTTAGAGCAGCGACTCTGCGTTGCGGATCAAAACTAATAGCAATATCGGGCATTCCGATATCTCAAGATTAATCCGTTTCAGCCTAACGGGTGTTGGCTCTTCGATATGTACACAATCCCGAGGAACGTCATCCCGGCCAAGTTGGCCTGCGCCCGACCGTCTGAACGAACTAATTAGAGAGTCTGTTGGACTTCTGATTGAACGGAAGGATGATGGGGTAGGTGGGGGAGGATATTGAGCTTTAGGACTACTCATCGTAATCTCCCACTTCGAATAGGTCCCAAGGGTGAAGCCCTTCCACTGCTGACGTAACAAAGGGAGTCATCCCATGGAGAGGGTGAAAATCCACCTGATCCAGAAGAAGTTGGAGAACGGTTGTCCATTCCTGTCATGTTGATGTTTCATAGGCTCAGATACCAGCGTTGTGAGGGGAAAATCGGGCTCTGGGGGTAAAGAAAAATGGAAGAAGAAAAAAGCAAAAAATCCTAGTTTGAGGCCTGCCAGAAATTATTTAAACTAATTCGCCTTTTCGCTTCCACTTTTCTCAGGGAATCAATCTTTGATCAACTTTCAATCAATCAATCAAGACTTTCTACTATTTAAACCCCCCCCCCCCCCAAAGGTTTTTGAGAAAAAAATGTTTGGTAGCAATGACCTCTGAACAAGCTCACTCGATTCAACCACCTGCGCGTTCTAAAGCTTGCTGTTGTCATCCACATAAAATTAATTTATTTTCCATAACCAGAGATAACCTCGAAAGTATTGGGTTTTTTAATTCCAACAAATTTAACTATTTTCCTGACTGAGGTAAATTATTTTTACTTTTGATCCTAGTATCAGTGATGCCGGATGGATCTAGCGGTGAAAACGTTTATTTACAGTTTGATAAATGTTTCTGAGCTTTTTTCTGAATCCAACGATACTAAAAACTCAAAATTGACCATTTTTGAGCTGTAGCACTATTCTTGCAAGGGTGCAATATGCATATTTTGATAACACTGCGTGCGTAATCGCTATCCCAATGAGAGAATTAAAAATTCCGCTCTTCAATAATTATTTCTAAGTTTTGAAAAACCCGAAAAATGGTTGGATTCAGCCGTCTCTAGAATATCGGGTTCCTGACGGTTGAATGGTTCATTTCCTATTTTAGAACGACGTAAACATGAAACGAACGCGGCTTAGTAATAGGGAAAGTTTTACGACAGACGTTAAAAGACATGTTGCCAAAAAGCGGATCCTTTCAAAAATGTTGCGAAAGAAACTTGGATTTCCATGACAAGAACTTGGGGCCGGTATTAGGAGAAAGTTTGGCAGCAGTTGGAATGAGGGTATGGACTAGCTGAACGCTGAAGGGTCTTGGGGACCCAATCTCTGAGCACAAGATACTCGATCCTCTACTTCCGACCCAAAGAGAAGTGAAACTGATTGAAACGATATCAGCTTTTTGATAAACTTGATAACTTGGGAAAACTCCTTTAAAAGGAAATCCTTCCCCTTCCGACTTGGGAAATGTTTCGGAAGCGGACTTTTCCTCGAGAATCTTACGAATGGACTTATTTTCGGCTCATTTTGCCCGTTTGGCAGGAAATATCTGCCAATATATGCTGTAATTTTGGTACATTATTTCCAGAAATAATGTACCTATGTAATTGTTCAAGAAAATTTTTTTTACAACACCCCCTGAAAATTTGTTCTTTCACGTTTCAGAGGTTCTAGAACAAGAATCTGCAATAAAAATTTTTTGTCCGTCCGCCGTACGCCGTACGCCGTACGCCGTACGCCGTCAGCAGCAAAACGCATAGAAGGAGTGGTCCGATTTCAAAAAAAAAAACGAGCGTTTAGCAAATTTTCCTGTGACGTGCACCTCCTATAAGGGAATCCTCTGAATCAACTCTAGACTACTCAAAAACGATCAAATGTAAAAAAAGTCATGATCTCAAAAACAGTTTTTTTGGGTTTTCGACCCCTTAAAATTTTTTGATCGGATTCCCCTGACAATATGCCTCAAGTTGGAGCAAAACACAACTTTTAGGACCAACCGCACCAAAATCGGATCAGCGGTTCGATACGAAGTGGACGGACGAAATTTTGGCCAAAAATTTCGTCCAGCCACTTCGTATTGAAATACTGATCCGATTTTGACTAAATTAGTCTTGAAAGTTGTGGTTTGCTCCAACTTGAGGCATATTGTCCGGGCAATCCGATCGGAGAAGGTTAACGGGTCCAATTCGGCATAATTAGGGTATATTTTTGAAAAAACACAAAATCTCAATTTTGAAGGTGATGCCGTGGGTTTAGAATTTTTTGAGTATTTTTCCCGTGTTTCTCGCTTGATTTACCATAAGATAGGGTGGTTTTTCCGAAAAATTCGAAAATTTGGTTTTTGAATCGGTTTGGCTTGAATTTCTTAATGCGATTTCTGCGTTTTCGCGTTTTTGGCAATTTGAGGGAGTCCTACTGAACCGATTTTGAATTTTTTGAGCTCGTTGGATTCCTTGAAGGTTTTTACACATTTTTCACTCCCTATAAGTCAAAATCGATTTGGGTTTAGTAATCAAAAACTGGTTTAAAGACTAATTTTTGACCTAAACAAAAAATATTTTTTTGACCCTTTAAAAAAAATGTTAAAATTCCAAAAAAAATATTTTTGAGTAGGTTTTGGGCAGGTACATGACACAAAAAATTTGCAATTTTCTACAACTCTCCAGGACTAAGAAAAATGAAAAAAACCGATTTCAGCTGGAAAATCCAAGGTCCTAGCCTAGGAAAAATTTCAAAAAAATGATGGATTTGACTTCGGGGTTTTTTGGCGGGAATCTTTAGATATTGACTATGAAACATGAAATTTGGCATTTTTTCGAGATTTTGGTCAACAGGGTCAATTTTGGGGGCAGTGACACTGCTGAAATTGCGGTTTTGCAGTTTTCTTGGGTTCACGGCACATGTTCCAATCGGTTCAAGGCGTGAGGAATACGAAATGGCGGCTGTAACATTCCCACCCTTGATCTTGGTAGGGTGGGGAAGTAGGGGACTTCCCCTACCCCTACCGGCTCTTTCGTCGTCTATTGGCTCAGATTTATTAGAAACTGAAAGTGTGAAGCTGGGATTGGACAGCTTATGTTAATGGGGCGGATCTTGATAACAGTTGTCACCTGTTAACGCGGTTAACAAAATGGCTGCCTTCTTGCCGCCAGGCCTCAGGAAATATTTCTTTGAAAGCAGCCGCCAGGTATTTTCTTTTTATACCTACCTATTTATTATCATTGTGAAAACGTACCTTTTCGGCATAATTGAATTCACGATTGACCATTACTCCACAAATGATATGATGATAAACCGACCTACTCCAACTATTTGAACTTTATTTTCTGAGGTACCCAGACAAATAATGTACCCATGTCACTAATCTACTTAGCAGCGTTTTTACATGATAATCCATTGGTAATGTTTCTTAGAAATAAGGTTAAAAGATGAATAACAGCAAACATTGATGCAGGTGCTCAAAAGTGAACATATCCACATCACCAGCCATTCAGAGAATCGGGTCTGTGGTCTCTACGCTGGTCTGTACGTCGTGTCGGTCTGTCGTGTGATACGGGCTAAACGCTGGGCGTAAAAAATTTGATGGATACTTAACATTTTTTTCTCAATCAATTTTTCGCAAAAAATCTAGATAACTGGACTAACTCGATTTTGGCCGCTTACAACGTCTAACAGTACCTAGATCCTAGATTTGTGGGAAAGAAAGATTTTTCTGGATTCAAAAGTCGATTTCTCCACTACTAAGCGAGGTAAATACAAAAATTATTAGACCTTAGAGAGCTGGGATTTTACCATTTTTTCAAGTCCTCACGCACGTTAAAAAAACGTTTATTGTTGAAAATTGATCATTTTTCGACTTTGGCCCAATTTTGATAAAGCTAGAAAGCGGCAAATGCAACAAGTTTATTTGAAATTTAACGCCCTTTCCAACGATATCCTTATTTTAGTGATTACCTCAATATTTAAGGAACTTATGGCTATCATTAGCTGGCTATTTTACTGACACAGAAACACAAAAATTTTTAAAGCGGAAGAAGCCTAATTTTTCCAGATCTAGAAAAAGAGTTTATGGAACGAAAATTGTAGCAAATGAGCTAAATATTCGATCTCTTCAAGAATACAATCTTAAAGGTGCCCACTCACTATCCAATTGCAGGACGTTGTCGTGGGGACGAACATGGGAACGTTGTTTTGCAATTTATTTGAGTTGTTTATTGAGTCATCTTGACCTATGACAGCGATGAATTGTCTTGGCCCCACGACCAGCGATCGGATAGTGAGTGGGCACCTTAATTGTTAACACTCGGTACAGGTACTATACTTTTTGGTCGACCGCCATACTTCCTACTTTGTTGAACGTAGAAATCCATTCTATGCCAGCGTCAGGCAACAATAACTGTCAGAGTGGAAGTTATCAAGCCGAGAAATGTTAGTTTATTTGTCATCCTCCGAATGGATACTTTACCGATTCAGCTATAACCACTGAGCTGAGGGATGAAGGGCGAACAAAGGGAATTTCACCCCTTTCCGCCATTTCGGACGGACGTTCCTCGCGGTTTCTGTCGATGAAGGTTAGTTTCCGTCCATTGTAGGCCGATCTGCCGGCTGCTCTATCTGCTGGTAATGGTTCAAAGCAAATTATCAATTAGTCCCCACGTCCGGGATAACACGTACGTATCCCTTTATCTTGGACTTGTCGGCGGTCTGCGGTGAAGCGGACGGTTTGCTCAATCAGGCAGATAACGGTCATGCGATCAGTTGGGCGATTCCTGGGCTGAAGATTATCAATACCGATGTCCCTCAATCATCAAGATAGGGCTTTCGAAAGGCAATAGCATTTTTCCATATTTTAATTCCATGTCCACGGATTTCATTCAAGGTAATACAAGAAAGTAGGTATTCAACAATGTTGATGGTCGATACTTGTGAAAAAAACATTGATGCAAAAAACGTCTCCCTAATTCTTTCTTTAGTTCTCAAAATATTTTGCAGAACAAAAACTGTGGCAAATGACCTAGAGAATCGAGCCCTTCATGATCTATCTGAAGTATGATCACCTTACCATCACATTACCATCTAGTAAGAAATGGCTTCAATGGCGTAGGTACAATAAACAGAGATAGAATGAAGTCAATCGTCAAGTGAAGACGGATACTATAAATAAGTAATTATAGCTAATCCCGGATAAAACGAGCCGCCATAATGATTCATCTTTTTGATGAGCTACAATTTCGATGAAAAATCGCCGGGTTGACCGTTCCCCGCGTACGAGAATAATAAACATTAAAGTGCCCCAATAAGAGGATAAAAAGTCATAATTCAAACTTTAATGGCCGGGAGGAAGTTAATGAAAAAGCTTAAAATGAAAAAGGGTTTCCGAGGGCCAACCTCAGTGAAAAGGAAATCTCTTTTAAAAGTGGGTCATTTTCGCCAGACTCGAAAGGGGTTATATAGATGGAATGCCGAAAGCCATACCTCATTCATCTGTCTTGATATTGACGGCAACTTACGACCTTCTATGTACACTGAGTGAAAAAGCGAGTACAGCTTCATAAAAAGCAGAATTCATGTTGGGGTATTATATTGAGCTCAATAGCCTGAATGGCACGGCGGAGATTACGCTCGTGTTTTTTGGGGAAAAGCTTTTTAGCTGGATAGCATTTTGCAGTTGTATTTTGAAGATAATAAAATTAGGTCTTTCGGACGAATTTTTCAACAGTTTCAATCTAGATTTTAATGGATTCATAAACCGGCCCCTGTCCTATAAACTGTACGGTACTTGAGAGAAAGGATAAACCAAGGAAGGAAACCCTCGGTAAAAAGCCCGAATAATGGATAAATTGTAGGCGTACCTACACCGTTGGCACCTAAAATCGAGAATAATTCTACAAAAATTATTGTAGATGTTTGTCCACCAGTGAAACGAGAGGAAAGTCGGAAGTGACACTTCTGATTCATGCGTGAAGATAAAATGACACCAATTTTTCCGAATCCCACGACGATATTTTTTTTACCTGTTGCAGAATTTTGGGAGGACCAATTCCAGTGCAAGTATCCCAATAGCGCCACAACGCCATACAACAAGTTCGACAAGCTTTGCAACAAAACGGAAAAACTGACAGCGGAAAATACAGCGTTCGAAAACCAATTGCAGTTCGTCTCCGATGCAGTTATGGCTTTGGCAAAAGCCCTCGAAGAAATGCATAGGTTCGTATACTAACACTAACTATACTATACTATTATACCATACCATACTATACTATACTATATTATATTATACTATACCATACCATACCATACCATGCCATGCCATGCCATGCCATACCATACCATGCCATGCCATGCCATGCCATGCCATTCCATACCATACCATACCATACCATACCATACCATACCATACCATACCATACCATACCATACCATACCATACCATACCATACCATACCATACCATACCATACCATACCATACCATACCATACCATACCATACCATACCATACCATACCATGCCATACCATACCATACCATACCATACCATACCATACCATACCATACCATACCATACCATACCATACCATACCATACCATACCATACCATACCATACCATACCATACCATACCATACCATACCATACCATACCATACCATACCATACCATACCATACCATATCATACCATACCATACCATACCATACTATACTATAATATTATTATGATACATCAATTATTATCGTATGTATAGAATCTTATCTGTAGAAAAAAGCGATTTTTAAAAATCAGATAGGGTGGGTGGACCAGTGAATGAACACCTAGTGTATTGTGCTCTGAGTTTTCAACTTTGATAACGTCGTGTGACTTCAAATTCGGATGGATTTCTAATTTCTTTGCCCCACGTTGTTCACATGGGTGTCTAGTTTGTGGGGAAAAAAATTCTATCACCGCTATTCACATTTACGACCCCAGAAAGTAACATTATTCAGGTGGAATGCTGAAAACCCCAGTGAATGAACAGTTGGACCCTAAATATGAACACTCAAAACCCAGTGAATGAACACAAAAACAAGAAAACACAATAAATCATTTTAAATTTTTTTAATAGCGAATAAAACATTTTTAATCACGGGTAGAGCAAATACAAGTTTTTAGGAAAATATTCCACCAATTTCTGGAACACGAGTTACTTAAATTAGTGACGAGAAAAAATCTTAATAATTATAATTGTTCAAATTTGATGTGTAAATACAAAATAATGGTTACTAACTGAAATTTATTTAACTAAAAAGTGAAGTAGGTAGTGAAATTGAGACTAGTTGAGTTAATTAAGTCTTTTTGACTTGGTAGGGGCATTCTCCTTTTCTTTCTTCTTTTTTCCCCTTGCTTCCTTTCTTTCTTTAATCTGCTTTTCTTTTTCTTCTTTTTCCTTGAGCTTTTTCTTCTGGATGAGTAAAAAAATAATATTTCAAGGTTGTGTTCATTCACTGGGTCTAGACAAAAAACCTCCAAACCCAGTGGATGAACACCCAGACTTCGCAACAAAATACCCTGTTCAATTATTGGATCGGATTATTTTTCGACGTTTTCTCAATGATCACAAGATTCCTGAATAATTTCTGAACATTATAAGCCTTGGGTTTACTTGAAATGGTAAATAGTGCTATTTTACCAGTAAATGAACAGTGTTCATTCACTGGGTAAGGGCCAATTAGCAGACCCAGTGCATGAACATTACGCCAAAAAATAGAGAAATAGAAGTTTTCGGGCCGATCGGTCGGGTTTTCCCTTCAAATTTTACCCTAGTACACCGTGAAAACAAAAAGCAAGCGGAATACTGAAAATATACTCATCAAAAGCGACTTTCCGACGAGCTGTACAATGAACAGAGTTGTTGACAAAACAGTGTTTATGGACCGACTGGGACTTCGTACACCTTAAATGCTGTTATCAGCAGTTAAGTTCACATCAGCGTTACCAAATCTTTTGCTGACCCATATGGATAGTTACTGGAACTAGGAAAATTCGAGTCGACCACTAGAGGGTTGTCACAGGCTCTGTATCTTCAAAAAAGGGTGTCGGTGTTCATTCACTGGGGTGTGTTCATTCACTGGTCCACCCACCCTAGGTCATCATTTTCAAACCTTAAGTCCTCAAACCTGGTTTTTTATCATAACAATAATTTAATATATTCCGACAATTTCTCCGAACGAAATGAATGGTGCGTATTATGTCCGTTTTCATCAATTCCAAAAAAGCTTCGGCTGTCCTTACAAACAAAAGATTGGATTTCTCCCAACGGCCTGAAACTAATGGACGCTTCAAGTCCAGGCAAACAGAACTGACATGGGTGTGTCAGGTAAAAAATCTAGATACGATCAATAACCAACGCTGCTTTTACCGATCATCTCTGGAAAGGACCTCGTTCAATTTTCAACTTTCAGCTCTATGAGTTTTTTTATTTTCTTTTTTCAAGTCGCACTAAAAAACCGATTAGGTTGATTGAATTCCTAAAATCCCCATTCCAGAATCTTCTGTTGGTTCAGGTAGGTAACTCTAATTTCAAATCAAATTCATATCAAATCTCTATTCATCTGTATTGAGCAAATCATATCAATTTAATCAAATAAAATTCTTATTTTTAAATTATTATTAAATATTTTTATTTAATTTCTATATATTATTTATAAAAAGATAGTAATCTTAATTTCCACGGGATTCTTAAATGTACATTTTGATACGAATTATTCTCATTATCACCAGCAGTCCAGATTTTTCATGTTTTAACCGGTTTTGGCAGGTTTTAGCCGATCCTGCATTCAGATTCAAGCTTGACTAAACATGGAAAATTGATATAATGTACATAATTTGGTATATGTGATCTAACCTTACGTTATCTTACTATTCCTGGATCTTGAAGGCGGAACAGTCCAGGATTTCAACCCAAATAATTAACCCAAGAGCAATATTTTCAATCTCTTCCACCAAACATTAATGGCAGCTAACTTAATCACTCGATCTTGATCGGGGTGAGTGCAGAACATGTTTGCTCAACTCTTGACAGCCCAATGCCTGTAGACGTACTGCCCAACTGTGTCAACAACACGTCGGTCGTTCAAGCCGGTCAGCTTTAGGTCGTTCAATGCGCAAATCGTTCGTGCCCACCTCCAATTCGACGTTTAGTTAGGAAATCGTATTATCGCAACGTAAATAGTTGACGATTTGCCAACTTGCTGACAGCTATTCGGTCCAAGGCGCAGATTTTGGCGGAACTTCCTTATTCCGACATAAAATGTTATATTCAAATGCGATTTATTCCCAAGAATATTGATGTTTATAAATGTTAGGCTTGACTTACAATATAAATCCTATCAGGAACGCTCCTATTGTTGATTTTCAATGCATTTCGAAAGGCTGCTACCCAAAAACGCCATTTATGAATATTCGCCAGTGACAGCCTCTCAAGGAAATTCTTACGGAATTAATCACAAGGTTTCATTCAGAAGTCCATGCAGAACGTTGGTCGGGATTCCAATATTTAGAACACATTTTTGAGTTTGAAAAAGGTTGAATTTTGAAATTTTCACAAGCCTCCCAAACCCAAACGTTGAGAAAATCAAGAATTTTCCCAGAGGTGGGTGTAGAAGGTTATCCTATTTGATAGTTTTTTATTGCATAATAAATTTAATATGTTATCTTAAAAAATGAATTAAATATTGATAAAATAAACATATAAATTTAAATATATTATCTTTCAGAGTGTACTGTGGGCCTTTGGATGGACTTTGCGATGCTCTGAAGCCTACGAAAGGGCCGGACCTGCTGAGGTACTTGAAGACAGTCACATTTACAGGTATGCATCAAAATGGACTGGAGTTCAATTTTGGTAAAGTAACGTTCTTCGTCCGATTGAAAAAAAAACATTCAGCATCTTCTACTCTCTTGGGGAGAATCGGGTCAGTTGCACCGATGGGGGTTATTCAGTAGCCCCACTTATCTGACATTGGCTCAAGTACCAATATTTCATAACGTGTCAACTGCGCCTGATGTGAGCCCACAGATAGCCCAGTGGTTAGGGTGTCAGACTCAAACTGCAAGCTGCCCGGGGGTTCAAATCCCGCAGGTGGCATGAAAAATTTGGCCCACATGTCATTGGATTCATGACACTCCGGGTCCTGGGGTTTTAGAAAACGGAAATCAAATGGTGGTCTCAGAAATTCGAATGTACCTACCTAAAAGTTCATGTTTCAGCCTTTAACGAGTACATGTACATTCAATTGCTGCCAGCAAACGAGTAAATACAGTTTGAACGAAACGTCCGCTATTTTCACGGCATCAATCTACCCATGTCCATCAATTCCCCTCCGGCAGGGCTCAAGTGAAGTCGAAGCCATCCGTCAATTTGAAGTAAATAATAATGTTACAACGCCGGCGTTAATAGGTTCAATCAATCTGCTTGTTCGGCGTGAACGTGATTAAAATCTACCCCGTCCTCGGATTCGTGCTCCGTCAATGTTAGCCATTCAAAATTCGAACAGTCGCTGGTGGCGCCCAAGAGTTGCGGGGGAGGGGGGTGGCAGCCTGTTTTAGGAAGGGAAGTCGAGCATTTCCTTCTCCCACACTCTCCCCTCAAAGGGCTAACTAATTAACGTTGATGCCGAGGTTGACAGGTTTTAATCCCCGGGAGCCCTTTCCCAGTTTCCCGAGTGTCAGGATGCTATCAATCAGGCGAAGAGTTGCTCGGCGGCAAGTGTAGGAAACATGGAAAGAGATCCGGTGTCGGGTAGGTTAAACGAGCTCCGACAATCTGATGCTCGGAAAATGCCTGATGGTGTTGATTTTCAGAGGTGATAATCAATTACGAAGCAATGAAGCAATTCTGAGCCCCCGTTCAAGTTCACCTATTCGAAAAACGTTTCCCAAGGAACTTGTTATCGAGGAAACGTCGGAGCTGTTCCACTTAAGCCATGCACATTTTTTGATCACGTAACAAATTTCGTGACCATAATAGTATGTACTTATATGGACGTATAGGTTCAAACATTTAAAGGCCGGTTCATCAATTCATATAAAGCTAGATTTATCCAAGGAAGCTTGCACTACATTTCACCTAGGACATAATATGATTATTTCATTTAATTCTTTTTTTTCCGAAAATTCCAGCGGTTAAAATGTTTTGATTGATTGTTATACGCGTAGTTAATACTTACCTTTTAGCTCAAAAGTATAGAAGTCCGAATAAAATTATTCCTACATATTTAAACTCAAATCCTGTCCAGTATAGGATACTAACTCTTTCAACTCCTTATTCCATCAGGACTGTCAGACGACAAATTCCACTTTGACGCCAATGGTGATGGACCAGCCCGCTACAACGTCATCCACTTCAAGCAGATCGCCCCAAAAAACTTCTCCTGGGTCTGGGTCGGAGAGTATGTCGAGGGTGTATTGTGGATGAACATGAGCGGTAAGTAGAGGAATCGAATTGAGACTATGGTTTATTATTGAATAATTACTCGAACCAAAAATGGCAATGCGCACTGTTTCGAGAATGAGAGAGTAAGTCCGACTTACCCTTATAATATTTTGCATTTTCCACCCTGGTTCGTTTGATCGCCGATCATCTTCAGGAGTGATGTGTTCAGTTCAGTTCAAGCTTGAACTCTCTATCTCGCTATCGGGCGAAAAGCTTGAAACTGCGATCCGCTTAACTTTTTCCTTCGGTCTACGATCTGTGGGTTCAGAATAGGTATGAAATATTTTCAGGAGCGGGGGGACAAGATTTCCCCGATATTCCGCAGCCTCCCTCCACTATAAAGAGTTTCCTGTTGTTGCTTTCCCGCGGAGAAAAACAAAATGAACAATGCCCCGACCCGAAACCGGGCCAGCTCGAAACGATGTTTCGTCGAAAATCGTTCGTAGAAGAAGCGGAGGTCGAAAGGTATTACGAAAAGAGAGCTTCAGCGATGGTGAATCACACTTGCTATGTAACTGTTGGCTCCACACTTTTAGAAACAAAAAAGGTTGAATTTTAGTGAGGCGCGAGGAAGGACCTTCGCAAAGAAATGAGGTGAAATAAAGCTCCACCCTCCCCCCCCCCCCATAAAACTCCATTTTTATGTCTTTTGTAGACTGGGGATAACCCGGCACCGCCCATACCTCCACCACCTGTACGTCTCTTAAGCTTTACCAAGACCCCAACACTCTAGCTTGCTTCGCGGAAACTTTTTCATCGGAAAATAAATCATTTCCGTATTCCGAAAGAACTTTATCTGACGCTATAAAAAATTCGAAGTTTCTCTCTTCTGCCGTTTCGTATTTTTCTTTGAATACAAAGATACACTTTTTCCGGGAAATCGTTAAGGAAAATGGGGCAGAGCTGCACGGAAGTGTCAACAGCCAACGGTTTGCCAAGGTAAATAGTAAAACGTTTGACCGCGGGTACCTACCTACTAAAAATGTAGGTAAATAGTTTTGAGGGTTTCTTTGTCTTTCACGATTGCGCGGGTTTTCATTTATTGTTTCAACGGTTGCACCATCAGGCGATAAAAGTTTGAATGCCTACACTTTTTTATGGCCTAGCGAAGAAGCATAGTTAAGGGGACATAGTACTGAAAATGGTATTTTTTCCTCCTTGCCGTAGGAATATTTTTGCTCTGTTCGGTATGTCTGTTTTTGCTCCCACGCAAAACATATTGATCCGATTTGAAATAATGTTTTCAAAAATTTTACGACAACTTTCCCCGTACTTCCTGCTAGAACTAACCTAGCTAAAACTTAACTATTCTTTTATTTGTACTTCTACTATTGTATTGTTTGAATACTCGTTCAATTGATCCGTTCTAGGCCTCATTTTATCCAGGGAGATATCCTCTAAACATTTTGGTGGCCAAATAAGGCCAGAAATGGGAGGAATTTCATTTACAAATAACTTTCAGAGAATGAACATTGGAGATGATTCCTGGGTAAAGTTCGTGTTCCTTGCATCCTATAGTACAAAAGCCAAAAATCCTTAAATTCATTCATTTTCGGTACAATGTCACCCGCGTTGAGCTCTGCTCAAAAATACGAAGGATTTTCATGTGTCATCTGTACTTACTGCGAAGGTGGGCACAACAACTGAACACAACAACCGCTGAATTGAGCTCTCCCTCCAGAATCGTTTGGAGGAGAAGCTTCGGCCAGAAAATTAGGAAACGGGAGAGAATTTACTTTGAAAATCCACCGCCCCCTCCATCCCTGAACTGTTTCGGCTGCTGCGTGCTTTTACAGAAACAAAAAGAGGAATAGTAAGGCGCGAAGAGGGACCTTTGCGAAGAAATGAGGTGGAATAAAGCGAGTTCCCCTCCCTATAAAACTCCATTTTTATGGCTTTTGTGATGGAATGGGAAGAACCTCCACACCCAAGGTTTTTCACCAACTACCGACATCATGTCTTTTCCGACTCGGCATGCCTACCTTTGCTCTATCGTCAAGTTTCGTCGAAAAATAAATCATTTCTGCGAATTATTTTTCCGAAGCAACAAAGTTCAAAGTTTCCCCTCTACCGTTGTACTTCTTTCGAGGATCTCTCGATATCATTAGGGAAAACATAGGAGCTCAAAGTAAGAAAAAGTGACAACGGGCGTGCAAATCTTGATTGGGCCATCGAAACATTTCCGATCTACAGATAACGAGGACCGTTGTTGTTTTTAAGGCCTAGAAGTAATTACAGTTATGCGGGCTTAATAGAACAACACGATATAATAACCAGAGTCTCCGATGAATGAACTTTGGTGAAATAAAGACATATGTGCAGGAATGATGTTCGTACTTGAGATTGTTCTTCTTAAAAGGGTCGATTCTTCATCTCATTTGCTAAAATGTTCGTTCTTTAAACTTTTTGTGAGCCTTAGAAAAAGTACTACTTTTTCGCTTAGAATTTTTGTCTCGTGTTTTCGTAGTTTCAGCAAAAAGGTCGTAAGCCTCTCAAAGATTAGAGTAATCTGAAAAATGAGGATACCGTTGGAAAGAGCATTAAATTTCCTATCTTCCTACCAGATTGTCCCATTTTCTCCTAGCACTAAACGCGCTGGAAAACGGTATTTTTTGGAAATAGACATATTCTCGACTTAGCTCAAATTTTTCGCTCCTTAATGTTAGAAAGCTGCAAATACCCTAGTCTTATAGGAAATTCAACGCTCTTTACAACAGTATACTCATTTTGGTAATCGCTACAAAACTTATGGCCATTTCACTGAGACTAGGTCGAAAACAGGATAAAACTTCAAAGTGAAAAAAGTATACTTCTCTGAGGCTGAAAAAAGTTACAGGACAAAAATCGTAGCTGATGAGCTGTAAAGTTGACCCTTTCAAGGAAGACAATCTTGAGTGTGAACTTCACCCTCTATATAGAAAAAAAAACTAATTTCGAGTCAATTTCTGATGGACAAAAAAGTTTGGCTGTGATTGGCCTGTTTGTTATTTTATTTTCAGGAAGATAATCGCGGTAAAATTTTATTTATTTTTAAATAGTTACCTATGATTAATTGTCTCGGGAAATTATACTTGACAGAAAAACAGGAGGAGATATTTCCCCAAATAAGGCCAGAATGGGGCTACAGGGCGCCTCTGGTTTCAATTATCTTGTCAACTTAGCCAAGGAACTCTTCCACTTCAACCCCCAGCTATACTAGTACAACTCTTCCGTCCGAACGACTTCCCTTAGCCCAGTTCGCCCTTAATTTATTACTTTCTTTAACTTCTTCGTCCCTTTATTTCGTCCGCCGTCGCCGTCTTCGAGTTCATTTCGGTTGGGTCACGTTTGAAATCGAATTCCTCCATTTGGAACGGCTCTCATTCATCACGGTGTAAGGGAGTCGCTAAATGGTAGAACGTAAAATCGCGAGAGTCTTTTTGAAAAAATAGCACTTCCACTTCACGATAGCATTTCAACTTTATTCAGTTTCAGGCTCACTATCGAAGGAGTTCATCGCATCTCCAGTTCGATAGGGGCTATATCCATACAATTTATGGATGTACATATTTGTATATTTATGGATCTTTAATATTTACCTTCCACTTGGAAAGATGAATAATTCGTGTCAGCTCGGAGCAGACGGCGGACGTGTATTTTCTTGTTAGATATGTAATTGCCCAAGGCGACGAGTACACGAGAGCATTTTCCATTCCTGCGGTAATACGGATCATATTTTTATGACGTGCCTCTTTATCAAAACGAATTAGACTCAGGAATTCAAAGGGTGGCATACGTGTCGCGCTAGGGGTACCAACATCCCCTAGCGCCTGAACGTATTAGGAATTCTCTCATCCCTCAGCTCGCCCCGGGGCTTCTCGATGATGTATGAGGTTCCGGCGCGTGAAATTGGAAGGTTTTGCATGAATCAAGGCCTTTTCATTGGTTTTGAACCGAAAACTGTCAACGACTTTATTTTGTCGGAGGGACGTGAATTTTGAGGCAGCATCAATCTCAGTGCTGTAATGGTATATTTTCACCCTTTTTCTATTTCGGTTTATGATTTAATTATAAACCGATGTAATCGCCCAAGAAATTGTTTTCTAACTTACCCTGAAAATTTCATAGTTTCCGTCTCGAAAGGTGTAGAATCCGAATCTGCTATTAAAAAATATCCGTCCGTCCGCCGTGAGAACTTTCTTTCTTAAACAGCTGAAGATTTTTTTGGAATTTTCAGGACTTTGTTCTAGGACGGCCCCAATTCTTTAGCTAATCGGTCAGTTTTAAGCCCTAAAAATTGTTGAATCTTCAATAAATTGTGTTTTTTTTTCAAAATCATTTTCGACTTGCATGCAAATTTTTCATTTGATAGCTTTTTCTTGCTGAATCGAACGGGATCATTGTCAGATCGGTATTTTTCTTTGTTCAAAAGTTACAGGCTTTACTGTGGGCGGGGAGCTGCTCGTAGGGTAGACTGCGATGACTTTACGATTTCTTCATAATCATAGAAATATTGTGTTTCAGAGAATGTTTTAAGCCAAACACACTCAGAATTGCTTCCTGGACAACAGTTGTTCCAACAGTTCAACAGTTACTGCCTGTTTTAGAGATCCAGTTCAAAATGGGGACCTCGCTCCTTCCTGAGTCCGTATGTTCATTGCCATGCGAGAGAGGCCAGGCCAAGACATACGTAGAAGGAGAAAGCTGCTGCTGGCACTGTTTCAATTGCACTCAGTATCAGGTACGTAGCATCTCCAGCGTTGCCAAAATATTGAATATATTCCTGGGGAAGATAATGACATATTGCTCTCCATACAGATAAGGAATCCCAGAGACGAGACGCAATGCGTCATCTGCCCACTGGGGACGATTCCTGACGCCAATCACGAAATCTGCCTTGACATTCCTGAAGTATTTCTGAAGCCCAATTCCCTTTGGGCGATTGGTGCTATGTCCTTCTCTTCGACCGGTATCTTCATCACCCTGCTGATCTTTGCTGTGTTCCTTAGGTAAAACGCCTCAATCGAAATTTACCATATCATTGAATCTTGAGCATTTCCAATCATTGCACTCTTGTTAATGCTGCATGAATTGCATGGAATGAATACCAATTATGAATGGGAATAAATAAGTATTGTGGTCTGAGCGATTGTGAAATAAATGTTTGGCGAAATACTTCTAATGTATACGAATATTCGTATTTCTCTTCAAGGAACAATGACACCCCAGTTGTGAAGGCTGCTGGCCGTGAACTGACGTACGTCCTCCTCACCGGAATACTTCTATGCTTCCTTATGACGTTTATTTTAGTGCTGAAACCGACAGACGTCGTGTGCGCCTTCCAACGGTAAATAAGCTTTGTAATTAGGTACTCAATCTATGTACCTATCAAATTGGTCCATTGACCTCAATTTTCGATCATTTCTGTTCCGGATTTTATCAATTCATACATGCTAGTAACGTGTTCCCAAAACTCATCCCCCTCTAGATTTTTTCATTTCGCTCCTGATGTTTTATTCTTATTATCAAGCTAAAGTCAAAATTAACCCAAGAGCCGTTACGGATTCGTATCATCAGCCTGGGTTGGATAATGTCGTTTTAGCGTCGGCATAATATTATCCCTCTTTTGAAAAGCAGATCCCGCCAACAGCAGCAAACGAGGGCTGTCCTAGCGGCGACGCTATTCAGCCGATTCTTTTGTTGTGTAGGTAAGCTTAATGAATTCACCGTCACCGGTGAATAGGCTCGTCACAACAAGACGAGGTGGAACGTTTTTCATTATTTTCGTCCCATATATAGGGCAGAAGCAGGTCAGCGTGGAAACGCTGGATTTTCACTTCATATCCTCTTTTGAAATGGGTAATTGCATTCCGGATAGCGAATTCCCCCGCAAAAACGTGGAATTTTCATTTTTCAAGTTTTGATCGACCAATGTCAATTTTGCACTTTCCCCCTAGATTTGGAGCTGGATTCTGTTTCACCGTAGTTTACGCGGCTCTCTTGACCAAGACGAATCGGATTTCAAGAATTTTCAACGCGAGCAAACGGACGGCAAAAAGGCCGAGTTTCATTACCCCGAGATCGCAGCTCATCATTTGTAGCGGGCTCATATTCATTCAGGTGATTTTCGGTGAAATCCGTACAGTACCCTGATATTTACACACTGAGATGACGTTCATGCTTCTTAAAAATGTGAATGTTTTCGGAAATCGTATTGTAAAATCGCCATCTCTACGTCGGCAGCGAAAAATTTTTTTTATTTTTTTTTTTTTTAAATCTCTTTATTGTAGGTATTGGTCAACTTGATCTGGATGCTCGTATCTCCTCCTAAAGCCATTCACCATTATCCGACCAGGGATGACAATCTTCTCGTATGTTCGAGCTACGTGGACGCTTCGTACATGATCGCCTTCGGCTACCCTATTCTCCTCATCCTTATCTGTACGGTTTACGCTGTACTAACAAGGAACATACCTGAAGCCTTCAATGAATCAAAGCATATAGGTCGGGTAATCGAGTTACGGATTTTCCATTGCGATGCAAAATTTTTGGTGAATTGAAATGAACATTGAATGGATACCATTAAGTAATTTACTCCACTCCTATTTTTCCAGGTTTTACCATGTACACCACGTGCGTAATCTGGTTGGCCTTTGTGCCGTTATACTTCTCAACGGTGAACCACATCCCGATGAGAATCACAAGCATGTGTGTAGCCATAAGTCTGTCAGCGTGCGTAACGATTTTCTGCCTCTTTTCTCCGAAAGTAAGCATAAAAATAATTGTATGAAAATTGAAATGACTCGCATGGAAAGACCAAGTAAACAATATGATGAAAAGAATCGAGTGCCTAAGCGAACAAATTGCTCCAATAATTATGTTTTTTTATCTTTTTTAGCTGTACATAATTTTAATTAGACCGGAGAGAAACGTCAGGCAGAGCATGATGCCCAATTACCGGCAGTGCGGAAACAAGTCAAATTCGACTGTTACTGTCAAATCGACGAATCCAACCATCGCAAATGAAGTGTCAAGTGAGAGATTTTTTGTACAAAAATAAAATACGATAATAATGATAATAACAGCAAATAATAATTTCGGTCGAATCTCCAATACCATTCAATATGATTTAATAAATGTAATAATTATTTTAAATACCTACAATAATATTTAATATGTATTTTAATTAATACAATATAATTTCATATTACAAATATTTATTTGATATATTTTAGGACGATACCTACAACCTCCATAAATTCGCAAAAATGAGCAAAAACCGAAACATGAATTGCAATTGCAGATTCGCTCAAGCCTGAAAGCAAAGACGTGCCCAAACTCGAAAGCCGAGAAACGCAGACAGAAGAATCTTCAAAAGGCGAAGAGAAAACCGAAGAAAAACAATAACATTCTGTCAAAATGAAGAAAGTCGCCAAGTATTACAGAAGTGGCACCAGGGCTTTTGTTGTCTAGAGACGCGGCCCTCTGGCGCCTCGAACGGGGTCTGAAGATAGGAGTTGCAGCCAGTATGGCGCATAGGACCAACATGAAAGTATCGGTACTACTTCTATCGTTAAGATATCCAATCTGTAAACTGCTGGCCGAGATCGGAAAATTTGGTTTTGAGGACCATGAGAGCAGCCAAAATATTTGGGTGCGCGTTTGAGGCCTGTTTATGCCATCGGACAGTGGGGTTAGATGGATTCAAACTGTTGTGAAATATTACCTAAAAGTGGACTGTGTAGCGGAATAAGGGATCAGAAGAAAATCAAGCAGAGAACTGGCAACACCGGCAGCGGGTGGTAAAGGTCTTAAGCCCGTATCACACGACAGATCGTTCCTCTCCTCATCCCTCAGACCGTCTGGACTGACCGATGCTTTGGTAATGTCGACATGCAAATTCGTTGATGATTTTTCCGAGAATCAGGGTCCTAAGTATAGATAATCAATAACAAACATAGATGCGGTGCGCCAAAGTGATCATAACCGTAGGATCAGCCAATCGGTCTGACGTCTGATACGGGCTTTAACAATATTTTTAAGTGACACCAAGTTTGGTGACTCTTGGTACCTTTGATGATGGATAGATGGCCGAAACTTTAAAAATCAACAAGATCATGGAGGACAGAGTTGCTGGGTTCGATTTCAGCCGGAGGCCAGGAATCTTAGCCTGTATGAAGGTTGCTGAAGATGGATGTATATTTTCTTTTCAATCCAGGCCCGTACCCAGGATTTTAATTTGGGGGGGGGGAGCCAAAAATTAAATCATCATGCGGAGGATTTGGATCAAGATTTGTGGTGGGGCCAGGAAGCCGGCTTCCTCACATTACTCATCCGGAAAAAAAATCTATTTTCAGGTAGGATGAAGGTACCGACGACCTAACGTATTGAGAAATATATCATTTTCGTAGTAATTATGTGAACGAATTCCAAAAAACTTTTGGGGGGCCGTGGTCCACTTACCCCCCCCCCTGGGTACGGGCATGATTCAATCCATAATGTATTTAAGAGTAGAGTTCTATGGACGGAACCTCCTAAGCATCGCTTTCAAACATGTTAATGCGATTTTAGTTTCGTGCGCCATCTTAGATCGACGTTTGTTTAGCATACGATAATGAGAACTATGATAGATCGAAGACCAACTTCCAAGCAAAATGACGTCGGCCCAATAAAATATCGAAGATTTAACGCACGACTAAGTGTCCCATGATTAAGCCATGATTAAGGGCCCATGATTAGTGTGAGCTGGAAGATTTGAGATTTTTTTCCAATCATTCTCTGCCATGGTAAGATTTGCAATTAATTTCTACGGCACGATGAAAATCTAGTTTTGTGTTACAATATGGAAGCATACGGGTAGGGTGATTCTTGTTTCGCCTAATAAATGATCAACTTATTATAAGCACAAAACGCTTGCGGCTCAGCGTGGGAACAGGGTTCGTACAAGTTACCAAAATAGAGTAGACCAGAGAACGAACAAAAAATTACTTAATTTTAATAGATGTAGTCCAGAAAGTCGGAAAAATGATATTTCTCGTTGAAAAATAATCATTGTGGTGTAACATTCACCGGAAAATACAATTGAGGACTAATCTACCAAAAGGTAACATAATATGTTAATAAAGGATATTATCCTTTTCTCCTCGATATGGATATGTTACGTTATGATAGATTAGTCCTCAATTGGCGTTTATGCTAGAACGAGGCAGGTGATATTGCTAATTTTATTATTTTGTATGTTTCTTTTCAATGGCTCTGAGGCTCAAAATTTGAGCCAGAATATTTAATATTCCTAAAACAAACATTGTATTCTACAATTTTTTCAAATTGATGTTTTTTTATAAACCTGAATTGAGCGATAAGTAACTGTGTTTCCAGGACAGAGATTTCATTGGTTCGGATCGTTCATTTTTACAGGTAAAAACTGGAGTAAAAATTTTTTTTCAGGATTACTATAATATAGTATATTATTGTTGTTTTGACTCCGATGGAACAGAAGTATGTACATTCACATAGGTAGAGAAATATTTCATGTTGAGAAAGGTCCATAAGTCGACGAAAGTTTTGTAAAGTGAGAATATTTGTTCCTTAAGGAATTTGAATGTTGGCTGATATTTTCAAAGATACCTTCAAAAGAATGTTTCATTTTTCATATTTTTCTAAAATTTAACCAGTAGGACTTCATCGAACCTTTTCAAAAAATACCTATTGGAGGTACAAGTTTGTAGTAAGAAACAGTAATAGCTAGGTAACTTCTAACCTCCGCGAAATTGTTCTCTACTTGGTCTGCATATTATGCGACCGGTAACACTGCATTGAAACCATCTTGCAATATTTGTAATTACTGGATGTATATTTTTTGTTGGGTGTAAACGTTTGGATAATAATGGCTAATGGAGTTAGAGGAAAAATACCCATCCCAATTTTCAGAGCCGAATTGCATTCCATCTTGAAAGAAAATTGAGTTCGAGGAGCAATGGGGAAACCAAGTGTTGATCAAAAAATTATGACTTTGATTGGCCTGAATCGGCGCAATAGTTTGAACGATAGGAGAATCGACAATGGGTATCCTCAATACGCCTCAAAACTACAGGTCCTGTAACCTCCTCAAATCAGTATGCAGTTCAACTAAAAAAAAACTCAAAAAAGTGAAAACAGGGATTTTGACAATTTTTTTAAGCAAATGAGTTTTTGAGGTCCAAGCACACAGTAGACCATATAATTGGTAAAAACAAGACCTTTCATGCGTTGGCCCCTTTTTGGCCAATGATGTAATTTACCTAATGTTTCTGTGGTATCGCGCCTTGCTTCTCATTCTCTTTCTTCTTGAGGGTCGTCACAGAGCTCTGAATACCGAATCACACGAACGACCGTGTCACGACACCCACAACGATACAATACCCAGGTTTTTTTTTAATAGTCAAATTTTGTGACTACCCTCACGTGATACTGCCATTCATATGGCTTCAGACTCGATGGAAAGTTGCCACGGCCAAAGCATAGAGATTTATATTGTTACAGGTAAAATGTTAATTCTATACTGTTTCTCGAAATGGGTGGGTATCTAACATGCGGTATAATTATATTATCAAATATTGCAATATGGCAAGAAACTCAATTATAGATTATTTTGCGGTGTGTAGAAAAAAGTGTCGAGAAAACCTTCATCAAAGTTGAAAATTTGATGTACAATTTATTTGTCGAAAATCAAATTACATTTTACTCTGTCATCCCCAAATTTGGTCGAAATTCTATTTTACCTAAGATATTGATGCGATTCGACTCTGATTTGTCGTGGGATATGGAAAATTGTTGTC
The DNA here is from genome assembly GCA_036186465.1 of Nesidiocoris tenuis. Lineage (NCBI taxonomy): Eukaryota > Metazoa > Arthropoda > Insecta > Hemiptera > Miridae > Nesidiocoris > Nesidiocoris tenuis. The sequence continues at coordinate 4,494,373 of AP028915.1, read as the reverse complement.
CTTGGTTGTCAATATTGCCAAAAGGAAGTAAAGACTGGTGGTAAATCAACTCGGAAGCGTTTCTCCTCTTTCCAACACCCACTAAGGCCTAATGATAGTAGAGCCTAATGGCACATGTGATCATTTCGAGAACGATTCGATTCCAATCGACCAGGTTGGCAACCAAATCTGAGCAATCTGCTTTAATCAAATCACCACTGATGGCCTCATTTCCTAAGAAATCAAACTGTACATTTTTCTACACACATTAGCAACATTAGCAACGACAATGCATTTGGAGAATTTCCTTGATACCAATAGAACTACGTGGCTCAAGTGACAATACGATAGCTGATTTATTTTGAGCTGGTATTGGCCAAACAATGCTATTGATCATAATGCATGAGGAGTTTCTATTCAGACAGAAAATGGTAAAATAAGTTCTTTCTCGAAGGGGGCGAAGGCTCTCACTTTCGACAGGCTCTCAAAGGCAGAAGGGCTTAGGCGACCGCCCAGGGAGCATGAGGTGCCAGGTTCGATCACTGCCGAAGAGGAAACATGCTGAGTCAGATGCTAAATCACTCGTGGAGAAATTGTGAAATCTCATGATTTGGACAAAAACTCAAAAATGAGTGTCGAACTCATAATGAAACAGAAACTCAAACTCTTTATCAATCTCGAAGTCAAACTCACAATGAAACTGAAACTCATAATCAAATTCGAAGTGAAACTTTCAATGAAACAGAAACACTAAATCATAATCGAACTCAAAGTCAAACTTTCGATGAAAGAGAAACTCAAAATCGAACTCGAAGTCAAACTCACAATGAAACATAAAATCAAACTCACAATGAAAAAAGGAACTCAAACTCATTGTCAATCTCGAAGTCAAACTCACAATAAATCAAAACTCAAACTCATAATCAAATTCGAAGTGAAACTTTCAATGAAACAGAAACACTAAATCATAATCGAACTCGAAGTCAAACTCACAATAAAACCGAAACTCAAACTCATAATCAAATTCAAAGTCAAACTTTCGATGAAAGAGAAACTCAAACTCGTAATCAAATTCGAAGTCAAACTCACAATAAAACTCAAACTCAAACCTAATGAAATTCAAAGTCAAACATTCAATGAAAGAGAGACTCAACTCATAATCAAATTCGAAGTCAAACTCACAATGAAACAGGAACACAAACTCATTGTCAAACGCGAAGTCAAACTCGCGATAAAACAGAAACTCAAACTCATTATCAATCTCGAAGTCAAACTCACAATGAAACCGAAACTAAAACTCATACTCAAATTCGAAGTCGAACTTTCAATGAAACAGAATCTCAAACTCATTATCAATCTCGAAGTCAAACTCACAATGAAACCGAAACTCAAACTCATTGTCGAACTCTCAATCGAACAGAAACTTAAACTCATAATCAATTTTGAAGTCAAACTCTCAATGGAACCGAAACTCAAATTCAAAGTCAAACATTCAATGAAAGAGAAACTCAAACTCATAATCGAACTCGAAGTAAAACTCACTATGAAACCGAAACTCAATCTCATAATCAAATTCAAAGTCAAACTGTTTCATTCGAAGTGAAATTGACTATGAGTTTGTGTGTATGTTTCATTGTCAGTTTGACTTCGATTTCGATTATGAGGTTGAGTTTGTGTTTCATTGTCAGTTTGACTTCAAGTTTTATTATGAGTTTGAGTTTCTGTTTCATTGCCAGTTTGACTTCAAGTTCAATTATGAGTTTGAGGTTCTGTTTCATTGTCATTTTGACTTCGATTTCGATTATGAGGTTGAGTTTGAGTTTCAATGTCAGTTTGACTTCGAGTTCAATTATGAGTTTGAGTTACTGTTTCATTGAAAGTTCGACTTCAAATTTGATTATGAGTTTGAGTTTCTTTTTCATTGTCAGTTTGACTTCAAATTTGATTATGAGTTTGAGTTTCTGTTTCATTGCCAGTTTGACTTCGATTTCGATTATGAGTTTCGGTTTCATTGTGAGTGTGACTTCGAGTTTCACATTGAGTTTGAGTTTCGGTTTCATTGTGAGTTTGTCTTTGAATTTGATTATGAGTTTGAGTTTCTGTTTCATTGTCAGTTTGACTTCGATTTCGATTATGAGGTTGAGTCTGTGTTTTATTGTAAGTTTGACTTCGAGTTTTATTATGAGGTTGAGTTTATGTTTCATTGTCAGTTTGACCTCGATTTCGATTATGAGTTTGAGTTTCGGTTTCATTGTGAGTTTGTCTTTGAATTTGATTATGAGTTTGAGTTTCTGTTTCATTGTGAGTTTGACTTCGATTTCGATTATGAGTTTCGGTTTCATTGTGAGTGTGACTTCGAGTTTCACATTGAGTTTGAGTTTCGGTTTCATTGTGAGTTTGTCTTTGAATTTGATTATGAGTTTGAGTTTCTGTTTCATTGTCAGTTTGACTTCGATTTCGATTATGAGGTTGAGTCTGTGTTTTATTGTAAGTTTGACTTCGAGTTTTATTATGAGTTTGAGTTTCTGTTTCATTGTCAGTTTGACTTCGATTTCGATTATGAGTTTGAGTTTCTTTTTCATTGAGAGTTTGACTTCGAGTTTTATTATGAGGTTGAGTTTATGTTTCATTGTCAGTTTGACTTCGATTTCGATTATGAGTTTGAGTTTCGGTTTCATTGTGAGTTTGTCTTTGAATTTGATTATGAGTTTGAGTTTCTGTTTCATTGTGAGTTTGACTTCGATTTCGATTATGAGTTTCGGTTTCATTGTGAGTGTGACTTCGAGTTTCACATTGAGTTTGAGTTTCGGTTTCATTGTGAGTTTGTCTTTGAATTTGATTATGAGTTTGAGTTTCGGTTTCATCGTGAGTTTGACTTCGAATTTGATTATGAGTTTGAGTTTCTGTTTCATTGAGAGTTTGACTTCGAGTTTTCTTATGAGTTTGTGTTTATGTTTCATTGTCAGTTTGACTTCGAGTTCAATTATTATTTTGAGTTTCGGTTTCATTGTGAGTTTGACTTCGAATTTAATTATGAGTTTGAGTTTCTGTTTCACTGTGAGTTTGACTTCGATTTTGATTATGAGTTTCGGTTTCATTGTGAGTTTGACTTCGAGTTTCACATTGAGTTTGAGTTTCGGTTTCATTGTGAGTTTGTCTTTGAATTTGATTATGAGTTTGAGTTTCTGTTTCATTGTGAGTTTGACTTCGATTTCGATTATGAGGTTGAGTCTGTGTTTTATTGTAAGTTTGACTTCGAGTTTTATTATGAGTTTGAGTTTCTGTTTCATTGTCAGTTTGACTTCGATTTCGATTATGAGTTTGAGTTTCTTTTTCATTGAGAGTTTGACTTCGAGTTTTATTATGAGGTTGAGTTTGTGTTTCATTGTCAGTTTGACTTCGATTTCGATTATGAGTTTGAGTTTCGGTTTCATTGTGAGTTTGACTTGGAATTTGATTATGAGTTTGAGTTTCTGTTTCATTGTCAGTTTGACTTCGATTTCGATTATGAGGTTGAGTCTGTGTTTTATTGTAAGTTTGACTTCGAGTTTTATTATGAGTTTGAGTTTCTGTTCATTGAGAGTTTGACTTCGATTTCGATTATGAGTTTGAGTTTCTGTTTCATTGTCAGTTGGACTTCGAGTTTTATTATGAGTTTGAGTTTCTGTTTCATTGTCAGTGTGTAACCCAGACACAGATAACCAATGCATTTAGCTATAACATGTGCATCAAACATTGTTTATAGGACTCCTGTTGAACGGAATAGCGAAAGGCTGAGGAAAATGAAAGGTTATCGGTCGATTTGAGGAAAATCTCCATTATTCACTGCTCTTTTGATCAATAATCAGACAGACTAGCTAATGTTGGGCGGTGCTCAACTGGTAAGCGAATGGCTAATCAATCATGACGGAAAAAAGGGAATACAGCGCGACTGCATTAGTGAATTTTCGGCACATTCATACGATACTTCCATTTAGGGTTGAACGGAGTTCTGCCACAGGAAAGCCACATCCATGGTTGGGAGAATTTTGATTTTTTTCGCATTCAGTTTTGAGCTGTCCTGCTCTCTCAGTTGGCTGGAACGATTTAGCCCAATTGAGAGTTCAGAGGCTCGTGACGATTTGGTTAATTCGATCATTGATCAGTACTTTACCGATGATCGTTGTTTGGTTATCGTCAATGGTAAAGATGACAGTTTCTCTCTGGCTGCGAATAGAGCCAATATGACGGTCGTTCTCATCGCAGTAGCTGACACCTGCAATAGTATAGTTCTTGTCGAAAAAATTGTGTTCGCGATCGATTCCGGCTGCTACAGGTTGGTATTGTACCTACCTACCTACCCTCAAAAAACGTGAAACCCAAAATTTTTCAGTACCAGCTAAAATATGTTGTTCGGGAGAAAGATTTCTAACTTATGATCGACTACTTGCAGCTACATCATTTTGGACAGTAATCCGAAATGCGTCCTAGAATCTTGGAAAGAGGCTCAGTTTAATTTCAGCGTACTGACGATGCAAAGAGGGACACCGAAATTATTCGTGATGTTCGACAGCGGAAAATCTGCAAGTGAAAATCATGCCGATCTTAACGAATTTTTATCTCTACCAGAGACTGAACTATCGAGTAAAATTGTGTGCGCGCTCGACACTGGTGATCGAGGTTAGTTAAAATATGTTTTTATTTACGAATTGTAGATGAGTAATTTGGGACCTTTGATGTGCAATCGCCGCAAAATATCTTATAATTGAAATTCGAACGCAGGGCTGAAATTTTCGCTCTACCCTACCCAGTGTTCATCGAATCAAAATTGAGCCATACGTTTTTCAGAATGGCCGATTTCTCTGTACACGAACAACTTTTACGAACGCACGGATAACACAGGTCGCCAGGCTACAATATTTCTTGACCGTTGGGAAAGGACGAAAGGTTTTGAACGCCGTGTTCATCTTTATTTCGACAAGATCGAAAATTTACGAGGAAAAAGTAAGGGGAGAGGATATACGACATTAAAGTAATGAAATATCATCAATATGTTTCTAGTAGGCATCCTATTATAGTAGGTATCAGCTATTCTATCTCTGGAAATAAAATTTTTTTATGGAAGAATTTTTAATTCTCAGATGGGTATTAAGAATTTTTCTATCAATCCAAGAATATTATTTCCCTTAAAATTCATCACACTCAGGTTTCAAGTTGAACTTTAGGGGCCTTCGTCTTTCACTGCCTTAGGTAAAATTTATTTATTGTACATACGGGCTTGTATAAAAATGTTTTGTTTTAGGACTACTGCCAACCTGAAGAGTAGGTAATCATAAATATTGGCTACTTTTGTCTTAGATGGCTTAAAATAGGTATTTGACTATGGTTTCAAAAAACTACGAAGTTTCCCAAACCAATTTCCGTTTCTTAATGCTATTTTCAGAAATAAAAGTCGGTCTTGTCAGTGTTTTACCCTATTCGCAAGCTTCGCCTTTTGTCGGAATGGAATCGGAAATCGTCAAGAATTATTGCTACGCTCACAACTGCACGATTGAAACGCATAGCGATGATTATCTCTGGGGTGACATTTACAGCAACGGCACCGGTGCAGGTATAATCGAGCATGGTATACTGCGTATACTGTATACATTCTTCCTGTATACAGTATGTATACTGCCTTTACTGTATTCAAGATACGTATACTGTATACATACTGCGTATACTGTATACATACTGCGTATACTGTATACATACTGCGTATACTGTATACATACTGCGTATACTGTATACATACTGCGTATAATGTATACATACTGCGTATACTGTATACTTACTGCATAATATGTATATTATACAGTATACATACTGCGTATACTGTATGCATACTGGCTTTACTGTATTCAAGCTACGTATACAGTATACATACTGCGTATACAGTATACATACTGCGTATACTGTATACATACTGCGTATACTGTATACATACTGCGTATACTGTATACATACTGCGTATAATGTATACATACTGCGTATAATGTATACATACTGCGTAAACTGCATACATACTGCCTTTACTGTATTCAAGCTACGTATACTGTATACATACTGCGTATGCTGTATACATACTGCTTATACTGTATACATAATGCGTTTACTGTATACATACTGCATAATATGTATATTATACAGTATACATACTGCGTATACTGTATGCCTACTGGCTTTACTGTATTCAAGCTACGTATACTGTATACATACTGCGTATACTGTATACATACTGCGTAAACTGCATACACTCTGCGTATACTGTATACATACTGCTTATACTGTATCATAATGCGTTTACTGTATACATACTGCGTTTACTGTATACATACTGCATAATATGTATATTATACAGTATACATACTGCGTATACGGTATACATACTGCGTATACTGCATACATACTGCGTATACTGTATACATACCGCTTATACTGTACGTGTATACTGCCAGTCTACACCTACTGCCTATACCTATGTGCATCTACTAAAACATGAAACAGTATTATTTGCTATAAACCGAAGAAGATTTCCATTTTTACCATCCTCACTCTCGAATTTGGCTCCAGGCGTAATTGGAATGGTTTTCGACGGAAGGACGGATGTCGGCCTGGCGGCTATCTACATGTGGCCTTGGTATTTTAATCGTACGCAATTTTCCACGCCTTACATGCAGAGTGGTGTGACGATAATTTTGCCAAAACCAAAAATGATCGGCGGTTGGTTGACCCCGTTTTTACCATTCAATCTCTCTCTCTGGATAGCGTGTTTATTCTCCACGTGCGCGACTGGTGTATGCATGTATGCGATAACCTTGGCCACGATGAAATACACAAGTGAGTAAATAGGGAAAAACGTACGTAAATGTTTCTGAGGGACGTTGTTGGGTACCTAATTGCCTACCAAGTCTTGCACTACGCATACTTGAGGGTCCTACGAGGCCTGCGCATACTTGAGGCTCGTATACAGATGCCTACACTTACGCTCCTGGAAAAAACCCAACGCTCTTAACACACGCTCAAAAAATATCCCGACATAACAAATTTCTGGAACATTCCAGGATTCACCGAGCAAGTCAAAAGGAAACAAATGTTCCTCACTGTGAGCGACACACTGTTCAGGTCCTTAGGCTTACTGGTACTCCAGCAGCCGTCGACGCCCCTTGTGCCACGTACGCCTATCCGTCATTTGTTTACAGCATTTGAAATTCTCAATTTCGTCATCTGTACGATTTATGCTGCAAAACTGGCTTCGTGCTTGACAGTGCCTCAGTAAGAAAATAATTATATCCATCAATATTACCATCACTTGGCATTTTTCAACTTATGTTCCAGGCTGCTCCGAAAAAGCATTAAAAAATGTTGAACCCCCATACAAAAATGAGTGAGCACTTGTCTTGTTCGCAGGTATTTAAAACCAATTGATACAATAGCCGAGTTGGCCGAAAGTGGCCAGTTGTGGGCAGGTGAACATTGTGCTTGGACATTTTCTCTGTTAGAAGTAGATTCACCTAATGTAAGACAGGTCGTCAAGAATTTTCATGTGAGTGCAAATTATTGGTTCCTACATAACATTTTACCGGCAAAAGATCGAGCGTTCTGACAAACATTTTACACGAGACCGAAAATGTAGGACATGTTTTGAGGGACAAGAGTACGTCGTGGACATTCAACCATAGATTTTTAACCGTTTTCGAGATATAAGTCAAAACCTGGAAAAATTGAAAAAAATTCAAAAAACTCTAAATCACTCCGAGATAAAAATGTCAAAAAATTATTTCAAATATGCCTAAATGTTGGAAATTTGACCGTCTACAAAAATCGTATCTCTAGTCTGATCAAAAATTTAACCTTCATGGACGGAAATCGTCAAAAACCGAAACTACTTTTTGAAGGCTGTTTTTGCCACTCTTTCTAGTAAAAACCACATTTTTAGCTACAATTTCGAAAATTTTTGGACTTTTTTAAGTTAGTGGTTTAAACAAGTCATGGGGGAATTCTTCTGTGGGCTCCGAACTGCAAGTAGAAGGTCTCCCGTAAGTCGCAATTGGATAAGAGATTTTTTTAGGTGATGGCGAGGACTGAGGTTCACTTTAACCTGCGATAATCCTAATTATAAATGCGATCCTTCAACAGGTGGAGAGTATGGAGAATCTAGGTGATTTGGCTGCAAAAGGTTATGGGATTCCAATAGAGCGCCTTGCTGGAGGTTAGGCAGTGCGTTTATTACCTTAAAATTTCGATATAATATAATATAGGTATTATTTACCCTGAAGAACTTCTGTAACTGCTAATCGAATGATTCAGGTCACTACATTGAAAGAGATTTCATTAAAGAAGAAACTCTCATCCAATCACATGTGATGGCCGAGTACCTATATTATTCTCCACTCATCATGTTACTTCGAAAAGGTAGATTTTTCGCCAATAGCTGGTAGTTAACGTCAACCTTCGATTCAGAGGGGGAAAGGGGTGAAATGGGGCAAGCGTAATCAGACGACTTATTCTTAATTACTGATTAAATTGTAATATAATATCTACTTTTAAGTAGATATTATATCACAATTTAATTTTAATTTATATCTACTTTTAAGTAGATATTATATCACAATTTAATCAGTAATTAAGAATAAGTCGTCTGATTACGCTTCGTCGTTTAAAAACGATCTATCTTCAGGAGTCATCAGAAATAAACCACTTATACTTGAGTGTCACGGCAGCAACAACAAAAATACAAGACGACTGAAAGGCAAAACTAGGAATCCACTTTTACAAAATTTATTTTCAAGTCCTCAATTTGCTGACAGCATTGCCTAACAGAACATAAGTGCTGTGAGACTAGAGCGACATGTCCTGAATAGTTCCGAACTTCTCCTATAGGGCGGCAGGGCGCGCCCGGGACAACTTCGGTTGTCGGGAGAAAAGCCAACGCCTGGAACGGCGGTTCATTTCACTTTACTTTTACAGCATCGCCTTATGAAGAGTCAATGAACAAGATGATCAGAAGGGTCCGGGATCATGGATTGTTGCTATATTGGGAAGCTTCAGCTGCACGACTTTACATGTCTTCCCGGTAAAATAAAAAATTATCTGCACCGGAATTCCGATTATTGAGCTTAAACATGTCAAGTTTTGCTAGGTTTGTAGAAAAAAGTTTTCACATTCAAGCCACCGATCACCCATTCAAAATACTGTCCATTGGTAGGTAAAGTGGAGTGGGCATACCAACTTAATCTTTTTTTTACGCAGCAATGCGTATTAATTATTCTTGGGGATCGGAGGGTATGCTCGGGATAGGGTGGGCATCTTTTTTTGACGAGCGACATGATTTTTTTTTTTTAATTTTATTCGGCTTTGAGAAACATTTTTGTCGGATTTTTTCGTTGCCACTTTTGCATCGAAATCATGTCATTTTGCCTCCTCAGAAGACAAGCGGCACTGCAAGCAGCTCGGAAAATCAGCACCGAAGAGGAGGCTCGCCAATTGACGATCAGTGACTGCCTGGGAATGTTTGTGCTTTATCTAGGGGGAATATTCATGTCCACGATGGTTTTTTTGGGAGAAAATATTATCGCTCGAAAATAATCACCTCAGGCACAAATTAATAGAAACGCGCATGATGATGTTAGGACCAGATACTATAATATAGTATGTAATAGGTTGGTAGTCTATTTTACGAAGAAATACAATCGTAATTTGCTTTGATGAACGGAAAAGGAGCCATCTTGTGGAAATCTCAAACCGATTTGCTCCCTTGAGCTCACCTGAGCATTGAATGTAAATTTTACAGTCCTCTAGTTTTCCATTATCGACAAGACAATTCCTCTATTTTTCCATTATTCACAAGAAAAGTCCTCTATTTATCCAGCCCTCAATTTATCCTCATTTTATCCATGATTCAAAAGAAAAACGCTGCTGATGGTTTCGTTCGGTTCAGCACCGAAAATCTATAGAAAATGATACCTCAATTGATTATGTTGCAACTTTCCTGAAAAAACACAAATTTGCCTAAACTTTAACAGCTGTTTTACGGGCCTTAGTATTAAGGTAAGGATCTGCCGAGACGTTGGGGCCAACGAGATGAGGATTTTTGGTGAAAATTTCATGATTCTACGTAAAAAATTTGATTTTTGGTGAAAATTTCATGATTCTACGAAAAATCCTTCCCCCTGAATAACCCCGGACAAAAACAATTTATTGCAGATTCGATCTCGAATTAGTTACTCGGCCTTTCAAAAATTTGGAGATTTGGTTCGCAAGGCTTTGAAATTCTTGTTATGTTAAGAGGTGAAGGGGTAGAAAGCTGTAGTGGTGAAGGCACCGGGGGTCTATGCAAACAGCACACGTACTTCATAGCAATCGCGTACGTATTATACCGATGATCAGACAGACTGGTTAATACAGAACGAGCAATATTAAATAGCGGTGCTCTTAAAGAGAATGGGAATGAGGCTGTAGCTAAGTAAGCAACTGCTAAATTAATGGCAATATGTACAAAAGGTGGCCTAACCCATACGCACCAAACAAAAACGTTATTTCTTCTCTCTTCATTTTTTTATATCAGTTTTTACAATTTTAATCGTTATAACTATAAATAATAATAAAATATGCATATAACAATGAAATTTACTCTGTAGAAACAACACAGTATTCGCCATAGTTCCAATATCTCATATTCAATTCCTCAGTTAACGATGGGGACCCTTCGAAAAAATTTGTGATTTCTCTAAAACCATATTGCGTGGTGGGTTTCTTAATTACGTTATTCACAATAACTAACCTGTTAAACCGATGGTCAGATAAGCTGTAACCGAACGATGAACAATCAGTTCACAAAAATGCAATATTCCCCTTCAAAGTCCTTCAATCACGAAGGATTATCATCAGTGGTAATCACGAAGAGCCGACTGAAGCACGAAAGGATTTTTTCCCAATCCGGCTCGTTCAGATCAGATTGGTCAGGGCATTCGATCGGATAGCACATTAATTATGTTCATGATTGCGAGGATTTCGATTTCCTTCGCACTCAGCTTATTGATATTTCCTTTTAATTCGCAAGAACTCTTCGACCGATTGCAATTCGAAAACGACTCGGCAATTCATGATTTGGTGAAATCTGTCATTATGCAATATTTCGCGAACGACCGATGCTTGGTGTTGGTCAATCGGATTAATGACGGGTTGTCATTGACAGCAGAAAAAACCAATTTAACGTTAGTTCGAATCGCTGTAGAAAATCCTTGCAACAACACCTTGCTCGTCGACAACATCGTATTCGCAATCGATTCCGGCTGTCGTAGGTCGGCATCACAATTTTTGGAGAGCACAAAATATAAGAGTGAAAACAGCACAATTTTTTACTGCTTTTAGCGAAACCATCGTCACTGTTTATTCAGCCATTATTTGATTTTTTCAATTTTTTTTTCTGATTTAATTTCTGAATTTGCCGATTCTTTTGGTTAACAGATCACAATTTCTTAACCTAATCACCTATGACAAATTTTCGTTCAAAAATATTTTCTAGCAACTTGAATGTTACAAAAAGAGTTCATGTATTGCGGTGTAAACTATTTTTTGCCCCTTAACACAATTAAAAATTCCGAAAAATTACGTTTTGGTAGCCCTTGGACAGACACCTAATGGTACTTGCCTCCCTACATTTCAGGGAAAAATTGTGATAATTTTTTACAAACCCCATAGATGGGAAAAATTTCGGAAAAGGTTTGGTCCCAATTTTTTCGAGAAGAACTCAACACGAACGATTTTTTTGGATCCAATAAACAGGGTAAATCGGTGGCATGTTGGAATGTTTTTTCAATTTTCTTGGTTCAACGCCTAAAAAAACGAGTTTTGAGTGAAGGTTTATAAAAGAATATTGATCAATAAATTTCCTATAAGAACCCTTTCCCGAAAAACTGCCATTACATTAACTACAATAATGCTAATGACAAATGAGCCTAGTTTTTGGCTCGTAGCTCAAAAAAATGAGAGAAATTTTCATGAAGGGTAGGATTGATCAGTTTGGAAGCTCTTTCATCCAACGCCAGAAATGTGCCCAACTTTTTCAACGGTTTAACGCCAAAAATATACAAGGTAAAAAAATCGTAAAAACATAGCTTTGTTTGTAGTTACGTTATTTTAGCCAGCAATCCGAAATGCGTCATTCGAGCGTGGAAAGAGGCGCAATTCTCTTTTAGCGTCCCAACTATGCAGAGGGGAACTCCTAAATTATTTGTGGTGTTCGAAAATGAAGATGAGGAAAAAAGTGAAGCCAACTTGGACGATTTTTTATTACAACCAGAAGCCGAACTGTCGAGTAATATATTGTGCGCGATCGTCACAGCTGATCGAGGTAGGTCTACTCAAAATTTGAACGAAAATATTAATGTTTCGTTTTTTAAGCTCTTTATTGGCTCTCAATTGCACTTTTTTAACCTGAGGAGTTAACTCAAATTATTTGATGTATGAACATTTGATATGAATTTCAGAATGGCCCGTCACTTTGTACACAAACAACTTCTACGAACGCATAGATACTGAAAATTATCGGGGTAAAATATTTCTCAACCGCTGGGAAATGACGAAAGGTTTTCAACGCGAAGTTGATTTATACTACGACAAGATAGCCGATTTACGAGGAAAAAGTAAGCGACGATTTAATTATGTTGTAGGATATCATGGGTAGAGTTGCCAACTAAAAATCGATTGGGTATATTTTAATGACTCAATATCTGTGAGATCTTTGGTTCGTAGATACGCGGGACTTCCAGAAAAATACCTTCATACCTAATTTGAACAGCTTTCCATTACGAAAAAGTAGGCAATAAAAATAATTTGAAAGGGTCAGGGCTTCTGGTAATATTGGTGAAAAGGTTGACCTGGAGAACAAGCCTTAAATAGACATAATTAATTCAGGAGGTATTTCAACGTAAAAAAGGTCACCCAAAGCCTAGAGAAAGCCAGTGGTGCCTAGATAACACACAATGCTTCCATATTTTGGCACGCAGTTAGGTAAATAAAAGTACTTTCTTATTATTGTATTACCCTATAAGTTATTTCAGTAATTTCATCGGCATAATTAATCGCTATAAAAAATAAATAAAAATCATAGTCAACCTAATAATTATAACCAGCCCTAAAAATTATAGTCAGGCATTATATACGCATTTTGCAGAGTTGAAGATAGCCATGGTCGACATGCTGCCCTACGGGCAGGCCTCGCCGTTCGCTGGACTTGAGCCGGAAATCGTCAAGCGTTTCTGCACAATGTACAATTGCACGTACGAAACATGCAGCGACGAGTTTTTTTGGGGTGACGTGTACAGCAATGGGACTGGCGTAGGTATTGAATAATGGTGTTCGCTTTTAATTATGGAGTATGGCGGTATTTATATGAAATGACAACCTTTGTTATATGTACATCTCAATACCAATAACCATCACAACAATCTCGTTTCACTCGGCTGAATTTTTCCATATTAATTACATTTTAATTGTTTTTCATTCTCATTAAATGTGTGCACAATAAGTTTATACTGGTAGTTGCCGGTCATTTTGCAAATAGCAAAAAAGTGACCATAGTCGGTCATGATGCTCGCCGTGGGATCAGCGCCAACAATGGGGAGGTGCGTGGTTCAGCTCCCACTGGAGAGCTATGACGACTTCCAACTTTCTTCATTTCTTCTTTCCATTTTTCCATTCCTGCTTCAGCAAACAAGAAATTTTGTCTTCAGGTGCGATTGGTATGGTCTTCGACGGGCGGGCGGACGTCGCCTTGGCAGCTATCTACATGTGGGCGTCGTTTTTCAACCATACGCAGTATTCCACCCCTTACATGCAAAGCGGCGTGACGATAATTTTGCCGAAACCGGAGAAAATCGGAGGATGGTTGATACCGATTCTTCCATTTAGCCGGTTCCTTTGGATAGCAAGTTTGCTTTTCACTTGCGCTGCTGGCTTAAGCATGTACATCGTGACCATGGCAACAGTGAAATATACAAGTGAGCAAAACGTCAACGGTTTGACTTTTGATCAAATCAGCTACTCTAACGGCCATTATGGTACTCGATTTTAAGGTCTCATCTCCAAAACGGCTTAAATTCCCACAATACGGAGGTGGGTCGTTTTTGCAGCCCGAGAAGTTCAATTAGATGTGTCATTAAGAAGACATAAATTACAAGTGTCATTAGAAGTTTAATTAAGCGCCTTCATTTTAGGGTTTGCTGGGCTAGTCAAAAAAAGAGGAATGTTCGTCACTGCGGGAGATACGTTTTGCCGATCCTTGGGATTGTTGGTCCTTCAACAGCCGGGGAAGCCGCTAGTGCCTACGATACGACATCTGTTCACAGCAATCGTAATCACCAATCTGGTCCTGTGCACAGTTTACAATGCAAAACTCGCTTCGTTTTTGACAGTGCCAAAGTAAGAGCTTTTGGTCCTCCCCTTGAAGAGTTCCCAATTCAAATTTGGCATGTTCACGATGAAATTCGATGCAAAACCATCCTCAAAAAATATGGGTGTTATTTCAATATTGCTAACGATTCCAGGAGTGAGATTCACTTGCATTAATAGGGTAGGAATGCTATCCTGAACACGCCTAATAGGGTAGGAATGATATCCTGAACACGCCTATAGGGGTGTGGGGAGCGTTCAACGCTGAGAGCGGGCCGAAAAAACATTATTTTTTCTTGGTTTTCTCCAAATGTTTACCCTTAGGCCATGATGGATTTTCACAAAATTCGTATATAATCTAGGGTAAGATGTACCTGAAGTAATAGGGTAGGAATGATATCCTGAACACGCCTATAGGGGTGTGGGGAGCGTTCAACGCTGAGAGCGGGCCAAAAAAACATTATTTTTTCTTGGTTTTCTCCAAATGTTTACCCTTAGGCCTGATGGATTTTCACAAAATTCATATATAATCGAGGGTAAGATGTACCTGAAGTAATAGGGTAGGAGTAATAGGGCCTTCTAATCTAAGAAATCTAATATTCAAACTAAGGAAATCAGCCGATCATGGCCCTGAAAAATCAGCGGTCTTGCTTGTAGTGAAAAGGGTCCTAAAATTCAATCATGCCAATCTCATAATTACAAATTACATCATACATCATAATTACATCACTTTCCTCTCACCCAGGTACATGACACCTATTGACACTCTCGCACAATTAGCAGACAGTGGAACATTGTGGGCAGCCGAACATTGCGCTTGGGTGTTATCGTTGATTGAAGTCGAAAACCCAGTGATACAAACGATTGTCAAACGATTCCAAGTAAATGTCCACCATCCAAGAACAAAACATAACAAACGACCATGGGTGGGTCCATCAATTTAGTTTATTCATCAAATAGCCATTATTCTCCAAATAAAATTTTCCATAGATATGTTGACAAGGAAATTCGTAGACTACATTTCCAAGGAACAAATCATTCGGGGAATAACGGATTTTCGATGAATAAACTGAATTGAATGAACCCACCCTGAGCACAAAAAACCAACTTCAATGCTCTCAGTAATAGTAAAATGCTTCAACAGCTTGAAAAAATGCAATTATGCAGCACTTGAAGTATTAATTACGCCGCAGGTCATAGGTCTAATCACTATATAAAAGCAATTATGTTTTCTGAGCATTTTTACGTTTTTCCAGGTGGAGGACATTGACAAATTGGGCGATTTGGCTGCTCAAGGGTATGGCATTCCAATCGAGCGGCTTGCTGGAGGTGAACAGTTTTCCAGTTTAAGCTCATTATTGTTACTCTTCAGGTTACTAAAATCTTAATTTGATACTCTCTCAGGTCATTATATTGAACGGGACTTCATCAAAGAAGAAACACTATTCAAATCACATCTGATGGCCGAGTACCTGTACCGTTCTCCACTCATCATGATGTTACGGAAAGGTAGTTTATGGAATCGTCTGGTTTGTGAAGAGGCCATATTCTACATTGAACTTTGATCTTTCGGGCAGGACGTTAATATTGAATACAAAGTTATTAGAATAAAAAAAGAATTTACAACAGCGTAATATTAATATATTACTCTAATATGCATTTATTGTTCTATTTTCTAATTATTCTTATTTATATATAATTGACTAATATTCATATATTTTATTAACTAGCAAATTATATTATTCTAACATCCGTAATGTTCTAATTATCCTAATTCATGTATTTACTATTGATCAATATTCATATAATTAATTAACTAAGGAATAAATTATTCTAATATGCATCTAGTTTCTAATTGTTCTAGTTTCTAATTATCCTAATTCATATATTATTTACTAATTTTCATATATTTAATTAACTAAGGAAGACACGGTCCAAAATACTGAGGTCTTCTTATTCTCTACATAATACATTAAGGAAAGTTTTCGTTTTTCCCTGTAGCGTTCATTTTTTCACTCGAATACCTTACGTTTGTTAATATTTATTATGGAAAATTACCTTGAACGTGTTCGAATTTCACAGCGTCTCCTTACGAGGAACGTATGAACACCGACGTTCGAGATCACGGACATCTGCTCGGTTGGGAAGCTTCAACGGTCCGAGTTTACATGTCTGGCCGGTAAGCAAGCAGGTCAACCATTAGGTAGGTTAATCTGCCAACCATTAGGTAGGTTAACCTAATGAGGTTAGAGCTTCTTCATATATTCAGGCAAAAACGAAGCTGGCTGCTATTGGCGACTCAGATTACCGATGAGTGCGCTGCGGTCGCCTCTACAATGGCGGCTATTGGTTGGACAGTCTCTCATCCATTTACTAATATGACCGTAACTCCCTCAATTCTCAACCTTTTTTCAAATTTCTTGAACTGAAATGTTTGTCTCGGCAAGACCTAACACCCTGTTTAATCGGAATTTGAATAACTCACAGTACTTCCGACATATTTGCATTTTTAGTGTTTTCTATTTTATTTTTTTCCGGCCACAAAAATGGACCGATTTGACCGTTCTTGGTCTCAAAATCTTCGTTTTACCTTCCAGAATATGTGGATATTTTTTATATTCCAAAAATGGAGCGATTTTTTTTGTTGCGAATTTTAAAATTTAATAGTGAACTTTTTGATATTTTTGACCTAAACACCCTTGAAAACAGTCAAATATGATCGAATTTTGTCAAATATGTACGTTTCAAAATATGGAAGCATTGTGTGTTAAGCACCACTTGTTGTAAATGACCACAGACGGGCACACAGACACTTGTTCGGGAAGTGATTCTGAGTAAATGTGTATAAGTGATAGTTTTTTATGAAGCTTCGTTCCGATTTTCGATTTTAGGACGATTCCAATACTTCCATTTCCTCCGTAAATATGGAAGTAAAAATTAACATTTTGATCAATAGATAGATGCTTTTATTTGCCTCAAAAGCAGTCAAAACATAATTCAATTGCGTCAGAAATGTAGGTACCTACGTATCAAAATATGGAAGTATTGTGTGTTATCTACGCATCACTCATGTATGATTAGTCTAATGAATGGCAACGTGCGAGAAAATTGGAAATTTTCGTCACCAAAATAAACAAAACCAGCGTGATGACGATCTGAGACCCAGATATCCTACTTAGACTTATTATAACAATGTTTTAGTATAAGTCAGTGGGCCTATTTCATTTTTCTTTCGCGTTAACAATACCAATATCCATACGGAAAAGTACAAAATCACTCGAGCTAGAACATTCTGGAGTTATCAAAGAAAATTCATCAAAAAACTGGTCAATGGCTATGCTTTCCAAGGGACTGGAGCCGGGGTTGTCCAACCAATACTAGTTCTGCCGCTCGGCCGCTAGAGCGCTCATCGTTAATCTGAGTCGCCAATACTCGGTTCGAATTTTGACCGCAATCGATTCGTGAGCCTGTAAATAGAGATAGGCATTTCGCATAATAGCTCAGATACCAGGGAAACTTCTAGTCCGAAAAGGATAACTATATCATCGTATATAACCTGGCAAAACCTCCCCAAGACCAAGTGGAAGCGTTTTTCCAGGTATAACATCAAATCACCTTAAAGTTTGTGGAATAATTCTGTTGTCCAGGAGGCAGGCAGCATTGCATGCAGCTCGTAAACTTGTTGTGGAGGGAGAAGCTCGCCAATTGACATTCAGCGATTGTTTGGGAATGTTCGTACTGTACATAGCCGGTATAATCGTATCGACTTCGGTTTTTTTCGGAGAACTCGTCGCAGCTCGGCTACGGTTACGAGCGGCGCGCAAGCGTTCGACTACTTGGCCATTGTGGAATGAAGAATTCGTTTTTTATCACTGAGTTCTATATTATATTAAATGTATAAGAACCGAATGGAAAACGGCGAACAGAGATAAAATACGTACAGATTTATTAAAAAATAACTATAAGTAAGCAGTATGTACAGTTTTTTTCGTCTGGAAAATAATTGTTGTAAAAAAACGTATAAAAACTTTGCACTTGAAAAACTCGAATTGATGAATCAATGGCCGCAGTGGATTCAATCTAATGTTATTTAGGCCGAGGAATTTTCGTCCCAAGAATGAGTTTCTTTCCTGGCTGATTCCAATCGCCATTCTGGGCCTGTAACAGAGGCAATTCTAAATCAAGAAATAGAAACAATATGAAAACAAAATCCGATCTGTAGGTGGTGGGAAAAACGCCTACCGCCTACTGATCTTTTAAAAAAAAAACGAAAAATCCCTTTTTTAACCTATTAAAAGGTACAACCGTGCCGAGACCAATGACTGTAGACTGAGCATAATATATTCTACTTAAACATAAGTGTCGAGCTGTAATTGTCAAGTTACCACGTACCTCTGATTCGGGCCGCTGGATATTACTGGCCGTTGAGGTTGTCAAGGGTTGGACCTAGTGCCAAAACATAATATGTTTATATTATAAAAAATAGGTACAACATGAACAAAAAGAAGCTAAAAAAAGTAGAAAATAAAAATGCAAAATGAAAAAAAAAAATTAATGATAGAAGAATCGAACGTATTATACCCACAAAACAACAATATTCTTAAAAATCTTTGATATTTTTTTGAAAACTTGAATTCTAACAAAGTTTGATAAGGATCAGCAGAACGATTTGACGGTAGAACGTAAACTGAAGGTAAATGTAAACCTGGAGTTGCAAGTGAAATTGAAGTGGACATAGAAACTTGAAAGTGAAACATGAAGTGAAAGTTGAAGGTGAAACGGCATGAGGAGGAAGTTGAAGTTAAAATAAAGCTGAATCTGGAACTGAACGTTGGAGAAAACTGAAAATAAAAGTGAAACTGAAACTAAAAGTGAAACTGAAGTTGTAAGTGAAACTGAAGATGAAAGTGAAACTTGAGTTGCAATTAGAACTAGAGATGAAAGTGAAAAAGATCCTTTGAAAGTAAAAATATAGTTACATGCGAATGAACTATAGTTGCAAGTCAACCAAAAAGCGAAATTGAAGATGAAAGCCAAAGTGTAGTTGAAACAGAAACTTGACTGTGTAATCATACAACAAGTAAATAAACTCAGGTTAAATCAGAGCGAAATAAGTACAAGCAAATAGCAAAAGCCATGCTAGCAAAAAATTGGCGTTGCCATGCGAAAAGCTAGCTCAGGAAATAAATGCAATAATTGCCATTTCAAATTATTGGAATCTCACAATAAATGTGCTCTCGGCTTCTTCTCGTTTGCGCTTCACAGCCGACCTGTTCTCTTCTGATTTAGGATTCGCCTGAAAATCAAGTGGTTCAACAGGGAGGATAATCAGGCCGGGAAGATCTAGATTTCCTAAAGGGGTACCTACAGCAACAACATGCGCTGTTGCCTTGCTACATTCCAGTTTTCCAAGCTAATTTTTTATTCTCATTAACATTTATTATTTTCACCCTTTTATGAAGGTTTGCCAATTCTGGTAATGTTTAATTTAATTTTAGTTTATTTATTTACCTAATTTAGTTTATTTAATTTAATTCTACCTAGGTATTTATTTGTCTTAGGAGGGGGGGGGGGCATCGACTGGACGGGTGAAAATCCGGCGTATGTAATTCGAACTCGTCAATTTTGAAACTCACCTGAGAAACTGTAACGGGCCGTTCATGAACGCCTCCGGAAATCAATGCCAGCAAATCTTGCCCGTTCCAAACAAAAACGTTGCCCGTACGGTCCATGAAGTCGGCCAGCAGTTCCCTCAACTGATCGTCGGTTTTATGAAGACCCTAGGACGAGGAGCAGAAAAAATCTCACGAATTGTGATAAAATGTGTTGTACCCAACATCGAGATTATTTAGCAACAAAAAAATTATTAAAAATAGTTTTTTTTTTCATAAAGTTTTTAAAAATGTTAAATAAACACATAAAATTAAATTAAAATTAATAAAAATAGTAATATTTTTAATAGTAATAATAATAATCCCGAAATGTTCCTTATCTTTGGGGATTATAGAATCCGAAATGTTTTTTGGAGTTTTCCACATTTAAGGACTCGAGTCAACTTGAGTAACTTCCTCCATTCTGAAGCTGGTTAACAATGACATTTTTGGCTGTCAGGCGATTCCTCCAAGCTTCCAATCTGATTACCATTTTGTACAATTGCCATATCACTTCTGTTTACTTCGTATAAATATGTTAGCAAAAATTGCTATCGCACTCAATCGCAAATAAACCAAATGCTTACAGCATTAGCGGCTTTCCGTTCTTTTTCATCCTTCAACAGCTGACCTCCGCGGTTGAGCAGCCGTTTTGGATCTTTGGCGCTAGCATCAAGGTCCCGCAGCTTTTGGACGTATTTCACTCTTCTTGTCGCCAAATCAAAAATGGTTCTGAAATCAACCCTCCAAACTTATAAAAAAACGTCTTTTCATGGGGAAATCTATCATAACTCAGACTGCATCTGTCTGGATAGGTAATCCATAAAAAACTCCCACCGTGCAATAACTGACTGATGCAATTGTCGCTAGAGGACTCTGAAGGCAAACATCGCCCTTCATCAACACCAAAATATCAACATTTTTTGACGAAGATATGAGATACCCACTGTTGACCTAATTGCGATTTACGGGCTCTGTTGAACTGACAATAAAGCTAGCTTCACTAATCAAAGTATTATCTCTTTTTCTATGGAAAACCGTTCATAACTCAAAAAACCTCCCGAAAAATGAGATACCCGGTGTTGCAACTGGAGTGGCAAAATCGTACTTGTTAGTTTCGTAAAAATCCCTCAGATTATTCAATTCCAGTTCGTGCAGTTGGAGAGTGTCCTCGTTGAAAAGATCGGCGCGGTATGCATTGAATGCTGATCGTTGCTCTTCAGTATAGCACATCAAGTCCCACATGTCAGCAATTTGGTCCCGCAGATGAGCGATCACACCTCTGATCATCGACTTGCGAACAGCTTTGCAACGTTCAATTTCATTGGTGAGCTGGAAGTTTGAAAAAGGCGGATTAGAATGGTAAATTCGCTTCGACCATTTTCCAAATAATTTTCAAACCCTTGACACGTTTATTAGATTGGGTGATCCAAGAGTTGTCCCAAAAATGTCCACCGAATTTCGGAGAAGTGTTGACTTAGTCCAACTTCTCAAATTGTGTCCAAATTTGGCCAAAATCAGATCAGCAGCCCAAAGTGAAGTGCTTACTCGAAAATTCCCTGGAAATTACAAGAAAGCACTTCGTAACGAACCGCCGAGCAGACTTTGACCGAACTGGATGGTTGTTGTTGTTGTAGTTGTTGTTGGAGACACCATCAAACAACAAAGTTGCCATAATCAGATAACTGCCAACTTACCGCAAGCTCCGCAGTTTTTCCAATCCTGTCATCTGCCCTGAATTGAGTTCTGCCGTTGTCTACCGTTTCAACTTGGGCCCACAATCGCTCAAGTTCTTGTTGTAGACGGCTTATACGCTCGGTAGCCTCGGCCACTAGCCTCTCATACTTGGCTTTCAGATCCTAGCAAAACCAAACAACCGTGGTAGACATTAGAAAGTTTAAAAACAAATTCCAATCGAAATTAACATTGATCGAATCCTCTCGTAGAGCGGATTTGATGTTTCGGAATTTTCCAATGGCACGGCCAAGGTGGTGTATCGGAGCCGGGAAGCTGGAGCATACTGGTCATCCAGAATATGTACTGGTTCCACGGGTAGCAATAAACACATGGGCTTTCTAACTTTACTTCAATGGCAAAGGTTTAACTAAGAAAGTTCCAGCTTCCTGGTTCCACCACAACTCTGGCACCACCTTGAGATTGCTTCTCGAAATTGATGAAGTACAACCCGCGGTAGACGATTGCATTGGAAAACCAAAACAAGCCCGAAAAATGATAATGATCAACACACCTCTAGCTTCTCCATGTTTTCCACCGAAAGGACAAAATCATCAACTGCGTCTTCGACAACTTGTTTCTCAAAAGGGTCGCCGTGATCCGTAACCTCAAGTTGCTCCATCATTTGATGCAGCTGCGTTTTTACCGACTGCAACTGGGCGGCTCGTTCGATCTACAGTGAAATTGACAATAGGCTGAAAACACTTCAATTTTCTACAAGTTGAATTTTCTATCGAGCCATTTTCAAACCATGTTAACGCTTATCAGAGAACACTCCAGGTTGTTATGTCAATTTTGCTGGAAAATAATTTGAGAAATGTCTTGATTTTTAGCAAGTTACATACGCCATTAAAATAAATCTAATTATATTCAGAATTGTTCGATACAGCCAGTCCTGGACACTACCAGGACTTACAAGTAAAGTTTTTGAGAAAACCATGAAATTGCAACTGTAAGACTGTCAAACTATTCGAACCTTGGTGATCTCAAGGGCCTCGATGTGATTTTGAAGATCATGCAGCTCTTCCTCCGATGGTACGTCTGAAGTAATCGCTTTAGCTTCAACGGCCAGGATCAAACAGAGCTTGCTTTCCTGGGGACAGGGAATTGGACACAGAAATTGAAATCGTCCGGCCACTCGTAATTCGGAAAAGATTAGTAACACACTTTCAACTCTCACTGGAAAGTAGGATATTAGGGAGTTTTTGGAGACGTTGTACTTTTTGCATCATCGTAGTACAAAATTTGTAGTTTGTACGATGTAGTCACCTGGCAAATCAAGAAATGCTATGAAAACTCCTAGCTCCTGTTCAACAGTCAACAAAAAGTTCGGATTTGATTTTGTTTGCATTAGTTTCGTTGATGCCAACAACTTCAAACTACGAATGTGCACAATTCGTGTTCGAATTAGGAGGAGAAAGTTCGTACACGAGTTAAAAAATTTTTACAGAACTTCGGAGACGGATTTGTTGCCACGGGCGTTACCACGCCGAAGAAGTGGTCCGGGTGGGTTTCCGGACAGTGGTCATAGTATGAACCTGTCTCTAAGCCATGAAAAAAGAAAAAAATTTTTTTTAAAGCTTGGCGAAGGAGACAGAGCATTCCGCTGGACCCTACCGCTGACCAATGACGAGGGAATTACGATTAGGTACCTACTCACACTACTTTCCAGGCATCGGAATAATTAGAGAACTGTAAAGATGAGTATGTTAAGTTGAAAAAAATCAAATAATCGATAATACCTTGGTATGGTTTCCGTATCCTTTTTCTAGCACTAATAAATCAGCCGATATATTTCATGTTACCCGCCCAGATTTATCAATAAGATAAACTCACAATCGCACGAAGTTCTGCAAGCTTCTTCACTCTTTCTATTTTCCTTTGACGGTACACCTCCAAATTGGAATTCAACGTTTCGATAATTTCTCGAAGGGGCATCGAATCATCGCACGTTAATGGAATTGATTCGCGCAGTTCCTGCAATGAAATAATGAGCATTGAGGACGAGATGTGCAAAGAAGGGAAAATCCTTTTACTAGGGCTCGTAAAGCTGCATAGCAAAAATAATTAGTAAACGCACTTCTTGAAGTCTGCCTTGCTGAGCAATCAAACCTTGAACACGCTCGGCCATTTGGTTCTTTTTTTCTATCTCCATCGCGATCATATCCTGGCAAATACTCTAAAAACAAATAATTAAACATTTAACACAGTCACGCACCGTAGATTATTTAGGTTTGGCAGTAATTAGGAAAATGATACCTACGAGGCACTAACTCACTAGGGTTTTTTATGGGAATTAGTTTGTTAAGTTTACCTGGACAGCTGCGAGAAAACTTTTGCAATATTTTTCTTCCAATTCTGGGGTAAGAGTGTACATGACTTTCCACAAATCCCTCAACTCGTCTATCGTGTCATTGGCCACTTTGGCAATGTCGGCAATTAGGATGGTTTTACTAGAAAGAAAATTTAACAAGTAAAACATAAATACCGAGGATTGATTGTCCGAAAAATGAAAAATTTGTTACTTAGAGGTGACAGCCAAAATTGACCAGTCCAACTCGACGTACTCATACTGAAATCGAAACCTAAAACCAAACTCAAATTGATACTGATACAAAAATACAAATGATACTGATACTCTAACTCAAAGGTCAAGAGAAATGTAAACTCAAACTCTAGCTAAAACTTCAACAAATAATGCTGGCACACAAGCTCAAGCTCAAACCCAAACTCAAACTGATACTGAAACTAGAACTTAAACTCAATCTGACACTCACACTCAAAGGTCGACAGAAAGGTAAACTCGAACTCAATCTCAACTAAAACTTGAAACTAAGAACTTGAACTAAAAACTCAAAATGATAAATAATAAAACTCAAACTGATACTCAAATTCTAACTCGAAAGACGAAAGAAAGGTAAACTCAAACAGCAACAAGAACACAAACTCAATACCCAAGTTCAAACTCAAACTGAAACTCGAAACTGAGAATCAAACTCGAATGGAAAGTCGAACTAAAACTGAGTCTCAGTTTAAGTCTTAGTTTGAGTTTTCGTTCGAGTTTGAATTTCAGATCCAGTTTCAGTTTGAATATCAGTATCATTTCAAGTTTGATTTCGGTATGAGTTTAAGTTTGATGTACTAAAAACTGAAGAATGAACTCAACTGAAACTCAACTGATACTCGAACTGAAACGTCGAAAGGAAGGTAAACTCAAACTCAGACTGATGCTCAAACTGAAAGTTTGAGTTTCAGTATAGGTATGAATTCGATTTTCAGTTCGAGTATCAGTATCAGTTTAAGTTTGAGTTTTTTTTTTTTTTTTTTTTTTTAATATTTTATTCTCCAACAGAATATAGATTATACAAACAAAAACAGGCATCCATTTAGGTACAACCAAAGCGAATCATGAATAGTACAATCAAACATAAAACACACTTGGTACAAGAACATAACAATAGTGACGGAGAATTCAAGGCAAAGATAGCCTGAGCGTGGGTATTTCTAGAAATTTGTTAAAAATCTGTACAGGACAAAATAAGAATAGAAGAGAGAACAACGGAGAAAGTATATAATAGAGTAGGTATATAAGTCGAGAAATAATAAAGTATTTTTAAAATAAATACAGCTGATGAATACCTATTTATTACTGATCCTGGTCATCTTGCCATTGAGTTTCAGTTCAAGTTTAAATATCAGTTTGAGTTCTAGTTGGGATTTGGATTTCTGTTTGATTTTGAATAAATTACTCACGGGTCCATGTTGCGGTCTCGTTTGAACTTGGCGCACCAGAAGTCCTAGTCGAATACCTGCATGAGTTCGGTAAAATTACGATCATGGTTCGTTTTGCCGAAGCTACTACTAATAGTTGGGTAGAGTATTATAATAGTTTATTCAGTAAATAGGGTATTAAGTAAGTAGGTTTGACATTGTAAAATGGTCTTGATAAAAATGGTCTTGTTAAAATTGGTCTGATTTCTACATACCTGGAGGCCGTTCGTCCGGCCGTCCCTCGACGCTGGGCTGGCGTCCTGATCCTGAGACTGTTCGAAAGAGAATTTGTAGTTTAGGAATTTTTCACCAAGAACACGAGCACTCGATTAATTGCATGATGCGTTCAAAGAACATCAACTATCAACAAACAACAATGCGGAATGAGTGACAACGAACGGCCCGAACGACGATCGACTAGCCACTAGCGCCACCGGTTCAAATCAAACGGCAAATTCACCCGCCAAAGTTAACGGCCTTGATCTTCTTCTTCGATGTTAGAAGGAGGAGACCGAACTTCGGAGCCAGTCCCGGACCACCACAAGATGCCCAGATAGAGATTTCTAGTCATCTTGGAACTACTCTAACTCTTGTTGCTAACGACGCCAAGCAAGCAAGTTCAATTCAAATGGTTGGATGGATATTTTGTGATTTTCGTGTTGTTGATCAGGCTTGCCGGCATCTAGCAACTGGACCTGGAGTAGTCCGGGACTGCCCCTCCGAACAGATCTATAATCTCGCCAGTGTCCACCGACAAGTTCGAACAGCCATGGCCCTCTGGACACTCGCAATCCGTAATGCATGTTTGGATGTTTCTTGCAGAGATTACAGATGGTTTCTTGTTTCTAAAATCAGCAGCTAGGCAAGTGAACCGCACTGGCAGAACTTTGGTTTTACAACAGCTGTAAGGTTGTTAGGCATCACAGCTCAAGGTTCAGCTCTCAGGTCCTCAGCTCCGTTCGACCATTCCTTGCTCTAACATGTTCGTGTGGGCGTAGAACAGGACGGATTGTCGTGTTGAAACATCACCCAGGTACTTATTAGGCAGAAGCTTGCCGAACAAGGATAGTTGGCGTGTCCCAGTTTGGCTCCTAAATGGCTGGCACTCCAGCTAAAACGCTTGGGATGAGGAAGCAATGGAAAATTTTTAGTGAGTTTCTATTTTTTAGCATTCTACTGTATCCTCGTACACTGCACACACGTGCATCAAGTATTTAATTTTTTTTCAGCTGGTCCGCATTCAGCCTCGAGGCGTAACAGAAGCGGACTTGCCGAAGATGGGTGCCCCGATTCTCAGGTGGTGCTGGCCAAACAACTTCTTGAGGAAACCTGCGGTAAGTTGTATTCGTCATCAATCAAGTATTGAGAATAAGGAATTTCGTTGCTTGGCGTCAAGAGCAGCAAAACGGCGTCGTCTGGAAACGGCAAACGTTTTTTCAGGGAAGCGTTTTTTCCGATCGTCGTCTTTGTCCTCAGTAGAATGATACTGAAATCTTGATGCAATAGGTTTGTTCCAAGGGCGTGAGTGTAGGCATTTGTGAGTGCCTTGCGCATGCGCAGTGCAAGGTTTGGTAGGCGAAGCCCCAGCAATGATACTTGCAGAAGGTTCGTTTGATCAGGACAGTTCCGGACTAGTTACTATCGCCAACCCAATTCTTCCAATTACATTGACATTTGTTTGGCGTCCCTAGTTACTGGTCCACGAGTGACCTGTCCTAACAGACATTACATTGTTGGTTTTTCAGACGATGAGGTGGATCGAGACGAGAACGATCGATTGGGAGTCTATTGGCTCATCAAGGCGTCCGAGCAGGGGCACGTCGAAGCTACGAATATGCTGAAGAATTGCTTGGAAACTGGAAGAGGTGATTAGCAAATTCTACTTACAGCAACAGGTTATTTTGCTGAAAGGACTTCAATGGTCTTGAGAACTAAGAGATTTTTCTCTTTCCACAGGCATAACCGATCTCAATGTTGGGGATGTCAAAACTTGCCTTGACATGCCGCAAGCGGAAAAAGTGTCCAGACATGCGGTGCGTCAGTTGTTTGCAAAGTAAGTTGCTTGGATGACATTGTCAACTCTTCAACGAACTATTAGCTGACCAAATGACAACTTTTGAGGTGGTCAATCAACATGGAATTTCATTGTGGGTAATTTTGAATGAAGTACGAAAAGATTTAAAGGAGAAGAGTAGGAAAGGACCCCCTTTCCTGGTGGCTTTCCTGCTGCATAATTTAGTTTTCTGCAACTCTGATCATGTGGTAGTTTTTGCTTGGGTATGCCATTTTTCACAAATGAGCGTAACCCAATTTTCAGCCGATTTGAGAAAAATTGTACAATTTCAACTACAGTTGCAGCCAAACTGCTGGACCGATTTGAACTTTTGATTGGCGATCTTAAGTAGAATTTTATGCTGTTCAATTTTGGGAAGGGTTACTTTTTCCTTCCAGTGATATGCATTGTTTTGTACGGAAAAACAGAAACTAGTGCCGAAAAATCGCTGGTTCCGGGGTCCTCAAACTTCGCTTTAAGAGAATACAGCTAATCTTAGCAACAGATTATAAGACAAGTGGATGAAAAGGTTCATATATTTTCGTGTATGTTGTCCTCTGAAACTAATTTTCCCCATCACTTGCAGCCTTTCGCAAGGGGAAGATTTCATCACTAGCGATCAACTTTACGAAGAAATCGAAAGAACGCAGAAAAGTACGGACCGAGAAATCAGAAACAGTATTGAAGACGTCCAGCCCGGTACCAGCAAAGACACAGGTTTGGTCAAAATTACTATAGCTGTGTCAATTACCCGCTCATAAAAAACCCAAATTATACACTTAGGCCCGGTTTATTGACAAAATTTATCCATCCGATATCCAAGGAAGCTTAAGATAAACATTTCCAAAAAGATTTTTACTTTCAAATTTTATACAGATTCCACCTTGGTGAAGTTTATCCGAAGCTTCCTAGGATATCGGATTGATAAATTTTGTCAATAAACCGGGCCTTAACTTCAGAAAGAATGTTTTTCCACTTTAGGAATTTCTGGATTGTGAAAATACGGCCTTCTAATGAAAATGTTTGACTTAATTGCTTAATTGTACGTACCCTCTTTCGTGCTTCCCAGATTGGGTTTCTCGCGTCTGCGTTTCTTCGCCCGAAAAACTCACGGAAGACATGCTGGTAACAGCAGCTAGTCATCATTCTCGCGGCGAATTGCCCATCGTGCACAAAGTTATGACAATCAATCGTTCGAAAAGCCACAAGACATTCCTGCAAGCTTCGCTGCTCACTCCGTTGAATACAGTGCGATCCTCGTATCAAAATGTGATCGATTCTATTGGTAAGTACCAGGCGGGAAATGTTCCAGGCAACTAGGGTCTCGTTTTCGAGCTCATGACTAGATGTGTCCTTCTTTATGAGAGTTGCTGGACTTTGGTTTTAGCTAGCACGCTGAAATAAGCCTTCATCCTTCTTCTACCTCTTGATCTCTCTGCACCTTGAGCAATTGATATACTTCGGTTCAAATATCAACGAAATCAAGTAATCTCGGTCAGAAAGGACAAAAACTTGGTGTAGACATTCTAACTGGTAAAACCAACTCAAGAAACTCATCCAATCGTCGTCACACTCAACCGACTGTTGCTGTTTCCAGGGAGGAGGCCGATCCGATCATTCTTACCCATAAACGCTGCTTGCCTCCAAACCCTGGCTATCCTCGCTATTTATTCGTTGTGGGGATTCGACAGAATTATCGAAGCGATTCCATCGTTCATGTTTTACGCGACTCTCGCCGTCATGCTCATCACCACTTGTCAGATATTGGCAAAAAAGTGGGAATTCGACGATCTGAAGCAGTGAGTATCGAATATTCGACCACCTAACAATCCCATAAGCTGTCATGTCAGCGATAGCGCAATCAAAATTATCTATCAATTTTCATGTTTTCAGATTTGTCAAGGTTACACTGGAAATAGGGCCATCTCTCTTTTTTATTCATGACTGACGCTTTATCCATTTTTGGCCTCTTCAGGGGACCTTATCGAAAGCTTTTGGAATTTTTCCTTGTAATCCAAAATTTTCGTTCCAGGTGGTCAAACTTGCTAGTCGCTTGGGGTGGCCCAGGTGTCAACGCCGAGCAAGCGCAATGGGCTCACTGCACCAACAACATCTACCCATGCTTCGTGTTTTTGTTTTCGTTGATTGCCAACATTCTTTTGACGCCATTCGTCTCGCAGTATTCCATACCCTATTCTGAGCTGACCGTTGTGTCGGTCATATCCGCGCTTCTGATTCTGTACAATTTTTCGGTAAATATCCAATATATTAAGTTATAGGGGCTAGGGTTGGCAACTTTGGTTTGAAGATGGAAAAGGGTTTCCACTGTCTCTAAACGCAATTTTGAGGTCAAAATCCTGATTTTCTATTCCCATGTTAACTGTTGATTATTGATATTCTATACCTATTATGGATTGGTTGAAACTGTTTGCAGTCGTACAAAGGCAAACTTGACTACTTGGCTGTCGTTTCATTCTGCGTTGGAATGTTGGCTCGGTATCCATATGAAACTGATGACGTCGTATTCAGTACTTGGCGATTTGTCGACGTCAGAATTCCAACGTTCGCTTCATATGTTGTTGGTGAGAAGTAATACCGATCGGTACCTATGCGCTTAATTTTTGTTAAAGGTTAAGTTTTGTAAAATTCATCAAGTTATTTTTTCCTTTACTACAAAAGGTGTCTCATAATTTTGAACTACCTCATATGTCCTGCCACAATGGCATAGTTACCTGACATGGAAAAACTACGTCAAAATTCGACTTTTTGACACAGCAAGCTGGACCAGGCAGTGGTGAAATTCTTCCCCTGTTCCAGGTAACAGTATTGAGTTCTGTTTGAACTTCAAAGTGATATTCTTCCTAATGATGCCTGGACTTTTGATTAAAATGGCGTCAAGGGACCGATGGAAGGGAATTTACGTGTCTCTCGTACCTCATCTGATTTCCTTGTCGTGGTGGCAGATGGCTGTGATTATGTCAAACGGTTAGTAACTGACCCTGTAACCTCCCCAATTTTTTCTCTCGTGTATTTTTTTATTTCCCGTTTTTACCTTCCTGTACAATTGAATTTCAGGTGCGACGAGGTTCGGATTGATCAGGAGTGGCTTGGCAGTACTGGTTGTCATTATGTTTGTGCCGTTGGCTGGCCTGACTGTCGTGCTCTTGCCAATGATTGCCGTCTTCAGGTTTTTCCTGGCCACAGAGACAGTACTTCCAGTTTCTGTGACCCTCGCCATCGCCTGTTTCTGCCTGGTTTTACTTCTATACCTCAGCACACGACCATCTCGTGCGGGCAGAGTGATCGGATGGTTCCAGGTTGGTTGAACCCAATACAAACCATTGAGGTACAACTTTATTCACGGTCTATTATAAATTCACGGTTGGCCGTTCCTTTCAGATCGTCCTGGCAATATGCGCAGCCGGTCTCTTGATCTGGCCCCATGTCGAGACTCTACCTCACGACTGGTACAGCGACACAGTCGGTCTGACAAGGAATCAGTACGACGACTTCTGCTTGCACGACAGGGCAGACCGGATGAGAAGCCCCGCTCAAGAGAAATGCCTCACATTGTCCGGATTGTATGTTCAGTGGGAGGGAGTTGTCGAGTCCACTGCTGTCAGTGCTGTGCACAATCCGCTATCCAGCATCGTATCCAAACTTCCAGTGGTAAGTACGAGGGTTCTCCCAAAATTAAGGTTCCCAGAGATTTTTCTCCGATAGGGAATTTTTGTTTTTCAAATTTGGCACCACTGGCGTGTCTGTTAGGATCTAACGGTTATTTCGGTGGGTCTCAGTAGTTTGCTTCTGACAACAATTTGAGCGTGAGTACCTCATACCTCACTCCCGCCACCTGCAAGTTGAGCCCAGTCATCCGGTTCCTGAACGCGGAAAAAGTAGTTCCTGCTGAAATTCACCGACTTGTCAAAAACCTCTATTCATCACTCATTCCTTCAAAACATTTTCTGCTACACGTTTCCATTGCAATACATCTGGTTTCAATTAACACTGAACATTCTAACGGGCATTATCGATTTCAGAAAATCAAACGTGTCGTATCCTGTATGTACGGGGAAAAGTACGATAATTGCCTAGATGACCACTGCTCTTCAGATTCATTCATGGGCAGCGAATGTCATCTGTCGAACTGGAACAGGTACAGAAACATAATTTTTTTTGGACAACAATAATTTTTGTTGATATTTGTGCATTTTCAACTTTGGAAAGTTATAGCTAGTTTTTTTCCTGGGATAGTAATTGTAACAGTTGTTTTACAACAGTTGTTTTTCACTTCCATAGTTACTAAGTAAATGGTAGTATGGTATGGTAATCCAAAAACCGTAAATTGGAACTGAGCTTCAAAAAAACCTCTCACTTATACGCTTTTACTCAATCACTTCCTGAACAAGTGTCTGTGTGTCCGTCTGACTGTGTGTCCGTCTGTGGTCATTTACAACCAGTGGTGCGTAGATAACACACAATACTTCCATATTTTGAAACGTAAAATTGTGACACAATTTGATCATATTTTGACTGCTTTTGAAAGTGTTTAGGTCAAAAATATCAAAAAATTCAGTATTAAAATTTTAAAATTCGCCCAAAATGAAAAAACGCCACATTTTCGGAATTTAAAAAATATCCACATATTCTGCAAGGTAAAACGAAGATTTTGAGACCAAGAACGCTCAAATCGGTTCATTTTTGCGGCCGAAAAAAAATAAAATAGAAAACACTAAAAATGCAAATATCTCGGAAGTACTGTGCGTTATCCAAATTCCGATTGAACAGGGTGTTAGGGCTTTCCGAGACAAACATTTCAGTTCAAGAAATTTGAAAAAAGGTTGAGAAATGAGGGAGTTATGGCCATTTTTGTAAATGACCACAGACGGACACACGGACAGACGGACAGACGGACACACGGACACACAGACACTTGTTCAGGAAGTGATTCTGAGTAAATGTGTATAAGAAAAAGTTTTTTCTGAAGCTCCGTTCCGATTCTCGATTTTAGGACGATCACAATACTTCCATTTACTCTGTAAATATGGAAGTAAAAATGGCAACACTCCTTCAATTCTTAACCTTTTACCCTATTTCTTGAACTGGAATGATCGTATTGGCAAGACCTATTACCCTGTTTAATCAGAATCCGAATTACTCACAGTAGTTCCGATATATTAGCGCTTTTGGTGACCTTGCAAAATACGTGGATATTTTAGGTAACTTGACGCATTTTGATTTTAGGAGGTTATAAAATTTGCTTAGTGACTCTTTTGACATTTTTTATCAATGCAGCCCCCAAATTAGTCAAAATTAGACGGCTATGGTTCAAAAATTTACGTATCAAATTATAAAAGTATTGTGTGCTATCTATGCACCGCTGGGTTTTCATTTTGGACATTTCGTATTTCTGTGTGTGGGTAGGAGGGTTTTAGCAATGAATTAGTTCAACCACAATCGGGATTTGGATACCAATTTTTATAAATTTCTTTTTAAGCAGATACCAATAACTCAAAATCGCAATAAATGGCGCTTACGACACTCAGCCTTCAAGACACGTTTTATAATCGTATTTACTTGTGATGGAGAGTTAGAAATCCGTTACTCCCATTTTCAGGTACGAATATGCAATTGACATATCGATGGCAGAAGGTGCCTGGTCGAGGGACAATGCCAAGGTGATT
This sequence comes from Nesidiocoris tenuis, assembly GCA_036186465.1. Classification (NCBI taxonomy): domain Eukaryota; kingdom Metazoa; phylum Arthropoda; class Insecta; order Hemiptera; family Miridae; genus Nesidiocoris; species Nesidiocoris tenuis. The sequence continues at coordinate 4,461,089 of AP028915.1, read as the reverse complement.
TTGAGAGCGGACAATATGTTCAGAAATTTCACGACTTCCCTCCTCAAAAACGACAAAATCTGGTTCGCTGGCGCGCTGGAGCTGGACCCTCGAGATCTGCAGACGCCTCGTATCCGTCTCTACCAAGCTGGATGCCTCAGCTGCGCAGGACCAAGGCCTCCGCCCGTTACCGCCTGCCGTCTGGCGATGCCGTCTTCTCTCCAGGAAATCTACTCCGCCGTCAGGAATCTCCTCAATTTCGTGTTCAATCCGGCCGTCAATTTCAAGTAAAGTTTCTTTCTCTGAGTTCTAGGTGTTAACCGATTCTAGGGGTTCACCGACGTCCTAAACATGCCATATTAGTTGATGAACTGAGTCAAATCTATGTCACAATTCTAGCAACACTGATGGGAATGCGAATTTTATGGTCTCATAAGCGCGTATCCCCCTAGCGCTTTCGTCATCAGTGGCCTCAAGACGTTCGAATTTTATTGCATTAGTGGCCGCTGGTATCAAGCATCCGATCAGTATGACCGAGAATCATCAAAGTCAAAATGTATGACATTAAACATTGAAAACCTTGAACCTTGAAAAATTGGATTCATCCAACTAATACGAAAAATATAACTAAAAAACGCGTTATTATTTGAATAGTTCTGTTCGTCCATTTAGATGCGATTTGATGAACCGAAAATTGGGAAGTAAACGTAGCACAAGTTGGATCAAAATTGCTAAATATTATTTGTGGAAAAGGTGCCACGGTGTCACTTGACGGTCTCGGTTTGCCTATATTTTAGACCTAGTTGACGACTTAGGAGATCGAAAGGAGTTTGTTTTTATCAAGCGATTCTACCATCTAAATTGCCGATTGTTAATTTTACTCGTTATTTTCATCTTTACTCTTAAAGCATAGTTTTGTAATTTGTTAAGTATGTGTCATTGTGATGGGTGCAGTCCCTGTGTAATGATAAATGTTTTGAATCTTTTAGATGATGTTTTTGGTAAGGTGCAATCATGGGCGTACACAAAATCCACCAAGTCCAAAATTAAAGTTATGAGATGAATTGATTTTAGTTTTTGAGGTGGAATTCAAGTATGAACAATACCTATTCTTTCAAATATCTTTTTATCAATTAAATTGGAATAACATAATGCGTAATATAATTTATATAATATAATTAATTAATATAATATTGATATTACATAATTAATTTATATAATATTGACATTACTCAATGAATAATATAATATTAATTATTTATAATTATATATATTATTATCACAAACATTTAACGTAATACATTAATAATATTATTTTAATTAGGAATCCAAAATAAATAATAGGAATACCAAATCAGGAAATAACGAATCGAAGCAATGGGGAAAATAATATGTTAATCGTACTTCATCGTATTTGGGGCCTTGGGACCAGTCAACAATTATGACGTCTTGAGGAAGCATTTGTCTCAAAACCTCAATTTTTTGACTGAGGTCCACTTTCGCCAAAAACATTCTCGTTAAATCGACCGCCTCGTTGGTTACTGTTGCTCACATACCGATCAACAGAGCTACCAACATTAACCGACGAATCTGTAACTGAAATTCTTTTGGTGAAAATTGCACTTTGTGGATTTTTCTCGTACGCCTACGAAAGGATGTAAGATCGGATACATTAATACAAATTTGTTTCAATCGATAATTAGTTGTTGAACTTTATGACGGGGGGGGGGGGCTGATGCTTACTTTTTCTTTAATGCAACTAATCATCGCCTAATTTATTATTAATCAGGCGAACAATTCCCAACTGGTCATTTTACTGGTTGAGGGCTTACTTCGATAGTTGTATTTTGTCATGTAATCAAAGATGTGAAATTTGCCGCACCAAAAAATTTTTTTAATGCTTTCTACTAGTCAGTTCCATTTTTTTTTATTGCAGGTTACCGCATTGATTGATCGGGTTTAGTTTTAATTTAAGTTAATTGAGTTGCGCGGATTGACTCCGTTTGTTATTGATGTGCTTTGGTGCTGAGCAAACTGATTTTATGTAACAAAATATCTATTAGGTATTATGTCAGCGAAGCTGGTGCTTTCGAAAAATTGGCAGTTTCATCTGTGATAAATAGGGGCCCTGTAAATTTTTCTTTAGAGCATTGTAATGATTTTATGTAGTAAATTGTTTGTCATTCCTAAATCTCTGGTTATTAATTTTTTCAGGGTTCATCAATTCAGTTTGATCATCAAATGTCCATTATTCTCCGAATACGTAATTGCTTGGAGATGTAGACTATAAATTTCTCCATCCATGGAAAATTTTATTCCTAGACTAATGGATATTCAATAAATAAACTGGTCTGATAAACCCACCCTTAGGTACCTATAAACCATTCGTCTCTTATCAATTGCAGGGAGCGTAACTGGCCTCATAGGTAGGTATACGATTCAATTGACCATTTTCATGAGGTTGTTGGTGTACCAGGTTATCAGCTCGTATCCATGAGCGTTCTCAGGACCTCAGTAAGTACCCAAGGAATGTTTACCGTATGACGTCACTGTGCGGACAAGACTGCGCATAGTTTCTTAATGTAACGGCAAAAAATCCGTTATCGCCGTCCTATCACAGCATACACTCGGATGTAGGAATTAAGTAGAATTGAGTGAAGGCCAGCGTCGGCCCATCAACGCCTTTAGCATGCGTGTCATGCGCATTGCGTCTGTGTAATTCTCAACATGGACATGTCCTGTCTCTGTGTGCGACTGACTGGACAGTCAGTTGTCTGAGTGGTAGTCAAGTATTACGAAATCAGAAGAAGCAAGCCGCTGTGACAATCACAACACCGCCGGCGGTTCAAGGACTGACGACGCAAAAATCAAAAACATGCATATTGAAGAAGTTGAAATATTCGAAAATTCGATTTTAGAGAAGCATCCACGCTTCCTCGTCGTAGCTTGAGGGCCGGTTTTTTAATTTTTTACTTCCATATTTACAGAGTAAATGGAAGTATTGTGATCGTCCTAAAATCGAGAATCGGAACGGAGCTTCAGAAAAAACTTTTTCTTATACACATTTACTCAGAATCACTTCCTGAACAAGTGTCTGTGTGTCCGTGTGTCCGTCTGTGGTCATTTACAAAAATGACCATAAGTCCCTCAATTCTCAACCTTTTTTCAAATTTCTTGAACTGAAATGTTTGTCTCGGCAAGACCTAACACCCTGTTTAATCGAAATTTGGATAACGCACAGTACTTCCGATATATTTGCATTTTTAGTGTTTTCTATTTTATTTTTTTCCGGCCACAAAAATGAACCGATTTGAGCGTTCTTGGTCCTAAAATCTTTGTTTTACCTTGCAGAATATGTGGATATTTTTTGTATTCCGATAATGTGGTGTATTTTTATTTTGGGCAAATTTTAAAATTTAAATAGTACATTTTTTTATATTTTTGACCTAAACACCCTCAAAAGCAGTCAAAATAATATTTTGACTGCTTTTGAGGGTGTAATCATATTATGATCAAATTGTGTCTCAATTTTACGTTTCAAAATATGGAAGTATTGTGTGTTATCTACGCACCACTGGTTGTAAAATACCACAGTTCGCGAAGTATTCTCAGTAAAAGTGTAAGAGAAAATTTTCTTTGAAGTTCCAATCCGATTTTACGACGATCAAAATACTAGCATTTACCCTGTAAATATGGATGTAAAAACGGTTTTGAAATTTTCAATTAACCTGAATTTAACCCCACAATTGACAAAATGCCTTACAACTTCGGAAACGGACTTCTGGTTTCCTGTAACTAGAACATGCTGCGAGACTATAATTTTTTTAATCTCGATTTTTGTAGGCTTTACAAACGAAAAAAAAATGGTGAAAGCAGATGAAAAGACTTGGTGAATTGAAGACACTCGCTGATTTCAAAACTTATTGTATAAACGAAGTATTTAATTTTTTTGTATTTTTATTTTTTCGCCCACGCAGCGACCAGACCTCGGTTTCCCCTCCATGGAACAAGGGCACTGGCGCTCTCTACCACGAACGGACAGAGACCGCCATATCCCGGTGTTCCGAGAACGATAAGGACCGCCTCCCCTATGTCTTACCAGAAAACCGCATTTATTGAGTTGTACCTTTGTCCACGACGGGTGCGATTGGTCGAGAGCCAACTCTCCCGCCATGAGACGCGCCGCGCTGCCGGAACCCGAGCCGGGCGGTGCCGAGCCGGGCAATCCGAGCCGGAAATTCGGACCAGCCGCCCGGCACGGCTCAGCGCTACGATTCCGAGAATCTACGACCCGCGCGCATGTTCGTTAGTGTAATTTCATGTTCGGCTATCCTGCTAGTGGGAATCGCCTGTTCGCGGCTTCAGTCTTCCGCCGTGTTCCCTCCGGGTCGGTCGCGTCGCGCTCGCGTAAGTAAATTTTCCTTTTTGCCCCCCTAGGATAGGAAAAAACGCTTCGGAAATTATTTTACATAGAAAAACTTCGTTTCTAATTGTCCTTTTTCTGATTTCCTTCTTCAAATTTCTTGAACTAAGAGATTTTTCTCAGTAAGACCTATCACTCTGTTGAATCGAAATTTGAATTACTCGCAGTACTTCCGATAAATTAGCACTTATAGCGTTTTCAATTTTATTTTTTTCCTGACCACAAAATTGAACCGACTTCAGCGTTCCTAGTCTTAAAATCTTCGGTTTAGACTGCAGAATACGTTGGTATTTTTTATGTTCCGATAACGTTTCCTATTTTTAGGCGAGTTTTAAAATTTGCATTATGAGTCCTGGTATTTCTGAGCCATAAAGCCTCCAAAGTAGTAAGAATGTGATACAATCGTGTCGAAAATTTGCGAATCATAATATGGAAGTATTGTGTGTACCACTGGTTTGAGTGAAGGTTTTCGATAATTCAATTACCGATTATTTCGGTCATTTCTGCGTGAAAGCAAGTGAGTTCGGCATAGTGCGGGCTTAATATCGATAATAAGTTAAGAAAAATGCCATTGTTTTCGCCCGTTAACCAAATTTATCCCGAATTTTACAGAATTTTTCCGATTTTTTCGGAGAGAGGGTCGGAGCTAGTTAGGGCATGTCGCTCTAGTCTCATAGCTTAATATGTACTTTGGTACACGGCGGTCATTGCCTCGCCGCCTCGAGCGGACTGGATCCAGCGTGTTGAGGGCGTTGGGTCCATCGCGGTCGCCTCGGGTTCAGAGTCCGTTGGACTAGCACGCCGGGCTTAGCCAGGAATTGCCTTGGACGCTCATGAAGGTGCATAGCGCTGCGTCTACGGAAACAATAGTCGGCGGCGCATCGCCGCGTAGACGCAGCGCCGAGCTCCCGGATTTCGCCAGTGGAGCGCGGCGCTGCGTCTACGCGGCGATGCGCCGCCGACTATTTTTTCCGTTTCAATTATTGAATTGTGCCCTCGCTAATCGATACTATCGATAGTTTGTGTTTGTTATTCAATAACAAATCTTTGTAATCGCCCAAGTTTCAAATAATTTTAAAATTTTCCGTAGGTAGGTACTCTCACGATTATTTCTCATTATCCGAAAATTTCTTTCTACTCCAACTGGTTTATTTCTTGGTGAGAAAAGATAGTTTTGGTAAATTTCTTGGACTTTTGTTGTTAATAAAGATAAATAATATAAAACTTATATTTAATGTATATTTTAATAATTTTTATTTATATTTATTTATATTTATTTATATTTATTATATTTATATTTATATTATATTTATTTATATTTAGTTTATTTATATTTAATAATATAAAATTTACATTTAATGTAAATATAATATAAATAAAGGTAAATAAAGATAGATTGGTCAATTTGATAAAAAATATAAATAATACTAATTAAGATGAATAATATAAATATAAATAAAATATAAATACATAAATAAAGGTAAATGAAGATAGTCTTGGTAAATTTCTTGGACTTTCGTTGACCTATCGATAGTATTGGTTAATTTCTTGGACTTTCGTTGGTAAATAATGATAAATAATATAAATAAAGGTGAATTAAGATAGTTTTGGTGAAGTTTTGATAAATAAAGATAGTTATGGTAAATTAAGATAAAAAATATCAATATTTATAAATACAATCTATAATAATAAAAGCAAGACTTACACATAGTGTAATGTGTCTGTCTGTCTGAGCTCTCCAGCCAAATCTATCGCACGCAGGGACCTGGAATTTTTTACACGGAAGCACAAAGGGGCTGGCCACCAGACCTCGAAGCCCAATTTTCGATTTTTAAATTAGATAAATTTGAAATTTTTTTTAAATTTAAACAAAAAAAGACATGTTTTTGTTTAAACTAATTTTTCAACAGATTGTTTCTTTTTATCGACGGGGAACTCAACACAACTCAACTCAACTCAACACAACATAACTCAACCCAACCCAACCCAACCCAACCCAAACCAACCCAACCCAACTCAACTCAACTCAACTCAACTCAACTCAACACAACATAACTCAACCCAACCCAACACAACCCAAACCAAACCAAACCAACCCAACCCAACCCAACCCAACCCAACCCAACCCATCCCAACCCAACCCAACCCAACCCAACCCAACCCAACCCAACCCAACCCAACCCAACCCAACCCTACCCTACCCTACCCTACCCTACCCTACCCTACCCTACCCTACCCTACCCGACCCTACCCTACCCTACCCTACCGTAGCCTAGCCTACCCTACCCTACCCTACCCAACCCAACCCTACCCTACCCAACCCAACCCTACCCTACCCTACCCAACCCAACCCAACCCAACCCTCCCTACCCTACCCAACCCAACCCAACCCAACCCAAACCCAAACCCAAACCCAACCCAACCCAACCCAACCCAACCCAACCACCCTACCCTACCCTACCCTACCCTACCCTACCCTTCCCTACCCTACCCTACCCTACCCAACCCAACCCAACCCAACCCTACCCAACCCTACCCAACCCAACCCAACCCAACCCAACCCAACCCAACCCAACCCAACCCAACCCAACCCAACCAAACCCAACCCAACCCGAGTTGAGTTGGGTTGTGGTGAGTTCCCCGTCGATAAAAAGAAACAATCTGTTGAAAAATTAGTTTAAATAAGAACAGGTCATTTTTTTTAAATTAAAAAAAAAAATTCAAATTTATCTAATTTAAAAATCGAAAATCGGGCTTCGAGGTCTGGTGGCCAGCCCCTTTGTGCTTCCGTGTAAAAAATTCCAGGTCCCTGCGTGCGATAGATTTGGCTGGAGAGCTCGGTCAGACAGACACTATGTGTAAGTCTTGCTTTTATTATTATAGATTGTATTTATAAATATTTATATTTTTTATCTTAATTTACCAAAACTATCTTTATTTATCAAAACTTCACCAAAACTATCTTAATTCACCTTTATTTATATTATTTATCTTTATTTACCAACGAAAGTCCAAGAAATTAACCAATACTATCGATAGGTCAACGAAAGTCCAAGAAATTTACCAAGACTATCATCATTTACCTTTATGTATTTATTGTATGTATGTATTGTTGTATGTATTGTTGTATGTATTTATTGTATGTATTTGTATTGTATTTATATTTTATTTATATTTATATTATTTATCTTTATTAATATTATTTATATTTTTTATCAAGTTGACCAATCTATCTTTATTTACCTTTATTTATATTATATTTACATTTATATTATTTATCTTTATTAACAACAAAGTCCCAAGAAATTTACCAAAACTATCTTTTCTCACCAAGAAATAAACCAGTCGGAGTAGAAAGAAATTTTCGGATAATGAGAAATAATCGTGAGAGTACCTACCTACGGAAAATTTTAAAATTATTTGAAACTTGGGCGATTACAAAGATTTGTTATTGAATAACAAACACAAACTATCGATAGTATCGATTAAATTATTTACACGGCCCCGCTCCACTGGCGAAATCCGGGAGCTCGGCGCTGCGTCTACGCGGCGATGCGCCGCCGACTATTGTTTCCGTAGACGCAGCGCTATGCACCTTCATGAGCGTCCAAGGCAATTCCTGGCTAAGCCCGGCGTGCTAGTCCAACGGACTCTGAACCCGAGGCGACCGCGATGGACCCAACGCCCTCAACACGCTGGATCCAGTCCGCTCGAGGCGGCGAGGCAATGACCGCCGTGTACCAAAGTACATATTAAGCTATGAGACTAGAGCGACATGCCCTAACTAGCTCCGACCCTCTCTCCGAAAAAATCGGAAAAATTCTGTAAAATTCGGGATAAATTCTGTTAACGGGCGAAAACAATGGCATTTTTCTTAACTTATTATCGATATTAAGCCCGCACTAAACCGAACTCACTTGCTTTCACGCAGAAATGACCGAAATAATCGGTAATTGAATTATCGAAAACCTTCACTCAAACCAGTGGTACACACAATACTTCCATATTATGATTCGCAAATTTTCGACACGATTGTATCACATTTTTACTACTTTGGAGGCTTTATGGCTCAGAAATACCAGGACTCATAATGCAAATTTTAAAACTCGCCTAAAAATAGGAAACGTTATCGGAACATGAAAAATACCAACGTATTCTGCAGTCTAAACCGAAGATTTTAAGACTAGGAACGCTGAAGTCGGTTCAATTTTGTGGTCAGGAAAAAAATAAAATTGAAAACGCTATAAGTGCTAATTTATCGGAAGTACTGCGAGTAATTCAAATTTCGATTCAACAGAGTGATAGGTCTTACTGAGAAAAATCTCTTAGTTCAAGAAATTTGAAGAAGGAAATCAGAAAAAGGACAATTAGAAACGAAGTTTTTCTATGTAAAATAATTTCGGTTCAATTTTGTGGTCAGGAAAAAAATAAAATTGAAAACGCTAAAAGTGCTAATTTATCGGAAGTACTGGGGGTAATTCAGTGCCCAGTGGAGCGGGGCCGTGTAAATTCAATTGTGCCCTCGCTAATCGATACTATCGATAGTTTGTGTTTGTTATTCAATAACGAATCTTTGTAATCGCCCAAGTTTCAAATAATTTTAAAATTTTCCGTAGGTAGGTAGGTACTCTCAGGATTATTTCTCATTACCCGAAAATTTCTACTCCGACTGGTTTATTTCTTGGTGAGAAAAGATAGTTTCGGTAAACTTCTTGGACTTTTGTTGTTAATAAAGATAAATAATATAAAATTTATATTTAATGTATATTTTAATAATTTTTATTTATATTTATTTATATTTATATTATATTTATTTATATTTAGTTTATTTATATTTAATAATATAAAATTTACATTTAATGTAAATATAATATAAATAAAGGTAAATAAAGATAGATTGGTCAATTTGATAGAAAATAAAAATAATATTAATAAAGATAAATAATATAAATATAAATAAAATATAAATACATAAATAAAGGTAAATGAAGATAGTCTTGGTAAATTTCTTGGACTTTCGTTGACCTATCGATAGTATTGGTTAATTTCTTGGACTTTCGTTGGTAAATAAAGATAAATAATATAAATAAAGGTGAATTAAGATAGTTTTGGTAAAGTTTTGATAAATAAAGATAGTTTTGGTAAATTAAGATAAATAATATAAATATTTATTAATATAATCTATAATAATAAAAGCAAGACTTACACATAGTGTTATGTGTCTTGTCTGTCAGACCGAGCTCTCCAGCCAAATCTATCGCACGCAGGGACCTGGAATTTTTTACACGGAAGCACAAAGGGGCTGGCCACCAGACCTCGAAGCCCGATTTTCGATTTTTAAATTAGATAAATTTGAAATTTTTTTTTAATTAAAAAAAAAATGACCTGTTCTTATTTAAACTAATTTTTCAACAGATTGTTTCTTTTTATCGACGGGGAACTCAACACAACTCAACTCAACTCAACTCAACTCAACTCAACTCAACTCAACTCAACTCAACTCAACTCAACTCAACTCAACTCAACTCAACTCAACTCAACTCAACTCAACTCAACTCAACTCAACACAACATAACTCAACCCAACCCAACCCAACCCAACCCAACCCAACCCAACCCAACCCAACCCAACCCAACCCAACCCAACCCAACCCAACCCAACCCAACCCAACCCAACCCAACCCAACCCAACCCAACCCAACCCAACCCAACCCAACCCAACCCAACCCAACCCAACCCAACCCAACCCAACCCAACCCAACCCAACCCAACCCAACCCAACCCAACCCAACCCAACCCAACCCAACCCAACCCTACCCTACCCTACCCTACCCTACCCTACCCTACCCTACCCTACCCTACCCTACCCTACCCAACCCAACCCAACCCAACCCAACCCAACCCAACCCAACCCAACCCTACCCTACCCTACCCTACCCTACCCTACCCTACCCTACCCTACCCTACCCTACCCTACCCTACCCTACCCTACCCAACCCTACCCTACCCTACCCTACCCAACCCAACCCAACCCAACCCAACCCAACCCAACCCAACCCAACCCAACCCAACCCAACCCAACCCAACCCTACCCTACCCTACCCTACCCTACCCTACCCTACCCTACCCTACCCTACCCTACCCTACCCTACCCTACCCTACCCTACCCTACCCTACCCTACCCTACCCTACCCTACCCTACCCTACCCAACCCAACCCAACCCAACCCAACCCAACCCAACCCAACCCAACCCAACCCAACCCAACCCAACCCAACCCAACCCAACCCAACCCAACCCAACCCTACCCTACCCTACCCTACCCTACCCTACCCTTCCCTACCCTACCCTACCCAACCCAACCCAACCCTACCCAACCCAACCCAACCCAACCCACCCCAACCCAACCCAACCCAACCCTACCCTACCCTACCCTACCCTACCCTACCCTACCCTACCCTACCGAACCCAACCCAACCCAACCCAACCCTACCCTACCCTCCCTACCCGACCCGACCCAACCCAACCCAACCCAACCCAACCCAACCCAACCCAACCCAAACCAACCCTACCCTACCCTACCCTACCCTACCCTACCCTACCCTACCCAACCCAACCCAACCCAACCCAACCCAACCCAACCCAACCCAACCCAACCCAACCCAACCCTACCCTACCCAACCCTACCCTACCCTACCCTACCCTACCCTACCCTACCCTACCCTACCCTACCCTACCCTACCCTACCCTACCCTACCCTACCCTACCCTACCCTACCCTACCCTACCCTACCCTACCCTACCCTACCCTACCCTACCCAACCCAACCCAACCCAACACAACTCAACACAACATAACTCAACACAACATAACTCAACACAACATAACACAACATAACTCAACTCAACTCAACTCAACTCAACTCAACTCAACACAACATAACTCAACTCAACCCAACCCAAAATTTTTTTTATAAATTTAAAAAAATGACCTGTTTTTATTTAAACTAATTTTTTAACAGATTGGTTCTTTTTATCGACGGGGAATGTTTTGTGTGTGGGGGGGGGGGAAGAGAGAGAGAGACAGTCTACCTAATTACTTAATCAATTAATCACAATTTTTTGACACGGGCAACGCCGGGCGGTTACAGCTAGTATAAAAATAAAGGTAAATAAAGATGGTTTTGGTAAATTTCTTGGACTTTCGTTGACCTATCGATAGTTTTGGTTTATTTCTTGGTAAATAAAGATAGTTTCGGTAAATTTCTTTTTTCACACCGACTCCCTTGCTAATTTGGACTACCGTTGACCTAGTGACCTAGTGACCTAGTTGACCTAGTTTTGGTTTATCATTCAGTATTAATAAATCTTCGTAATCGTCCAAGTTTCAAGAAATTTTACCTTTTTTCGCATTCAACTGTAACTGTAAAGTAGAATTTGATTATTTTATTATTATTATTTATACGTTACTTTATATTAGGTATTATAGGTACTTTAGGTATTATATTAGGTATATATTGTTTTATATTATTATGGCATAATACAGATAATACATTCTATCATTACTTATATACATTACCTATTATATTATTATTTTTATTATTGCCTACCTATCTATTATTTTATTATTAATTAATAGTTCAATATTTAGTTAATTATTGTGTCTCTAGCTCGGTGTACTGATATCTATGGTAAGATTTGGTATCTAGCAGGGTTTTTTGGGTCATCCAGATCCGGAATGAGGACAAATATCTTTTTTTTTAATAAAAGATTCCAAATAATTTGGAAATTTAATAAGATCATTAATCAGCATCATTATTAAGACCCATTAATCAGCGTAAATGCTGTCTTCTTGATTTATTTTTATTTTTCAGGACTTCAGGTTATCATAGTAGGGACTTGAAGAGCGTTTTTCGTTTTTTAGGTTGAGTAAAAATTTTCAGGTTCAAATATATTATTCTGTCGACCTATCGATAACACGAACTATCGATAGCACCGTACTAGCGATATTAAGCCAGCACTATTCCGTAATAATTCCACGAAATCTCGTATTCGATTAATATAACCGACAATTTTTTGCAAAATACTCATTTCATTTTCTTACCGTCCCGTTTCGCTCGTTCCGATTCGCGTCCGTCCGATTTCTCGTGCCGGTTGAGGGAACAACAATTTTTAAATGGTTCTGTGTTGTGTCGCTGTGTTGTGTTGTGTGGTGGATTCGCTTTGGACTTTGTGTCTGCCGCCCTGGTAACGCCACAAGTCAAGATTCCATCGGTTCGATGAAGGTAAGTGCTAGATTAGTGTCGAAAATTTTTCATCCTATGCTCGTGGCTGTCGTTTTCATAATCAACTTGGAAATTCAGATTTTTTTATGATTGAGATTTTCATCTTACATTTTTATGAACTTGTCCTCGCTGTAGTCTACAGCTAATCCAGTGTAGTAAGCAATATTTTTTTCTCTCGATTTTATTCAAAATTTGATGTCTAACCGCAATGCTTCTTCTTGTTTGTTGCAGGTGTGATCAAGTGCCGTGTTTATTCTCAAGGGAGTGCAATTCCAAACATTTGATCAATATTAGTAGGTGATTACGTTAGGTTTGAAAATTTCGGTTTGGTGTTCATCTGATCAAACTTCAAAGTTCAAAAAGTTTCAATTCCTGACTGGAGCCTTTGACAATTGAGTCGGTAGGTATTTCTTTGCTTTAAATTTTCACCATAGAAAGCAATTCGACACAAAAGCTTTGAGTGAAACCTAGTTGTTAGAAAAATTCAAAAATCCCTTAAATTCGTAAATTGAACTGTTTTCTGGATTTTTTCTCCTTAAATCAAGTTTTTTATTTTGACAAAAAAAGTGTCGTGCTGTGGAAACATTCTGTGGTTCGAGAAGTGCAACACCTCGGAGTATGCAGCCGGAGGACATCGTCCAACGAGGAGCGACGCGGCCAAACGTAAGTTACCATTAAATGATAAATTTTATCATTTTTGATAAATTTATGATTTATATCACACTATTTCTATTATTTTTGCTTCCCTGAAGCAAATAGAGCTTTAACGGATTTTCCATTTTTTTGTTACAGGTATGTCCGAACTTGTCTGCGTTTGGTCCAAAGGTAAGAGTTTTTCATTTGAAATCGAAGAGATGCATGGCTTACGAACGAAAAATAGGTAGGTATTGTAGTGAAGGATCCCCACATTTTGGCACTTTATCGACCCGTTACATTCCCATAAACTAGAATTTCGCGTTTTTTATTATCTCGTGTCCTGTCCAGTTTTTCTTGACATTTCTGAAGTGTTTCTCGAAAAGTCTTCGCGATTTATTGTGACTCGGGTTTCTCCTGATGTTCGAGCGTTCAATTAAGTCGCGGGAATAGGTAAGTACGATTCATTTAAAAAAATGCCAATTATTAGATACGAAAATTACCTTGAATAATTTTTTGTGCTTTGAATATCCACTGTTCGTAATCATGTTACGGCCATCGATCAGAAATTAGGCTGTAACTCGATCGGAAATTCACTATTTGTTTTCACAGAATGTCATTGCAGTGGTGGACAATGCTACAACTATACGTAACATCTTCGGGCTGGGGATTCATCATGGAAGAACAAATTTCTTCTTCCATGAGGATTCATTTAATTTCGACCGAACTTCAGGTAAGTTCGATTGGTCGTCAGTTTATTAAAATCATCATATTATATTACTATGAGTATGAGTACCTCAATTTTTTGAAATTTTTGATTTTTGTTAAATAATATTCATTTAAATGAATAATAAAAAATATTTATTTTTTAAAAAGTATTAATTAATATTTATTTAAATAAATAATAAAAAGTATTTATTTTAAACAATATTAGTTAGGTATAATAATATTTATACTTGTATTGCAGATTATGCGATAAGGAAAAGTCAAAGCAAGGTGCTCCTTTTTGGGATTCTCCAATGTTTCCGACAACTTCAAGTTTGTACTTCACTTCACACTGTCTGGCGCCGGAGGGTGAAAATCTTGATTTTGTCACCGCCTATCGGTGACCACTGGCGCGGCTCCAATTCGAGAAGGTAAAACTATAAGGCAGTTTCAAGTTGAAAGGGCTTGTTTTTGTAAACGATGGCACCGAGCAATCTCTGGTACCATTTGTCGGCAAGAAAACATCGAATATTTGGCCAGGGTCCACATTTGTTTCAGAAAGTTCATTCTCGCGACCTTGTTGGAAAGAGTTAAACGAGACGTGTAAGTGAGACGAGATGAATGGAGCTCGTATGGAATTCCATCTCCTGAATGAGTAAGTATGTGGTAGGTATGCTCTGATAATTGTCCCAGCTTTCGTAGCTCTCTCAACAATGCAGTTATGTTATTGTTACATTAAAAAATACTTGAACCGATCAATTAAGGGCTCACAGAAAGTAGGTCAAAAACATTTAAAATCTATTTTTTTAAATTACCTTAAAAGACTTAAAAGTACCTCATTTAAATCAATTTCTAAGTTTGACCATTTTTTAATACATTTTTAATAACAAAGAGTTATTTTTCATTATTTTTTCTCAATTATTCAATAAGTAATAAACCATTGTAATCGCCAAAGATTTTTTTCACATGAGCTAAACATAAAAATTTTCAGTTTTTCTTCTAGAGCTTATTGTGTGTTATCTGTACACCTGCGATTTCCTTCTAGATTTTATCATCAAACTCAATAGGTATGTATGAACAAAAACATTTTTCAATTAAATCAAAATCAAAATTCATTACCTATTTAATTTTAATTTTTGGCAGTTGTTACGTATAAAATTGGTCTCTGGTTCACCGATTGTTTTGCTCGCCGAACCTTGGGAGTATTTAAACCCAGAGTGCAGTCGTCCATCCGTGACTTGTGAGTTTCGTTTCTCCGAGTGGGTACTGTGGATTTGATGGAATCGTTGGAAGACGACGAGCTGAGTTTTACGGAAAGTTCGACCTCGATAAGTTTACCGACGATGATGTGCGATTGAACTTCCGATTTCGCCGGGAGGACATTGCCGTCCTGCAAAAAACCCTGCTGATTCCCGACGAAATCTCGATTCCAGGTAAGCGTTGCACTGTAGCTACTGCATTCTACTATACTTATATCTTCGGCACCACGCTTTAACCGCAATCTGCACTTTCGTGAAAATCGAGATGATTTGAGGCACTGAGTTTCAAAACTCGTTCTTTCCGATTTTTGTCAAAATTGAGTTGGCAGTGGTTTCTGAAAGTTTTTTTTCCCCGATCTTTTCATTGCTTCAGTCAGTTTGTAGCCAAATGAAGGGTAAGGGGAAAGAACGAGGAATGTCACAAAAAGTACTTTTAGAGAAAAAGCAGGTTTTGTATTTTAAACTCAATGTTTTTTCCCCTTAGACCGAATCTTTCGTTGCTTCTCAGTACGACATTTATACTTTTTTCCCCTTGGAGTTTCACTATACGGTTAGTACCTTTGAATTCCTACAAAATGCGCTATTAAGCTTGTTTTTGGAAAAAATGGACATTTCCTGTTCTTTCCCCTTACCCTTCAAATACGAGTTTTTTCCCGTATGTTTTTTCCCGTCTAAAAATAGGTTTGAAAACCACAAATAGTTGCAAAAGTCGTTCTTTACTCTAACAGGTGAGTGGCAAAACCCGTTCTTTACCCATGACGCTTCCTGTGGTTGCAAAACCGTTTCTTTTGTACCACTTTTTGTCGTTTCCTGCAAAATCGCTAGATTCAGAAAGAGCGAGTTTTGAAACTCAGTGCCTCATTTCAATTTCTGCTTGTGCATAGGTAGTATTTTCCTACTTCTAAAAAGACCCCTGAATGGCTACTACGTTGCTAAGGCCCTTATCGTTTCAAAAAGTCATTAATGTGTAGATTTATTATTCTACAATAATAATAATAATAATAATCATCATTTTGCAGTTTCGCGGTGATGGCGTGGTGCCGACGATATACATCACGATTACTGGATCGCACAAGTCGTCTCGGAGAGGGCTAAGATTACCTTTTGTTACAGGCAGGGGTTACCGTGTTCGGGGCTAGACTGCTCTGAGCATCCTGTTGCGTCGCTTGGCCTATCCTAACCGACTAAGCGATCTGGAGCGGATATTCGGTTTGTCAGGGCCAGCGTTGTCGACGATATGCACGTACCTAACGAAGATTTTAATGGATCGGTTTGGCCATCTGCTTGACTCTTTACCTGCGTGCTTAAATGCAGGAAAACTGCAGTACTTCGCCAAGGTATGTTCCGCCATGTAATTGTCAGGATGTACTTCATAGCTTTGATACCTTCCTAGTATTGGTGAATACTTGTGAATGAGTGCTGAATTTCGACAGGCCATTCATGAAAAGAGAGCTCCTCTCGAAAACTGCTGGGGGTTTATTGACGGCACAGCCCGGCAGATGTGCCGCCCATCTGTGGATCAAGAAAACTATTTCTCAGGTCACAAAAGGTGAGTCGGTCTAATCAGGATGCGTTTTTTACCACAAGTACGGTGCGATTCTCCGTAGGTCCAGTACAAAGCGTCAACACTCCTGATTTTTTCCAGGTGACTAGAGAAATTGCCTTCGTTGATTTTTCAAAAATCAAAAGCTGCTCCTCCAAGACCTGGAAGGCATATATAAGTTGAAGCCCATCTCGACGAATTGACATTCCATACTTAACGGCAGCCAAACCGCCACTTATTTTCGTGTGGATTGCAGGAATATTTGCAACCGGCAAGAAGATGAAGAACAGCTTTATGCACTCTCACATGTTACTTATTCACCACGGAAAATGCAGAAATATATTTAGTTTCCACAGAATTTTGTTTTATTCCACAGGTAGCATTATTTCTGTGAATTTGAAGCAGTATGTGTTTGTAGTCGCTGTCGATTCATTACAGAAATTGTTATTAGATTTGGCATGGCAATTTAATATCGATTTCCAAAGACATATCGCCTTGAGTTTGGCGAATAAGGGCCGGTTAATACATTCAAGGGTCTGTTTCATGAGGCCAGTCTTACAGACTGGCGGAAAACAAATTCCACACAATACTTCCATACTTAGAATCGTAAAATTGTGACACAATTTGATCATATTTTGACTGCTTTTAAGGGTGTTTAGGTCAAAAATATGGAAGTATAGTGTAATATAAAATTCACTATACAAATTTTAAAATAAAAGCACGCTACATTATCGGAATATAAAAAATATCCACATATTCTGCAAGGTAAAACAAAGATTTTAAGACCAACAACGCTCAAATCGGTTCATTTTTGTGGCAAAAAAAAAAAAAATAGAAAACACTAAAAATGCAAATACCTATATCGGAAGTACTGTGAGTTATCCAAATTCCGATTAAACAGGTTGTTAGGTCTTGCCGAGACAAACATTTCAGTTCAAGAAATTTGAAAAAAGGTTGAGAATTGAGGGAGTTATGGTCATTTTTGTAAATGACCACAGACGGACACACCCACACTGGTTCAGGAAGTGATTCTGAGTAAATGTGTATGGGTGATTCCACTAAAAGTGGCGAAATTGGGATCAGCTAATTCCGTTTTAGCAATGATAAAATTTTGCATGTTTTTCGACGAGAAATTGTTCATTTGCCTGCTATTAATGAAAACTATATACCAGCAGTGTAGTTTCATCACCCAGAGAGGGTTTACAGACATGATTAGGTTAAAATCAGTGATCCAGGGGAATGACAAAATTGAGAGACTTAAAAAAATCTATTTAAACCTCAAATTAAACGCTGCTAAGTAGATTAGTGACATGGGTACATTATTTGTCTGGGTATCTCAGAAAATAAAGTTCAAATAATTGGAGTAGGTACGTCGGTTCATCATCATATCATTTGAGGAGTAATGGTCAATGGTGAATTCGATGATGCCAAAATGGTACGTTCTCACACTGATGAATAAATAGGTGTAAAAAGAAAACCAATGGTGCGTAGATAACACACAATACTTCCATATTTTGAAACGTAAAATTGAGACACAATTTGATCATATTTTGACTGTTTTTAGGGGTGTTTTGGTCAAAAACTCAAAAAATTCACTATTCAAATTTTAAAATTCACCCAAAATAAAAATACACCACAATATTGGAATATAAAAAATATCCAAATATTCTGCTAGGTAAAAAAAAAGATTTTAAGACCAAGAACGCTCAAATCGGTTCATTTTTGTGGCCGGAAAAAAATAAAATAGAAAACACTATAAATTCAAATATATCGGAAGTACTGTGCGTTATCCAAATTTCGATTAAACAGGGTGTTAGGTCTTGCCGAGACAAACATTTCAGTTCAAGAAATTTGAAAAAAGGTTGAGAATTGAGGGAGTTATGGTCATTTTTGTAAATGACCACAGACGGACACACCCACACTTGTTCAGGAAGTGATTCTGAGTAAATGTGTATGGGTGATTCCACTAAAAGTGGCGAAATTGGGGTCAGCAAATTCCGTTTTACCAATGATAAAATTTTGCATGTTTTTCGACGAGAAATTGTTCATTTGCCTGCTATTAATGAAAACTATATACCAGCAGTGTAGTTTCATCACCCAGAGAGGGTTTACAGACATGATTAGGTAAAAATCAGTGATCCAGGGGAATGACAAAATTGAGAGACTTAAAAAAATCTATTTAAACCTCAAATTAAACGCTGCTAAGTAGATTAGTGACATGGGTACATTATTTGTCTGGGTATCTCAGAAAATAAAGTTCAAATAATTGGAGTAGGTACGTCGGTTCATCATCATATCATTTGAGGAGTAATGGTCAATGGTGAATTCGATGATGCCAAAATGGTACGTTCTCACACTGATGAATAAATAGGTGTAAAAAGAAAACCAATGGTGCGTAGATAACACACAATACTTCCATATTTTGAAACGTAAAATTGAGACACAATTTGATCATATTTTGACTGTTTTTAGGGGTGTTTTGGTCAAAAACTCAAAAAATTCACTATTCAAATTTTAAAATTCACCCAAAATAAAAATACACCACAATATTGGAATATAAAAAATATCCAAATATTCTGCTAGGTAAAAAAAAAGATTTTAAGACCAAGAACGCTCAAATCGGTTCATTTTTGTGGCCGGAAAAAAATAAAATAGAAAACACTATAAATTCAAATATATCGGAAGTACTGTGCGTTATCCAAATTTCGATTAAACAGGGTGTTAGGTCTTGCCGAGACAAACATTTCAGTTCAAGAAATTTGAAAAAAGGTTGAGAATTGAGGGAGCAGCGCCCTAGCAGACAAACCTCCATCCAGAACATGCAGGGGAATGACGGCCAGGGGAATGACAAATCGCGGTTTTTCCCATTTCTTTCCTCCTCCTTTCACTACCTAAATTTTGAAAAAAATACGCTGGAAGGTGCACCTCCAGACTTAAAGAATAGTGGCAGAGGGAAAAATCTACTACTTCAATTTGATAAGATATTGAATACAGGGGAATGACACATAATAAAAATACTCACCATAAATGAGGTTGTTTTTTGCCTCTCAATGGCTTCTCAACAAACACTAGTGTTATCTTGCAGATCAGGCACGTTCTAGAGTTCCAGAGCTACCGAATGCCGTTTTCAAAATTACCGAAACTGTAATAGTTTCCCATTTATGGGGGTGACCAGTTTTGACAGGGGAATGACGCAAAAAGGCGGGGACACGCTGTGCTTTGCTTCTAACATTGAAGCCTATGCATCTAAAATTATGAGAACAGCGGAGCTAATACGGGACTATGTACTGAGTGCATTCGTTTCAGCAGATTCTGAAAATCTCGATACGAATAACCAGGGTTGGTTGAAGAAGTAGTGTACCTAGGGGTGGGGACATGCCAGGGGAATGACATTTCGGCTATATTTATATATTTTTCTCCACTTGCTAATAATATTTTTGGACAGTTTACACGTGCGGAGCATGGGGACCAACGATCTAATCACAACGCTTTTTGTTCCATCGCAATACTACGAATAGTTTTCAAGATATGAAGAAAAGACACGATTTCGCCACTTTTAGTGGAATCACCCGTATAAGAAAAAGTTGTTTCTGAATCTCCGTTCCGATTCTCGATTTTAGGCGATTCCAATACTCAAAAAACTTGCTGTGCAAATTTTAAAATTCGCCTGAAATAAAAGAATACGCCAAATTATCGGAATATAACAAATATCCACATATTCTGCAAGGTAAAACAAAGATTTCAAGACCAAGAACGAGCAATTCGGTTCATTTTTGTGGGCGGAAAAAAATACAATAAAAACACTAAAAATGCAAATATATCGGAAGTACTGTGCGTTATCCAAATTTCGATTAAACGGGGTGTTAGGTCTTGCCGAGACAAACATTTCAGTTCAATTCGTGAGGTTCAGTGAATTGTAGTGTCTTGCATTACTCATATTCGAAATTCTTTATTCAGAGTCGTTTTTAATGTTAGATTTATCGAACTACAACGAATAAAGACGCAAAACCAGAAATTCAGAACCGCTGAGATAGTGGATTTGACTCGATCTAAAAAGTTAGATGGAGAATCCTGTTGTCTGCCACGGGGCGCCAAGAGGCGAAAAACACTGCATGTTTATCTTCCGAGAAGGTTAGGCTAGAAGATTCGTTCACAAATTCGTAGACGCTTTGGCGGAAGCTATTTTTTAGACGCACTGAAGTGTAGACGAAATGACACACTCCCCTTATCAGATCATGTTCGTGTATCGTCTGGACTGTCATTGGAAGCCAAAAGTTTAGTTGAGTGCATTTCAGTTTTCCTTAGGTACCTACAATCATTGAAATTATTTCGATTGAGGCTTTAACTTATCTTCAATTAATTAACTGAGTTAGAATAGGGAACATCTGTGTGCTGAATCAGGTGACTACCAATTGGGACACATTGTTTATTTTCGACCATGGCCGCCGAAGAGGTCCGAGTTCGGATGTCATGAACCATGGCATATAACCACGGTCCAGGATACATCGATGTGACTCAGCAACGCCCAAGAGAACCCGATGAAGAGTGTATTATGAGACCGTCTGAGCTCGACTTGGGGCAAGACATGGCTAACGGAAGATATTCATCCGGAGGGCGCAGGAGCCCCCGTTACCCCTACTGCATAGTATGGACTCCCATTCCTCTCATAACGTAAGTTTGAAACCCCAGGATACATCTATCCAATATACTATCTATCTAAATATACAGGCATGACATAGACGTCGATGATGATAAAGAGGAGAATGATAGAATTTATTGAGAATACGCATATGGATGACGGTGATTTAAAGCAACTTTTGTATCGAACGTTTTTTCGATAAATAGCTTCCTTAAGGCCCAAAATCGAGTTTGAACATTTCAAATCGAAACAGTTTTTGAACGGCTGATCTGAACCCCATGATGTTACATACCAGAATTTTCGTCTTGGCCGTGCCAATTCAGGAAAAGTCGTGAGAGCTCACCATTTTGAAAGTGGTGACCATGAGATCGTTTTGAAATTTTCAAATCCATGCCTCGACCGAGTTGTTGACAAATTTCCATTTTCGAGGCTTTCTAGTATTCCCTGGATCTTGACGAACGTTCTCGTTCCCGTGGAATTTTTTTCAGGCTCACTGTCTGACATATGATTTAGCTTTTATACGATTTTTTCAAGTTTTTTGCAATTATCGTGCTCAAGAAATTTTCTGACGTCATCGGCAATGCCAAATTCGGATTCTACGCTCAAAAATACATGAAATTAGCCATGTTCTTAAAATTCCAAGCTTATCCTCCTACCACAAACCCTGAAAACCCGTGAAAAACAGACATTTGAGTCTGCCCTGCATCCGAAAAACGACACAGAAAGTGTTTATTTGTCTAAACTCAACTGCCCATGGTCGACCTACCCAAAAGCCAACAAAATTCTGGGGCCGCCAGGTCCGCAGGGGGGACCCTCTAGTTTAGCGAGCGTGTCTTACACAGCGCATGCGCAATACTCTTGCGTTCCTAGAACAAGCACTATCTAATTTTCCTGTAATGTCACGACTGGGTACCTTATCACGTTCTTCTGGTTCAGATACATATTCCCGTTCATCGGCCACATGGGCATCTGCAAATCGAATGGGGTGATAAGAGATTTCGCGGCTTCTTATCACGTATCCGAAGATGCGATGGCGTTTGGAGACCCGACGAAAATTGTACAATTGGATTCGAGCAAAATTCGGGGACACGTCGACTGGGATACAGCCATTGAAGAGGCTGCACAAGTCTACTGTCATCGAATGGTGAGTCTTGACTGCTTACTACAGAACACTTCAGAAAATTAGCATTTTCAAATCAAACGGCTCATTGCACTATCCAAACCCGTGGTGCGCAGATAACACTCTTTACTTCCATGTTTTGGGTAGTTTTGAACCAAATTGTCTGTATTTTGACTACTTTAGAGGCTATGTAGATAGAAACTGTCAAATAACTAATAATAATAAAAATTATGGGCTGGTTTATTGACGAAATCTATCCATCCGATATCCTGGAAGCTTTAGATAAACATTTAAACGACCTTTTTTGCATTCAAATTTTATATAAATACCACCGTGGTGAATTTTATCTGAAGCCGGATTGATAAATTTTGTCAATAATCCGGGCGTACGCAAATTTTAAATCAAAATACCTCAAGTCACCGGAATATAAAAAATATCCACGTAAGTATTCTGCTAGGTCAAAAATTTCAAGACCAAGACAAACATTCCAGTTCAAAAGATTTGAAAATGGTTATAAATGAGGAAGATGTGACCACAGACACCTTCTTTTGTGCATATCTCATAAATGTGTTTCTCTTTTCAGCATAATCTATGCTGCGATAATTGCCATTCAATGGTCGCCCTGGCTTTGAACAAGATGCAATATAACGGCAAATGTAATTGGAATATGGTAAATGTTTGGGCCCTGTTCATCTGCCATTCGAGATACGTGAGGTATGTGTTTACAATATCAGTAGTTCATGTTCTAACTGCAATTTCATGTTGCCATATCGGTTTATCGCAATCTTTATCTGAAGCTACAGTTGTCGATCACGCCTTACAGAATCTTCAGATCAGTCACCTTATAAAAACAATCGATTGCCTCGAGTATTTGTATTTTTCCAATTTATCAATCGCTTTCGTAATCATCCCACAGTTGGAGTGCAGCACTCAAAACTCTGGCTCCATTTGTAATCTTCCTGCTGCTCATCGCTCTCGTGTACGTCTTGTTCTTTTATCTTAGCCACGTATTGAAAGTGGTCCGTCGATGAAATAAACCGTGACAGCTTGATATCGATTATCTCATGCATCGAAAATATATTCTCATTTGTAGGACAAGTCTGGGCGGTCTGTGAGTGGTGGATGGGTGAATGCTGACTGCTCCTGTGTGGACTTCTAGGGTTCACTGCCTCCTGGATTGCCTCACGCAAGGATGGCCTTTTGGGTTTGAAGCAAGTTAAACGTCGAACAAAACGTTACCGCTATAGTTTGTCTAAAAATGATACATTTAAAAAACTATATTATATCGTAGACCGTATTTTGCTTCGGTGTAATTCGCTTACAAGCCCCGAGGGACCATTTTTTCTACCCATCGGACAACAGGCAGTTCTCAACATGTCTGACGTTTGATTTATGACATGGATTTTCAAATTATTCCACTCTCGTACCAGTGATGGACATTCAGTGTTTTCGAAATAGTGTCGTATATCGTGCGATATTGGATGTTATGTGTTGGACGTGTTGTGTTGACGTTAAACAGTGTTAAAATGTATCGCCATCAAATTCTGTGAATGGCCGAGCAAAATATTACGAAAAACTCGCCATCTACTCTAGTTCGGTTTACGTACCCTTGTGAATTGAATTAAATGCTGTGGTTGTAAAAAATAAATAAAACATGTCCATATGTTACAATATTACAGCACTTGTCGTTGACCACGTCCTTGAAGGTAGGCAGAGACAATAAAACTCAGCAAAAATCGATAGCTTTATAGACAGCATGAATCACATTTTTTCCTTACAAATGGCTAAGGTACACACTAAAATAATCATTTGATGATACGTCATAGGTACCTATACATTATCGACCAAGTTCTTACTACGCATCATTATTCAATCGTTTTTGTGTTACTCGTATATTTCCAAATTGCAACATTGCTAAAATCTATGGCTTTTAACTAAATTTGTAACCAACCGCTAAAATATAATCTACCGATACAAGCTAAAATTTTAAAACTCAATAGCGTAATACAGGGATTAAAAATTCCACTACCTGTCCAGGAATTTGGGCCTAAGGACTATTGTAGAACATGGTACATTGGATCATGGACGTGCCTGCCATTATTTTGAGCCTAAAATTTTTGCACCTACCGAACAGCCGATGTTCTAGGAAACCAAACATAGTTCTAGGCCTGAAATAATGTAAACATCCTACGAACTTAATTTCCGAAAATAATTTTTCATGTTTGTAAAGGAACATCTTGATTGAAAATCGTCATACCTGGGTCATAATAAAATATAAATTTTGTACAAACATGAAGGAGGTGCCTCCCAAAATGTAAAGAGCAGTTTGGTATTGAATACGCTATCATATTAAAAAACTGAATTTGCAACTACTAGCAATCTTTTTCTATAAAAAAACTAAATTTCCTACTCCAGGTTGAATAATAGGTATTTAATCCTAACAAAAAAAAAAAAAAATGATAGCGTTGCATAAAAAAATGCTCAAGCTTAAACCCCCAGTTTACTATTGTGTTCTGCAATGACTGAACGTTCAAGTTCAAAATCGTAACTGTACAACCAATCAATGCGAGCGCTCACGTGATTCAGCAACAATTTGATCGATTCTATGTCCGAATCGGACCTGGTCCTATTGATCGCCAGCGACTTGGCCAAGACGAATGGAATCGAATCCAAGGGGTTAACCGAATCGCCTGATTTCGTCGCTGGATTAGGCCCCGATCTTGCCGTTGGAGGGTACGGTGTTGGTGGATACGGCATTGCTGATGGCGGGTATGGCGATGGCGTCGGAGGATAGGGGGCCACGTATGGCGCAGGGTTGTCCAACCTTGGTACTGTTGGGTATGGAGGCAACGGTGACTCGTACTCTCTAGTCGACACCGGTGTGAAACCTTCGGGCGTTTCCTCGGCAACGTACACCTCCAAAGAGGGTTTCTTCTTACCGAAAAGCCAGTTCATTGTGGAGCTGCAAAACATGAGATTGAGAATGGCATCAGGTATCCGCATAGGACATGATCGCTAAGAAATTAGAAGAGGCAACATTCGACTTGAAAGAAAGCAATGGGCAGGGGATGGAACATGAATCTTTGATTTCGAGAACTAATGCGCCAACCCGATCCATTGGAAACATTACACATGGGGGATCCGCAAAATGTAGAAGTGTGCATAATGTGTTCTTGGCAACGCCCAAAAATTAAACCACTTAACAACCAACTTCAGGTTATAAACATCAAACTGACAAAGAAACAGAAACTTGAACTCATAATCAAACTCGAAGTCAAACAGACAATAAAACAGATACTCAAATTCATAACAAAAAATCGAAGTCAAACTGACAATGAAACAGAAACTCAAACTCATAATAAAACTCGAAGTCAAACTGACAATGAAACAGAAACTCGAACTCATAATCGAAATCGAAGTCAAACTGACAATGAAACAGAAACTCAAACTCATAATCAAACTCGAAGTCAAACTGACAATGAAACAGAAACTCAAACTCATAATAAAACTCGAAGTCAAACTGACAATGAAACAGAAACTTGAACTCATAATCAAACTCGAAGTCAAACTGACAATAAAACAGATACTCAAATTCATAACCAAAATCGAAGTCAAACTGACAATGAAACAGAAACTCAAACTCATAATCAAACTCGAAGTCAAACTGACAATGAAACAGAAACTCAAACTCATAATCAAACTCGAAGTCAAACTGACAATGAAACAGAAACTCAAACTCATAATCAAACTTGAAGTTAAACTGACAATGAAACAGAAACTTGGAATCATAATCAAACTCGAAGTCAAACTGACAATGAAACAAAACTCAACCTCATAATCAAACTTGAAGTCAAACTGACAATGAAACAGAAACTTGAACTCATAATCAAACTCGAAGTCAAACTGACAATGAAACAAAACTCAACCTCATAATCGAAACCGAAGTCAAACTGACAATGAAACAGAAACTCAACCTCATGATCAAAATCGAAGTCAAACTGACAATGAAACAGAAACTCAAACTCATAATCAAACTCGAAGTCAAACTGACAATGAAACAAAACTCAACCTCATAATCGAAACCGAAGTCAAACTGACAATGAAACAGAAACTTGAATTCATAATCAAACTCGAAGTCAAACTGACAATGAAACAGAAACTTGAACCCATAATCAAACTCGAAGTCAAACTGACAATGAAACAGAAACTCAAACTCATAATAAAACTCGAAGTCAAACTGACAATGAAACAGAAACTCTACCTCATAATCGAAACCGAAGTCAAACTGACAATGAAACAGAAACTCAACCTCATGATCAAAATCGAAGTCAAACTGACAATGAAACAGAAACTTGAACTCATAATCAAACTCGAAGTCAAACTGACAATGAAACAGAAACTCAAACTCATGATCGAAATCGAAGTCAAACTGACAATGAAACAGAAACTTGAACTCATAATCAAACTCGAAGTCAAACTGACAATGAAACAGAAACTTGAACTCATCATCGAAATCGAAGTCAAACTGACAATGAAACAGAAACTTGAACTCATAATCAAACTCGAAGTCAAACTGACAATGAAACAGAAACTCAAACTCATAATCAAACTCGAAGTCAAACTGACAATGAAACTGAAACTCAAACTCATAATCGAAATCGAAGTCAAACTCACAATGGAACAGAAACTCAAACTCCTAATCGAAATCGAAGTCAAACTCACAATGAAACAGAAACTCAAACTCTTAATCAAACTCGAAGTCAAACTGACAATGAAACAGAAACTTGAACTCATAATCAAACTCAAAGTCAAACTGACAATGAAACAGAAACTCAAACTCATAATAAAACTCGAAGTCAAACTGACAATGAAACAGAAACTCTACCTCATAATCGAAACCGAAGTCAAACTGACAATGAAACAGAAACTCGAACTCATAATCGAAATCGAAGTCAAACTGACAATGAAACAGAAACTCAAACTCATAATCAAACTCGAAGTCAAACTGACAATGAAACAAAACTCAACCTCATAATCGAAACCGAAGTCAAACTGACAATGAAACAGAAACTTGAACTCATAATCAAACTCGAAGTCAAACTGACAATGAAACAGAAACTTGAACTCATAATCAAACTCGAAGTCAAACTGACAATGAAACAGAAACTTGAACTCATAATCAAACTCGAAGTCAAACTGACAATGAAACAGAAACTCAAACTCATAATAAAACTCGAAGTCAAACTGACAATGAAACAGAAACTCTACCTCATAATCGAAACCGAAGTCAAACTGACAATGAAACAGAAACTCGAACTCATAATCGAAATCGAAGTCAAACTGACAATGAAACAGAAACTCAAACTCATAATCAAACTCGAAGTCAAACTGACAATGAAACAAAACTCAACCTCATAATCGAAATCGAAGTCAAACTGACAATGAAACAGAAACTTGAACTCATAATCAAACTCGAAGTCAAACTGACAATGAAACAGAAACTTGAACTCATAATCAAACTCGAAGTCAAACTGACAATGAAACAAAACTCAACCTCATGATCGAAATCGAAGTCAAACTGACAATGAAACAAAACTCAACCTCATCATTGAAATTGTCAGTTTGACTTCGATTTCGATCATGAGTTTGAGTTTTGTTTCATTGTCAGTTTGACTTCGAGTTTGATTATGAGTTCAAGTTTCTGTTTCATTGTCAGTTTGACTTCGATTTTGAGCATGAGGTTGAGTTTTGTTTCATTGTCAGTTTGACTTCGATTTCGATCATGAGTTTGAGTTTCTGTTTCATTGTCAGTTTGACTTCGAGTTTGATTATGAGGTTGAGTTTCTGTTTCATTGTCAGTTTGACTTCGAGTTTGATTATGAGTTTGAGTTTCTGTTTCATTGTCAGTTTGACTTCGAGTTTTATTATGAGTTTGAGTTTCTGTTTCATTGTCAGTTTGACTTCGATTTCGATTATGAGGTTGAGTTTTGTTTCATTGTCAGTTTGACTTCGATTTCGATTATGAGGTTGAGTTTCTGTTTCATTGTCAGTTTGACTTCGATTTCGATTATGAGTTTGAGTTTCTGTTTCATTGTCAGTTTGACTTCGAGTTTGATTATGAGGTTGAGTTTCTGTTTCATTGTCAGTTTGACTTCGAGTTTGATTATGAGTTTGAGTTTCTTTTTCATTGTCAATTTGCTCAAACAGTTTTGGTTTCTGTTTCTTGTCGATTTGACTTCGAATTTGATTGAGTTTCTGTTTCATTGTCAGTTTGACTTCTTGGTTTGAGGATTTTATTCATTGTCAGTTTCAGTTTCGTTTGAGGTTAGTTGTTTTCGTGTCATTCAATATTTGTCAGTTTGATTCTGTTCGAGTTTATTCAGTTTTGATTATGGTTTCTAGTTTCTGTTTTATTGTCAGTTTGACTTCCAGTTTGAGTATGAGCTCGAATTCAGTTTTCATTATGAGTTTGACTTCGAGTTTGATTATGAGTTAGAGTTTCTTTTTCATTGTCACTTTTTCATTTTAAAGAGAAAAAATGGAGGAAAGAGCAGACCATGCCTTATTCGGGGTTATCAACCGCCCGGCGTCTTTCGGGGTTGTCATCCGCCCCATCGTCATTAAATGACGGCAAATTTTGCCCCTGGTTTGTGCGTCTAGTTGCTAAGGACGCCAAGAGTATACAACTGAGTTGGATGAATGGGTTGGTGGTTCTAAACACGATCTGTGTCTGTCGAGGACTCTCTGTTCTCCCGCGTAAAACTGAATCATCTTACTGATAAGTTTGATAACGTAAGCAAAAGCATACCCTCTCACTCTCACTCACACTCGTCATGCAGGGTCGTTGTTCGTTGGATCCTCCATCTAGTTCTTGGAAAAGAAGAGGTTTGCCGAAAAAAAGTCTTTTGGGTTGTTATATTTTAGATTATTCCTATATCGGGTAATTTATTGAATCGTCCATCTATTGGTAATTGTTAATTTCTGTGGTCCGGATCGTATCACTTATGTTCTCGATTTGAGCGTCGACGGATTTCTCAAACAAGTAACAGCCTCACGATAAAGCTTCAAAAGGATAATTTGCTGGGGTGAGTTGAGGCATCCTTGCCCTCCTGATTGTTCATTTTCGAGTTCCGACAACAGCGATATGACAATCGTGTCGGAAGTACTGAATACGGCGGACGAGGCTGAAAAATTGTCTCTGCCGGTCAAAATGCACGAAGTGGTCCAAGCGGTCGCCCAACTGCGGTCGGAGGTTCGCGAACTCATAGATCAAAAACATGTAAAACTGTTACGAGGGCAAGATAGTGAAAAAAGCGTTCTACTCGACCGAGCCATCGAAGTTTCTGGGAACGTTCGCGAACTGCAGACTCGACTGGAGCGACAGACTGGGACGACCGCTGATTCAGTTCGCGAAGAATTGCGACAAATGATCGAATCTCTGACTGAGGCTCGTCTCACCTGCGAGTTGACCCGCAAGCTCCTCGACATTGATAATGAATTCGTTGCGGCATTTGCCGATCGCAATGTGCAACGATACCTGTCGGCCGCTAAGCACATCAAGAACGTCAAAGAACTTGTGACAGCGGAACGGATGAATATAGAATTCGCAACAATATTCGACGCCCTCGTGCAAAAGTACAGCATCAATCACGATAAGTTTTCATCAGAAACCCTGAAATTATGGAAAAACGAGGTATCTTGGGTTGTATTCCAGTTGGATCCTTCGAGGAAATCGACGAGACTCCAAGTGAACCGGAATAAAGACACGCTCGAAGATCTGATACAAACATTGAATGTATTCGAAATATGCGAGCCTCGAGTTTACGCATTTGCGCAATCCTTTAAGAACGATGTACTCACTCCTTGCATAGTTGACAAAATCAGTGTTACGTCGTCGTCCAGCGCTGAACATTACGTTCTGAGCGTTTCGTCCGTTACCGAAGACAAACCCAATGTGGTACAAGTAATCGAAAATTTGACAGTCGCCTTCGAATTCATCTACAACCATTTAGATCTGAAGATCGATGAAGAGCGGCGCTTCATCAGCGAACTAGGCGCACTGCTCGCTGATAATTTCCTGTCCAATCTGGTTAGCCAGAGTTTGTCCGAGGCGATACCTACCAAACGGCAAGAACTACCCAACTACGAAGCTTTGGCTCGAAAGATTATTGATTTCAACAATTTACTGAAAAACATCAATTTCCTCCCGGCAGACTGCGACAAGCTGGTCAAGTTCTGTGGGAATGTGGAGGAGCAGTTCCTCGATAAAACGATAGAGCGCTATCTGTCCACCGCGCGTGAAATCAGTAAACTTAAACTGCACGACATCACGACCGTCAATAGCGATCCAGTTGAAGGGTCAGAGTCGCGAGAGTTTGACAACGCGAAAGTCAAAAAAGAAACTTCAGTGCCGTTCTCTGAGATTCCCGAAGACTTTGGAAAATTCCCAGCATGCCAACTGAGCAAAAGTGTTCTCGACCTTATGACCCTCGTCCGACAGATTCTGGACAACGTCGCCTCAAGCGAACACCCGATCCCCAACACTCCGGTGCGCTTGTTCTGCACAGCCAGGGATTGTATCAACCTATACGTTGAACTGATCCCAGTCATCCATTTCAAACTTTTGGAATCTCTTCCGCAAGAGGCGGCACTCTTTCACAATAACTGCTTCTACATAGCTCACGAGTTGATCACCCTGAATGAACCCTATCGAGCCAAATACAACGACCAAGTGGTAAAAATTATGGGCTCCTTCGTTGACTTGGTGAGCTACGTGAGAGCGCAGGGCCTAAAAGTCATGGAATTCCAAGTATCAAAACAGAACGACACGATTATGGGCATTATTTCACGCTCCTCGCTGAACAGTCTGGCAGAAGATGTCGTTTCTTCTTCGTTGGAGAAATCGCTTCGACAATGCGTGCATCAGTTGTCGTTCCTTGAAAGCATGTGGGTGACAGTGCTTCCGTCCCATGTCTACAACCGAATCATGGGTCAACTGTGCAACTCGTTCTTGGACGAGGTCATCGGTCAAGTGTGTTCCAACAAGGACATCAAAGAGTCCGCAGCAACTCATCTGGCTCGTATATTCGGCTACGTCCAGGAATGTTTACCTAAGCTGTTCGAGGAGCCGTTGGAAGTTCACCGTCACGTCAAGAAATGGTACAAGTTTCTGGAGTTGATTCGCATCCTCGACGGGTCATTGATTGAAATCGGCGATCGCTGGGCTGACGGGAAGGGGCCCCTAGCTATCGAGTTCACGGCTGAACAAGTGCGGCACCTCATCAAGGCCCTGTTCCAAGTATCGGATCGCCGCTCAGCTGTTCTGTCAAGGATAAAATAAATCGACAAACGAACGGACAATATTCCACATTCCCATCAGATGAAACCATCGGATCAATTTACCGAAGGTGTCCGGGTGTAACTGGGTGTTGATTTTTGTGCCTTTGACAGCTGATGGGGCTGTCAGTGCATCTTTACTAGCTATTTATCTACTTTGTATTATGGACATTCCTACCTTTGGTGAGCACCAGCGAAAATATTCCACCTAACAGGTAGCTACCTAATTTGTTTCTGTTACTTACCTGAGCAAATATTTTGGAATAAACTTCATGAAGAATAATTTCTAGTAATCACCTTACCAATCCTTTACTTTTCTGTAACGGAAATGTCCCATATTACCCGGATGAAACAATTACGTATTCTGCTTCTCATTGCACAAGAATGGAGCATTTCCGGGCCAGTATAAAATGAAATAGAAAACATGAAAAAAGTGCGAAAATTTAAAAACTACTGAGTTATGGAAATTCCGATTGAGCTATCAACTGTTCAATAAATGACCTTAATTTTAAGCGCCTCATACAAGTGCCTTAACAATGAAATTGATCCGCGTCACTGTAAGCCCCGCTTTTTTGACCCTTAAGGTCAAGACACCTCAGCAATTGGAGCTTACAGTTCTCTGAAATCTTGAGGCACGGATTCGATCTTACCTTCTTATTATTATCAGTTATATCTGCTTAACGACTAATGCAAACCTTATAATTACCTATCTTCCTTGTACGTATGTGCGTTGATGTTTTGGCCAACAAAGTGGCAAGGCAAATCAGGAGCTGGGATCTATAATTTAAAAGAACTGATTATTTTATAAGAACAACCCGTTACCACGTATGATGTAGGTACTATCACGAATCTGATGACTAATTTCATGAACGAAGAAGGGTGATCCCAGAGATTACAGAACTCAGGGTGAACAAATCATAAAGCTAAACATTTTCAAGTGGTTGACGTTATCATTATCACTAGTTATGCGTGGAAGTCAAGGTCAAGAACGCCTCGACCCAATTTACCAATCTTATTTTACTTTTATTACTGTTGCTATTTTAATACTAAATACTTACCTACTTACTTGAGAATTTTATCTTCATAGGCACGACGCGGTTCTTCGACGAAGAATTGTCGAATAAAAATGACTGCCGTATAAGAAGCAAACCACAGCCCATCGTACGGGACTAGTTCTTATACCCACACCTTCAAACACAGCTGATTGGTGTTTTGGGTAGTACCGTGTGTTATGTGTTGCGTTGTGAAATTGACCACAGCAAGCAGCGCATCAGCAAACCGCAATCACCAATCACCATTTACTTATACTAAGTTTCTTATAGGTTTCAGCGACGTTGAGAACCAGTTATTCGCAATGTTTACAGTTCTAGTTAAAGTTCTTATTGGTTAAGTCATTGCTCAACTCGTTTTGGTCCAGGGAAATTAGCAGCAATAATTTTAAAGTCAATCAACAGCATCGTTTGACCGTCGACGTCGATCGTTTCCTCCAGGATGTGTCTTGAATGCTTTCAAGTCGTCTGACATGGATTTGACAGATTGTAGACAAAACTTCTACAACCTTAGAGAGACCTTAGACATGGCCTCATTTGAAATTACGTTCCATAAGTAAATTCGTTTGGTACTCAACACTGATGTGATGGCTGCGATGGATAAACTCCACAAAGCCTTAGAGGCTTTGAAGCTCACATATTCTTCGAGCAGCGGCTCAATGGATGATGGAGCTCCAAAGTAAGTTTTGAAGAGAAGAAAAAAAAAATTACAAGCATTCGAATTAGAAAGTTTACAGCGTACTATGCATGACAGCACTATACAATACTGCAGTAAGTTCTATTCAAGACAGTGGTAGAGTCAAGACAATACAAAACAATTATCAAAATTTTATCCTTTTTTAGCAACAAAGAAAAAATAAGCCTCGCTGCTCTTGTGGCGGATACGATGTGTGCCGCCGACGTGAGGAATGCTCCAAATTTCAACTATCTTCTCTCGTATTCGATCGAGACGCTGCTGAGGTTATGCGACGACCAGGATTCGAATATCAGAATGATTGCTGACGAGTCCCTAAACCGGATTATACGGGTAATGTCCTACTCCAATAACCAATGTGTTTCAAATGATGTTAGGCACATGAGAGAGACAAATTAGGAAGACAATTATGGTTTGAATAGAGGAGGCCTAGTTATAACCGGCGCAGTGAGTTGCCATATAATCCCACTTGGGGCAGGTGTACTGTCAAAATTTATCCACCCATGAGATTTTTACATTGAAATTTGATGTAAATACCACCGTGGTGAAGTTCTGCCGGCTTCAGATCACTGCCTCCTGTATCATACTTCCTTCAGTAATCAGAAATCACAATTTACTGTTTTTCACAATTAAAATTACTAAAAATTGACCATTATGCTGTTATTTCTGGCAGGTTCAAATGCAATCGAACGTGAGTAAAGTCAATTTGGAGCTGCACAAAGAAATCAAACGGAACGGCAGCGCTAGATCTCTGAGAGCAGCGTTGTGGCGGTTCGCTGAATTGGCTCATTTAATACGGTGAGCCCTAAGAACGTGATGTCTGCTTTGGGAGACTTTTTGAAAAAATTTTAATTTGGAAATAACCCTTACAAGTTTCTTGCTCCAAAAATTGTCAACTATGCTTTGTACCCAACTCTTTCTTAAATAAATATAAATTAAATTAATTTTTCTATAAAAATTATATGGTGTTGTGTAGAATGTTCATGTTACGTTTTCCAGGCCTGCTAAAGGAAGGCCGTACATGCAAAGTTTGGCTCCCTGTATTATCAAAATTGCTGGACGGTCTGAAGAGTCAGTTTTGGAAACTTTGGCTACTGCTCTGCCCAAAATTCTTTCATCCCTTGGTCCATTCATGACTGACAATGAAGCCAAGGTAAGCGGCAAAAATTAATTAATGGTAGTTCAAATATCTTGATTTTTGATCTTATCAGTCTGTTTGAAAATCATATCAGAATTAAGGTAGCGTTGTGCGTTGTTGGGGTAAATAAATTGACTTAAAAGTTATTTGTCTCTTTCAATCATGTTTTCGTTTCGCATTTCAGCAATTGATCAACACATTTTTGAAGAATGTGCACAGTGAAAATGCAGTTTTGCGTCGGACGGCAGCCTCTAGTATTGTCGGGATCTGTACTCACAGCTCGAAATCACAGTGGTTCATCGTCCACACGATTACCACTCTCCTAGGCAAGTTGTACTTCTCGTTGGCAAAATCTGCTTTCCAATCAAAACCGTCCAAAATTTTTTTTACAGTTTGGTTAAAACCATGTTTTTGTTCTGAAAATTTGATTCCTGCAGAACTTGTGCTGCCTATAAAGGAAGATCAGAGCATTTTCACGATCCTGGGTGTCTTGAACTGCTTGCGCGGTCTGCTCCCTCGTGTAGCGAATGACGGAAGAGAGACTTTTCTCCGAGGGAGTTTTGGCGCCAAGAAGAAGACCAACAAGCGGGTGGCACTGTCCACGGATTCCATGATCCAGGTGAGCATGAGGATCAAGTACCTATTTCAGCGATTTAACAGTATATCTGGTTCTTCCTCTATTTTCCCAGCAGATAGTCGAATTTAAAAATTTTGTCTGCCCTGGTCCCAAACTCTGTTTTTGTCAATCGTTTACAGGTTTACGAGCTTTGCCTGCACTGGACGCACCATTCGGACCACAACGTCATCACAGCCGCTCTGGAAACATTGAACGAACTGTTGACATCTCCCCCAAAGCAATTACTTGCTGCAGTTACCAGTCCTCAGGGTCTCAATCGATCCAGAATTATGTCCGCCCCGTTGAAAAAGCTGTCGAGCAAAGCCCTCAGTAAGTCAGCGAATGATTCAAAAAAATCCTCAAATACCCCACAATTTTGAAGTATCAGAATCGATATCCGATCACATACCTGAGATGTTCGTACCCTTCAAAAATAATTTTGGCCCAGGTGAAGTCAGCGTGGCGACAAGCACAGTGGATGATTCGCAACTCTTGGATGCCGATGACCTCCTGCCAGCGGCTAAAGTCTCAGCGTGGCTGGACGATTCAGTCAGCGAGATGAACATGAGCCTCTCCCAGACTCCCCAGTTGAAATCGCTTCCCTACGGTGTCCCTTTGGATAGTCTTTCAGTTGGTATGTGCAAGAATCGACTGCTTCTTCAAAATACACCCGGATGAAAGCAAAAATTGTACCAAAACCTGTGCAATTTGAAGTTTTGATTGATGTTGATTGTTGGATGCGTTTTGGAACTGTTGTTGCTGAATTTGGTAGCCAACACCACAACAACATCTCCAAACGTCACAGAGGCACCAACAAATGCCTACACAGATTAGCCTCATTAATTGGAAATGTGTTTGTTCCAGGAGTGTGCGTGTAGGCATGAGGTAAATAATTTTGTTAGGTAACTCCCCAGCTACAACCTTCACTTGACACTTACATTCGTGTCGTAGCTGGGGAATTACCTAACAAACCTGTTCATCTCATGCCGCAATCACACTCCTGTAACAAACCCAATATTACCATTTATGGGTCCGTTCGATGAGGCCTGTCCTGGACAGCCCTGGTCAAGTAACTACAGACGTCAAACAAATTCAAGCCATGTGATTGGGTGAATCTCTTAGCGTCGTTAGTAACTAGCCCAGAGCTGCCCAAGGATTGAACCCTAATTTTCTTCATGTCTCAGATTATCCAGACTCTGAATCAATGGCGAGCGTTGATATCAGCCTCATGTTGAAAGAAGAGCCTGGACCTCCAAGCCCTGATCCTGACGTTTTATCAGGCAGGGATTCTCCCGCATTACCTGCAGACGCGACATTCATCATGGTAAGACTGTTAATGGTAGTGTTGCTCAACTGTTACAACAATCCAAATACTCCTTAGGCTTTATCGATAATTCAGAAAACTATTCACGGACAGCTGAGTTTGGTGGCACTTGGTGACCGATTTGATTCTTGACCAAAGCTTACAAATAACCTCGAGCAATAAGCTGCTGATCTGCTCATTTTACTGACTGCAGGATTGGGATATCGGCAATCCGACCGAAGCTGGGGAAGTTCCATTGGTCTACTGCGCCAGACGGCTCGTCACTGCTTTCCTCGTCCCCGAGTCGACTTCGGCCCGCGTGTCCATCCGAGCTCTGGCTCTCCTCTGTTTGTCGCAGGTGCTTCAATTGTATCCTGACGTATTCCTGAATCAGCTCGACAAACGAGGACAGAAAACACCTCAAGGTCTATTCTACATGTCTGCTAATTTCCAACTTGTGTTCTTGAAAATGGTTCATCAATGCGGCAGATATGGGTTGGAATTTATGAAATGCTTCCCGTCACTCATCATTTGCTGTTCTCCATCATCTTCCAGGTTTTGGTCGGATATACGACGTTCTCCGCTTGTCGACCCACTCGGATCCCCAGTTGAGAGGTCTCTGCCGTGTGGTAATCGGACATTTCCTTCACTCGCTTTTCCACCATGGGCGCCACTCATTTTCCGAATGGTTCGACTCTGCATTGAAAACAACTGACGAAAAGTTCTCGTTTGAAAATCTCACGTCTCTTCTTGAAAAGGTGAGACTTGAGTCGAACGCGCACTGTCCGATTGCTGGCCGAGGTGGTAAGTTAATGCATTGCTGTGATTGGTCGAGGTGCCGTCGGGGTAGAACCTAATAAATTTTATTGGCATTCCCAAGACTAGTTCCTATGTTCATCCCACCTCCAGCAATCTTTATTCTGACAAGATCACTGTTCAACAACTTCTCCAGTGTTGCAACACAATAAATTTGTTAATCTTCAAGAACAAAAATCGTCTCATTTCCAGGGCCTTGAAGACGAATCTTCTGTTACTATTCGTCACACGTTGAGCGGCCTAAATTCCTGCATCGCAAGCATAATTGAAAGTTCTGATTCTTCTGAAGCGATTCCGATATTGGAAAAACTGGCTGAACTCGTCGATAATCCTTATTGGCTAATCAAGGTAATACTTCATGATACTGGCTATTTTCGTTTGCTGATTTGCTGGCCGGTTTTACGTCTCCGACCCGTCCCCAATTTTCGCAGGCAAAATTAATCGAACTGCTGTCCGCCCTGCCCTACCAGTCTATTTACTTCATCACTGGCAGCAGTAAGTTCCAGGATGGAGTTCTGACGTCAATAATCCCAAATTTGCTGTCAAATGAGGACAGTCGCGTTAGGACGACAACCGCTGAGTCGTTAGTCAGGTGAGTTTTGATGTGGATTGGGGATTAGGTTCTTAGTTGTGGACAATTGTATCCTTAAGAAAAAGTATTCAAGCAGCTCACAGCAGAATACGCGGGTTCACTGCTCCGTCATCTATTTTGTTCCAGGATGGTTGACAATTTGTACTTTTCCGACGACTTCCCTGAAGATGACATCATCGTCGCGAGGGGTTCTGCACTAAGCGCTTCTGTCTTCTCGAGTATCTACATGTTGTCGAATGGTAAAGCAATTGAATCGTCTAGCTGGATTCACATGGTCAGCAACAAATGATGAGATAGGAAATTGTATGTGCATGGGAGCGTCAGCCAATCGGAGAGAAGGTAATGTAGTTCGGCCTTCTCTCTCATTGGCCGACCATCACTTGCGTGTCTACAGTGTAGAATATTGCACTACATTTGCTTCTCTCCAATTGGCTGGCGCCAGAATGCAGCTTAAGAAAGATGTTTAGACTCTACACATTCGATGCTCGCATGTGAACCCAGCTTCACTTGCGAGTGGAAGAAAACATTTTATTTTGACTTTTATTAGATTTTTTATTTGTGCAGCTTGTTTGTAATTTCCAGGCAGCGGTCAAGTGCGAGAAGTGAAACCCTTGGATAAGAAGCTGTCGAGAGTTATCGACGTTTTAGTGCGAACGCTTTCATTTTCTACTTCGAAACATCTCTCTGTAAGTTTCTGGCATGCTACTTCAAATTCGGCTGATTGTGTTATGGTAAGATGAGGCAAGCGGTAGCATTTGCCAAGTATTTGATAGTGACAAATGTCAGTTTTGCGCTAGACCCATCTCACCTCAACTTGGTGATGATCTTCCAATTCAACTTGACGCCTGAAGATAGGGGGGGGGGGGGTAAGATTTTTTCTTCAGTTCTACTCAATGTTTTTTAATGCTGAAAGCTCTTCAGCTTTTACGCCATCATCAGCAGTTAGCTGAAACAACAACTGAAAATATACAAAATTTGTAGGTACTTATCTAACTCTAGGCATGGTCTGCACCTCCAAAACTAATTTCACTCAATTTCACAGGCGACACTAACTTTATTGACTAGGAATATTATTTTTTTGTTGATCCTGACTACTATAATGGCCGGTTT
Source organism: Nesidiocoris tenuis (assembly GCA_036186465.1). NCBI lineage: Eukaryota > Metazoa > Arthropoda > Insecta > Hemiptera > Miridae > Nesidiocoris > Nesidiocoris tenuis. The sequence goes on along the minus strand of AP028915.1, from coordinate 4,421,853 downwards.
ATTGACAAAATTCATCCACCCGATATCCAAGGAAGCTTTAGATAAACTTCACCACGGTGGCATTTAAATGAAATTTTAATGTAAAAATCTCATTGGAAATGTTTATCTATAGCTTCCTTGGATATCGGATAGACAAATTTTGTCAATAAACCAGTCCTTAGTATTAAAAAATATCAAATATTATATTAAATTATTATTAAATAGAATATTTTAGAAAAAGTAATATTCATTGTCAATAAAGTTAGTGTCGGCTGTGAACTTGCGTGCAATTAGTTTTGGAGGTGCAGTCCATGCCTAGAGTTGAATAAGTACCTACCTACAAATTTTGTATATTTTTGTTGTTTCAGCTAACTCAAGAATTTTAGCTTTCAAGATTAAAAACATTGAGTAGAACTGAAGTAAAAATCTTACCCCCCCATATCCACTCCTCAGTATGGAGTACTCTGTAAGTCGTAAAAATGAACAGAAGGTAGCAACTAAATGTCATTTTCAGCATGGCTGCATCAAGGCGCTTTCGCTTCTTTCTGTCGAGTTTCCACCCACAGCGCATCGAGATGGTTGGTCGTGTGTCTGTGACTCGGTTTCACCCACTGAACCCTTGTGAGTTACATTATTCTACCATCAATCCTTGCTATTTATTGGATTTTAGCCATGAGAGTAGGACCAATATTATTCAAGCCCAGTTTATTGACCAAATTTATCTGTCTGATATCCAGAGAAGCTCCCAATACTTCTTGCATTGAAATTTTATTCAAATACCACCATGGTGAAGTTTATCTGAAGCTTGCATATCAATCGGATAAATTTTGCCAATAAGCCGGACATCAGTCATATTAAAATGGTATATGACGTCATAAATTTTCACATTGAGTTATTATCGCTAAATTTGACTTCCAGATGTTCGGGTGGACTATTTTCTCTCGTGGTTTCACTGCTCACTAGATCTCCTGTATCATTGGACCTTGAGTGCCACCAATGGCTGTTGTCATTGGCTGGAAATCTCTTCAATGGCAAGTGAAATTATTATAACTATTTTAATAATTATAACTGGGAACAAACATAAGGAAAAGTTTTCTATCGCACTTTGTACATTTTAATAAATTATTTTCTTCCAGGCCTTGCTTTCCAGTACGCAAGTTCAGAAAAACTGGACAAAAAAGTGAGTGAACTTTTGAACGCTTCAATGAGCGTCAGTGTAGACATTGGGTAGCAGTAGGTAGCTTTGGTAGGCAACCTAACCTAGCAGTCGCCTACCTAACCTGTTTACCCAGTAAAGTAAAAGCATGCAACAGTGATTAACTCGATTTTTCCAACTTTTCAGGAAATCCAAAAAACTGTAATCCATGCAAATCACGTTAATTGAATTTTTTTAGAAAATTGAGTAAAAATGTAACAAAAAGTTGGAAATAATAAAAAGAGGAGCTGCACCCAACCAACTTGAGAGTTTTTGAATTGCAATTCTTAAGGACAACAATATTTGAAAACATACTTAGAATCAGTATTTATCCTGTTTTGTTTTTGCATTGCTTTTATAGGCCCTGATAAAGATATTTTAATAAATCGAAAGCTCGGCGCAGGAGACAGTTTTCTTACGTTTGACTTTACCCCTGATCTGCTGATAACAATGAAACCATAACTTACGCTGATAAGGAGGAAAACCACTGATTCTTTTCGTTCTTGCATGTGTCGATTTAATCGGCTGTTTTGGTACATTTCCAGAAATAATGTACATTTGTAATCGGTGGGTAAAATTATTTTACAAAACCTTCTCGTCATTAATCCTTCACTTCTTTTTGCTCTTCTTCAGTTATTGGACGACACTGAAACATTATTGACCCACGTGATGAGAATATTGAACATGTTCGTGCATATTACTGATGAGTCTGTATACCGACGGTTACCTGGTATGTCACCATTGAGGAGAAAGACTATCAAGTCGATTCCTTACGGCGCCAAGTTTTCAGGTGCGTATTTTCCAGCTTTGACTCGAATTTCCTCCATTGATAAATCGCCATTGATTCCTATTGGTTACCCAAGGCGTTCGTTACTTTTCCAGACGATGAAGTCAAAGAAGAGAAAAGGAAAGTGTTGGGAATTTTTTCCGGGAACCGACACTGCATCAAAGTTCTGGATTTCCTCAGGGCTGGCTACACAAACTATAAAGTGAGCTCAATTGTATTACTTTGTAAAATTTACCTGCCCCTTTCTAAAAACCTAGGTTTCATTTTTGCATGTCGCCAACTGTAATATGGCGACATTGAATCTGCAAAAACTAAAGTTGAGTTTTTCTGGGACAAATATGTTTTGAGCTTGGTAAAACAACTCGTTGCACGTCTCCTCGAGCCAAGAAAATTAACTCGAGCTGCTTTTTAGAAATTCAATATCCAAAAGCTGATTGTGGGGTCGAGACAATTCATTTGTTTGATTGGTCAAGGTGCCTTCAAATTTGAAACCATAATTTCAAGCCAATTCCTCCATTGGTCATCTCCATTTGCTCAGCCAGCAATCGGAAGTTTTGGTCAACTCGTTTGTCGTACGTGGTTTTTGCAGGTTCACTGTCGAAATAAGTTTCCAAGAAATGTTAGCATTTTCGATTAGCAAGGACGACGTGGCCTCAGAGCGGTGGAACCGGGAAACTGGAGCTTCCCAATACCGCTCATCTGCAATTGGGGGAAAAAAACCTTCAATTGCACAATTTGACCTCTCTCTACTGGAGTTGTAAAATCCTTGGAGTTCCTATCTTCTGATTTTTGTTCAAAGACAACATTGGACCCGGCGGCCAGTGAAAAATTGGTAAAACTGATCACTCACGTTCTCATGTGTATGAGAGAGCTTCTCCTCCCTCTGACTGTCGTCGAGCCGGGACTTGTAGCCGAGGAATTGCTTGGCTACCTTAGCTGCACGTTTGCTATTGACTCTACAACAACAGTTTCTGTTGTCAATCAGGTTAGTTCATCTTCAGTGTTGCCAAATTGGCGGTTTTCTCTCCAAATTCATGAGTTTTTTATTGCCGAAGGTGGATTTTGGGGGTGAAATGTTTTGGGGGTTTTTACAGAAGTCAGGGGACGAGGAAAAATTTTAAAAATGAAGGAATAACAGCTAAGTCAGCCACCGCACAGCGATTTGATTTGAATGATACCTAGTTTGGTAATCGGTTATTAAATGGTAGGTGCAACCCAATGCCCAATTTTGGGATTTGGGATGTACCTGCCTTCTGGAGAGTACATAGGTACCTAATTCATTTGATGTTTTGTTAAGTTCATTGACTGACTTTGCAAGCTACACTTGTCAAAATAATTTGCCATGTTTAAAGGTTTGATTGTACATATAAATTGGATGATGATAGTCGGAAAGAATGAGTATTAAATAGTTTCTAGTTTTAGGTACTATTTAAAACTGCAGATGTTCAATATGGAGTTAGAATAATATCCTATAAAACAATATTATCCCGGGGTAAAACATATTATGTTTTATGTGAAATCATTTATTTTTAATTTGTCCTTAACTTTTGGGGGTTTTTTCGAGGATTGTTTTCTCTTTTGGGGGGATTCGGGGTTTTTTTGACGTTCAAGGGGTTTTTTTAAGTCTGGACCTTGGCAACACTGTACATCTTATTTTAGATTGGCTTGTGTAATTATCCGAATATTTTTGATGGAGTTTTCATTTATTGACTAATATTTCTTGTTTTTTTTTTACCTCCTGAACTGAAATTTGAACGCTTGCCACCTTTAGAATGAATGCAAAGAACAGCCGATAAATCAATTTTTTGAATTTTTTCAACTCCTCAAATCAATCAATTTTTCGGGTTTTCTTCCAGCTGATGAGAAGCTTGTTCGAGCTGCAGAGTTCCAAAGTTGCCAGTGAAGATCCTTGCGAATCTGAGAGAGGCGATCTCTGCCTTGGGTTGTACGCAAACGTTTTGCAGAAGCCTTTCCAACAATTGTCCGATCACCTTGAAGCGAGTCACAAACCTTTCGATTCGAAGTAAGTTTACGGTTGATGGTACAATATGCCATAAGAACCATGATATGGTTGGTTAATTGTCAACACGAGCTGAGCGGTATTTTTGAGCGTTGAGTAGTTAGATTTTTTATTTTATTGCCAGACAGCAAATTATAAAAACAAAAACATAAAAGGTTGTTAGGGGGAGGGGATCTTCATCTGTTGGCGTTGCCTGCACTTGTCCCACATTGTCTTTACTAAATATTAAAGCACCTAGTTAATCTGTTTCAATCAACTTTCCCCAGGAATTTTGACGTGACAACAGCCTCAAAATTATCATCAGCAAAGTCGGATAGAGTTGAGCTGGCGAAGAAAATCAAACTTTTCGAAGGCATCGTTATTCAAGCATTGAAGGTGGGACATCTTTGGTGGGGAATTGTATCCTCGTATTTCTTATTTTTCAGATTCTCTTCTTCTTCAAAAACTTGACTAATATCCAATTTATGTATGTGAAAACGTTAATGCGACCTTGGATCCCTTGATGACGCACCTTTTTTGAACCGTCACGTCTCCTCGTCCGAACAAAACCCTGAAATGCTAACAAACACAATCGAAAGTCAAAATTCATAACCTCAAAAACAGTTATTCCAGCGTCGGAGTCCAGCGGGCCATAAACTGTTGAATGACTAATATTATATGAAAAAAAAAGTAATTTATTTTTTACGGGTCAACCCAATTTCAGGAGTACACGACGACCAACAACGTAAAACTGCAAGTAGAGGTTCTCATCCTTCTTACGCAGCTCGTCAATCTGAAAGTGAACTACTGCCTGCTAGATTCTGAACAGGTGTTCATCAAATTCGTCAAGAGCCAATTCGAATACATAGAAGCTGGACAAATTCAGTAAGTCCGATTTCGTCATTCGGCACGCATCGGTGATTAACTCGTTTTTTGGCAAAAATGAGTCATTGGTATCGCTGGGCTGGTTTTTCCACAGGGGCCATTTCTTTTTTATTACAATGTAACTTTTTTTTACATTTTTACCCAATTCTTCATGGACAATAATTTCTAAAAACAAAATGTTTAGAGCTATCAGAGGTTTGTGTCATATACTTTCTGTTGGAAGGGGGTCCTCAATTAAAGCTTTCTCGTTTTCAGCAACGTGGAACTTCTCCTTCCGCAGATCTTCAAGTTCCTGGTCGATTTGTCCAACGAAAAAAACCATACCAAACCTGTGATCAGCATTCCGGAAATCATCCAGCTCTGCGACGGTCTCATGGCCAGCGGCCAGAATCCAGTCACCCATTGTACGTTGTTATCTATAATCCCAAAATTATTCCTATAATCCTGTTCTTCTTTTACTAATTGCGAGTTCCCGATCCGACTTGCAGGTATACCAGCTTTGATTCCAGTCGTAGAGCATGTATTCCTCGAAAGTGTTACCAACATAGACTTGAACGAGTTGGACACCCAGCGAGAAGTCGTCCTGGCGATGCTTGTCCGTCTGGCCGAATTCCCACAGGTAAGCAGTTCAATTGTAGAGACCTGAGCCACCACTAGAAATTGAGGAGTTCATTACAAAAACAACCAATGTCAAAAAAAGCTGAGAACGGAAAAATTTTCAGTGACAAAGTTTGTTTTTGTGGAACCATTGAAAGTTTGGAGCTATAGAGGCTGTTTATGATTAGAGACGACTACCTATTTAATGAGTGCTACCAATAGCGCTACCAAAATGCGCTGAAATCTCTTTTTTTCTACATTGGTTGTTTTTGTAATGAACTCTTCAATTATCAGTTTTCAAGTGGGAAACTCTGCTAAATAGATTAGTGACTTGGATACATTTTTTTTTTTTTGTATCACTGAAATAAAGTTTGAATAATAGAAGTACTTAGGTATACCCTGTTAAAGAAGCTGAAATGAAAGGAGCTTCATCAAGTTTTTGTCTAAAACCCATAAATCAGTCGGAAAACCAAAAAAACGTTGAAAAAACGCAATTTCGGCCATACAACTACCTCTCAAATTGACCATGTTGACCGAAATCTTGAAAACGTCAAATTCCATGTACATTAGTCAATACCTAAAGATTCATGCCAAAAAACCCCAAAGTTAAATCCATAATATTTTCCTAGGCTCGAAAAGGTTTTTCATGAGAAGTTGGTTTTCTGCATTTTTCTCAGTCCTGGAGAGTTGTAGAAAAGACTTTTTCACATTTTATTTTTTGGGTGCTTTCGAGTGAATTTATTGGGTTCCATTACCCGAGATGCACGCCAAAACAAGTTACGCTTCGTGAGCATTTTTTATTCATTTTTGTTTTATCTTGTCACGCAGGTACTTGAAATTTTGAACCAAGTCATGAAAGATGGGTGGAGATGGGAGGACAACTGGAAACGTTGGTATCGTCAAACGGTCGATACGATATTACCGCTGTTATCCGAAGGAAAACTTCTCGTGAACGATATCAACTCTCTTCATTCCCTTTTATCCCTCAATAGCAGTTTCGTTGCTCCGCTCAATCACGTTTTGGTTCTGCTCTTTAGCCATCGAGTAAGTTTTTGGTACATTATTTCCAGAAAATAATGTATCTATGTCGTTTTTCTTCGATGCGTAGATAACAGACAATGCCCCCACCCATTTAATATTCTTTCGTATATTTTACATTGCAGCAAGATGGGCAAAATACGGTCCAATGGCTGGGAATGGTGACTACTATGCTCCTCTCAGTTTGCATGTACAAGGAAGAACGTGTTCTCTTGCTTCTCGAGGAGATGAACTTGTACGTGAGAGAAGAAGGGGACGATCCTCTGAAAGTGAACACCGTCAGCAAAAACCTACCTCCCCAACACCTACTGGCGAAGTGAGTGTTATTTTCTCCGTAAACGAAAATGCGGTACCCAAATGAATTTATCCAAATGAAAATAAATTGATTTACAGGAAGGGATTAATAATTTCAGTCGATCCCTCGTTCTTTTCCTTGCCCTTAATAACTTTTAGCTATTTGTGGTTGGTAAGTGAATATCGATTGTTCTTAAATCGATCAAAAATTAAATTTGAAATTGTGTGATCGATTTTCATTTCCATATTTACAGAGTATTGTAATCGTCTTTAAATCGAGAATCGGAACGAAAATTCAGAAAAAAACTTTTACTTATACACATTTACTCAGAATCACTTTCCGATAAAGTGTCTGTGGTCATTTACAAAAATGGCCGTAGATCCCTCAATTCTCAACCTTTTTACAATTTCTTGAACTGAAATGTCTGTATCGGTAAGACCTAACACCCAATATTCTTCTCCGCAGGTTGGTCGTTCGTGTGATACTCTTGATTGGATCCAAGCTGAAATTTTATGTTGAGAACTGCTGCGAACCGGAGAAAATTCAAAGCCTAGAAAGGACGTTCGCCAACTTTTTGCTCTGTTGCGTTTACCTGTTTCAACAAGGTTAATCAATTTCTCAGGTTTTTGAAATGGTTGTGGTTTATAGAAAATGTAAGCCAGTGCAGGGGAAAAACCGGGGAAATCTGATTCTTCACGATTCGAGAAAACCCAATTTTTCTGCCAGAAACCTTATTTACACTGCTCCGGCTATTCAAAAATTATTAAAAATTTAGGATCGATGTTGACGTATAGGTGAATGTGAACAAGGTATTAAACCCGGAGAAAAAAATATTCAAAACATATGAATCCAATGTTAACTCATTTCAACAAAAAATCGAGTTACCTGGTTTTCCCCTGTACTCTTCACGTATTCTACTCTGATGACAGGTCAATTTTGTGAGCAGCGTACAAATTGGTAGTCTCTTCTGGATAACCCACTGTGGAATTAATTTGTTTATGAAGGATTGTTCTCGTCTGAATTCCAGGTAATTACGAGGAAATGTCCAAATCCCTTGCGGGGATTTTCAAGGAAAACGGGGACATGTATACCGCGCATGAGCTTTTCCTCGCTATCAGATACAGATGCCCCCTTATCACCATTTTGTGGGCTGACGTTTTGGTCCTTCTGGGCCAAGGAGAGCCTTCGATGTGGGAGCCTTTGGTCGGGAGCCCTCGAAATTCTCGGCGCTCCCTGAATTTGGAAGTTGTCAGGCAAGGGTGCATAATCCTGCACTGCGAATATTTGGTAAGTGTTTGCATCTAATGCGCAAATTATTAGCGACATTTTGTAAGGTGCTCAAATAAAGCAGAGTACTTGGCGTTGTTGTTATTGCATAATTCTACTAAATGACTTGCTGTCTGGCTAAAATTATTGTTCTCTCCTGCAGGTCAGGTCATATTCTCCTTGTTCTACAATTTTTCAGGCCAAGAACCAGCAGGACATCAGAGCATTGAGCTGGTTACTCGATGGTCATGCGGAAGAGGTAATTTGGAACTGTCCTGAACTGCCAGTCGAGAAGCTTCTCTGTTCCATCTACAATCTGGAAAGAAACAGCAAACTTTTATTGGACGCTGCTGCCAAGTGTGTCAGTCATAAGGAGGTAAATGTTTGTTGACTCAATACGCCGATCTCCCACGCAGAACTCCAGACCCGTAGTCCGGTACTCCAGAACTGCAGTACGGAGAAGTACGTAGAACTCCAACCTCTTCATGCAGCTGTTCGCTTGTTTCAGCCGATTTTCACCCACCGGCTGCTCCAAACCTTGGAGAACATCCATTCCAACTATACAGGATCGGTTTTGAATTTGGTAGCCCTGTCGTTGGTACAACATCGGAATATCGCCATCGCTCGGCTTGCTGCAGCCTTTTGCAGCAGGTAATGCCCGCTTATTATGTACCTTATTACCGGTTTCTTCAAAATAATACAATTTCTGATAGGGTGTGACCTGTCTGGTGGAACAAATGAAGAATATTTTTCACTGTCGTTTAATTTGTTTATTCAATCGATACAGGACGATCGAGTATATGCTTACTCTGGAAAAGACAAGCGTCCATGGATTGCTAAAGAAGGACGAGCTTTTCCATTTGTTGAAAAGCCTTAAATCCAACAAGACGCAGTATCGCAGGTAAGGCAATAAATTAACCATAAGTACTCCTGGCGCTAGGGGGATTAATATCTCGTAGAGAGACGTCTGTATCTCCATCTGGTGCGTCCTCGACCCGTGAGCTCCTAGCAGCCTCCCTGCCAAGTCCATCATCTCCCTTTTATCAATGACGAGCCCAACCGTCAAAATTGGCCATGCCTATTGAATATTGAAGTGTGGAGAAAAATGTTTGTATGTTCCAATTCAAAGGATTCAATAAAGTCAAAATTGGTTAACCAAAACTCCCCCAGATCGGCAAAAATGTGAAAAAGTGAAACCACTACCAAGATATCAGGATAAAAAAAATACTTTTCTGAGAAATGCCCTTGGAATCAAGCTCAAACGGAGAAGCGAGATGGTGGAATTACCAGGAAAGCCGCTAGGAGCGCTTGGTTCTCACCAGATGGAGATCCAGACGCCTCTCTGCTCGTAGCCCTGCTATATTTTTACCTCACCCATCTAACGTCAAAACGCCTCAATTCAGTTTGACTAAAATGTGAACAATATCGGCCTTGTTTCAGGTACAGTGGTTTGATAAGTGTTCTGAAAAAGCTCGGGGAGGAAGTTTACGGTACGACCAAGTGGGAGTCCGAGGAGGATGAAAAAGCGGTTGATGTTGAAACGATAAAAAAGCTGAAACTTGACAAAAGTTGGCTCATCGAGCAGATACGGTCCAGGTAAATTCACCTTACTGGGATGCGGAATATTGCTACTACCCTAGCAACATTTCGTGAAATAGCACACTGACATAATTTGTGTTGCTACTCAAATGTCAATACGACTTTGATCGTATCCAAAATTTTCGTTAGTCTGGCTGACCTGACAGCTGTTTGCAGATGCTCTTTAGACGCAGAACCGGACGGCGTCCGATGCACAAAACTTTTGGCAACCCTCGGCGAAGACGAGTTGGATGCGATGTTTCTCGCTGATAATTTCGACAAAACAATTCTCCAGCATTGTTTCAACGTCAGCATTTTAATCGAAGTAATTTTACAGTCTTTTGTTGGAAAGAATCAGAACTTTCTCGCATTAAAGAATTGATTCGAACCACAAATGATTATTTTAACGGCGTTACGCTTTTTTCTAGGTTCGTCAACAGTCTGCAGGCCCTATGACAATCGATAGTTTTCCCACTGTTTACAAAAGCGCTCGAAAAGTTTTGCTGAAGTACATCCATGAAATTTGCGACGCCTTGCCAAACACTTACAATGTAAGTTACCATTTTTATTCGCTTTCAATTTCAAGGTAGATAAAAGCGGTGTTGGCGTGGCCCTCGAGACATAACCTTATTGGTTGGTTTTTTGTTCAAAAAATGTACACCCAGTAAATTTTCTAGAAGAACTAGTTTACTTCCTAGATGGATTTCTGGATTTAGGGTTTTGGATATTGAATTTAATTCTGTATTATACTCTCGTGAGCAGGTCATAAAGGCGGGAGATGTCGACAAATACGACGAGCACCTGCAGACTCTTCTTTCTCGATTGAATTTGGTACACCAACTCCTACCCCTAGCCGTTGCTATCAATAATTATTTAAAGGCCGTTATCGACTCCTACGACTTGCTGCACGATCTGAGCCAATTCGTCCCCCCGCAAACTCAACTGGACATTGTGCGATTTGCTCTTCTCTGCATCAGAGTAAGTTACCACTTTCGGCCATCCCCTCTTTCAAGCTTGCGCACCCTGAAATCTGAAACGGTAGAATTGATTTTTCTCAGGGTTCGACCAACCTAACGAAGCAGAAGGGCCAGTCTTGCGTAGGGCCGCACGACCTTCAAATTCTGATCGAGAGCGCATGCCGGATTTTGAGTTTCGACCTGTTGGCTTCCCATTTGAAAATTGAAGAAATTCATCTCGTTCTTAGAAGCATCTGGGAGCTTGTCAGCTTCTTAACCGGAAAAGACGTTCCCTTGAAAACCATGAGTACTGAAACAGGTAAACTTTTCCTAATTCGGAGGATGAAGGTCGTTAGCCTCGGTTATTTATGGTGGGTTCAGGAACCAGTAGCCTCCCGATTTCCGGATTTTGGACCGGCTCCCTGGGTTGGATCCATGTATGTGGCAAGATGACAAGGACAAGGTTATCTGTGGGATTGGGAGTCAGGTGTCTTCTCGAGCTAGCTCTAGGGGGATGGGTGATTATTAACTCCTGTACTTGTAGATGAGGCACAAAGCCCATGTGCATATTGCATCTTAATATGGGAGTACCGGGTGTTATCTCCGTACTGATGGTTATTTACTGGTTCTTGGGTTTGTTCCAGGAGCTAGATTAGGTAGAGATTTAGTAGGCATTCCCATTTGCAGTGCATGGTTTGGTTTTCAACGCTCCAGCAACATCACTTACTAACAGTACAAACCATGAAGCCTGTCAGACTTCAGACTGTTCCCCTCCCCATCCCACAGACTATCTGTAAAGACCGACTCTTTGGTCAATTCGACATGAAAATTAATTGGTAATTTTTCCAAGAAACAAGGTTCAGTTGATGAATAGTAACAAACATCGATGCAGGTGCGCTAAAGTGAACATAATTTGTTATTATATTATTAAGATATTATCTATATAGGATCAGCCAATCAGAGAATAAGGTCTGTGTGTCTGTACGGTGGGGAGGGAAACGGCCTGATAGGGGCTTCACAGTGCGCATGCCCAAGGCACATTCCTGCTCTCTCGCTCCTAAGGGAAGCCAGATCTTCCTGCTATTGATGCTATGGTGAGCTTACCTGCTGGCGGTTTGAATGCTTTCACAGACCCATGTCCTGCCAAATCGAAAGACTTGTTCCTCGAAGTCAGCATCCTCATGGCGTCGCTGCTCTGTTGTATTGAAGATCCTTCCAGTCTGATAAGGCACCTGCCCAAGAGAGTCATTTCCTCTCTCAAGTAAGATCGTCAGCTCATGAATCCGTTCTGATCAATATTTGAAACGAAAAACCCATTTCTCCTCTTTGCAGGGATAGTTTATGAACCGTGACCCCTACAACATGTCAGAAATATCGATGACTAAAATATCAAATTTTGATCCTTAATAACTATGGACTATTGCTTGGATAGCTTGGATGCAATTATTGCTTTATCCAAAATTGGCATTGCTGCAAGTCTCGCTGGTTCTGTTCTTTGCAGAGCCTTAGTTGTATCGTTCGGACGTCTACCTAAGCTTAACCAGGTCTGCCGTCTGCCAATGGAAGTCTGGCACCTGCCACTGGATCCGGAAACCCCGCCTCCAATCCCCATCCACGTTCTCCACGATCCGGAGATTTTGTCGCAAATCGTCAACAGGTTAGTCTTGTAAACAATTGTTAACACTTATGTAAAAGCAGTACAATAAAAATTTGAAGCTCTCATACTTTTTCGATACATTTGATAAATTTGGAGTTTCGGGGATCACGTTTTTCAGGATACAGTTGCTCGGCTGGATCAGCCGTTTGCAATTCGAAGAGATCTGGGTATGCTTGCTGAGCGCCATCACGCTGAACCCTGACGTTGAAAATATTGACCAAGAAGAAATATCTTCAATCATGCACGTAAGTAATGCATTCCACTTGTCTCAAGCCATTGACTTGTCCATTGTCAACTGCACTGGCGTACCATGGCGTTCCAATTCGAAGGAAAAGTCAGTCCAGTCCAGCCAAAGACTGGCGCCAGCCCTGGCTCAAGTCAAACCGTAAGCCACACCTGGTAACCTTCCAATTTTTACAATCTTCCATCGAATTCTCCTATTTTCAGGCCAACAGTTTAGTAGTCGAAGGCATCACGTGGCTTCTCATCAGCACTCTGACCATCAACAATACCAACTCGTACAAAAAAAAACTTCTCCACGTTCCACGATGTGGGAATCACAAGCTGCACCTTCTCCCGTTAGTTGGATTTTGAAATTTCTCAAATTCGGTTGTGCTTCACTTATCTGTGCAGTTTCTCGCTAGTTTCTGGTAAGCCAATGTTTTATCGTTGCAGTTATTGGAATCGACTAGAAGAATTGAACGATCTGATGTACTGGAAGTTACAAAATAGCGCACCCGAACTTCGGTCCAGTGTATTGGTGGCTGACAAGCGAACAAACCTCGAGAGGATCTGCAATGATGAATCGTATGTGCCTCCTTCAATTGAATATAGAAAATAGCTACGTTTTGAAAAAGCGTTAAAAACTATTACCAATTATTAGTGCGATGATTATCGTTTTTATTACTCGTGCAAAATTAGGAAATCGAAATAACCTCAAATAATTTCACAGCTATGGGTTCGGCCAGCTTTCGGTCGCTGTCTTACAAACAATGATCTCTCCTACCGACGAATCGCCTGCCAAATCAAGTAAGCAACTTTTTTGTCACAAGAGGCCCTTGACCAAAAAACCAGGATACATTAGCTGGCTACATTTCTGTATCATCTTCTGAGAAAAGCTCCTAGGTTGTAAGACTTGACGTAAAGCAAAGTTTACATCTGAAAAATTGAAGAAAATTAGAAAAAAATTGAGAAAACATATAAGTTATTTAAAACAAGTTGAACAAAAAATAAAACTGACTAAAAAAGCTTGATAAAGTAAAAATTAAAAATAAATATGCAAATGGGAATTATTTCAGATTTGTGTTCCAGAACCTCTGAAACGTAAATCATAAAAATGTACCAAAAAAGATTTTGACAGCCGTTTTTGAAATGATAAGGAAACTATTGCAGGACCCTTTCTACTGAATAGCTCAGTACCAAGGACAACTCCTCACGTGAACATCCAACTTTGGAATTGGTGCCTTCATTGATTTTAGTGTATAATCTACAGATGATTTCAAAAATGGCTGTCAAAATCTTTTCTTTTTTTTTCACTTCATATTTATTTTTTACTTTTTAGTTTTTCAAGCTGTTTTTTTTTTTAAATTTGGATTTGGTTTTATTTTTTGTTAAAATTCTTTTTATTTCTCACTTTTTAGTTTTTTTAGTTAGTCATTTTTTCTGTTTTTACAACAACAAAAAATTATCGAATTTTTCCTGGAAAACCGCCTTCTCCTATGGTAAATCAGGCTCAATACTCAAAACCTTCCAAACCCATGACATTATTTAAAAAAATGAAATGTTTGGTAAAAACGTTCCTGAATACCACCTTAAAAAAATGTTGGAAATAGTATTAAACAATTTTGGAAAAGCTGTCAGACGCAAAATTTCGCATTAGTAAAGAAAAATTTTTTTGGGTGTTTTCAAGATTTATGGTGAATTTTTGGCCGTAGCGCCACTGATATTAATCCTAAAAAAATGGAAAAAATAGTAGTACCAAGTGGCTGACTTCCTCGACATCCCAGTGAAAGAATTCTTGAAATTGGATCAAAATTGGCTGCGTGAAAGCAGAATGCAGTACAAGAAAAAGCGAAAAATAAAAGCCCTACAGCAAGGCAATTTGAGTAACCAGGGTGTATTTATAGAGTTGGGTAAGAAATATTTTTTTAACCAATTCCCTTGTATATTTATTGCAATTTTTTTTTTGCAGAAGACTTGGCTCACTGTGAAAGTTTAGCAAGGGCTGGGGGTGACGTCGATATGCGGTCCTGCCTTCAGTTCGTTTTGGATCTGTACGGGCAATGGGTACTTCCGAATGTAAGTAGCCCCCGTTCCATTAAAGTCCACAAGTACCGTCAATTATCACCATACTAACCAGACTATCTGGATACTATACTATCACCATACTCTCACTATACTATCAGGACCTGATCATCTTTTCAGAGTGGGATATCTCTGAATTTACAACTCTCCATGGTCAAGTCCGTGGTTTTCCTATCTGACAAGTTCTCCGAGGCTGGCCATTACGAGTGGATGTTCCACACGTTTATCGCCATGTACAAATCCCATCCACCGCACGATGAAGTCATGCATCAGTACTTGATAGTTGGAATCGCTAAGTCCGCTGCCGTCCTTCGACATACGGTAACGTTTTCTACATATTGGGTCAGGAGAACGAAATAGTGGATTAGAAGGAAGTACTATCCATTAATATGGCCATACTGATTCCTCCGGATGTCCCCAAAAAGCATTAATGCGGCCGAATTCCCTGAGAAATTTCATAATGCTCCAAAAATACGGCCGAATTCCCTGAGGAATTGTATAATCCTCCAAAAATACGGCCAAACTTCCTCCTAAACGCCGAAAGTGTTGTTTTTATATTTTGACAGTAATTCCATAATTCAGCCTGGCTTTGAAATGCTGTACTAACATCCGTTGTTGTTGTTCCAGAATGGAGAAAATGGCGATAAGGTTTTGAAAATCATTGAAACGGCATTCAAAAGCGGTTGTCCGTTGATTCGAGCGGCTGCAATACATGGCGCCCTCTATCTCTTGCAGTCTGCCAAAGCAATTACTGTGAGTATTCGCAATTTTTAAAATCATCAGTCCCCCACTGCACCATTAAAAAAAAGGTAGTATTGTTCAAACTTTCCTGGCTTCATTTTGAACATTACCCCAATAATTCTGCGTTTTTGCGATTCGTTATTCTACATTAAATGCATAAATTTTATCAATACTTATCAGATTTTGAGGACTCTGACGTCCCCAAAATACATGATGCTTTCAATTGGGCAGATTTGCAGTTGCACTGTCGATATGCTGGTGTTAATTTGCACAAAAAATTATCACGACAATATTTTCCAGAGATTCGAAGGCCTTGGAGAAATTCCCAAATCGTCGCCCCAAGAGTTCAGGCAGCGTTTGCTCAATTCGAGTTACGCTTTTCTCGACAAACACTTCTCTCAAGATTGTGCCAGGTGCGTATCAAGCGGTTTTCTTGACCATAGAGTCCTTAACCTTAACCTTGACCAAAAATTGGAATCTGATTATTTTCGCAACAGCTCCGGCGACTGTCAGCTGCTGATAGCCATGGCCATGTATCTCCTCGAGGTGTTTCCAGAAGACGCTGCCCCCCAAGCCAACTTGATGAAAACCTGTCTACATCTGGCGTTGCAAACTAGCGATAAACGAATCTACGTAACTGTGATAAACGTGAGCATCCTTCATTATTCATGTCTGGCCGTTTGTAGCCATTTTTTATATTCCCGTAGCTCTACTTATTTCAATTGTAGGCAGGTTTTGAAATTTGTAGTGATTTTTTTGATATTTTTGACCCAAACACCCTCAAAAGTCATCGAAGTATGATCGAATTTTGTCAAAAATTTAAGTATTGAAGTATGGAAGTATTGTGTGCTAACTACGCACCACCGTTGGTTTTTCTTATACGTTTTTAGGGCTTGGAGAGACTCATCCTCACAAGTTCGAGCGATTCGCTCAAAGAGCAAGTCACCCGGGTGGCTCTTGAGAGATTCGCCCAGTCGGACCCTTCCATCACTTTACCGGCCCTGCAGCTTCTTCTCTCCTGCATTTACTCTGGTATGCCTTCTTGATAATGGAATTCATGATCGAAAGTTGTTTACCGTGTTATTTCTATCTTATCGCATCATCTGTCGAGTAATACCATGGCAACTGCATTATCCGAGCGTTTATTTCCTATATTTTAATTACCATTTTTTCACAACTAGGGAAAACCAAAAAAGAAATCACAACCGAGGAATCTACCAACCTGCCTTCAGATATTGAAATTTTGGAAAAGACATCGGTGCTGTTCGACAAGTAAGTTGCCCTCGTTTCGAATTGAGGGCTGATGATCATTACCGATTTTTGTCCAATAATCATTTGCACACGTAAAATTAGCTTACCAGCCTATCCCCTTGGAAAATCGTACCTACATACTGACGGCATTTGAGTTTTTACCCAGGATCAAAAAAGGATACCCGGTAGAGGTGGAAATCGTCTGCGAAATCCTTCCGAGCGTACTTTCCGATTTCTTCCCTGTTTTGGACGTGTCTACCAAGGTTATCAGCGAGTTTTTATCTCCCAACCAACCCCACAAGAAAAATATGGCTGCGATGGTTTTTCAGGTATTTTTTAATATATTTTTTACCATTGTCGACCCATAGTCGAATCAATTTTGAGCTGAAATTTCATCTTGTACAGGTTTTCACGCAAGCTTGCAACGAAAAACAGTTACCCCTGCTTCAGGATTGGGTGGTGCATTGCCTGAGCAGCTTCACCAATAATTCGCCTTTGGTGGCAGCCGTTTGGTCGCTCTGCTGTTTTTTCATCAGCTCCTCGGCGAATCCATGGCTGAGAGCTATGTATCCTTTAAAGCTATTTATCGCCGCAATGTACCAAGTTCTGTTGGCAGTGTAGAATTTTTTTACTCCATCGAAAAACTTGGAAAATTAATTTTATCTTTTGCAAGTTTTATACTCGCTTTCTTCTACTGCGACAAAATAACAACCCTGATCCCCACCCTGAACTTTTTTAATGCTGAACGTACCAATGGAAGAGTAAAAAAAGTCAAAAAGTTGGTTAAGACAACAAAAAAATTGAAAAAAAATGCACGGTACCAGAGAACTGTTAATTTATTAACCATTTATTATACTACTGCTTGGTTTTAAGTGAAGTCGATTATTTGCTGTATTTGCCTGAACAATTCAAAACAGATTCCCACATGTGCAATCTCGGATACGTCAGTGTGATCATGAAGACAAAGAAATTTTCTGCATTGCGGCTGTGCAATTTTATAACCAGGTGAATTTTCTGTTATGCATAATTAACCATTACTCTAGCCCAGTAACTGAAAATAAATAGAAATTCGCTGTTAAAAAAAAGGGTAGCTATTCAGCAAGTATATCCCCGACTTTGGGGCGCTAATCGAGGCGATTCAAAGGGTTTCCGCAAATTGTGAGCCCTCGTCACCGTACCAAAGAAAACCATTGGTAAATAGATAGTACCCGATTCTTCCATATTTTGGTAAGTACGTAGATTTTTGAAACAAAAAGATTTTATTATTCTGAGCGCTTGGATGAGGATCAAAAATGTCTAGAAACACTGCAAGTTTTAAAACCAGCCTAAAATCAGAATTCGTCAAGTTAACCTAATATTTTGCAAGGTAGAACAAAGATTTTACGACCCAGAACGCTCAAATCGGATCATTTGGAAATAAGTTATGTTCATGTCTGGTGTAGAACGGTAACCAGTGGTAATGATCTTTAAATCGTTTTTTCGTTATTTCCCAACAGTTAAACGAATCCCAACGGCAGATCTTCCTAAAGTCTTTCAAAGAAACGCCCTGCCGTACGTTGAGCCCTTTTGCTGACGTCATCGCTTGCCTTTCCTGAGTTGCTACGTGTTTTTGAAATATTCCAACTATCGAATCGTTTCTTAAATTGTATCAGAATTTATTGTTCTGAAGACATGGAATACGTGTAGAGATTGTGCGCTATGCCTAACGATTGTGACGAAAATGGGGCAGTAATTGCACCGATACATGGTTGTGATATTTATAAATTGATTTGTATTTGTATCGTGTACCTGCCGAAGTATTGTTTTCTTTGCATGAACCTCCGTAATGAATTCGTGATGATTTCAAGATTTGATGCATCGCAGTTTTGATGGAAGTTAGCATCTTTCAACTTGAACTCGTCAACTATTGAGTTGATGCTCATTTCAGGTGTAATTTCCCCAAAAACAGTATCAACAATTTGTGGTTAAATAATGGGGTCCCCCATGAGTAAATGTTAGAGAAATATTGGAGAAGTGTTGGTGCCAAAATTGTGTGGGAGGTGGAACAAAAAAAGGCACAAAATGGGAAATATGATGTCATGTAGCATGGCTGAACCATAATTGAGGCGTGTAGTTTCAAAACTGGCTCAACCCAAACTTGAAAAATCATATTTGATGATCCAAAAGTCGAATTTTCGACATTCCAACACTCAAAAATCCCCCACTCTTTCTTCGTTGTCGAAATAACTTCACTAGATCTAGATATCTAGTCTTCACATGTTTGGAGATTATCCAAAAGATGTAAACAATATTTTTTAGAGGTGTTCACCTACTTATGTAACTATCGGGTGGTGAGCTCCTTTGGATGGGGCTGGTGATAATGTTCACATACTTAAAACACTATCGTCAGGCTTGTTGATAGAACCTACTTGGGTACAGCTAGGCTTCCAAAAAATTATTGTTTTAAACAAATTTGAAATATATAATTATGTAGATAACTACTTAGCACCTACTGTAAGATTGTTATTGTTGGCTTTACTTCTTCACGGCGGTGAACATATTTTATAAATTTGTTATACTACTTTTCTGTAAAATTGAAGCCGTTCAAAGAATATTGAATCAAGCCGAACTGTATTTGTGCGAATAAAACTGGAATTTTTTCAGTGACTCATTCATCTCCGCATTATCCTTGAAATTTTGATTCCTAAACAGTAGGTAACTATAACTGCTTCCAAAATATTGGCTCGTGTTTTCTATATTTTTCAATTTCTTGTGCCTATGAATAATGTACCGATTTGAGTGTACTTGGTCTTGAAATGTTGGTGTTACCTCGCAAAATAATTGGATATTTTGCATGCTCCAAAGTCATGCGACATGTCCTGATTTTACTCTGGTTTTAACATTTTCATGGTGGGTTTTTTGACATTTTTGACACTCCGGCCTCCGGAGTAGTCAAGATAGGATTCGATTTGTGTCAACAAGTTACGCACCAAAATATGGAAGTATTGCGTGTTAGCTACTCTGCACTCGAATTTCTAACTCAAACCTAACACTTACACCTTTAACTTGAACCTCAAACTTGAGTTTCAAAATCAAACTCGCCTCTTAAACTCAAACCTATCACTCACACATTAAACTCAAATCTAACGCTCGAACTCAAGCTCAAACCTAAGAATTACACCTTAAACTTGAACCTCAAACGTGAGTCTCAAACTGAAACCGCAAACTCGCTTCTTAAACCCAAACCTGGCACCCAAACTCAAGCTCAAATCTAAGACTCACATCCTAAACTCTAACCTAGCACTCATTTCTAGAGCTCAAACCTCGAATCTCAAACTCAAACATTAGACTCACACCTTAATCTCAAACTCAAACCTAACACTCTCACCTTTAACTTGAACCTCAAACTCAAATTCACACATAAACTCAAATCTAACACTCACACCTCAAACTCAAGCTCAAACCTGAGAATCACATCTTACGAGTGAACTCAAACCTTTAACTTGAACCTCAAACTCGCATCTTAAACCCAAACCTAAGACTCACACCTTAAACTCAAACCTAATACTCACATCATTAACTTGAACCTCAAACCTCGAATCTTAAACTCAAACTCACACATTAAACTCTAACATATCACTTGCACCTTTAACTTGAACCTCAAATCTAAAACTCAAACTCACATTAAACTCAAACCTAACACTCTTACCTCAAACTCAAGCTCAAACCTAAGAATCTCATCTTTAACTTGAACCTCAAACCTCGAATCTTAAACTCAAACTCTCCCATTAAACTCAAGCTCAAACCTAAGACTCACACGTTAAGCTCAAAGTTCAAACTCAAACCTAACACTCACACCTTTAAATTGAACCTCAAACTCAAACCTAACACTCACATCTTCAACTTGAACCTCAAATCTAAAACTCAAACTCACATATTAAACTCAAACCTAACACTCATACCTCAAACTCAAGCTCAAACCTGAGAATCACATCTTACGAGTAAACTCAAACCTTTAACTTGAACCTCAAACGTGAGTATCAAACTAAAACCTCAAACTTGCATCTTAAACTCAAACCTAACACTCACATCATTAACTTGAACCTCAAACCTCGAATCTTAAACTCAAACTCACACATTAAACTCAAGCTCAAACCTAAGAATCTCACGTTAAGCTCAAAGTTCAAACTCAAACCTAACACTCACACCTTTAAATTGAACCTCAAACAGAAACCTCAAACTCAAACCTAACACTCACATCTTCAACTCGAACTTCAAATTTCAAACTCAAACATTAAACTGAAACCTAACACTCACATCTTCAACTCGAACTTCAAATTTCAAACTCAAACTTGCATCTTAAACTCAAACCTAACACTCACATCTTCAACTCGAACCTCATAGCTCATTCTCAAACCTGAGAATCACACGTTAAACTCGAATTTCAAGCTCAAACCTCACTCTCACACCTTCAAATTGAACCTCAATCTGAAACCTAACACTCACATCTTTAACTTGAACCTCAAACTTGAGTCTTAAACTCAAACCTAACACCCACATCTTTAACATGAACTTAACATTTAATTAATTAATTATTAATTAAAACTCACTCTTTGAACTCGAACTTCAAACTCTCTTTTATCACGAACTTCAACTTAAAACTTCATTCTCAAGTTAGAACCTTGAACCAAAACTTGAACTCAACCACCAAATTTTTTGAAATTCAATCTTTCCACTTTATGTGTTTGTGTTTGAGATTTCAAGTTGAAGATCAAGCGAGAGATTTCCGTTCAGGTTTGTGGTCGAAGTTTGACTTCAAGGCTTGGTGTAAGATCCATTTGAATACCTATGAAGTTTGAATTCAAAAGTTGAAGTAAAGCGTAAGATTCCAGTTTTAGAATGTGTGTTATAGTTGATGCTCAAAGTTGAAGTTGAAGAGTTTGAGGTTGAAACTTTGAACTCAAGTTGAGGTTCAAGCTTAGATGAACATGTTGGGGTGGAGTTCGAGGTTGAAATTTGAAGATTGTGATATGATAGGTACAAAGTGTTTGATTTAATTTCAAGTTTAGGGTTCAGGTTTGAGGTTAACGTCCTGATCATGGTTCAGTGGGAGGTTGAAGTTTGACAATATGAGTTCAAGTATTGAGTTTTGACAGTGAAGTTCAAGACTCCAACTTACACTTAGTGTGAGGCGCAGGTGTTCGGTTTAAATTTGAGGTTTAGTTTTTAAGGATTTATTCGAGTTCTGGGTTGTAGTTGAAGTTCAAAATAGAAGTTTCGGGTAGAACTTCAAGGTTTGATAATTAAATTCAAACCGAACACTTACACCTTACACTTGAACTTCACTGTCAAAACTCAATAGTACAATTATTGTAAAGATCAAGTGGTTTGAGTCTGGCGTTGTATTAATGGGTACACGTTAGAGTTCCAATTTAAAGTTTAAGTTGGAGTTTGGGGTTCAAACTTTAGGATCAACTTCAATGTTTGAACTGAAGTTTGAGTTTACGGTTTGAGCTTTGGGTTGAGGGTTTGAATTCAAGTTTATGGTTTGAGGTGGTTCTGAATTTGGATGTTAGGGTTATTTCAGAAGTTCATGGTTGATGTTTAAAGTCCATATTTAGGGTTCACGATTGAGGTTGAAGTCAGTGGTGAATTCTCAGCTAGAATAGGCATGAGTTAAGGTGTGCTAGTTCTTGAGTAACGAATGTCATGTCACTGGTTGAAGTTCAAAATTCAAGTCTACTCAGGTTCATGGATACGACTCGGAGTTCTCAATGGAGGCTCGAGTTTAAAGTTCGAGTTAGAGGGCCAAATGTGTAAAAACAAATCTGATGAAAAAATTAAAAACCTTTTAAGGGTAGGTGGTCCTTTACAAGAAATTGTCTCCTTTTAAATTTTAATTCGAAGTTACGTTGTGATCCTCCTCTCCGAACAGACCCTGGCACTCGTAGTCATGTACAGATTTACCCCATGGTTCTCTAGCGGTGTGCTGTTTTGAAGTAGAGAGACTTCGATTTACGAGGCGTTGACCCTTGTCGGAGCATTCGCAGCTGATTGGGTTGAGTTTGTGCGAGTCGCCTGCAGGAATACGAACACGGGACTTGTCCTCAGCATTCTTCGTTGCGTTTTATTTTCATTACGCCAGTGAAGTATTATTCAATAACATAAATAATTACCTACGCCATGTAAGTAAGCATTCTGGCATAGCTTGACTCGAGCTCAAAATTCTCCCGGGGGTCCTACGTTTGAAATTGCTGTCCTTCGAATCGACCAGCAATGACGAGCAAGATCGTCCTGATGTTCCCTGATCGTCCGACCGTCGTCGGTGTCGACGTCCGTTTTTCGTGATTTTCCACTTCATTCGACTCGTTCAGATATTGGAATCAACGATGGATCCCGTTTCGGGCGATTTCGCCTACAATTATTTGAGAAATCGCGAGCTCGGCAACAGACCACAACTGGGCACGAACGATCGGTTCATGAACGGACTGTACAAATCCTTCGCTCGGTGCGAATGGTGGGACCATTTCGCATCGTTGAAAAACGCCGCTCCGGGAGGGATTTTCAACCTGGAATTTTCACCAGACGGGTGAGTAAAAAATTGTAACCATTTTGGGTTCCTCATAGCATTCGTGAGTGCACACCTGTGAACGATGCTGTATCTGGAGCTGTTGAAAAAATTGTTTTTACGATTTAAGTAAGTTGAAAGAAGGAACATCACCTTCTCACCATGAGATTGTTTCAGCTCTCTGTTGGTGGCTGCCTGCGAAAAGCGAAGTATCCTCATGTTCGATCCTCTCTCTCGCAAACTGCTGCACTCAGTCGACAACGCTCACTACGATTGCGTCAACTGCGTCAGGTTCGTTAGCAATACTAACGTTTCAATAAAGTTTTCCACTGTTTTTCGGTTGTTCCAGTTGTTTTTGGTTCTTGGTTGGCAGTCTTAGTTTGTCGGTATTGGTTGGCTCCTTCTTGTTTGGATCTGCCCATTTCCGGCAACACCAACGAACTTTTTGTCGTGATAGGTTCAAGAAGTGTTCACTCTGAGCGCCCATCGTTCAGGAACGGGAAATCTTCATTCGGCATGCAACTGTGATTAACTGGATTTTTGGCAAAAACGAGTTGTTGGTATCACTGGATTGGTTTTTCCACGGGGATCCTGATGGTACCACTGGCTGGCGCGTATTCGGGAGAATAGCTGCTTGGTTGGCTGTAGTAGTTTGTCGGTATTGGTTGGCTCATTTTTGTTTGGATCTGCCCATTTCCGGCAACACCAACGAACCTTTTGTACTTAGTGATAGGTTCAAGAAGTGTTCACTCTGAGCGTCCATCGTTCAGGAACGGGAAATCGTCATTCGGAAATCCTCAGTGATTAACTGGATTTTTCGAAAAAATGAGTTGTTGGTATCACTGGATTAGTTTTTCCACGGGGATCCTGATGGTACCACTGGTTGGCGCGTATTCGGGAGAAAAAGCTGCCGGAAACCGTTCTGAGCAACACCGCTTTTCTTTCGAGTTTTTCGGAATAAATTTACTTCATTCGTTCATTTTTGGTGTTTGTCATTTCATCGATGTTCTTGTTAGAAACATTATAACGGTCAACCGACATGGGTCGAAATTTTGGTATTTCTAACTCTTAATTTTTATTCAGGGACCTCAAAACCCCTGTTTTATCAATTTCAATTAAGAGTTATTGAGCATCATATTGAGGGGGGCATGCGTTTTTGTGAAAAAGAGTTGTTTCATCACTTTTGGCCGAAAATCTTGCTTATGGTATGCATGTCTCATCAATTTTAGGAACTACCCCTTCCCGTTACTATTTAATTGTCACAATTTGTTAGAGTTTCGCGTTCTTCAGCTATTAAAACTCGATATTCGGCTGACTTTATCAATAATATTGTTGGGCAATTCTCTCAATAGGTTCCTAGATTCCCGTGTATTCGCCACTTGCTCGGACGACAGCACGGTCGCTCTCTGGGATGCTCGCAATCTGAAAACGCGAATCAGAACTCTCTACGGGCATTCTAACTGGGTGAAGAACATTGAGTTTTCACAGAACGACGGCCTTCTTGTCACATCTGGTTTTGACGGTTCTATTTACACTTGGGACATTAACAGGTTCGTAGCGAATAGACAATTTTATGTTCCCTTTTCGTTGGCCAACTTTATCATTTGGGGAGAAAATGCTCCGTTGATTTTCCGCCGAAAAAATGATTTCCCATCTGAATTCTCTTTTCTCTGCTTAGCTATACCGAAAACGGATTCCTGTACAATCGTGTCTTCCACACAAACGGCTTGATGAGAACAAGATTGAACCCCGACGCCAGTAAAATGATCATATGCACAACCGGCGGTTACCTGATCCTCATTCACAACCTTGATTTGAGAACATTGGCTCAGGATTTGGCTGGTTTCAAAGTGAGTTGGATGCCTACAGGCCGAATTAACACCCCTGATTGCACCGGATTAACACCCTTGCTTTCGTGCAGATTTGCACTACGTAATGGAATAGAGGGTTCATTTTGAACTTCATACGAGCACTTAAGGGATCTGGGATTCCAACCTCAGAAAAGTAGAGTTTTTAGAATTTTTACCCAAGTCATTTTTGATGTAACAAAAATTTGTCAAATTATCATTGTAAAAGGAGTTTTTTTTACGCATTTTTAGACAAACATCTTGATTTTGTCAAATTGTCATCTGAACTACTCTACCAATTTTGACCATGAAATGCCTTTTCACTTTTGATTAACCTCACTGTGAATTACCTAAAATTCGGACTTTCCCACGTTTCCATAAAAGTGCGTGGTTACTATTTCCCTTGAATCAGTAGCTGCCACCGCCTTAGAAATCGAGCGTTCATTGGATATTCAATTTCAGCCAAATATGTATCGGCTCATGCAGCTGAGCAGGACGACCATTCCAGTGGCGGCGAACTTCACTCATCTTTTCTCCAAAAGACGGAAGAAAAATCGGATCGAATTCTTGACCGATTTTCCCGATGGTGATGACGCCGAAGTAGTTTCCTCGCTTCAGGTTAGCTGCACATTCATGTTTCAGTCTTTACTATAGCACAGTGTCCAATTGTACTTATTTGTTACTTGTGTGTACCATAAGTTGATTTTACTTTACCAAAAACTCGTTAAATCTCCGACATTTTTATAAAATTGATTCTTCCAGGTTCACCCCCAAGGCTGGTGTGCTCTGAGCAGAAATATATCGAACGATGAAAATTCGGAGTGGACCTGCGTCCACGATATTCAAGATCTCGAATACCCTACCGTAGACGACCGCCCTTCGCCAGAAAACAGCGGCGGTGAAGAGTCTGACACCGAAATGGGAATCCTCTCCGAGTAAGTGTTAAAGTAATGTTTTTTTAATTTTTCATTCTTATTTTTCGATTTAATCCTGTATAACATGAAAACTATCGTCATGTCCTTCAGTTCCGCGGTAGAAATGCCATCTCTAGTCATCGGGCTGAACTCGCCTCACCCCCGTGTGTTAGGAGGGGGCGGCAGCGGGGGAACGAGCAACGCTGACCGGTCGGGAGCTCGCGTTCCTCGCAGAGCACTCCGCAGACAGGGCGCATTTCGCGGGTTCCGAGCGCATGTGAGTAAATTTGTTATCATTCAATATTTACCGCTAATGTTCATTATAATATAAATTTTTCGAGTTAAGTCAGCCGCACACTATCCAATGGCTGTTAGAGAGGGAATGAAAATGGGAACGTGGCTTGGAAACCAAAATCGAATTTATTGGGTTAAACGCCGACGCCACCTCGACCAATCACAGCAATGTCTTACATGCATTGCAATGCCGTACAGCGATTGGATAATGTACGGCCGACTCAGTAAAAGCAGCGATTACTCATCTGGTTCTGCCAAAATTTCCAGGTTCCACAGGAGGGGCGTGGCGTCGGTGATATAACCACGGTGACGTCGACTGATTTGTGGGAAGCGCTCGTCGCCATTCGAGACTCGAGGCAGCGCCGAGAAAGAAGAGCCGGTGAGTGCCATTTTCTTTACTCTGCGAAAATTGTTATTTTTTGTCCACAATGATAATATCATGAGTAGGGATGGCCATCCCTAGTCATTAGCGGGTGATCATATTTCGGATTTTCGATTCCAGCCGGCCAACCAGACGAGTTAGACTCGAGATTAAGAATCGTCCGCGTTCACAGTGGGTTGGAAGGAGTTCGACCTCGTACCCGATCGAGCCAGAATTTGCTGTTTTCGTAAGTGTTACCATCGACTTTATGATCCCCTCACTGGACGAAATTAGTTCATTTGTCATTAGTTGATGGTTTAATGATATTGTTCCTAGTGCAAACCGTTCGGGGGTGCCTCGCGAAGCTGGAGACCGCGGCGGTGCAGACTCCTCGTCTGGCGGTCCGTCTTCATTTTCAGCCCCAGGAACCTCCAACAGCGGTGGAGGAGGTGAATTGCAGAATTGAGCATAACCTTTGCTGATTTCAATAACAATTTTTAGGATTTATTTCTTAATTCTAATTATTTTAATAATAATTAGCTATACCATCCGTTAAAACGACTCAGGAAGGTATTTCAGTCGATCGGCAATTTTTACGAGCGATAACTATCGTATCTCGTGGATGTCCCAGGTGGCAGTGGAGGGCAGTCGTCGCGGGACACGTCGGAGGACGAGGGAGGTGCCGGTGGAGGGTCTCCGGGTGCCAGTGGTGGTTCACCTGGTGCTGGATCGCGCTACAACGCCCGTTCCATTTACATCATCAGTCGACCGAACCGAGGCCGGTTCCGTGCCGGAGTTCCGAAGAACCACAAGATCCACGAGAACGTTCGCCGACTCACGCATTACATCGAGGAGTCCAACGTCGGCAAGGGGTGCGTACCTATTCGTCCTGCAAAATGAACTTTCTGAGAGAGTTAATCGTTGAATTTCAAGGTTTGTAAGGGACTGGTTAGGTTAGGAGAGGTGTGAGAGAGGATGAAGCGGAGGTCTTTTCTGGATGTCCTGCAACCCCAATTTTTTTAGCATTTTGCCCTGAATCGAAGAAAATATCAGTCTGCTCGTTTGAAATTCATCATCATTCTGTCTACAGGTTCATCAAAGAGCTCTGCTTCTCCGCCGACGGCCGGCTGATCTGCTCCCCCTTCGGGTACGGGATCCGCCTGCTGGCTTTCTCCCCCGAATGCTCCGAATTGTCGAGCTGCGTGCCCGAAAACGGGGCCGTCAGACTTCACCAAGTGGCCATCAACATGTGCCACGAGGATATCGTCGTCTCGACGAAATTCTCGCCCCGCCACTGCCTCCTAGTCTCCGGCTGCCTCACTGGCCGAATCGTCTGGCACCAGCCTCAACTGTAGTCCTTCATTTCGATAAGTTTACCCCTTTTTCCTCAGTGACTTTCAACCGAAATTTCCCGTAGTCGTTTCGGTGCCAAATAAACAACGGATTTTGTCTCGGTCGATTTTCGACTCGTCGACGGCGATTTTCTCGCAATTTTCGGTGGACTACCGTCGAAATTCAATTTTATAGACTCGTGAGTCAGTTATTGGGCTCTGCCCGCAAAATTTCGGCATACATTTACTGCCAATTTCCGGCTGAAACAAAATAGATTAGCTTTTAATACGATATTATAACATTTCAGAGGAACATGGCGTGAATTTGATTTTGCGATTTTGACAAATTACATTATCCAACCTCCAAGCTGTCAGGATATTTAGGCTGGCTTTATCAATTCACTTAATCAACTGATTATCCAAGGACGCACCGACTAACTATTTTCCAGGTGACTTCATGCTGAAAAATCATACGTCACGTTTCCACGCAATCAGTTAGTCGGTGCGTCCTTGGATAATCAGTTGATTAGGTGAATTGATAAAGCGGCCCTTAACCTCTAGGAATTCCGGAAAGGTCTGTAGAAAATTAAGAGGTAGGCTGGTGGCCCAAAAAAGGTGCCTGGCTCTTTGATATTTTAAATGAAAACTGACAGGTCATTTTTTTAGGCAATTGATACATGAAAGACAAACAAGTCTTGAGCTGTCAACTACAGTTGACTACTTAACGGTCAGTATTTGAGTAGTAACAGTGGGTTTCCTCGAGGCTAAGTTGTGTCAATAGCCTAAAAAAATCAGAAACTCAAAAAAAAACGTATTCATGAACCAACCTATTCCTTTTAATTTTGTATTCTAAATTCTCTCCATTAAAAAATTCCTGCAATCAGTAGGTACAGCAAAATAAAAGCTTTTTTGGTCAGTAAAAAAAGATTAATTGGTAACCTTTTACCAATTGCATCCACGGTTTTTCGATCCATTCTCAAAGGCACCAGGCCTTGGTACAAAATTAGCGGATTTATTGACCGTTTTGGGAAGAACAAAAGGCTGTTTCGTGAATAGGCCTTTCATAATTTTTATCACTTTTTTGATAACTTTTCATGGTTTTATTCACTTTTGGTCCTCGGTATCGATCCGCTTTGAGAACTTCGGTCAATTCCTGCTCCCCTGAGTGAAGCCCTTGTAATTAAGAAACCCACTGCGCCTGCGCGGAACTAGCGCTCTGAATTTATTTTCTGCTCTTGTGATAAAGGTAGTTGGTTTTTGAGAGTATGTGTTTTTCATTCTGCGCTCGCTGGTCACTGAAATCGTTGAGATTAGACTTTGCGACCTTATCTCAGAACCTGCAGGATGTAGCTGTATTGTTTTGGTACATAATTTTTTCCCTGAGGTAGGTACTTCCAAAAAAATGTACCGGGTTTCTCATATTCGTGCTGCGTTAGCGCAAAACGCGTACGGCAAAATATCGAAAATTTTGATCTCTTTGACCTCGAATCAATCCATTGAATAAGTCAGCCTTAACGTTTTAAGCTCAATAAACATTAAAGTTTTCTCGATTTTTGTGTCGCTTTCGTTTTGTTCAGCAGTGGTTTTGAGTGTGACAGATTTGTAAAAATCGACTCATTCCTGCGTTGGGTTTATATTGACTATCATAAGTGAAGCAATCTCATTGTGTTGTATATACGGCGCTGTATGTCGGAACCTATCGTGACTTTTACCCGTGAATGAAACCGATGTGTATTATATTGTACATATTAACCATACGTGAAGTAAACGTGTTTGTTGTATTACGATTTGTTCTCAAAGGTACCAATCAAACCGTGGTAGTGGGGATGTGCCAGGGGGCGTGGCTTGTGGAGTCCAATGATTTTTATCGGATCGCTATCCGCGGACTTTTCATTTAAATATTTTCCTCGGTTTTTTTCTTCTGTGATTCTCAAGAGTGGTGTTTTACAAATAACGATGTTTTGCAAAAAAATTAGTGCTACT
This sequence comes from Nesidiocoris tenuis, assembly GCA_036186465.1. Lineage (NCBI taxonomy): Eukaryota > Metazoa > Arthropoda > Insecta > Hemiptera > Miridae > Nesidiocoris > Nesidiocoris tenuis. The sequence goes on along the minus strand of AP028915.1, from coordinate 4,392,048 downwards.
CCAAATTTTCATTCTTGATTATTGCAATGCAATATAATATGCAATGAAATATACGACTCCTAACAAAGCCAAGCCAGGGATGGGGCGAACTCGTTTGGCGACATTAGTTACTACCCTCGAATTTCCGACAATTTTCTCCGTTGGTACAGTTACCTTCGATTTATGTACCTACCTACTCGCAGGTCGTAAACTGCAGCAATTTCGTCAAGCACTTGGAATCGGGTGGTAATGATCTTTGGATAATGCATTAGGCACATCGTGTATTCATCGCCCAAGTGCGTACTTAACTCTCGGCCGAACAGCTTGCTATTTTTACTGTTCCAAATCGAAAGTATTACTTCAGAATTTCCGTTTTCTATGCAGGAGTAGTGGGCTGTCTTGTGTTAAGGCTAACTGAAACATGTAGAACATTTCTCAAACTTGGAACGGACAAATCAGCTGGTAATATAAGATGCGGATCAGTAGAACGTAATTAGCGGTGCTGAAGATGTCTTATCCGAAGTTACCCCACGACTCCAATCTGATGGCGTCAGTTCGGAGAGTCATGTTACCCTTCCAACTAACGGGAATGTTTCCGTTCCTTTTCAAAAAAACTGGATTGAAAACTTCGGTTTTTTTAGCGTTCTATTCAATACTAGTTTTTCCCATCGTGATGACCATTTTCGTCTATTTGGTTAATCTTTGGTCGAACGAATGGCCCATCGGATTGGTCGTTATACCTACGATCACAAACCCGATGATCTATATTGAGGTGCATCCTCTCTTGCTTCTCATCAATCGGAATTCCGTCGTCAAAATGATGGATTGCCTGAACGAGGTGGCAATGAGCTTCTCGCGAGAAGATACCAGCCCACGTTATGCGAGATTTCATCTTTTCGAAATGACGTTGACGCTAATGGTTTTCCTTGCAATAGCATCGGCTCAATGCTATCTCTTATGTAGGATAATCAATCTCGGAACTATTCTCGTATTAATCCAGTCCGGTTTGGTTTCCACTCTGCTCAGCGGGCTTCTAGCTATGATCGCGTCCGCTCTTCACACTCTGAAGATCCGGGTGAAGCGCATGCGCGGGATATCCGATTTTGAAACGGCCGTCAGGGACTACGAGAGAATTGCAGACGCGGCTGCTTGTTTTGAAAAAATCTGCAACATCAATTGCAGTGTGACTATCACGAAATGCTTCATCGAGATGAATATTTGTATTTTCTTCGCTTTCGAGAAGAATTCCTTCGAAGAGTGGATGGAAGGGTTAGGATGGGCAGCGGTTCAGCTCTGGATCATCTGGAGGTTGATTATTGCTTCGGTGACTGTGGGCGATCAGGTAAGCTTTATGATTACCCGATGAAACAATGCTTAATTCTGATAACTATTGAAGCCATATCGCACTTCGTTAATTGACGTTGATCGATCGAGTTGTTGCTCAAGATGCCGCAGTTATTCGACGAATTTAGCTCTATTGTCAGTTTTGGGACAATCCTGTAGCTTGAGTGTAGTCATGTTGGTGCCCTGCGCATGCGCCCAAGGTTTCCTAATGTTCGTAAGATGGCGCCCTCCCTACCGAACCTCATATTCACAGCTTCAGTTCCACAGGATTACTACAGAAATGAAGTTAGTGAACTATTGTCCCGAATCATCGATTACCTTCTTTTCCAGGCCTATGCATTCTATTCTCAGTTCCGAGTCCAAGTCAAGCGTCAAGGCCTGGATGAATATGTACCTCATAACGTGAGTAGTGGTAATAATAACAGCCATCTTATGGAGCACATTTTGTTTGTCCATCATCCATCTTTGTCGTTAATTTTCGTAAACTATCTTTACAGGCGATTTTGTACATGTTCCTAATGCGGCGGACCCGAATCAAATTCACAGGATTTGGAATGTTCAAATTGGACAAAAAATTTTTCGGTTCCGTAAGTGTAGCAGCCTGACCTAGTAGATTTCGTTTTGCGCATTTGTGTCGCATGAAGTCATTTGAGGACTTTTTATTTTTGTGGCCAGGAAAAAATGAAATAAAAAACTTGAAAAGTGCTGTTGCCTGAAACAAGTCTTCCCCCACCCTCCTCCCTTACAGCATTCACTAAGAAAAAATTCACATTTCCAAGATGGCATTTTTTAAAAATTGTTCTTCGTCCCGGTCCTCAGTCAGTTTCTAGGTTTAGGCGCCGTTTTTGTAGAATCTAAGGTTCCATAACCAGAATGTGATCCAACCTTTTTTGCTACCTATACACTTTTTTTTGCAGGTGATTTTGGCTACTTCAACATACACCATTATGCTGAGGAGCATGATTAAATTGCAATGATTTTCGGTAATGACCATAACTCATCTAATCGCATGATAGTGATGTATCTTTCGTCGCTCTAGGTAGGGTCCTTTTCCTTCAGTAATTGACATTGTTAATTTTCAATTAATATTAAATATTAATGCTTAAATTTTCAGCCCTGCTATAAAAATAAGTTTCCATGTGGCTGACAAAACCGAACATACCGAGAGAATTACTGTGATATTTTATTTATCCGAATAAAATGGGTTAAATTGAGTTTTGTACTTGCTGTGATGAGAAAATCTATGCCGTTATTCCATTTTATGCAGATATTACAAAAGCCAATCCAGTAGTAGCATTTTATTGAGCAAACAATCAGGGAGGTATTGATCGAAATAAACTTTCATCAATCGGGTTGACACGTCCTTTCTATTCATAGCTGAATAATCCAATTATCGATTAATGTTTTTATTGACAATGCTCCAATTCCATCTCGAATTCGCGCCGGCACAATAAACCCACCCATTCTTAGTATCATCCCCAACTTGCAAGATGTCTGCAGATCCAAAGCTGCCGTACGACTCCAATCTGATGTCTTCACTCCGGAAAATTATGTTACCCTACCAACTTTTAGGAATGTTCCCGTTCCGTTTTCACAATTGCGGAATGAAAACCTCCGTTTTCCTGGCAATATATTCAATTGTAGCGCTTCCGGCCATAATAATAATCGCCTTTTACTGGGTCGGCTACATAGGCCAGAAGGATGCGATTCTTCCCGCCTGGATCGACATACCATCGATGCTCTTTCCCTTGTTCTACCTGGAAACGCATCCTTTCATGTTTTTGATCAATCGAAATTCCGTCGTCAAGATGATGGATCGCCTCAACGAGGTAGCAAGGCGCTTCTTGAAAGATGATACGAGCACTCGGTACGCGAGGTTTCGTTATCTCGAAATGACGTTGACGCCAATGATTTTCGTAGTAATGGCGACAACGCAGTGCGTTCTTATACCATTGGCGCCAGCGAAACATGTTGTTTCGTGTGCCGTATTAATGCAGTCCGGCTTGGTTTTCACCTTGCTCGGCGGACTTCTGGCGATGATGGCGTCCGCACTTCACACGTTGCGCATTCAGATAAAGCGCATGGGTGGGATATCCGATTTTGAAACGGCGATCAGGGACTACGAGAAAATCGCAGACGCGGCAGCATATTTTGAAAAAATCTGCAACGTCAATTGCAGTACGATTATCATGAAATGTTTTGTCGAGACGAACATGAGCATTTTCTATGCGCTGGAACACGATTTCACCGTACTGCAGTTGCATCTATTGGTATGGGCTAGTGCTCAGCTTTGGATCATCTGGAGGTTGATTTGCGGCTCCGAGTCTGTTAGGGACCAGGTGAGTTGAGCACACGTCGGACCTTTCCCCTCCACATCCCATCGCCAGACACACAGACCCCATTCTCCGATTGGCTGATCCTATGTTCTCTTGGCGCACCTGCATCAATTCTTGTCATTATTCATCTATAGAACCTTATTTCTAGGAAAAATTATCAATGAATTTGCATGTAAAAATGGCCAAAGGATCGGTCTGTGCAGACGGTCTGCAGGATGGGGAGGAGAACGGTCTGACATGTGATATGGGCTTTAGGAGGTTATCCAATGTGAAAATATCCATAGCATCAGCCATTCAGAGGATAGGGTTTGTAATCTGTATGCTGATCTGTACTTCTTGTCGGTCTGACATGTGATACGGGCTCTACACGTCAGACCGTTCCCCTCCCCATCCCACAGACCGTCTGTACTGACCGATTCTTTGGCAATTTTTACATACAAATTCATCGTCAATCTTTCCGAGAAACGACGTTTAATAGATAAATATTAACAAAAATTGATGCATGTGCGCCAAAGTAGACAACATTGTTAGTTGAGTCGTCAGAAGAACCAACGTTGAGCCTCCAATTCAAACCCTAGGGCAAATAATTATTTGACAGTCGGTCGCCTGGTAGTCGACTGGTCAAGACATCCGCTTGCGGAGCAAGGGGTCTCAGCGTCACATCTTGTGATTAAATTTTTTGCATATTTATCACTTTCGCCCAAAAATCTTTGTTCCGGTTCATACCAAACCTGTTTGCATAATGCCTACTGTAACACTCAAGGTCCTGGAACAAAACCATCATTATCAGGTACCTATTTTTACAGGCTGATAAATTTTATTCGCACTACCACGCTCACATCAAACGTCTAGGCTTGGATGATTATGTGCCTCTGAACGTGAGTAATCGAGAGTCGATTGACCTGGCATGCTGACATTGTTAAGAGAAAAAAATGTTGTAAACCATATGCTTCCAAAATTGACTTGAATGAGATGATTTTTCCTCAATTTGGCCTCGTACCTACCAAAATACCCGAAATAACTCTTTACAGGCGACTTTGTACATGTTCGTGATGCGGAGGACGGAAATAGAATTCACCGGGTTCGGAATGTTTAAACTGGACAGACAATTTTTCTTTTCCGTAAGTGGTGAAATTTCATCATGAAATGAGAACCAACCTAATCCTACTTGCTGTGTAACGAAAGTTGTAATACCTAAGCATACGATAAATAACTATGTGCAGTTTTATATACCAATTTTTCTATCAATAGCCAAAATTCTGGTATCAAATTACCTGCAACTAGTACTACTGCAGTAGGTGAAAATAAATCTATTATGAAAGTAGCTCCATTGATGAACCGGCCCCCAATGATTTTGCGCACTGATATTTATATTTTTATATTTATGTTTTAGAAGCCTCGCAAAGCCTGGATAAGGGCGAATACCTACCTGGGTATTCAAGTATTCTAATCTTTTTTTTCCAGATACTTTTGGCAACCACAACGTACACAATTATGTTGAGGAACGTGGTTAGATTGCCCGCAGTTGATTAGTATGAACAATAAATCATCGATACCATTTTAGCGCCCTTATCTCAATGGTATGGCTATTTTCCACAGAACTGATTGTCTCATTGTCTAACGGAGAAAAAACCTCAATAAAATGTATCATTGGTGCAACAATCTGTTTCTACCACCCAATATTAAAGCTGTTGGGTCAGATGACGTTGGGGTTACCTTTCCTCAAAATCAAATACCTAACAAAAAATTTGGAAAGGTATTGATTAAATCAATTTTCAATCAATCAACTACCATATTTTGGTAGTTAGGTACCTGCTATTATGCTGGGCAGTTATGCTCACTGGCTCGCGGAGGGGGGGGAAGAAAATCGTAATAAAGATTCTAACGATTGATGGCTTGTAATTTGATATAGTGAGTGGATATAGTACAAAACGCTCATTTATGTATGGTAGTATGATTTTGATGAGTATGGTTAGTTCGAAATCTCGGGCGAAAATTCCTCCCCAGCCGGGAATCGAACATAAATATGTTTGCTTCTGGATTTCGCAACATATTACTGATAGCAACAACATGTTGTATGTTTCTTTTCCTTTGCGTTACTTTAGGTTAGTGACGCTAAACGTCTTCGTTCGGTCTCATTGTTTTTGTGGTTTTACTTTGAATTTTAGAATTTCCTTCTAAAATAACTTGCAAACATTGCATTAAATTCGTTTAATTGAATTTTGGCATTAATTCTCATAATTTCTTCTGTAACTGAAAAATTATTTGTGTAAAGTATAGCCAATCATTCACAATGACGAACGTCCTTGCATTAACGAATGCTGAAGAGTTTGTGACCGTTCTCAAGTGAGTAAAATACATAATTTTTTTCAAAAATTTACGTACCTACTGGGTGACACTTGTAGCATTATTTTATCATAATTATTTATCATTTCATCAGCATGATTTGTATATTTTTATAATTTAAAATTGAATAATTTAATTAGACATGTATTTTTGTAACATTAAATGTATGTAAAGAAATTTTATTGTTTCTATGACCTATTTTTTATTTTTTCCTTTTCAGAAATTCCGGTCTCATGGTGTGTCATTTTTACGCAGATTGGGTTGAACAATGTCAGCACATGGAGAAAATCCTTATCGAACTTGCCAACAGTCCTGAATATTCTGTAAGAATTCTAAATAAATGTTCAGCTTTCCGGTTGCATTCAAGGCTTTGGAGCCTAGTTTTATGGATTTTGAGCAACTGATTGTTCCTACTGCTTTTCAGGGTGTTAAATTCGCCAAAATCCCGGCCGAAGATGTGGCAGAAGTTTCGTTCAAGTACAAAGTCTCCGCTGTTCCGACGATTGTCATTCTACGTAGAAATCAGGAAGTCGACCGTGTGGACGGTTTCAATCCTGGAGACCTCATAGCAAAAATCAAACAGCAGGTGAAAATTTTCTCAAAAAAATTTTCTCCGCAAGTCACTCAAAAATTACTTTGTCATTTTTTCCTGGTTTTTCTAATTTATGCATTGTCGACGTTCACTCGTCTGAAGCTCCTTCAATTGTTGAGAAAACTCAAATCCGAGGAGACCGTTGGATAGCTCGTAAAATTTCCTTCAAGAGTACAATAACATTTTGCAGATATCCCTCATCAAATCAGACAAAATGCCTGCCCCGGCGAAAGCTGAAATGCCGCTAGAAGAAAGACTGAAACGACTAGTCACGCAAGCTCCAGTGATGCTCTTCATGAAGGGTAAATCCTTCAGAAATTGAATTTTGAAGATAAATTTCGAAGGAAGATTTTCTCACGGATGTCAAATTTCAGGCAACGCAGCGAATCCTCGGTGTGGCTTTTCTAGGCAAATCGTCGAACTCCTCAACGGGTTACAAGTCGACTATAAGACATTCGATATTTTTTCCGACAACGACGTGCGCGAAGGGCTCAAAAAATTCTCCAATTGGCCCACGTACCCGCAGGTGCGTCAATACTCTTTCAATTTTCCAGGAAACCCAAAATACTGGTATCTATGCACATTAAATAAATTGAATTATCGCCTAGAAAATTAAGTAAAATGTATAAAAAGAGTTGGATTGTATTAGAAAAGAAGAGCTTGAACCTACCTATCCAGGTTACCAATCCAAAGGTTAGGATGCCCTGATCATCACACGTACATTGGTTATTCTTGCAACTCTTAGATCAAAATCTACGTTAACATGATGAACTCCGTGCAAATCGCTCTAATGTTGTCGTTGATTCGCTGCTTAGAGCTTAGATTTCCCCTTGATTACAATTAAATTTGCATTGATTCCGACAATCTTCAATCGTAGCTCAGGAATCTGTGAGGGTTAATCCTGTTAATCCCCTAGGTCATCTTATGTTACAGTTGTACATAGACGGTGAACTGGTGGGCGGGCTGGACGTGGTCAAAGATCTGGCAGCCACTGGGGAACTTGCCAAAATGGTCCCCAAAGCAGCGTGCATCAAAGAAAGGCGAGTAAATTAATCGTAGGATCCATGGGTAGTTACAAAACGCTGTCCCAAAATTTTTGGAGCAACGCTTTTCCTGAAATTCTGATCCGATTTCGATCGAACTGTTACGTGACTTGAGGAGGGTTATATCAAAAGCGAACATCTCCATCATCAGAAATTCTTCAGCAGAGCCAAAAAACATGTACCACTGACTGAGTGAACTTTAAAAATCAAGTCAAACTACCAACGAACTCTTCTTAAATCCCTTTGTTGTGTCACTTAATCATGCCATTGGTAACCTTCAACCAACCATCAATCGCAGCCCGAAAAAAACGGATTTTGATCAGAATTGAAGATGTTCGGTTCTGATAAACCTCTACTCACTTATGTTTGACGTTTTTCTTGATAATTATGATAAATTTTTTTTCTCAATGCACTGGGGGCCTATTCTGTAAAATTGAAGCAATATGTCTTGGCAGTCGCTATCGATTCATTACACAAATTGTCATACGTTGTCATTAGATTTGCCATGGCAAATCGATATTGATTTCCAAAGACATATTGCTTTCAGGTTACAGAATAGGCCCCCTGCTCGACGTGAGGTTATTTATAGGTATCAACGTGATTTCAGATTGAAATTCCTGACGACCAAAGCTCCTGTGATGGTGTTCATGAAGGGCAACAGAGAAAATCCTCGGTGCGGCTTCAGCCGACAACTGGTCGCGATTTTGGATGCCACAGGGTAAAGCTGGGTTCACATGGCGTATGGTTGACTGGATCCGGTCGGTACGGTCGGCCTCTCATTGGTCGACGGGAAGGCGCACGCGGTGCGGTCGCGGTGGTGAAGGGGGCACGCTCTCCCGTTGACCAATGAGAGGCCGACCGGATCCGGTCAACCGTACGCCATGTGAACAAAGCTTAAGTGCTTTTCAATCAAAATAGGTAAATGTTGTTGCTGTGTTTCCCAGAAGACGTCACAAAATTGAAGGGTTGTATAATTATGGCGTGTTTGGGACATCTCTTAAATCACCATAGATATTTTTTTAATAAATGGGCAACATTTTCAGCGTACCTTACGAGACGTTCGATATTTTGGAAGACGAAAAAGTCAGACAAGAGCTCAAAGTTTACTCCAACTGGCCAACGTATCCTCAGGTTAGTTCTATTTGTTAGGCTATCTTACCTTTTTATCTTATCTTTGTTAGGTTATCTTCTTTTTTTGAGGGCTGCAATCTTATCGTTTGATAGTCGCTGCTGCTATGTTTTGTGTTGTTTCTTGACTAATTTCCTACTTATCTAAATATTCAATTTACCAATTTCAGCATTATTCTCATTTCAGGTGTACGTGAAAGGTGAGCTAATCGGCGGATTGGACGTGATAAAAGAATTGCAGTCCGACAATCAACTGATCCCTTCCCTAACGGTTACTTCTTAGGCTAAATTACCAGAGTTTGGCACCACATATTGATTAAGTAAATAGATACCAACTATTTCCGTTTTGTGGTACTTTATCCTTTTTCTTTCGGAAATTTTGGGCAAATTTTCTTTCCCTTATTGTTTTTACCTATTATCCCATCCAGGGGGGGCTTGGAAATCATGTTGAACCCCCTAACCATCCCAAGGCGGTGTTAACGATTTATGTTGAAATTATTACTATATATTTTTCGATCAAACGGATCTACAAATGGAAGTTTTCTCGAATTGCAGTTAACAAATGTAAATAATTATTTTAAAAAAAATATTTTTTTCAATTTTTGACGTTTTTAAACCTCAATGGGCAACTTGGTTGTTAGTTTTCGATTACAATAGTACAATTCGCTTATAGCAAATTTAACGCTAAATCCAAACATGTCCTCAAAAGTTAGAAAAAGTTGTTTTGAACTGAAATTTGGATTTTTATTATGGACAGTGTGGTTTTTTCTGAAAAAACCTTGTTCCTTGGAAACGGGGTGAGATAGGAAAATGTTTTTGGCGGCGTCTTGTTCCATTTCGGGTCTAGTTCACCCAAATTTAAGTTCGGGACACCCTATGTAGATAAAGTACCTATATCAAAGTGCATTCTAGCGAAACCCCCGTTTTTGTTTCTAACCACTAATTCAAAATACCAATAACCTGACAAGAAACCTAAAAAAAAAAAAAAATATTCAAACATATTGTTCGATTTTCATCGTTTAAAAAAATCTACTTTTGGATCCTGAGCTAGTTTGGCTGAACCAAATTTGATTCTCAGTGTCGTCATGAAAGGAAACGAATAGAAACCACGTCAAACGATTTATTCTGGGCTGTATACGTAGTAGTTAGGTACGTTCAATATCATTATTATTTCTCACACACAACATGATAATGTTTTTGAGTTAAAAACGTCAGAACGACACCAAAAGACTAGACATTTCACTAGGACATTCGCTTCTTACAATTAAAGTGTTCAGTTGAATAACAAATAAATTACCTAATTAAAACTTAAAATGCACGCACCGAGATAAAGTTTCAGTATACCGAACAGTATTTTAATTATTACAATGTTTTTAGACGAAAATAACAACATGATTGTCGAAATGCTGTGGCACACTGAGTGGGGTAGCATTTTTTGGTAGGTAGCTATAGTTTCGTGTATTTCGTTCAAATAAAACGGTATTCACATCGTGGGCGTGAATTTTAATCGCTTGGAAGATTGCGTCCTCGCAATTTGCACTCTGTACCGAAACGCAAGCTTAACCATCGCCTTCTTATTGTTCAGTATCACAGTCAAACTCTACAATGATTAAGTTTACAATACACGTAAGGAATCCAACAATACTGTTGCTTCATTGTCAAATACGATTTTCTATATCTGGGCCTGGAGTCCGTTGTTTTTAGCCCTGAATTGGGTTTAAGTAAAAAATCCAAAAAGTTCAGCGATTGACGAAAAAATAAATTAAAGGTGGTAAATATAAATAAAAATACCATCAAAATATGGTTTGAAAAACAGGCAAAAATATTAAATATGCTTCAAATGATCTCTCCCAATTTTACCAAGTACCGATGGGTTCATTCCTTCTTAGCTATAGTGAAAAAAATTTAGTTATTTATTACAAAAAATTGTATGAGCACAATTTGTGAATCGGAACACGGAAAGCGAACAAAAGTTGTCAATCAGGTACCTTTATTTGAAAAACGAGATATTTTGAAAGTAATCAAAATTATATTATGTGCTTGTTAGGGACCTTGAAAGTCAATTATGGGCCGATTAGAATAGTAAAATCGATTTGACATCAGCAGTACAACTTTCAGATGAACAATTGAAGGAGTCTCACTACGGAGTAGGTATAACACGTATTTTCACAATGATATGTGGAAACTAGTTTCTTCACAGAAAAACAATGTTTATAACTTATGTATGTCAGGAATCCCAGCTTTTTTTAGGACACTGTCGTATTTCGTATGGAAGAAAAATCGGGGCTTTTCTGAAAGGTAAATTTCGATTATTCAATTTCATGCGCCTGAACACCTGGTTTCTATGGGTACCTAATAATACGATAACATCGGGTTCGCAGGGGGTCTCTACATTTCGTTAGATGCGGAAATCTATTAATCTAAACGCCCTTTGGAAAATTATTTCGAGTTCAACCGCTCGTTCTTTTTTTTGGGTTAATTGAAAAATGACATGGTCAACTGAGCTGTACACCCTGACTAGTCCGTGGAGGTAGGAAAGATGCGACGGTTGACCTGAAAAGCCCGAATCGAACTATTGTCTAGTTATAAAATTGGAATTGGTGCACCATAGCTAAACACCTATTTTGGTGCTTCGCCAATTCAGCTTGGATCAGGTTCTTCTGTCGAAAGGACCGCGGTCAAACCCGCTCTGCAAAAGTATTGTGGGTTGAGGTGTTGTTCGAGAAGATATCGCCAGAATAGGTATTGGTTCATTTTTGTTAAGAAATGAACCTTTTTTTATTTGGAAATAATCTATCGAAATAAACATCTGCGAACAGGGATCTGAGAATTCAATTCTAATATTTTTCCTTCATAATTCCCTCTGAAATGTTCTAATCAAGTTGCAAAAAAATATGATCGTTCATTCGTATCTCCGAGAAATTGGTGGGATTGATTGTGCCAACTGTCATCGCTGAGGCTGTAAACAAAATTTTGCTATCTCAGTTTGTATCGTTTTGGGGAAAAAGCTGTAAAAAAATGAAAAATCGAAGTAAACATCCCAATTACCACCGTTAAGTTGGCGTTGGTCAATGCCTTGGAGTTCAACACTTCAAAAAACCGTGGGTTCATCAATTCAGTTTATTCATCGAATATCCTCTATTGTCCGGTTAAAATTTTTCTATGGATAAGTTGACACGGAAATTCATAGGCTACATTTCCGAGGAACTACTTATTCGGAGAATAATGGATATTCAACTAATAAAGTGAATTGATGAACCCAACCTAACCTAAGAGCCTGCCACAAATAGAGCGCTGACAATCAGACATTGTTTTTGCCGAATTTCACAAATCCGTGGAGTTGGGTATGTTACCTGTGAGTGGAAAATCTTACCTATCTGGAGGTTGGGAATAATTTTCGAAATTGCCCCTCTTTCTCGCCCCACTGCCACCTCATGCCCGTTTTATCCATCTGCCGCCCGGCGGCGTACTTTGCCGTTTACAACTGCCTCCCGAATCTCCAAGTTTTCTGATTAGGCAAGGCGGGTGGCACTTGGGTATTTCTCTGTCAAAAGATAGGCTTCGACGGGTGGCAGTTGAGTAAAAATTTGGTGAAACTGGTGTCAAATGTGTGAAACTCGCTAAGGGGAGTGTTGCATTCCCGATTCACTGCTCCACCAATATTAATTTTGAAGGCTGGTGCATCCAAAAATGGAGTAGAATTTCTCGTAGGCTCATGACTGTTTTCCATCAACATTTTGATATTTACCTATTTATTTATTTTCCAAGAGGTAGGCTCGTAGAGTTTCAACACAGTTGATTGAGCCTGAACAAAATTTTCTGTGTTGGTACCTACTTGAGAATTGTGATTTTCCACTCGCCTGTGGACATTTGCCCTATAAAACAGGATCGAGACATTTGGTCGGTTAATGGTTTGGAAAAAGCATTCCTAATGGAAATTTACATAGTCAGGTACTTGAAGCTTGCGCACTATTTTTCACAAAACTTACAACAATCAAAACAGACGAATCCGGAGAAACTACATCGATTTTAAAATTTCCTGAAATTTTTTTGGCCATACTTTTATCAGTACTGTCAGTAAAAAATGTCCCATCTTCCTTCACAGAGTACGATTTTGTACAACGATTCCGATCAAGTTAACAACAGGCAGAATGTAAAACAATTTACTGTTGAGGAGGGCCGTACGGTCGAAAGCGCTTAAGTTAAACAATGAAGAATTCGGTAGGCATCGTCTTCTTGTCCCTCTCGGACTGAACAGTGAAAACGGACAATGAAATGATAACTCAATTATTGCTTGCCGTGAGTGGCCAGCCAGAGCCTCGCAGTTTCAATTTAAGGGCCTGTCAGAGTTATTCGAGCTTGTGTGTGGTTCAATTTCACATTATGGTTCACAGATTACGACCCTAAAATATTACAGGTCACAATAAAAACATAAATTCAGCAGAACATAATGAAGACAACGGATAAAAAATCACAGTCATTCGATCAGCATGTACAGATACGGGATCTGTTGGACTAGTGTGGATTATTTTCGGTTTCTCATGCATTTGTGCTTCGTTGTGATCTGGATAGAACCAGGGAGTGGATAAATATGTTGAAACATGATCGACGGCAACAAACAGCCGTTGTAGTAGGCAATAACGATAACACAATTAATCTCTCTGTATTGGAATACGAGACACGCCCTACACTTTATTTTGGGAGAAAATAGAAACCTAATAATTGACTGAGTACCTATACTGCAACGGATATTAGTTTGCATTTCTCAAACAAATTTGAATGTATTCGATCTTCCCAGTTGGTCAGTGAAAGGATTGATGAGGATGTCCTCCAATAGGTACCTGGATTACAAATCTTTGATCGGTCCAAGTCGTGTGAACCTGGCATTTGGTCACAAAGATTTGCAAGGAAGAAGTGGGTATCTTCATTCAACCGAACGTTACGATAGATAATAAATAGATAACTCCGCTTACAATTTTCAACATAAATTTCGATCTTCAAACATCTTGGGGTTTTGCGAGGATCTTTGGGTTGCTTGTACCTCTTCCGAACCAATCAGCATGGTAATTTCAATTCAAAGGATCAAAACATTTTCAGTTTAACTATCGAGGTCAACCAAAATGGTTGATGTTCGCCACCCCTTAAAGACCTTGATTGATCGACATCAAAGATCTGCCTGGGGGGCCCTTCAGCATCAAAGATTTGCCTTGAGGGCCCATCAGCATCTAAGATCTCCCTTGAGGGCCCATCAGCATCAAAGATCTCCCTTGAGGGGGCCATCAGCAGCTAAAATCTCCCTTGAGGGGCCATCAACATCAAATATCTGCCTTGAGGGGCCATCAACTGATCAATTGATTTCAAAAACTTTAGGGCGCTCCGCTTGTCCATTCCAGGTGGGAATACCTAGTTTGATTTTCACCTAAGTTGATTGGTTGCTGAGTTGGTTGCAGCCCCAGACGAATAAACATGGCTATTTCTAGGGCCCTCGCAAAACGCTTCACAACATTTGGTTTCAAACTGGAGCCATTTGGTCAACGATTATGGATTTATCCTAATCATGTCCATTTAGACTGGAGTGTTGATCAGAGTACCTATTCATGGGCAGTAAATCGGGCGAACAGTTGACTAGCATCAGTTTTGGTATTCGTTTTGGATAGAGTTTTCCTCGTGAATCTATCTCGAGTCTGTCACTGGATATATTTCACACTCAGGGATTCATATGTTGTCCTCGTGGACGTTGGCGTTGGATGCAGACCGCGATATTCGGATAGCGATGTCCTCCGTGGTCGTGTTGCGGACCATGGACGAGTTGAGGTAGTGAATCTCGGCTGCTGACGACACGTTCGATCCTGCTATGGGCGGAGGTCGACCGCTTGAGCCAGGAGTCCCACCTCCGCCAACCGCTCCTTGAGCGTTCGCCGAAATGTTCCTCCGCCGTAAACCTCGCGACGGCAGTGCCAACACCACCTGAACAATTGACTTGTTGTAATTGTTAGGTCGCGCTGTTTCGATAATGAATTTTTAAGAAGATGAGGGTACTTTTTTCGAAAAATGCTTCCAAAGCTCCAAAATTCAGGCCTTGCAATTGGGAACTAGGGTCGTGGCAACACTGTAAATCTACGTCAATTGCTGTTGAATTCCTGGGAAGTCCCGGGCTAGTTACTAACGACGCTAAGCAAATTTCCCCAATCACATGGCTTGTTAGGCGTCAGTCGTGACTCGCCCAGGACTGGTCTCATCGAACAGACCCCTAGTTAGGTATCACTTTAGGATTTACCTGATGGCAGCAGGATTCTAGCGTTTTCTTGAAGGCGGCTCGGAACTCGCGATTGAAGTACGCGTATATGATAGGATTGAGGGCGGAATTGAAGTAGCCGACCCAAAAAACGACAGCGACGACCACTCTAGGCGACTTGCACGTTTCCGGGCCGCATAACGCCGTGCTGAGGTACCTGTCAGAAAAAATTAATAGGTAATTCGATCAACTTTCAGCCATGGCACTGATGAATAATTCTGGGAATCCGAGTTTGAGTTAGGTTATGCATTGTCTTGACTATTCAGCTATACCTATTCCGGGCATAGATATTATGGTTTGATGAAAAGCTGACGTTTGGAGATCAAAACCGTCGAAAAAGGTTCATTAGTTCCGGGGGTATAGTTGCTCCCATAGGAAGCTGCCTTCGTCATTGTTAAAAAATGCTCCAAAGTTGTGACGCATTTCTCGGAATACGGCTTTAGCCTTTAGATCTACCTCAATTTTCGTTCGCCCGTGGAATGCACTCCTAAAAATTTTCAATGCAGCAAGCATTGCACATTTTGCAAGCATTGCTCATTCTGTTTCAATGCAGATAGGTCCCTTGAGACCTGAGAGACTGCCCATTAAAAGCAACGAAAGTGCTGAACCACCGCAGGACATAGGGGAAAGCTTTTCCACATTGCACTCTCGACCGAGTTGGGGGAAACAAAGTTTTATTCCTACTGTTCATGAACTCATAATAAGGGTGCGCGACTCGTTCGAACAAGTTCCACAAGGGTAGTTAGGCGCCCGAGCCAAACTTGTTCACGTAGGCGTCGTTCTGAAACAAAGTGACCTACGATTGGAAGCTTTCCAACCTGCAGAGACAACGGACGTACTGAAAAGTGAAAACAACTTCGGGAAGAGATAAAGTTTGATTCAACCAGCACCTGATAACGAGTTTGGAACAATATTTTTATTAGGTAGATGTGGGGAGATGTTTTACAACGATGCTCATATTTTCAGTATGTAGGTTGAGGGCCCTATACCTCACATTACCCTACACAGTTGAGTTGAGTTGCTGGAGGGGAAATTTTGAGAATCGAGAATAAATTGGAGTTTATTAGGCAGCTAACAACGTGCGGTGAATGAGAAGTTCCTCCATAACATGATGAAACATTTTAGACCACTGGTCGACTAAATAAGGAGAGAAATGATTTTTGTAATGAAAATAATGCTAAATTAGCTGGTTGCCTGGACGCGTCGGCACTTGGATGTACCATTGGTTGGGTCCATCAATTAAAAATTGCCCAAAAATTAAATTACTTTTAACAACCAGCATTAGGTTATCAACATCAGGAAACAACCTATTTAAAGGTAGGATGCTGATACCTAAAGTGTTGATAATGAAGAAGATAGCACGTTCGTAGTACTTCTGAAAAGGATTTCCAGAAACTCAAACTCGAAGTCAAACTCACAATGAAACAGAAATTCAAACTCGAATTCGAACTCACAATTAAAAAATATACTCAAACTCATAAACGAAATCGAAGTCAAAGTCACAATGAAACAGAAACTCGAACTCGAAGTCAAACTCACAATGAAACAGAAACCCAAACTCGTAATAAAACTCGAAGTCAAACTGACAATGAAACAGAAACACAAACTCATAATCAAACTCGAAGTCAAACTCACAATGAAAACGAAATTCAAACTCATAGTCAAATTCGAAGTCAAACTCACAATGAAAACGAAATTCAAACTCATAGTCAAACTCACAATGAAACAGAAATTCAAACTCGAAGTCGGACTCAGAATCAAAAAAGAAACTCAAACTCATAATCGAAATCGAAGTCAAAGTCACAATGAAACAGAAACTCGAACTCGAAGTCAAACTCACAATGAAACAAAACTCAATCTCATAATCGAAATCAAAGTCAAACTCACAATGAAACAGAAACCCAAACTCATAATAAAACTCGAAGTCAAACTGACAATGAAACAAAACTCAACCTCATAATCGAAATCGAAGTCAAACTGACAATGAAACAGAAACACAAACTCATAATCAAACTCGAAGTCAAACTCACAATGAAAACGAAATTCAAACTCGAAGTCGGACTCAGAATCAAAAAAGAAACTCAAACTCATAATCGAAATCGAAGTCAAAGTCACAATGAAACGGAAACTCGAACTCGAAGTCAAACTTAATTGAATGAGAAACACAAACTTATAAATAATCAAACTGGAAATCAAACTCCCAATGGAAAGAAAGTCATGACTATAGTTTGAGTTCCTGTTTCATTGTGACTTCGACTTCGTATTCGATTATGAGTTGGAGTTTCTTTTTTAATTGTGAGTTCGACTTTGAGTTTGACTATGAGTTTGAGTTTCTGTTTCATTGTCAGTTTGACTTCGATTTCGATTATGAGTTTGAGTTTCTGTTTCATTGTCAGTTTGACTTCGATTTCGATTATGAGTTTGAGTTTCTGTTTCATTGTCAGTTTGACTTCGATTTCGATTATGAGTTTGAGTTTCTGTTTCATTGTCAGTTTGACTTCGAGTTTGATTGTGAGTTTGAGTTTCTGTTTCATTGTCAGTTTGACTTCGATTTCGATTATGAGGTTGAGTTTTGTTTCATTGTCAGTTTGACTTCGAGTTTTATTATGAGTTTGAGTTTCTGTTTCATTGTCAGTTTGACTTCGATTTCGATTATGAGTTTGAGTTTCTGTTTCATTGTCAGTTTGACTTCAAGTTTGATTATGAGTTTGAGTTTCTGTTTCATTGTCAGTTTGACTTCGAGTTTGATTATGAGTTTGAGTTTCTGTTTCATTGTCAGTTTGACTTCGAGTTTGATTATGAGTTTGAGTTTCTGTTTCATTGTCAGTTTGACTTCGAGTTCAATTATGAGTTTGAGTTTCTGTTTCATTGTCAGTTTGACTTCGATTTCGATTATGAGTTTGAGTTTCTGTTTCATTGTCAGTTTGACTTCGAGTTTGATTATGAGTTTGAGTTTCTGTTTCATTGTCAGTTTGACTTCGATTTCGATTATGAGTTTGAGTTTCTGTTTCATTGTCAGTTTGACTTCGAGTTCAATTATGAGTTTGAGTTTCTGTTTCATTGTCAGTTTGACTTCGATTTTGATCATGAGGTTGAGTTTCTGTTTCATTGTCAGTTTGACTTCGAGTTTTATTATGAGTTTGAGTTTCTGTTTCATTGTCAGTTTGACTTCGATTTTGATTATGAGTTTGAGTTTCTGTTTCATTGTCAGTTTGACTTCGAGTTTGATTATGAGTTCAAGTTTCTGTTTCATTGTCAGTTTGACTTCGATTTTGATCATGAGGTTGAGTTTCTGTTTCATTGTCAGTTTGACTTCGAGTTTGATTATGAGTTCAAGTTTCTGTTTCATTGTCAGTTTGACTTCGAATTTGACTATGAGTGTGAGTTTCTGTTTCATTGCGAGTTTGACTCCGAGTTTGATTGCGAGTTTGAGTTTACTTTTCTTTGTGAAGTTGACTTCGAGTTGGATTATGAGTTTGAGTTTCTGTTTCATTGTGAGTTTGACTTCGAGTTTGATTGTGAGTTTGAGTTTCTGTTTCATTGTCAGTTTGACTTCGATTTCGATTATGAGTTTGAGTTTCTGTTTCATTGTCAGTTTGACTTCGATTTCGATTATGAGGTTGAGTTTTGTTTCATTGTCAGTTTGACTTCGAGTTTTATTATGAGTTTGGGTTTCTGTTTCATTGACAGTTTGACTTCGAGTTTGATTGTGAGTTTGAGATTGTGTTTCATTGTGAGTTTGACTTCGAGTTTGATTGTGAGTTTGAGTTTCTGTTTCATTGTGAGTTTGACTTCGAGTTTGATTGCGAGTTCGAGTTTATGTTTCTTTGTGAGTCTGACTTCGAGTTTGACTATGAGTTTGAGTTGATGTACTGCCCCGGCATGAGCACATGAGACGTGATGATAGTGAGCAAAGCACCACCCCATGACTCAACGTCCTAATGGTTCGCGATCTATGTGTCAATTACCAGAGGAAAAAAGGTAGCCAGCAGGCTAGGAAGGCGGACATGATAATCCCAAGCGTGCGAGCTGCTTTGCGCTCGCGCTTCATCTTATTCGTTGTCGCTAACGGTCGCAATGAACTTTCGGCTCCCACTTGCGACACGTCCATTCCTGTTGCGATCCCATTGATTTGTAGGTGCTTATTCAATAGGGCTGTGGCCACTTTACTCCTGCAAAAAAACAAAGAATAGAATAATGTTTTAGTGTGAACGTGTCGAGCTGATCAGACCATCATTCAAGAACATTCTTGCCGCTAACCGAGAGTACAGCTAAAAAATTACGTATATCTAGTCCTAAACAAATGTTGAAAAAAAGGCGAATTTGGCCTAGTTTTTTGCTTTTTTAACTTGATGTTCAAAAATGAAAAAAAAGTGAAAACCCTCCACTGGCATTGTTGTCAGCAGATCCGCTGGTAGGTATAGTTTAATTGATACGGAAAGTTTTTCGATTTCCTTCGAAGCGGATTATTTCGAAATAGATCAATCAAGAAGTGCAAATTGTTAGGTACCTACCTAGCAGGTACTACCTATATGTTTCGTGCATTAATGAAAAAGCATCGGCTCTTTCTTACATTCTGTACCTATTGAATTACAACGCTTTCATAGGTAGGCGGGCATAAACTTATAACCGCCTAACGAGTCGCTGAAAATTCTGGGAAGTGGCCCTTAAATTGGGAAATCTCAAATATTGGTAATGCCTACCTCCCATTCGAAATTAGCTGGCCGTATACGAAGAGTTTTTAGAAAATCAAAGAGTTTGATGTATGGACCGCTTCATGCACCGTATTACCTTGTATCGGTTTCAAACGAATTTCCATGTAATAGATAGTGTCGATGGTCGGTGGTGAAAAATATGGGAAAAACTCTCAATAATGAAACACATCGTGCATAGCCAGCTAATTGGAGAAAATCCGAAATTCCTCAATATAAAATAAAGAATGAAGAGTCTCGAGTTCATCGTGCGAAGCCTCCGACATAATTTCATCAAAGCACTTTCGTGTTTTCGCCAATACATCAATAGCAGCCCCTATACCGATCGGCTGGATGAAAAGCGATTGTTTGCTTTCCGCCTTCGGAACCACACGCCTCACGTTCGCATAACATTACCATGTAAACGTACACGGGCACGTGAAAAATGATTCACCATTCGATGGAAGTACCGGGAGGATCCTGAGGAAAAACGATATTACGGATACCGTGGAAGGTGTTGGACGAATGGGAGCGTTGGTTGTTGTGCGTGGGCCCGAACGTGTTGGGGAAAGTGCACGCGGAGGCGAACTTGCTGGCAGGTTTGTGGCAGAGGTGGCCTCAGGCTCGGTTGATTGATGAGTTTGAGGGAAGACCCTATCGAGCTGGGACAGGAGGGGCGGCTGAGCGAATAAACAGGGCCGAGGGTACACCGCAGCATCCGTCCGACCATCAGGCGGTCGGTTACGAACTAAAAATTGATTTATACCTGCAAGACGAATATTAGGTCGCAGCTATTCGAACGATGAGTGGGCCTCAATCGAGTGTCGAAAACTCTCTGTGCTCTTTCAAAAAGCTGCCGGTGGTATAAAAAACACGGTAGTTACCATCGGGAAAGAAGCGAATCGACGGTTTAGGATCAACACTGCACAAGAGATATGCCAAGTTGCCACCAATCCAAATTTTGAGAAGTAGGCGATCCAGACGCCCCAAAAAGACACGCTACTTTGAATGCATCGAGTCGAACTTCCGCGCTATCACTATTCCTAAGAGAAAAAAGAAATTTATACGCAGCTTTTTATAAGCCCTATTATAAACAGAGTCAGTAACTCGTGAATTGAATCCCAAGAGAATTTGAGCGCATTTCAGCCCTACAAAGGCCGATCTAAGAGCAGGAGATTGCTCTCCTGGGAGGGACAGCCTTGTCCTAGGTACCTGCCCACGTCCGCCCTTTGGTGGCTTATTCACTCGAGCCCTCCAATATACCCCAGGCCAAGAAGGCGAGAACAGACGGCAGATCATCCAATACCTAATACCCTTAACGTCGGAACCTCGTGGGAGGCCTCTCTCAATAGCGGTTGACAAGGTGACAATTGATCTGGCTTATCCTTGCTACCCTTGTCATCATTTCGCTCAATCGAGGCGGTTTGTTATAACATAGTAGCGAGGGTTTTTCTTTAAATTGCAGAAAAAAGCTTCGAGGATTATGGAAAGCTCAATTCGTATGAAAGTTGTCGCGGCCTTTACCGTAGTTTATCAATAGTTAATGATAACGGAGTGGGTACTGACAAAAATTTCCTCCCTTGAAGAGTTCGAACCTGGCACCTCCTGTTCTCTTGGCAGACGCCTTATTCCTTCGGCCACGGAGAGCCTGGGATCAGGCAGTCTTGGAGGGGCACATTGTCTTCAAGAAACCCTTTTTCTAATGATATTGGTGATTTTCTTGATTGGTTGATATTTCTGATTGGTGATTCAGGAAAGTCGCTGAATATGTCAGTTGGGACCCTCCATCACACTTGAGCAGCGATACCATTACTCCAATCACATGCCACGCTCTCTTGGGAAGACTTGAGGCGTCCGCCTAGAAAACAGGTGGTGCCAAATTCGAATACTACCGGAGAGGAAATGTTCGCCAGTTCCCTCTTGATCTCATTTATGTTTAACAGTATTATGGGGTCAATACCCGATCAAAAGGAAGGGTTTACTTTATCCTATATTTATTTTTCCATTGTATTTTCCTTGGTAATTGTGGCGCGTAGGTGGCGAATTAACCTTATCCCATTCGCTTCCACTCTGCGCTTTGAAAACATAGAAAGCTACGTGCGAAGGAAGGTAGTTCTGTTTATTTTCAATTAGACGGATTCGGAAAAGTTCCACCTTCAGCAGAACGGCGAGCGAACTAAAGCCAAATAATTGATAGGTCAGTTTTTCAACGACTGAGGAACGACCGGCAGAGGCGAGTAATATTCGGCTGGCCTGTTATCTCCTGGGAGTGGCAACAATATCCTTTTGAAGTGATGGGGTTGGCAAAATCCAAGGCTCGATGCCGGCAAAAAAACTAGAGGATCATCCGGTGAATCTTTTTTGGTTGGAGACTTCTCTCTCTTCGGATTAGACAACTTCGTTTTGGCGGATCCCTTTTTCGCCATCGGACAACACAATTCGCAGTAATTTCCAGGCTTGCCGTTATCGAGAGGATCTCTGTCAGTGTTGGGCGTCTTCACTTCCTTCAATAGCGCTTTCTTGGAAGGAATTTTATCCTGATTGTCAGCTCCAGCAGTGCCATTAGCTCCATTAATTTTTCTTTTGGAACCGATTTTCTTCTTCTTATGAAACCCGGTAATCTTGAAAGGGCTGTCGTCAGCGTTATACATTCCACCAATATTCAACTTACCAGTCGCAATTTTCTTGGTTTTTTTGCTTCGATTTTTTCTGAAAAGCATCTTTTGGAATGGTGATACTGAAACGACTGGTTTTGGCCTCGGCGGAGGCACGTACCGTACGAACGACCATGCAGGGGCTTTCTTCTTGGTGAAATCGTGATTCCGATAACCCAAAACAGATTTGAGCCTATAGAAATTTGGTGGAGGAGCTCGCCACAGGCAAGTGGTCATTATTATCCTTTTTTAAAAAATAATGGAAATTTAAATTCTAACAAAGAAATTGAACGGACTCAAAAATAAAAATAGTTTTGTTTACTTGGTGCGCTTAGCGCCAGAAACATAGGTGGGTATGTACCTAAATTTATGTTTCCTAGTTTTCATGGGTTTTCATGGGTCTGAAAGTACAACAAACTGGGGAAATTTAGGTCACAGTCAGATAGATGATACTCAGCGAGGTTCATCAGGTAATCTGGCACTGTGCGTGTTATTGGCTATTATTAGGAGGCAGTCATACGAGAATTTCAGCCCGTAATGGATCTTCAGAAGGAAAAGGGTATCAAAGGGATGAAATTTCAGCGCCGCATTTAACTGTCAGCGGCGTCAGCTTTCCGCGGGGATCCTTCCTGGAACTAAGCCGCATTTGATCAAGATCCTCTTGTGTCGTGTCAATTGATCGATGGTTGGGAAAATGGGTCAGTAGGTGTGTCCGAATCTCGTACAAGTTTCACGAGAGCGAGTCGGTTGAATTTTTCCATTTTGTTGGGAATATTGAGGAAAAAACGTTTTTTTTCAGCGGGGTATTTCTGGTTTTACCGGAAAGGATGTTACCCGTCGACACAGCGACGGCTGGGTACTTGACTTGAACAAGGCTTTTCTCTTCGTGACACAATCTTCCTGACGTTGAGTCTATTTTGCTCCCATCCAGGACTTACGTCCTACGGGGGTTGGCTATGGAAAGGAGGGAGATCGAATGAAAGAGTTGCCTTGCCAACTGCATGGCCTAATTACACGGGGCGGCGTAGGCGGAAAGCGCTCGCTACTAATGAAGATGAACAACTTTCATAATAAGCTACAGTACAGCCATCCAGTGTAGCAAAATTGCAAATTATTTTCCCCGATACAGTACATTTTTCCGATACGTCGACGAAACACTGCAACACTGCCCAGTTCAAAGCATCGTGTCTTTTTGGGGGTTGCATCTTGCTCAAAATTTGGATTGGTGTCAACTTATGGAATATTACGCGTCCATAGAATCGGCATGGCAAACGAATCGGGCATCATTAATTCTACACCGTCGATGTACCTACTATTCTTTTCGTAGAAACTGTACTACTGAATACCAGTTGAAGTTGCTTTCTGTTTATATTCTACTGGGAAAATTCATTAGAATATACACCCTCGGATTATACTTACCTAATTCTACTGGGCAGCTCCCACGCATAGGAATATATAATATGTAGCTTCTGGAAGATAGCCAATTCCTCATAGACCAGAATGTTCGCGTGCAACCCCAGTTGGGTTCGTCGTTTATTATTGATGTACCCAATCGTCTAATGGCTTTCTCCATCCGACACGTCTATTTCGGTTCTGAACATTCCAATCGATTGGATTTGTACGAGGAGTAGTTACAGATTCAATGGCGGTTATTTGATTTAACCAACAAATTGTCAGAGGAATTCAAGGACGTCTGCAATATCGTATCATTTAAGATTACAAAGACCTATGGGTGAGGATTTGAATAAATAATTACTGAACACGGCAAGGTTCATGCGTAGGTCGGTACGTTTCATTCGGATATTTTCTATCATGAGACCTCCCTTAAAATGAAGGATATTGCCTTGGCTCAGACTTTCGGTACCAGGGCTGACGTGACGTACATGTCCAGCTCGTCTACCTCATTTTATTTTCATGAATTTCCCCCAAATATACTTATTCCTTCGTGGTCGAGGGCCACTTAATGGAGCGATCTCTTTCGGGGGGCAGAACCGATATGATCAGCCAGGCTTCCATTGGTGTATACAGCCAACGAGGGGTTCATTACTCCCGTTTATCACCCTTACCCGTAAGGTGCTCCAGTGTATCAGCCCCCGGCCCCAACTGTCTGGAATTTATTCAGGGACGAATAATTGATGCTCCTGGCCTCTTCGCCATTACGGGATCTCTTGAATGGCCCACGGCGATTCCAAAGATAGGAGAATCAACTGCCAGGAGTATTTATGCCGATCGTTATACGAGCTCCACAGCTAACTGATGGCTTATAGGCCAGGAGAGGTATACCTCCAATTAGATGGGCCCGCCTCCAGAAAGTACGGCCGGACCGAACAGTGAATAGAATTGATATCGAGCTGTGGAACCAAATTGGAACCAATGAGGCCCGGCATGTTTGACCTGCTTTCGTAATGTATGCCCACTCACTGAGAATCTTCCTCTTTTTTTGTGGCCACAATTTGTGGTATGCACACAATGGCCTTTGATGGAAATCTCCAGTGTTGCCTCATGCTTCGATAATAATATCATATAGCCTCGAAATAATGAAGACTATTTTATATCACTAACATAAATACGGCGAATATTGATCTCAACCAATGTTCTGTACCTGAGATGATATCCCTAAGACGCCATCTAATTGCCAATCGATGTCGAACGACGTGTTCTTGCCATCCGAGAATACAGCGGTTGCTCCGCCAAAAATAATGCGCCAAAGCCTAAAAAAGAAGTTGTGGGGCTTTGTTTATTTTCTGAGGTTGGGGAGCCTCACCTTGGATACAGGAAACCTCCCTTCATTCACCCCCTGTCGCTCTCTTCGATCTCACATGAGCCACTTCACCTCTTAGGGTCTACCTTTCGGAAGGAGCCTTCTTCTCCACCCTTCAGTTCGGGACCTTTAGTTTTCTTTAGGGTTTTTCTATGCTTGGAGAATCGGACGATGTAGGTCACGTGACGTTTGACCCTTCAACACCGTTGCCTCTCCAGAACGCCTCTCCAGTTTGATTCGTGAACGGCGGTGAAGATTTTGTTCCCTTGAAAGCTTTTTGGGCTCGTCTGATAGCGTGGAAAATGTTTTAGTGCCTTCACCAAGTTTGCCCTTCGATATGTCCGTACATGCTTTTTTTCCGATCAAGATAATGTCAAGCTTTATGGTTGAAGGGGCGGAACATGAATTGTTTTAGAGCGAATCCATAGCACTTTTGAGGAACTTTGGGCACCAAGGTAATGTAAAATTCACTTCTTCAGCTTTCGATTTCATTAGGTACCTCATGGCTCCGGGGGAGAGGGGGGTAACAGGTGCTCCGCTCAAGATAGGAAGCCCTAATGCCAACCGGATTTTCTAGGAGCCCATCACAATTTACACAAGAGGACTTTCCAGGGAATTACTTGTGTATGGTTTTGTGTAAATATCAACCCCTTTGCCTTCATTGTTGAGCTCCGTTGCCAACTGTGTACTCTTTCACCATTTCCTTTTCAATTCTTCTCCGCTCTGTTGACTGAGAACCCACGGCTCGACCGCTTTTGCTTCCAGCTTCTGTTTGAATTAACTTATTCATGGAATGGCTGACAGAATGCCTCTTTATCGTTTGCATTCATTCTTCGTTATGTTCTGCAAAACTTTCGACTTATTTTTAGGAGAACGATTTCCTAATCCTTGTGAGTACATTGTTATTTGCCATGGGGCACCTACCAAATCAATATTCGATAGTTCTCCAATGATTAAAACAATTTCCCGATAATGAATTTCAAGTTATAAAATTCTGACACCGTAATGAAGCAATCTTTAGCCTATTAACCACTATCCCCATTGTGAATGATCTTGAAGTAAAAAAATTCCAGAAAAACAAACTTTGCTAATCCCAAAACCCGGACAAAACACAAATCGCTGAGTTATTATGGTGGGGTAAAATTCACCATCAATCCAAGTTGTTAGCTTTATTCTGACCTAAAAAACAAGGGCCAGTACACTTTAACACTGGAGGGCCAACAAAAATAAAATATTTTCTCGGTGGTAAGTGAGAGAGTTTTCAAAAGCTCAATTTAAGACATTTGAAAAAAGGCACAGAATTCATGGAAACATAGTTACCTATTTTAGTCAATGCGCACTCACTGACAATCGTCCATAAAGAGCGTATTTATACGCTTGATATAGGTGATTCCTGTCCTGAACCTCCGATCGGATTTTCAATTTTGGAACGATATTCATAAATTACTGTGATTATCCAAGCAGACGTTCCTACCTATTTTCAAAGCTATTTCTGTGTTGCGAGTGTGCCGTTCGGATAATCGGAAAGTATTAATATTCCATTCGATTTCATAACGTATTACGTTGACTGTGTGCATGCAACATTTACAATAGCACACAGCCGTGACGTTCAATAAATGGTAAACGCTTCAAGGCGAGATGGTGCGAAGATGATGGATTGAAGGCCTTGCGTCGGACGTAAAGGACTGCTTATGAATTCTTGAACCCCCGTATCATACCTAATCGATATCACGAAGCAGGTAGAGTCGGAAAAAATATAAGGTGCGGTATTCATTTCAAAGATTGGGAATGGGTAAAGTGCACTATTTTGGGATATCGGAGCTGAAAGTCGATGGATGTTTTGTAGGGCGCTTAACCCCATTCCGGAGTCAAAAAATTTATTTTTCATTTTTTCATTTAATGATGAAAATTTCTTGACATTTTTTCAATTTTTGAAAAATGTTTTGAAATTTTTTTCAATTTTTGAAAAATGTTTTGAAATTTTTTCAATTTTTGAAAAATGTTTTGAAATTTTTTTTCAATTTTTGAATTTTTTTTCATTTAATGATGAATTCGGTCTGTTCACCAGTAGAGTCGACATCACATACCTAGGTATCTATTACTACTTTATGCCCTGAAGGGGAAAAAATTGTCTACACCCCTATGGTTATTCCAATCTAATGCAGAGGTATTCTCCGGCCCAGCAAGGCATAAATGAAGTGAGAAAAAACTGATGAGGTAGGCCGGAGGGGATTATTTGGTAACGCACAAATCAACCCCCAACGGGATCCAACTCATAAAAACTACGGCCCTTACCCCTCGGTTACTTAGTTTTCGTCGGGTTAAACCAGATTGTGATATATGCAGGCTGAGGGTTTTCCCCAAGGCTTGAACACACGTCATAAATCACACATAAGGCGTGCATTAGAAATCGATTTTCAAATTATTCCAGTAATTTTGTCGAGATTATGCCCGGTTTCGGTTGGTGATGAGCCCGTTAAACCGTATAGAGATTTTGTAATGGTAAAAATAGGTTCTTTATCAAATCGCATGAAACCTGTTTCATCGATTGCAAAATTACTTCATCAGAAATTACGCATCATTACTGATGCGTACGTCAAATTGGTCTAGTGATAGTTCTTTTGCCCCTTGACGATGTGTGAGAGCAGCGAGAAATGTTTAATTTGAATAAATATCCGACTTAATATACAGAACGCAACAAATCCTCCCACTAGGGTGTATCATTTGTTTCAGTTGGTAAATAGATACGTATTTCGGTAAAAATTCTCGACATTATTTATGCTCTCACATTAGGTAGGGAACGTTTAAGGGCGTTTCTGAGGACCTGGCTTTATGATTTTATACATATATCGTTGTACATGTTACAAGTCAAGTTCAAGCTTGTCCAAAACGGCTGGCACGGACGGCCAAGATCGATCTTTAGGCTGATAAATGGCTCTGATAAATTGCGAGCCGTTTCATCTCTGATAAATCATCTCTCATGAGCCCGCACCCAATTCACTTGGAATTCTCTTCTCCATACCCGCACAACCGATCTTCATGTCTCATGAATTATTATCGTCTGAGACACAAGCTATACAACCTCGGTGTCCTTGGCATGCTGCGTTGAATACGCCATACATCTTCCATTCATTATAACATGTATTGCAATATGAACTGTTAGCTAGTTTTGCTATATGCTGGTGTATTTTACCATTTACTCTTTTTTTTTGTTGCAAACAATTTTTATTTGTGAAGAATTGCGTTAGCCTGAATTTTCATGTTTCAAATTTCTGGTAACGCGGCGCCATCTTATAAGATAAGACTTATAAATAAGTTACCTCAATTTTCGACGGCTGCCTCTGAGTCTTAATGATATTGCTCTAATTATTGACATTTGAATTTTGATTCTACTCGACTCAAAAATTTGGCTATATGGTTTGCTCAATTTGCTCTTTACTTAATTGATGTTCGTACCCTATTGGAAACGTTGAATGCTCAACGCTCCCTCACAAATTTCCAATTTTTTGTTCGAAAAGAGTAGATTCCGAATTATAACCACTGGTGTGTAAGAAAACATTTTGATGCAATTTTTGTGTTTTGTACCAAATCAAAGATATTTGAACGTTCGAGGCTGATTAGCAGCTACTTTAAGCGCGTTCTTCTTCGGCATGTTTTTGAATGCTCGGTTTGATCTCCAGCCCGATATTCCCGTTCTTCCTTTGCGCAGGCATATGAATATTCACTGACCGGCTTGCAAATCAGTGATGAATATTACTCGACCTAGCCTCGAAGGTCACTATTTGAACTTACTCGCAAACTTGGAAATGCTCCTAGGCCAACTCTCCCTCAAGAGAATTAGGACAGAGCTGGTGAAATGAATTGGTGAGCTACGTTTTGCAGAATGGGCAGCTGTGGCAAGTGGCGTCGCTTAATTGCATATTTATTCAAATGACCCCTTCGACTGGGTGCTGGTCTCATGAACTATGCTGCTACTCTTGGAAATATTCCCACCATTCCCAAACCTGTCGCATTCATTAAAAGCAATTTGAAAATTTCTCATTTCGGAAATGTAAAATAGCGACTCTGGCAGAGGAATTGATTTTTGTTCGGCAGAAATTCACCTTGGGCCTGCTTTCAATGCATTCTTTGTCCTCTTCAAAGCGTAAGATTGCAGACCCAGTTGTAATGATGAAATGGGCATTTTACTAGAGCTATGTACGTCACCCTTGCTAAGCAGCCGTTGAGTTGTGAACCGAAATATCATCGCGCTAATTTCAAGAAAAACATTGACCCATCGGGTTGGAATTTTCCAATGAAACTGACCGATTTCTGGGTTGATGTGAGGAATCGTAAAAATCATTATGATTTGGCGCAGCGAAGGTGAAGAGGTACGTCATCCTTCTGCAGCTATCGCTTCGACGCTACCATTCCGTAGGTTCAACTCCGGAAGATTATGAAAAATCAGGCTTATGTGATTTTATCGTGGATTGTTTACTTGATCGGGCCGTGCAGGGCACCAGCCGTCAGTTTGAGCTTCAATTCGAAAGCCAAGTCGAGCGCCGCTGTGCCTTCGGTGTTCGCTTTTCGAAATGGCACGTGGGTCCTTCTCAACGATACGACAGTCCACGTGGCCAAGAGTGGATCAGTGGATGGCAAGGAGAATCCTTATAGAGAAATTGTTGACGAGCTTTTGCGAAAACTGAATTTAGCGACGGTTCAGAAAAGAACAGCGGCGACAATGATGGATCCGTTGAAGCCAGCCTCGACAAAACCAACTCTATCTGAAAAGTCGATAGCGGATCTCTTTTTCGAGTGGCTGAGCAAACAGGAGGATTTGAATAAGTTGGCTAGCAAACGTACAAGCATGTCGACGGCACTACCTGTTCTGGGTTTACAAATCGATTTGGACGATTGGTCGAAGGGTGTATCGTCGACGTTCAAGTCGAACAGCCAGAAAAAATTATCCATACACCTACCAAGACGGAGATCTTTGGCAGGAAAGAGAAAAAAACGCTTTACGATTTTGAAAAAAAATCGTAAAAGCGCATCCAATGCGGACAGGAAGCTGCCAATATCTGCAGCCAATGGTCCAGATTCTCAAATTGCAAAAACGAGGAGGGCAGTCACCGAGGCGAGCATTGACTCCGAGGGAACCATCGATCGGCCAGCAGTTATGGGGCAGACTGCCGATTCTGAAGATAAGAAGACAAAATTGAACGACCTGCCAAAATATGTGATGCGTTTCCTTTCACAATGCAAGGAGCTGATTGAGCAAAACTACGATGATCAGCAAACTGGAGTCAATTCTATCGACGCAAAAGATCCCAACGCAGTAAGTATGCAACTGTTCAGATAGGTACCCTAGTAATAAGCAGGTACTTAAGGGCATGCTGTGCAGAAATTACTGGTGATGGAGCCAAAGTTATCGCTGGATAAACTCTACGGTTAGAACCTTGGTGATGGTCGTTCAAAGGGCCCATTCCCTGTTAACTGATACGAAAGAATAGCCAACTTTTTTGGACGTGCAGAAATCAACCAAGCTGTGCACATAACCACATAAGTCTGTAGACCTTACACAGGTGCAAATCACAACAATCGTGTCATAGGTACGCATGAATTTCGCGCCGTTTTGACTGATAAAGTTGTCTACAATTTGGTAGAATATTTACCTAATTTTCAGATGGGAGCAAACCATGGACAGGACACCAGGATGCAGCCAGAGAGTGCCGATACGTTTGTAACGAGTTTAGCAATTGTTGTGAACAATGATGATGATGCCCCCCAGCCAAATCAGAAATTGGCGTTGAGCAAAGAAGCGATGAATGTAGAACATGTTAGAAACCAAGTGGCAGACGCGATTAAAGCGCAAGTGAACGGCCTGGACAGTATCAAGATTAAAATACCTCATACCAGCGATGACGTTGACTATGCTGGCGGAAAACGATACGATGACTTTCCCAGCGAATGGAAAGAAGGAGATTATTATGATCATGCTGAAAGGTCGAGGAACTCCACGTCAAAGATTGGTAAAGTAACAAAGCCGAAATTTTACGAATCCGAAGACAATTGCAGCAGCTGTAAACCTATCTTGGATCAATTCACGCCTGAAAAAGAAATCTTTACAGAGGAATGTCCAGCGTCAGGTGCTCGGTCCGGTGAACAGACGACACTCAGTCCGCAGCAATGGAAGGTAAGGGTCATTGAACTTGGAATTGTTGGCGTAACAATGCTTATTTTCCTACCCTTACCAACTAAATCGGATCACGTTTCTTATCGAGCTCACAACAAACATAAAACATAAAAATAAACCCAGACCCACATCTTTCCAGGCACTCATGGATTTCCTGAACGAACGAGTCGGCTCGGAATGCTCACCGACCTGTCCAACTACACCTTGTCCAACCTTTCCAACCCGTCCGAGGAAAACAACTCCAGCAAAATGCCCCTCAACTACGACAACCCTTACAACGACCACGTGCACTACAAGGACGACTACAAGAAAGACGACAAAATGCCCCACAACCAGATGCCCGACCAAGACGACTTGTAGATATACTGTTAAGTGTACAACACCATGTCCTACGACGACAGAATGTACGACAACAACCCCCACAACCACAACATGTCCGACAACGACAACAACTACAACTACATGCCCTACAACTACAACGACTCGCCCAACAACTACGACCACATGCCCTACAACTACAACTACAACGTGCCCAACAACCACAACGACGTGCCCAACAACTACAACTACGTGCTCAACAACGACAACTACGTGCCCAACAACAACAACAACAACATCAACAACTTGTCCAACGACCACCGCAAGCCCAACAATCAAATGCACTTCAACAACTTGTGCGGCTCCTTCTTTGGACTACTTGATGGACGTTGGTGCGGCAGGCGCTGACAGTAAGGACGGAGAGGTCATTCCGCCGGATGTGAAGCCTGACAATTCCCTGACTGGGAACAAGCCACCACTTAGGTAATAATATCTGCATAGCTTCCGCTCCGTAGAGCAGCGGTGATCGAAAGACCAGAATTCGAACTCTACAGTTATTTGAAAGCAATGCTCTTGCTGTGGCAGGATGGCAAGGACGAGGTGGTCATCTACCGGGTGTGGGATTGGGAGTTAGGTGTCTTCTCGAGCTAGTTCTGGGGGTTGGGTGATCATTAACCTCTGTCCTTGTGGATAAGGCATAAAGGCCACGTGCATATGGATGCAACCAAAGGAACCGGTCCGAAATACGGATGAGCGGCATGGGGAGGCTCCTGGTTTCTGACCCCACCGTAAATAACGGAGGCTAACGACCTCTATCCGCCAAATTAGGAATACCTGTTAGGGCATTTTGCTGCGAATACGTTTCTTCAAGTTCATTACTCAGGCCGTTACATAGTACATTTACACTATTTCAATGCCCAATCAACTATCCTGTTTAATAATTTTTTGCAGATATTCAATCATGTTCGACCGTGCAGGGCCTGATCAGCAAAATCTCCCGCAGTTGTCGAACATAAAGCCCAAGAACACCAATTGGTTTGACAATATTCGTAGCCTGAAGTTGCTCGAAGGCCTTCGATCTTCTCCCACCACTAACCCAATGAGAGCTGTGTACTTTGACATGAAGCCTTATAAGGGTAACCAACATCAGCCCAATGTCGAAGATGCCAATAATGAGAGCCACACAGAAAAAATGATCGCCGAAGGTGTCATTCCGCTGAAGACCGGTAGTACATTGAACTTGTACATCTCTTACGTATTGAACCGGACCAAAGAGCACAAGAACATTGATAATTTCTCGGATAGCAATCCGGCAAAGGAGGCCAGGAAAACAATGTGAAAGAGGAGTGATGCGGATCCAATGATTTTCGATCTCCCATGCGCATTGCACACAACTCTGAACAAAGGATGACCTTTCTTGGCCAACAGAAGTTCCCCAGAAGGGTCACATCAGCAACCCCCTATACGTCTGGTATACCAAAATAAACGTCAGGGACTATTTTAAAGCGCCTTGTAACATTACCTTGGCTTTAGGGTAAAAATGCATGTTTTTTTATTGAAAAGTAGTTACCTTGCCGAAGTTGACTGAAATGCTTGATTTTTGACTAGCAGAGACTGTGCAGCCAGCAAATAATTTCTTTCAGGCATCGATCAAATCTGGGACAGGAGCTGTTAATTTCTTCCCCTTGCTGTTCTAAGCGCAGTGGGCGTATTGTATTGTGTGGTACGTGCGGCTTTTGGCCCATACTTCGGTCTGAGACCGGAATAATCGTCTAATAACCTCAGTGGCGTTTTGAATGAATTTAGTTCCGAATGAAGCGTTTACAAGGCCCGCGGAGTTCTGAAGAACAAGCACGCATCGACCCGCTGGAAAGGTTAAGGGAAATCTTATTAAACACCCACCGTTACCAACTTAGGCACCTCCTTTGTTTTCATTTGAACAGCCAACGCAATAATGATAGCGTATTTTACAGCAGTGAGAGCTTGTTTTATCGAGTTGCGTCGTTAACCTGCCTCTATCGGTTTATTTATGAATGATGATTTTTGATGAATCGCCTAGATGAGCTAGCTCTCTTAACCTCTGACTTTGTAGCAAATGCATTAGCCCGTTTGCATATGGTTGCAACCCAAGGAACCGGTCCAAATTCCTGATGAGGGGTATGAGAAAAAACGTTTTCTGGACCTTGGCTATTTGTTTCGGTCCGGTTGAGGTTAATGTGTTGTGAATTAAGTATGATACGTTCTGTGATTAAAATTGAAAATTTTTTCCTTTCTTCTTTTCCGTTTCGTCGAATCAAGCCGTAATAAACTATCATTCAGGCCCAGGAGATACGGGTAAGAAAGATATTTCGAATAGGGTTCTAGGACCGAAAATTCTCAATAGAGTCAACTCGAGCTTTCTCAAATTCTAAAATTGGAAAATCGAATTGGCTCTACGGTGCCAACGAAGCGAATTAAATCGACTCCGGATTCAGGGATCAAACTTGACACCCGCAACGTTTCATTTCGTGAGCCTTTCGTGATGGCAATCTGAACGTGTCAGGTATTTCAATTCAACGCTCCCTCGGAAAGTCAGGATCGCGGAAGTGAATAATTTTTTCCTCCATTTCCATGATGAGATATATACCTCCATTTTGTGACGGGAAATCGTATTTTTTCAATTCCATTTCACTGACGGAAAAAATCGTGTTCGTGCATTCGGAAAGTATTTTCAACGTCGCAACGGGGATTGCGAGAAAGGTTTCGCATGAAATTCTCCATTATTTCCTTCCGAAGAAATCATATCGGCTATTTTCATGCTTTTCTGTCCCCTTGTTCTGGAAACTAGCGATACCTAATTCTTGGAAAATCAAGTAATCGATCGCCTGTTTCACCAGAATCGGAATTCAAGTCCGTTCTTCAGATTTCTGAGCCCTTGCCATGTTTCGAAAGCAGATGGCAAATAAATCAATTACTGGAATTTTACAGATACACTTAATAGGTAATGAAGCACTTCTATGCTTTCCACTGTACCTACATGGGCCCCGCCATCCACGTTCTCGAGAGGGGCATCCGCTCTCTTCTCATGCTTAAAGAGCAAAGAGCAAAGAGCAAAGAGCAAAGAGCAAAGAGCAAAGAGCAAAGAGCAAAGAGCAAAGAGCAAAGAGCAAAGAGCAAAGAGCAAAGAGCAAAGAGCAAAGAGCAAAGAGCAAAGAGCAAAGAGCAAAGAGCAAAGAGCAAAGAGCAAAGAGCAAAGAGCAAAGAGCAAAGAGCAAAGAGCAAAGAGCAAAGAGCAAAGAGCAAAGAGCAAAGAGCAAAGAGCAAAGAGCAAAGAGCAAAGAGCAAAGAGCAAAGAGCAAAGAGCAAAGAGCAAAGAGCAAAGAGCAAAGAGCAAAGAGCAAAGAGCAAAGAGCAAAGAGCAAAGAGCAAAGAGCAAAGAGCAAAGAGCAAAGAGCAAAGAGCAAAGAGCAAAGAGCAAAGAGCAAAGAGCAAAGAGCAAAGAGCAAAGAGCAAAGAGCAAAGAGCAAAGAGCAAAGAGCAAAGAGCAAAGAGCAAAGAGCAAAGAGCAAAGAGCAAAGAGCAAAGAGCAAAGAGCAAAGAGCAAAGAGCAAAGAGCAAAGAGCAAAGAGCAAAGAGCAAAGAGCAAAGAGCAAAGAGCAAAGAGCAAAGAGCAAAGAGCAAAGAGCAAAGAGCAAAGAGCAAAGAGCAAAGAGCAAAGAGCAAACAAAACAAAACAAAACAAAGAGCAAAGAGCAAAAGCAAAGAGCAAAGAGCAAAGAGCAAAGAGCAAAGAGCAAAGAGCAAAGAGCAAAGAGCAAAGAGCAAAGAGCAAAGAGCAAAGAGCAAAGAGCAAAGAGCAAAGAGCAAAGAGCAAAGAGCAAAGAGCAAAGAGCAAAGAGCAAAGAGCAAAGAGCAAAGAGCAAAGAGCAAAGAGCAAAGAGCAAAGAGCAAAGAGCAAAGAGCAAAGAGCAAAGAGCAAAGAGCAAAGAGCAAAGAGCAAAGAGCAAAGAGCAAAGAGCAAAGAGCAAAGAGCAAAGAGCAAAGAGCAAAGAGCAAAGAGCAAAGAGCAAAGAGCAAAGAGCAAAGAGCAAAGAGCAAAGAGCAAAGAGCAAAGAGCAAAGAGCAAAGAGCAAAGAGCAAAGAGCAAAGAGCAAAGAGCAAAGAGCAAAGAGCAAAGAGCAAAGAGCAAAGAGCAAAGAGCAAAGAGCAAAGAGCAAAGAGCAAAGAGCAAAGAGCAAAGAGCAAAGAGCAAAGAGCAAAGAGCAAAGAGCAAAGAGCAAAGAGCAAAGAGCAAAGAGCAAAGAGCAAAGAGCAAAGAGCAAAGAGCAAAGAGCAAAGAGCAAAGAGCAAAGAGCAAAGAGCAAAGAGCAAAGAGCAAAGAGCAAAGAGCAAAGAGCAAAGAGCAAAGAGCAAAGAGCAAAGAGCAAAGAGCAAAGAGCAAAGAGCAAAGAGCAAAGAGCAAAGAGCAAAGAGCAAAGAGCAAAGAGCAAAGAGCAAAGAGCAAAGAGCAAAGAGCAAAGAGCAAAGAGCAAAGAGCAAAGAGCAAAGAGCAAAGAGCAAAGAGCAAAGAGCAAAGAGCAAAGAGCAAAGAGCAAAGAGCAAAGAGCAAAGAGCAAAGAGCAAAGAGCAAAGAGCAAAGAGCAAAGAGCAAAGAGCAAAGAGCAAAGAGCAAAGAGCAAAGAGCACAGAGCAATTACAGTCAACTTTCATTCTACGTTCAAATACTTTTTGAGAACAGAAATTCGAGCCATGCCAGAGCAGACTTTTCAACAGAGAAAAAAGCACCACTTTCATTCGTGTCAAATACGATGCCTGATGGCCCAGTCGATCGCTATCATTCCACTCAAAGTATCGGCGAAACCCGGACAATGGGAACGCCTCGGGAAAGGAATATCGGCAAAAAATCTGTTGTCCACCGGTTTCTTTTCATTCGGCATTTTAACGATATCGATCTATACCGTCCGCTTCTCGACGACAAATGGCCCGTCCGTCGTTGTCCGCACTTCCGAAGCTGAAAGCCACCCCCGCACAGACTTCAAGTATTGCAGCATTCTGGGACCGTCAGCCAACACTAGCGCTAACAGCAACAACCAAGAAACTCTTTTCATTTCTTGCCATTTGTTCAGCCTTTTTATTCCAACGGTCGGTCGAGAGCTATCGTCCAACTCGACGCCATCTCTTTCACGGCTGGCAGATGTATTCTGTGGGGTTTCGGGGGCGACGATCGTATTATTCGAATCCGAGGAATAATAACGATAGATGAAAAATACTTTAATGCCACAATAAAATTCTTCAGAAAATGAATTTTTCTGCAATGAACGTGTATTCAATCGTGCAAGCTCTCAATAGTGAGTAAAAACTATAGTGTTGTTGTTTGCAATTCATTTTACATTTACCCCGCATCGAACCTTTCACTCAGAGAAACAAGAGTCAGAAAAGTGTTGGAAGAAAATTAGTATAATGCTCTATACGAGTGGAGCTCGATGCTTTCTCGCGTTACTCGGTGGTGTTATACGTGGAATGTGAAAGGAGGAAAAAAAGGAAATTGCCTGAGAGGGTCCTGATCCCTGAGTACACCTTCGATCGGCAAGAACGCACCGAAAGAAGTTCGTCTGATAAACAAAAGCGGAAAATGAGATGGGAGGAGGGAAATTTTAACGGAAGCGAAGAAATTCGATTATATCGGTAAGACGATCCTATTGACCTCTTGGCGCTGAGTAGGAGGAAAAAGTGTTTTAAACGAGAAAATAGCGAAAAACATGAAAAACTCGAGTGGCACTAAAGAGAAAAAACTTTCGGTTTTCGCAGAAAAACGAAGGCAAACTGGCAATTCTTCGAGAAATAAAGGGCGATGCCATTTTCCAAGTTTTAGGTAGTTATCCGAATTACTATTCGCCCTCGCAAACTGTCTAAAGCAGCAGAAGGGGGAGTGGTTAATTGGGTGCTTACCCCGATAATGCTGCATAATCGTTCCCAACGCATTATGGTAGACCGCCCCAGGTTAATCGATCATTTTTCGGCCAACAATTCAATTTTTTCGAAAACCTGCGGATATCATGATATATGAGTTTGAAGGGCCTTGATTGTGTTTGCACACACAAACCTGCGCTCGGAACCTGCTTTTTGGGAGCTTTTTTAGGTTGGGATTGAAATTTGAATTTTATATTTGACTACATAGTTGACTCAGGACCTTTACACCCCCTAGGGAAATAATCATGGGTAGGCTCAATCTTCTTGAGATAATTACGAATGTATTTTAATTTTGCTGTCATAAGATTGGAAGGATTCATTAAAAGAAGTCAAGTTTCCGGCGCCTGTCTTCCCAGCGTCCGTTTGCTGCAAAAGTACCATAATTTGGTCATATTATGTTGATGTGCGACGTATCGAAAATTGACATAATTATATTGTCCACCCTAAGCCCCGGCGAAATGATTTTCTTCGCCGTCAAAAATTACAATTATTTCGGTGGGAAAAATTTACAGTGGAGGCGAGATGACTTAAGAAAAGCCAAAGAGTTGAAAACATCCCTCTTTCCAAAGGGCTTATCTGCTCTGTGAGCAACTCAACACGGCCGGTTTGATGAATTATTTTCGCCTCATTAAACTGGAAATCCCCGCGAATCTTTACCAGCGACTCCATCGCCTGAGGAGGATTCAGAATTTTCTTTCGGGTACGTCACCGACGCCTTCTTATCGCAGTAATTATTCCGTGCTGGGAACCATTGTGAAAAGGATTCCGTCCTAAATGTTGGCTCTTTATTGTTAAAATTACCAGCCATTGTTGAATCGTTACTTGCTGGAAAAGTTGCAATTCTCAGAATTTTGAGTCTTAATGAGAATACCATTTGGCACATACCTAATGATTGCCATGTTTATTTTCTGTTTTGCCAAATTTTAGCAGTACGTTTGCACTAGTTCAACTAATTCTTGTGTTGTCCAAGGGTCGACAAGTTTTACCAACTATTAGGTACTAAGCTGAATTTGCTTAGTTCCCCTTGTGCTCGATCCGGCGAGTCCAAGCGATCACAAGTTGTGGAAATTTGGATTTTCAGGGTTGGCTAAGTCTATCGGCAATGCAAAGTGCGAAGCACATCGCGTTCGAGTCGAGCGATTTCAAACTCGGATATCCTCAACTTAGCCCAGCCGGCTCCCAGGCCTTACTACTTAGAACAATAATCCTTAGGCTCCCAGTGAAAATAAACTTGCTAATCCTTGAAAAGGCTTCCTCGGCTTCAGTCAAGACGACGAAGACTTCACTCGAAGGTTCGGTTTGGGAGTTTGGAAAGCGGAAAAGTGAGGCAGACCTGTTTTCCTAGGATTATAAAGTAATCGTCAAGTTTTCTGTAAAATCATTGCGGGGTTGTTGCGGCTCAACTACACCTGAAAATTGGAATATATAACTTAGAATACCGCGCATATTTGGGAAATGTTGAAAACTAGTATACCGACTAGCATGCTTTTATTTGATGATATTGGGCAGTTCAGGATGACCCAGAAATAAATAAGTTGACGTTGCAATGCTCAAGAGATTCCCAAAATTCGGTCAGTATGGTCAAGTAAACAGTAATTCGATCTACTCAAAGCTAATAATAGATTGGTGGACTATCGAGGAAAAAATTACTGACACCTTTCTTGAGTGACTGAAACATGGAGCTCAATCCAAGGAACCGGTTCGCCGAAGTCGGAAAACGCGTTTGTCATTGAATTTATCCTTCAAATAAGAGCTCTACTTTATTTTAGTGGTTAGGTTTTATGTCTTATCAAGCAAAATGTGTTGATTCAAAGAAGACATCCTATAACATTTTTTAATCTAAAAAATTTCCCACGTTTTATGAATGTTATTTCTACTCCTCTGTCAAGTAAAGAGTGACATTTTATATGGAATATTACCACTTTTTCTCAATCTCAATTTTCAGTTCATTGGAGAACTCTTTCTGCCAAGTTTTTCGGGATAGGTATACTGAAACAAGTTCCTCATCGACGGCGAAAGGAAGTTCAGCCAGAAGAGGGAAGGAGAGGAAATCTGTTGGGAATTCACTTTTGGTAACTAGATGAAAGAAACGGCAGTTTTCAATTTTGCCATGAAGAAGCCGTTCAAAGAGTTTCATTTTATTTTGTTAAGTCGATGTTGAACGGACGTGGGTCGACTTTTCCTGCAGCGTCTTGGAAAAGGTTCATTATCTAGTTCGGCAACAAGTTACCGAAGATTACGTTTCCTTCGAAGGCTAGAAAATATCGGGTGTATCGCTCCATGTTTTTGCAGGGATGAAATCAAGTTTGCGTCTTTCATGTTGTTGGGCTGAAGAGGGAAACCACTATTGAATCAGGCACGGGGTTCGACCAAAATAATTGGTAACGCGTCCTTCAATGTGCACCAACGCATAAGGAATGCCGGAACAACTCTGCGCACAAAATACAAGGGTATTCACGGTCTGGCTCAACGTTTCAAACGTGTACCTATTAAAACAGCTTCAGAAAGATCGTGAAAACCTTTATCAATCGTATTTTCCCGAAACCTCTGATCAGCAAAATGAGCAGAGCAGATAATAATACTCTTTTATCAAAAGTATTATAATTCAAGACCAATCTCAGCATCCTCCTTCCCAATTTGGAGTGATGTCTCTGAAATACTTCTGGAAATCACAAATATGAAAATGAAACTTGGTGATCTCATGCGAACTCACCTGTAGAGCATCCTCTCTTGACGGTCGGCCTCTATGTAGATGCGGTAGTACATGAAGAGCATGATCACCCCTGGCACCCAAAAAGAAGCACTGGACGAGACGATAGCGTAGCTTCTATTCACTTGAAAACTACATTCGTCCGGATGGGATTTTATGTATTCGAGATGCGACCGAGTTGTGTACCAGCCGAGGAAAATTGGCAAGAAGGAAACCAAAGCTGGCGACGCCCAGACTACGGCCAGCATGAGGCTCAGCCGCCGTTGCGTCATGATCAGCGGGTAGTCTAGTGGCTGGACTATGGCAAAATATCTGGAACAAACGCATTGATCAAATTCACGCGAGTTTTTATTTGGATATCTTGTGAAAAATAGAGATCAGGTAAGTTGCAGTTTTAAAATGTATTGACAACATCGAAAAGTGTCTTTAGACCATGCTACAATAATGGCAGAGATGAAAACTATAACCTGCCATAAATCGTCAAACATACCTGTCAACTGAAATACAGCAAAGGTGAAGTATGGAGACAGTGCTGAAATACACGTCTAGGGAGTTCCAGACGTCGCACATGAACGAACCGAAGAGCCAACGGCCAGTGATTTCAACCGATGCGTTGAAACACATGGCCCAGATTGCGACGAGCATGTCAGCCAGGGCCAGGCTGGAAACGAAATTTGGAAAAGTCTTACTTCCATAAAGATAATCGCGAGCGAGTAGGTAACTCCTGGACCATCAATGGGAACATTATTTGAACCGCAACTTCCTCACCTGACGACGAAGTAGTTCGTAATGACGCGAAGCTTGCGATGCCGCATGACGCTGACAATGACGAGCAGATTACCGAACAGGGCTGCCACGATGATGACGACCATCGCAAACGATTTGGCAACCAGGAACACGGTGTTGATGACAGCTGTATTTTCATCGTCTGCGAGCAGAAGCGACGGCGTTTCTTCGGGCGATGATATGCCTTCAAGAAGAAGCCAGTGATTGTTGCGGTTATGTTTTTAGGCGACATTTTCTCCAGAGGATTGCAGAGTATGAGTGAAATAGTGATGTGTCTAAAATATTGGGGACTTCTGGGGTGAGGGTTTGAGAATCAACTTATTCTGAAAGCCATAGGGCAGTGCAAAACTCCTGTGCCTCGATCGTCTTCTCGGGAAAAGAAAAGTGATGTCATTCATAACATGCATAGGAAATTAAAACACATTGGGTCAGCTCGATCTGGTAAATCCTGGACAGTCCAGGACTAGAAACTAAAGATGCCAAACTAATTCACCCAACCTCAATGGCTTGAAATCGTTTAGCCGTACTGGTCCGGGACTGTCCAAGACTTGCCTGATCGAACAGATCCACCCATTAAATACCAACCAGGACTGATGGCTGTCGTGGCGAGGGACGGATAGGGGTCTCCTGTGCTGTCATATGGAGAGGAGATGTGGATAACTGACGGCAGAGGAGCTGCTGATGCTGCTACTGAACCGTTTGTCACCATTCCTCAGGGCACGCCCTCCTCTTCGGCCATTACTCCCTGCGGTCTCCCAGTCCTTCAATTTCCTGAAAAGACGAACATACCCATAAGATTTTAAATTTTACACGAAATTAGAAAGAGGAGATGGTATATTATAAACTCTTTCATTTCCCCCTTAAAAATCCGTCCCCTTCGCAGGTCATTTAGTTAAATCTAAAGGTTTAGGACCACCTGGGGCGTACTTCGTAGTAGTGTACACCTAGTACACGTAGTAGTACACCTAAGTGGTACTAAGGTGTACTTCGCTACAAGTCATATTCATGACCGTAGCGACAAAGGGGGTCCTGTATGCCACTCTAATGGTGCATTCCAAGAAACTAACCAAACAAAAACGGCTAACTATTCTTCCTGTAGTACGAGGAATGTACCTAGCCAGAGGAGGTCAACAAGGATGTAATGGAGATTCGAAAGGGCTCACTAACTTCTGAGCAAACTTCAGCTACTCCCCACCCTTCCACGAGTCCTTTGAGGGTCTCGAGGTTCACGAACTACCGACCAACTGTTTGCTCATTCTATTTAGAGAAATGGCTCAAATACATAAGCCTGTCAGACCGGAAGCGGAGCTGACTGAGTGGTTTACCCTATATCTGTATCGCCGGCCGCTAACTCAAACATCGTTACAGAAGCCTAACGGGTTGCCTGACGAGTATTGATGAGCATCTATTTACAATCAAAGCCGCCGAGCGTTAAACCTGTTTGCATACGAATGAACGAATCATATCGGATTTCCGCGGTACATTTTCGCATCAGCTGAGATGAAAAATACGGCGATAAAAAAGATGTTCGATTACGACGGAAAAGTGCGGATAAACGAGGAAAAACAAAGAGATTGATGGCGAAACTCGTTAATAGAACAGCGCACCATGCGTTTGGTTCTCTGGCAGGTATCATGAGGAAGAGTGTTGGTTCTAGGGACAGTCGCAACGTATGCCGTTGGAGACCGCAACTCTGCCAACTTCAGTATTAAAAGAAGAAAGTCCAGTAGAAAGTAGTCATACACTATACGATTTCTATTATTGTAAAAATTACTTTAATTGTCAATTGGTGGTTAATTAATTGCCGAAATAAACAATTACTGCCCAACTCTGGTCCGAACTAAGCTTTAATATGGGAAAATTTATTATTTTTTTTTTAGTTCAAAGTAACCCCAATTAATCAACCCCACATCTGGACGTTCCTAATCATTTTTAACAAGATTTCTGGACAACCTCTAAATTCTTGTAACAAAATTTCTAATAAACATACTACATTCTTTGCTTGACAGTCAGAAAAAGCTGTTCAGGTGTGTAACGATGGCGTCGGAACATTGTTTCGCTCAAACTAGGCGTTAGCTGATCGAAATCATACGGACGCTTCTCTCCTTCAGCCTACATTACCATTTCGAGCTCAAGAGTGAACCTTGACCTCTCGATCGCTATCAACGGGCTGTCATTAGCATTCATCACGCGGACTTTACAAACTTGAAAGCCACTGTTATCATAAGCCGATCGATTACGGCCATTTCGGCAATGATGAGCTCCTCCTGCATCATTCGCCATCCATCACGAGACAGGCGCCTGCTGCTATTGATTCCCCGACAATCCGCATTGGCTGTGTCTTGCCAAAGGCTGAATATCAATATTTTGAGAGGAATTATGTTTTTGGAGCCTCTTCGCCGACATAGAGCATCCTGACGCCACTAAGCTTGATTAGTGCGTGGTAAGCTAAATTTCGTACGATAGCATCGACTGCTAAGAAATCTTGGAAAATTTTCTTATTCCGGTAGTTAACTCATGGTTAATCAAGTTTATAGGGGGTTCATGATTTCAATGCTTGCTCTTACGCGTCATTGGGCCTGGCAGCCGCAACATCAGTCGCAGTATCGTGGATTCGATCGAAAATTTTATTTACCAAAATATGGAAGCACTCATCGCTTCTGAGAAAATCTGCCTCCGTATGCCCGGTTAGGGAATCTTGCCGGAAGGCAAGGAAGTATGCGGCAGACTGTTCGAGCCCCACCACATTATACTAAACTAACTAAGGGAATTAATTAGCCGCGTGCAAGTTGCTCGGAGTGGCTGGGAGGGAAGTCTACTCGCCAAATTACTGCCATTACCGTGCTAGGGGTTAAGTTACCTAACCTGAGGTTAATTTATTGCCCTCAGGAGAGAGATGGAAGCTCTTTGAGGATGATCATAAACGAGATAGGCCACTCTTCTCTTCGCATTTGTCAAGAGCCCACCTGAGATCTGCGGACGGATTTTGGCGAGTGACCGTAAATTATAGTTAGCACGCACACGAAGGTCCTCTAGATACGTGAATTGTTATAAACTGGAACGGGGCAATATGCTCTTGGCAATAACCTGCGCAATTTCAATTTTAACCCCATCTTCTTTTCCCGCTGAATGCTTACAACCTCTAATGAGGTATATGTATCCATTTTCCAAATTTTTCTTTCTGCTATCCATAAGTACTCACAGTATTTCCACGTGAAAACGGGGTTTCTACCCATACTGACCCTACCTATTTTTATTGAAATTATTAGTGTGCATATTTAAATGTAAAAAATTGTGTAAAAAGTAGGACACAGAATACTGTGTGAAGGGTGATACTCCAAATTGAGTCGTAAGCGACAATATTGCAACAAACAATAAGCATATTTTTGAGAATTGCAATAAACTTAATTGAATA
Source organism: Nesidiocoris tenuis (assembly GCA_036186465.1). NCBI lineage: Eukaryota > Metazoa > Arthropoda > Insecta > Hemiptera > Miridae > Nesidiocoris > Nesidiocoris tenuis. The sequence continues at coordinate 4,347,529 of AP028915.1, read as the reverse complement.
ACTGTTGAAGCGTATCGTAAGCAAAGAATAAAATTTCGCGCAATTTCAACGCCGGCTTCAAATAGTTGAGGAAATAACGAATCTAATTCGTATTATAAACTGAAAGAAGTTCCGAGAACCCCTGGAAAAATAATTGAGAAGATATAGATAATCCGCGGACTTGGAAAGAAAGACAATTCAGCGAAAGAGCCTCATAATTTCCGACAAACCGAGATAGTTGATTCGATAATTAACTTTCGAACAGTTTTCGGAATTCTCTTCAAAACGTGGATGGGGCTAAATGAAGGTCTTTGAAAATCGTTCGCCGGCATAAAATATTTCCGCGTAGAAAATGCGCCAGCTGTGACGTTCGGGAAATTTGTCTCTCCAGTCGCATTCCATCTTTCCTCGCAAGCTTCCTTGCCCAGCACTCGGATAATTAGAAATATCTGGAAACCATTCTAAATATTTCCAGACTTCCGTATCGAATAAAACGGGCATTCCTCGAAATTCGTCGATGCACGCTTACGTTTTTGACGAAAGCGATTACGCCGTTGAAGCGGAGGATTTATCATGAGGAGGCCTTTTGTCGAGGGAAGAGCTTTTCTGACCTTGAGCTTTATTGATGAAACCCAAATTATCAAGGCTGACGTGAATTATGGGGCTTTGAGCCAACATTAAAGGGAATCAAAGGCCTTCGCCCGAGCCTCGGTGGCTTCTAGTTCAACGATCAGAACACTAGGTCATTGATGATTCAGGTGGGAGCTCATAATTAATTTCAATCAATTCTACCAATTCAAAAAACAAAAGTCCAAAACGGAGGTGCCGTCATGTTTGGCTAGATTTTGCTGGAACTACTCCAGACATCCTGCAAATAGCATTGAGTTTTGTCAGCAGATCAGGGGCAGGGTCTACGATAAAAAACAGGGCGAAAAGGCAGTTTTTTATCGTAGACCCTACCCCTGATTTGCTGGCAACAGTATTCGTTCAAGGGTCGATCATCCATTCACAATAGTATTGAGTTTTTCCAGTTCCTGGAGCGAGAGTGTAGACATGGGGTAAACATATTCAAGCAGGTGTCTCAGTAACGGCTGAACCGATTTTGGTCTTGTTACTCTCAATACCTACCATTTGGCGTACGATTGGGTATGAATTATGATGCTGTTCTCGTTCATATGAGAGAAAAATGACTAGAATACATTGTATTCTAGTTTAGAAAAAATATTAAGGATGGTAGGTATGAAGTGTGTTGGCTCAAAACGTCAATTGCTTGGGCAAAGAAGTCTGCCTTACCCTCATATCTGGGTCTGACTTTAAGGACAACGACCATACTCACATTTAGTTTGTGAAATGTAAACATGGGAAATGTAATAGACATTCGTCAATTGAAGTCTGAAAAGCAGCAATTTCGACAAATTTTTCTATGGCCTGCTCGTTTTCTAAAGATAACACTCTTTTAGAGCCGCCCCAATATTTCGGCTCACTGAACACCAATAGCGGCATATCAATAGTGTGAGGTGGGGGGGAGGCGTCTTCAAAACGAGCAACTGAGACCGGTAGGGCGGAAACGCCTCGGCCTTTATTACACATTCAAAAGGATGCTTCAGTACTGGAAAGGAGAAGGATTTGGCCGACAGAAGGGATGCCCATCATATGGAAGGGTTGTTACCTATCATTTTAAGAAGCTCAAGATCAAAGGATCTTCCAACTTGAGGGTTTTGTAATACAACCTTTACCTTTTAGAGGAACCTCTCAGTAAGCATCCTTCGGGTTTGGTTAGAACATATTCTTAATTTAACCACATCGAGCCGAGTTATGTCGTGGCTATTAAACGAGACAGCGCTGAAACCCAGGTGTTCTAGATGATCGCATCATTCGTCTTCTTGCCCCAAGACCTCAAGATGTTAACCGTCCAAGGACTTGAGGTGGAAATTCGGAATAGGCAGTCCTTTATGAAGTCTGAACCAGCAGAGAATATAACTTATTCAAATAACTCCCTCTATATTTCAGACACGTATTAACCTATATCCGTTAGGCAGATAACATTTTACGGATATTATAGGTACCTACCGTGGGTAGTTAATTGTATGTATTCCACCTGCCTACGTATAGACAAAACTGGATTAATGGCAGTACCAAAGTACGGAAGTAGGTTATTATGCACCTACTATGGGTTATCTGTGCGTGACAGGCTTATTTTTCCAAATGAACGGTTCCAAATTCAATACCTCATTGCTTTTAATAACTTCTTTAATTTATCCGATAGCGAGTTTATCAGCTTATTTCCAGTGGCTCTCTTTATCATGCGGCTGTTGAATTTATGTGATGCCGTAGCAGCGAATAAATGAAGCGTCGAAGAAGCACTGGAACTGGAGAGGAAAGGCAGAAATAATCCGAAGTGTGGAATTAGACAGAGTTAATTTGTGGAAATTGAATTCAGCAGCAGAGACCGAAATTTGGTTGTTGTTGCCGTGTTTCAGTTTTCCGTCTGCGGATTAGTTGGTATTGGAATAGGATTATATACAATGGTATACCTACCGCTGTGATGTGGTAATTGTTGTTAGGTATTCGATATTATGCAGTAGGCGCAGTTATCTTAAACCTAGGTACCAACATAATTTTAATTTAAAGGTCCTGCGTGGGTTAATTTTAGCTTTGATGGTATTTTATTGTGTGTTACGCAGGAGTTTTAGACCAAAATGGAGTAGGAAATGGAAATCATATATATTCATGATCTATAAGTGTAACCAGTAGTACGTCCATAATTTGATACGTACATTTTTAATAGATAATAATTGTAATTGTGATTTGTGGTTGATAATTATCAATAGTTATTACCTATAATAATTATTATAATCGCCGAAGGGTGAGCTACCCACCTAGAAAGGTAGAAATTTAGGGTAGATGTTTTTCGTAAATGACTCCCACTATAGAGTAAATATGGTGCCAGTGTGTAAGAAACAGGCTCCGATGCGGTGGAAATATGAGGTCGGAGAATAGGTATTATTAGCTAATATTTCGTTTACTGCCACCCTACCTTCCAGTTCGGTTATAAACGTAGAGCTGTAAGGCAAGTTAAACTCGTAATTGAAATAATTAATACACCCAACTGCCAGGTCTGCGCAGTATGTCAACAGCATCGATGTCGCGTCAGCGTGGGCGGATATCGTGTTGCCCTCTGTATTTCATGCATCAAAAGGGTGATTAGCCTATGCAGAGCCACGCGATGAATGGACGAAGCACACACCAAGTGGGAGGCTCTGACTGGTTTACCGACCTTAACCCTAATCATGAATGGGCTATAAGGTGTTTGCTATACATCGTTAAACTGAACCTCTATCAGGTGTGCTATGCTAGTTTTGGTGGGCGAATGTTCCACCTCAAGCAAAGAAAATGCCTTCAATATTTTGAAAGAAAATGGAAAAAAAAATGCTCGAAGATTTGCCATCCGACGAAAAAAGTATTGTTATAAAAAACAAGTTTGATGTTTTTCCGGCCGGGAAAAGCATTTATTTTAGTAGATATCAGAATATAAACTGACTGTTGCTGACTGAGATGATGTTTCTTTTTGTAAATGCTCTTGGATTGTCACACATTTAGCCATTTTTACAATGACAATCATATATTTTCCTTAAATACGAATAGTTTTAGAAAATTTCTAATTCGAATTTTTGGGTTGCCACCTCAAAATCGCCAATGTCACAACCAAAATCGCAAAAAACCTCTAAATTTTCGAACTTTTTTCACCTATTTGCTTATATTTAATATAAGCAGACAGGTGAAAAAAGTTCAAAAATTTAGAGGTTTTTTTGCGAATTTGGTTGTGACTTTGCGCGATTTTGAGGTGGCAACCCAAAAATTCGAATTCAGCACCCCAAAAACATATCAACCCGTTGAGAAACCTACTTCAGTATTTTTTCTTCACCAAAACACCTATTTACTGGACTACTGTTCGAATAGGTTGAACTGATCATAGACGACTCGATCCTCGTGTTTTCCTTTTTGAAAAAGTCTAAGCAAATTTCTCGGCGGATAAAAACACGAACGTCCCAAGGATCTGGAAAAACAGGAAACGAAAATAATGTCTTTCCCGCAGACGTTATTTTCCCCATTAATGTCGCCTCTCGTAATTACCGGGCTTTCCTGGGCTGGTATTATTTCCACGATACCGGCGGATTTCCTTTCTCGTTTCGTCTTCCTTCCCCCGCTCTGCTGAGAATATTGCCAGAGATTGCTGCGGCTTGATGTTCCAACAACTTGGACAGCAATCTTCTTTGAAAGATCCCCAACCCTTTTTTCACCTAGTTCCCGATACGCAGCTAAGCTCTTGTCTATAACTTGTCAGGAAACGTAAGTCGAGTTTGAGAGGTTGAATGGTGGGACGCTTATCGACAGTGAATCTGTAAAACCATGTTTGTTGGAAACCAAAAATTTCATTTTCCCAAAAAACTGGACTTATGTGGTTTTGCAGATTCACTGTCGTTATGCAAGTTCCATGGAATAAATTTATATATCCTTATTTATTAATTATGGCAGATCGAAATGCTACAGACCAAGAACTCCTTTAGTGTGACGCTGAGGGAGTTGAATTTCCAATCGTGGTATACCCCCCCCCCCCAATCGGGCGGTAATCTCTGGTCAGCGTAACTCAGATTTGTACTCTCGATTATTGATGATGAAATCGTCCCAAAATACGGCGATGTGCTTCCTAGAAGCTGAGCATAGTTCGAACTGATTGACCCAGTGCATTCGTTATAGGTCATGATGCTGCCATTTGGTGGGGCGATCGATTCTCGGAACATTCGGCGGGGCAACGAATGACAAAAATAGTCCAACAGTGTCAGGCTAAAAATAGAAGTATTATGATTATTGAAATCCAACCCAACAATAGCAAGCGATTCGGAAAAACACGTCTGGCGTTAAGATCCACAAGATGAGGTCGGTTTAAAATTGCCATATTTGGCAAATAGAAATGCCGTTCTGCAATATTTTTATTGCCTAAGAGGATGATTACCATATAAAAAGTCATAGGCGAATGTGTCGTTTTCCGTATGTTGGCGGTTGTGTGAGGGTGAGAGTTAAGGCACGACGTACTCTCGACAGATTTATTAGCTCGGGCGCCTTCGGCCATTCGGCCATCTTCAGGAGCTTCAATCTTAGGGAGTCCAAGTAGGAAATCATTCTTGAACGCAAATAGAGCGGCACGTACACCTGCTCGTCGTCGGCTATTTGGCTTTGGGCCAGTTACACAGACATGCCTTGCGGCATGCTGGTCGAATAGATACGGTCGGTCGCCCGTCGCAGGGGTCGTCATTTTTTTAGAAAGGTGGTGCGGAACGGTTCTTTTTCCGTGAATTTTCGGAGAATTTTCCCTTGGAAGAAAGGTGTCGAATAGTCCGCATGGAATCGCAATCTGCACCGAGGACATGTTTCCAAAAGCTTTTGTTTGGCCACTGTCGCTTCGGTCGCAGATTGCGATTCCATGCGGACTATTCGACACCTTTCTTCCAAGAGAAAATTCTCCGAAAATTCACGGAAAAAGAACCGTTCCGCACCACCTTTCTAAAAAAATGACGACCCCTGCGACGGGCGACCGACCGTATCTATTCGACCAGCATGCCGCAAGGCATGTCTGTGTAACTGGCCCAAAGCCAAATAGCCGACGACGAGCAGGTGTACGTGCCGCTCTATTTGCGTTCAAGAATGATTTCCTACTTGGACTCCCTAAGATTGAAGCTCCTGAAGATGGCCGAATGGCCGAAGGCGCCCGAGCTAATAAATCTGTCGAGAGTACGTCGTGCCTTAACTCTCACCCTCACACAACCGCCAACATACGGAAAACGACACATTCGCCTATCTACGCCTGCACCGAGGGACGCAGGGACGACGGGGTTCGATATACCCCAGACCGAAGCGACAGTGGCCAAACAAAAGCTTTTGGAAACATGTCCTCGGTGCAGATTGCGATTCCATGCGGACTATTCGACACCTTTCTTCCAAGAGAAAATTCTCCGAAAATTCACGGAAAAAGAACCGTTCCGCACCACCTTTCTAAAAAAATGACGACCCCTGCGACGGGCGACCGACCGTATCTATTCGACCAGCATGCCGCAAGGCATGTCTGTGTAACTGGCCCAAAGCCAAATAGCCGACGACGAGCAGGTGTACGTGCCGCTCTATTTGCGTTCAAGAATGATTTCCTACTTGGACTCCCTAAGATTGAAGCTCCTGAAGATGGCCGAATGGCCGAAGGCGCCCGAGCTAATAAATCTGTCGAGAGTACGTCGTGCCTTAACTCTCACCCTCACACAACCGCCAATATAAAAAGTCGGTTTGTAAAATGGCATTAAAATAAACTTTTGAAATGATAATTTAATAAAAGTTAAGAAATAAACGGTCGGATTTACTTTGTCTGTCAGTTCAGTATCGATATGAAATGGTTTGTTTTCCTTAAGAAGTTTTGAAATAGGAACCTAACTGAATCGGTTTTAATCATTCAAGTCATTGCTCGTAATTATCTCAAATATACCATTTCCTTAATATACCAATAAATGCCAAAACGGTATAATTTATGTATAAACTGGAATAATCAAGTGTTCCACATGCGAAAACAAACTTTCGTTCATGGGCCATCCAAAAATATCGTTTCGTCCACTCTAACTTCCTCTGCCCCGGCAAAATAATAAAATTTAAAAACATAAAATAAAGGACGTGACAACACGAAAAGTTGAGTCGGCTGAATTTTCAGTCTCCAATTCCAAGGCTCGGGAAAGGCCAAGGCTGTCAATAATTTGATAGACAGTCGCCTGGTAGTCTAGTGGTTAAGACATCCGCTTGTGGAGCAAGATGTCTCGGAATCCCACCACTTCTTAGGCATTTAAAATTTTTCCATAAGTATCATTTACGGCCGAAAATCCTTTCTTTCCTTCGGTACAATAATGTACCGGTGTCTCCTTGACAACCTCTCGTCTCTTGCCAAAGATGTTCCCGTATCTCAACACTCACCTGCGGCTGCGACGGCTAAAACCCGAGGAGTTCAACTCAGCTGTGGCTTCCAGTGGTGGGGGAGGATGGTCTTTTGTTTCCTCAGCCTTTTGTTAACAAATCGCTTTAGCTTTCAGATAGGGAACAAGGAAGCTCGGTAGATTCGTCGGCGCGTAAGCTAAACCCGACGTCTATTCTCTTGTTCTCTTGCCTTTCTGCGCTTGCACATCTGCTATGCTCCGATGTACCATAATTCTGTGGGTTGCGAATTTAAAGCGAGTTTGCCTGACATTAGTGAAGCTGTATTTTAGTAGGTAGATAATGTATTTCTTCGATAAGGGTGAGGCGATTGAGCGACTGTATGATTTTCTAAAAATTTCATTACGTTGCCTTTCTTCTTCGACCCCTTATATGGGACCTTTTTGAAATGCCTTCATGAAGTGATGCATCACGATCTGCCATCTTCTTTTACTTTTACTGTTTTTATTTTTTAACAAATTACGAAAATACTGCTGTCAAATACCTAGTTCACAGTAATTCGTCAGGTTATAATTTCGCCTGGAAGGAGAATTTTGGTAGTACCCTGCACGCTGTACCCTTTATCAACATTGAAACACGCAGATAATGGACCAAGCTCCAATGAATGTCAAGGGTGTAGTCACTTAATGACCTCAAGTCCCCAAGTGTTGGTTCTCCGATGAATTTGAGCACTCGGCTCTTGCTCTTGTTGTGCCTTCTATTCTATAGGCTCCACGGCAAACACCACCAATCCATTGCTGCCAACCCTCTAGCTGCTCTTTCGCTACCTCGCAAGCTTTTATGCCCTGTGGTTTAAAACTGTTGCGTTTCTGGGGGGCTAATGAACTTTTAGCTGATGGCGAAGGAAAAGAGCGTCTGTTTGTGTTTCAGACTAACCAGCATCGAGGGAGAAAACCTTTTCAACGGCTTTGATTGGCCGAGCGCAGAGTCCGTGGCAATCAATAATGCGCGGTATAAGGTCAATTTTGAGCCTCCATGCTGCCTCGCTTGAAAAAACTATTTCCCCTCTCAAATGGGAATTTTCGAATATAAACACTCTGTCGTGGTAATACTAAATTTTGACTGAGTTTGGAAACTGTAGGAGTTCGTTGAAAGGGATTATTTGCAAAACGTAAATCCGATTGAAATCTGAAACTCATAAAAACTTCACATATTCTTACATCATCCGTAAATGTCAAAATCCGGTTCATTACAATCTAAAACTGTATCCGGAGATTTTCGAGGATTTTAATTTCGGGGGAGGGGGGGGGTACCAAAAAATTGAATCACTCGAAGTCGAACTCACAATGAAACAGAAACTCGAAATCATAATTGACTCATTATCAGACTCTCAATGGACGGAAACTCAAACTCATTGTCAAAGTCACAATGAACCAGGAACTCTCACTAACAGTCAAACTCGAAGCCGAGCTCACAATGAAGCAGTAATTCAAACTCACAATCAAACTCGAAGTCAAACTAACAATGAAAAAGATACTCAAAATCATTACAAAACCCACAATGAACGGCAACTCAAACTCATTGTCAAACTCACAATGAGCCAGAACCCCTACCTAATAGTCCAACTCGAAGTCAAACCCACAATGAAACAGTAACTCTAACTCATAATCAATTTCGAAGTCAAACTCACATTGGAACTCGAAATCATAGTCAAACTTGATGTTGAACTCACCATGAAACCAAAACTCAAACTCCTAATCAAACTGAAGTAAACTTGCATTGAAACAAAAACACAGACTCATAATCAAACTCGATGTCAATCTCACAATAAAGCAGAAACTCAAACTCATAATCAAACTCGAAGTCAAACTGACAATGAAACAGAAACTCAAACGTATAGTCAAAGTCACAATGAAACATAAAGTAAATACCAAACTCGAAGTCAAACTCAGAATCGAACTCGAAGTCAAACTGACTTTGAAACAGAAACTCAAACTCATCATCAAACTCGAAGTCAAACTGACAATGAAACAGAAACTCAAACTCGCAATCGAACTCGAAGTCAAACTGACTTTGAAACAGAAACTCAAACTCATCATCAAACTCGAAGTCAAACTGACAATGAAACATAAACACAAACTAGTAATCGAACTCGAAGTCAAACTGACAATGAGACAGAAACACAAACTCGTAATCGAACTCGAAGTCAAACTGACAATCAAACAGAAACTCAAACTCATAATCGAACTCGAAGTCAAACTGACTTTGAAACAGAAACTCAAACTCATCATCAAACTCGAAGTCAAACTGACAATGAAACAGAAACTCAAACTCATCATCAAACTCGAAGTCAAACTGACAATGAAACAGAAACTCAAACTCGTAATCAAACTCGAAGTCAAACTGACAATCAAACAGAAACTCAAACTTATAATCGAACTCGAAGTCAAACTGACAATGAAACATAAACACAAACTCATCATCAAACTCGAAGTCAAACTGACAATGAAACAGAAACACAAACTCGCAATCGAACTCGAAGTCAAACTGACAATGAAACAGAAACTCAAACTTTTAGTCAAAGTCACAATGAAACATAAAGTCAATACCAAACTCGAAGTCAAACTCATAATCGCACTCGAAGTCAAACTGACTTTGAAACAGAAACTCAAACTCATCATCAAACTCGAAGTCAAACTGACAATCAAACAGAAACTCAAACTTATAATCGAACTCGAAGTCAAACTGACTTTGAAACAGAAACTCAAACTCATCATCAAACTCGAAGTCAAACTGACAATGGAACAGAAACTCGAACTCATAATCAAACTCGATGTCAACCTCACAATGAAACCGAAACCCAATCTCACAATGAACTTTGACTTTCGGTTCCATTGTGAGTTCCAGTCCGAAATTGATGAGTTTAGTTTTCGTTTCATGGTGAGTTTGATGCATTGTTAGGTCGACTTCGAGTTCGATAATTTCTAGAGTTACTGTTCCATTGTCAGTTTGAGTTCAAGTATCCATGAGTGAGAGTTTCAGTTTCGTTTTGAGATTGACTTCGGGTTTGATATTGAGTTTCAGTTTCATTGTGACTTTGACTATAAGTTTGAGCTTTTGTTTCATTGCAAGTTTGACTTCGAGTTTGAGTTTCTGCTGCATGTTGAGTTCGACTTCGAGTTTGATTAGTACTTTGAGTTCAATTGTCAGTTTGAGTTCGAGTATCCATGAGTGAGAGTTTCAGTTTCGTTTTGAGATTGACTTTGATTCCAAGTTTGAGTTTCATTCAGTTTCATTTGACTTCGAGGTTGATTAAGATTTGAGTTAATGTTTCATTGTGAATTTGACTATAAGTTCTAGCTTTTGTTTCATTTTGAGATTGACTTCGAGTTCGATTACTGGTGATTACTTCGAGTACGTATCTATGAATGAGAGTTTCAGTTTCGTTTTGAGTTTGACATCGAGTTTGATTATGAGTTCAGTTTTCGTTTCATTGCGAGTTTCATTTCTGTTTCATTGTGAATTTGACTTCTAGTTTGATTATGAGTTTGAATACTGTTTCATGGTGAGTTTGAGTTTCTGTTCCATTGTTAGTTTTACTTCGAGTTTGATATTGAGTTTCTGTTTCATTGCAAGTTTAACTTCAGTTTGATTATGAGTTCGAGTTTTTATTTCATGGTGAGTTTAATTTCGAGTTTGACTATGAGATTGATTTTCGGTTTCATTGTGTGTTTGATTATGAGCTTAGTTTTCTTTTTATTGTGATTTTGAGTTTGTGTTTCATGGTGAATTGGCTTCTAGTTTGATTACGACTCTGAATTAGTGTTCCATTGTGAGTTTGACTTCGAGTGAGAATGACCAAGAGTGGGAATTTCAGTTTCATTTTGAAATTGCTTCGATTATAAGAATGAGTTCGAGTTTCTCTTCCATTGTGAGTTTGACTTTGAGTTTGACCATGACTTTTTGTTACTGTTCCATGTGTGAGGTTGACATCGAGTTTGATTATGAGTTCGAGTTTCTGTTCCATTGTCAGTTTGACTTCGAGTTTGATTACGAGTTTGAGTTTCTGTTTCATTGTCAGTTTGACTTCGGGTTTGATTATGAGGTTGAGTTTCTGTTGCATTGTGAGTTTGACTATGAGTTAGAGTTTCTGATTCACTATGAGTTTGATTTCGATTTCGATTATGAGTTACATTTTCTCTTTCATTGTGAGTTTAACACTTGACAGTTTGATAATGAAGAATTTATCACGTTCGTTGTACTTAGTGTAGGAATTCCAGAAAGTTTTGGGTGTCATGCCCCCTCTTCTCCCTCCTTGGCCTCCGGCTCCGGATGTACGCGTTTAATACACTACCTACAATTCAGCACCCTCGATCGAAACTACTTTTCCCTAATAGGAAATTCGTCGAGTGCTTCCCCAGTTTACGTAACCTTCAGGCTATCTATTGCCGCCCCGGGCCAAAAATGTCCTGTAGAACCAGTGTTGTTGCCACATTCAGTTCTTAATGGCTGATCCTAGCTCCTTTTTATGCGAATTGCTTTTGGGTTTTTTTCCAAATAATTGGTTGAAACCTAGCCTCTCAATTTTCTATGGTTCAGAGCCAATTTATGGGGTTTCTTCCTTTTTTACTGCTTTTACCCCTCGTTTTTTGTTCTATTTGCCACAAAAGCGTCTTTTCTCGTCCAACGTTTTTGAGCATTACCCGAACCCACTCAGTTAACTGGTTGTTGACCCCCCCACCTTTGTGAATATCCAAAATAGAAAAACCAAACCAGCAGAACAACATTTTAATTCGATAAATTTTATGACATTTTAGTTAATGATGGTGATGGTTTTAACCCATCAGCATTTTTCCTAGCCCCTTTTTTCGATGATGAGGATTTCCTAGCCCCTTTTTGAAGGATGCTCAGCCCTTGTTGGTGATGAGCATCTGGCAACACTGTGTAGAACAAGAGGAACCGGCGAATCTTGCAAACCGTGGCGTTGGTATTATCTCCCATTTGAAACACTTAGCTACTCCGAGAGACCGTTAAGTCAAATGGAAAATAATATCACGGATAGGAGCGTAAAAGGCGGTAGCAATTCCCTAATGGGTTTCACCGGCTTGGACTTCCCTCACTGAAACGATGTCCCTCACGCCCAGTTCAGCCTAAGTGAAAAGTCCGAAAGAGATGGAATATATATGAGCGGGAGAAGGACGGAATGCGTGCAAAAGGGAAACGTGCAGGGGTGGTGGAGGGCGCATGGAAGGCTTTTCAGCGCCTTGCTCCCAGGCCAACTGGCCTACCATCATTCGTTTCGGGGCATTCACTGAGTTATAGATTAGACGCCAAAATTGCAAGGTCCGAGCTTCTTCGAAATCTCGACGAGCTCACCGGCGGATTGAAAAGTTTCCAAAAATGGTAGAAGATTAGGTTTTGGCTTGTTGAATGCTTAACGGAACTATCGAAGATGCGAATATCGACCCTCAAATTGACGTAATTGTCAGCTGATCGGGATAAGAGTCAACCAGAGCAGACGCCTCCTGAGGCCAAAAAGGGAGCTACAGCCGTGGTGATGGCCTCATTCGATTCAGCATAGAAAAATCTATAGAAAATGATGCTTCACATGACTATGTTGCAAATTTCCTGGAAAGTATTAATTTTTTCCCACCTCAACAGCTGTTTTAGTGGCCTTAAATTAAGGTAGGGTTCTGTCGAGACGTTAGGACCAACTAGATACAAAACCTGATTTTTGGTGAAAATTTCAAAAATTTACAAATTTCCCCCCTGAAAAACCCAAAAAATTTTTTATTGCAGATTCGGATTGTATCTCCTTTGAAACGTTAACCAACAAATTTTCAGGGGGTGTTAAATTTTTTTCCTGACCGATTACAAAGGTTGATTTTTCAAGAAAAATAAACCAATTTTAAATTCCAAAAAAAATATTTTTGCTTCGGTTTTGGGCAGGTACATGACACAAAAAATTGGCATTTTTCTCCGACTTTCCCGGACTGAGAATAATTCAAAAAACCGATTCCAGCTGGAAAATTCAAGGTATGAGCCTAGGAAAAATTTCAAAAAAATAATGGATTCGTCTTTGGGGGTTTTCGGCACGAATCTTTAGGTATTGACTAAGAAACATGAAATTTGGCGTGATATTATCAGCTTTGTCAACCTTGTTTCGAAAATTTGCGCGGTCAACTCGATCAAGTACTACCTATTCTTTATAAAAATCTCGAACGACTCATAATTCCCTCATTTTTGGAACATTTTGAATTCCCACATGAACTAGGATGTTCCTTCTCGTCCTGCGTATCGCAACAGGTGCTCTCAACCTTGTCAGGCAATTTCGGCTCCGTCACATATAGCCAGATGTAGGTTGTGTCATGCATGCGCTGTAGGGTACAGGGTTATTTTCGAGGTGTAATTCGTTTAGTGGAATTAGGTTACTTCTCCCAGGGGGTCGAATTACTTCCAACTAATGCAGTCAACCAGTGGAGGTAGTTCCGGTTCCGATGCCGTTCGAAGGAGTACAACAGCAGATATATAAGTATCTTTAAATTAATGGAAATAAATATGGAGGTGCGTACATAACTCAATAAATTCACATTTTAGTGCATGAAATTATGGAACCAAGTCCAAATATAGGTATGATATTTTGAATATTGCGGCTGCGTGAGTTTGGAATTCTGGAAAATGGTGTTGCAACTTTGACAATTAAAGATACACGCCACTGGTTTAATAAAGGTACTTAGGTAATCATAATATTCGCACATGTAAAGGGAAGAAATTGAGTAGTTTAAAAAAACCAGCTAATTGCTATGGCATGTGGACTATTGCCCCTATAATGTCATTACCTGAACCATTGATCCAATTTCTGCTTCTTTTTCGGAAACAGGTATATCAACAAGATACCTTCTAATTTAGTAATGGCTTCCCCATGGCGATTCTACAAAAATGGGTACGATCAATCGATTGTACTGAGCCATAATAATCTCTAGCCGTGGAGTAAGGAAAACCCAATTTCTTTTAGGAGGCTATTGATCCTCGAGTGAATCACCAGGAAACAGCTCATTTCCCCGGTTTCCTGAAAAGTTAAACAGGTCCGCAGTGGCAATTACAGCGGTGGAACGAGAAATGGAAAACCTACTCGTTGCCAAGCTCCTTTTCTGCTGTAAGTGCTCAGTGGCAGAATCGTTTCATTTTACTTTTCTTCAAACCTTCGGCATTTTCTTTTTGCAGGGTTTCATACTCTTCATCGGCCAGTGTTACCTCGTGGCTCAAATAAGGCTAACTCGTTCCCACTTACCTATATTACACGGCTATCCAGAGCGACATAGTTCCAATCCTCTCTTCGAGGGCGGCAGGGCACGCCCGGGACACTTTGGTAATCGGGCGAAAAGGAACGCCCGGATTGACTGTTTCACGGCACAGGAGGAGCATGAATGAGGACTAATCTATCGAAAGGTAACATAATATGCTACCTGAATGCTACATAAAAAGGATATTATCCTTTTCTCCTCAATATACAAATATTGATATATAGATACCTTTTTACGATATATCGTAAAGTAGGTATACCTACCTACCGAACCTTTTGATAGATTAGTCCTCAATTTTGCCCACTTCCACTACCCCTGGCTAGGTGTCAATCAGCACCAATCAAGTATGAAGCTCCTGATGAGATCGTGTACTTCGAAAAAAGCTACAGCTGAAAGAAATCTACTTCACAATAGCACGTCGCAAGATTTCTCTTTCCCTCGCCTAAAATACTCGATATTTTATTTATGAATTTGCAGGGCTGACAGGAGATGGATTCTGAAAATGTATTCCAAAAGCGTATCAGAAACTTTCGTCTGAAAGTTTTTCTTCTGGAAAAATTCCGCCTTCTATGGGAATATTATTGAAGAGGAACATATCTCTTTCTACTGTCGAAAATAAAAAAAATCCGAGTCGACGCAAAGGCAATGGGAATCAAAGCTAATCCCATTGTCTTCGGGGTCCATTGTCATTCTCGGCCATAGTCGCTCCTTCTTCTTACAATCCATCATCTTCCATCATAAAAGTCCCGACTTTCGAGTTTCTCATTATTTGGATTTTTCCTTTACCCCCAGCGACAGTTCGGAAGTAAAAAGAGGATT
This sequence comes from Nesidiocoris tenuis, assembly GCA_036186465.1. Taxonomy (NCBI): domain Eukaryota; kingdom Metazoa; phylum Arthropoda; class Insecta; order Hemiptera; family Miridae; genus Nesidiocoris; species Nesidiocoris tenuis. The sequence continues at coordinate 4,332,464 of AP028915.1, read as the reverse complement.
TCCGAAATTCCGTCTCTTCAATCATTCAAGGGAAACTTGAAGTTTCTTCGCAGTCGGTCTTTTGGACTTTCTGCAGATGTGTAGGGAACAGCCGAATCCCCCAGTTTCGACAAGCATATTATGCAAAACGAAATGCAAATCAGCTTCGGAATGGAGAAATGTCTCAGAAAATTCCGAACAAAGTTGGCCGTCTTATACGTTTCACATATCCCAATTGTTCGCTAGGTTTAATACGGCCTGTTTCCATCCTGCATTTAAATTGGTTCGAAAACAAAAGTTACAGAAGATTCATCTCACTGATAACAAAATCGAAGGAGTTGGGCTTGAGGCCGAGAGACAGAAACGTTACCTTCCTGCTCTTGATATATCTAATAAATTTCCAATTAGATATTTCTAATTTGATATTTCTAATAAATTTTGTTGTTAGTTTTTACACAATCTTGGCAGGGAAAGGAATTTTTGGTCTGTGATTTTTTTCCCGACAAGCTGACTGCGATCAGATTGAGGGTCCATCTTCCATTCCTAAATAAACTTGTTATACCTGTTGGTCCGAGCGCTTTCGGCGTTACAGTCTTCGTCAGGGACAATTTCCGTAATGGGTGCGAGGAGGGGCCCTATACTCTGGGTGCCAATTACGTTCCCACTTCGAGCATCAATGTTTTGAATTTGGTTATCCACGTCCCTCTAGTTTCTCTCCACAGTTCAGCATAAATCTTTTACTATACAGTTCGGTGGAGTAAACAGGGAAAAGCGCGGAAGACCATTGGGAGAAATTGACTTCTGCCACGGTTCAAACGGAATCACAGTAATCGCCTTGGCCATAGCGATCGTTGAGCCTCAACCGTAGAAACGACCGCAAGAGAAACCAACTAGCTCAATCGAGGCTGTATAGAGGCTATAGATGGAGCCACCGAGGCCCTTTATTCCCAAGATATAGCCTACGTTTTCTGTATACTCGAAAACCTCCTTTTTATACATAGTCCCATTTTGATTTCATCTTATTCTCGAGGCCCCTGCGGATGGATGCTGTTCTTTAATGCAACGTTTATATAGGATTTTCACGAGTAGCTTTCCAGGGCCCCGAGGCGTTGTTCGGTTTTTCTGCCCATTCTTCTTTTCGAAATTCGAATCTAATGATACAGTTTTGGTATAGTTGAACATGATTTCAAATCATTACATAACGCATGCTCAGAGATGCTTACCCATCCTTCAAGACTGCACAGTTGTGCGGGTTTAATCGAGCTAACACTCGGAGCAATAATATTATATTATAATATGATCGTGAGCTACCAGGTACCTTGCTTACCTACTATAAAAAAAGTGATTGGTCCGGTCACGCATGAAGAATAATATGTTTTAACGTTTTAAACGTAAAAAATAACTGTTTTTTTTCCTTGGAGAAAATTCTTGTCCTAGTCCTAGTTGTATAATAATTATACAACTTAATTATTAAATTACGCCTGTTCCGGGAGTGCGAGTGTAGGTATGTGCCGAAGCCTTGCGCAAGCGCAGTTTGAGGTTTTCTAATGTTTATAAAAGGGTCGTTGATGGGGCGTTGACTACCAAACCTTTCACTGCGCATGCGTAGGGCACCTACTATCAGTATTAGACGAATTTTTGTTGCCTCTGTTCTCTCATAACCCGAGATCAAGGCAACCAAATAACGTAAAATTTATTGCACGTTCGTGTTCATTACGTATCATATTTTATTTGTTTTTTCAGAAAACCTAATATAATTTTCTTCTCATTGATTTTTCTAAAGGTTATTAAACTGGAAAAGTCCTTTTATCATATTTTCTTTTCACTATGTTTGTCACAAACATGTAGGCCGACGAATGAAAACCATTAATTTAACTGTATTATGTACAGTACATTATACGTAATAGGTAGTCCATAGTTTCATGTAACGTATAGATTACTCACGCGCAACTGAGCAGTCCTGAAGGAGAGGTATGGGTTGTATACTCTGAGTATTATCTTTGTGCTAACTAAATCTTAGATATTTGGGTAATGATTTGACTAATGTTAACAATATCTCTCACAAAAAACAAACATAAATGATGAGAGAGAAAAAACGGAAGGAGGAGACGTATTTTTCATATTTTGGCATTTGAAAGCCCACCATTCAAGACCTGGACAATTTTTCAAAATGCAATTTTAGTTCTACCTTACGGAAATTCGGTCTCCATCCGGAAGAAACACAGTTCGATTTTACCATTTATTGGATACGAGTTGTGCATGGAAGTAGGACGGATAACTCTAACTTCATTTGTTATCGGTCGAACAAGAAATAATACAGCCTACCCCATATTTCCTTCTCTGACAATCTGGCAGACCTTGGCAGACAAAGTTTTTTCCGGTCAGAAAGCCACCGAAAGAATAGATACCAAACTCAGTTTTCGCTCACGATTGTTGTTTGCCCTTCTCCAATGGAAACAGCTCATTTTCCTCGACCTTCTTTTTCAACTGTTCCAAAATAGAACCGCAACTTCCCCTCACAATGTCTTTATTGATATACCATCAATCCGAACAGCAATAACTTCAGGGATCACTACATAAATTGTATTGACACGGACTTGGTGTTGTCGGCCTTCGATCATCTTAACCCCACGAGCTAAAGCGAAACATTGAATTTACGACTGCCAATAAAAGTATACCTTTTTATTGGTAGGATGGGGTTATGAAATAAATGGGGTTGATTTTCCAACTCATCGACCTTTTACCTATGATATAGATATTCGAAATAGTTTTTTTTATTCTTCTAGTATCCCAAAAAAGGAAAACTAAGCTTGCAAATATGTGAAAAGGGCGCTGGGATCACTACATAATTTGATAGATTGATTTGACCTCTAGCATTTCCAAACCTAATTGAGAATTTCCCAAACCAAATTGAAAATTTCCCAAACCAAATTGAGAATTTCCCGAATTAAATAGAGGATTATGCAAGCCAAATTGAGAATTATCCAAATCGAATCGGCTTGGAGGATTTTCTATTTGGTTTGAAAATTTTTCAATTTGATGAAGAAAATTCTCAAATTGATTTAGAAAAGGTGCTCAGTTTGATTTGGAAAGTTCTCAAATTGGGTTGAAAAAATCATGCTGTGTAATAAGTGATGCAGTACCTATTTTTCAAAAACAAAGGCGCTTAATAGCTCTTTTGATATCAATTTTCCGGCTATCTAGTGTAGACTGGAGTAATCAATCCCTTGAAATCTTATATCTATGCTTCGTACTAACTACGTTTCCAAATTTTAATAAGAAAATTTTGTTATGGGGTTGTACCCATTTCCCCCAAGATATTTCACGTTTATAAGAAACTAATGTAGGAAAAATCGCAGGTTCTCATCGTCGTAAATAGGTAGTGAAGGGAATCCGAAGAATTCGAAATAAGGACTCGCTGTTGAATTGATTCACTGGGGAAAATGGGGCCAGCAGGCCCTAAAAAAGGGGCAGATAGGCCGTTTCAGAACATCCTTTGTGAGAGGGAAAGGTAAAATAAAACCGTTGAGTGCGCGGGATCGTAAAATATGACCAGGATCGGTGTCTGGCGATACGGTGCTCCTTTTTTTCAGGAAATAAAAAAGAAAATCTCACGGAGAAACGTGAGAAATGTTTATTGAGATGGAAACCGGTGTGTTGGGCTTTCTCCCGGTCCCTTGAAGGTCTTCGTGTATGATTTATCGGACTTCTCTCCCAGTCAAGTAAGTAACCCTTCTGGATCTGATAGAGGTCCTTGAAGACACCGTTTGGTGTACCTGGAAATGTTGTGACAACTGGGCCAAAATGAATTTTCATAGAGGTATATCCAAAATGAAGGTAATATCCGAAATTCAGAACTGTCTTTGAACCTGCGGTGAGTAGATTACAGATGTTACCCCCATATTTTTATGTTTCAGTTTTTGAGCTTATTGACAAGTAAGTACAGTACCTACTACCTGACCTATTACCTAATTACTTTTGACCGATTAGAGCACCAGGAAAATGATACCTTTTACACGAAAGTGGGTCTCGAAAATCATTTCGTCCGAATGAAAAAAAGCTTCAAGTCCCATTAATCTTGCTCTCGTTTTCATTTCGATCTTGTTCAAGGAAAATCCAGCATTTTTCACCCGGTGGGATTGAAACAAAAGCGAAATTATTCCGGCCTTTTTCAACTCGTGTCAACTGAACGTGGGAGGATTCAAGTTAACCCTTCCATCACTCCAGCACTCAATCCCCATGTGAGGCTGTCAATTTCGTCCCGGTGTTTAATCCGTTTTCCCTCTCTTTCGGCCTTCCGGTCCTTTTTCCAGTTAAAGACTTTTACGTCAGATTGTGAATGGAGTTTTACTCAGTATGAGTTGGTACTGGATCTTTCAACTTTCATGTTTACACTAACAAAATGGAAGTATTATGACTTTATGGCCATTGAAGAAACGAAAAAGGGTCGGAGGTTCATCAAGATTTTGAATTTGTTTTTGTGTGTGCCATCAAACATTGGTCTGATTTGGGCATCTTTCCCAAGGCAGCACAAATCCCGGAACAAACCTAAAATGCGACTTGAGCAACATTTATTTTTTTAAACATTTTTACTGCGATCAAATGATATACTGCCACTGCGTATTTACCATGCTGCGCTTGTTGCAATGCATATTTGTGCATGTTTGCACAAGTGAGCTCAGTACGAGTTCGTAGTGTAAGATGGGTTTCCATCTGTTATACATTGAGAAGCTGAAGCTTGTTAGCAATAACTTTGCTAACTGGAAAAGGATAAAAAGATCAGGGATAAGGGGCTGTTAGCAACGTTACCTTCTCGGAATGTTTTTTCCAAAGAAAGCTGCCGTTTCAGTGGAAATCATGTATTGGCATTTTTATTCAGGAAATTTCAATACCAACTTTCACAATACCTATACGCTTGGCTGGGTACAACGTCCACCTGAAATTTATGATAATGTACACCGACTACCATGTTACCTCAGCTCAAAACAAAACTGGGTTTTAACTGATGACCTTAGCCCCTTTATTGTTATGCTAGGGCATTTATGGGTTTAGGACAAATCCATTTTTTTCCAAATTAGAAAACCGTTTTATTGGTTTTCGAAAAAACTTGTAACATTTTTTAGCATCTTTTACTCCCTTGTTCACTTGTACTCCCCTGTATGGCCTCAAGCTACCCGTTCAAAATGTTGAAACTTGTAGTTTAAAAATGTAGCAAGTTGAAAATTAAGCTTGTAATTCTTTCTTTCTATTCCACCAATGCAAATGAAACCCAGTTGTGTGTGGATGAAGTTAGTGGAGGAGGTCACTCAAATTGACATGTCGTAATTTGCTTTCTTTCGATATGTTTGTTTTGCTCTCACGCAGCCAATTTTTACTCGTTTAGGAAGATTTTTCCATTGTTATGTCGGAAAAGTCTGCTATTTGATACCGCTATTTGATCATTTCTTTTGGATTAATATCGGTGGTGTTATAGCTTGAAATTTAACGAAGATTTTCTGTTGAGCTATTTAGTAGAAAGGGTCCTATGTTAGATATACCTAGTTTCCTTATCATTTCAAAAATTGCTGCCAATATCTTTCATCTGTATTTTTATTTTTTTATTTCTCATGCGTCTTTTTGGAGCCGGTTTTACTTTTTTATTAATATATGTTTTTGTTGATGTAATAGGCATCACCGTACACGCCATGAATATGGGCGTAATAAACTGACGATCCAAGTGGTGTACTCTTGGCGTAGCTGATCGTGGAAAGCGTAAGGCTGTCAGGTTCAAGTCGTCACTCCATGTTCAAGAACTTTGAAGGGGATGGTTTGTATTCAGGGCGACGGTGCAAAACGCAAACTTCGCCGTTTGCGGTGGGAAGCAGAGCCAGGTTTTGCAGCATGATGGTCCAGGATGAGGGCATGTCTGCAAGTTGTTAGTGCAAAGTTCCCTTTCGAAGCCTTCGGAAATTCTTCCCAGCCGACGTCACCTTGTGTTCTGAGAAGTCTCAGCCTTCCCAACAACTCGGGTCGTCCCTCTCGATAAATTAGGGGCGGGAAATCCCGAATCATCGAGGCCGTTCCGCTCACCCTTAGGGAGTGTTAACGAGCTTGTCAAGGGCTGATGACAATTAAATTGCCGAAACAGCTCCGCCAACGGTTCACTTCAACGCTAACTTTGAAGTTTCTGGAAAGTGGTTCGAATCTTTGAATGAGGTTATCCACGGATAAATGGTTTCATTAGTTTCGTAGAGTTAACCCCTTCTGATTTGCTAAAGGTGCCAAAACCACACTTTACGTTGTTAAACCATCATTTCTCCGTTTCAAAACAACTTTTTCAAACTTTTGAAGACATTTTTGGATTCAGCGTTAAATTTTCTATTGATCAAGCGCACTATCGTAATGAAAAAGTGTTCTAGTGTTCCTGAAAATTCCCAAAATGCAGTAAACGCAAGAGTATTTTCAGATTTTTTTTTTTTTCAATTTTTGTCGTTTGAACTGATATTGCGGTAAATCGATAACAATGTTCAGGTATTGAAGATAGTTTCTGATTACGATTTTACACTTGGCGTTGGTATTGGACGTTTAACGCTGAATCAAAAAATGTCCTCAAAAATTGGAAGAAGTTGTTTTGAATTAGAAAAATGTGGGGTTTTATGAATAAAAGTGTTATTTTTCTGAAACCTCCAGAAAAATCGTACGTTGGGAACGGGTTGAGATTGGAAATTTGAACGGCGTTTGTGCCATTTTTAGTCTAGTTTCATCCCAATTTTTTTAGACCATGTTCGGGGCACTATTTATTTTCTTTCGTTTAAATACGCCGGTATCTATAGAAGTAGGCATGCTTGAGAAAAGTGTATGGAAATAATATTAACTAAAAACGCTGTAAGTGTCATGCTCATTCAGGTATCCAATCACTCAAGTGCCTCCCTAATCTTCTATAGTGGAATTTACTACCGGTTAATAAGCAAAGAAAAAAGGTAAGTACTCGTTGGAACTATCGTTCAACCGAATTCAAAGTATTTATTCCCAACTACGACCGAGGAAAAGAAACAACGCTGGCTAAAAACTCGCTGAATAATTTATTTCTACGCAGCCTTCGAGTGAAATAAGGAGTGAAAAAATGACGGAGCTGTAGCAAACACGACGGATGATTATTCCACATCACTCTACTAAATGGGATCCAAAATTGAAACTGACGCCGGGCATTTCAACCTCAAAAGTCCGACATGTTATTCTAACATGCCATATTCTGCTGTTCGTTCTTTTAACCCAAAATTTAATCCTTAATGTCTCGTCCAAAACTTGCTACTTTTATAAGGAATTTCTCCTTCGAGTTATACAGTTCGGAATCTGGTTTGGGGTAATTACCAAATTGTTCCGATCAATCTTATTGATTATGCACAGTCGTCCATCACGCGAAGGGCGGCCCCGTTCCGTGTAAACAAGCAATGTCAACTTGATTAGCCGTAGATAATCAGAGTCATTATTACAGGGGTGGAAAATCATCATTCTTCTCTCACCATAAGGTTCGAGGTCTGTTTATCACAGTCAGTTTATCACTTCTTATCATATAGCTGTGGTCACGCACTCGTATTACACTGGATAACAAATTTTTGGTGCATCCATCGTGTTTGTTAGATGGGAATGTAGGTAATGGAAGAGAGACGTAATATGTCTGATTACATCAGCTTACTGAGACAAAATTGAAGTTTGTGATACAACCCCACAATAATTTTTCAAATCGGGGATATCCAGTTGGATTTAAATATATAAAGGTGATTAAAAATAGATTATGTGTCATCCCAGTCCTCAGACACCACGTGAGAACAATTGCAGCTCCTCGGTCAGGGAGCGCAAACACCGATACTTTTAAAGAGACAAAAATGTCTATCATGCTCTCTGCAGAGGAGGACACTTCGGCCTCTGCTCATATCATCTGCTCGCGCGCCTGCTACATAAATTTCAGTCTTCGTGTTCGGTGCGCGCGACTGGGATGCACATAATTACGATTGAACTTCACAGGTAAGTTCGTTTAATCGTCCAATTAAATGGTGAATTTAACAAAATTAAACGATGTGCTGTGATGAAAAGATTGGTAGGTATCCTATCGAGATAGGTAGGTATCTATCAAGCAAAGTGGGCAATGTAGCTTTTTGCCGGGTTGAAAAAAAAAGTTTTTCCAAACCCATCTAAAATACAAATTAATACTGAAATTCTCTAATGTGCGCATGCCACTTAGCAGCGTTTTTTGACTTATTATCGTCCCGAATTCAGAATTTATTCATAAACGCCTGATTATTATGTTCAGTTACACTGCTTGAATTCGCTTCGTTGTAGGCAATTCAACAGTCTATATTCTCATGCTTGCCTGCATAAACCAAGTTTATTCACCGCAGTGCATGTCGATTACACGGAATTAATCTCCCTCAGTGACTATGGGATGGGATGGCTATTGAGGTTGCGTTGAAAGCTGTGGTGATCACTAAACTGATAGCAACAAGTTTCCGCCTCCCGCCACCGAATGGCAAAGCTGAGCGAATCATTGTTCCAGCAATGCAGGGGTAGCAGCTGAGACGTATGGCCAATAAGAATAAAGTGCCAGCAAAATTTACCTGCACCTTATGCTAGGAAAAACAGGTGTTGAAAAAGTTATGTTTCGAATGGCCATTAAAATAATGTGAATCGAGCGTCAAACAAGATGAGAGACGTACGAATGGAACACGAGTATACCTATTCCTTAGTTCTATTTAGGTACGAGTAGCTGTGAAAGCTGATCGTTATTTCTTTCTCGCATGTAAACATTACAGTCATACCACCGAGGTCAGCAATTAAAGTGAAGTATCTTTCGGCTTGCAGCATGGAAATGTGCTAATGAGGCGACTTGCAATTACGTGAGTTCTCCTGACCAAATGAATTCTTCATAAGGGGTTCCAATTAAATCGCGTAAATTTGAGGTTTCGCCCCGCATATAATGGCTGCCCTAATGAAGTAGGTTACATAGCATGCATTTGAGTATCTACCTTCGACATGAATGATAACATTAAGCTAAATGGGCTCGATGGCCCAGCGCTGCAAGTAATGACGCAAACTCAATTTCAGAGGTGGAATTTGATGGATGCTCAGCAGAGATGACGGTGGAAATGGGATTCTTCTGTTCACGGAAATGAGGGAAACTTTCGAACTCTGGTTGCACCAACCAAGCCCGTAGCTGGGCATCAAAAAGTTTCTGGTTTCTAGATGATCGGTTATTTAGAAAAAGTGTTATGAAATGGTATGAAAAAATGTTTTATTATAAGGGGGTTTCGGAAGCCTTTTAGTTTTTCACTATAGTCCATAAATATATCAAAATTCACCAGACTGTCAATATTACTGTGTGTATAATGAGATATTTGAATTAGAAGAGAACGAGTGTGTTTATTGTATGCTTCTTCGAAATTGAAAATCCTACAAAAGGGATTTCCCTCCCCCAAACGAGGACGATAATACTGTTATGATATTCCTCGGTATCCATAGTGACCGGCTTCAGCTGACACTCGTATATGTTATTCTTCACAATATTTCCCGTTCTATACAAACGATCTAGATTCGGAAAATGTTAAAAATAGTATAACTCGTGCCTAGCTCTCTTATTGTGTTTGAGTATAGAAGAACGGGGAAAAATTTATCTCGCCGTTTTCCCCAAAGCTTTTGTTCGGCTCTGAACAGATTACTATCGAATACGAAGGAGACACGTGTCGGAACGTGTTTGGTCGTCACATTTCCAACAACCACGTACGCTTTCCGATTGTCTCGTCTGGCGAAACTCACTTTAACTCTTTTCCCTCAGCTGAGTTCCCCTCAGGATACAAAGAGCACAAAGTTATTCTTACGAGCTGAAAAGCCTTCAGCTAAACTCGAAATCAGCTAGTAAAGGGACTTTGAGCTTATCGTAGACTTTTGATTGCGGGTATACGAAACAAAAACCGAAACAGTTGAAATTATATTGAGCTATTTTACCGCTATTTCAACGATAACATCCTGATATGCTGCTTGCTGATTGTGGAATATCCATAAAAGTTGCCATGAATCCATCGATTGGTTAGACGTTTATACCAGTCGGACCCAAGTAATTTACTGGGCACTCCTTCTTGTGTATCTACCTGATATGTGTTGGTGGTGGGTGACTGTGCTCAAACGGCGAAAGCGCTCGAGGAATCCAAAAAGCCTTGAAGCCTTCACGCCAATGCCTTCGACCAATGCACAACAGGATCAGGGGTTTGAACCATTATGTGGTTGGGGAACTCCAGATCTTTGTTTCAATTCATCACTTCTCTTCAGATGTAAGCTCTTTCAGGAGCAGAATATTCTTTCAGTGGGCAGCATAAGTCCTATCTTGTCTCCTTTCATTGTACTGTTTGTAGCATTGAATCGGCATCCTCAAAAGGACTTATTGGGTTTCAAGAGGTACTTGTAAGGCATTTAATCGAGCTCAAGACGGCATTTTAAGCCTCTCCACCCTGAGATGCTGGACGAGACAGTCTGACTTTTTCGAAATAATGACCGAATTGCATGCATTTCAAATTGCATTCTAATCCAATGAGAATAGGCACTTGAGTAGTACCTATACGACTATTATACTGAGTCCTTCTTCGCTCACCCAACATTCTTACGTTTCTTACCTGGATATTTCGAAATCTGGACAATTCCAAATTCAGTATCGCCAGATGTCTCCGTAATGTTTTCCCCGAGTGAGGGGTCTACTCAAAACCAAATAGAGTCAAGGATTACGAATTTAGCGAATTTTTCATTGGCATTCAGCTAAAATATGCATTGGTAGGTGACAAATAAGAGGCTTGAGTAAAAAAGAGTTTAAATTAATTTCTAATTTTTCAAAAATTTTCTCGATTTCCCAAAAGTTTGAGAGTGGAGTTAACCCCTAGTTGATGCAGACTCCTCAATTGCTTCTGAAGATGGCAACATTGCCTAAAGTGCTAGAGAAAGTCGTCATTATGCTTTTGCCCTCGTCTCGCAAATGATCAAACGGCGAATGACCGAAATTCTTGTCATTGTCGTCACTTCTCCTTTCGAATTCCTGAAAACGGCCTTGAGAGCCCAATTTAAGTAATTGCGGAGAAGCAGGGCAAACTTTACCATCAAACGAGAGTGAAATTACCTAACCCACTTTTCCCCTTGTTGGATGAGGCCTCCTCGGTTAAAATTAAGCAGGTAAACATCTCAAATCACCGTCGTCCCTATAGATCTAAGGAACTCAGTAGGTTATTCATCGAGTCAAAGAAGAGGGTAAACTCAAACAGAGTGGCTGAATGCGGAAAGGTCCTCAAAGCTCGTATTGTTCCCATCAAAGTTCCCAGCGTCTCAGGATCCACCTTGAAATTGGTACTAGGTAACAACCTTCAGAAGATCCGAGAGTTGGCGCTTGCTTCTCTTTGGAAACATGTTAACAGGGGTTTGGCGAAGCATATCTTCCCTCAAATAAGGTAATTAATCGGGTTTCGGGAGATAGCAAGCGAGGAAATGTTGTCTGATGCTTTCGGATGTGTGGGGGATGCTGGTCGATGTAACCCTGCCGTTTCGGAAGACGTTCAAATTCTCCCAACTTTACGTCTTAACATAATGCTCTGATAGTTCATTAACCTACCAAATGAGTTTTTTGATTTGTCAAAATAATCTACTCTGTAACCATGGAGGTAAAAACGTGAAAAAGCTTTTAGTAAAGAAATTCAAGCTGAACCAATTCGAAAAATAGTGTAACAAAAGAAAGAAGATTTTCGGCCCTAAATGATAATTATGCAAAAATTGTATCGCCCAATTCAAGGTGTGATCCAAAGACCCCTTTCTCCGCAAGTGGATGCCTTAAATTGTGGACTACCAGGCGACCGTCTGTCAAATTATTCTGCCGACTCAACTTTCCACGTTGGCACAACAGTTTTCAAAAATTTCCGGAATAAAACACCTATCCTATTTTTTGTAAAATTTTGTAAAATAACGAGATGATCGGAGGTTCTCCGGAGCGGGATTTGTGAAGGTGCATACGTAGCGGCCTACATTGGGAAGTGCATAAACCGTTCAAGTGGTTTGACCGGTCAAGTGTATTAAGGACCAACGAATTGAATCCATCTTGTGGTCGATAGCACTCAAAAAATACTACGGTGGCGACGAATGAGAGGTGACGACAGGATCAATAATGAAGGGCATCACGACGATGGGAGCAAACAACGGTTATATCCGCTTAATTAAATTCGGACGAACGAGTGACATCAAGAGGGGATGGGGCACAAAGAGCCCCCACGAATAATAACAGACCCTGGACAGATCGGACAGATGGGCGAATCGGTAGAACGCAGGGTGCCTTGTCTTATGGGACAGATTTCCATCGTCCTGTTGACCATTGGGTCATTTCGTGACCTCGTATTGGAGCGCTATCGGCATGCAGGCCTCATCTTCTAAGGACATTGGTTGTGGGGTGTCAAGAGTGGACTCATACGTGTTTGGTGTGTTCGTCGTTTCCCTGGTGAGGAAAAGAGTACGGCGAATTCGGATAAGAAACTCAAATTGAGGGAATGAAAGTAGTCCTAAATCATTTGGGAAGAAGTTGCAGAACCCCATAATTCTAATTAGAAACTAAAATTGAGGGAATGTCCATGGGACCCAGAGATGGAGTTGTCTTGTTGTTTGCATTGTAGTTTGCTGTGGGTTTAAAATGTAGTTTGCTCGCTTTCATGTCCTTCTAGATGTTTTTGCGACGTGGTTAGCCGTGCTATTTGTTTGGCTTTTCATTTTGTAGAAATAGAGAGGCATCAAACGACACCCAATAAAAAATTCTATACGAAATAAAATTTGATTCGACTGGTGCTGAGAATGGCGATTTAATCATGAACTGGTATAGAGCCTTAGATTTCCGTGCCACCTGGATGCAGAAGGGAGGAAAAACTTATTCATCATGTGGCTACCTTGGTCGTTCATCTTCTTACGGTCTTCCGAGTTTCCTTAGGCTTTTGGCAAAATAAAATCTCTTTAGTTTCCTTGGCCGAGCTGGCGCTCTCTGAAGGCAACAGAAGATTAATGTCCTTGATGAAATTAAAGTGTTTTGAATAACGCCTCGGGGCAAGAAACTGAGCTAACAGATGGGCCGGGCGTGGAAAGAACATTGTTGGAAATTTTCATCGCTCGAAAGTTTTCAAAGTGGCTCCCGAATCTTCACAACAAAACTGACCTCAAGTAACCTGAGATATTTGAGGAACTGAGAACGCAGATGCTATAGAACATCAGGGAAACCCTTCCAGGCTCGGTAGACCATCGTTAGTTATAATCCTTTGCACATTATGCGCCAAAATAAATTTTGCACATTCGTTTCATTGGTCAATTCCAAAAAACAAACAGCTTCATAGAACCGTGAGACTTGAGCGTCAATACCCTAACTAGTTCTGGTCGTACCTATTCTCGAGGGCGGCCGGGCACGCCCGGGACAACTCCGGTTATCGAAAAGATGATTTGCTTGACTCAGGTATATTTTTGCTTATACCTATACTGATTCCTTGGTTCTGGCATGGACGTAGCTAGATACTATACCAAAGCAATCTCTATAAAAGGCATTTCCGTTGAGTGTATTGTGGAAGAGCAAAGATTATTTTGTACGAAATTTTGCAAACATACCAGTGAATCGATTTTTATTTTAAGGATAATCTCAGCTCGATAATTTACTTCGCCGAAAACATCCAAAATGGGAAGTGGACTCGGAATTAATAATTCATAAAGAAAGGAAGGGGCACTAATGAAATGAACCATGGTGATCATTCGCGAGACATAAATCTACTCCGTTTCCCGTTACCGACTTGGTTATTCATCAGCTAGCCTTTCCCTTCGGATTTTTTTCACCCTCTCTCATTATCATATTTTTCAGTCTCAAATTATATTCACCGAAAGGACAGGAATCTCCACTGTTTCAAGAGGGAGCTTCGCGGAAATTTGCATAACAACTTCGTGCGTGGATTATTGTGTACCTGGGATGGAGCCTTCGCTCCAATCAACAGAAACGGAGGGCAAATTCGAGGCAGTCATGCAAGATGCGGAAAAAGGGAAGGAAGAAAAAGTCACCGGGTCATTTTCATCGTCGGAAAAAATATCCCCCCGAGGACGAGAGATGAATTTCAAATGGAAGCAGAGAACGACACTAACGAGGCGGTTGGTCCGAGACCCGCCCATGTACAGGTTATGGGGCCAAGAGGTTGAAGCTCGTGTGTACCAGCGTAAAACACGTGGCTCGAATCGTTCCTTAGGTCGGTCGGAACATTTTATAAAAGGATAACGATATATCCTCGAGTAAGGAAAATTTTACAAGGCGAGTCGTTTGCCCCGACCAAGGGTAATATATTATGTGATATATCATAAAATCACGATGGAATAAGATTTACATTCAGTGAATTGCCAAGATCTTTTTATTAAAGCTAATTCAAACTCGATCTCAATAACTTCCTCATACACTACAAAACCTGAGGTTCCACTCTCCATATTCCACGTACAGTAGAATAGAAAATTCAAATAGAATAATTAAACAGAACGTTTATTTGTCGTACCTTTGATTTTCTAGCCGTGGTCACAACTACAAGTTGTTCTGGTTCTCCCCTGTAACAAAAAAGTGTTTTAAGCAAGGCAATAGTGAAGGCTAACGTTCCTGGAGCAAAATTAATGAATAATCATAAATATCAATTCCCATTCAGTCTAATCTCAACAAAAACATTTGAAATTTTCCACTAGGATGGATTTTCTGTACAAACGCAGAATTCAGCTTCAGAAGGGACTAATAGAGTATTGGATTTCTCAACAAAGGCAGTAACAAATTATAGTATCAGAGAAGAGACATCAAAGACAGGGAAAACGCAATTTCTCCCACTCAAGACAAGAACTCTTCAGTTTGCCGTGCTTTTAAATTACTCTAGGAACGAACTCAATTTCTAGATGTTTACGGAATGGCAGCGGTTGATTCAGGAGGTGAACTAGAAGGTTGAAGCTATGGACGAGTTTTATTTGGAAAACTCTTTCTCGAAGACGAGATAATAAAATGGCGTAGCAGGCAGTAAGTTTAAGTTCCTGATAGCGAACAGGGCCCAGGCGTTGTCTTTTATAAATCAGTCAATTGAAACTCATTGGTCGGAGACAAGAGTCTATTCCCATTGGAAGGAGAATTTAGAGAGAAGGTACCGTCCTAAATTAAGTGATACCACCACAGAGCCAAAGTGTTGGATGGGAAAGAGAAGGATGAAAAGGTGCTAAATTCATTCTGTTCGGAGGGACCGAGAGCGGGAGTCAGTAGAGTTTTTATATTTTATAAAACGCTCGCCTGTAAATATCCGACGTCAAATTAATGTCCGACAGCTCCGAAATAAATTCTGCCAATATCAATCTACCTATCTGTAATTTATTGATGGACTTTATTCTATTTCTTGGTAGCTCATGAAATAATTCAAAAATAATTTATCGGATTCTGGATATTATAAATTTC
Organism: Nesidiocoris tenuis; assembly: GCA_036186465.1. Lineage (NCBI taxonomy): Eukaryota > Metazoa > Arthropoda > Insecta > Hemiptera > Miridae > Nesidiocoris > Nesidiocoris tenuis. The sequence continues at coordinate 4,317,004 of AP028915.1, read as the reverse complement.
AGAATTTTTCTCATCGCGATGGCACGGATTGTTGGTCAAACGGTGTTTATCCTGAATAACCACGAATTCCGCAAAATTCATTTCCTATATTTCCAATTTCAAATTTTTCCAAATATTTCAAAACCTAAAAATTTCTGTAAGTTCGGCATCGTAATTTTGATCGAACCCGGATTATGCATCTGGTTAGTTAAAAATGAATGCAAAATACATAATTCTGTGTATTGAGGTTCAATGTTGAGGGAGATATGGCGGTTTTAGTGGTTAAACTGTCTGCGAAAAAAGCGATCTTGGTTAAACGTGTACTATCTACAACTGTCTTTTGAAAAGGTCGTTTGAACCACAGGTCCGTTTTCAATTTTTAGGACGATCGCCACACTTTCAGTGATTTATTGATGAAAAAAGTCGACGAATGGATTTTGTCTGGTGAATTTTGAGAATTTACCGAGTTATACAGTCAGGAACAATAGTGGTCGTTAGGGGCTTATATCCATCAGTCATTTCGGCATCACAAGTTTGAAGTAGAGAAGCGTGACAAACTGACATTAACTAAACTGCTGAACTTCGAGCTGGGCCAAGCATCTGCCGCCGAGGCGGCTCTTGAATGGAAATACCTTGCCGCCTTCACTTCTTGTGTGTGAAAGTGATAATAACGGCTATGTCAACGCTGTAATATCTCGATGCTGTATTTAACAGCGCTAATACTTCGTTCAGAAGGCGAGCAGGTACACAAATTGTGAGGAGAAAACGTTTCAGCTAAACCTTCAGTTAACATTTTTCACTTGTTCTTCAATTGCCCGTAATTTTGGTTTATTACTCAAAAATCGCCAAGCCAATCGTTCACTTTTAACCTCTCGGGGAAAAATCGTTGAAATCTTGAAAAAATTGCGTTTTTTCAAAACCTTCCCGGACTTGCAAGTTCAATAATAAACCCCTTGATTAACAACTTGCAGCGTTTTTTTGAAAACTGAACATTATTCCAAAAACTCCGAGTGAATTTTCAGCACTGATGACTAGCCCTGAAGGCCATTAAATTTTATTAATGTCATTATGCTTCGTTTACGCTGCATGCGGGTCAACTTTAAACCCACGGTCAAATTCAACCGGTAATTTAATTTATAAGTTAACAAGAATAAAACACGGTTGTCGCTGCTTTCTCGGCGCATGTAAATCACCTTTTTTGCCTGCTGGCAAACGACCGGTTACCAGAAAAGTGGTCATTAGTTGAAAACAATGTCTTTTGAGCTCGTACAGAAGTGGGAACCGCAAGAAAAAAGCCTACCTCGCAAATGGTACAGGCGAAAAAAATCGTTAGTCGTTACCGGTTAAAATAAAAATGAGAAGCTCGAAAGGGTAGGGTGAAATGGCCTCTGCTTTGGACGACCTTCATGGTCTTCTCTTCTGAATAAACAAAAATAACCCTACCCCAGCCGCTTTATGCTTAGGTCTGTAATTGTAGTAGTGTGCATTTGTGTCGCAGTGGTCAGCCAAACTGAGTGGTCGGTATTCATATTTCGATCAACTCTTTGTGACTTTGAGTATCGAAATAGGGTCAGGGTTTCAGCTATCCACGCGATCCGATGGCATGAGAATAATTGGCCATCGGTTGTGTGTGGGGCTGCGAGAAATGTTTGCGTTTAAAGGAAAATATACCACGGCGCATCAAACGCAATTATACAGGGTCCGTCGGAAAATTTTTGAAAATGGAGTCACTCGCAAGGTTTGATTGGGCTAGTTCTGCATAGGAGAATGGGGAGTTTCAGTTTTCATCACTGGCGTCAACTGGCATAGTCATCTTGGTAGTGAACCTATCAAATTTTGCATTGTTTTTCGATAACATGAAAATCTGTAATCATGCCTCGCATTGAACAGCACATTTTAGCGTTGTATTTTTGTCGTATTTGCTTCAATTTATAGATTCCAAAATTTCAGGCTCTGGATTCGCCCTATAAATTCTTCCTACCCCCATATCCTACTCCCCTCCTCATCCTCTTCCTGCTTCTCCTCCTTCCCTCTCCTCCTCCTCCCCTCCCCACCAACTCATTCTCCTCCTCCCCTCCCCTCCCTACCAACTAATTCTCCTCCTCCCCTCCCTTCCTCCCTCTACCTCGTACTCATTCTCCTCCTCCTCATCCCCCTCCTGCTCATTCTTCTTCCCTCCCCTCCTGGTGCAGCGCTCACGGACAGCGACAGAACTAAGGTGTTTATGCTCTGTGCCGCTTGGACTGCCCCCGGTCGCTATTGTTTTTGTGTTAGTTAGTTATACCGACTCGGCTGTTGCGTCATAATATTGCTGTTGCGTTCAGTCAAATTCGTTCATTGTTTATTCAAATTACAATCAGTTCGACACCGTGTTATTTCGAGTCAGTCGATCCCTGTGCCAGAGGATTAGTCAAATTCTCAATCAGGAGATGGTTATTCGCTGGTCGTGTGTTCAGTGAACTTCAACGGTCACGATAATCATTTTGGCGCCCGACCCGAGGCATTGAACCATCAACCTTCTTCATCCATCGGCTCAATTCAGACGCTATCGTTGCCGAATTGAGGCATTATTGCATCATTAACCAAATTTTCGGTTCTGCGAACTCGAACTCGTTTTGCTACGTTCGCAAGTTCTCGTCATCGTTCGCGTTTGTGGCAATGTAAACAGAAACAACCGTCATACACTCTTGAGGGCAGTGTTTCAATCGGACGCAACAGTCGCTACTTTTGCCTCGCGAACGTCATTTTGGTGATACAATCAACTTTCGAGCATCTTCAGTGTCGTGATCAGATGATGGTTTGCCACTTCAATCATTTGCCTACTCAGACGACCATTTCCGTGAAGCCACGCAATTTCATTGGATTCAGGTTAGTCATCAGGTTTAAGTGAGCAAATCCCTACATCCTCTCCTTTCCCAATACCTTTCCTTCCCAATTGCTTTGATCAATTTCCAATTTTCAACAAATATAGTTTATAATTTTGGTATTTGTATTTGCCTCTATATCTATGTTTGTTTTTCCCTATTGAGCCTCGTAACCCAGTCATGCCGAAATCAAAAGGTGATTTTGTTTATGACGATTTGGTGAAACAACGTTCTATCATCCAAGCCCAAATAGATCGTTTTGAAGCATTTCTTGCCGATTGTGAGACAAAAACCATCAGTCATGTGGAATTCAAGTTTCGAATGGAAAAGTTCAAAGAAGGATGGGATAAATTCATGAGCATTCAGGACAGGATTGAAATGTCAGTTTCCGATCCATCTACTGAGATGGGTGCGCGTGAAAGGTTTGAAACGAAATACTTTGCGTGCCTGGTTCGAGCTGAGGAATTTTCTCTGCCGACGTCAGCTGAAATTAAATCCAAATGTGAGGAACTTGACGATCTTGGAATTAAGTTGCGGCCCATTTCTCTTCCTACCTTTGACGGAAAATATGAAGATTGGCTGTCATTTTCGGACATGTTCAAGTCTGCCATTCACAATAATGACAAAATTTCAGACATTCGAAAATTCTATGCCCTTCGTAATTGCCTAACGGGCATTGCTGCCAACGTCATAAAAAATATCGAAACCACCGAATCGAATTACCAAGGTGCGTGGGAATTGATCGAAAATCGATTTTCCAACGTTAAATTGATTTCACAACGACACATAAAATCATTATTTGACTTACCTCAAGTCACTACTGAATCGGCCAAGGATCTCAGAGCATTGTTGGATAACACTCTCAAACACATTCAGGCCCTCAAGGCCCTCCAACACCCTGTTGATTCATGGGATTCAATTATTGTTCATCTTACCAGCAGTAAACTCGACCCAACCACGTTCAAGGCATGGCAAGAGTTTGATTCAGGTAACGAATTCGCTACACTTGAGTCATTGACAACATTTCTGAATAAGCGATGCCAAGTTTTGGAAACCCTTCCACAGACAAGCAGCACTCCTAAGTCAGCTGCATCTGGAACGTCGCTCCATAAAAAACAGTTGGTATCATCCAGGAACTACAGTAGACCAGACAAGGTTACCATGCCAAGCAATTCATGTTTGCACTCACAACCTCAAATCAGTTGCAAACTGTGTTCCCAACCACACGGGATTTTCAGCTGTAGACAATTCTTGAATTTATCAGTTGAAAACCGCATTCAAAAGGTCGCAGAGTTAAAATTGTGTCCTAATTGTTTGAAATCAAAAAATCATGATCTCGAGGCATGTCTGTCAAGAAAATGCCAATTTTGCAATCAATCTCACAACAGTCTGCTGCATCGAAACATTTCCACCAGTCAAACTCAAGCAGCTGCAGGAAATCAAAATTCTTCCATTTCTGCTACTTCCAAATGTCCAGAAGGAGCAATTCTTTCTACAGCATTGATCTGTATTGTAAATTCTAATGGCGATTCCATCCCGTGCCGAATTTTACTTGATTCAGGCTCAATGTCCAATTTTCTGACTGAATCAATGTGTCATTTCTTGGGACTCAAACGTTCAAGAATAAACCTTCCCATTTCTGGAATCAATGGAGTCTCAACTCAAATCGCATACAAGGCTCAAGCTACTATTCGATCGATTACAGAAGAATATTCGAGCTCTGTCAGCTTCCTAATCATCCCTCAGATCACGCAAGACATTCCGTCTCATTGCATTCAGTACAACAAAGGAGACATTCCTAATGTCCCACTTGCTGATCCAACTTGGAATTCTCCCGGCAGAATTGACGGACTGATTGGAGCCCAGCTCTTTTGGGATTTGCTGTTGGCAAACAAGATTGACATTCCAAATCGCCCATTCAGTTTGAAGGAAACACAACTTGGCTGGATAGTGTGCGGTAGCTCCACTTCTAGCTCATCGTTCAGTGGTCTCTGTCATGTCGCTTCGCTTGGAGACATGGATCAACATATACAGTCATTTTGGAAGTTGGAGGAATTATCTACAGAATCAGCATCATACACAGGTGAAGATCGAGCTTGCGAAAAACACTTCAGTGATTCAGTGTCCAGAACGGATGACGGTCGATATATCGTATCGCTCCCACTGAAGGCAGATCCGGCCTTACTGGGCGATTCTGCTCATATCGCACGTCGCCGATTTTTCAATCTAGAAGCCAAATTGACCAAGCAGCCGCTACTTCGTGACATGTATACACGTTTTATGGACGAGTATCTGCGATTAGGCCACATGAAGGAAGCGGACCATTCATCGAAACCTTCATACTTCATTCCCCATCATAGTGTCATAAAGGAGTCGTCCAGCACTACAAAACTACGGGTCGTATTCGACGCTTCGGCGAAGACAACGACAGGGATTTCTCTCAATGATATAATGATGGTGGGCCCCTGCATACAGGATTCACTTTTTTCAATACTGATCAGGTTTCGCACTTACAATTACATATTCACAGCTGACATTGAAAAAATGTATCGGCAAGTCATCGTCAAACCCTCTCAGACATCTTTGCAAAAAATCTTTTGGAGAGCTTCTCCAACAGAAAAATTGAAGGTTTACGAACTACAAACCGTGACGTACGGCACAGCAAGTGCGCCATATCTTGCTACCCGTTGTCTCAAACAACTGTTTGACGATGAGGGAAGAGCCTATCCTCATGCTGAGGCATCTCTCAAGGACTTTTATGTCGATGATTTGATCTCAGGATTCAACTCGGTTGAAGAAGGGCTTCAGATACAGTCAGAACTCATTGCTTTATTGAAGCGTGGACAACTCCATCTTCGTAAGTGGTGTTCAACTCATCCAAAACTGTTGGAATCGATCCCTCCTGAAGACAAGGAACCATTGCAAGCGTTTCAATTCAAGGATCATGAAACTGCAGCAGTCAAAACTCTGGGATTGATATTCGACCCCGAACAAGATGCCTTTCTGTTCAAAGTCAAGAACCATTCCTCATCTGCAATCACCAAACGAAGAATAATTTCTGAGATTGCCCTCATTTTTGATCCACTTGGTATAGTCGGCCCGGTTATTATCATGGCAAAACTATTCATGCAACGGCTATGGCAAGAAGGTTTGGGTTGGGATGAGGCTGTGCCGAGTAAAATTGAACAAGAGTGGTCACATTTTCGTCAGACATTGTCAAATTTAGAAAACATGTCAATTCCTCGTCAAGTCACAATCAATCCAGCAACCAGCATTGTTGAAATTCATGCATTTTCCGATGCATCCGAAGCAGCATTTGGTGCTTGCATCTACATTCGCTGCTTTGACAAGGAGAATGGATCTCCATTAAGTGTCCACATGCTGTCTTCAAAGTCCAGAGTAGCTCCACTCAAGATGACTTCCCTTCCAAGGCTAGAACTTTCTGCTGCCTTGCTTGCTGCTCAACTAGCAGATCTGGTCAGAAAATCACTCAACATCGACAAACTATTCACGCACTATTGGACAGACAGCACAGTCGTTCTTGCTTGGATTCTTGCTCAGTCAACGAATTGGGCAACATTTGTAGCTAACAGAGTAGCTAAAATTCAAGATCTCTGTGAAATCAGTCATTGGCATCACATCAATGGTTCAATGAATCCAGCTGACATAATTTCTCGAGGTCTTCTACCGGATCAGCTGGCAGAATCCAAACTTTGGTGGCATGGCCCACAATTTCTGATGGACCTAGCAGGACCAGCAAGTTCTTGGGATTTTCCAAGCATGAAAATCTCTGATGACATCCCTGAAAAAAGGAAGTCCAAATTGCTCGTTCATATTTCCACAAAACATGATTTCAACATCATTCAACGATTTTCATCCTTCAAAAAATTAGTGAGAGTGATCGCCTACGTCAAGCGATTTCTCAGCCGCGCGAGAAGGCAGACACCACAGTCTCACTCAGATTCCCTCACCATCGATGAGTTGGAACAAGCTCGAAACTGCGTTCTAAGACTCACTCAGAAGGAAATTTATTCGGCTGAGATTGTTGCTCTTGAGAACCAAAAACCACTACCCAAATCAAGTAAGCTGTCCAATTTGAACCCTTACCTCTGTGAAAAACAGTTATTGAGGGTGGGCGGTCGGCTAGGCCATGCTAACCTCTCTGAAGATCAGAAACATCCCATTATTCTACCTTGCCATCATGTTTCCAATTTGATTGCTCGAGAGAAACACATAGAACTTCTTCACTGTGGAGCTCAAACGCTTCTTGCAGCTCTCCGGAGTCAATATTGGCCAATAAATGGACGGCATCTAACTCGCAGTACTGTGCATAAGTGCATCAGATGCTTCAGAACAAAGCCATCATTCGCCTCTCAATTGATGGGAAATCTTCCAGAGGCACGAGTCAATCCTTCACGACCATTCACTCATACTGGCTTGGACTACCTTGGACCAGTCATGGTAAAGATCAATCATACCAGGAAGGCAACAGTTCTAAAATCGTACGTTGCCCTGTTTATATGTTTTTCCACGAAGGCAATTCATTTGGAGCTAATTGAGGATCAATCAACCGAGTCCTTCCTCTCAGCTCTACGTCGTTTCATATCAAGAAGAGGAAAGCCGTCAGTAATTTACTCCGACAACGCATCTACATTTAAGGGTGCTTCAAATCAATTGACGAATTGGCTTCAGTCCAGCGAACTTCAAAATAGAGTCACTTCGTTCACCGTCGATTGCGGCATTCAGTGGAAATTCATCCCACCTTACTCGCCGCACATGGGAGGCCTTTGGGAAGCGAACGTCAAACGTGTGAAACATCACCTCAGAAGAACCATGGGCTCACATCTGGTGACATTCGTTAATTTAAATACATTATTGATAGAAATAGAGGCAATAATCAATTCCCGTCCCCTTTATCCTTTGTCAAACGATCCTTCCGACCTTTCCTACCTTACTCCTGCTCACTTTTTAGTCGGTGCTCCGCTAACAGCACCACCTGAACCTAACCTGGAGAGTATTCCAACAAACCGTCTCAAACAATGGCAACTTGTACAGCAAATGCTTCAGTCTTTCTGGACTCAGTGGAAGGCTGAGTATCTTTGTGAACTTCAGCTCCGTACCAAGTGGAGACAAGCTCAGCCAAACTTGTCGCTTGGAAAACTGGCAATCATCAGAGACGACCATTCGCCACCACTCAACTGGACTGTTGGACGCATCGTTGATCTTCACGCAGGTCCAGACAACAAGATACGAGTCGTATCTCTGAAAACTCCAACCGGAATCACCAGGCGCTCCATCGCCAGGATCTGTCCCCTTCCTCTGGACGATGATGAAGCGACCACTTCGGAATCAGGTGGAACTCCAACCTGATGTGCCACTCCATGGACTTGTCTTGTTTTATAGCAGTTTAATTTTTGTCATTCCTTGTATAAATTCATTGAAACCACATGCTTTCAAGGTGGGCGGAATGGTGCAGCGCTCACGGACAGCGACAGAACTAAGGTGTTTATGCTCTGTGCCGCTTGGACTGCCCCCGGTCGCTATTGTTTTTGTGTTAGTTAGTTATACCGACTCGGCTGTTGCGTCATAATATTGCTGTTGCGTTCAGTCAAATTCGTTCATTGTTTATTCAAATTACAATCAGTTCGACACCGTGTTATTTCGAGTCAGTCGATCCCTGTGCCAGAGGATTAGTCAAATTCTCAATCAGGAGATGGTTATTCGCTGGTCGTGTGTTCAGTGAACTTCAACGATCACGATAATCACCTCCCATGCCTACTCATTCCCCCCTCCTCCTCCCTCCTCTCCTTCCTACTCATTCTCCTCCTCATCCTACTCATTATCCTCCCCTCCTCCTCCTCCTCCTCCTCCTACTCATTCGGCTCCTCCTACTCATTCGGCTCCTCCTCCTCATCTTCCTCCTGCTCCTCCCCTCCCCATCCCCTCCTACTCATTCTACTCCTCCTCCTCCTACTCATCCTCCTCCTCCTCCTCATCCTACTCCGGCTCCTCCACCCCTCCTCATCATCTTCCTCCTGCTCCCCCTCCCCATCCCATCCTACTCATTCTACTCCTCCTCCTTCTACTCATTCTCCTCCTCCTCCTCATCCTACTCCGGCTCCTCCAACACTCCTCCTCACCTTCGTCCTGCTCCTCCCCTCCTCATCTTCCTCCTGCTCCTCCCCTCCCCATCCCCTCCTACTCATTCTACTCCTCCTCCTCCTACTCATCCTCCTCCTCCTCCTCCTCATCCTACTCCGGCTCCTCCACCCCTCCTCCTCATCTTCCTGCTGCTTTTCCCCTCCCTCTCCCCTCCTACTCCTCCTCCTACTCCTCCTCCTGTACATAATCCGGGAAATTCGGTCATGGGTAGTAGTAGTCACGACTGAGATTGAAAGGGCCAATCTGATGACTTTGGCGTCAAATGGCCTTCTCATGTGCCTAAACCTGCAAAATTTGGCATTGTTTTTCGACAACATCAAAATCTCTAATCATGCCTCGCATTGAACAGCACATTTTGCCTTGCATTTTCGTCGTATCTGCTTCCATTTGTAGATTCCAAAATGTTCGGCCTATAAAAGAATCAGGCCTTTCAGGATCGAGTAACACGCACTGACGAATACCGCGGAGTATCGATCAAATTGGCGTTGATTGAGAAGTTGTTGATTATCGAATAATTTCCTCGAGAGGGAGTTCATAAGTGGAAAACAAGTTTTCGCCAAGCGGGCTTTGAATAAAAACCTCGGGTATGAAAGGTTTTGATGGAGCCGAAAAACGAAGATAATTTATAAACTCGGCGTTGGAAAAGTGATGAATCGCTTTTTCTTCGGGTGGACTCCCTCCGCAATGGGTCAGACAGATATAACTTTTAACCTTCTGCTTTCCTATACCATGAACCCAGAAAACCTTCTCACCATCCTTCGTTTTCTTCTTCCCGCTGCTTTTGGCGCTTCCCAGGCCTCATTTAATCGAGTTTCATCGGCAAAAAAGAAAGTTTGCCGAGGGTTTGTAGCTGCTTTTTCGCCCTCATGGGTACTTGGGCTGGAAATTACTCGAAGGGATTTTCCGATTAAAGTTAGCATTCAAACGCTAATTTTCCCGTTCTTTTCTATTAGCGTGGGTTTGAAAAATGCCGTCGATTGGCGTAGGAGTAAATTATACCTAAATTCCATAGTTCCGTCAATACGAATTTTACGAAACGTCTCTCCAAAAGAGTTTCGACCTCTTTTCAATTTTTTCCTCTCAGAAGGTAGGTAAGTAGGTACTTGAAATTTCCGTTTAATTGAGATTTAAGTATATTTCTGTTCAACTGAATCTTAGAGTACTTATTAATTTATGGAATTTCTACTAATTTTAGTTTCAGTACAGGCAATGCTAAGGTATTTACAGACTTTTAAATAACTAAATTTAATTTTAGTGTAAAGAAATAGTAGCAAAAAAATTGACTTTTGATTGTAAGGAGGATAGTTTCTAAAATAAGGTTCGGCAAAAAGGGAACAATTTGAAAAATTACGGAAAGACCTTTTATCCACTTTTTGCTGTAATATGAGGACTGGATAATGGCGTTTAAGCACACCTCACGAACTAAATGGTACAAGTTTATGTCAATGTTCAACAACATTGCAAGACCAATTCCAAAAAAAAAATCTTCCGAGCTGAACAATGCTATTCTGTGAAAGCATGACTTACTTACCTCGCTACAAACCGTTCAGCTCCTTAGACCTACTCTATAATAGATAGATCGGATCAATAAGCCGAGGAAGTTGGGTTGTACCGACAGGCGATTGCGGACTGGCTACCCTACGTACCTTCAACCTTTGAAGATATACCCATAAAACAGGGCTATCCCAAGAAAAAAAATGGTTTCATTTTTGCGACCGAAAAAATAGAATGGAAAACACTATAAACGCGAATATAGCGGAAGTACTGTGAGTTATTCCAACTCTGATTGAACAGAGAGGCAAACATTTCAGTTCAAGAAATTTGAAAAAAGGTTGAGAATCGAGGGAGCTATGGACACGCGGACTTACGGACACACAGACACTTGTTCGGTAAGTGATTCTGAGTAAATGCGTAGGTATAAGTAAAAGTTTTTTCTGAAGCTCCTTTCAGGTTCTCGATTTTAGGACGATTACAATAATTCCATTTACTCTATAAATATGGAAGTGACCAAAAATTATTAGAACAAAACGGATTTCTGCCCGAGTTCAAAAAGAGATAACGCATCGTATTTAATATATGAAATGCTGCATCAAGCATTCAAGTTTGCATTGACGTAATTTCGTAGTAGGTAATTCGAACGTCAAAAAAACCAAAAGTTGAATCGGTTCCAATTTCTTCGTTGACTGATATTGACTGCTCAAGACCCCCAGCATCACAGCTCATTACGGCCGCCATTGTGGTACTTCTCTTCAGTACCAATGTTACAATGGAAGCTGCTCGAGAAAGAGTTTGAAATGAGTCGAGCCAAGGATAAATAGGAAGAGCTTCATTCTCCGAGGGCCAGGCGACACGAGACGGGGTCGGATATCCAACCCTGCTCATTAACTTGGTAGCTCCTGCACCCCTACTGGCCCACCCTTGAGGACTGTCTCTATCTTTTTTCTCCAACCCCCCTCCACCCAATATCATTTCCCTAACCCCGGGGTGCGTCTTTTCTACGACGGGCGGCAATTTGTTGTATTTTCTGGTCGTCTAGAGCGACCCGTGAACGATCACTCGTCTGATTGTTCGGGAAGGAAACGTTGCTCAGAGAGGATAAACTAAATAAACGACAGCACTTTGAAAGTGTTCCTTTTCTTCTTCAAATACCATCGGACCACAATGTGGAGTGGATTACTTTGCGCTTAAAATAGGCTCGAGAATCAATTCGGTTTTTGTAAGATGAAGATGCTGTTACTGTTATTATGAAAATTCATGCAAATGCATTGTTTGGCATTTTTGATTCTTGAAGCTTCCAAAGTAAGTTTACTCACAATTGCTTTCTGAACAAGTTTTTGTGCGTCCGCATGTCCAAAATTTACTATTGATTAACTTTTCATAAATAAACGTACACAAATACGGAAGTACTGAATGTTATCAACGCAGCGCTAGTTTTCCTTTACTGGGATGGGGGTAATCCTGTGAATATGTATTCGCAGAATACTATTCTGCAACGCGTTTGCTATTGTCAAACATCAGAATTGGAGGACTAACGTAGGATGATCTACGGGTATAACAATGTTTGTTTGTCGGAATCTTGCAGCATGCAATCGCAGGATCTCATCAAGGGCAGCATTACCTCGGGATTTGTCCAATTTTCAAATGCGTTTCATAGTATCAACGTCCATTTCCAAATTAAGTAATTGGTTTTATTCAACTTTTGAATAGCCAAAAAATTAATGGAGGGCATGGATCAAGCCGAATCCCTGAGCGAGCATACTATGCAAAATAGTGGTACATTTTTTACGATAAGCCTTCATGTTACGGTTTCCACACAACTATGTTCAGGCAGAAATAAGTGTATGATTCTATGAATTTTCCAATGTTCTTCGCATAAACTCTCCCAGGTAATGTTCCACAGTAGGAAAATTGCCTTTTTGAATTATATAAATTTAATTTTCAAGCGATATCTTTGATAAATTTGATTTTTTTTGCCATATTCGATGACAACATTCGATTCCGAATACAATGCCGCTAGTTATTCAACTTTTCCGAGGGATGTCCGACTCTTCGATCCCGGAGTTTGGCACTGGCCCACTACTTCAATTAACCGCCCTTAGTTCTATCCATTTCATTAGTGAACATCTTCAACGATCTAGACCCGAGGGAAAAAATCCACGGCGAAAGAAAATTTAATTAACGCTAAGGTGCGATTGAAGAAAGGCTCTAGAGAGGAGACTGTTAAGGGAGATCTGAGTGGGACTTACGGTAAAAATACCTATACTGCCGTATTTATCAACATTCGAGTCATTTGGGCCAGCTGCCTGTTATTCTTAATTAATAACAAGTAACTGAATAGATGCTGATTGGATTTTATTAGGAGTTTATCAAAGATTACCATAAAAGTGCCCCATTTGCTAAGTTTGGATAACTATGAGCCTTGCGAGAATGAGCTACAAAATAAATGATATAATAAAATTCATTCTTGTGTTGACTTCCTAATCAAATATTTTTTCTTCAAATGCTTACACGTTTGAATCATCAGATTTATTTGATAAAGCCGAATTTGATCTCTTCACTCGATTTCGCAGGATTTCCTCCAATTTCTCCTCCTCTTCCTCATCCTCCTCTTCATCCTCCTCCTCATCCTACTCATCATCCTTCTCCTCCTCCTCTTCCTGCTCCTCCGTCTCCTTTTCCTCTTCCTCATCCTCCTCTTCCTCCTCATCCTACTCCTCCTCCTCCTCATCCTACTCCTCCTCCTCCTCATCCTACTCCTCCTCGTCCTCCTCCTACTCCTCCTCGTCCTCATCCTACTCCTCCTCGTCTTCATCCTACTCCTCCTCATCCTACTATTCCTCCTCCTACTCCTTCTCTTCCTCATCCTCCTCCTCTTCCTCCTCCTCTTCCTTCTCCTCTTCCTTCTCCTCTTCCTCCTCGTTTTCCTCCTCCTCCTCCTCCTCTTCCTCCTCCTCTTCCTCATCCTACTTCTCTTCCTTTTCCTCCTCTTCCTCCTCCTCATCCTACTCATCATCCTTCTCCTCCTCCTCATCATACTACTCCTCCTCCTCCTCCTCTTCCTACTCCTCCACCAGTTACTCCTCCCCTCCTCCTCCTCATAATCCTCCTCCTCTTTCTCTTCCTTCTATCCTCCTCCCCATCCTCCTCCTCCTCCTCCTCTTCATTCTCCTTCTTTTCCTACTCCTCCTCATCCTCTTCCTCCTCTTCTTCCTACTCCACCTTCTCCACTTATTCTTCCTCTTCCTCTTCCGTTTAGCAAAGTCCATTTTACGGAAATCCCCAAAGACTTGACCAACGCAAGGGTGATCCTTTCAACTAAAATGAAAGTGTCCTTCAGTGGGAGGGGACTGGTCAAAAAGACTTTCAATCCTCAAGAGCTGGACGAGGCTCTCTGAAGTTTAATTGATACTTGAGGACCCTGGCCATTTTAAATGGAAATCGCGTGGGCAGAGGCGGTTTATTTGGTCCAAAAACACCACTCAGACTTTGTGAATAAAATGTGAAAAACGAAAACTCGGCTACTAGGTAGGTACTCTTTACTTCTGCCAACATTCATATCGCGGAATGTTTGGGGGCAGAAGTTCAAAGAGATTGTTGAAAGCGGAAGGAAAAATCACTTCTAAAGCCCAGTTTTTCTTTTTTGTAATGTAAAATCCCGGAGAGTTGCCTGGAGGGTGTTCTCTTTATGATGGAAATATCAAGAGAATCTAAACTGAAGGAATATTATGGGAGCTTGCGGAGGCGTTGGCCCCAATGAAAACATAACAGAGGATGACGTTTTCCAGAATAATGCCACCGTGTCGTTGTAGCCGTTAGCGCTATAAGCAACGTAAACAATTTTTACCGAAAAGTTCACCGTGTGACGTGTCTTTTTCACAACTTCTGAAAAATATTATCAACAGTTTAAAAATGCGACGCACAAGGGAACAAAAAGAAGGCAGGTACTAAAATAGAAACGTGGACGGGGTTTCTAATTAAGTACAAACTGCCAATCCACTGTTGTTAATTTTTGGCTCAACATTTAAAAGTATAGTTCAAAACCGATTTCAAAACAAAATTCTACTCGTCCGTTATCTACTGTGCCATCCGCACTTTTTCCTGAAGGGTGGACAGCAAATGTTGAATGTTTTTGAAAAATCGATCTCCGCCCCCGACTGGTGCAAATGTCTAGCCAAGCCGCCACAACATCTCAGAGCTAAAGGTCTCCTTAGTTTAAGAAAATATACCTGGTATCAAAATGAAAAAAGTGTTGTATCGTAATTTTTTGGTATAATTTTCTGTAGATATTGGCATCTGATTCGATCAAGACCACTCCCCTGGTGGTAGCTATAACCAGACCTAATCGAGCCGCAGTCAGTTTTTCATTTCGATTTTTAAGAAGTGTTTTTTGAATGTCTCGTTGGTCGTGATCACAAAAATAAAATATTCAAAATCACCATTTTTGTATTTAATCTGCGATATCTGGCCCTATTGGACCGTTTATTAGCTTCTATTTTCGCTTGCTGGCTATTTTCGTTAACCGGAGTGAGATTTTTCGTACTCATCATTCAGCATACCTAATGGCCCTCACGTGGCACTAACTCAATCGCGAGACCTGCTCCCAGTTTTACTTTTCTCTTTCAGTTCCAGTGGATTAGGAACTTTCAACCGGCAATCTCTTTTTCCTCTCCGTCCGGATGTTTCCAACTTGCCTTGCAATGCCGTTTCATTAGAGGAACTCACATCCCACCATTCACGACCTATTCGTTACCTATTTTCTTTACCTTTTTCTCGTGCTCCTAACTTCTTCTTACTTTCGCTCGGGCGGTTACAACTTCAGAAGTGACAACGTCTTCTGTACCGGAAGTTCCCCGCACCAAGTTAGAACACACGGAACGAGCCGGTAAACTTCTCCGGCCAATAAAATTGCTATATCTGTGCTGCGAGCAATTTGTAGCTCTGTTTTTTCTTCTTTTAAATAAAACTAATAGGAGCGTAATTGTTATAAGTCTAAATTTAGTTTTAGGTTAATATAAGTAAGTAAGTAATAATAAGGTTAGTTAGGTGAATATTGATTGATTAGGCCCATTATTCCTCTCATCCAGAAAAGGTAGGATAAAAAATTGTCTCAAATTCCACGTACAACGTAATAATTCCACAACGTTTGTGTCGTCAAACCAGAACAATTCGAACTCGAATAGAAACTCTACCTCGAAACTCAAACTCAAACTGAAACTAAAACTCAAACTGATACCGATACTCAAACTCAAATGTCAAGAGAAAAGTAATCGGAAATTCAAACCCAAAACTCAAACTGAACCGAAACTGAACCTCAACATAAAACTTCAACTGAAACTAAAACTCGAACTGATATTGATTTTCAGATTGAGGTTCAGTGTCACTTTGAGTTCGAGTACCTACCAGTATCACTTTGAGTTTCATATTGAAGTTCAGTTTGAGTTTAGTTTGATTATCAGTGTGAAATGTTGATGATGATATAGTTTTTCGTAGAATAGTTGGACTGTATTTGGATAAAATCCGTCACCATAGGTTGCACTTATATGACTGATGAAATACTCTTTTATTTACAATTCCGAAATGAATTGGTATCCAAAAAGAAACACTGTTCAACTCTGGAAATTCCGAATAATAACGTACTTAAAAGTCCGAACCGAGAAGATGAGTTTAGTGTAGACCGTTCGAGAACATCCGAGAGCATAAGAATGGATAATCAGCTGAGACTGGAAAATCAGTCCCGATCATCTGGATCACTGGATAATCAGGCGCGAAGTGGAGGCTCCCGCCACAATAAAAAGGCGGTGTACTACAGCGCCCGAACTGTAGTAATGGCGCGCACAATCAGTATCAAACTGAAACTCAAAGTGAAGCTCAAACTGATACTAAAACTTTTCAGTCAGTTCTCAAACTGATAATCGAACTGAAATTCAAACTGAGACTCGAACTGAAACTCAAACTGAGTATCAAATTGAGTTTGTGAATCGGCATCAGTTTCAGTTTCGTCACCTTTTTTCTGTGGACCTATGTTGGTGAGTGAGACTGGAGCGACTAGTCCGACTGGATTGTTGCTGTTCTCGGCCTTAGACCAACCAAATGGTCATTTTACTCAAATTTCGTTTTTGAAAGGTTACGCCTTTTTGATTTTCAATTATTTTGTCTAACCGGAGCAGCAGCCTTCAATGTGAAATACCTATTGTGGCTCGAATTTTTATATCAAGTAAATGATACGAGTACTTCGACTCTAAACTCTAGCCCCTCGCAAACATTGACCACTGTGATAACAATAAATTGAAGCAAAAAAAAAAAAACAATTTCGAAGCCACCGAATGGCAGCATTTTTCACTTATTCGTATGCAGAATGCCAGCACGTTTATCTCGCTGTCGTCGATTTGCCGGTCGACTGGAGCAAAGACTGTTTTGACCACTGTCCGGTCCACCCCCACCCCACCCCACACCACCTCACCCCCACCCCACCCCTTCCATTAGGCTCACACGTCTCGCTCGTTCTATTCTGTTGTCGCGTAATCCTTTTTCAGCCATCAATCTCTCGCGCTGAATCCGAACGGATAAAAACGACAAAAAATCTCCAAGCAGCGGAGAAGTGAGGGGTGAGTTCGGGGTTAAATCACTTGGCTATGAGTTCCAGTGTAGGGGTTGTTGGGGGAGCGAATGAGCCATAAAATACGCTCGTTTTGCCTCGAGCCGCATTCTGGTACTATCTCCGTCTCCCTTCCTACGCCAGATAGGCCACTGGCTCTGTTTCGATCAGCGGCAGCTGACACCCGCGACTGCCTGACGTCTCTATAAAGTATGAGCAGTTGGAGAAATGCCCGTCTAGCTCAGTCCCTCGGCGCATAAACTTTAAATTGGACTCTAGCTGTTATAAAGTATTTCACGATCAAAGGGTAAAACTAACAGTGAGTTGTAATTTACTTGAGATAGAAATCAGCGGTGAAAGTTAGAGGGGGTAGATGTGGAGGGGCTACGCCTATTAATATAAACTTTAGAAACAAAACAAATCCGTTGCTGCTGATTCACAACTAGTAGGTTATACAAATTTTTTTGAACATTTTTCCAAGTTGGCAGTAAATTTTAATCTAAAATAAGTAAATTTTGGTAAGTAAATTTCTATCTAAAACAGCCAGAAAATGAGTGAATTTCAATATAAAACAATGGGTCTTCAAAAACAATCTTTAACAACGCAGGTTTACAGAAAAAAAGATACGCTGCCTCGAAAAAAAAAACCCATGAACTAATTTATTTTGTTTTTGTATAGTCGGCCGTTCAAGATTATTCAGTGAGGGTAAATGGGATTATGCCACGATTTCACCAACGCTTAATTCATCGGTTTATTGAGGGTACTTTTCGACGTATCAAAATACGAAAATCAGATCAAAGCTTCAGAAAAAACGTTTATTGATAACACTTCACTTTTACTCAGAATCGCTTCCTGAACAAGTGTCTGTGTGTCCGTCTGTGGTCATTTACAAAAATGGGCATAGCTCCCTCAATTCTCAACCTTTTTTCAAATTTATCGAGCTGGAATGTTTGTCTAGGCAAGACCTATCTCCCTATTCATCCGGAATATACCAGCACTTTCAGTGTTTTTTTTTTTATATTTTTTTCCGGCAAAAAAAAATATACCGATTTGGAAAAAATCTCTTCTTCACATTTATATCCCTTTTTCCGAATATAATTCAACTTGGGGTCTAAACCCACAAGAAGTATGGGGTTTTTCCAAAAGATCAGCAGCAATAATATTAGCGGGTAGGTAGTAGTTACATAGGTGCATATTTTCTGCTAATTGTTCAGGCATTCAATAAAAATTAGCATTCAAAACATCGTGTCGCAGTCGAATTGTAAGCCGCTCTTCGTCTTCGGCGGAGTCGCTGTTGGTGAGCTGTCCAAAGTGATGCAATCCAAACTTTAATGGAAGAGAGAGTGTTGAGTGTGCATGGACCTTTCTTGTTCCTCGGTGAAACAGCCATATTAGATCAGCTCAGGTGGGCCCAGACCCTGACCTCGCGTCAGACTGAATCAAAGTTGAGATGAAATTCCCTATTCCGTTTGTTGAGGGGCGCCTGACTGTCCCTCAGGCATACGGGCAAACCAGTCCTGCCAGGTCGTATTGATCCTGCGGACGAGCCTCTAACACATCGGAATTGCGTGTTAGTGACGCCACCGATTTCACGTGCAGATAGACAGCTACGTTCCATGTCGGGAGTCAGTCATGACGGAATACGTAAGATAGACATCGGTTTAGCAGTACAATGGCCTTGAGCCAGTATTGCAGGCTTGAAGCTGGGGGGTCTGTTGATAATGCAATAGGTACATTTCGACAGTGAACCTGCAAAACCTCGTAAGTTGAGTTTTTTGGGAAAATGATGTTTTGAGCTCTACTGGTAAACTTCTCGAGTCAAGAAAATAGACTCAAGCTGCTTTTTAGGCGATCAAAAACGATCAAGCTGGTCGTGAAAATCCATTAATTCAATTGGTCAAACTTGACAAGTTCTCGAGACCACAAAAGCCTAAACTCTTCACCATTCGTGTTACCTCAATGGCCTATGTGGCATGAATTGAATGAAAATATAAACATCTCACGTACTTTGACGATTCCGATATGCAAAATAAAGTGCCCCCCATGTACCGAAGTGGCTCCAGCATAATGATGGGTCTCAAAGTGGACCCTTGGACGGGAGACCTTTGTATCATTCAAATAGGTATTATAGCGTGGGAGGATGACGATGACGTTAACTAGTAGAAAGCCTTGCCGAAAGGGCCAACGCAGTCACAGAGGACGGGAAATGAGAAACCGTCGGGTAGACATGGGACCGAGTTGGTACATAGATCGTAAGTACGGCCAGGACTCGGGAAAGGGACTGTTGTAATGATGTGGTCTTTCTGACGGTGACGAGGACAAGGCTTTAGCCAGGACAACCATCCTAAGCCCGTATCACACGATCGACAACTCAGTCACGACTATCGGAAGGATGGTCGAAGTGTCACAGCCTCGCCTTTCCTCAGGACCTATTCGAGGGTTTTCTTAATTTTGTTTATTATTCAATAACAGAACATTGTAATCGTTCGGTAAAAATTGTCTAACCTAACCTGAAATTCTCATGGTTTACGTTTCAAAGGATGTAGAATCCAAATCTGCAATAAAAAAAAATATTCATTCGCCCGTCCGCCGTCTGTCGTGACTTTTTTCCCAAATGGCTGGGGATTTTTTGTTGAAATTTTCAGGAAAAATCAACCAAGGGCAGTCCAAATTCTCTAGCCAAGCCAATTGGTCAGTTTTAACCCCTTGACATTTTTTTTAAATCTTCTCCGACTTGCAAATAAAATTTTTAATTTGATAGTTTTTTCATGCTGAATCGAATGGGGCAATGGCAGATTGGTAGCTTTTTTCGTTCAAAAGTTACAGCCTTCACATTTTTTTACTCCCTTCACGGCGCAGGGCTGCTTATAGGGTAGACAGCGATGACTTCAATTTTCTCATATTTAAAGAAATATTATGTTTCAATGAACAATAAAGAACTGTAAGAATTTGCAGCGTTTCTATTCAAAACTTTCCCATTAACACCTAATGCCACAAGATGCTCTCCCGAGGAAAAAATAGGAAAATCTGTTTTCTAATTTTAAGTCGGTTTGGCGGTGGCTCGTGCTGGAAAGATCTTTCAGCAAGACGAATCCGAACAGCGCGATTTACGTCTAGATATTTTCAATTTAGTTCAATTTGTGGCCTCCGTGACCCGTAAAATCCGACCAGATGAAACTCGACGGGGGAAATCTATACGGCCTCTTCCGTCTCATTCTCTGTCGGTCGTAACTGAGAGTGGTCCCATTAAAAATTCAACCAAATCTCTTTCTCTGTTCCCCTTTCTCGCCACTCCAACCCCTCGCCATTTCCGTCTTTTCACCACCCCCATATTAAATCCAACTCTTTGCATGCTCCGCCTTTGGAAGCTTCCACTTAGGGAATCCGCGGTAGTTAAGTGAAACATTCCAACTTTCTTGGATAAATATTTTCCAAATCAACGAAGGATGGGGAAAGTAATGCTCGAAAATTTTAATCAACATAAAATCAACTACTCAGGATTTTTGACCATTCAGGATCACTGTTGTAAACGCTTAAAGTAGAGTTTTTTTTATTGGTCACTTTTTTAAATTTTTAATCCCTCCAGCAAATCAGATCAAGTTTCACGCAAAAGCACAGCTGTTATTTTGTGAAGTAAATCTGTAAAATTGTAGCTTATTTTACGGCGATTGTTTGTCATGATCGTAACGATCATTTTAAAATTTAAAATAATTGCATTAAATGCATCTTTGCAGTTACCACCCGAAAGTGTTTCACGTGCTCGGTGAACCAATATTCTTTAGTCATACTTAATGGAGTTTTCGAAATGCCGTTCACTATCGCTTTTGAGCGCAAACATTATTCAGGTTCTTCGGCGCTGAAACAAAGCGGCTTTAATTTGTTTGCGGCATCGGAAAGCAGAAGAAAACCGTTTCCAGTCGAGCGAAGACCGCCAACTGCTTTGAACTGACGTTTCGCTTCCGAATTTCAGCGAAATGAACCGACCGCTTCGCCGGTCGAAAATTCGACCCCGTGTTTGCGGATCTAGTGGCCCGTAAATCAGTGGCGATATGATGAACAGGTACCGCAGATTGTAACGATGGAGTCCAAAAATCGAAAATCGGGTCGGAGCTTTGAACCATTTTCCTCGTTAAAGAATAGAATGTGTTTGAAAGCACGATAACTTGTTATCCATGATCTATATTTTTAGTGTTTTTTAGTTAGAGGAAAAATGGCGCTCCCGAGTATTTTGTTCAATATTATGCCTCTCTTGCTGATGCCGTGTTTAGCGCGAATGAATATACGAATATCATCCTACAAAGAGGCCACATCGTGTTAAGATGTAACGAACAACCAAGTTCTGTTAAAGCCCTCCAAAGCCCAGGATTCCTAGTCGGAATATTATCGCATAGTTTATTACTGTTGAAGAGTTGGCACATTCAGGAGTCCGAGGCTCAAAGCTGGCGCGCATAATATCTACGATGTGTTGGGTCGTTCCAACTTCAAGTTCCTGCCTCCTACCCGGGGGCGTAGTATAAATCAACCAGGATTCTTGACACCTTGGAGACACAACAGTGCCACCGCAATGATAACGTCACGTCAGGACGTTTGGTTCAGAAGAGCTTATCTGTTGACAAAAATGGGATCAAACGTGAGATAGGGATGTTGCTGCCGTTAAGGAAGGCTTTCATGTGAGAAGTAAACGAAAGATCGGGGAACTTTGTGTGGGGTGGATCTTTCTTCCAACTAGTCTTCCTCACATTTTATTCTTTTTAATAACGGTTGAAAAGAAGAAAATGGTTGAAATGGTAAAAATGTTTGAATTCAGCAACATAATGGCGTCAGTGTGACTACAAAATGTCCAAATTTTCTTCTTTTGCACCTCGATAGTAGCGATTCAATGGTGTTTTTCAATTAAACAGGAGATAAAAGGGAAAAACTTTACATTTTCCACACAAATCCCTTATGTCCTCCCTCTTCACTGCCTCATCTTTCTCCTTCCTCACCTTTCCATTACTAGTCCTACAATACCATCCTTGTACTATAATGCAGTCCTGGGTATAATGTTTCCATTTTTAGTCCTGTAATACACATCCTCTCCACTGCTCCCTAGGCTTTGCCTGATGATTTTGTTGTTGTTTTTCAGGGACTAATGGTAAAGAGTTGAGAATATTGTGACGGTAATAAATGTATTATTATGCAGGTAGGTCGCTGTGTTTTTTCCTTCTCATTTTGGCCAGGGGGTGCTGATGCTCCTGCCAGTAGCCGCCCCTGCATGATGTAATAAATTAAATTTACATACATTATATTTTACTTTACATTTTATGTAAATTAGTCATGATGGGAAAAATAATTGCACACCAACAGACTATACCTGTCTAAAGGTACATGAACTAGGTATCTATGTAAGAGAGTACGTAGGAACGATTCAAACTGAAAGGATAGAAAAGCTCTTCAGCAGGATACAGCGTAGAAACTGGCTTCAACTTGCGGGAGGCGTGAAAAGCCCTTGAAGCCATTCTAGTCGCAGTCAAGTTGCCGGACGGTCTGTTGTAGCCAACACTCGACTCTACAACACGAAACTCTCTAGCAATTAGAGCCGGGTTAGGGTAGCGCCGACGACCCAGAACACACCTGACCTAGAACAGCACATTGAGCAGGTAGGTATACCCTTTTCCTAGCTTTGCCGTCATTTCCATTCAACCGTATCACTCCGAGCTTGCGTTTATTTGAAATCAGCTGACCGAAGCTGCACAGAGACTCTTACGCTGAAAAATAAAACCTATCTACTCCAAAAAGACGCATAAAAAACTACAAAAATAAAAAAAAATTTTTTGTATTTAATACAAAAAACCGACTTATCTGCAGAGTAGCACAGTAGTAAGGAGAAATCCTCACTTAAAAATATCCCACTGTAGCCTATTCATCTGTAGCCTATGCCCTAAAACGAATAGTAGGTAATTATTCATTTTTTAAACACCCCACTTTGAAGTGGGACAACTGTTGTCCTTGGTACTGCAGAAAGGGTGCACGATAGGTATAGTTTCCTTCATCATATCAAGAATTACTCTCAGAATCTTTTTTTGATTTGTATAGTTATTCTATGTTATTCTTCGTTAAAGTAATTAATCAATACCAAGTGCTTAGGTAAATAATTATGAAATTATCCCTGGTAAGTATCCTATTTGTACCGAAAGAAAGATTTTCGACCGGAAATTATAATTATTCAAAAACTTTAATCGCCTAATACAAGGTGTGATTCCGAGACTCATTTGTTCCGCAAGCGGATGTCTTAACCAATAGACTACCAGGCGACCGTCTGTATCAGATTTTCCCGAGGGTTTAAATTGGAGGCAGAGTCGGTTTTTCTGCAGACTCAAATTTCCATGTTGTCACATCTTGATTGTTTTCGAGCAGTTTTGGATTTTATATATATAGTACTGCTTAATACCCTAAGCATTTTTAGCGGATTTTTACAAAACCTATATTTTATAACTACCTACTTAGTAGGTATTTACTTAGGTGAGTATTTACCTACCTGGTGAGTATACTCACCAGGTAGGTAAATACTCACAAGGTAAGTAAATACCTACTAAGTAGGTAGTTATAAAATATATGTTTTGTAAAAATCCGCTAAAAATGCTTTAGGGTATTAAGCAGTACCTAACTCGGTGTTACTGGCCGAAACTTCCTGCGTAAGTACCCCGATTCTCAATCAACTGTTGAGGGGGATTTCGTGAACTTTTAGTAAAAGCGAAATAGCTGGAAACCATTGTATATTACTTTTCCTAGGTAAAGCGACCACCTTGAGCGGCTTAGAAACTTTCCAAAATGCGGAGACGTTGATTGTTCGGAGTCCGAAACTTTTTAATTGTGACTCAAAAGTCGTTCTTTTGCCAAAGTATATTTATTTTGGTTCTCAGAATCCAAAATGTCGATTATATCAGCAACGAATTTGCGCTCTAGTTGTGAGACCAAATAATCAAATTTTCGATTTTCGCTTTTAACTAAGCCGATTTTAAATAGAGCCTCTACCTGACGGAACCAGACATCCGGACGTTCAAGCCAGAACTGAGGAAGTTTCAAATCCACTCGGCATTCTTCCTTCGATATTGTTGATTGAACTTCTTCCGGCTCTGCCATGATGCGCAGTCGACACGGATCTCGGCACTCGCGAAATCGCAACCGAAATTGCTCGAATCGCGGCAACCACTAACGCGTTCGTAATCGGGGTCACCAATTATAGGTCCGTTTCCCTATAAAACTTTATTCGTCACTCACTATACTTCAAATTAAATGAGTCTCAATTAACGATTTTTATTTTCAACTCTTGAGAGAAAAATTATTCAATTAGACAACTTTTCAAAACTGCGAAACTCAGATTGTTGTTCTGTTGCTCGGAGGCTTTTCCATAGCAACGAGCATATGTAGTTAGTTCATGGGGATTCTGAAGCACCCACAACCGAAAAGTGTAGCCATCGCTTTGTTACAGCAATACAGCCAACAATGAAAAAAGTTTTTGGGTAAAGGATAAAATTGCCGAGCGAATTTATTTCGACAGAGTCGGATGAACGCATAGAACCTATTGTAGCTGATATTATGTCCCCAATCTGAACTCCCATGGCTTCTAAGGATGAGAATTTATCAGCACATGTCGTCGAGTTGTTGATAGTTTGAATATAAATTGTTTGTGATTCAACCCTCGATTTTTTTTAGTTTTGAATAATCAAAGAAGAGGTCGCTAGTGGACGCCTATTTTTATACTATTTGCCGATTTATCGTATTTTTCTCCAAGCTACTCCAAAAATACGTCAACTCAAACTAACTCTTAGTTCTCGCATGGCGTAGAGAATGACCGAGTTTGAGGAACGATCTGTTTATGAGGTTATTTTATTATAAAACAGCTTGCCGAACGGTCCGACCGAAATAAAACCGAATCTGTGGAACTTGGCCAAATCAAGACTCTCACAATTAAACTTGCCGGCTACATTTCGTGGCAGCACTTGGCAGCTGAGACTGTGGGGCATTAGCAGAGATGTCACCGAAGATTAGCCGATTTAGGTCCAAACCCAAAGACTGGGCTTGGGTTGCAAATTATTTGGAATTCTTTCGAAGCGAAATCGGCGGACATTCGCGAGCAATGTACTTCCGAGATAAAGTTGTCGCCATATTTTTAATCGTCGCAAAACATTATGGCGATTTTAGACCCGAATTTACTTGTTAAAGGCTTTAAAATATGGAAAACACTCCGGTATCCTCCATTCTATGTGGGTTTTAAAGTTTCAAAGAAAATATTTCTCCAAATTTTTACTTAAATGAACTGATTGACTCCACCAAGATTTTTATCCCCAGATTATCTTTATGCGGTCTCGCTATATTATCTTGCTTATATTCAAAGGATATAATTTTGGAATATTTTTCCATAAATAATCCAAATTATTTTATAGATTTTGTCACGAATCCAGTCTTTTGTACAAAACAACATTATTTTCAAATAAATGCTGCATATCGTATATTATTTCCCTCAATCAGCACATCGGCTGTCTGGAATGTTGGAAATTCCTTTCCCCCGGTACCATCATTACCTTCCTGAACTTACGAACGTGCGCAGGCGTCGTCGCCTAATCATACAAGGGCAGCAGCTTACGCTTGAAGTAAACAAGGCCCGAATCCAATTTGCCTCTTAAGAGGGTGAAACATAATTAAAACGTGCTCATACCCTCGAAGCAAAATCAGTAGTGTATGTGGTGAAAATGGAGGAAGCCAATGGCGGATTTTCTCGACGGCCGAATTAACGAGTTCCACAGCGACAAGGTGTAATTTTAGCCCAAAAGTTTATAACATTAGCTCTAATGAGCGCGTAAATCTAATCGGCTTTCTTTCGCTAATTTGACAGCCTCCGGTTGGGTGATTTTGAGAGTTCGTTAAAGTCTAGCCAAAATAGTTATACCGAAACGGAGTTGGTGGATAGGTAAGCATTTTCACGGGCAATCGTCGACATCACTAGCGTCATTAGATTTCAAGTGACGTTATCAGATTTTAGGATGACTACAATAGTTCCATTCAACTGGTAAATATGGAAGTAAAAAGATGGAAGAATTAGTTGAACCTTCGATAAGATCCTAAGTTATTCGTAAAGCATTAATTAAAAATGATTTTTTTAAATTAAAAATGATGGGACAACGTAAAAACTCCCTAATTAGGGGGGCTATTAATAGCCATTCAATTGGCTTACTTAAACCATCAAAGTGCGTTTGCATAGCTTAAATTACCTGTAAACCCTAATTTTACATGCCGGCCCTTCTGAACGAGATGGGGGATTCAGATAACTGGGGTTTATTAGTGGTTAACCCGGAGGGGGGATCTGGGTGCAAGTTGACATCGAACAGCAGCGGCAAGTGACGCCACGCGAGGAAGCAATTACCACGTGTGATGATAGCAGTCAAACGGAGATAATTCGCGGAACTCGAGAAGTTGGGTGTTATAATAGTATGAATGTATGGGTGAATGTAAATAGCAGCGAGAGTGCTATTGGAGCGTAATAGTAGTTTCAGTCAGATACCTATCTCTGCATCAGAGGAATACTCGCTAATTGGAGCAGGAATTGGCCTTAGGCTAAATTTCAATTAGCCAAACCCGTTATCTGGCTCGAACTCGAATGCAGTCGGTAGTAATCTTCACAGGAGGTTTATAAACATTTAAAACAAGTGGTGCCTAGATAACACGCAGTACTTACACATTTCAAGATTTTAAACTACCCCCTCTACCGTTGATTTAGTAATTTGAATAAATTTTATATTTATTTCTATATCTACAGGGTATTCACACTTGAGATTACTTTCTTTGAAGGGATCGATTGCTTAGCTCATTTGCTACTGTACCAAAAATCTTACTTTCGCCCGAAAATGATGATTAATCAAGCTAATGTCTCAACTACAACGACCGACCAGCAGACGAATTGTTATTTTTACGAGGGTTTGTATTGGAGGCTCAATTTTAGTTTTTCTACCGACTCAACTTTCCATGCTATTTTTTTCCTATACAATTTTTTGTGATCCCAAGGGAAAGTGCACTTCTTTCTCTCTAAAGACTTTTTCCGAATTTTCAACTAGGTATGCTCAATAAAATTTCCATAGGTAAGTTTTTTGAATTTTGAAACAATTCCAAAAATAAGAATACGGTTGGATTTCCTGTAGTAAAAAACCATCTAAAAATAAGTTTATAACAATATAGCTAAAAATAGTGAATTTTCATTTTTTCTCGACCGAGGAGATGAATTAATATTTTTTCCTTCGTATATAAACTCTTGGTTTTTCTTTGTTTTTTCGTGGCTGACCACTTCAGGTTCCGTGTAAAAGCTCTCAAAGGTTTGATTAAAAATTCAATAGGCAAACTAATGGACCTCACTGATTCGTAGAGCTTCATCGGCCTGTAGAGGATTTCGGAGAATTGGGCAAGTCTCTTTCTCTCCTTTTCCATCGCGAGTTTAACAAAAAAACGTGCTGAGCGTGGGAGAACGAAATGTTATCGCTACTAAATTTCAGGAAATTGTTCAACAATCCGTGAATATACTTCGGAAGGGGAATTGCAGTAAGTTACGCGTAATTGAAAAAAAATTGTGATTTTAGATGAAATGCTGAGGGTTGTAGATGTTTTCTATCGATGAAAAATCAATAAATTACATGAGCCATAAATCGAGCCATAATCGAAATCGAAGTCAAACTCACAATGAACATAAACTCAAACTCACAATCAAACTCGAAATCGATCTCACAATGAAGTAGTAACACCAACTCATAGTCGAAATCGAAGTCAAACTCACAATGAAAAAGAAACTCAAACTCCTAATCGAAATCGAAGTCAAACTCACAATGAACAAAAACACAAACTCATAATCGAAATCGAAGTCGAACTCACAATGAACCGAATCTCAAACTCACAATCGACATCGAAGTCAAACTCACAATGAAACAGAAACTCAAACTCATAATCGAACTCGAAGTCAATCTCACACTAAAACAGAAACTCAAACTCAAAATCGAAATCGAAGTCATACTCACAATGAACATAAACTCAAACTCACAATCAAACTCGAAATCGATCTCACAATGAAGTAGTAACACAAACTCATAATCGAAATCGAAGTCAAACTCACAATGAAAAAAAAACCTCAAACTCATAATCGAAATCGAAGTCAAACTCACAATGACCATAAACTCAAACTCACAATAAAACTCGAAATCAATCTCACAATGAAGCAGTAACACAAACTCATAATCGAAATCGAAGTCAAACTCACAATGAACAAAAACTCAAACTCACAATCGACATCGAAGTCAAACTCACAATGAAACAGAAACTCAAACTCACAATCAAACTCGAAATCGATCTCACAATGAAGTAGTAACACAAACTCATAGTCGAAATCGAAGTCAAACTCACAATGAAAAAGAAACTCAAACTCATAATCGAAATCGAAGTCGAACTCTCAATGAAAAAGAACCTCAAACTCATAATCGAAATCGAAGTCAATCTCACAATAAAACAGAACCTCAAACTCATAATCGAAATCGAAGTCAAACTCACAATGAACATAATCTCAAACTCACAATCAAACTCGAAATCGATCACACAATGAAGTGGTAACACAAACTCATAATCGAAATCGAAGTCAAACTCACAATGAACAAGAACCTCAAACTCATAATCGACATCGAAGTCAAACTCACAATGAACAAAAACTCAAACTCACAATCGACATCGAAGTTAAACTCACAATAAAACAGAAACTCAAACTCATAATCGAAATCGAAGTCAAACTCACAATGAACATAAACTCAAACTCACAATCAAACTGACTATGAGTTTGAGTTTCTTTTTCATTGTGAGTTTGACTGCGATTTTGATTATGAGTTGGAGTTTCTGTTTAATGTTAGATTGACTTCGAGTTTGATTGTAAGTTTGCGTTTCTGCTCGTAGTGAGTTTGACTTCGATTTCGATTATGAGTTTGTGTTACTACTTCATTGTGAGATTGACTTCGACATCGATTATGAGTTTGTGTTTTTGTTCATTGTGAGTTTGACTTCGATTTCGATTATGAGTTTGAGTTTCTTTTTCATTGTGAGTTTGACTTCGATTTCGATTATGAGTTTGAGTTTCTTGTTCATTGTGAGTTTGACTTCGATTTCGATTATGAGTTTGAGTTTCTTTTTCATTGTGAGTTTGACTTCGATTTCGATTATGAGTTTGTGTTACTACTTCATTGTGAGATTGACTTCGATTTCGATTGGGAGTTTGAGTTTCTGTTTAATGTGAGTTTGACTTCGATTTCGATTATGAGTTTGTGTTACCACTTCATGGTGAGATTGACTTCGACTTCGATTATGAGTTTGAGTTGTTGTTCATTGTGAGTTTGACTTTGATTTCGATTATGAGTTTGAGTTTCTTTTTCATTGTGAGTTTGACTTCGATTTCGATTATGAGTTTGTGTTACCACTTCATTGTGAGATTGACTTCGATTTCGATTGGGAGTTTGAGTTTCTGTTTAATGAGAGTTTGACTTCGATTTCGATTATGAGTTTGTGTTTTTGTTCATTGTGAGATTGACTTCGATTTCGATTATGAGTTTGAGTTTCTGTTTAATGTGAGTTTGACTTCGATTTCGATTATGAGTTTGAGTTTCTTTTTCATTGTGAGTTTGACTTTTATTTCGATTATGAGTTTGTGTTACTACTTCATTGTGAGATTGACTTCAATTTCGATTATGAGTTTGAGTTTTAGGTTCATTATGAGTTTTACTTTGATTTCGATTATGAGTTTGAGTTTTTGTTCATTATGAGTTTGACTTCGATTACGATTATGAGTTCGAGTTTCGGTTTCGTTGTGTGTATGGACATGAGTTTGATTTTCTTTTTCATTGTGAGTTTGACTTCGAGTTTGATTATGAATTAGAGTTTCTGTTCATTGTGAGTTCGACTTCTTGTTCGACTATGAGTTCGAGTTTTGGGTTTATTGTGAGATTGACTTCGAGTTCATTATGAGTGAGAAAACTTCCTGAAGGCATCGATATGTAACTATATAGCTTCGTCTAAACATAACATTTAACATATTATGGAAATAATATTTTCATAGTACCCGATAATTCAATCCGTCTGTACTGTAGATAAGGATGAAGCTGGCAAGCATCTTGTACTCGATTGTGTCTGTGATGCCTTAATTGCCACCATTTATGTACCATTTTTCTTTCTGATGGATGCCTTCTGACGTCACCAACGAGGCTATTTGGGCCTCGTTTTTGCTTGCAATTAGCGGCGTCGAAAGGGAGCTTATGATTTTCAACCACCATCAATCGTTTTCATCCTTAATGGAGCCGTTTTACACTTTGCCACCGCTAATTAATTTCTCACCTAATTATCCTGAAACGAACCTGTCTACAGCGTGTGAATTCTTCATCATTTTTGTGACAGCACGCTACGATAAAGCTTAATTTTAGAATAATACAGATCTCAATACGAGTTTTTTGACTGGAATTGCCTTGAGCTCTCTCCTGCACATTTTATCATCGCCATCAAGCAACGCTATATTTGCGAAAATGGCTGTATCTTCTTCAATTGACTACCATTTTTCAAATTTCTTGAACCGGAGTGCTTGTTTACGAGAGGTCCATCTCCCATATAGACGTAATTTCGATTACGATATTTAAAAAAATGCAAGGTGAAAATAAATCTACTACGAAAATAGCTCCAAGTGCATTGATAAGTCGGCCCTATCTTATAGTGTGGAAATAATTTTCTTGAAAAAACGGGTTCAGTCGCTGGCGTGATTTGAAAAAATAAATATTCAAGGCAGGGATCGTACAGTTGTTTTTCGTTTGGTTTGGAATGGTCGGTCAACGTGGCCCCACGTCGCTTTGTTCAAATTGTGTTTTTACCTTCCCTGGTCCAATTCCCGATGAATAATTTACCTGGGCAATGCCAGAGGTTATACAAGCGGTTCTGAACGATGTTTTCCGAATTGAACATGGAATACCCACTTACTGTTTTGCATAGGAGAAAAATGTATTTCCTTTTTGGTCATTGGCTCCGTTCGCTTCGCTGAATTCGCACAACAATGACGCAAGGCTCCCACGGGTGCCAACTTTAATACACTATGTATTATAATACTCTGTATACCCAACCAGTGTTTGGACGGTCGTCTGAATAATATTCATATTAGGTCGATGCGTCAACAACTGATTTGCAAATGAGATCGATTCCCCGGCTAATAATCAATTAGCCTGATTGAGAGAGTCATTGGTGCGCTTGCGTGCTTTGGACTGAGTAGGTGCGCTCGAATCACAATTCAGACGAGTCAAAAGCCAGTGAGCTGGCGCCAGTCAATCGGACTGGTGTAAACTGCTTTGGAGCCATAGTTACTGGCGCCAGCTCCAAGACTTTGACAACTGGAATAAGGTCAAGAATTTGAAAACAATCTATACAAAAAAATACTAAAATATGCTACACAAAATAATACGTACGCACTTGATAATTATAAATAAAAAACTATGCTTCTGTTCAACCGCACTTAAAATGAGAGTAGTTTTAAAAAATTGGTACTGGGAGTACTTTGATATTAGTCTGATTTTCAGTTATACAGGATTGATCAACAAACTTGAACAGCCATAAAAAAGACTGAAAGTTGAGGAAAAATATTTAGCCGTTTCCGCAAATGTGGACGGACGGGCTGATGGGCTCGCGAACCAATCATATCATAATATGATATTGAACAATTTTCGTTACATGTGCCTATGAGAACTCATATGATTTTGTGTTTGGGGGAGATGGTTGCTAATATTCAATCGTAATCATGGTAAAAATGGTGTTCAAATGGTGTTTTCAGGACCTTTCCGCAACGCACGAAAACGCGCACTTGGGAATCCGCCTTGATTAAAAATGCGCGCACTTTTCAATATACAGCGCATGCGCGATTGCGCGTTCGCTAGCAAATTAATTTTTTCGCGAATTAAATTTTAGCTAATTGATTGCACATGCATCAACTTGATTTGTGAACTTACTATGTTTTAGGAAACAAACAGCAAATGATGAACCCGCGATCGGCTTAATCGGAGAGCTGTGGTAGACAAGCACTCACAACAACCGCACTTTGAGGCACCGCGGGCATAACTGAACCGGGCGGGCTTGGACGGGGGCAGGGGGAGGTCCTAGGCACCCCAGCCGGTTGCTCACCGCCCGAACACCTCGACCCTGCACTGGGGGTGACCAACTGCTGCTCCTCAATAATAAATGGGCCATATCTGCAGAAAACCGGAAATATTTCGATGGAATTTCAATAGGAGAATTTGAATTTCTAAATGCGAGGGTGGAAATCGATTTGCAAATGATACGCCAAGTATAGAACGGGGTGTACTGAAAAGGTAGGAACCTAACGATTTTCATGGTCATACAATCCGCGAGGAATAATTTGAGAAGAAACCGAAGTTTGAAAAATTTGCACAAAAATACCGCCTCGGCTGGGAATTGAACCTAGTACCTCCGGATTTTAAGCCCGAGGTACCACCAGCTCCGAGGGACAGTCGGAAGAATATAGGTACTTGGGTTGTTGGAGCCGTCCGCTTCTATACCTACTTACCATAAATTGATATCTATATCTATATTGATATTATAGAAAATCTAGTTAAATGGCAATAGCCCTTAATCCTGTTGTTTACTCTTTCCATACTTACTATATCAAACTTACACCTGGCGAATCCAACGTCTTGTTTCAAAACAACAATGATTTTGCTTGGTGTTTGGATGATTTCTGTTCCGGATGCGTCTATTGTGCCGCTCAAATGCCAAATTGAGGTGTAAAACTCAAAGTCGTTCCTATGCTTTCACTATGGCAACCGCGACAGCGATTCCTTCGGGCTCTGCCAATTAACCACCCCATTGTGCTATACTCTCTCGGTCGCATCCCTCACATTTCATCCCTTCCCTGGATTCCTGGTTTGCGAGGCCTGAATGCGGGCGGAAGGGCCTCTATTGTCGCGATTGTGATCCTGTGGAAACCACCTGAGTTTCTTCGGAATGGAAGGGGCGGATTGAGAATGGAACCATTCCATCCCTTTCGTCCTGGACTGATTTTCTCCAGATTCCCAAGCGTATGCACAAAAGTCGTGCCCATGAATCGCGGAAAAGCTTCGGAAACATTAGCATTTTTATGAGTAGAGGGTTAGACAATATTGACCAATTCCTCTTGATATGATACATTAGAGCTCGAGCGCTTTCGACCGAACGGCCCTCCTCACCACCTCAGAAGACATCAGAAGCAATCAAGTACATGAGAGGAACTTATGTTATTAATACCTGAAATAATTTATTGGGGCCTAAGAATACTTAGAAGTATGAAGAACTGTAATGTTGTTTACCGCCAAAACATTGAATTGTGGGCACAGTGTTCTATACTTTCGGACAATTTAGCGTGCCGCTGGTGGTCTGCAGTTTTTACTTCCATATATTTACAGTGCAAATGGAAGTATTGGAATTATCCTAAAATCGATAATTTGTGCAAGCCTTATCGCCTTGTTTAACTGGACTATGCTACTATGGACTACTCGTAGTACTTCCGATATATTGGCACTTTTATCAATTCACTTAATCAACTGATTATCCAAGGACGCACCGACTAACTATTTTCCAGGTGACTTCATGCTGAAAAATCATACGTCACGTTTCCACGAAATCAATTAGTCGGTGCGTCCTTGGATAATCAGTTGATTAGGTGAATTGATAAAGCGGCCCTTAGGGCTGGTGTCGAAATGAAGAGGTGGGTGGAGGAAAGTTGAACATCTCCATAATCGCAGCATCCCGCAGCCGAAGGCAAAGTTGCTGTTCTGGCGTCTCTTGCTGCACAATAGATGTTTTCGCACGCTTATCTAAGAAAACTGAACGGTTGGACGTATTTTCACGCTTTGGGCCGAAAGTGATAAGGGAATCGGAAAATTCTCAAGGGTTGTTGGATGGTTATTCTAGAACGCGCAAGCTAATCTACGGGTAGGAAGTTTCTGCAAATAACATTGCAATGCAGCATCATTTTTCAGCTATACCTACTCACAGCCAAGAAAAAAAATCCGCCAAGAAAAAATTAAATAGAAAACACTAAGGGCCGCTTTATCAATTCACCTAATCAACTGATTATCCAAGGACGCACCGACTAATTGATTTCGTGGAAACGTGACGTATGATTTTTCAGCATGAAGTCACCTGGAAAATAGTTAGTCGGTGCGTCCTTGGATAATCAGTTGATTAGGTGAATTGATAAAACGGCCCTTAGTGTTTTCTATTTAATTTTTTCTTGGCGGATTTTTTTTCTTGGCTGTGAGTAGGTATAGCTGAAAAATGATGCTGCATTGCAATGTTATTTGCAGGAACTTGGTAACCCGTAGATCAGCTTGCTCGTTCTAGAATAACCATCCAGCAACCCTCGAGAATTTTCCGATTCCCTTATCACTTTCGGCCCAAAGCGTGAAAATACGTCCAACCGTTCAGTTTTCTTAGATAAGCGTGCGAAAACATCTATTGTGCAGCAAGAGACGCCAGAACAGCAACTTTGCCTTCGGCTGTGGGATGCTGCGATTATGGAGATGTTCAACTTTCCACCTCCTACCTCTTCATTTCGACACCGATCTTGGAAAAGGTTTAAGGGGGAGCACAGTCAAATAACTCAACATTGTATACACAGCATTGTACCCTATGTGTCGGTACCCGTTGCAACTTCGGAAAGCCAATGAATTCATCGACATCTACGCCGACGCCATTTCGACTGATCAGAACGATGCAATTTTTTACCATGAGAGATTCGTTCGTTTTTGTTTCGGTTTTCGATTTTGGTTTAACCAGCCCCGAAATGATCAAAAAGTCTAATCAAGTTTTCAAAAAGCGAAAGATTTAGAAACTGGGAGAAAATTGGTGTCTTCTATGGGGGATTATGCGTGTTCTAGTTGACCACAAAAATTGTCTCCGCAGAACGCACACTTATAAATTTAATGTGGTAATCGAATCGTGGTGCCATTTTCGCGATCGACCTGGTCACACATACCTAATTGCTCATAAAGCCAATTTTTGAATCATTTTCCATGAATGTGTTTTTAGGTACAACGGGCATTGCGTGGAATATATATGGGTGTTTTATTAGGGGATGAGTAGGTACGTAGTACTTAGTTATCCACCAAGTATGGACTGAATAACTTTCCAGTCGTTGGATGGCGAGTTACGCTCCGGATGACAAATACCA
The DNA here is from genome assembly GCA_036186465.1 of Nesidiocoris tenuis. Taxonomy (NCBI): domain Eukaryota; kingdom Metazoa; phylum Arthropoda; class Insecta; order Hemiptera; family Miridae; genus Nesidiocoris; species Nesidiocoris tenuis. The sequence goes on along the minus strand of AP028915.1, from coordinate 4,281,654 downwards.
TGGGCTAGTCAACCGATTTGGTAATTCCACTTTAACGAACAACGTATCTCATTTTGCTCTAATGCTCCAACGACTCCCAAAAGGGTCGAAATTCATTCTTGCACAACTGTCACGGCGTCAACGCCGTTTTGGGCACTTAATTATCCTCAACCGTCTGCTCCGAGCTCAGATCTCGTCTTTCTCGAGCGTTATCTAAATCTCAAGATCCTCTCCGGAGAAGTCTGCGAAGAGTCTTGAGGCATGGTGATGGTGAGGGTGTCTTGAATAATGGGGGACTGACGTTGGGGTGCCTGCCTCCGGATAAAGCACGGCACAGCATGAAATCTTCGTCAGCTTGCGAAGGCAACGAAAGAAGATCGTACGCTTCCGAATTTTTCCTTTTTTTGAAATTTATGCGAAGGCGATCTTGCAAGAAATAGGATTTATATAGGGAAGAGGTTTGGAGAAAACGTTTTACACTTATAGTTTACCCCCAAATTTTACTCCCATTTCACTCCCGAATCGTTTTGGACGTTCATTTTTGAAAGCGCCGCAACTTATTTTCAATATGAAAAAATAAGAATGGGCGCGCGCAGATTTTTATTTACCGTTTGGCCGCAGTTGAACAAAAGTGGACCATTAGATCACGTTTCCAGGCGTTGAGACCGACCCTGGTTTCCCGGTGCTTTCAAAGTTTTCCCGGCAAAGGAGAATCAGCCGCTCGTCAAATATTTACCTACCCGCCCTCCTTCCACACCCCGCACAACCCCCTCCCTTTCGCCTCCATGTACTTTACCATTTCCAAAAAGCTCCCCGACTCTTGAATTTTACCAGGGGCCTCATTTTCTCCAAAGTAGGAACCCCCGCACTTTTCTCGCAGGCCTGAAAAGACCGGAAAAATTCGTCAGGACGAAATTGCACTCACGAAAATGGCCGCATATTTACTTTTGGAATAAAGTAGCGAGACTGTTTGCCGAGTTGAACAATCCAGGAACGAAGCGTGAAAATCTTCTTACATGGCGATTACGAATTTATTCGTATATTCGTATTACAAATTATTTTTAAATTACGAATTGCATAGGTACATTATTTCTGGAAATAATGTGCTAAAGCTTACGCGGATTTTTCCATGTCCTGGAGGATTAAAGAAGGGTTCAAAATACAGTAAAATGTAAGAGCAATTTCAACAAAATGGTCATTTGGTCAATGATATTATGGTCTTGTAAGAATAAAAGAAGCATGTATGTTTATAGACTTTAGAGTTTCTTGGCCTTATCCTGCAGAATAGGTGGATTTTTGAACGAAAACGTGACGTATTTTGATTTTACAAGTGTTTCAAAAGTGGCATGGTGAGTTTTTGACATTTTTGATCTTAAAATCTTTTTTGACCTTAAAATCTTTGATCTTGATTTTTGACCTTAAAATCTTTGCGTTATCCTGCAGAATAGGTGGATTTTTGAACGAAAACGTGACGTATTTTGATTTTACAAGTGTTTCAAAAGTGGCATGGTGAGTTTTTGACATTTTTGATCCTCCCCACCTCCAAAATAGTCAAAATATAATGAATTCGTGTTAAAAATTCAAGTATCAAAATATGGAAGTACTGTGTGATATCTACGCACCACTGGTGTGTCTATTTGATATTTCAACGACACTTCCGTGTCTCGCCTGAGACACTCCCACGCAGATCAGACATTGAAGTTTCGGTGCTGCTGAAGGGAAGGTGCAAAAGCGTTACAGAAATTGAGAGGATCAACACTCCAAATACATCCGTTTGTGAATCTGGTTGAAAAACTCCCAATTTGATTCTGGGAACACGTTTTTTTTTTAAAAGGAACTCAGGCAAAAACTGCTTAATGGACTGAGCAAAATATCCATTAGAGATAACGTTAGCGGTTTCTCCATCGCCGGAGCTGCTAGGTTGGCATCGGATCGCACCTCAACGATTCTTCCTCATACTGGCGCTGCTCCCCCGATCCGCACCTCCTTTCCCATCTCGACTTCCTCTTTCCTTCCCTTCCACCTTTGGGATTAGAGTCCGCCAGTCCACGGGGGAGGACAAGGCGGGGGGTTACCCTAAGATGGGAAATCTATCTCACGGCGCAATCCACTTCCAACGACGGTTTTTCTTGCTCGCTTTTTGCCCGCTTATACCGACTTTATTGAATCAGGCTCCTCACTTTTTTCATTTCCGTTCGACTGGGTCTAGTGCTTCTAAAATCTAACTAGAAACTCAGCAGTCTTCACCGAGTAACTTTAAGGAGCTTTCGGTAAGTTGGATCGTGAGTAATTCTGGGAAAAATATCTCGTAAAACTCACGTTCTTCGGTTGCTCACGTTCTTCGGTAACGTTCAACGAACTTACACCAGTTTGGTAGCCGATGAAATGAGAGGACACGAATAGATTTTCATTCCATTTTTCTAGTTTCGAACCTGGTTACCTTTTTACCACAAAACTAGCTACATACATTTTCTAGGGGAAGGAGTTTTCATACATTTCAAATCGTTATTAGCGTATTCCCAAAATTCCCCTCGATAACAAAATTTTGGAACCATGTTCCCCATTCTGGTCCATCATCATTGCTGCAGGTATAAATAACGGAGGGCTCCTGTTCCTGAAAGCACGAAATTCTAATGGAACGATCTGATTGAATTATCAGGAAAGTGAGAGAGACGTCAATGGCGAGGGTAGGAAAAACGGACATTAGCGGGTAGTACGTGCCGTGACTCGGGGGCGGATGGAGGCAAAAAGAGACCTCTTGATAGGGTGTATGGTCATTTGACACGAGTAGCAAAAAGCTGAAATGTCCACCACGTACTGGAGTGAGGTAAAATTACGCCTTCAGTGCGATGAAGTACAATGGCATGTTAAGTATCTCACTGATATGCCTCAATTTATTTTAACGTGACGGTAAAGTTTAAACTATAGTAGGTATAACACTTTTATTGATTCATTTATTATGATTATCAGTGATAATTTATCACCCATCCCATCATTCAAGCCTGTTAGGCTATAAAACAGGCCTCTAAGGCCTATGAGATATTAGATATAAATATCTTTATACTTATGGCTAGCTGGCCCATCACCTATTACGTATTGTGCCATACTAACTGCATAGATACTTGTACTTCCATATTTTGAAACGTAAATTTTTTAGACAATTTGACGATATTTTGGCTATATTTGAGGGTGTTTAGGTAAAAAATATCAGGAAAATCACTATGCAAGTTTTAAAACAAGCCTAAAATGGAAAAATGTCATCGGAATATAAAAAATACCCACGCTTTTTGAAGCTAAGCCGAAGATTTTAAGACCACGAACATTAAGTTTCATTTTTGTGGCCAGGAAAAAATAAAATAGAAAACACTAAAAGTGCCAATATACCGGAAGTACTGTGAGTAATTCAAATTCCGATTGAACAGAGTGATAGGTCTTACTGAGACGAACATACAAGTTTAAGAAATTAGAAAAAAGGTTAAGAACTGAGGGAGCTATTTGGTCACGCTTCAAGTTTGAGCTCATTGAAATGATACGCCAACATATTAATACGTTGGATCCCGTCTAGACGATTCACGCAAAATAGTTACCATTTTTCTCACGGGTAATTCCGGCGTTTTATAGCCCCGAATGTTTTCTATTGAGATATCGTTTACGCTATACTGGAGATAGTCGAGGGCCCCCTCCCCCGAATACTCAGGTTGGCGGTTGGTTATATAAGCCAGCGTCACTCCGGGCCGAAATGACTGCACGAATATCCCTTTATTGCGTTTCTTCGCGTCTCCCATCCTCTCTTTCGTACTCGCGAGTTAACATAGCAGCCGAAAGGGACAGGAATACGACAAACGCCGGTGCCCTCTAGGAAATTTCACATATTGCGAAAGCGACTGGCTCTGGATATTGCTATCTACATCCGCCATTTTTGGCCCTCGAAGACGATTGGTAATGCGGGTGATTCCTGCCCGAGGGAGGGGGTGCAGTTTTCAATTACGGATTCCTTACCATTTCGTGAAAAGTGGACCCACCCCTCCCATACATTAGTCTGATCCCTCATCCAGAATGTAATCGAAGATTTCTATATTGATTTCTTCCAAGGTCGTATAAATGTTTAATGATCGAATGAATGAAAATCGCCCTGAAACGCCTTAAAATACCTTTTCAGATGGGTTTAGTGATAGGGCTTTTCTTTCGCCCTTTATTTTATTTTTCCATGTTAAGCACTTGAATTTTTTTAATTCTTTTTTCTGATTATCAAATGTACCTAATAAGGAAGCGAATAGGAATTAGGTATTGACTTTTTTTATTGTTAAATTACATAGGTTTTTTAAAGGATTTTTGAAGTTTTAATTTCTTTTTAAAACGGTTTTACCGCAAAGTACATAAAATTAAAAATGAAGCGAAATTATAGAGTTGATGAGATCATGACATTGAACAACAGTAATTTATTCTGAATTCTATTTCCAGCACACATTACTTACATAATATTTATCACATTAGCAAAAATGTTCATTAATTTTCTTTGCATCGATTGTGTGTGGAACTTTGGTAGGTACTGCTTTTATTATCGTATGTCAAACCTAATTAGTTACTTCAACTCATGATTTTGTGGCAATCAAATACTCGAATAAAAATATTCTTCGCATACTGTAAAACCTATACCGAAATAAAAGCCCGCTGGTAACCACAATTTCAAATCTGTTTTTGCGTAATATTCTGCAAGTGAAGACCAACATTTCAGGATCTTGACTTCCCCATTTTTGTGATATAAACTTCAGTTGAGTGGCTTTAGAGATTTTTCTTTTGGTTTTTGAATGATTTTGATTCAGTAACGCGGCGATCCAAAAATAAACCATTATGCCTGTAACACCATTATGCAAAAAACATTCTGAACATGCCGCGAGGTTTTCGGTTCAGGGTTGGCCTATCAATTGCCATGAATCTAGCTTCAAAGTACCTGCAACTCCTATCGACAATATTTATCTGTAATAATAAAAGCAAGTGTTTGTTTGTTTGTTTGACCGAGCTCTCCAGCCAAATCTATCGCACGCAGGGACCTGGAATTTTTTACACGGAAGCACAAAGAGGCTGGCAACAAGACCTCAAAGCCCAATTTTCGATTTTTGAAAAAAAAAATTTTTTAATTTTAAAAAAGTGAAAAAAGTGAATTTTGAAAAAGTGAGTTTTTAAGTTTTGAAAAAGTGAAAAAAGTGAGTTTTAAACGTGAAAAAAGTGAATTAAGTGAAAAAGTGACCTTACCCATTTCTGATACTTACCTACGTAAGCTTTTATTTGAACTCTGCAGGTTGGCTCAAAAGGTCAGTTTGATGTATAATATTTTCTGTTTCTCAGCGGAATGTTGCTGTACATTTTCGAATAGCCGGTTTTGTTATTTTGTTGAATAGAGTTTTTTATAGTAGATAGCTGGATGATCGGATTCTGTTATGTAAGAGATTGATATCACGAAAGGCCTACATTCAGTTGCGTTGCTCGCATCCGTGACTATTTTTATTACAATGCTACTATATTATTCGGAGCAGATTCGATGAATGAATCCGATCGAACAAGTGTCCATTGTTCAGACATTGATGTCGGACTACGAGCCCGTTGATTTGATTTAATAACGAACCTCTCTCGTCAGCGAATTGCGAGTATTTGAAGAAGAAATTTATCTAATCTCAGACGAGGCAAGAATTTTCTAACATTTTGGTCCGAGAGGCTGAAAGTTTGCATTTCATTTTGTATCACCTAGTCAGACCCATCCGAGGATTTTCTTACTCCCGATTTAAGTATATTTGAAGACTCAGAACGAGGTAAACCATCATAAACAAATTTAATAAATACAAATATAATTGTCATTAAGTATGGATAATAGATGTCGATTGAAATTACCGATAAATTTCCCGCTTGGAAGAATAATAAAGAGTAAGCTGATTTTTCAAAATTTCAGGAACCATTAATTTGTAAAAGATGGTTAAATGATTATTCAAGAATGCAGTGGAGTTTTTGTAAAATCAAAAAAAAACCCGTAAAGTTGTGGAACTTAGCCTAAGTAATTTACATTTTGATTTAAGGAATTTGCATTATTTAGTAAAAACAAACTCAAATTTGATAATTTTTTTGGCACCCCGCATAACAACGAATTGAGATAATTTTCACAATTGCGGAGTATCTATTGAGGGTGTAAAATATACCATGTACAGAAAATATGCATCTATGTTCAATAGGATGGCAGAAAAGTACAAACTTACGTACTTCAACATTATGGGCCTCGGAGAGCCCATCAGGTTTATGCTTTCCTACATGGGCATTGACTTCGACGATTTCCGCATCTCGTCCTATCCCGAATTTGCGTCGAAATACAAGCCAAGTGTGTGAAATAATTTCATGTTAAAAATAGTGCTGTATTTAACCGAAAGAAGCCCTTTGCCATTGACTAACATGAGCATTTCAAGCGGAGCTGGGGCGTTCATGAAAAGAAAAATTGTTTATTTCAATTGTTCATTCCTCTTATGAGGTGAATTTCGGTCAGACATTTCAATTTTCATTTTCTTCTCATTTGCTACAGAAGGTACTTTGAAATGTTGGCCCCTACGTGATTTGTGTTATAGATATGCCATTTGGAAAGATGCCTGTTTTGGAAATCGGTAACGATCGATTTTATCAGTCTATTGCGCTATGCAGGTAAGCTCACACATAACGGTAGATACCTAATTAAGGTACGTAGTTAGCTAATGAACTGTCAATGATTTCTTACCTTAAAATAGGAGTTTTGCCTATATGTCCCTTAGATTAAATAGGAGGTTCAAAAAGAACTCATTTGACAACTAGCGTTTTAGATGCTGGTTGACTTCCTTTTAGCATCGAAGCAGGTTTACCAATCTGTATCCTGGAAATACTCTCAAAAGTAGCTTCCCTCGGTGGCGTTCTCGAATCGGGACAGACGTCGGTCTCTATCGCTCTCAGCAGCAAACTGCCCTCCGATCCCGATTCGTTCAGCAGCCTACCAATAGGTGCCACTGCCATGCAGTCTAGAGAATACATTCAACCAAAATCGGATATCGCCCAATAAAGCGTCTAAAACCCTCAGAAATTGAAGAAAACTAAATATTTCGGAACATTAAAGTAAAGCAATAAACTTTACTTGCGGTTATATAGAATAGTAGGTCTAAAATTTGTAAAAAATGCCCCCTTAAAATCATCATTAATAAGTGTTTTTAATAATAATGATAAAAATCTTTCCGTCAGGTACCTGGGGAAACAAACGAACCTCGGTGGTGACAATTTGCGGGAAGATCTAGAAATTGATATGATCATCGAATCAATATCGGACGTTCGATCAAGTAAGCACTTAGATGACTTTAAAGTTGACATGCTGAAGCTGTAGGTCCATACCAGTTATAGCTTTATAGCTAGGTATGTTATGATATAATAATGATTGGTGAATTATGATATAATGATAACCAATATGGGCATATTATTATTATATTGGCTTATCGAAAGGCACATCATTTCAAGAAACATTTTTTACAGACCAGCTTAACTAAAAGATTTCATAGTTAATGGTTAGTAGGGCTAGTTAGGTTTATTGGCCATCATAGGTCGTTTTGGCGCCCTCAAGTTCGGATTTTTCTACAATTTTTGATATTCGGATTAGATTGCCAGATATACTTACACTTTATAAATATTTTGCACGTTCCAGCTGTATGGACCTACTTTTACAACCGTGACGAGCAAAACAAGGAAAAAATCAAACCTAAAATCATGGAAGAGATCGTTCCTATGTACATGAAGAAATTCGACGAAATTATAGAAAAAGATGGCTTCTTAGCCAATAAGAAAGTGAGTAATAAAGCTTATCCACATAATCAAGAATTAGGTAAAGCGTAGATTGCTGTAAATAATAGATCAGGTATTCAAGTGAGGCATAATTGAAGTGTACATTAACGGAAAGAAATAAGTAAAGTTTGAGAAGTGAAGTAAGTTTAACAGTAGCTTGTACTACTTTAAAGCATCTTCTCCCATTTAACAGTCGGTATTTTTGAAATTCGGCTCATTAGTAACTGATGAGCCGAATTTCGAAAAAAAATTGGAACTGTTCCAATGCAGAATAAATTTGCTATCATGGGTCGGTATACCATTGTTTCCGGAAAACAGAAAAAAATTTATTATTGGGTAAACACACCTTTCTATTCAAGCAGCCACCCTGAGAACCCATCCTCCCTTCCATCCGCCCTTCCATCGTCCATAAACTGATGCATTAATCACAGAAAGGTTGGATGAAAATACTCGACTATACTAATGGACAGTAGGGGAATAATTCAAATTTTTCTCTTTGCAGCTATCCTGGGCTGATGTGTACTTCGTTGCAATCCTCGGTTACTTCAGCTACATGATCAAGGACGACATCTGCAAGAAGTACGAGCACATCAGAGATTTGAGAGACCGTATCCACGATATTCCTAACATAAAAGCTTGGGTCGAATCTCGGCCGGTGACCAGCTGGTAGATCAGTATGAAAACGTTCTTCTAAAAAATGTCAAAAGTTTCGGAAATAATTTTTTACTTCGCATTTCTCACCGAGAATGCTAATTTGTTTAAGATAAATAATAAACATATTGAAAACCACCAAGATGGGGTAACTTGTTTTTGTATTCAGTAAAAACACTTGACATGCATGTTTGGGGTAATGTGTCAAATCGTTGTACGAAGCAATAAATAGTAGGTAAGAGGAGGTAACCTATATAGGTAACATAGGTAGGTCTCTGTTCCAAAAACAGCTTCCTATATTGTTGAGTACCTATCTACAGGTGGTTTTTATTAGGGATAACAAAATATTTATTCAACCAATATTTGATGTAGGAATAATATTAAATAATAAATTTTATTATTGTAACAAAATTGAGGGGGTGTTGTCAAAAAAAATTTCCCGACCGATACCATAGGTACCTACCAAAAATAGTGTTTGCATCCAGTTAGTTGGACAGCTGATCAATCCTACGATTCATCGACACGAATGTTCCACGAGAATTAGCGTTAAAAACGTAAGCATCGTGAAGAATTCGCAGCAATAATATTTAATACTTGGAATAGAGAATATTAGAGGTGTAACTATCTGATAAATTCCAGATCGGCTATTTAGCTGTCGGATAATAGTCATCCACAAATGGCAAGTGCTTCGAGCGGAGAAAAAGTCAGCAGGAGCCCTAAAGGAAATCCCTGTCGTCTGCTTCAAGTTAAGGGGCCATCTCGAGCTGTTATAATAGCCATTGCCAGTCACAACAAAGCTAGCGAAGTTTCCGACTCTTGGCCCTTTAGATAAACGACAAACACTGAAACCGACTTAAGGGGATGTGAACATAGCTGACGCAATAACGTCACATTTGGCCGGATCATAAATTCCACAGTGAACATGATGCTTGTATTTTCTTTTCAGCTCGACTTCTGAAAGTTTTGTAGAGGATAGGTACGTTTTAATAGCTCGTACTTCCTTAAATCAACAGGTACCCCACGTACTGAAGAATAGTCCAATTTATTGGGTACCTATTCTATTTTTCCACTAATTTTGGAATTTTATCATATCTTCGTGGATGATTTGGATATCTACCGATTTGAATCATTGATGCAGCAATTATTTTACTCTGAATGACAATTTTTTCACTAAAAAGTGCATTTTTGGTTAGGCGCTTGCTCTTACAAGGTAGGTGTTTAAAGAATTGCAAATCCGATAGTGGGGATTCTCAAGAAGTTATCCCTTATACTTGGGGCACTGTTGGAATCTTTTACAATAAAATACAATTTACTTTGTTGCGGCTTTTGTTCCTCCCTCCGTGACCCCGTTGATGGGTGACTCGTTATCGGAGCGAGGAAAATGAATGGAGCCTCACCTGCTCCCACCCCTTGGGATTAGAAGCGAAATTCAAGAGCGGAAGTAATCAGCCGCCCTAAGGCGGAAGTTTAAATGTTTGGAACCTGGAATCTCGCGGTGCAAGTATTCAAAACGTCTGTGCAACAACGCAACCCATTCGATCAATCCAGTAAGCAAACGAGGTGCAAAAAGATTAAATCTAAACTAAAATTTTTTATTCGTTTACACCTCCTGGGAATTTGAAGGACGGCATTTAGGTATATTTCATCAGTGGAGATGTTCAACCGTTCTCATTATGTAAGCGAGAAACTCAAAAAAATGAACATTTTCCCAAAACACTCAATTTTCCAAAGCCGAGATTTTGACAGTTAGGTCAAGGTTGAACTGAACTAAAACTAAAACTCAATCAATAATATTCTCCTATACACATGCTCAAACTCAAAATGAACGGAAACTAAAATTGAAACTTCAACTCAAACTCGAATTGACGCTGACGCATAGACTCAAACTGAAACAGATACTAACACTCAAACTCAAGGGTCAGAAGAAACGTAATCTCAAACTGATTCTGACACTCTAACTCAAACTAACACTCGAACTGAAACTCAAATTTGATGGTCAAAAGATAGGTATCTCAAACACAATCTGAGTCAAACTTAAATTCTAACTCAATAATCAAAGAAAAGGTTTACTCAATGTCGAAAAAAAACTAAAACTGATACTGATGTTCGAACTCTATCCCAAACTGAAATAACAATTGCCGCACTACCTACTGAGTATTGTGCTGAGTATTGTGCATAGGTACATCAATATTCATATCAATGTTCATTACACAATACACATGCTCAAACCCAAACTTATACTCAACTCAAACTCAAACTGAAAGTCAAACTGATACACGATTGATTCTCGAACTCAAAGTCACACACTGATACTCGAACTCAAACTGAACATCAAACTCAAACTGAAACATTGGGTATGAGTTTTCGTTTCAGTTTGAGATTCAGATTAAGTTTCAGATTGAGTTTCAACTTCAGATTCAGCTCGAATTACAGTTTGAGATTCAGTTTGAGTTTCACTTTGAAATTCAGTTTGAGATTCACTTTGAGTTTCAGTTTCAGTTCGATTTTGACTATGACTTTCAGTTTGAGTATCAGTTCGAGATTCAGTTTGAGTGTCAGTTTTAGATTCAGCTCGAGTTTCAGTTAGACATTCGATGTGAGTTTCAGTTTTAGTTTGAGTTTGATTTTGAGGTTCAGTTTGAGATTAATTCTTAGTTCGAGATTCAGTTCGGGGTCCAGCTTGAGATTCAGTTTGAGTTTCAGCTTGAGTTTCAATTTGAGAATCAGTTCAAGTTTGAGTATGAGTGTCAGTTCGAGTTTCAGTTTAGGTACATTCAGTGTGAGTTTCAATTTGAGTTTCAGTTTGAGTCCGAGTTTCAGCTTGAGATTCAGTTTGGGTTTCGGTTTGAGATTCAGTTCGAGTTTCGGCTGCAGTTTCAGTTTAGTCGATCGGTCATCTTGTCGTCCTTTTCCTCGTCTGTGAGCTCGGTTTTAATTACGCACGCAACGTTAAAATATATGAACCCTATATTATTATGATCATACTAGACTTCCTCGCAGTTCGACACGTGAGAGCCTCGTGCGTATCATCGACAAGCACGAAAGCTTGTTCATTCACGTGAAATTATAGTCATATTCACGTTCATCATCGTAATCCAAGTTCTGTCAAAGGCCCTAATATCATTTTGTGCTTTCCTCGTACTGAGCCCAATGAGGAAGCAATAATTGTGAGTTGGGTTCGAATATTGTTCCATCAACCGCTCCTCGCGAGGCGCCTCGCAAAATGAGCAATTAGGTCTTTCGCTTGCTCGCACTACGGAGACGAGCGCTCAGAAGCAGCTGACGTGCTGGTATTGGACGAATAGGGCAAAGTATCAATCATCATTTGCTTCTAGGAAATTTCACTTAGTTCGTCCGCAGGCTTTATCTTATTGAAATATGGAAGATGGTACCTTTTATGCCGAGAACTAGGTAGTATCCTTACGGCGATCAGATTTTTTTTCCTACGGGTGGGTTATGAATTTATAAATTCATCGAATATCCATTATTTTCCAAATAAAATTTTCTATGAACTCTTTGACAAGGAAATTCATAGTCTACATTTCCAAGAAGCTACTTATTCGGAGAATGATGTTTATTTGACGAATAAACTGAATAGATGAACTCACCTCAAACAGTACTGCATTTCCTGAGAATCGAATAGCTCCATGTAGAAAAATAACGCTTAGAATCATGTCTTCCCTTCTTTTGAAAAAAAGTTAAGGTAAAAATGAATGATATGAACGGTGGTCATCTGGGTTTGACCGATTAAAGCCTTCTCCAAGTAAGTATGTTCCTAAATTTACCTTTGTAATTAATTTGTTATTATTGTTGTTCAGGCACTACCCTACCTTGCGTTCTTTTCTGGCCCTGATAGGTATAATCATATTATATTATAATATCCTCATCATTTATTATTATAGTAATATTATCGTAATATCATCCTAATATTATTATGATATCGAAAGCTCAGCGAGGGAGACAAATGTTTTAATCTGACCCCACCCCTGATCAACTGCATAATAGTAAAATTGAATGGTGCTGTTTAGGTTGATTCGGAAGAATGACAAATTGATCAATTCAACTTTCGAAAAAATGAAACGTTCATGTGGGAGGCCATACCTGATTATTTGATCTCCACAGCCAAACGCAAAAAGGCAAAAAAAGTTAATAAGTGATTTTTGACACCAAAGATTGTTTTTGCCCAAAAATATCGTTGCAAAATAAAATTGATCAATATCTCCACTATATATGGGTATTTTTCGTCTACTGGTCGGAAGATATCTTCTCATCCCTTCCGCCATTGACAGGACACGCATTGACCCTCAACCCTCACATACTGCGAGTAAACACAGACCCAGATCGACCCTTTCATCCTGTTTTTCTCTTTCTCTTTCAGTAGATGTAGATTGATGGCGTTCGTAAAAAAAGCCTATTGCGTAGCGTTAGTTACCCTAAATTGATAGGACCTTCACAATCCATGCATTGTTCCGCATGAAAATCTTCCGATTTATGGCGGCAGACAATGTTTTTCGGGGTATAGCGCCTAACTAAACCTTGACATTTATGTGTGGCGATATTTTTGAACAAAACTTCACACGATAGAAAGAAGAGCAAAAATAAATTTTGAATGGCAACATCAACAAGTCATTATTATTTCGATTGAAGCGAAAAGCCATTCTCACCAATGAATACCCCAGTGGAATCAAGATTGTCAAGACGTGGGGTGGGCGGGAGGTCGGCGACGGAACAATAACAACATCAGATAGACGAATCTTCTTTGACCATCGCGGGTCGATTTCTCTCTACGCTTCGATATGCATTTTCTCCTTTGGCGATCTCGTTCATGCAGTGTTCTTCGTTTGTTCTAAAAACAAAATCCAATTTGAGCAGAGGCACAACAATTAATTTTTCCTTTCCTCCGTTAATCGAAAGCTTGGCATTGCCCAATGGTGAGTTGAACGATTTTCTTAAGGATTATGATCTATGAATTGTTTTTAGGAGTAATTTTTACGTAAAATGGCCATTATCCAGGAATAGCTTTGTCAAAAAAATAAAATAAAATGTTTTTGATTTAAAAAAAGAAAACTGTAATGGATAAAGTATGGTTGTGTTTTTTTTTGTCATAATATGACAATAAGTAAGTCGATTATACCTATTAAAATTTTACTTTTTTTATACTGGGCATAGGTCACACTGATTGTTTCTCGATTAATTGACGTAGAATCAGACACCCACTTCCTTCAAAATCCAATTTCGGGTACTATCATCTTTTATTTCTCTGTGTTCAGTAACCACTGACCTTTCTTTTGGATCCGAAAATCGTAAAAGGAGAGAGCCGTTTGAGTGGTTTACGATTGATTATGGGGCAAGCTCTTCTGTTATTAGAAGTTCGTTTATGGCAGCCGTAAAACGAATGATCGATACTCATTCAACGTGGGCGGAAGAATAAATTGCTATAATTTCGTTAAAATATTTTCGATGGACGCTGAAAAAATGCACTGAAATCCCTCAATACATTGAGGACTATAGGCTGCGTTTGTTTATCCATAATGGATCAGTGGACCAAACATTGTTTCTATTTTCCCATCAGCTCATTTGTCTATTGCGGAAATACTGGGTCAGTAACAAGAGTTAGAACTTGTCACGTTTCGCTAATTACGATGGTTAATAACTCAAAAATAAAATCAAAACATGCCTGGAAAGACGTTCAACTTTTAAAACCGCTGATCATCGAACTTTTATAGCGGTTTCTCGCAATAGGAAGAAATTAGAACCAGCGCCAAAAACAGGTGTGAAAATGTGCGAGTTGAACAATGGTAATAATTACAGGCGAAAATCAGCAATTAGGTATGCGTCTTCATCTCGAAAGTGCTTCTTGTTTCTTACGAATCGTAAAGCCAATAATTGGCGACATTCTGGTCTTCTCTTTGGGCCCTAATTGAAGAGAAACCCGAGTAAGGGCTAATGTCAGAAGACGCCCACGCTTTGACAACTTACCTGAGGAATAAAACTTGGGATCGACGGCTGGGCTTGCACGAAGCCGAAGAATTTAAATCGATAACGTGCAGGAACGTGAATAACAAATTATGTCCCACCCATTTGAGCGCTGACGATCGAATGGGCACCCGAACATAAATAAGCGAATGCTCTGTGGCTGCGTTTTTAGCGAATGCTCTATTTCCGCCAGTAGTCGAACCTCACAGCGAGTTGGGGGTTGGAACCCCACAGGGGGGGATGAAAAAATTTGGCTCATGACCTTGAACGATTCATACATATTGGACTCCAATAGTACTATGATGATATCAGTTTATCAGGGGTAGGGTCAGACTAAGCAACTGTCTCCTTCACCGAGGATGAACTTTTTCGGTTTGTATACAAATTTCGACTTCTATAATAATGGTTAGCTACCTACTTTCTGTGATACCCAGAAGAATAATGTACACATGTCACTATTCTACTTAGCAGCGTTCTGATCGATGGCTTCCGTTGAACGATTTTTATTATGTCCTGGCTCTTCAATTCTTTCCAAATTTAGTTGCACGATAAGGAGGTACCTATTCGCAACATTGGTTGGTTGAAATCATGCATGATACACATCTCGGCCCAGTTGCTACTTGGTTCTAATTCGGGGGACAACCTATCAGAAAGGGGTCGAACTTGGAACAGGTCGCGTCAAGAGACTTCCGTGATTGCTTGGCCAACCTGCTTACCTTTAAGGCGCCCCTGTGTAAGGGAGGATATAGGATGGCGGAGGGAGGATAAGGGTGAAGAGCTGTCAGCTCACCATCATGTTGACGCATGTGACGCCATTGGAATAGACGCCCCCTCCCCGAGGAAGGTAAAACTGCCTGAATTAAACTGTCCGGCTGGGTGTCAGTAATTGGAAAATCACAGCATTTTTTCGTAAGATGATTGAATATCTGTTACGTTATGAAACTGGTGGAAATTAATTGAAAGGATTTTCTTACAAAAGCTAGTACTTAGTAAGTGCTGCTTACCTCTTTTGTCTGCGGACAGCTAAATAAAGCAGCATGAAACAAAGTTAGCTTTGAGCTTTAAATTCTGTCATTCATAAAATTCTAATGACATTTTACTGAATGTGCACTTAATTTGATTTCCAAATTTATCCTTAAAAGCTGTTAAAGAGTAGTTTAGGAATTTAGTAAAGTCATTCGCATTTCCAACAATTTGTTCCCTCAACGTTAAGCCATACCTAACTATCTGAAAATTCATTTTTTTGAGCTATCTTTGGGTGATTTCTGATATCAGTAGTCGCTCTCGGCTGGTACCAGGCAAACCGATGGTATCCATTACAAGTATAGGAAAGTGTTTGCCAGTTCTCTCGAGAGTTTTGAAAAAATGCCTTCCAAAACGGTTTAAACTCCAGTTAAAACGTTATGATATCACCTTTTTTCGTATATCAAAAACCAAGCTTCTCTCGTTCCACGGGCCTCATCCGACTTCACATCAAGATTGATCTTCCAAATGATAATAATAACATGAAATAATAATTTGAAAATGAAGCAATAGTAGTAAGATGTCGTTGACTATGTTCAGCCGCTTCCCCGGAGGTCTTTGAGAATCATCTCGACTCTTCATGGAGCTCTGTCTCTAAAGATCCTATGTCCTCCAGATCGGACAATGAGGAACATTCATGAAAAACGAAATCCATTTTTTCCGCCAGAATGGTGCTGTTTAGGATGCGAAAATGATGTAGTGATGGTCTACAACGAAAAAACAACATTTTTTCCTGGTGAAAAACGCTAATGAAAAGGGCCCTTTTGAATTTGGCGGGTGAGCCGTATGACGTCACTGCGCGGACGTGACTACACTTGGTTTCTTAACGTGTTTGTAACCAAACACCACAAAATGGGCATTCTTGCTTTCACCAATTTTCTAAAATATTTTCTGTAAAATTTTATATTTTTTTTTGAATTTATTTTATAATTTTATAATTGTGTTTGAACCCGTCAAAAAAGAACGTTTATGTGCGCCGCTTTCAAAATCCACAGGCTGGACAAAAATCATGACCTTGAATGGCCACAAAAACAAAAATCAAAAGGAGCTGGAAGAAGAAAATCGTCGGCAAAAATCACGCCATTCTGTAGATGCTCTATGTCGCTACTGGACCCGTCTTTGGAAACCTCTGTTTCATCAACAAGTTTGCCGTTTGAGCATCCTCGTCATCCGACCGATTTCCTCGTCTGGAGACGTCTATCGCCCGGAGGATAATCGTGGACACCCGTCCATCGTCGGATTGCCCGCGTCTATCGTCGGGATCGACGCCTGATCTGCGGATCATCTTTACCCACGTGCAACTCCTACTCTCACGGTCAGGATTCAACGCCAGCGGATGCGTATCGTCCGCCAGAATTCCGTACCTCGTCGTCTGTACCAGGTGAGAGTAGTCGTAGTGCCGTGGCGTCTTTTCGGTCGCTAGATTGTCGACTGTCGCGTCCGCGTCCGTGTGAACCGACCCGCGAGTCGGATCGGTCAACAGAACTTTTTATTTTAAGAAGAAATTTTAATTTTGTTATATTTTTGGTCATATTATTGATTTTTTAATTTATTTATTAGGTTGAAAAGGCAAGAGGTCAAAGCCCGTAAAACCAAATCCAATTTATTTTTTTTATTAAAAGGCAGTGGTTGGTCAGCAAGAATTGACAAGTGAAATTTTATTTTTACCTCCCAATTCCCTACCCCACTCCAACATATGGTAGCAGAGCATGGTTGAGTTTTGAAATCTTGCCCTTTTCAAAAAAAGTCAAATTTGGAATTTTTTCGAATTATTAAGACGAGGCGACGGCTTTCTGTCCCGAGCGTTGGCTTGCAGTCTATGTGCATGTTAGCGCACGGTACCTAACTCTGGTCTCCTCGTCCCTTTGTCAGCTCACTCCCCCTCTCTCCCTTAACGTGAATCGCCCGTTGAGCATTCGTAGATTATCTACTAGCACCGGTCCATACCTGCTAACTGCTATATCAGTGAATGCCTAGAAAACGGAAGTCGATCATGGCCGTTGAACCGTACACAAACAAAATGAAATCTATGTTTAAAAAATTGGACAGTGCAGCTGAAGAAATAAAGTTAATTGTGACGCAAGGACGTAAAGCCAAAGAAGTGTTGGATCCAAAAGCCATTCAATTATTTAAAGGTATGTACACCGCCTTGGAACGCTATTACCAAAAGTTTGAATCGAGCTGGGAAGCGCTAGTGGACGAGTTCGAGGATGCTGAACGATCCTCCGAATTCCCTACTGATGCCTACCAGGAGATCAAAAATAGTATGCGGCGATATTATTACGAGGCTATTGCTACGTTTCAAGCTTTTGAGAAGCCAGCACCACCCGTAGGAGCTACATCAGGTAATATTACCTTCTCAGAACTCCGTCCATCCGACAATTTGCCCAAGATTTCTATTCCTACTTTTGATGGGAAGTTATTGGAATGGCCTAAATGGCGAGATACTTTTATTTCGTTAGTTCATATGGACGACAGTGTGCCAGTTATTTTGAAATTTCACTATCTGTCCACATCTCTCAAAGGGACAGCCTTGTGTGTGATAAGCCATTTGAAGGTTACAGAAATTAATTATAATCTGGCCTGGGCAGCAGTTTTGGAAGCGTTTGATAATAAAAGAATGCTTGCTAATGCATATTTGAATGAGGTGCTCAATTTCAAGGCGTTAACCGGAAAACCCACGGTTGAATCGCTGAAAATTTTTATGTCAAAAATTACTGATAGTATATCAGCGTTACGATTATTGGAAATACCTAACGAGGGTGAATTCATTTTATTTTTCCTAGCAATTCGGTGTTTGGATTCTAGAACGCGAGAACAATTCGAAATGGCGAATAAAGACATAGCATTTCCAACTTTTGAATCATTGAAGAAATTTGTTCGAGATCGGTGTTTGGCAATGCAACTTTCTGGTGTCAATCTGGAACCAGCCGCATCAGTTTGTGCTCAAAAATTTAAATTTCAACCCCCTCCCTCTAAATCCTATTTGTTAAACTCGGAAGAAAATCCTAGTAATTTTGAAAGCAAAACAAAATGTAGTTTGTGTTCTGAAAATTCTCATAATTTAAATCAATGTGAAAAATTTTTAATGTCTACTTTGGAAAACCGTCATAGAATGTTGAAGGCGTGGAGAGGGTGTAGAAACTGTTTAGCTACTGATCACACTACTTATTTTTGTATGCATCGGCCTCAATGTACCGAATGTCCTGGCAAGCACAATAGTTTATTACATTTTCCCACTCAGGTTATAAATAAAACCCAAAAACCTGTTCCCATAGAAACCCCTTCTCATCCTGTGGAAAATATTTCTGCAGCAGGAACTTCATCCTATCATTCTATGACGGATTCGTGCAGTAGGTCTCGTACAAAACCGAAAGTCCTTCTAGGAACTCTGTTAGTCGATTTTGAAGACGTATGCGGCCGAAAAGTTAAGTTACGGGGCTTAATTGACTGCGGTTCCCAAAACTCATTTATTTCTATAAATGGTTTAAATAAATTGGGTTTGAAATTCCAAAATTCTGTTAGGAAAATCTCCGGTATTGGGGAAACGATTTACAACAGAGTAGAAGGAGAGGTAAATTGTAAATTTGTGGCCACGGGTGAAAAGTTCAATTTGAACGCTCTGGTCGTGAAAAATCTTGCAAGTCGTATGCCCAATATTCCTGTACCTCAATCGTGTGTCCGGCGCTTCTTGGACTATGAATTAGCCGATCGTAAATTTTGGATACCGGCCTCTGTAGAATTTTTGTTTGGTGCCGACACGTATGGCTCAATTATTAGGGGTTCGCCTATCGTAATCGATAAAAATTTGCCTATTATGCTGCCTTCTATAGTCGGAAATATTGTCATGGGTGAATATCACGATGATAACACACCTAATCAGCATTCCATTTCTTTTTTAGCAATGGATTCAATCGAAAAGTACGGCGAATCGTTTCATGAATCTTTGAGTAAATTTGGGAAATCCGAAGATATGGTTGAAAATTCTATTCTCATGGATGACAAATGCGAAAAGCCTATCGAAGGGACGCATCATCGCTCGCAAAATGGTCAGTATGGTAAGAAAATTACCAGGGAAATTGGTATGGCCCAAAGTCGGAATCCTAAGCCTAAAGTTCTGAACCGATTTTCAAGTTTGGTTAATGAGCTCCGTTTAGTGGTGTGTGTTATGGCTCTCTTAGCGAATTTGTTTGAGATTTTTAACTCGTATTGGCATGGCCTCAAAAAACGCGTGTTTGAACCTGTACCGTGTACAGACTATTCTGTAGCTACCGGCTGGTGGAATACTTCATTTTATTACCAAAAAATGGCTCTATTCAAGTACCGCATCCTAGACACTTCAGGGTGGGCGGCACGTTTATCGCTCCGTTTCTCACTTTTTAAAATGGCTGTGGGAGTCCGAAAATTGCGTTCCACAAACCATTCAGCAAGTCCGAAGTTTGTACACAATACGTCCCAAATTCCTCCCCCCTTCTGATGAGCTATGAATTTTTTTATTGAAAATTTTGCATTTTTATCATTATGACCAAAGGTAACCGTTTGAAAAATGTGTTTTGTGAAAAAGTGTGACCAACATTGTTACTGCGATGTCTGAAAATTATCACCATAATTTTGGTGGGCGGTATGTTTGTAACCAAACACCACAAAATGGGCATTCTTGCTTTCACCAATTTTCTAAAATATTTTCTGTAAAATTTTATATTTTTTTTTTGAATTTATTTTATAATTTTATAATTGTGTTTGAACCCGTCAAAAAAGAACGTTTATGTGCGCCGCTTTCAAAATCCACAGGCTGGACAAAAATCATGACCTTGAATGGCCACAAAAACAAAAATCAAAAGGAGCTGGAAGAAGAAAATCGTCGGCAAAAATCACGCCATTCTGTAGATGCTCTATGTCGCTACTGGACCCGTCTTTGGAAACCTCTGTTTCATCAACAAGTTTGCCGTTTGAGCATCCTCGTCATCCGACCGATTTCCTCGTCTGGAGACGTCTATCGCCCGGAGGATAATCGTGGACACCCGTCCATCGTCGGATTGCCCGCGTCTATCGTCGGGATCGACGCCTGATCTGCGGATCATCTTTACCCACGTGCAACTCCTACTCTCACGGTCAGGATTCAACGCCAGCGGATGCGTATCGTCCGCCAGAATTCCGTACCTCGTCGTCTGTACCAGGTGAGAGTAGTCGTAGTGCCGTGGCGTCTTTTCGGTCGCTAGATTGTCGACTGTCGCGTCCGCGTCCGTGTGAACCGACCCGCGAGTCGGATCGGTCAACAGAACTTTTTATTTTAAGAAGAAATTTTAATTTTGTTATATTTTTGGTCATATTATTGATTTTTTAATTTATTTATTAGGTTGAAAAGGCAAGAGGTCAAAGCCCGTAAAACCAAATCCAATTTATTTTTTTTATTAAAAGGCAGTGGTTGGTCAGCAAGAATTGACAAGTGAAATTTTATTTTTACCTCCCAATTCCCTACCCCACTCCAACATAACGTAACGGCAAAAATCCGTTATCGCCGTCCTATCACTATCACAACACACATGAACTCGGATGAGGTTGCACTGGTGTTCTTGGAAAGATATGTAACCTTGCCCTTTAATTACCTCTTTTCCGAACTGTCATCCACCATAACACCATTTTCGAAGCCTAACAAGGAATATTATGGCGAAAAAAAGAGTATTTTTTTTTCATGCATGTTCCTCATTTAGAATGCGACACCATTCTATCCGCAGTCGGACTCCAGTTAAATCTGTCCGACAGCCCTCTCTCCGCAGTGCAAAAGGTGGAGGATTTGGTCGACTGCTGTCTTTCTGTAGCCGACCTGTTGGACGTTATTCTACGACCGCGTGGAGGGAGAAACTATATGAAGACTTCCCCCGTCGTCCGCCCTCGTCAGTTCAGTACCGCGGTAATGTTGGACAGCCACCGCAACCTGAGGTACGTAAGAAGTGATCATGAAGTCGAATTCGGCACGGAATTGAACATGAAATATAATATAATGGTGGACCGGCCGAGGAACGAATCCTTAGAGACTTTAGCCTGCTGGAACGGGCCAATTTTGAAGCTGTTACACAGAAATAAAAACCTTAAGATTAGTTTTAGAAAAAATTAATAATAAAGAAAACCAACATCTACAGGTGCTCATGGTAGGTAACATTAATAAATCATGAACATTTTTCGATTTTTTACCTCGATGAATACAAGTATGAGCATGTTCTTGAGGTTCGGTTGTCCGAATGATTTCAAAAATTCACAGCCAAAGCTTAAGAATATCCAATTAATGACAGTCCGCACTCGTTTTCCGGAATTCAAACGTCGATTTGTCAGTTATTATGGAAGGTAAAGCGAAAATGAATTTACCGTTGGAAAGCTCTGAGTTAGTTTTTCGCAACGTGCCTCAATCATTTTTCCATTTTCCTAGTCTTCAATGTACGTTGGAATTATGGTAATTTTTTCAATTTGGTAATTCTCGACTTCGGCGCAATTTTCCGCTTATTTAACTTGACGTTAAAAAGCTGCATTTGCAGTATGATTTCAAGAAATTTAACGGTCTTCCCAAAGGTATCCTAATTTTTGGTAATTACTCTAAAATTTTAGGGATTAATGGTCACTTTACTGAGAAAAAGTCGAAAATACGAAAGAGCAGTAAATGCTTTTTCCTAGGCTCTCCCAAAGCTTCTAGCCTAAAACCTAACTAGCCAAAATAAAAGATTTCGGGGCAAATTTACGCATCGAAATATAGAAGTATTGTGTGTTATCTCTGGTCCACTGGTTTTCGTACACTTGACGTAAGGCCACTACATTCAGATGCAGTGAAAGGAAAGTTTCTAAGACCGTGTCGACACATGAGGATCAAAATTTTCAACTCTTGGGTTCACTGTTTTGAAAATTTGATATAGGTAGGACCTTAAGGATTTGATATTGTATTCCTCCTTATCTTACAGAATTTCAATCCGCGTCTATAATTTTTGCTGTCGCATTCCGATAAAGCACAACAAGGCAGGTGTGAAATTGAAGCGGAGCGTAAGAACGAACTGGATTTACGCCTTGAGAAAGCTTTGACCTTCACTTACGTTCTCACATGTCCAATAAACTAGTTTCCTTTTTTCTGAGAGCTTCCTGACTTAAGGTGCCTTCTTTGTCATCAGGGCCCTTTGCAGCTACTTTCTTACCTACAGTATCTTTTTTTGGAAAAATGCTAAACCAGTCGAGATAGGACAACTTAGGGCCAAATAAAAATGGCAGGATTTCTTCGGCCGCGGAGCGAAAATGCAATCACTTCAAAATTGGGGCGGAAAATCGTCGAAAAATTTGCCATCCTGAGAGTAAAAGTAGTAGAATTAAGGTAAAGGTTGACGGAGTTCTTGGCATTTTTGAAAATGACCCTCCTTAAAAAAGGTGATAGATACCTAGCAAAGTTAATCTGAATCGTAAAAGTAAAAAGTAGGAGAAAATTAAAAAACTTTTAGAAAATTTGACTATGCATTTACTATAATGAATACTGGATAGGTCATTTTCCAAGGCGAAATAGGTACTATTTTGGATGTAGGTATGCCTACCCACTCGTTCAACCCAATTCTAACTAATCAACCAGCCCTCGTCTTGCGCCACAAATCAATAATACATTTCTCTGAAATCATTGTGGTTCATTTCCCTCGGGACTGACCGTCAGAACCAAAATCGTCATTCGCCAAATGACGTCTCCGTTCACCGACGAAACCGCATTTCCCAAAAAACAAGACGAGGGGTTGGAGGTGGTACGCTGATTATTTTATTTTCATGTTCGATTTTTTCTCGTTCGATTTCGGTTTCATTCTTCTTATATCCACAATGCTACCCCTCGGAAGGTAGGTATATTTAAGTTCGGAAGACAAAAAGTACCTATGGCATCTGTCTATGTGTAGGTATGAGCGTTTTTGAAAATGCGTAGGTATTCGTTTATTTCAGTACATGTTTTCACAAGATTGATGGGTAGGTACTTAACGTATTAATAACAATACTTAAATCCTAAATACTTAAATTTCTGTCGGTAAGGCTGCTATGCGTGGGAAATTTCACATCAAAAAGGCTCGTATATAATAATATTATAATAATCTAAGGTGGCATATTTGCGTCGACTTGATAAAATGCCCTTCAGAGAATGCCCTTTGCGACTCGTGAAGTGAGAAGATTCAAATTTCCTGAACCGACAGAAGTCTCGGCTTTCCTTCGGCTTAATATTTCATAAAGGCCGTGCAACTTCTTTCTTTCTTTCTCCCCATTTTTGTCTTCAAACTTACCCATTTCAAAAATTAATTCCACGTTGGGGACTAGGGTTTAATTTCATGGTTTATGGGAATTCACGAAGAAGAGAGAAATAATATATACGGCATTAGAAATACGAAGAGTTCATATGGCGATCAAAATTACATAAAATATGTATACCCTCTCAATCATACCCTCCCTAATGGGGCATTCATGACCATAAATCATGGACGCTTTTTTTTCAACTTCACTCGATGAACTTTCTAATTTCTAGCTTTTTAGATGGAAAATTTGATGCCAAATTTGATCGGACAGAAAATTTATTTTGGTTCGAGAAACTCCTATATTTGTTCTCACCTGATACCCGCGAGTTGCACCACCTGCTCATACTAGGTTTCACGTCCCATAAATAAAGCTTTGTGTCCCATACTGTGCAGCTCTTCAAGTTTACCTTTCAACTTACGTTGCACCTCTACGTAGGAAAGTTCAAAAGTTTAAATAATTATTTAATTCCAAACATATTTGAATATTTTTAACGCATTTAATTTTACCCGTATAGTTTGAATATAACTAACAAATATTGAGCCTCTAAAACCAATTTAAATCAAATATTAAGCCTCTGAAACCAATTTGAAAACCAAAAAAAGTAGAATTAAAATGTCAATTAATTGTCGAAGGAAAAATGGAGTGCGTAGTGAATTATTTCATACAACTTCAAATATCTATCTTCTAAATTAATTCTGCATAACACAGGTACATGAGTCATGCTCAAACTGTCATTCACAGAGATCCAATCAGTTACCTGCTCCCTACTATATCCCACTAGGTGGGTGAGCTAAGGACACCTACAGGTGGAAGTGAAGGATTATTGAGGATTTCGAGGGCCTAAAAATAACAGTGATCCTCCAATGTCTCGTAATTGGCAGCTTGATCTTCATAGAATAAGTCCTTGGATCAACTTCGTGAGAAAAGTAAAACAGGAATCTGAATATTTCATAGGACGGTATTACCCAACATTTCGCGAAATAATTTTAATATATTGCTTGAAAATTCTGAATAGCTACTAGTATTTCTTCAGAGTTAAAAAGCTACGAATGAATTTTATCGTAAATAATTTATTTGTAAGATATTACATGCACATTTGCAAAAAATGGTTCTTGCATTGGAGAATTTTCCATCAGGTGCCTGTCGCATCGTTCCAATGCCCCCCAATTTAGGAAATGCAGGTTGTCTTCAAGAGATGCACGAAAATAACGAATTAAATTCGTTTTCTGATAAATAGCATCATTTGCTATGCAAGGAAAATATATTGTAACCACCAACATTGGAACTAAACAATTTTTCACTGCGCTTTTCAAGCAATGATAAAAATCCAGGAACTTCCGTTAAAAATGAATAATTGAATCATTCATTGCCATTCTTTGAGTTTGAGAAGCTAAATCAGTTCACAAGTGGGTGAAATTAGGTAGTCTTCATTTTCGCCCTTCTGTCACGTACTTTCTGTCCTTGGCTTTGCGCACCCCACGAGGAAAAACGTAACCTTTTACAAGCATTGCAGTCTTCATCAACTCATGTTTAACTAGTGGGATATCCTTGGGATTGTTAGCTTAAAAACCAAATACCAATTTTCTTGAACCAGCGGCGGTTAGATAACACACAATACTTCCATACCTTGAATCTACTTATTTTGATAATAATAAAATCTGATATTCGATGAACCCAACCTAAATGAAAAACTGAGTGATTTTTGACTGACTATGGCATTCTTATTGGAGCTACATTTGAAAATTAAAGGTAACGAATTCAATCATGCGGTTATAATGATTCTCCATTCGAACTGACAGAGAAATAGACAGGTGAAAATGTTTATGTTAACATAGCATCTACTGCGGGAACAGAAGTAACATCGAACTGTCAAAGCCCGCATTGCAACGTTGCTTTATCGTCCAACAGCGACAGCCGTCGCTCCGATGCCATTCGCAATTTGATTCTTGAGCGAGAATGCAGCTGCGCACGTAGATAGTACAAAGTAGATAGTAGTGGGGGGAGGTGTAGTAGGTACTGTTGATCTTGTCCATTTACGTTAGGTTGAGGGCAAGGGAATTTCTCTTATGATGTTTTTCCATTCATATTTCCCGAGAAAATGGAAGTAGTGTTATTACAATAATTTACTATTGCCATAATCGAACTAATATTCATTATCGGAACTGAGCTTCAAAAAAGACGTTTTATTATATTACCTAAGTTTATGGATTTTTACTCGGAACCGCTTTTTGATCAAATGTCCGTGAACCCGTAAACTAGATACTTTTATCTCCAAAGAAATCGATTTTATTGCTTTGTAAAATTCAGAAGAACGTGCATTGCAAATATTTTCCTGTTTTGGCTATTAAAGGATATGAAAATCTGTTTAACTTGCCGCGGGTGGCCAGCTGTCGTTCTCCAATGGGATTGCAATACTCCAGTTACTTCGCCGACTTGCCCTCTCGTCCCTGCATCCCTCAATGCAGGGGTGGGTCGGTCCACCCCTTCATTCAAAGGACGAGGGAAAGAGTAAAAGGAATACTTCGTTTTGACAATAGGCTCCTTAAAAAAATTGGTAAATTTGGCCTTAAACCGGCAAAATTGGTAAATTTGGCGTTCCGTCTGTTTGAACCCTTTCAAGTTAAATTCGACTCTGATCAGGGCAAAGTTCGACCAAACGATTAACGTCCATTACAGGTCTCACTTTTTTAAGGTGGTAGACTACTTGACATTTTCTTTTTCGACTAAGCCGATCAATATAGTTATACGTTGAACTGAAGCCTGACCAGTTCGACGAACTCTGGTGAGTGATGAGATGTCATTTTCATGTGGCTAAGACACAGACTGAGACTCGTCTAAAGGTAAAGTAAACCCATAGGTAACCATCGGATTCTGGCAGCTCTCGTCTTATCACTCAAACCTAAGGCTTACGACAGATTTTTCTATTTATTTTTTTTTTTTTTACAGATGTTATTATGAGGTACATTGGTACTTAATTCAGGGATATTTTCTCAGAATCGCCTACTTATACCTGTCTACCTACTCATTATGAATTTGAATAAACATTTCGACGAAGATCGTTTTATGAATTACCAACCTTCCCGGTACATTAAAGAAAGAAAGTAAAGAAGAAAATAAAGAAACAGACCGTGAAATAGGTGCATTAATTGATTTAATTCCATTTTAACATCTATATAAAAACACGTTTTTATAATTAACGTTTTATTTTAACATTCCATATAAAAATATGAAAAGAGTTTGCTTTAGTTTCATGATTGCCTGCTGATTGTCCAACAGTTAGTGGGGAAACAAATAATCATCCTTCCTGCCTGAAATGCAGGCATGTATTGCGGGTTTAGCTAGCAATCATAGAAAGAAGTTTCACAAAATAGTGAAGACTCGATCCTTTAAAGTCTCTAAAAGGGTAGGCACATGGAAATCTTCGGAGGTGGGCAGTAAAAATATTACATTGAGGTAGGTATATCACAATTTGGCTGAATTGCGCCTGTGCGGGATCAACATTAATTGATTGTCAGAAAATTGTCTGAGGACTCTTCTGAGGATTTTTTGCATTTTCTGGAGGGTTTAATTTTTTTGCGCAATTACGAAGGTTTACGGATGATAAGCCAAAACGGCTTCCATGATACGCCCAACGTTTATTCCCTATATTCTCGAATTTTGAATGAATTTAATTAGTCCCTTTTTCTTAAAGATCCGAATCGTAATAATAATTATATCGCATTTCCATGTCAAATTGAGAATTTGCCAAACCGAATTTCTCAATTTTTTTCTTGAAAATTCTCAAATTGGTTTATAAAATTCTCAATTCTGCTTGTAATGTAAACTAGTAACACCAATCGTGATATTTTAATCCAAATCATCTGTTTCAGGCAGCTTCTTTGCTGGTGGCTAGTCACTGCCCTCACGTTCGCCCCCGCCTCCTGCAATCCAACGTCGAACCCGTCCGACGACGGCGCCAGTTCAGAATCCCGAGAAACCCAAGTTGCGTACGATGAATATCCCGTGAGTATTTTCCTGACGTTTTCTAGCTGAACAAAAAATTCCACCTGAAAAAAACAGGTCATCATTGGCTTTGATAAATAGAGACCAGAAAGTGAGCAGTCACCTTATTTGGTAAATTTTGTAGTCAAATGTCAGGAAAAGAGTCTTCAGCAAAAACTCTGTCTCCTTCGCCGAGCTTTCGAAAATTGATATTTTCTTCATCAGGGCCTGGAGACAGGTCTGGAACCTGAATAGGCCTGTCTCCAAGCACTGATGAAGAAAATATAAATTTTTGACATCTCGGCGAAGGAGACAGAGTTTTTTTGAAGACCCTACCCCCTGGTATTTGACTACAAAATTGAATAACGGGACGATTTTCAACAATTAGTTTGGGAACGTACGTGTTCAAGTGTCTGTGTGTACGACTGTCCGTTTTGTCCGTGTGGTCATTGAAATGTCTTTAGTATTATTGAATTAGTATTAGGATTAGAAATAGTAATAGGAATAGAAGTAGGCGGAAGGACGTATGTACTTTTTACTGACTCAGCATTTTTATACATTAGGATTATGACTGATTATGATTATTGACAATTGTTGTTGTTGTTAGTTCTGAAGTCTTCTGCATACACCACAATCCTCCCGGCACGTACAAATAACATTAGCAAATTATTGAAACGAATTAGGACACAAAACAATTAATTAATGCAACCGAATTCAGAAATGCACATTTTCAAGACGGTGTGAACATTTTCCGTGGACGCCGATCACGCTCCGGATACCGTCTCTCCAGCGGCGCCGCGGACGGAGCCGCCAGGCTCAGAGGATTTTGAGAAGACGAGCCTCCATTCGAGGAAGGCATTGAGGGCGGCGATCGTGAAGACCTTGGTTGAAAGCTCGGTCGTCTTCCAGCAACCGCCTCAACCGACGCACGATGAGCCCCCTCTGGCGAAAGCGCTTCAAAGATGCGAACGCGTCGTGGACAGTCGACCTCAGGAGTCGGAGCATCAGCACCCGCAGAGCCGTCCGCGCGAAGCTGATCCAGATGGCGTTTGTAACGCTGACCGTTGCTGTCCACCTCGTAATGCAATTCGCCTAGCCTCGCGACGATGACCCCGGGTTGCCAGAACTCGGAGTTTTGTCGGTAGTTCCGAAACAATACTCGGCCTCCTGGAGAGAACGTCCTGAAATTTGACGTACAAGTAGTCAGTCCCCGATCGTCCATTCTTCTCTTGAGATCAGGCTTCGCTTCGTCCATTCTTGATCGGATTATTCTTCCTAGGAACAGTAGCGATGGGGACTGGCCAGTCGTCGCGTGTGGAGCCTTGTGATACTGCAGCAAGAACGTATTTATACAATGTTGTAGCGAGTTTGATGTGGCGCCCGCAGCACACAATGCTCGCTTCAGCGTCTGGATTCCTCTTTCTGCCTGGCCATTTGTAGAGGGATGGTGCACCGCTGACGTTTTGTGAAATCGGACACCCTGCTGACGTAGGAAATTTTTAAAGTATTCGGCAGTGAATTGAGGACCGTTGTCCGATACTACAGCGATTGGCACTCCGAATTGCGAAAAAGAGGACTCAAGCATTTTACAGGTCGCTTCTGCTGTTGAGGAATTTGTTACGTGCACGGTCATCCACTTCGAGTAAGCGTCGATGATGACGAATAAGAATTTTCCAAACAGAGGGCCTGCGTAATCCAGATGCACTCTTTCCCATGGGCCTTTGGGGTATTCCCAATGGTGCGTTCTTAGTTTCGGAGGCAGCTTAGAGTTCTTGAGACACGCTGTACACGCTCTGGCAATGCCCTCGATGTCCTGATCGATTGATGGCCAATAGACCATTGATCTCGCCAATCCCTTCATTTTCACTATGCCGAGATGCGCTGTATGAAGTTCTTCCAGCATGAGGCGTTGAAATTTTGGCGGGATCACGACTCTATGTCCAAACATTAAACAACCCTCAGTTAGTGAATATGCCGCTTCGTTTCCCTTAAAGCCACAAGCAGCTAGATCCTTTCCTTCACACAAAGCTTGAAGTATTGCTGACAAGTGAGGTTCTTTGCGGGTTTCTGCTGCGATGTCACGGGAAGTTAGCGGTGTTTGGCTGATCTGCATTTGGATGAAATCATCAAAGCCGTCAGTACTTTCAGTTTCCCCCGATTCTGAACTTAGTGCTATCTCTTGCTCGGAATTTAAATGTGGAGCCCTGGACAGGAAATCCGTATTGCAATTTTGCGCACTGGACTTGTATTTCACCTCGTAATTGAAATTCGAGAGGTATGCTGCATAATTTGCACATCTGGACAATGTAAATTGAGGCAATGTTGCTTTTGGAGCAAAAATGTGCGCGACAGGTTTGTTGTCGGTGACGATTGTGAACTTGCGGGCGTATAGATAGGGAAACCATCGCTTAACGCCCCATACAATCGCTAATGCTTCCCGATCTATTTGCGGGTACCGACGTTCCGTCTTCGTTAACGACTTGCTAGCAAATGAAATTGGACGCTCGGATCCATCTGGTAGTACATGAGAGAGCACCGCCCCGAGACCCACCGGGCTTGCATCCGTTGCGAGTAATAGCGGTAGTTTTGGGTCGTAGGGCATGAGCACCCTTTCGGACGCTAATTCTTTCTTTAGGAAATCGTAGGCGCACTTTCCCTCCTTGGTCCACTCGAATTTCTGTGCCGTGAGCATGTTTCGAAGAGGCGTCGTGATCGTGGATAGATTAGGGATGAACGCGTGGTAGTAATTGACCTTTCCGAGAAAAGTGCGAAGTTCCCCCGGAGCCCTCGGAATGAGCGTATTCAACAGAGCATCCACGTGCTTCTGCAGCGGGTGAACTCCAGATGCATCGATGGAGTGCCCGAGAAAATCTACTTGCTCCAGCAAGAATGCGCATTTGGACCGACGCAGCTTTAAACCAGCTTGCTGCAATTTTTCAAACGTCTTCTGTAGAGCTTCAATCATTTCCTCTTCGGACTTTGAGAAGACGATTATGTCATCAAAGAAATTGAGGGTGCAATCAAGTCCTTGTAGGATTGCCTCCATACGACGCGCCCAAAGAGCAGGGATGTTTGCTACCCCGTATTGCGCTCTTGTGGGTTGAACTAGGCCATGCGTTGGCGTATTGAGTGTCATCGCCTGACAGAAGCGATCGGAGCACGGCAAGCTCATGTAGGCGTCCGTAATGTCCAACCTGGAGAATTTTGTGGCGCCTCGAAGTTTATGGAATAGCTCCTCTACGCGAGGAATAGGGTATTCATCAACCACAAGCTGGGGGTTGAGCGTGGCTTTGTAATCGCCCGTGAGACGCATTTTCGAGCCCTTCATCACAACGTGGATTGGCGATGCCCATTCTGACGATGAAACTTGACGGTAGTGCCCCGAAGCGATCTTCTTCTCAATTTCCGCTGAAAACGCGTCGCGAAGCGCGAAAGGAACGGGTCGGGCGCGCGCAAACTTCGGCTGGAAATTCTCCCGGAACGTACAATCCGCCGGAGGCCCGACGAGCGTGCCCGCAACCTCGGAGAACAAGTCATCGAATTTTTGAAGAATGGAATTGAGCCCGGAGAACGAGGTTCGCTTGTTGCCCAGAGTTGAGGGAATTTTCGCCACAGGTTCAGAAATTTTGAAGAACTCCTCAAACGACAGTAAATCGGCGAATTCCGAAATCCATTCACGCCCGAATATATTATCTGTATCGAATGGGGTAACGTACAGATTTACGGAGCGAGTACGCTGGCGAAATGTGACGTCGACTGGAACGTACCCCAGGCACTGAAAGCGATTTTTTGTATAACTTACGAATGATCTTGAGGTGGGCAACAGCTCGTAATTAGGAATAATTCTAGCCAAAGTATTTTTATTGACCATAGAACAAACCCCTCCGGTGTCCAATTCCATTCGGAGTGGTTTTCCATTTACCAGAACTGTGATCATTGCCGGAGGCGGACGTTTTGCGATCGAAATTTCGCCCACGCAATTATAGGACTCATAATCCCCGAAGTATGTGACTGCTGAGGCTGGCTGGTATTCCGACGGTTGTCTCTCAGCGATGAAATTTTGCGAAGTCGAAATTTGTGAATTTATTTCTTCTGAAATCTGTCGCGAGTAATCATTTCGACTGCTAGTTCGCCTTGAATTGCGGCAGAACTTTCCAGAGTGGCCAGTCCGCGAACATTTTGGACATACGGACGACCGAAATGGGCAATCCTTCCGCCAATGGAAATCCCCACAACCGAAACATTTCGACGGTTTGGGTTCCTCTCGATCCTGGCTGCGATGAGACGAATGACTGCGAGACGATGAACGACTTCGTACGTGTGAACGCGGCCGATTCGACGAACGGGGTCGGCTCGCGTGTGCGAATTTATGAAGCTTATCAGCCGATTGAAATTTAACCTCTGACGACGCTCGTTTGGTTGCCTCTATATCTTCAGCTAATTTTAAAGCATCGGAGAATTTATCAGGCTTCCTCAGAATCACCGCATCACGCACGCAATCATCTTTTACCCCATGAATGAATTGCACTATGAGAGAGTAATCTAGGAAATTTCCAAATTCGCAGTCTCGAGCTCCAACTTTGAGTTTTCGAGCGTAATCTACCACTGACTCGTTCAGATCTTGAATAATTTTGCGAAATTTAATAGCTTCGCTATATTTATTCGACTTTTCTTTGTAGTAATTAATTAGATGCTCAGTAATAGCCGAATAGGATAATTTTTCTGGAGTTTCTGGGTAAATTGTTTCACGGAGGAGGTTCGTCAACTCCGCACCCATGTGAACTCTCATATAGCTCGCCCAAGCCGTCTCCGGAATTTCGCTGAGTTGAAGTTGCAATTTGAAGCGATCGAAATAAGACGAAATGCTTTCCTCACCGCATGACTTAAATTCTTCGAAGGCGAAATGAATTTGTTTCGGAGCCGATTGCATTTGAGCCATTTGTGCTTGTACAAGGCTTTGAACTAGGTTGGTGAGCTGCGATAGCTGGACGTTGAGATCCGACGACATCGTACGCGAACAAGTTGAGAATTGCAAGGAGACACTCGCCGAACTTTGAATCGAAATAGAAATATCACACGAATTTAACCAATTTTCCTTCGTCGCCAATGAAATGTCTTTAGTATTATTGAATTAGTATTAGGATTAGAAATAGTAATAGGAATAGAAGTAGGCGGAAGGACGTATGTACTTTTTACTGACTCAGCATTTTTATACATTAGGATTATGACTGATTATGATTATTGACAATTGTTGTTGTTGTTAGTTCTGAAGTCTTCTGCATACACCACAGTCATTTACAAAAATGGTCATAGATTCCTCAATTCTCAACCTTTTTTCAAATTTCTTGAACTGGTAAGTTTGTCTCGGCAAGACCCGAAATTCGAATAACTTAAACTACTTCCGAGATATTGACTATTTATTAACTTTTAGTGTTTTCTAGTTTATTTTTGCCTGGCCACAAAAATGAACTAATCTGAGAGTTTTTTGTTTTAAACTCTTCGTTTTACTTTTGTGGATGGTTTTATGTTCCGGTAACTTGACAGTTTTCGATTTTAGGCAAGATTTATAAATTGCATAGTGAATTTTGTAGTATTTTTGGCCTAAACAGCCTCAAAAGTAGTCATAATATAATCAAATTGTGCCAAAAGTTGACGTGAGAAGAGGTTAGTATTCTGGTGATGATGATGACCGCTCTGGTGGTCCTACAGCCCAAATCATGAAATATATTATACGAATATATTTATATTATAAATAAAACCAAATTAGGATAAACAAGAATAAGATAAATAAAAATAATATCATAATAATTAAATATATTGCAAACCGTAGGGATTTCGGTGAGAAGGAAGGGGTTGAAACTTGACTGTAATGGTATTGCCCAGCTTAAGTCCAAGGGCCAACCACTGGTCACAGTATTATCATTTAAATAGCCCCTCGTAGCCAAACTATTAGAGCTAAGCTACTCAGAGTTGGCTTCTGAAACTTGAGTTATCCCTGTGAGATTGAGGTGCTGAATGAACGCGTTGTATTCTCTTGGATTAAATCCAAACTTGAACCTCGATGTGCTCCCATTTAATTTCTGTCTGAACTGCATTTTAATCAGGGATGACTGGAACGAGAAAATGCACGACAATAACGATGTCGAACTATTGACCCGATTGCTATATTTTCCTTCCCTAAACCCACCTACTGACCTATACCGGGGAATGAAAAAAAGACGACCATAAGCTACTAATTATCACGTGAGTAGGTGCCTAATTAAATTTTCATTAACTTGAATGGTTCAAATACTTTTGAACGCCTTTCAACTTTTTATCTTCCCCCGCTTTCTCAGTTAATAGAGACCAGCAACCGTTTGACCCTCAATTCATCTGGTTGGCTCTGGTCTTGAATACTTAAGTCCTTTTGTACGAACCCGAGGAGAAAAATTCCTATTAAAAGCTGTGAGTAATGGCAATTTGTACAGGCTACCAAAGAGCGAGTCAAAGAGGCGATTATTTCTAAATAGGTACCCACCTTCGCCATTGCCTATACGTACAAACTTACCTGGAAGTTGTAATTGTGGAATAAATTTATCAGATAAATTTATCAGAATTCGAGTGAAAAATATAAGCGATTCGACCCTTATAATTATTAGTGCTATACTTGGTTGTATACACAATGATAGGACTGATATATCCTCATAATATGATATAATCATGTATTATATGATTGTCAAACTGTCATGATCGTTGCCAGCTAGAACGCCCTAATGTTAAGAGCGCCAGCCATAGTTAAAGAGCGAGTTAACTTTGCCATGGTTACTAGTCCAGAGGCCAGCGAAGGTGATCAGTCCCATAGGGCAGGGGTGGTTTACGAGGGGTGAAAACAATTTATTACGAGGCAGTTGGAGAGAGATCATCTAGTTAACCGTCGGATAAGGGATTAGGTAGGGGTACCAACCGGGCCACTCAGCGATGGGATACTCCCCATCCTTTTGGGGTCTTCATTATTTAACCTACTAACCCCGGCTGATAGTTCACTGTAGTGGGGGTGGGTACCTTGACTTACGAATATGATCGTTCGTACTTATGAAAAAACTTGAGGAAAGGCGAGTAATATGGACCCCTTTTGTTTTTATGACCCTGCAGTAGTGCTGATGGGTTTTTTATTTTTTTTTTTGTAGTAACATATTCAAAAATTGACCATTACCCAAGTATCTATAGAAGAATTTTTGCCATTGGAAAAAATTAACGAAAAAATAAAACCGACTCCAAAAAGAATAGATAGGAGGGCATTGTAGACTCTCCAGTGGCAGATGGGTTAGCTTTAATCGCCCTTTCCAACAATTACATTACCGCCAAGTTCAACAATAAAATTTATCTTTAAAATTGATCGTAATACTTGATATTATACTCAAATGAGACGCTCTACTGTTGCAGGTTGTCGTTCCAAAAAGAGCAGCACTTCTATTAGACCGTTTGATGGTCGCATTGGAAAAAGCCGTGGAATCGGAAGCTGCCGAAAAAGGAATGACGAATCGGATACCTGTAGACGATAGCTGGAAGGTATCTGGTTATTTTTGCATTAAATGTTAAATTTTAACACTTTCGTACCGGATCCTTTCTGTATTAAATTTAAATTTAGAAAACTAAAGTAAAGTCGCCCAAACACATCTGGTTGTCGGATTGGGGATGAACATGGAACCCCAATCCAAAGTTATTGCGTTCTACGCCGACGCCACCTCGACCAATCACGGCAATTGGATTGTGTATGCAAGTTATTTCATAGATGGCCTCACGCAAAATGAATTTTTTGGGAAATAATAAATTCATTAAAATCGGATCATTCGTTCCGGAGATAAATAAGCGTCGAAAGTAGGTGATATCCTGTTGATAATTTTTAGTTGATTTTCTACAGGCATGACTTCAGCTGCGATACACAGAGGAGCCAAAATGCCTCTTTATGCTGTGATAGGACGGCGATAACGGATTTTTTGCCGTTACGTTAAGAAACTACGTGCAGTCACGTCCGCACAGTGACGTCATACGGCTCACCCGCCACATTCAAAAGGGCCCTTTTCATTAGCGTTTTTCACCAGGAAAAATGTTGTTTTTTCGTTGTAGACCATCACTACATCATTTTCGCATCCTAAACAGCATCATTCTGGCGGAAAAAATGGATTTCGTTTTTCATGCATGTATTGAATTTTATTTTCCAGATGGACCTGCAAAGAAGGGGGCAGAAGAACGGTCGGACCTACTGGCGCTGCTATTTCAACGCGGTCACTTGTTTCTGAAAAAGAGCCCCGTACATTTTCACACGATTCTACACCAACCGGAATAGAACGGAAGAGCATCACCGATGGAAATGTTAACTAGCATTTTTTGTGATATCGAACCACAAAAGGAAAGAAATCTTCAATTTTGTTCCCATAGGTTCGGGATCGAAACCCTTCTGTACATTTGGCAAATTAAACGTGTCTCTTCATTTATTATTTTCCGCAAGTTTGACACTTAAAGTTGAATATTTGCATTATTTCTTTAATTGGGACATCAATTAACTTATTCGTATTTATATTCGGTTTAATACATGAATAATAAATTATACTTTTATTTATTTTTCAGTTTGTAAATTTGAGTTTTACATTGTGAATTCCTATCTACGTGCTAGCTGACCAATAATTTTGCTGTATGTTTTATTTGATTTCAATTGTTCATCATGAGACATCTAAGCGACGAATTCTTCCCATGAAAGCGAATTCACATGGATCTTTGAGTATAATTTTTATCCTGATCATCCCTATATTGTTAACTGGAATTTTATTTTATTAAATTTTATATTTATTAAATTCTTCATTTCTTTAATGCGGGCGTTCGGCAGGTTGTTAAGAAATACCTGTTTGGGGATGAGTCTAGAAAAATCATGGTCCTTTCAATGCTTTCAAGCGCTTTCACCGTTTTCGCCTTTTTTTTGGGGGGGGGGGGGCTAGAAAAATCCTGGTCTATCAAGACGCCCACAACGGCGAAAGTGCTAGGAACCTACAAATATGGAGATTATCACCCTCGACCAAATCATCCTAATTGTATTATTCCTTCGTTCATGTTCTCTCATTCAGGTTCTAGGTAATTTATGTTTTTGACTTCTTGCATCCGTATTTTGTTTTTATTGTTTCTATCTAGTTGAGTAATTGTAAAAAAAAATCATGATTTTCTCCTCAATTCGCGTATTAAAATACATGAAAGTATTGATCCACAGGCCCCCACTGGTATGAGAAAGGCAATTTATTTAAAATGTAAGGCATGAATGAAGCTTGTTCATATTTTTATTTCCGAATCTACGTATTTTAAGGTACCTATCTACTTGACCTTTTTGAATTTACTTACATTATACATTTTTTACTATTTTCTCACAAGTTCTAATGCATTATGCAGCAGTAGAATTGATTGTGACCAGGGTA
This sequence comes from Nesidiocoris tenuis, assembly GCA_036186465.1. NCBI lineage: Eukaryota > Metazoa > Arthropoda > Insecta > Hemiptera > Miridae > Nesidiocoris > Nesidiocoris tenuis. Next base: position 4,244,479 of record AP028915.1, on the reverse strand, counting down.
TATCTACAGATCATCAGGTTGGTACATGTACATATACCTACACTCTACACTGATTTTCTCGGTCATTTTTTCAGAAAAATTCCAAAATAATATTATTAACGCTGAGTAATATTTTTGAAGACTCTGACTTTATTCATAAAACAATTAAAAACAACTTCTTCGCATTTTGTTTGATCAGATTTTCAGCTGATTATTGAAAGACCGCTGAGATAGTTTAATTGAATTTTCTTGAATTTAATTGAATTACTGTCTGCGCCAGAGAAATTTTTATTTGTTATCAATATTGTGTGGACGATTTCTGTGAGTATCCTACCCAAATAATGTAATTAATACACATGTTATTTTAAATAATAAATCTGTAACGCCTTTTATCCTTGACGGCTTCATTAAACGCGAAAAGTGTTGGTTGACTTCCCATCAAAAGTCCATTTGATCTGCAGTTATTGATGAAAAATGGTACATTGTTGTAGCTAAAAGTGAAGAAGTTCTAAGGAAAGAAATTTTTGAAGCGTATAAAACAGCGAACACCATCTACGGATTTTTATTGGTCGATCTATACAATGTTGAAGGAAGGAAATGAAATGAAGAATGGAAGAAAAAATGGAAACCGGCAAATGAAAACACAGAATGTTGAAAAAACCTGATTTTAATAGAATAAAAATACAAAAAATTCGAAATAGAGTAGTTTACATTCAATTCATTTTGATATAAGCCCTGGTAATTTTCACATCGTCAACCGGCCGGTCGTTCTTATCAGTTTCAACAAGTCCGATCCGCTTCACTACACTCATTCCGGAATATATACGGCCTGGAACACAATGAACACCATTTCCGATAAGCAAGAGGTAGGGTACCTGATTTTTGAAACTAAAAATCGACGCGAATTCCCCATCAAGAACCATGAATAAATGTGAGAATGGGGTACGTACCGAAAATCGCATGTTTTCCATCCAGCCATTGAGTCGGTGCCAAAGTTATGAAAAATTGAGACCCGTTGGTATCGGGACCGGAATTGGCCATTGACAAAATACCAGCTCCTGGAAGTCACAATGAAATCAAATTAGTTCAAAATACCTGCCAAAATATGGATGTACCTATTGCTTGTTATCTGCTCTACTCTGTTTTTTTTTTTGGTAAGTAAGAAGACGTAATAGTTAAGTACTTAAAAATTTGCCAGAAATATTTACCCGTGTGTTTTAGATCTTCATGAATTTCGTCTGCAAATGCTCTTCCATAAATAGAGGTTCCTCCTTTACCAGTTCCAGTCGGGTCGCCTCCTGAAGGAACAAACCATTTTTTTTACAAACCAATAATTTTCAACACCGATTTTTTCCATTTAGCGAGTCGATTTCGATACCTTGAATCATGAAGTCGCGGATTATCCGGTGGAATTTGGTGCCGTTATAGTAACCTCTTCGGGCAAGTTCGGCAAAATTTCTACAAGTCGTTGGAGCATGTTTCCAGTACAATTCGATAACCAGTTCTCCCATGCTGGAAGCAAATCGTCAGGTTTAGAGCCACATTCATCAACACTGGAGAGATTGTTGTGAGGGTGAGAGAGGTTAGGTCTCTCGGGAGCTAACGTTAACCCTTCTACTTTACCAAATCGTTAAATCTACCGAGACGTTGGTAACTGTTGGCAATCTACAAAGCCATCAACAACAACCTCCGAGTCGGGTGATTTTTGGTGCAAGTAGCTCTCGGTTCAGCGAAATTGGGATTAGGGCTGATACATTGGCGCTCAGTCAGCTCGAAGATTCACAGTTATCCTGCAGTCCAAAGACCTTCTTTATGGTCCCTGTCTTTAATGGTGTTGAGCGTATACCTATAAGTTTTAGGCGAAAATTTCAACCTCCGGCAGGATTCGAACCCGGCGCTCTCTGCTAGGCAGACGCCTCATCACTGCGGCAACAAAGAGCCTATCATCGCTTAAGAAGCAACCGGTGCTAACGCAATTTTTGGCCAGATTGAGATTCTCATACCGTTGGATTCGTCTTTTCAAGCCCGATCGATTTTTGAGGTCGATAATTTTTTTTTTAAATCTACAGTACCGAAAAATCGATTGAAGGTGATTGCTGCTAATGCAGTCCTTCTGCAACATCCTCCTATGGCAATCAGTTCAGTGCCGTGACCCTGTCAGCAAACTTCTACCAAATTCGATCAAACTCAACTTCAAGTACAAAGTCAACTTCGAGATCAAAATCAACTTCGAGTTCAAACTCAACTTCGAGGTCAAAGTCAACTCCGAGTCCAAACTCAACTCCAAGATCAAACTAAACTCAACTAAAATCAACTTCGAGATCAGACTCCACTTTGAGATCAAAATCAACTTCGAGTTCAAACTCAACTTCGAGATCAAAATCAACTTCGAGATCAAACTAAACTTCGAGATCAAAATCAACTTCGAGATCAGACTCAACTTCGAGATCAAAATCAACTCCAAGATCAAACTAAACTTAGAGTTCAAAGTCAACTTCGAGATCAAAGTTAACTTTGAGATCGAAGTCAACTTCGAGATCAAAATCAACTTCGAGTTCAAACTCAACTTCGAGATCAAAGACAACTTCGAGATCAAAATCAACTTCGAGATCAAAATCAACTTCGAGATCAAAGTCAACTTCGAGATCAGAATCAATTTCGAGATCAAAGTCAACTTCGAGTTCATACTCAACTTTGAGATCAAAGTAAACTTCGAGATCAAAATCAAATTCGAGATCAAAGTCAACTTCGAGATCAAAATCAACTTCGAGATCAAAATCAACTTCGAGATCAAAGTCAACTTCGAGATCAAAGTAAACTTTGAGATCAAAATCAACTTCGAGATCAAAGTAAACTGCGAGATCAAAATCAACTTCGAGTTCAAACTCAACTTCGAGATCAAAGTCAACTTTGAGATCAAAATCAACTCCGAGTTCAAAGTCAACTTCGAGATCAAAGTAAACTTTGAGATCAAAATCAACTTCGAGTTCAAACTCAACTTCGAGATCAAAGTCAACTTTGAGATCAAAATCAACTCCTAGTTCAAAGTCAACTTCGAGATCAAAGTAAACTTTGAGATCAAAATCAACTTCGAGATCGACGTAAACTGCGAGATCAAAATCAACTTCGAGTTCAAACTCAACTTCGAGATTAAAGTCAACTTTGAGATCAAAATCAACTCCGAGTTCAAACTCAACTTCGAGATCAAAGTCAACTTTGAGATCAAAATCAACTTCGAGTTCAAACTCAACTTCGAGATCAAAGTCAACTTTGAGATCAAAATCAACTTCGAGATCAGACTCCACTTTGAGATCAAAATCAACTTCGAGATCAGACTCCACTTTGAGATCAAAATCAACTTCGAGTTCAAACTCAACTTCGAGATCAAAATCAACTTCGAGATCAAACTAAACTTCGAGATCAAAATCAACTTCGAGATCAGACTCAACTTCGAGATCAAAATCAACTCCAAGATCAAAATCAACTTCGAGATCAAACTAAACTTCGAGATCAAAATCAACTTCGAGATCAGACTCAACTTCGAGATCAAAATCAACTCCAAGATCAAACTAAACTTAGAGTTCAAAGTCAACTTCGAGATCAAAGTTAACTTTGAGATCGAAGTCAACTTCGAGATCAAAATCAACTTCGAGTTCAAACTCAACTTCGAGATCAAAGTCAACTTCGAGATCAAAATCAACTTCGAGATCAAAGTCAACTTCGAGATCAAAATCAACATTGAGATCAAAGTAAACTTCGAGATCAAAATCAACTTCGAGATCGAAGTAAACTTCGAGATCAAAATCAACTTCGAGATCATAATCAACTTCGAGTTCAAAGTCAACTTCGAGATCAAAGTAAACTTTGAGATCAAAATCAACTTCGAGATCAAAGTAAACTGCGAGATCAAAATCAACTTCGAGTTCAAACTCAACTTCGAGATCAAAGTCAACTCCGAGATCAATGTCAACTTCGAGATCATAGTCAACTTCGAGATCAAACTCAACTGCGAGATCAAAGTCAACTTCGAGATCAAAGTCAACTTCGAGTGATAATGAGTGATAATAAATTTTTATTCAGAGTTTGTATAAAAAAAAGTTTAAATAGCAAATGGTTGATGGCTGGCAATGATCTGACAGTTACTTAACGACTGATTCATTGATGGCTTGAGCGCTTTCACCCGCTCGGCCTTCCTCATGAGCTACCTGTCACCGACGTAATTACTCAGGCCGAGAAACGAATTTCCGCTCTGTTGACATGGCTAAAGAGGGAAACTACCCATATTGGGGAAGAATAGAAAATACTCTCTTTCAAGAAGGTAACTCACGTAGTCTCCACTATAGCATATTTGGGCTGCCATAGCTTGTCCGGGATACCGGAATTTGATCCAGGAAGAGCTGCAGTCATTTTCTACGAGATGAAAATTGAAAAACCTTGGTAAGGTGTATTCTGTCAGGAACTGGCCACAAAAGAACAACGATTGACCACTCAAGCTTTGAAGTTGTGTACCTGTTTGTTTTTGTAAACGCCGAAAATGAAGTTTATATCAACATTAACGTGACTTTGCATAAAACTAAAACACCAACAGCAACAACAACTACATCAATAAACAACAAGAACAACAACAACTCGAATAAGGCGCGCTGTTTTCTGTCGGTGTTGGTCAATGAGTTTTGTGTGTGTTTATTTGAGCTCTTCAAATCGTAATCGCATGTTATTTTCGAGTTTTGCAACAATTTGAAGCGTTTTAGATTGGCAGTTTTCAGTATTCAGTTCATTTCCCGAAGAACAGCGTTGTGGTGAATCATGGCAGACCTGCTAACACCCGGAGCGATCGCGGTATGTTCACTCATTGTTGAGGGCCGAGGAACCTGCGCAATTTGCTAATGCAAGACCTCATGAGTACATTTTTCTATAATTAATGTATCACAATTGAGCCTGCATCGCCGATATGAATATGACTTGAGATCGCCTGCTTCGGTACAGGGTCTCCGATGTGTAGGACTTGTTGAGTGCTGGGCCCATAACATCATGCACCCATCTCACTTGCACTCGCGAGAGTGTCTGCGCGGTTTTGACGTCGCGACGCCAAAAATATTTTGACTAGAGACTGGCGGTTTTAGAATCCTAATGGCAGGCAGGAGCTAGAGTCCCAATCTGCATGGTTCTGACGATTTTTGGAGGTTAATTTTATAGAAATTGGATTTTTGGGGGCACGTTGGATTTCTTGGAGTCTGGCACGGAATGTTTTTCAGTTTTCTTCTGGTGTTTTCAATGAATTCAATGCATCAGAATGTGCACTGATAGGCAAAAGGTAGATAGCAATTCTTATAGTTTCTTAGCTGGCAGATGAAAGACCAAGGTTGTCTGTGACAGGATCAGTTCTGAGAGCCTGCTTATTTTTTTTTTCTTTTTTCTTTTTCAGACGATCATGAATGGGGATGAGTATCCGAACCCCGTGGTACAAATTCTCGTGAGTTCTCCATTACGACGTTTTATTTTGAAAAAATTTCGTGCTGATGTATTTTGAAAGAAAATCCATCTCCTACCTTTATCGAATATGATTCGCTTTTTCCACCGCAGGGCACCAAACCAGTTCCCTGTAAAGAGGGCCAGGAACAACGTTACCGGCTTCTCATCTCTGACGGCCGTCATCTAAACAGTTACACTATGCTCGCCACACAGCTGACCCCCATGCTCCAACAAGGCGAATTGGTCGACTACACCATCATCAAAATAACAAACCACCTTGTCACCAAAATCAACAAGAACGACGATAAAGGGCCTACGTGAGTTGCCATTCTGCTGGCATTTTGCGGTGTCAGTTGCACCATGTTGCCATTCTGAATTTCCCATTTGTCTCAGGAGGATATTGGTCATCATCGATCTGGTCGTGGTCAAGCACGGGTCCGAAGTGGGGGAAAAGATCGGCAACCCTTGTCATGCCGGCGATACGAATCAGCCGAAAGAGGCGATGCAGCCACCGACTACACCAGCGCGTCCCTCTTGTAAGTACTGACCAAATGACCGAAGTTGCCCTGGGCGTGCCCTGCTGCTCAAAGAAGAGTTCCCCTCTCTATGTTTAGAACTCTGAGTTACCCTGTTGTTTTTCGTTCGTTGACCCCATCTATCCTGGACGTGTCCTGCTTCATTTCAAAACTACCCGATTTTCAGCCTCTTCCAGTTCGTCGGTCAGTAACGGTACAGGAAATCGTCGCTCCATCGACATCACGCATTTCAACTCTCCAATGGCCTCGAAGACTCACCCGATCGTCAGCTTGAGCCCTTATCAGAACAACTGGGTCATCAAAGCACGAGTCATGACCAAATCGCCAATTCGAACCTGGAGCAACGCCAAAGGCGAGGGCAAACTCTTCAGCGTTGATTTGGTCGACGAGAGCGGGGAAATCCGGGCTACAGGGTTCCGAGATGCTGTCGACAAGTTCTACGAATTGCTGGAGGTGGGTAGCATTTGTTGCAGGTTTTTGCCTTGAAAATAATGAGTTTCATTATTTTGATTGCTTACGTCGATTGAGAAAAACGGGAGGTTACTAGTCTCCAAAATAAATTTTCCAGGAAAATAAAGTTTACCTGATCAGCAAATGTCAGTTGAAAATGGCGAATAAGAAATTCAGCTCCTTGAAAAACGATTACGAGATGACGTTCACAGACGATACACGGATCGTACCCGTCGAAGAGGACGACACGAGCATTCCGACTATTCAGTACAATTTCGTCAAATTGGACGCGATCCAGGATTCAGCAGCTGGACAGCTTATCGGTATTTCCCGCTTTTGATTGAATTTGTTTTTGAAGTGCGAACATATGTTTCGGTGAACTGAATTTCCTCTCGGTCCCCCTCTAGATTTTGTCGGCGTTTGTAAAGCAGCTGGCGATATCGTCAATTTGACGTCCAGAACGACTAACAGGGAATTGAAGAAGAGGGACCTCACGTTGGTTGATCAATCTAAAGCTGCGGTTAGTGAAAAAAAATGTTATTTACAAAAAATGAAATAATTTAGAGTGCTCTGGAGACGTAAGATTTTTGGAACAGTGTCACTTAAAATGGTGTTTATTTTTCTGCATCCAGGTAACTCTGACGCTGTGGGGAAATCAGGCGGAAGATTTCAATACCGACGGCAACCCAATAGTTGCTGTGAAAGGTGGTAAAGTGGGCGAATTCAACGGTGGTAAATCCGTATCGCTGATCGGCGGCTCAGCCTTCCATATCAACCCGGATATTCCAGAGGCCCATCGCCTTCGAGGCTGGTACGATGGTCTCGCTGGCGATACGAAATTCACTTCTATCTCAGCCAGTGCAGATGGTACGTAACTGAGAACAACTATACAATCAGCGGATTTGTTAATTTCAAAAATTTCCGAACCTGAACCGAATCTGGTGTTTATCGCTAAAATTACAGGCGGTTCGTCTGGCAAGTGGTGTACGCTGGCCGAGGCGATCGACGAGAAGCTCGGATACGGTGACAAGGCCGATTACTTCAATACTTACACCACGGTTATGCACGTGAAGACCGATAGATGTGTCTACAAGGCTTGCCCAACCCCCGAGTGCAACAAAAAAGTACAATCAGATGACTTACGCTGTTGACTTTATTATGCGTATCAGTTTCGAGCCCTGGAAATAATTGGATTGCTGTTATCGTTTTGCAGGTGATCGATCAAAATACCGGACAGTACAGATGCGAAAAGTGCAACCAAGAGTTCGAGTCCTTCAAGTACAGAATTATGCTTTCGGTAAGATCTGACAAAATTTTCAATTCAGGGTCTTCGGTTTTGTTTTTTGCCGGGGTCAATTCTTCAACTCGTTTGCTACAATACACAATTTTTCGTGAGCCCAAAATATATTCAACTTCACTTTCACTTGCAATTTCGGTTTGACTTCCAGTTTCGGTTTTATTTCCAAGTTTTTTATATTTCCAAGTTTGACTCCTACATTTGGGTTTTCTTTTACTTCCACTTAAACGTTCAAGTCAGCGTCAGCCTTCAAGTTTCACCTCAAATTGCGTATAATTTTCAAATTTTTTTCTTCGCTCTTATGTTGTGCCAAGGAAGGCGTATAATGTCTTCCATTGCCTAGTTTAAATGTTTGAATTTAGTAACGTCATGTTTCAGATGAACATTGGCGATTTTTCTGGCACCCAATGGGTCACACTGTTCCACGACGCTGCTGAAGAGATGTTGGGCGCTAAAGGCGATCAGATCGGTCGTTGGCAGGAAGAGGAAAGCTCCGAATTTGGGGAAGTTTTCAAAAAAATCACACTAAAGCCTTTCACGTTGAGGCTGAGAGCCAAAGTCGAAAATTACGGAGTAAGTCCTTGTCCAAATTTTGTTTATTTTTTGAAAATCGAGCTATTGTTGTTTGGTATTTTGACTCACGTCTCCCCCAAGCGTGGGTTCAGCAGTTGCGAGTAGCGAAGCTGACAGATTTGCTGTGGGACCAGGAGGGTGGATGCTGCTCATTCAGAATTGCGATTCAATGGGTCTCTTGCTCGGAAAAATCCTGTGGCTTCATTGCAAGCAAAGATGCAGGAAACTTCAGTTTAAGGAACCGATTCAAATTCCTGATTAACACAACCTGATTGGTGGTGCCACCTCAATTCCTTGGTTACGCATTCTTAAAACAAAAACCGCTGAAATCTCGAAAATTCTCAAGCATAGCACCTCCGCAGGGTAGACTGTTGTTTCGGCTGATCCAATGTAAATTTAAATTCCGTATATTTCCAGGATGAAAGCCGCTTGAAGATGGTGGTGATGAGCGCGAAACCTCCCGATTACAAAGACCGCTGCCGCCGGCTTGTCGCTGAAATCAAACAGTTGGCCGGTTTATCTTCGTGAGCTGCTTTTTGAACGTCTTCGGCTTTGTTGATTCGATATATTCTTGATTCTTGATATTCGCTTAGTTTTTATATTGAACATTACCTAATTATCAATAAATACAATTCATTTCATCTCTACTTTTCATTGATGCATCGAGTTAATTATTCTTATTTCACGTTGAGGGATTTATTTTTAGATTGCTCCCGCAGTTTTAGTGACATTATACTTAAATGTTTATACAGATAGTTATGGTCGCTCTTTCCTTAATTTTAAACGTTTTCTTCAATTTTAAACCTTTTCCATTTTAGCCCATGGAGAATTTAGCTATGAAAATGGATTTTTCCAAGTCACCGAAGTCGACCTACGGTTTTTGTAGAATGCACTTACCCTGCTGCACCTCACGGCAAAAACCTAAATGTAGATCCAACAGTTTCTTATCCCTCTTTCAGGTTTTTTTTTGCGGTTTTTGGTTATCCGCATTTTCCTCAGCCCTTGAGAGCAATGGGAAATTTACGATTTTTTCTCTCTTTCGGTTTGTCTGGCTGCCAGAATTTTTCTCCCCTCCAAAGAGCCTAAGAGATGATTAATATGAGAGATTAAGATTTTTTCTTAAATTTACCCACCTCAAAAACTCCCACTTCTTTCCTTTTTGGTATTTCAGAAACTTTGGCAGGTTGTAAAAAAATTATTTTTCTGGAATCAAATTTATTTGTGGGTTTGACATTAATTCTTGGTAAATTTCAATGTTGAGGCTGTTCGAAAAATTTCTTGAGAAACTTCCAATGAGATGAAGTCATACTACTGTTTTATTGAAAACCCCTGAATCAGGACAAAATTTAGAGAAAATCGCATCCAACATTTTGCGTACCCCGGTAGGCTGTAATAAATTTAACGGAAATTTTTGTTCCTGCGCTGTCGCCAGGTCGACGATGTCCAGGTCATGAAAAATGAGCTCAAATATATTCTTTATTGCGAAACATATTCTCCCATTAAACGTTCAGACCAGCGTATGGCACCTAACTATAAAACAGGAGTTTTTTATTTACAGTTCCAATGAAAGAGTTAATAGGACATGATTTTGCTTTGTTTACAACCCACGAAACTGTTCAGTTTTAGTCAATTTTGTGCGGAATATTTTCATGTGATTCAAGCGTGGCGGAGATCAAGCGATCAATTCGTGGAATAGGCGGTCACATGGTTTCGGGAGGTAAGCGCATACGAAAATTATCGGTTAAACTGTAGATATCAGGCGGAGTAGAACTGCGTCGATTATTTGCTGTCAGGATCCTGGATTTTCGTCACGTCTGACACCGGCTCCATGAGTCGCTCGTTGGGCTCGGAGAACAGCCGGTAAGTGCATGGCCAAAAGTACTGTGAACGAGCGAGAGGTCAAAATGATTTAATCATGTAGGATCATTTTTTTGGTAAAAAACCAGTGGTGGGTTGGTAGCGCAATACTTGCATATTTTGATACGTAAATTTTTGACACAATTCATGTATATTTTGACTACTTATGAGGCTGTTCAGGTAAAAAATCCGCCCAAACTGTTGAAACTTGTGCCCTACGGATCCTGTGAACGAGTGAGAGTTCAAAACAATTACGATCGTAATTTTTGTTAAAAAAAAAAACAGTAGCGCGTTGATAACACAATACTTCCATAATTCGATGCGTAAATTTTAGACACAATATTTGATTGGATTTTGATTAATTTTGAGGCTGTTTAAGTCATTCGCCACATTTAATTTTTAATCATTGTAAAATATTATTGGGGGAAATGACGATGGGGCGGATGGTGTTCTCCCATCAACGGCAACCATTCCTGGTTCCATTGTCATCAATCGCCCAAAAACTGAAAATTGCGGGATTGAATTGCAAACATCCCGCGGCTCTTTCTCTTTCTGCAATCTGCCACCCAGCCATCTTCGTGCTTAACGCGGTCTTATCCGGCGTAATTAAATCTGCAAAAAAAGTCAAAAATCGGCAGTTTCTGTTGTACTCACGGGTGTCAACGGTTTGCCTTCGAGCAGCGCTTTTATCCTGTGCAGTTCACAGGCCGTCTCCTTGGGCGACAGGCCACTTCCACCGCCTCCGTTCCTTTTCCCGTTCGTCCAGCCTCTCGAGTACTGGAAGGTCTGGCCGAGGGCCGACGGCACGACGCACGCGACGAGGGCTATCAACGCCAAATTGGGCCCCATCTTGCGAAAACCAAGTAAAATTTTGGCAATAGAATTTCAATAATAATAATTAATTAGTTAATATATTAATTTTTAATTGATATATCAGGTCATTAAAATTATGAAAAAAAAATTGAAATAATTTATTAATATTAATTATAATTAATAAAAATTTGGCATCTTAAAAATGAGAAATTCACGCAGGTAGGTACCTACTTTTCAAGTACCTACCCATACGCAATTCGGTGAAAAAACCAGTGGTGCATTGATAACACGAAATAATTCCATATTTTCATTCTCAAATTTTTGACACATTTTGACACATTTGACTAGGTACCTATATTTTCTGTCTGGAAAAAATGTCAAGAAACCCACTACGAACATTTTTAAACTCGCCTAAAACAAGAATGCGTCAAGTTATGCGAATACAAAAAAATCTATAACTATTCTTCAAGGTAAAACAACGATTTTAAGACAAAGAACGCTCAAATTGGTTCATTTTTGGTGGCCAGGAAAAAACGAAATAGAAAACACTAAAGGTGCTAATATATTGTAAGTTCTACCAATAAAGTCAAGTTGCCAAAAACAAAATGCAAAACCCAATTCCGTAAAATGTTGATTTTTTAATTTTGCGTTTTCGGCCGGAATTTAGAGACGGCATTTCGTCTTTAACAACTGATCCGATTTTGACGGAATTAATTTTGAAGTAGTGTAGCCGCAGCTTGGTGCATAGTATGCACTGCATACAGTCAGAAGAATCCGTTCAAAAAATATCAAGGGGTTGAAAACGTCGAAAAAAATTCTTATAAGTATTACTTTACATCAACTTCACCTTGCGAAATACTTGGATATTTTTATTTATTTATGATGTATTGTTTTATTTATTTTTTATTCCGGTAACTTGACAAATTTTGATCACAGGCGGGGTTTCAAATTTGCATATTGAGTTTTTTGACATTTTTTATTCTTACGACCTCCAAAATAGTCAAAATATAGTCCGTTTGATTTGAGATGTAACTCAATTTGAGCTGTATACAGCTGATGATGTCACCCACCTGATATTTATTCTATGGTTAGGAATTCGGTATAATTTGGTCGTTATTTGTTTCTCAGCTATCAAATCTGCGCATACCAGCAGTTATCCAAAATTCGAAAATGATCCGAGTGCACCTGTGCAATATTTACCTTTTTTGGTGTGATGTCGACCGAAGCTGACTAGCAAATGGACGTTGGTTGAAATCTGAAAGTGGTTTTATACCCAACTGCCCCCGGTTGGTGTTGAACCCACCTCGTACCATCTTTGGGCGGCCGGCTATCTTTTTACAAAGCGTTAAAACCAAGGGTTGAATGGAAGGTACACAATGATATCAATTTACTTAAGTGGTCATCCGAAAAGAAAGAGGCGTTGAACATGCTACGTCAAAGTGTTGGCTTCGAGGTTCTGGGTGTAGGTACCTACCCTTCCTGGGAAAACAACCCAACTGATTATCACCTGTTGTTAGGGGAAGAGCGAGAGGGTGTATCATTTCGGTTGAATGAAAAGAGCTGGAAAGCGAATGAAGGATCTTGATTAAAACCACTCAACCCTATTCTGTTACTAGCAATTATGGTGTAAAAACATTGTCGCTCATTAAACTTCAGCTCCGCGTTATCCCGGGAAAATGTTCAGTTTCGGATGAAGAAAACTGGAAGACTCCTGGCGCCGCTGACCGGGGCATCGAAACGTCTTTTCTAAGAGTGTTTTAATGAGATTACTGTGCAGGTTGGTAAAACTTCTTGCGGAGAAAAGAACGAAAAAAGGGCCCGATGTTAACGAGGACGGTTAAGTGGATTGAAGTTTGCCTGACTTTACCTAAAAAAAAAAAGCAAGGGCCGAGGTCAGGTGATGGCGAGCACACGCGCTCGCGCGTAGATGTACCACCATTTTAACAGTCCAGACCAGCACCCGATTTTTATTTCCATGGTTTCTACCTGGGTACTTTCTGTGGGCGTCCGAAAAATGAAAATCGGATCTGAGGTTCAGAATGACCAGTATAGTGCGCAGACAGCGCACATTTTTGTGTGAAATATTTCGGACCGAATTGATTCGCATTAACCCTTTTGAGCTTGGATTTTCTATTAAGGTTATCAATGTCGATCCGGGTATGGATCATACTGATAAGATACGTGAGTAGAATGGATTTCTATTTTTCCATAATTATTGATATTGAAAATCACCTATACGTTAGATGTAAATCTGCACTATCTAATATCGCGTGACTGAATGTCATCACATAAAATTCACTGATTGATCATCAACCATTGGCTAACATGCAACGTATATGGAGCATACATGGTTCCATGGTACAATGGTTTTAGTCACAGAACTGTAATAGCTCCAACACCATCGAGAAGCATGAAATTATTTGCTGCTCTGGAGGCAGTGTTTGACAGCGGCTCGATCCACGGGTTGTCGCATATTACAAACCGTTCCAAACATCCAGCTGAAAGGTTTGTAAATTAATTGGAATTTTTTTCGGTTAGGCACTTTCCTACAAGGAAGAAATTACCCATGATGAAAAAAGAATTATTATTTAATTGTAGTTGGGCGAGGGCAAGAGATAAGTCGCGAAGACATTGAGGTAATCTTTGAAGTTTTTAAACTTTTTCATAGGTGGACTTTTTTGGTAAGGGTAAGCATTTGAACCCCTACCCCAACATCCTGACTGGGGGTGCTTATCGCTCCCAATAATCTAAATGTTCCTGAAAAAGGAGGAATCGCCAAAAGCGCTCAAACAGTTGGACAGGTTCCGAAAGAAAAAGTCGTACAAGAAGTATGAAAGCGACCGATAAGTCCGACGATTTAATGATTAAGAAGATTAATGATACTCATCGGAAAAATGGATTTTCTTACCTAAATTCAAAACTCGGGTTGACGAAAATTCTATTATAACCTACTGATTTAGCGGTACTGATTCCTAATGATACGTTTTTGCCGTAAAAATTTCGTAGATGTTTCTGGCTTTTGGTCTGTTTATTCGCCTGGCTCATGACATATGCTACCATGAAAGCTAATTGGGACAGATACGAACATAATGCGGTCAGTTTCTTATTGGAAACCGACTATATCCGATGGAATTCTCCATTTCCCGCGTTCTCGATCTGCGAGAAAGACACTCAGTCGAAAATATCAGAGGCAGCCAAGGAGTGAGTTAACATCAATTCGGTTAACGAGCTTCTCAAAAAATATTCTATTTCCTACTCCAGAATTCCTATAAAAATCTCATAAAAAGTCTCCAACAACACAGCTTTCATTTTAGATAGAATAGGTAGCTAAACTTTATATCTTAATTGTTTATATAATTTTAGAAAAGATAGATAAAGTACATACATTTTTTTATTGTCCATATTACCTAGTTAATTCCACAAGCACGATAGGTACTCACTTGATTTATTTTTAATCCTAGTTTTTTTGTTCCAAAATTAGGATCTACGGGCCGGATAGAAATTTGAACATAGAAATATTCGTCCGCGATATCGCATTTTTTGACGGCACTTGTGGAACGTGCAGGGATAAATGCCGCTACTTGTTGAACTGCACTGGTGATCTCGAATACATCGCCAAAACGGTAAAAGTTCATGTAATCAATGTAATTGTATTCCGAGTTTTGTTCATCAAGCGATACCTATATCATAAACGTATGGGTACGAAATGGGTAGATTGGGAGATGTATGGTAGACCTAGGCATATTCATGTTCATGTATACTTACCATTTTTGAATACTCGAGTTCTCTGCTGAGCCCTCTATTTTGTGGGTGTCTGGATGAAATGCTGAATTTAGTTTATATGATTATGTATCTGTTTTATGCCAGTCCACAGGTTCATTTTATAAAATATTATTCTCTGTTGAATCAATAGTGGTAATAAATGGCAATTTTTATTTATTCTATCACGAGCCTGCATCTAAATTATTTGTGAAGACAAGGAAAACATGCCAAGATCTCATTCATGACTGCGAATGGCTTGGGCAACCGTTCGACTGCTGCTCGGAATTCCTGCCACTCCAAACTGAACATGGACCTTGTTTCTCGATCAACTCTGCCAACACCGAGCGGTAGTAGAAAAAATATTCATTCTACAAAAAATACTTTAATAGAACTTGTGTAGGTTCTCATATATAAATATTCGAAAATCAACTCGTAAACGTCGTTTTTTACACTATGGATGAATGTTGAAAAAATCGATTAACCTCCGAAGGCCCCTGTTGTATTCAGTGTAGAGTCAACAAAGTTAAAATTTTTTGCATCGACCGATGGAAGTCATCAGACATAAAAAGCTGGAACCTTCCTGGTTCTTACGTTCATGCCTACCATATGAAGGCTTTAGCGCAAGGGTAAATTCAATTATGCTTAGGTCTCACGTTTCATAATGAGGAATAAACACTAGGACAAAAGAAAAAGCACTGAACGATTGAACAAGACAGTGATACCCGTCGGCGAGGCCTCATCGGGACAATGCCTTCTACCTGGGAGGGCCTACCTGCCTTTCGAGGCAGCGCCAGGGAGGGGGCCGCCCGACATACACCCTCCATTCACCCCGTGATTAAACTGTCCACCCTCCCTAATCCGCAATACGTTCACTGTCTAATCGCAATTTTGCAGTTTTGAGCCTAAAAACGGGCCCCCTCGTGTGGGAAGTCTGTAACAAAAATTGGAATGCATCTGATAGGGAATTAAACACCAGACATTTTCTTTGAACTACCCACAGCTTCTATGGCCGTAAATCCAAGAAAACTGCCAAAAACGCAATTTTGGCACACCTACCCTACGATTGCGTCAGCGCAAGGGTTGAAATTCCCGGTTCTCTGAAAAATTGTGAAGCATTTCACCTCCTTCGTGTAAAAAACTTGTTTTTAAAAACGCACAATAATTTTATGATACTGCAATATATATGCGTCCCTTATAGCCTCAACAATTCCGTTGCTCCGTTGGATTTCATAGTCAATCGAACTACGGGACCCGGGAAATTAACGTTTATGACTGACGGTGACGTTTACGTAAGTTTATTGGTTGAGATTTTGCCTCTCAGTCTGCGGCTTACTTACTATGTCAGCTTACCAAAATTAAGAATACTATTTTAATAACCCATACATACCTGTGCATTTTTGTATTAACAGTTATTTAGGCACTCTCCTGAAGACGTCCCCATGATCAACCACCCGCCTTGGGAAAGAGCAACTATCAACTCTGGATCTGAATTTAAATGGAGTTTTTACGTGAGTTCCGATTTTATGTAGTCCCAGCATAGGTAGGTACATGCTTTTTTGAATCCGATTGACATTTTTGCTCAATCTTTGTTTCTGAAGGTGAGAGAGATTGTCAACGATGCTGAATTAATTATGCTACGATTGGAACAGAGGAAGTGTAGATTTCCCGACGAAAATAATTTACAATCCTACAGAGCGTACAGTTATTCCGGGTGCCTCGTGGAAAGCCGTTCTAAAAAACAGCTACAGCTTTGCGGTTGTATTGACCATTTTCGGCCTAAAATCAGTAAGTCGAGTTGTTGAATGGGGTTTCCTAAGCAAATTGATTCCCCTAGGCAAATTAAATGAGTTTTTAAGCAACCAAAGAATTTTCGGCGGAGTAAAATGATCTAATTTCTTTCAGACGGAGCTAAATCATGTGATTCGGACGGTCTCAGTTGTTTAACAGAATACAGTGGTATGTTCTGGGAGTCTTTTCACTGTTAATACTCGGTTAATACTAGGACATTTTGGTTCTATCCTCCATCATTACAGAAAAGTTCTTATTTTTGTTATAATGACTGATGGGTTGATTGGTAAATCGTTCTTATTGATTGTCATCGCGTTTCAACATTGATGCCTGTACCAAAAAACATGAATGTTACAATTTCAGATGAACTTCGAAATGCACGATATGAATGTCTAGATAGTTGCGTTGAACCTGAGTATGACACAGTTTTCAAGAAAAATTGGTTCAGACCGTGAGTTTGAAAAATTAGATTTAGCTTATTCCCTACTTGAAAAAATTTGTTTTTCGTATTACATCCTGTAGGAGGTTATAAGTGAACCTACCCAGAAATAATGTATGTACCTATGCAACCATGCAGGCGAGCTGGAGGGGAAAAGCCGATGGTGAAAATCCACCTCGAACTAGCGGATCTGCCAAATTTAAGATTTAGAAGAATCGTCGTAAGAACTATGCTTGACCTTGTCGGTAAGTATACTTACGAAAAAATGTCATAATTCCGTCTTATGAGCTTATTCAACCCTAAAAAGCGCGTTGTGGCTATAGGTTCAGGAAAAACGTTTACTTTTTCACTTTTACCCAGAATTATACTCCCTGAACAAATGTCTACACGTATCTGTGGGAATTTTCAGAAATAGCCGTATCTCCCTCAATTCTCAACTGTTTTCCCTAATTTTCTGTTTAAATGAAATTAATTTTCGCAGTTGGCATGGGCGGTGCATTCGGATTGTTCCTCGGAGCCAGTTTATTGAGCACTCTGGAAATACTGTATTTTATTTTCATTCGTCGCCCGAAACGTGTTCAAAGATACTCAAAGAAAAGGATATTCGTCACATGAACAAAAATGTTGAAAATCGAGTGGGAATTCTATATTACGACTAGATACTAAAATTGTACCATGATTGTGGAATAGACTATTCTTTTCTCTTATCTTATGAGTTATTATTCTATATTACGACCCTTGGAACATGCGAAAAATACCGGATTGGTGATGAGGGGCCCAGTTGAAATACTTGCAGTTTGTTGAGGTTTATCTTAACAATTCAGGCCTCAGCGTTTACAATTTGGACCTACCGATCTCACAGCTTGCACCTACATGCAACATGTGGGCCAGTTTAAAGGCACGAAGAAGAATAAGAAGAAAGAGTTGTTGTTAGTTGAATAACTTGCCGTCAAAGCGTTTTTGCAAATCATCGATTTTTTCATTTTGAATAACTTCGAATAATAATTCGTATCGTTATTTATAGCACCCTTTCCCAGATAAAAGTAAAAAATTTTTAGCATTTAATGCTCTAGTTTTCTCTCTCCCTTATGAGCACTCGACTCGAACTGTTTTGTTGGCTGCACTGGTCATCGCGTACGGGGCGCATGCGCAATGCGCTGTCGACCAAGATGTCGCTCTAGTCTTGTTTATGTTTCAGTTTCAGCTTTCACGTCTCGCGAGCTGTCGTTGTGTTGTTCGTCGTCGGATCCGTTCGCGTTATTTTGTGGGATGGATTCCTCGTTGGCCAGATGATCGTCGCGTTTAAAACCGTCAGTTCAGCTCGGTGCATGTCCGTCGAAAATGATCTATAGTGTCGGCAAACGGTGGTTTCACTACGATGTGTCTTAGCACCGATCTGGACATAGATGACCTCAATAATGGAATCCCTCAGAAAATGGTTTTACAGACCTAAGGTGAGGATGTTTGAATAGACAATAACTCGCATTTAGTTCCCGATACTGGGATGCGGGCGAATGAAATTTGAATTTTCTCCGGTCGTCTTCTATTCCTGCCTCTCAACCTGGCCATTGGACTGATCATGCTGTGTTGCAGTTTCCCACGAAGTTTACACTGCTTTAATCATTTCTTTCTCACCTGTATTTAGCCTCTGGGTTCAATAAATATGCTGAATCTAACAGACTTGTCGATGTAAATTGAATTTAAAACGTTTTATTAGCATCAGTATAGTGTGATGCCTGCTTGCTCCTCGTGACAAACAAGGGATCGTCCCGTTCAAGGAAGTCCTTGAATGTTAAACTCACCTTCAAACGAAGGTGACGAGGCTGTAGTTTGGTTTTCCTGCTTGCGTCCGCGAAATGAGCAGTAATCAGGTTCGAATTATCCGAGTTTTGACGAAATCCCTTCACTTGCTGCGCCCTTGTTTGCCTAAACTCGGAATATGGTCCCAGACCGTGAAATGGTGTTACCAAACGGTGTGTCACAACCTCCGGATTTCACACCGGCAGTCGTATTCATACTTGGCTGACTCTTGGAGTGGCCCTTATTTTTTGTTTGACAGGTTCAACTCTATTCTTAAGCTTACGGGGTAAAAAAGTTCGATGGAATATGAGGAGAATTTAATTTTTCTTGAACAGCTGGAGGGTCAACTAGGTCGGTACTTAGGTACCGAATAATTTTTCAGCTACTCATGGCAAAATTTCTTCATTTTTCAAGAGTTGAAAAATATCTTTTCTGAACCCTGAATCATCGATAAACCCATGAATCATGTTGACGTGATCATGAAAGTGACAGCTCTTCTCCGTACTGAAATTTCCGAGCAATGTATTATTTCGTTACAATATTTTCGCAGTATTGTCAACGAACAAATAAAAAAAGACTCAAGGTTTATTGAAACGAGTGGAATGTTATCTTTTTGTTAAATGCACTTGTTACGAAATTATGACTAACCGCGTTAGCCTTGGAAGGTCCTTATCTTTCGCGGAGATTTGCGGTTTAATTTCAAACTGGCTCTTAATTCATTCTTTATGCTCTCTACTTACAATTTTGTATCGATTTTTCGGAGTGTAATTTACGATTTCAGTCTTATAGGTTGGTGTGGATTAATTTTCGTGAACCTTTATTAAATTTCTCATCAGGCCTAACAGTCGGACCCAAAACGTCAGCAGTTAATATTTTTCTGATTGTTAAACTGCTCGCTGAGTTGCTAGAATTTTCTCTAAAGGTTCACAACGCAAAATTTGAATTGAAAGGTTTAATATGTTCTGGGGAATGGGGATTTTTCGAAAAATCCTCTCACTGATATTATGAGAAGAAACGATGAATCGCACAAATAAATCCTGCAATGAGGGATGCAGGGGCGATCTCACCCCCATCTCACAATCCCTGTCGTAGCCACATTGTACAAAGATTTTACAGATTGAAGGCTTCAGGGGGAAAACTGTGAAAGTTTGAAATTTAATTTCAGCTCTAAAAATTTCCAATGGCGACTTCGAAATAGAAAGGACGTAGGTAATGAATGAGACTTCATAAAAGGAAGTCCGATCTTGGAATATTAACAAATTAACCATTGCCATTATATACCCTTTGAATTGATCCGAAAGCAGGCTCGAAGAGTATAGCTTTGGTACTCATCTACAATATATCTACGCTTCACTGGATTTTGTATCGTCTTTAAACCAATTTGAAAATTCATGCCTTCTCGCTCGGCCGCCCAAATGTTACGTGACTCGCTTTCTTCATCTTGTTTGCCGGATTATTGTCCTATACCGTTTCTCGTGTCTTTACACGCTTTTTTGTTGACATTCCATCGATATGGTTTAGATACATAAGTATGATGTAACCTTCTCCCTCTACTTACCATAGTTGTGCCCCAAGGGCTTTATACTTGGCTGTGGTAAGTCCCTGTTGTCAGTTTGCCGCTTCATTTGTGCGAAAATTTCCAAGTCTCAGTAAAAACGATTTTCGTCATTTATTCGGTTGAGCCTCGTTCTGAAATTGTGATTATTCCAGCGCACTGCTGTACGTTCGGTTGATAATAATTTTACTCGATGTTTTTAAGCGTTTCAAAAAATTGCTCGATTCCGTCATGTTAGGACAAGGAGATTTGCTGCCAGCTTGCAAATACCACATGAGCATTTTTTCTGCTGAGGTACTTGCCCGATTCATGGGCTTTTTCATTATATTTTCACGGCTAACTTAAGTCCTGATTATATCGTCACTCCAATCCTATCGTGATCTTCTGAAATCCGGTTACTGTTGGTCGAAATTTGATACATATTGAATGTAGGAGGAATCATCAACATTGCTTTCCTCTTTAAAGGGATAATGGTCATCTATGGGTGCTTTTCTGACATCTTGCACATAAATAGTGTTGTGTTCACCCCCCGTTTTGATTCACTTATCCTCACCATTTCGTTATATCCTGGACCAGAGCGCAACACATTCCTCGCGCAAGAGCTTAGCATAGGAGCTTCCTGTGTTGCAACGAATCCAACGTGAAACGAGCCTACTATCTAGTGTTCTAGATTATGTATATCCCTTCTCATAGACGGGTCTGGAGGAAGGAGGAGATTATCTTCTCGTTCTTTGACCTCTTCACGCACACTGGAAAGGAAGAAACGTCAGATTATTAAAAGACCCTTAAACGATTCGAGATTCAGTGTCGGATCTAAAGGCGACGGGATCGGTACTCGATTTTCTTGCCCTCAAATTCGATCGACGAACTTCCAAATTGGGTCCGATGTCTTCGTGGATCATTGCGTTTTGCAGTGCCAGGCTGGATTTTCTGGTACGTGGAGCACAAAATTTTAGCTTGTAGTGGTCGGCGTTTTTGGATAATACCTCAAAGGAGAAATTTTCGTTATGGTGAAAATTAACGACCCATATTCAGCGTTAAAAATTCTTATTGAAGGTTCGGATTTTACGCGTCCTTACGATCTTGGTGTTTGGTATTTTTGCGTAAATCTTTGATCTATGGCTTTGGGGAGGTTTCCACTCGAGTTTTTTTTGCCGTTATTACTCTAGTCCCAATTGTTTCATTTCGTGCCAACTTCTTTACGGTCCAGATTCAGGGTTCAGTCGGTGTGCTATTGGAAAACTTTCGTTTCCCTCAATCGGGCGTCCTAATTTCTCCCTCCGGAACCAAACGTTACCAGCAAAATCAGTTGATGGGATTTGAACTTTCTCATGACTGGCGATTGTCTAGCTCCCGTCACTGTCGATTGAGTATAATAAGCTATAAAAATGGATTTTTCCTCAAATTTGAATTTTCTTTGTCCTGGCGATACTATTTTTTATCCTTCACCGAATACGACGTCATATATAAGAAACATAGCCAAATTTTATATTTCTGATTCCATTTTTTACTTATTTGCGTAATGAACCATCGTATTTTAGAACTGAAGAAGCAATTAAATGTTTATTTCATTCAATTGTTTCTTCAGTTTTGATTCAAGATGATGATCAGTTATGCATTTATTGATGTTTGCGCTGGAGCTTCAAAGAGCCGAAAGTGGATCTGATAGTCTTTCTTGAGTTAGGAAGATTTGATTTAGGAAATGGCCCAATGAGACAGGTCCATTCAGTCAAGTCACCTGTCTCCAAACCCTGAAGGAGGAAATACAAATTTTTGAAAGCTCCTCGAAGGAGACTTTTCTGAAGACGCTACCCCTGATACTTGACTACAAAATTGAAAAACGGGCCGATCTTCAACAATAAATCGCAGTTGTGTTCAGGTGTTTTGCCAAAATCCAAGTACCGATCCTCAACGATCAAAACCAACAAGATCCTGAGTAGTTTCTGCGGCCGCTCTTTCCAATTTGCTTTCTCTTTCACCTCAGCCCTGACAAGATTGTAGGGAAGACAGAGATAGTGGGACGACCGGGAGGGAGAACGAGCGATAGTGCGAGCCAGAAGAAGTAGGAGACTCGATAGTCCGACCTCGATTACAAACAGGATCACAGCTGCACGATTCCTCGTCCTTACTTGTATGTGTGTCAATGTCTGGAGCGACTGAGCTTTTTAGCATTTTGAGAAGGATCCTTGCTCTTGGATTCTCTGGAAGGACGCATTTCATTTCCAAATTTACGATGTCAATGGAAGTGTTGCGATCGTCCAAATAATCGAAATCAGATCGAACGTTACTTTATCGCTTACTTTCCTTGAAAATGTCTGCCTATCCGTCTGCCCGTGTCCCAAAAACCGCCCTCGTAATTGTATTCCTAGAGCATCCAGGAGTGGCAGGATGCTGAAAAATGAAGTTTCTACGCAAGATAAAACGTACCTCCATCATTTTAGGAGGAATGGTGAGGGTTTCGAAGGTACCCGAGCTTATAAAATAATTGAGAGTACGTCGTGCCATCACTCGCACCCTCACAACGCCTCCTACTTACGGAAAACGGCACAATCGCCTATCTATAATTTTTTCCACCATCTGGGGCAAAACTACAAACTGATTGTTATAATTTTTAATCAGGAAGCCATAAATGAGCACTATAAAAAATCTATAAAAACTCAGCCATAACTCAACACAATAAAAAACAACACTATTATAGGTATAGTAAACAAGCCTATCTCCGTCCAACTGGATGCGGCACTACAGGCAACTTCGAATTTTTTCCTTGGATTTGAATCCGTTTGATTTGGCACTTGAATATGAGTGAATGTGTAGAGATGTTCGAAGAGTGAAAGCATACTCTGTGCTGAGTGTGACGGTGGGTGCCAGGTGAAATGCAAGAAAGCGGACGAGTATTACATCACATGTGGGGAACCCCTCATAACGACCCGTCGATCACTAGCAACGCCCGCTCACTTGAGGCTCAAGCTCAAAACCGAACGGATACTCACACGAGTTGACTTTCTGCCTCGAATTGACTATTTTGGTCGAAACCGAAATACGAAATGTGGAAATAACATACAGTACTTCCATCAGGGTGATAATTGCGTCGAATCCTTGAAATTTGGATTCATATCGCTGCTTCTTGGATTCCAAATTTCGAAAAGAATACCTCGCACAAGTTTAACATCGCCACTCCAAATAAAATACCTAACGTAGTTATGAGTATAAAATGATAACCGTATTCGACAAAGCTCATTAAAATAAGTTCGTTTCGTGGCTGATGAAGAATGAAATGAATCCCCTAGAGACAAAAGTCACAAATAAAGTTGTGTATGCTTTCGAAGTCCAGGTCCAACACAAGTTACCCATAAAATCAGATTATCGATTTCATTTTCATTCATCTACGAGATGTATGGGTATGGAACATTCTGTGTTGGCTGGTTGAGATCGGTGGATGAAAGTTGAAGAAACCATGAAAATTGTGGGAAAACATCGACCAGATGATTGGAAAGACTTGGCTTTATATGGATGCAAAAAATTAAATTGGAAAAATTTGATAACTGGTATTAAAATTCCGATTAAAGAAGATTTGTTGGGTAGGTAATAAAAATTTTCAAAAAATAACAAAATGCGATGATTGATAAAAAATTTAAAAATAACATTATTGATGAAAAATTTGGAAATGAATTTTTGATCATGGTCAGTTCGAGGGTTTTAGTTTTTTGACATTTTTGTTCAGAAAATCATTATCTGTAAATGTACAACAACAAACAATTTCATCTCATAAGTTATCTCAAATTAGGTACTATGCAACATTATTTATTTTGCATTTTTGCAAATCATCATGTTTCTATCTTTAGTTTCGCAAATTTCAAAATGACCCTGATAATTGGAAAAATATCATCATGGATCGTTTCGTCCGACTTGGTTATCGTCGCTTTCGCTGGAATAACCGTTACAGCAACAACACCAACTGAAACCGCGAATAATTACATCCGACAGCTCGGCCGATTGTTAGCTGCAGCTGAATCTCGTCAGCCTCTCTTCTTGACCGGAGATTTGTGGAGTCCGGCACCGGTCGGCAGATTGGCAAATGGTAGGGATGGCAATGGCAAAATGGAAATGGTAGGGGCCGTTGTGGTTGGGCAACCCTTGGCGTTCGTGCGGATTGCGACAGTTCAGAACCTTGCGAGTGCCTTTTGAAGGCCTGGGAACGTTCCTAACAGACATGTTGGTCTGACTGTCTGGCTTCGAGTTGTCGTGGGTTATTGGACCGTTAGTCGGGTTGACCGTTTTATTCAATGTAGACTATACCTGACGGAACTAAGCTGATCGTCTTGGCCATTAGTATCAGGTCGTCGACCGTAACAATAAACTGCTATAGGAAGTCACTTGGTAAATTCCGAGTTGATTAGTACTCAAACCTATTTAGCATCGGTAGGAAAACGCTAATGCATACATCATGTAATGTACTGACCTTCCATTCCTATCATAATGAAAACCTGTCTGGGGACTGGGGTTATACCCAAAATATGTTTTTTATCCTATCGCCGAGCTTTCAGCATATTTAATGCCATCTTCAGAGCCTAAAATAGAATACCATAAATTACAATCCGGCATACACAAACTTAATAGGTGAACTTATCCCAGATATAAAATTACCCCAGTTTCTGTCTTCACTTTATGACAATGTCAAGTCATGTTACTTACTCAGAAGCAAATATTCGAGGCTTGGCCACTCGCTTGGTTTCTACCCCATCGATTTTTCCTCCGAGAACAAAACTCACTTCTTGCTATACCTCATATTATATATGGGTTAACGCAATATAAAACCATCGCCTTTTACATTTTTATTCACCTAGATGAATATTGTTTACTGTTGAAGAAAATTTTCGACCAACTAGGTAGGTGGAGTATTTTAAAAAAATCTCACTGCTAAGGCTCGAGGAAAGCTTCAGGAACAGGATTAAGTAGCTTGTGGATAAGCTTCAAGAACAGGATTAAAAGTAAAGTTTTAACATCTCCAGGAAAAGCATCACGCATGGTCATTGTGATTGTGGAAAGACGGAAATGGCTGTTCCGGTGGATAATCATTGATTAAATATCAGATTAGAACAATTCATTGGAAACTGACTCATTGACGAGACCTCTCAAACTGATGTAATACTTTGAAACGACATTGAGGCCGGAGTTTTCATCTAAACAACCGAAGATTGATGGGTGCGTAGTATCGTTGATCAGCTCCAAGACCCTAAAAGGTTTTAAAAGGTTTGTCAGATTTTTAAGGGTCTTAATCCCTCGCGGGACGTCCGTACCTAATCCACAAAAATCTCATTTATTATCTTCTCCCTAAAAAGGTCGCACAAACCTCCTCTAGTCCTATCGAACGTCAGACCCAGCACTAAGGGCAAGTTTTTCAATTAATTTAAAACTTTTGATAAATTTTATCAAATGACGCTTTTCATGGTTGGTCATACTGAAAGTTTTGTGGAAATTAGTTAATGCAAGCGGCCTTGGACAAATCTAGCTCTAAAAAAAATTGAAAAACCGGCCCTTATCCGTCATCCGTATCAGCACTTTTCCGGAGATTTGCGAACCCAGCTGTAGAACTTGAACATCCAAAAGCTTGGCGAATCGCTTGGGCAACTGCGCCCTGAAACTGACGCGTGACGATGGCGACTTTCACTCCAGACCGGCGGCAGCTTCTTGGCTGATTTTTCCACTTGTAACGGCTCAGTTAACTTTGTTTTTTCAATGGAAAACTCATTTTCTTTGCTGAGGGCTCAAAGGTTACTAAAGGATCGCATTGGACACAGTAGTCTCTCACTAGCGCAAAATGACGGCTCATTCTTGAAC
Organism: Nesidiocoris tenuis; assembly: GCA_036186465.1. Taxonomy (NCBI): domain Eukaryota; kingdom Metazoa; phylum Arthropoda; class Insecta; order Hemiptera; family Miridae; genus Nesidiocoris; species Nesidiocoris tenuis. The sequence continues at coordinate 4,218,320 of AP028915.1, read as the reverse complement.
TGAACTGCGCTTAATTCAATAGTCAAGTTGACACTAGATACCAAAAGATACCATTAAGACCTCGAGGTATACTCAAAAAAGTAAAAGGATGTTTCATTTAAAAAAACCGCTTGCGTGGTGGTGGAATGGGTGTTATTTGCACATTATGACTTTCTCTTGATTTTTCGCGAATCCAGCTCAATTTGTTCTAGCACCTGATGGTTAACATGAAAATGTTTTTTGTAATCAAGGCTTTCGAACGTCGGTTAACCCTGTATCAACCCAGTATGAAATCAATCAATCAATCCAACTATTAATCCAATGTTTTTGGTCGATGTCACATCGTCCCCATAGTGAAACGTTTTTAAAATCTTTTTAGTCGCTCAATTTTATATCTGAACGCGGTTATTCCTCGCCGTCGTGGGAGCCTGGCGTCAAACGCTCCAATTCCCACATAAGCGTCTCAGCTTCAAGTTCCGTGAAGGACATGATGAGGGTGAGTGGATCCCGTTGTTCGCTCGCTTCGAGAATGAGTCGCTAACGGAGGCTAGTTCCATTTGGCTATCAAGAACTACTTCATTATCCCCAAACATCTTCAAACTCACCTTATCCGAATTCGTGTGTTATTTGAGGAATAATAAATACCAAAACTACTAGTCGAAGTGATAGTTAGTTCTAGCCAAGTTGGACCCCTTGACGGTTGTAATAATTACAATTATTACATTATAATTATTATAAAAAATATTGAGTTTGAGGAGGGGGATAAGTGCGTTTTCGGGAGAGAAGTGCAAAGAAATGCGTCCGAACGCCATATCTGCCTTGAGGTAGCCTTTTTATGCAGAAATTGAGGGGGGATATGGATCTTGAAAACAAAAACTGAGCAAAATATTCGAACAATTTGGGTCATTTTCAGTACCTACCTATATGAACCTATTAACCTGTTTCTTTTTCTGAGGAGAGGGCTGCGAAATTCCGAAATGGCTAATGAGGTTGGTTTCAGTTCCATTTAAATCTCATTTTGGGATTCTTCGGAGGCCAGAGGACTCCATTAGCCCTGGTAACGATACTGCAAACTATAGTTTTCACACCACCTTTCCTCAAGAGCGGAGTAATCTTAAAATTGTTCATTGTGCAGAAGAAGGTCGACGGCGCGGCGCGGTTTTCTCTTGCAAGAAACAGAGATCCCTCCGATAGTGTAACTAGGCGTATAGTTTGAAGGTGATTCGCTCGTACTTGGCTGGTAATCTTTTGTGGCTCTTGGCAATACCATTGAAATCAAAATCGGGCAAAATCGCTTCACGTTCTTGGCTGATTGTTCGTGAGGGGGCGCCGCTCCGCTGTATTATACTATACGGTACCTACCTCAAGGTAATGGATGAGGTAAAACGTGGCTCGATCCTGTGACCTTGCTGGGTCATGTTCACCTGTACCGCAGCCGATGTACTCGTCACCTGGTCTTTAGTATCTAGATCACCCCCCTTGACCCATTGCGACTGTGGGTCATCATGTGGGAGTGAAAGTTACTACCCTCTCACTAATTTTCTGGAATAAGGGAAATTTCATTGTGAGGTACCTACTTATAATGTTTTCAAAATACTCTTATTCTTCTGGCTTTTGGCGTGTTTCAAATCAGAACTCACTTTAAAAAAGTTGTAGCGCAATTATACCTTGCGGATTACGAAGTAAAAAGCAGGCCTTGCCAGCCTTGGGCTATCTTCATTATGCTCGAGTGACTATTGGCAAAAACGACGCATTTTCATCTCTAGAATTCTCCGACTGATTTTGATTCCCGCTTTTTCGGTTGCAGAAAGATGATACATCACACCTGGCGCAGTTTTTCTACGCCGACGAGGCCCTCAACCTTGTTGCTGCAGAGCTTGACAGCTTTGACGGGCGCAAGGACCCCGAACGATGCACCACCCTAGTCAATCACCTTAGGCAATGTCAGGACAAAGTGAGTACGACAGAATTACTCCATTAATTTTCCAACTATTGAACAACGACTTTTCGAAACACTTTTGGAATTTCCTCCATTCTGAGGATGTGAGGCTTGAGATGCAAGCCTACTAAGTGATCCAATAACTTAAACTTGATATATATACCTCAAAGATATACCTTAAACCTGATTTCAACGTCCTTGGAACCTGAATTGCTGGTCACTCAATTCACCTTATACCCTAAATTCCCTTCCTCTCTTCGAGCCTCAGTGCTAAAAATATATCATGCTCTGTAATTTCTTACCTTTAGTATTAAATTTTTTGCTTGATCCTAATTTATTGTGTGATCGGTATCTACTACGAGTAAAAATATCTCTTCGAGAACAATTCTACATCTTGAATGAACCTAATGTTGAATAATTGTGAGGATTACCCTTCGTGTTTCTGTCAACTTGTTTTCATCAAGTCGGTAACTCTATTGAGAATGCACATTTTTCTTGATTCGATACCACAAAAGTAATACCTGTATGTCAAAATATTGATTTTGAAATTTCGATGTCGGAAGAATCCACTCATCAGAACCATTGATTGCACCAAGAATCAAGATTCCTGGGGCCGAAAAACCATAAAATAGAATAGCTACAAAATGTGTATTTCTTTCAGTTCTCTTCATTCAGCATTTAATGCTAAATGAAGAGAACTGAAAGAAATTGAAATTGAATTGAAGCTCGAGCTCAAACCCAAACTGAAACTCAATCTGACGCTGAAACTGGAATGTAAACTCAATCTGAAACTCTAACGTAATCCAAAACATAAACCCAGACTTGAACTCAACCTCAAACTGTAACTGAAGCTTAAACGTAAACTCAAACTTGAAGTCAAACAGAAACTCAAACGTAAGCTCAAAGTTAAACTCAAACTCAATTTTAAACGTACACTCAAACGTTGGTAAACTCAAACTCAGACTGAAACTCAAAATTAAACCTGAGCTCAAACTCGGACGTTAAATCGAAATTGAACTGAAACCGGAGCTCAGACTCATATTGTAACTCAAACTTCAACTCAAAATGAAACTTCAACTCACACTGAAACAGAAACTCAATCTGACGCAGAAATTCAAAATCAAACTTGAACTGAATCTCCAACTCAAACAGACGCTGAAACCCAAACTGTTACTAAAACTCAAACCACGAATTCAATCTCAAACTAAAACTAAAAATGTTTCAGTTTCACTTTGAATGCGTGGTTCGAGTTCAAGTTCAAGTTGGAGTTAAAACTTGAGATTAAGTTTGAGTTGGAACTTGAGTTTTAGTTTGAGTTGGAACTTGAGTTTTAGTTTGAGTTTCAGTTTGGGTTTGGGTTCAAGCTCGAGTTCGAGCATGAGTTAGAGTTTCAGTTTGACTTACATTCTGAGGAACAGATTGAGTTTAAGTTTCAGTATCAGTTTGAGTTTCACTTTGTGTTTGAGGATGTATTTCTGGTTGAGTTTGAACCTTCCGAGGCTTTCTCAGTTGTCAAATTGTTCGCCCCTGAAACTCATGTTAAATTTTGATACTTCCCGTTGTTGATTGAAGATCGGTAGTCAAAATTTTGCCGGTACATTCGTATCTTGAGGGGTTTGCATGTCCGTTCGGCCTACGCAGGACAGTGCTTGTCCACCTGTCAGCTGTTCTCTGGCACCTGGCCATTATTAACTACGTCTCTTCATCTCCTCTCTTGTTCCTCCCGTTCAAGTCCTTTGTGTGCCGTTGTGGAGACTTATCTCACCTCACTGCGTTTCCCCTCATTTGATTGTATCGTTAGTGATGTATGGTTGAGTATTCGTGCCAAAGCATCTTTTCTCAAAGTGTGTTAGCATGTTCCTTTTCGTTGTATTTGCTATCGATTTTCATTCTTTTGAAGAGTGTGGACTGAATATGTTTCATCGAATATGGTGAACTACGGTGACTGGAAGAAATTTTTCCATTCGATTTCAGGATTTTATGCTCCTAGAAACAGGAGTAAACCCTCAATTAACCAGATACCTTTGGAATTTCCTTGGCATCTCATTAGGAGAAGAATTAATAAAAATAAAATTTAAATTGAACTTGTGATTCAACAAGTATCAACGAATCAATGATATTGATATGATTGATCACATCTGTGCAAATGCAGAAAAAATTCGCAAGAAATTAACTCTGCCAAATTTACATTATCATATTGCCATTTTATTGGAACGGTATGTACACATCGATACAATGGGTTGATTTCGTTGGGGAAGATTGCGTAATCTAAAAGATGATTCATTCGATTCTTTCGACTTCTTTTCGAATCTATACCTACGGTACGTATCACTTTTTGTTAGGTCAACCGATGCCCCGACGTCTTTAAAAATAACCGCAGCAAAATTGCTCTCTCGTTCCCGCGCGCCGTCAGTGATGCGCTTCAATAGAGATGAATCACTGACCTGGATTCTCCTAGCGACGGTTGAGCTCCAGCTAATTAATTTCGATTACCGAAGGTATCGCGAACGGAGTTGCGACCAACGAGGATGGTCCTTGATCTATTTAACTAAAATGCCAGCTATTTAATCGAATGGCTTATTGAAATCTTGCAGGACGATCCGTTTCGCCTTTCCTTATGGTGAAAACAGGGAATTCTTTCCCTAGGTAGTCCTTGGCCGGTTTAAAGGAAAGAAATCGAGTAAAAAGTTCTAGTTTGATAAACGACTTTTATGCATTCGATGTTTAAACGACTTCTCTTCAAACGAGGTGACCGCTGCTCTATTGTCTGTTGTGAGAAATAGTCGATATTATAATGAACGATCCTGTTTCCATCCTGGCATGCATAAGAGATGGTCAGCTAGACTAGTTCACGAGTTATGTAAGACGAAACAGATCAATATCGATGGTTTTGTGTTGGCCTGGCTTCCCATTTTGGGTAAACAGACTGTGAGGACAACAACTTGAGAATATTTCTCCACTCTCATTCAAAATCACTCGTGTTAATGGAATGGGCATCCTCTTTATTCTTTGGTGGTTACGGTTACCCGACAATTTTGGCTCGGTAATGTGATACGGTTATTTTAGGAGTATTTAAATTGAAAGACCTTTGCGGGTAAATATTTCAACGTACCCTATTCAATTTGAGATTTGGCCACCTCGGCCAATCCTCGCAATGCATTTACTTACCTTCTCCACCAACAATCGGATACTGTATTGCTGATTTTAGCTGAGGGAGGTTTATGGGGCTGAATTTCAGAAAACCCGATTTTCGAAGAATCCGCATAAAATAACGTTACAATGGAGAAAGTAATTTCATAAAAAGCGATGCGTAATGCTCCTTAGAATCATCGATTGAAAAAACTAGGTGGGAAAATACAACAGGAAATCGGAGGTGGAACTCGATGACTCATCGACGCATGATTCATTCCGGCAGGTTTTCAAAGAAGAGAAGTAGAACGGGACGATTACGGCGGCGAATACAATCACAACATCAATTATAACAGAAATAGGACAAGCAAACGGTTCGCAATCGCAATGAGAAATTTTCATAACGAATCGCGTCTTTTCGTTTTGTTCTCTGTTTAACTGTTTACAATGGGTTTGTTTTCTAGTCCTTAAGGACTCGATGTTTGAGATTTAAAACAGTTTTGCGTAGATTGCACGCAGTACTTCTGCATTTTGGTACGCGAATTTTTTTCTCGATTTGATTTCATTTTGACTGATTTGAAAAGTGTGGTATTGTATTATGCCAATTTCAAACCTCTCCTAAAATAAAAACTTGTCAAGTTATCGGAGTATAAAAATTATCCACGTATTCTGCAAGGTAAAATAAAGATTTAAAGACCAAGAACGCTCTAATTGGTTCAATTTTGTGGCCAGGAAAAAAATTTAAAACACTAAATGTGCTAATCTTTCGGAAGTACTGCGTGCAATTCAAATTCCGATTAAACAGGGTGATTGGTCTTACTAAGACGGACATCCCAGTTAAAGAAATTTGACAAAAGGTCAAGAATTGAGGGAGCTATGGAGTAAAAGTGCATAAGGGACATTTTTTCTGAAGCTACGATCCGATTTTCGATTTTAGGACGATTACAATACTTCCTCGTATGCATGGAAATGAAAAGCAATAATGCTCTGACTTTAATCGGAGATGGTGAAATCCACAATAGTACAAAACAAAATAAACCCTTAAGTAAATCTGAAGTCAACTATCAGGGGTAGGGTCTTCGGATAAAACTCGGTCTCTTTCGCCGAGCTTTCGAAAAATGTATTTCCTTCATCAGGGCTTAGAGATAGTACAGCTCCTGATGGAACTAGTACAGGGTTCCTGATAGTACAGCTGGCTGTGTTTACTAGACTCGATTTATATTTTCTATTTAAAAGTTGTTTTTTTGTAATATATATTTTTATACTTGTTGCCGAAGCACTGATGCTAATTTTATAATAATTTTCCTCAAAATTTATAATAGTAACCAGATTCATGGACACCCCCCAAAATTTAGACAGTGGTCATTATGTGACTGAATAGACCTATCTCTAAGCCCTGATGAAGGAAATACATTTTTCGAAAGCTCGGCGAAAGAGACAGAGTTTTATCCGAAGACCCTACCCCTGATAGTTGACTTCATATAACTGAATAACGGGTCGATCCTCAACACTTCACTTAAGTAAATCAGTTTTTTATGGGATGTTCTCATAACCAGTCTCGTACTTTCTTTTTACCTATCTACGTCCGATTGTTTCAGGTGCTGAACATTTGCAACAAAATTATGGACGAACTGATACCGAGCGATCGGGCGGATCGCGATTTCAGAGTGAAGTTCCCCGATGACGTCATGCAGGACAATCTGGCTGGCCAACTTTGGTTCGGTGCAGAGGTTGGTATTTGAGTTTTAATGTAGGCCTATGAACTTTTTTATTTTTATTTATCTTATTTTTTTATTATTTTTATTATAGACGTGGTTTACGTTTGAGGTAATTACAAAGGTGGGGTTGGTGAAATTCAATCGTCTCCCATCCTTGAACCGGATCTTTCTGCAAACCGCAGTTGCGAACCGCATTGGTTCTCCTGTAACGGAGCAGTAGTAGTAGTTCTCCGGTACAGTTAGAAGTTGGTGCCACTTTGTACTCGAACTAGAGGCTGATAATCATTTTATGTGTTATTCCTTGAAAACTTTCAACAAATAGAACGAGGCTCCTATATTTTTTTAATAGTATTTTAATTACTAGGGGGGCTTGAGGTTTTGGGAGTTCAGAAAAAAGTGATACTAATATGTTGAAGTATTTTTTTGTGGGGTAGGTATAGCAATTAGAAGTGTAAAAGTGTAGCGCCCTTGTTAGATTCTTCAGCCTCACATTAAAAACATTCTTTTTTGAAAACCTCATAATAAACTATGGCAAGGAATGCGTGATGTGATATCACCTATGTATGTGGATGTAGCCAGTCGCAGAAAGAGTAAACTCCATGATACAATTTTAAAATGATTTAAATTTCTTAACGAATTTTTATTGACATCTTCACCGTCTCCCAGACAGTCGGCTTCAGGAGTCGGTGGTCTCATCGCAAGCCACGTAAACAACCACCTAATTGGTGCATCTATTGTGGGAGTTGGACGTGGTTCAAGCACGCAAAACTTATCGATCTTATACTTAGAAAACCTTGCAAGTTTCCCGTTCTAAATTTTACAGGAGACGTAAAACCGGTCGATTTCCGAGGCCAGATTTGATTATCAGGGCCAAGGAGCATAAATGGTGATCGGTTCTGTTGTAGATGCCGTGCAGCATTTTGAATTTATTTGCTCTAAACTGTTGTAGATGCCTCATAATTTATAATTATTAATTGTTACATTGCTCTGATACGTTGGGTTTGCTCATGCCCAGTAGGCCGTGCAGTTGATCAAGGCGGTGAACTGGTACCAGTCAATTGGATTTGTAGACTGTACTAGTAAAATTGGCATTGAAATTTAAGAGACTGCCCATGCAGTTTACACGAGCTCAATTACCTACTGAATTTTGACTTTTTGGTCTATCATTTGATTAAAAAAATACTAAAGCCAACAAACCAAGAATCATACAACAGTATTTTCACCCCCCCCCCATTTTAGGGGTGAATGTTACTGGCTTCTGTTCTACAATATTTTTTTATTCAGGAGGCCCCATCCTGAAAACCCCCGACAATCAGGGCCTGAATGGATTAACGATTTTTCCGATTTTCAGTGCCTGGCCGCTGGATCCAGCATCATGAACCGTGAGACGGAGAGTCGACAGATGCGACCCCTGGCGACCGCTTTGACGAAATCCCTGGAAACCGTCCGGAGTCTGCTGAGAGAAGCAGCTCTCCGCTCACACAACGCCTTCCCCAACGATCTCCAAACCGACCGGCTCATCGAATCCCTCAAGGTAGGTATTTTGAACATTTTGCAGGGTGTCATCCTGATTCAACATTTTCTGCCCTATTTGGCAATAAAACGCCGAATAATTCGATATTTTTTCAAATTCATTTTGAGGATTTAAAAATTTTTATTTAAGTATTTTCTTGATTTACCAGTTTGGTGACTCGCCTACTAAATTCAGTTATTTAAAATTTGATTAGGAGTAAATTATAGGTATGAGTAAATTATTCTGCAATTTCAAGATTATAGAATGGGGCTCCTCGTTTGATATGCTCAAGATTGATTGATTTTGACGCACTCAAGTTTAGCCAGCTTTGGCTATCAGCGGCATGTCGCCGATATAGGTGATCGATTAGGAATCGCCGATCATCGCAAAATACCCCATAAATAATTTCGGCTTAGGAGCAGCTTAACACATCCTAATTTTTGCGCCAACTAGCAAATGCGCCATTATAAATTGTTGTGCGGGCATTTCCACTGTTTGGTACGAATGTGGAGTAGTAAGGAAATACTTGGCGAGGAATTGGTAGTTTCTGGACTTTAATTTGGAAAAATTTTATTTGGATGATCTTTTTGGATGTTTTGAAACCCTTTTATTCCTTGATCATCTCGATTTTTGAGTTGAAATCGTTTCTAGGCAACATTCTTTCGAGTTGAAATTGATTGATATGAAAATTGTTTGATCTCCCTACCCAATTACGAAAACTTCGCAATCTTATGCTTTCCACACACACTACATCCTCCATAGATTTATCTACATATCCAAGTATAGAAAATCATATTACTCCGCATCAACTCCGGTTTATAACTTTTCCTTACTCCGACCAAATCGTCTACGTTATTACTACAATCTTGCTTGACAGGAATTTCGATAACAAGAACAAATCCTCTGTGCTCATTGTTCGTGTCACGTTCTTACCACGTCCGTGCTCGATCGCCTGCTCTATGTGAATAGAACGTTTTATGTTCCGGTTCGAACTGGCGCACGACTTGCGCAGTTGAACGCAACGTTTTGGTCATAACACTTTACAAATACAAACATACTCGACAGAATCTCAATGGTTAGACGGGGCGAATGTCGTTGAAGGCGCGAGCAAATAAAGAGAGACCCTTGCACTGCCGATAAGGCAATTAATCAGTTCAAATATAATTTAGTGCGGATAAGTTTGTCTTATTAAACCGTTTGCTTAACGATAATTTTGACCTGAATTTATTCTACTAAAATATTTTTATCAGTTTTTTCGAACAAGATTTTTGAAACAAGGGTGTATCTCTTGATGATGAATGATGGTTACCTATGTCTTACTTCCATAATTTCCTATTAAGTAAATAGAAGTATGATTATCATCGAAACAATGGAAATCGGAATCGGTATTTCCGGTATGCATTTACTATGAATCACTTTCTAAAAAATTTCTGTTCGTTTGTACGCCACCTATCACTGAAACTACAATATCTCCCCCTCAAATTTCAACGTCAATTCAGCGTCAAATTTTTAATACTTTGATCCCAGACTATTAAGTAATTTTGATCCAATATTGCCCAAAAAAGCTCATTTTCTCACATATTTTGGTACGCTTTTCTTTCATTCGCAGCTTTTCGACCGGTTGCTGGCCGATTTCGAACTCGCCTACGTCAGCGCGATGGTCCCCGTCAAAACCGTGCAGGAATACGAATTGCAACAATGCGTTATAGTCTTGTTCTCCGAAACCTTGCATCGGTAAGTCTACAAAATACATTCCTTCCCAATGTTCTTAAAAAATTACTTTGTTTGGAGCGGAATGAATGATACACATAACCTATAGTAATTTTTTGTGATGAATTTTCCATGATTTTCTTGGGTTTCGACGCGTTGTTTGACGGCTGATCATGGCATTCCTCCATGTTGCGCGATTTCCCCCTCAATCTCTACTCTGCTGTGCTTATCGAAAGTGAAGTAACTCCACTTTTTGGCGGTTTAGAGTTAGACAGCTTTAGAGGTCCATGGGAGGGTAATCAACCTTTTTCAGGGTCAAAGTTCACCAGAAACATTTGTTTTCCCTCCAAAATTGCTAAGGAATTTTACTTTAAACGCCTCAAATAGCTGGAAAGCTAAAATATTGCTAAGCTTAATTGCTGTTGCTCCTGCATGGAAGAATCGTTGCAAAGAAACAGGTGGCATGGTCAAAAAATGAATCAAATCGAAAATAATGTACCAAAAAACGCTTCTTCTCGCATTTTATATTTTTAAAGATACTGCACTCTTCCTAAGCACGGCAGTACTGAGGGCTTGTTCTACCTTTTGGTATTTTCTGTTTGCAGAGCGTTATCGACCGGTCTTCTGACGCAGGAGATGGTCGACCAGTACGATCCGGCTCTCATGTTCACGATACCGAGGTTGGCCATCGTTACTGGCCTCCTCATATATCCCCACGGGCCGCTGTCCCTTTCGCCAAACTATCCCATGTCCGACATGTTCCGACCTTTCAAGGTAACATAATGTGTAACATAACATGTTAACATAATATGCATATTATGCGCGCTACAGGAGAAATCCGCTCGATTAGATGTTGCTATCTTTACAATTCTGGCCTGTTTTGTAGACTCTCCTGACCAAAATTCGGGATTTGCTGTGGACGTTGACGCAAGACGAGCTGCTCATGCTCGAGAGGATGCTATGTTCTTCTGAAGAGCCAGCTCAGAGCGATCCTCCAATCACGCAGGAGCCCAAGTAAGAATCTTTTCTCACTCCTTCTGTTGTCAATAAAAAAATGGGACCCTGCCAGAATAGCTCATAACCTTAAACTACTTTCCCACTGCCTGAGTAGCGACTGATTCGCCATTTTCCCACAGTGAAGAGAAGCAATGGAGGCGAGATGTGACCAAAGCGAGGGAAGAAGGTCCGGCTGAAATAATCGAACTGTCCAACAACAGTGTAGCGCCTCAACAAACAAACCGAGGAAGCCTGCACGATTCTGGAATCATCCAGAGCAATAGTGACGGCTCTATTGGCGACAATGCGCCGACTGTTCAAGTTGAACGCAATCACGATCTGCCCAACGGCAATTTGGAAGATTTCTCATGCGGAGGTAACTGTTGCACCAGCGAAAGGATGGACGACTCCCTTGAGGACGAGAACGAAGAAGAAGATGAAGGGGAGACCGATGACACTGCCAATTACAATAACATTTTCAACAAGTAAGAACTCCATCTCCACTACCCAATCTGTTATTTTTTTGGTCGATATTGCCTTGCAACCAGGTTAATGTACGGTTCAGGCTACTCCACGGGCTCTAGTTCCATGCTGCCGTCATGCAAGGCATGCAACGCTAGCCAGACATCCAGATATTCAGATTCCTCAAGCTATATTCAAGGAAAGCCTAGGTTTTGGTTACTCTTGGAAAGCATTTCGTTTTGGTCACTCCTAAACCCATTGTAAGCATGACGCCTGGTTGGGCTAGGAATTGAGGTGTATCCAGGGTTAACTTAGGTGGTTCACTTCTGCAGGAAAACGCCCGGCGAGAAAAACATTGGTGAATCGGATTCAAGCAGCTGGGGCGAGGCTTCGCTTCGAAGGAACTACGACGGAAACTGGGAGTCGCTGGCGGAAATGCAGAGTGCTCCTCAGGACATCTCGTGCTCCAATCGAATGTGAGTTTCAATCTGGTATATTCGATGATATTTCAGCTATTCTTGGATTGTCGAAGATTCAAAGCTCTAAATTCAAGTTTCAAAAAATCTGACAATTTCAAAACTCTTGTATTAAGCGATTTTCGACTTCCTGAAATGTCTTAAGGCTGAATTGTAAGTTTACTTATGGTCTGGAATTTTGGATGTTATCTAAAAAATAATTTCATGCCGAGTTGTTTGGTCGCCCGATTGGCCCTTGTAAGGCAAGGGACAACTTGCGTTTTCCTCTTGTTATTGTCTACATTGATTAGATGCGTTGAGCGCTTTTTATTGGGTTGCAGAGATACTGACGCTACTGGAAGCAGCTATTCGTCATCGGGCTCCAGCTGCCAGAGCCCAATCTCCAATTGGTAAAGTATTCCCTCTCATTTGTTGACTTTGATGGCTAGTATGCATGAAATCTAAGAAAATGTATTCTGCAGTTATTGCTATGATTTCATAAAAATTTATCGATGAAAATTTTATTAATGAAAATCGAAGCATTTGCTGAAGTTACGGGAGTGGCACTGTCTACCTCAAATGTTTTCAATTCGGAATATCCTTTGCCCCCAGTCCAAGCAGCGACACGTCCTCGTACAATTCCGACAGCCACGATGACATGGAAGTCGCTTTGGCGGTGAGAGCTGCTGAACTCAGGACATGTCAAGAAGCGAGAGCCAAATTCAGGTCAGCCTCTTCCTCGAGATTTTTACCCCCCCCCCCCCCTGCAAAACCGCTTTTTACATATTTTGTCGTGTGAGTACTCGCTTCAAAAAGTTTTGAAATGCATACCTTCCAACTCAAACCCGAAACGTCCATTGGTTAATCTTGAATATTACCATTATATTGCTAAAACGAAATTCAATGTTTTTCGTATTTTTCAGGTCTAGCGAAGACTTAGTGCGAAGATTGTTCATTTGTATAGCAGGAGTCGCTGACCAATTGCAGACGAATTTCGCCGGTGACCTACGCAACATATTGAAGGCGGTTTTCCTCGTTAATGCCAGCGATCCCGGAGATTATGACACGGTGGAGGATGAGAATAGCGGTTAGTAAATTCTGTTGTTTACTTGTCAAAACCTGCTATCTCCACTGATGACGTGTTGAGATAGCAGTAGTGGCCATTCAAGTTCGTCACCGCATAGAAACTGCAAAAATTTGTCAATAAATTCATCTTTTTGAGAAAATATCCTACCCAATTGCCTTGCTACCCTTGTTGTGTTCTGTAGTTGACCGCTAAATTCGTTGTTTTAGCTGAATGCTGTGAAAGGGGCGAAGATGCCGTCGAATGGGGTGAGCGCGAGACGGAAGCAGCCCCATCTTGGGTTCCGGACCAAGCCGCACCGACCTGTATGTCTTGCACAGCTCCGTTCACGGTCGTTCGACGACGTCATCACTGCAGAAACTGCGGCAAGGTTAGGCTTGATGGAGACTCAAACTGAACTCAAACTGCAACTCGAAAAAGATACTAAAGCCAAAACTCCAACTCAATCTAAAACTCTAACAAAAATGAAACGCAAACTAAACTCAAACTGAGGCTATAACTCATACTGAAACTCAATCTCAAATTAAATTCAAAGTCATACTAAAAACAGAAACTCGCTCTCTAAATCTAACTAAAGCTGAAATCGGCACACTCAAACTGCAACTGAATGCCCAACTTGAACTTGGACTCAAACTGAAACTCAACCTCAAACAGAAACTCAAACTCAAACTGAAACTCACACTCGAACTGGAACCTACATGAATATCACACTTGAACTTAAACTCAAACTCAAACTGAAACGCAAACCTAAACTCAAACTTGTGCTGAAACCAACACTCAACCTCAAACTCGAACTGAAATTGAAAGGCTAAACTGAAACTGAATCTCAAAGTCAAACTTAAACTCAAACTGAAAACTGAATCTAAAACTTAAACTCATACTCAAACTGGAACTCACACTGAAATGCAAACTGCCACTGAATGTCAAACTCGAACTTAAACTCAAACTGAAATTGAAACGCAAACTGAAACTCACACTGAAAATCAAGCTCAAACTGAATATCAAACTCAAACTGAATCTCAATCTTGAACTTAAACTCAAACTGAAACTCGAACTTAAACTCAAATTGAAACTCCTACTGAATTTCAAACTGAAACTGGATCTCAAACTCGAACTTGAACTCAAGCTAAACTCAATTTCGAACTGAAACTGAAACTAAAACTCAAACTGAAACTGACACTCAAAAGCAACCTGACACGCAAAATGAAACTCAAACTGAAATTGAATCTCACACTGAAACTGAATCTCAATCTCGAACTTATACAAAAACTGAAACGCAAACTGTACTCAAACTCAAACTGAAGCAGAATCTTGGATTCTTGGTCTGTATATGAAGGGTAAGGGGAAAGAACAGGAAATGTCCATTTTTCCCTAAAACAAGCTTAATAGCGCATTTTGTAGGAATTCAAAGGTACTAACCGTATAGTGAAACTCCAAGGGGAAAAAAGTATAAATGTCGCACTGAGAAGCAACGAAAGATTTGGTGTAAGGGGAAAAAACATATAGTTTAAAATACAAAACCTGCTTTTTCTCTAAAAGTACTTTTTGTGACATTCCTCGTTCCTTCCCCTTACTCTTCATATGTCGAAATGATCATTCATACAGCTAGGTAACATTTAAAATTTTTCACTCTTTGCCTACTGTGCCCATCGCTGAGTAGGATGTCTCGCTCGTTAGTGCCAGTACAGTTTAAGTGAATCCAATTGACTGCCAGCAGCTCATTGAATTTCTTCATCTGACTCCCAACTTCTTGTAAACCTTGCATTTTCCCTTCTGATCCGAAAGCGAAAATAATTGATCCGACTATCGTTTCCAGGTGTTTTGTGCCCGATGCAGCTCGAATTCAGTGCCTCTTCCACGCTACGGACACCTGAAGCCGGTGCGAGTCTGCAATCGCTGTTTCATCTATCAAGTGACTCCGTTCACCTTAGACTCCAACATCGAACCAGCCAACTGACGTCAACCGTCTGCGGTAGATGTGACTGCGTCGACAACTTCAAGCGACAGCGATCAGCTGGGGAGGCCAGGCATGCATCGCGCGTTGATACTATCCTGCATGCTGCCGCTGGCTCTTTGAAACCCCGACTAGCGTACTCTAGAGCTTCCTCTATCGCTCCATAGAGAGCCAGGAATCCGAGTAAGGGGCTTTGTTCCAGTTGAAGCGACTACCATCTCGGACGGGTAGTTGATTTTGTTTTTACTGTGGTGGGAGTTGAGTTTGCCGAGTTTTGAGTTTGTGTGCGTTTTAAATCTTAGGAATTAAAGTTGATCTTTGGTTTAGGTCGAATGTGAGGTTGGTGAGTTTTGGAAGCGATACTTATCAACTGATACTAAGTCGAGTAGGTATTTGTATTGGTGAATTTGGCGCGGGTACAACAGAGGAAAATTTATCGAGTAATTTATATTCGCATTTTTTAGGGCAAGCGTTCTTCTAATCCGTTAGAAAAACATTTCCATCACAATCGATCCAAAACAGATGGCAGATAAGCGAGTTGTAAGCCCAAATTTTCCGCCCAACCAAGCAATTACCAAGCACTTTTTGGGCGAGCAGTTTTTCGGCATGTCACTGTTCCATTGACAATATTTGAGTTCGGAAAACAGCCCTAAAGCCCGTATGTATGGACGACAACTCAATCACGACTGTTATAATGACAATCAGAGCTCAGTCAAAAGATCAGTAGCGTTTATTAACTGATGTCTCCGTACCTGGGTTATGCGTTTAGGTAATCAACACTACAATTTTCTATCTATCCGTAATTTGTTAGGTACAATTATTTTATTGTTGCTGGAAGGTACAGTGCAAAAAATTGGAATTTGGCTAACAGTCGTTATGCGCTACCTAGTTTATTTTACCGCAATTTTATTTTCCACTAATCCATACCCACTTTTGGTCAACCTCTTTCAAGTTATTTCCTTCTCCATTTTTCAGTTTGCTATGCTAGATTTTGAAATACAATGTCAATGCTTTTGTTATATTGGATGCCCTTAATTGTAATCTCTCGATTCTGGTACAGCTTCCTACCAGGGCCCATGACCTTCGTGAGTCTTCGTCTGTGCAATAATGACTAATTAATCTAAAAAGAATTATAAATAGTTTAGAACCATCTTCAATTGGAGCGTTTTTGTAGCAAAGGTCCTAAGTGCCATTTTCCACGTGATTAAAAACCTTTTTCTTGTAATATTTTTTTCTTTTTATTGTAATAATTTAATCAAACACACAATAATGTCTTGTGCACTAATAAAAACACTTAAGTGATGGATTCAATATATTTTCGGCTTTGGATGGAACCTGGAAAAATGGTATGCATTTGAATTTTCAAATTACAATAATTTATTTTGAATAGTTTGGCACTTAGGCCTTTTGTTACCGAGACGCTCAGTTTCAGTAAGTATCGCTTGCACCCAAAACCGAACCAAAAAACCTAAGATTGGATATTTTTCGATTCTCAATCCGATTCCATCGTTATCATCTCACAGTTTTCACTATCTTCTGATTGTACGAACCCGTCTCAAAATGGCGTCGTCATTTTAGGCTAAAAGCAACGAATTGTGACTTTTTTAAATAAGAAATGCTTGCATTGTAATCAGCCACATCACACCGTGGGCCTTGTGGCGCTTTTGATCGCTTATTTTCTTGTGAAACCTATTTTTAGTTGAAGATAATTTCAAATTGTCTCCGGAGCATCACGGGTATTTTTTTTCGTCTGTCGTTTCAAAGCTTTATCTGTAGAGTGATGATTTTTTCCGTTTCCGTCGGCGGCTTCAGTCGTAGATTTGCGTAGCTGCCCTTCTCGCTGTCATGTTTGATCGACCTCGTCGCCAAGATGAAGTGTCGAGTCACATGATGTCGCAGGATATTTCACGTTTCGCCAACACGCGACAATGTTGGCAGGCTATTTCTCCGTCTCTTTCGGTAGCAGAGAAAAGATTAGGCAAGTTGAAAAAAACACGATTGTGATAAGTATTGCTAGTTTAATGTAATTACAGTTAGTAATAAATTCATGTATATTACTAGTAATTGGCTGTCAATTCAGCGAACGGCAGTTTTTCGACTTTAGGCGAACGTGTAAACTTACGTATACCTTCTATCCGCCTGTGCATAATCATTTCTCTTGTAACGATAGTCTGTAAATTTAAATTTAGCCAATAAGTGGAGAACTAATATTTTTTGTAAAAAATTGAAACAAATAAACTTCTTTGTGGAAAAACAGTTTCATCATTCAGCTGCTGCGAGATATTTTGCGCCCAAGTCTTCCACTGGTTATTTAAAGAATACTCATCGTTGAAGAACTTGAATGGGAATTTACGCTACCTAGCACGCTTCCTAGGAAATGTGCAAGTACCTACCCCTTGTGCGATTACAGAGCATACTTTGGATCACTCTTTTCATCTCGCTATTTTTGCTAGTAACTTACCCCTGAATGAAAGTAATGAATCAATTTTTGAGCCCTCGGGGTACCCCGAAATTCCCAAATGGGTGCCAATATTTTAAATTCAAATGAGACCTCCCATTTTTGTATTAAGATGTTGAACAACTAACCAATGGAATTGCTTGAGAAAACACACAATACTTCCACATTTTAATACATAAATATACATAAATTTTTTGCACTATTCGATGATATTTTGACTACTTTGGAGGCTGTTTGGATAAAAAATGTCAAGAAACTCACTATGCAAATTTTAAAACGCCTAAAATAAAAATGAATTAAGTTATCGTTCTACAAAAAATAAACAAATATTCTCCAAGGTAAAACTAAGATTTAAGGACCAAGAACGCAGTAATCAAGAAATTTGAAAAAAGGTTGAGAATTGAAGGAGATATGTCCATTATTGAAAATTACCACACACAGACAATTGTTCGGGAAGTGATTCTGAGTGAATGTTTTTTCTGAAGCTCCGATTCGATTTTCGATTTTAGGACAATTACAATACTTCCATTTATTCTGTAAGTATGGAAGTAAAAAGGTTGGGAATTGAGGGAGATAACGCCATTTTCGTAAATTCTCACATATGGACGCTCAGACACGCACGCACACAGTTCATAAAAAGATTCTGCGTAAAACTGTACTTGAAATTTTTTTCCGTAGCAATTTAACAATTTTGTAATTATTGGACGATTGCAATGCTCCCCTTACTCTGCAAATATGGATGTAGAAATTAGCGAGTCACCTAATGATATTAATTTATTTTTCCTATTTTAACTTTAAAATCCGCAATATTGGAATTTAGGGCCGCTCGTTTCTCCTTCATTCACGAATGCACGCTTATATTTATACTTCTAAACTGGGATCGATTGATCTTGAGCCGGTGCCAGGTTTCATAGTGACAATCAATCACTCGGCCGTGCCTTCCCTTAGTTGTTTATTAGCAGGCGTTGACACTCCTTTCCTACGAAAGAGACCCCCTGCCCATTCAGATGATGGATATCCCCGGCATAGTAAGTTTCATTGTTTGCAATCAATTCAGCAGGGCATCTAAATATTAGACTCCTTTTGATGCCTCTTCAAAAAGACCACTCATTGAAAGGCGGTGATTGATCGTTCGGTTCAGACGCTGTCAACTGATGACTGCGGATTGCAAACGTTCAAATGCCAACCTGTCATTCGACTAGGATCCGTTTTAACAATAGGTGCATTGTGAAAATTGCTCATCTGACACTACCTCCATAGAAAGCTGAGCGGTTGTAGGTACTTCGAAATAAATTGGAGTACCTAATCCAAAACTTGATTTGCAGAATTTTTTTGAAGAGGTTCGCTAGGACTGCGATGAAGAAATGCTTCATTGCGGCGGGCAACGCGCATTTATTTTCAGGGATTTTAAACGTTGAAAATTGCCATACATTTTTTACCTGCCATAAAAGTGCATATATTTGATAACTGCACACAATTTCGATCCGAAATTTACATCCTCACCAAATTATGGCAGTGTTCTGCCTTGTGATGTGTTCCGCTCATTGTTGGTTTGCCTGAATTCAAAAATTCATCCTGGAGTCAAATGTTGCCCAGTGACAGCGTCTACCAGCAGTTCTTTTTTGAAGGCCTATAGGAATAGGAAGCAAACGATTGGCTCACTTAACCTGAATGCCTTCTAGCTCGGGAATTCGTCCATGAGGCAATTGTCTATCCGAAAAGCGACGGATCGTTCAAGACCGGAAAATCCCCGACAGTAGATAATCCGAGTTGAGAGTTCATTGATAGCAAGGATGCTGCACGGATGCTGCCAACAATTCCCTTCGCTACCCCATAGACCATCGCCGGCAATAGAGCATTCGGTCTCCTCCCCACGTTTCATGAAATTGAAATGAGATATTACCAATTCAATGAAAACCTGTCTGTCTCTGCTCAGTTATTCCATTCGTAAGCATTAACGGCCAACTCTCCGAGCCAGGTTGAGAGGTGGAAGACGAAAAAACAAACATTTGACTTGGCATGGATGACTTCAGACGGTTGATGAGAACTGCCTTGGAGATCAGGTGTAACTTTAAATCCATATTTCAAAGGCACCTCCTTCCATTTTTTGTTACTATCCTTCCGTTAGAGGTACCCCTTTATTCGTACTAGCGCTTCATCTCAGATCTACTCTGAATGTACAATATTTAAAGCCGTGGAGCGTAGATAACATTTAATACTTCTATATTTTGATGAACAAATTTTTGACACAATTTGATTGATATTTTGACTGCTCAGGAGGCTATTTAGGCCAAAAATTCAAAAAACAGCTTACGGAAGAGAACGGAAATGTGGCAACTCCTGAGGTAGAGGAGCATTTTTTAAATTTGATCCCATCCTAGGTATACCTATAGGTTCAACTATAGTACGTAAGCATAAAACAAGAATCGGTCCTACTTATAGCAGAATTTGCCAATTCTAAAATAACCTGATAGGGTCGAAGTTGAGATTGGATTGCGACATAACCGTGTATTTCTAATTGAAGGCACCTGCAGGCGAGTCCTTCGATATCTTAGGCGAACTTCCGACCGAACTAGGCCAAAGGATTCTTTCCTTCCTGTCAGCGAGGGAGCTGGCTCGAGTGGCTGGCGTATCCCGACTATGGCGATCCTTAGTCAACTGCGGTCCAATCTGGAGGCGGCATTGCCGCTCGGAACAGTGGGATTCTCTTGAGAAAATGGTCAATAACTTCAAGTCTCACGTTCCACTCAGCCTTGTCAAACCAGGTAAACTTCGAGTCCTTGTAACGCAGTGGTTGACCATTGCCTGTGAAGTTTTGTCCCTAATAGACAACCAGATGGCTGATGGAATTTCGGTCGATGTCGATGAGCAGTGGTGAACTTCATAGGTAGTGAATGAATCATATATGATTCATATTGATTCATATTCATTCATAGATTCATATATTCATATATAATCATATATGATTCATATCAGGGATACCTACCAATGCGTGAAAAAAACAAAGTACCAAGGTTTATTTTGATCTCAGCCTGAACTTTTCATTATACGCATACTGAGGGCCGGTTTTTCCATTTTTTAAAGATAGATTTTAACAAGGACGCTTGCAACAAATTTCCAAGAAATTTTCAGTATGACGGTCAATGAAAACATGCCCAATTTGAAACGTAGTGCAAGCGTCCTTGGGTAAATCTAGCTTTAAATTAATTGAAAAACTGGCCCTCAATTGTTTACTTCATTATTTTGCCATCATGGAAATATTTTTTTATTGAACACTTTTTGAAACGTAAAAACGTTTTTAAATAAAAACGACTTCATGTCTAAACCCAAAATAATATGAGATTTTTCCAAAAACGTAGTTTTACCAGAAAAGCGCTTCGTCGGATTTGGATTCATCACCCTAACAAGCATATTTATTGATGGTTTTTTCCGAGGCACGTAAAAGCGACCTTTTTTCTGTCAACCTGTATTTTCCAGCTCCTGAAATTGATGCCTTTGCTCATTTTATTAGCTAGGTTAAATTTTTATAAGTTCCTCTCATAGGTATAACCGCGAATTCCGGTTTATTCCGTTGTGCGTATTGTGGAGGAATCCACAAAGCGATGTGGCACGACGCATTGTCAAACCTGCATTTCCAGCTAAGCATGCATTCGGTTCAGTTCCGTTATTGTTCACATTGCTTCTCTTGTGCCTCGTCCAATTCCTCATATCCAATTACTTCGAGTGACTACCGGACCGAGCAGAAATCGGAATTTCCGGCTGTTTGTTCATTCTCCCGACTATCACAAATCAACAATCAGCGATTGATTACCTGCAGCAGCAACGGCTCACCTGGGTTCTGAACTCGAATCAATCATGGAGGAAGCTCGGCCAGCGTTCGGAGCTACCTCGATAGAATTGGTCGTTACAAGTTGGAAGTTGTTATTCGAATGAAAAATTTCCCATGGCCGCTCTTTGAATTTCACTTCTTTATTGAACTAAGAACGAACCAGTGCTCAGGATTTGTCGAACAGACCAAACATCACTTATTTCAATATAGGTACCTAGGTATATCATGATTTTTGATGTTTATATGATGATTTTTCGATGAAACATATTTCGTCGCTTAAGCGGCCACATGCTCAATTTTTGGCTAAATTGAGTTAGACCTTATTTATATGGTAAAACGATGCTGTGGATCCATATCCGTGGTCAGAATCGTGAAAAAACAGAAGCCAACACTGCTGTGACCAGTTTTGTCCCAAATGATACAAACATGGGGTTTAGGGAATGCATTGCTGCGATTGGTCGAGGTAGCGTCGGGGTTGAACCCAATAAATTCTATTGGCGTTTCCAAGCCACGTTCCCATGCCACGTTCCCATGTCCACTCATCTCTAGCCAGCAATCGAAACAGTTTTTTGGGTCTCCTGTAAAGTTGGGAAAACTGAGTTATAGCCACTTAAGCGACGATTTGAAGAAAAATTGTGTTTCTGCGAATGGTTTCAAGCTAAATTGGAATAGCTGAACTATTTTGTCTAAATATATTTTTATTTAATGAATGTCAAAGCAGCATTATGGCAATTTGATGTTTGGGGGCGCCGTTATCTATATACTTTGATAAGTATGGGAGTGCAATCCAATATCAAGAATTCGTACTGAGTTACCTATTAAATAATATTTGACTAGTTTTCAACATAGGTGGGTACTGAGTAAAAATTAAGCAAGCCATATGAATAATAAACCCCTGTCTTGCACAGGGTTCAATTTTGTAACGTTTTTTAAAGATTTTTTCTTAGATTCTTGGATTACGTTGTAAATTTTTTTTAAATCGTGGTTCATTCAAATTTAGAGGATAATGTTTCGAATCAAATTTCGGATTGTCTACTTTCACTAAAAAAATCCTTCGAAAAAGATTGTGTAGATCTCTATGTGAGTCGATCGTATTCTCTCCGCAGGATTGGACAGTCTCGAGCCACTTTGCTCCTGGAGGATCAACTACGAAAGGAACCGCGGTCTGCCAGTATCCTGGGCGAGGAACAGGACCGTTCGCTACCGTTTGAGCGACCCGACCGACCCTGCAATTACGTGCATTTCCTGCGACGGTATTCACGTTGCTATGGCAAGGTTGGACGGCTCAGTCACAGTCCTCAACGTTGAGCGACTGCCATTTTTTGTCAAAGAGTTTCGTGCCCTTCTCCCTGCTCCCATAATCCAGGTGAATCTAGATTGATCCACGTTTTTCCGAAATTAAATTTTTTCCATTTTTCAAAATTTCATGATCTATTTTTTTACCCTGCAACGCCTTATGTACCAAATCTGGCTCAATTCGATAGAAAAACGCATCCGAAACAGTGATTTCGCTTTAACAGTACGCTTCACAGGAAAACGTATTTGCTGAAATTTTTTTCAATTTTGGATTGAGCCGGTTTTGAAACTAAATGCATCAGTTTTAAGGTGCACGATTGAACGCAGCGGTTGAGAAGGATTCTTTCGATAACTATTGCGCTATTTGCAGATAAAGCTGATGGGCGATTTCTGCATTATCCAACAACACATGCTCCTGCAATTGTTCAGTGTTAAAACGGGTTTCATCGATGCCAAATGTTTCGACATGGGCTTTTCACTGATCGAGCTCATCGAGCGAACCAAATGGAAACCGAGGCAGGTCAAAAACCGCTACAAACCGGGGAAAATGAAAGACGTGTTTTTCGAGGTTTGTATCCACGTATATCTTCCCGTTGTGACTTTTTTTGATTAGGTATCTAATGTAATTCTCGAACTTATTTTTGGTGCCAACGACAGAATCTCCGAATACCTATTTTTGTTGACTGAGGTTTACCCAATAAACCTACTTTCGCAAGAGGTCCTTACATTCAAAATTCCATCGGGCACCAACAATTTACGCCCGTCACCCATCGCCAATCGCCCATCACCCACAACCATCACCCAGCCCTCATAACCCATCACATATCAGAAACCTTGGTCGATGGTCAAAAAAAGTTTCACCCCCATCGGTCAAGTAATTTTGTAATGCATTGGGAACGTACATACATAATCACAGGTACATTAATTTTTGCATATTTTTGTAGATTCAAAGGCAAACCATTGAAGTAAAAATGTAATTTCTCACCCCCCGAAATTCGTATGTTCTAAAAGGTGTACCTATACACCATATATGATCCGGATCTGGAATAAAATAGATTCGTCCTGGTGCACCTGCATGCATAGATGCTTTCTAATATCCAAATACTTTTTCACAATCTTATTTTTCACCTTTGAACATTTTAGAATCCATACTGGAATCTATACTGGCTCGCATGTGTTTTTTTGATCCGTGCGTCCTCACTGTGTCTCTTTTTCTCCATAGGTCGTTGACGGGGAACGAGTATTCGTCGCTGTGCGGGACTTTCAGTGTGTTTACGTTTGGGATAAAAGCGGTAAAAGGGTGGACACGATACACATCAACAACCGGATGTGCAAAATAAGGGACATGATTCTGCATGAAGGATGTCTCTACCTTATTTATGCGGCCTCACGAAGTATCAGGCACGTGACGGCGTACTGTTTGCGAGTAAGTGCCTTCTCGCGTCCATATTGATTCGCCTACATATGCAAATGTGTCTGCCCTTGCGATAGAACAAATGTGTTACCATTTTGTGGGATAAGTTTGGGTCCTCATTTTCGGTCACGAATTCTCTGATGAGTAGGTCGGTTCATAGGTTTGGTGGAATGCACAATACAATTGGTCACCCACTTAAATATTTTGTAATTTTTTCTCAGCTCTATGTACCAACTAGGCACACTCAATTTGCAGTAATATTTTCCCTAAGAATAAACATATTTTGCGTTCTTAAATTTCTCAGGAGCGTCGTTGGATTTTTGAAGTGACGACGCCACTTTGCAAGACTCAGAAACTGCTTGGCGCGCGTTCATTATTAATCGGCGTCGCTGTGGCGGGGCCCGGTCTTACCTGTACCGGTGTCATTACTGCATGGTACAGGTGCGTTCTTGTAAGGCCAACAGGCCATTGAAAGGCCAACAGTTTGATATAAGCCGAACAAAACGCCCGAAAACGATTAGTACAGAAGCTGAAGAGCTAAAACTGAAAAAATAATATTAAAAAAATAAAATAAAATACTGATAAAAAATACTTTTTTGTAAACACTACGATTCTCAATCGAACAATGCACAATTCGGGAGTTTCGAAGCTTGAAATGAGATTGTCCATTTTCACAGATTTCGATGATAGTTGAAAATCTATTTCCTCTCCAGGGATACCGGAAAGATTGTTTCTGTTCGACACACGGCAGAATACGTCTGCTTTCGGACGGTGACAACCTCTTACGAACTCGTTATCTACGCCGAGACAACGTCTGTCAGCATCTGGGAACCGAGGTAATGGTAGCCGATGATTGCTAAACCTCCAAGAGGTAAGACGTTTTGAAACAATATCCGGCCTGGTCCCACCGACAATCTGGTGTTACGTCAGCCTCGTTTTTGACGAAGTCAACGTTTTTTGTTTAATTCTAGGTCCAATTCGATTTTACGGAAAGTGTCCACGTACGGCAATCCCGTCTTTTTAAAGAACTTGGCGTTCACGTTCGTAGCAATTTTCACAGATAGGTTAGTCCTTCAATTTTCCAAGGCACTAAAAAGATCAGGTAAAAAAAATTGTGCTGTACAATGTCCATCAACTAATACCGGCATTTTGCTAAAAGCTGGTTTAGAGAAAAACACTTTCTAATGCTCTTGAAAAGTTCTAAACAATTTTTCATGTTTAAATTTGTGTCTTTTACATGTAACCTAATAATATTATTTGACTCATTTCTTTTTCGAGCAGGTACGCATACGTGTGGGATTGGTTTTCCGGGCAACGTTGTTTTCGCTTGTATGCTATTTACGACCCGGATGGCGGCGATTTCGTTTGGAACGATGAGACCAAGCTGCTCATAATTACGGAAGACGATGTCTTGGATATGATCGGTTTTTGCTGACCCATGAAATTGTGCAATTTCCAGCTTTGCACGGTGCTTTTGATCCGGTCGAATCAACTGCTGTTCACTCAATGGTTTTGCGAGAATTTTTACATTCAATAAACCCATACCTACCTAATCATATTTTTGTCTGTTCTTGACATTTGTTTTCTTAAAAGATAAAATCAAACGAATCAAAATGAAGACTCCTAAAACCTGTCCCTCCTTCCACCTTAGCTTCCTTTTTTGGTAATGATCCTCAAGCAAGGCGCAAAGTAAAGTCGGCCACACACTATCCGATTGCTGGCTGTTAAACTGGGGATGAACATTATGGATGATCATTGGGCTAAACAGCGACGCCACCTCGACCAATCACAGCAATGCACTTTCTCACCCCCTCCGCAAGCAATCGGATGGTGTATGGCCGTCTTCATTCGTCGCTTAAGAAGCAACAGGTGCTGACGCAATTTTTGGACCAAATTGAGATTCTCATACCTTTGGATTCGTCTTTTCAAGCCCGAACGATTGGTGAGGTCGATAATTCTTTTAAAAAATCTATAGTACCGAAAAATCGATTGAAGGTGATTGCTGCTAATGCAGTCCTTCTGCAACATCCTTCTATCGCAATCGGTTCAGTGCCGTGACAATATCAGCAAACTTCGATCAAATTCGATCAGACTCAACTTCGAGATCAAAGTCAACCTCGAGTTCAAAGTCAACTTCGAGTTCAAAGTCAACTCATAGATCAAAGTCAACTTCGAGATCAAAGTCAACTTCGAGTTCAAACTCAATTCCAAATTCAAAGTCATCTTCGAGATCAAAATCAACTTCGAAATCAAACTCAACTTCGAGATCAAATTCAACTTCGAGATCAAATTCAACTTCGAGATCAAACTCAACTTCGAGATCAAAGTCAACTTCGAGATCAAAGTCAACTTCGAGTTCAAACTCAACTTCGAGATCAAAGTCAATTTTTAGATCAAATTCAACTTCGAGATCAAAGTCAACTTCGAGATCGAAGTCAACTTCGAGTTCAAACTCAACTTCGAGTTCAAAGTCATCTTCGAGATCAAAATCAACTTTGAGATCAAAGTCAACTTCGAGATCAAACTCAACTTCGAGAACAAACTCAACTTCGAGATCAAAGTCAACTTCGAGATCAAAGTCAACTTCGAGTTCAAACTCAACTTCGAGATCAAAGTCAATTTTTAGATCAAATTCAACTTCGAGATCAAAGTCAACTTCGAGATCAAAGTCAACTTCGAGTTCAAACTCAACTTCGAGATCAAAGTCAATTTTTAGATCAAATTCAACTTCGAGATCAAAGTCAACTTCGAGTTCAAACTCAACTTCGAGATCAAAGTCAACTTCGAGATCAAAGTCAACTTCGAGATCAAAATCAACTTCGAGTTCAAAGTCATCTTCGAGATCAAAATCAACTTTGAGATCAAAGTCAACTTCGAGATCAAACTCAACTTCGAGAACAAACTCATATTCGAGATCAATGTCAACTTCGAGATCAAAATCAACTCCGAGATCAAAGTCAACTTCGAGATTAACGTCAACTTTGAGATCGAACACAACTTCGAGATCGAACACAACTTCGAGATCAAACTCATATTCGAGATCAATGTCAACTTCGAGATCAAAATCAACTCCGAGATCAAAGTCAACTTCGAGATTAACGTCAACTTTGAGATCGAACACAACTTCGAGATCGAACACAACTTCGAGATCAAACTCAACTTCGAGATCAAACTCATATTCGAGATCAATGTCAACTTCGAGATCAAAGTCAACTTCGAGTTCAAACTCAACTTCGAGATCAAACTCATATTCGAGATCAATGTCAACTTCGAGATTTAAGTCAACTCCGAGATCAAAGTCAACTTCGAGATTAACGTCAACTTTGAGATCGAACACAACTTCGAGGTCGAACACAACTTCGAGATCGAACTCAACTTCGAGACCAAACTCATCGAGATCAATGTCAACTTCGAGATCAATGTCAACTTCGAGATTAACGTCAACTTTGAGATCAAATTGAACTTCGAGATCAAATTCAACTTCGAGATCAAAGTCAACTTCGAGTTCAAACTCAACTTCGAGATCAAAGTCAACTTCGAGTTCAAACTCAACTTCGAGATCAAAGTCAACTTCGAGATCAAACTCAACTTCGAGATCAAACTCATCAATGCAGTACCTAATTATTACTGCATGCACTGCGCTATGCATTCTGACGGACTGATCAACATTGAATCTATTCAGATTCATTATTAATGATAGTATGTTAAACCATGACGACACTCCTGCGTTGAAGGTGATGTTGTCTCAATTGCCTCTGCTGTTTTCTCTTCCTATGGGTGGGGCCGATGGATCGATTCTTATTCCGACATGAATAATAATTATTGTCGTGGAGTGAGGAAATTATGTTCAGTCGGTAATATCAACAACGATGTTTGCCGGTCGCAAAAATCCTCAGTGGCGATCCACAGGATAAATTGTAGTAAGACTATACTTGGGATCCGAGCATGTTAATATTTTATGCCTTTTCTATTTCGGCATCGGTCGATACACATTGTTACTCAGGTCGTGCCTCTACAGGTGGGAGAAAACGGTCATTTCTCAGCTCGTGGACCTATTTTAGTTATGTGGGGAGGTTCTTAGAAATCAATACACCTGATGCATTGGCCGGCAGTCAGTTACCACTGGGCCGTATGGGACGGTAGCACGCGGTTAATAATTGCACGGCGCTCTTCCAGAGGGAGGGGCGAACCGAGCGCCAACGGACGATTTCAGACTCAGACCTCAACAGACGAGGAGGAATATGGAATAGTCCGGCGACAGTCAGGGTTTTGAGCTTGGCCGCTGCACTGAACGCTGGAACCCAATAGTGACCCTGTTTATTCTGTCAACTATGCACAGTAATTGAGTAATGTGGCGTCACATTTCCAACCCCATACCTCATAACAGCTCAACCTCCATTGCCAAGACCGTCGTAGCAGCAGATGCTTCTGAATAACTGAATAATTTAGCCGGCCGGACTAGCAAAGCATAGTTCGGGTCTTCTGTCAAGATGTCCCGCCCTGCGAGGATATTTCAACCGGTATGATTTATCATCCTCGTTAGAGGCCGAATTCAACATCAAAACTGTTGACCCCCCGAAGATCTTGTCACGATGATCGATGCCGTTTTCGTCGACATCCGCCGGTTTGCCGTTTGCTGTGCACGGGCAATCATCCATCTATTGGTAGGTACCTAGACTTGTACCTAGGACCAGACTCTAATCGATATAAAGGTAGTACCTGGTCCACAAACGCTTGACTATAAGAAAAATGCAAGACTTTACAGCATTTCCAAGTCTGAGCAGTTGAGAATTTTCCAAACTGGAAGAGGATGGGTATTTATCCACATATTTTCAGGATTCACGACAACCAATTCCGACCATTTAGGAACAGGTTGTTGGCAATATTGGAGCCTTGATAGAAAACGAATTCGCTTCGATAAATTCATTTTGCAATTCATTCCTCTCGCCACTGACCGCCAAACACTCTATTTGTTTCTGGCTTCCATTGGATTCCTCCGTGCTTTCTCAGGTTCACTTCCCCGCCTAGACATTTCACCACCTATCCCTTCAGCTGACTACCACTTTCCTCTGCTCTATTATGTATTTCCAATTTCGCATCTGAAACGGTTCCCCTGATCAAAAATGTACTACCATTTGGCCTCTCTGTTTCTCCGTGGGAGCGAAACTAAGAGGGGTGGACCTTGGCCGATACATTTTTAACGGTTATACGCAACAATGAAACGGACGAATGGAAGAACAGACGAGTTGTTGAGCTTAAACGAAGACGAATTGCAGGTAAAAGGGCCTTGATGGGGAGGCGAAACAGGGCCAATTTTAGTAGCACTTGTAGCCCGAGATCTTCCCGGAAATTGAGGATTATTAACGACGGAATCGGCAATAAAGTAAGAACGTTAACAGCTACGACACACCGATTTTTTTAGCGTCACATCGGCCCCACGTTTACGGTCCTATTACGACAGTACATGAGGATTACAATCCAACATCCCTTCTGTTTAGGTTTTTATTCGAAAATGTGGTAAAAATCGTAATTTTTAGATAAGGCAGTCTAGCTATTGTATTTTTCCGTAGTAAATTGATATTTTGTTTCTGGATTTATCCAAGAAATTTATAAATTTATAACAATTCGGTTTCTTTAAAAGTCGTTGATGCCCTGATATTTGAATACAAAATCGAATTATCGTACAATCGAAACCATGAAATAAGATGGGTAAACGTGCGCAGTTGGTACAATGGCTTCAGTTGCCTACCTCCGAAAGTTGTAAGGAAGGCGAAGATCGTTATCCAACGGGAAAAGCCCTTCCGTTGGAATTTATTTCCAAATTTTTTCAACTGAGAAGAGAATGAATTTTGCCAAGAATGTTGGACTTGAAATGTGCCTTCTCTTTGTACAATTGCGTCGGAGGGGTCGTATAGAATGGCTCCTGGCCCAGAACCGGGGCAAAGGGCTCCTCAAAACGTTTAGATCTGGGGGAGGATTTATCTCTGAGAGTACCAAAAAGAGAGTAGGAGTTGGGACCACAAAGGCCTTTGTCTGGCCCTTTTCCACTGTGTGTCCTCCTATATTTAACTCGGGGTACAGCCACCGCAAAGAGAGTTAGATTAGTGGTGGTTTAAAATTATACGTTTTACTCGTCGAGGAAGGGGAATTCACTACTACTGAGCTGCTAATACAGGACGAACACTATAACCACCAATATCCCAGTCATACAGTACCTACGCTGACTAAGGACAAAAATGTATTTGTTATATAGGTTGAGGAATTCCAAGTCGGATTGAGAATTTTCGAAGGCAATTCGGAAAAATTCCAAACTTAGCTTGGGAAGTTCTCATTTGATTTGAAAAAAGTTCAATTTGGCTTGGAAAATTTTCACTTTGACTTGGAAATGCTTTGCATTGTAATTGCAGCAAAATGTTTGACTGCCTATACTATCAATAAGCTGACACAGGCGAAGTTATCGTATGTACACGTGTGCATTGCACCTATTTCTCAAATAGGCTGAACCATTGAGTTTCCTCGATTTTGGCGTTTGTCCCAGAGAGTATGCCGCCAGCTTAGGCTCTACAAACAATTGTAGGTGCCTAATATAAGGCAATTTCTGCACTATCTCTGACATTACTCGAAAAATCTTTCTTGAATCTTGTAATTTTGCTGCCTTCAAAAGAATTGTAAAAAAAGGCCAACTATGATTCATTGACTTGTGTATACGCTTTCGTACCGGCGACATTTGTTATGTCCAAATGGTTACTGTTTTACAAATAGTCGAATCGTATAAACGTACGTGCGCCATAAACTTTTTGGGACGCGGTTTGTAAAGGGAAATAAACTCTCGACCGTGGCGAAGGTATTTGAACGGCGATAACACCCTCTGCAGGAGCCCCTGGACGTGCAAACATTAAACGGGGGTGGCAGTGAGGCAATGGGAATGGGAAAGGACGCTTCATCGCAAACAACCCTTCACTATCAACCCTCCGCCACCTCCTTCCACTACTAGCAAAATACCACAGCAGGAAAGTACTCCTAGGGAGGGGTCGTAAAGAACAATGGACAAGCTCTCGAGTGGTGGGATGAGGATTGAGAAGTTTACAAGTTTGTAAATAAATTGTAAAATTGTGGCGTTACTTCAGAGACACCCGATGCGAGTTTGAGGACTAGAATAAATCATATGTCCAGAAATGACTCGGCAATCTGGGTCCATAACCTAGTAACATGACTGTCCCATTTTCCGTGTATCAATCCATGGAATAAAAAGGTCCAATGATAACATCTGACCTTCTTTGAGTGACGTAGCCACCTGCAGAAATCGAAAGTGATCCTTGTCGAGAACTCTTATCACCAGTGGTGGAGGTATTAGAACTGAGGCTGAGATAACAATCCTCTGCAGGAGCACGGGGTGGGCAAACAGATCTTGGGAGTGCGGCATTGGTGGCTGGGCGGGGTTTAATGCAAACACTATTTTCTCCTCCTCTTCATACCAGTCTGTCCTCTCCGTTCGCCCTCCTTTCCTTTCGGTTCACCTTCCAAGTTGTGCACTTCCTACCGGCGAAATGGAGGGCCCAAACCGGCCAGCGAAGCACTGGTGGTGGCGTAATGAACAATGGACGAGGCTTCAGCTTGGCCGAGGGAAGATAACGACCGTAAAACGGGGTAAATATTAGAGGGCGACGATAAAAGTTACAGGAAAGGCGAAAGGACCAAGGAAAGGTAGAGTCGCTCGAAATCCTGTTACCATGGCGCTCCTTTTCTTCGCCGATTCAACAAGGAAAAATAGTAGTTGAGTAGTTGTTGTTAACAGGTATACAACCTCGGGTTTGTTGGTCAAAAACCGAGGAGGTTTTTGGAAAACCTGGCTGCAAGTTTGAGCTACCGACATCCTTGCCGGGTGCCTACTTCGGTGGACATGGTAATGGTACTTCTGGTGATTTGACTCGAG
This sequence comes from Nesidiocoris tenuis, assembly GCA_036186465.1. Taxonomy (NCBI): domain Eukaryota; kingdom Metazoa; phylum Arthropoda; class Insecta; order Hemiptera; family Miridae; genus Nesidiocoris; species Nesidiocoris tenuis. Next base: position 4,186,451 of record AP028915.1, on the reverse strand, counting down.
AGAGGTACAATCGGTAGTTTGAGTCAGTTGTTTGGGGAAATCGTCCCAGAATGCAGCCAGAATCATCGCCGATGCGGGTGACGATGGCAATCCTTGAGGAAATATCCATTGATTACGACTTAAGATCATAATATGATAAGATCATACTATGATGATTTCAAAATTCAAAAATCGTAATTTTCGGAAAAAACTGCCCATCTTCAGACGGCTGTAACTTGGTAACAAATCATTGTACTCAATTCCGGTTGAGCTCAAATTGTCACAAATCTAATGTTCTTTAGAGACGTATTGATGATGAATAATCGACCCGTATTGCAATGCTGTAGTCACGTGATCAGGGTTAGGGTCATACAGTGATACTCCGTCTCCTTCGCCGAGCTTTCGGCAAATTTATTGCCTTCTTCAGGGCCTATCAACACAACATACAAGAGCTCAACGCCAGCAAAATAATCAATTTTAACTTGAAATAATTTAACTTGATTACACCGAATTTATTACTATTAATTTTGTACCATTTTTGAAATTTATAATTAAATCATTACTCACTTGGAGACGAGGCTAAGCGGTCATATGACCACCACCGTCCAAGACTATAGATGTAACAATCATGTGTTGATCTAAAATAAAATTATCTATATTATTATTCCTTAACAATTGGTGCCAACATTCATTAACAAACCATAACTAGAAACAAATAGCGAGGTACTGACATTATTTACCTGAAGGAACTATTGAAATTGCTATATGTAAAAACCTATTAGCATCATGCCCTTTTGTAATAAAATAAACTTTTGACTAGAAAGACCAACAATTAAAACAAATATAACAAACCAACAACTCGCAGTCAACAATTAAAATTTAAATTTTAAAATGTATATTCTTTTTAAAATTTATAAACCTATTCAGTCTTTCTGTTGTAAATAAGCAGCAACCAAACAAGCCGCCTATCAGAGCTGATAACAGCTCCACTTCCTGACCGGCTTTCAGGGCACTCAGTCCCTACCAGACATATGCGTTGCTTTAAACCTTTTACTCATCCGGATTTTGACATAGAGTGTGTGAATCTTATGTGTGTGCAGATGTGGGATGCATGTGAGGGGGTTTTTTTGTGTGTGTGCATGTCCCGGGTGGGTCCGATTGAGTTAGCTAACCCAATCTGGCCCGCCCGCATTTCTGTGTAATTATGTGATAGTGCATGTGGTAGTATAAATGTGTGTGTGGTGATTGTGTGTGTATAACTGTGTGTGTGGTGATTGTGTGTGTATAACTGTGTGTGTGTATGACTGTGTGTGAGATAGTTGCATGTATGTGCATGTGAGTGTGTGTAATATGTTATGTACGAGCTGTCTTAATATCAGCGAGAATCCCGGCATACACAGAACTGATGCCATTGACATCAGTCCTTTTATTACAGCAATTGTCGTTCAGCAAGATGTGAAGTTTTTCTTTAAATTCCCGTCTTCCTCTCTTTTGCTCGCGGTCCTCGATGCTGACGTTCTCGAAATCAAATGTGTGTCCCATCTCAATTGCGTGCTGCGAGAGCATGGTACCCTCCTCTTGCTCATTGCGACAATCTCGATTGTGCCTTGCCATTCTAACTTTTACATACGAGATTGTGTGGCCTACGTAACAAGCTGAGCAATCTCGACAATTCACCTTATACACCACTCCTGACTGCAATTGGATTGGGTCTTTGTCCTTTAGTCTTGTGTGTAGGCGAGATATTTTGTTATTATACTTGAAGACCACACTTACATTTGACAGATCCTTTTGCAGGGCGACCTTCAGCTTCGGAGAGATGCCTTGAATATAGGTAAGTCCCATAAATATCCTTGGCCTGACATCAGTGGCCTCCACAGTATGTGAGCTGGTGTCATTGCTCTGTCCTGATCCCGTGCTTGATGAGGTTGACGACCATTCAGCCATTAGTCTTTGAACCAGAGCCCTCGGATACCCATTCACCCGGAGCATATCACCCACCTGGGTTTTATTAGCCTCCCGGTATTCTGGTGAACTCAGGCGCAAAGCTCTCCCCATGAGCTCCTTTGCACACGCAAGTTTCATCGAAAACGCGTGTGCTGATCTGAAGTCCAGGCAACGGTCGCAAGCAGATGGCTTCCTGTACCAGTCCGTAGATACGCGCCCGGATGGCCCACGGACCAAGAGCAGGTCGAGAAACGGCAGTATGTTGGCGGCCTCACGTTCGCATGTGAACCGGAGCTTATCGTGATACATATTAAAAACTGACAGAGTTTTGTCGACCTGGTCCGCAGGAAGGATGAGAAACAGGTCATCTACATAACGCCTAACCATCCGGGGACGGAAAGGGAGCTGCAGGACAACCCAGTTAAGGAGGTCCACCATGACTATACCGGCGACATCTGACGACAGGACACCGCCCATCGCCACTCCCGAAAGCTGCCGTACGAACTCGTCGCCAAATTGGAAGTAGCCCTGCATACATGTCAGTTCAATTAAGTCCAAAAACACCTCTAGCGGAATGTCCGTGTGCTCCTCTATGTACGTCCAATGGCGCTGGATCAGGTAGATCACTACCTCCAATGGCACGTTGGTGAAAAGCGACACCACGTCAAATGACACCATAATTTCCTGCTCGCTTAATTCCAGCCCAACTATCTCTTGCTGGAACGTATAGGAGTTGACCACATCGTAGTCTCCAAGCGACTTCATGTGCCTAAGAAGGTCCTTTACAAGCTGGGAAAGCCGTATACCTGGCGACCCGAGGCAGCTGACTATTGGTCGAAGAGGGACGCCATCCTTATGACATTTCGGAAGCCCATAAATCTTGGTCTTCCTACTGGATCGATGGTTCCTACTTAAATGCCGACAAAAGAAAGTTTACCCTAACCATATTCTGCAAAATTTTAACTGTATATATAATTCCATCGGTACGAATAGTCCCTTCGTGCACCAGACATATAAGATAGTGCAACGTTTTAAGCATGACCTTCTCAACCTGGAAATAAAAATCACTATTGACAACCTCAATGGGCTGCAAAGGAAAATTGATAAAATAATCGAGTGGATCTCAAGCCATCTACCACATGATATCAGCAGCAGATTTTTTACCAACCAAAAAAGATTCTGCGAAAAGTTTTTTGAAACGAAAAACAGGAATTTAAATGCTAAGTTTCAAAAGCTGTGTGATGCTCAGGCTCAGAGAGCTCCTGGAAGGAACACCTCATACCTTGTTAAAATGGTAGATGTAGTAATGCCAGTAGAGGTGGAGGATGTATTGGGCCTGAGCCCATCAGTCAATCTTCCATATAAAGCTAGTAACCTCCCTTTGCTTGATGTTATCACAGATGTGGAAATGATACTGGGAGATGTGGTTAACCAGGAGAAAAAGAGAGCTATACGAGCAAACGCAGCTACAATAATACGCAACGGTATCTCTCAATACAAAAATCAGCCCGAATCTGCTCTACAAGCATCCATAAAATTGGCTCGGAGTTTTCTGCTTGATCACCCGGAGTTCATCCTGACCCGCAGCGATAAGAGTAAGACATCTGTGCTTATGTCGAAAGAGGAATATAATGTTAAGATGAGTTCACTGCTGGGGGACACAAGTGTCTACAAAGTTCAAAAAGCGAACCCTACTAGCGGACTCCAGAAAAGATGCAATGATATGGTTGACCAGTTGGTGGCCTTAGGCTGCATTGATAAATGGAAGAAGGATAGCTACAAAACGCAAAACGCGGTTGCGCCCAAGATTTATGGGCTTCCGAAATGTCATAAGGATGGCGTCCCTCTTCGACCAATAGTCAGCTGCCTCGGGTCGCCAGGTATACGGCTTTCCCAGCTTGTAAAGGACCTTCTTAGGCACATGAAGTCGCTTGGAGACTACGATGTGGTCAACTCCTATACGTTCCAGCAAGAGATAGTTGGGCTGGAATTAAGCGAGCAGGAAATTATGGTGTCATTTGACGTGGTGTCGCTTTTCACCAACGTGCCATTGGAGGTAGTGATCTACCTGATCCAGCGCCATTGGACGTACATAGAGGAGCACACGGACATTCCGCTAGAGGTGTTTTTGGACTTAATTGAACTGACATGTATGCAGGGCTACTTCCAATTTGGCGACGAGTTCGTACGGCAGCTTTCGGGAGTGGCGATGGGCGGTGTCCTGTCGTCAGATGTCGCCGGTATAGTCATGGTGGACCTCCTTAACTGGGTTGTCCTGCAGCTCCCTTTCCGTCCCCGGATGGTTAGGCGTTATGTAGATGACCTGTTTCTCATCCTTCCTGCGGACCAGGTCGACAAAACTCTGTCAGTTTTTAATATGTATCACGATAAGCTCCGGTTCACATGCGAACGTGAGGCCGCCAACGTACTGCCGTTTCTCGACCTGCTCTTGGTCCGTGGGCCATCCGGGCGCGTATCTACGGACTGGTACAGGAAGCCATCTGCAAGCGACCGTTGCTTGGACTTCAGATCAGCACACGCGTTTTCGATGAAACTTGCGTGTGCAAAGGAGCTCATGGGGAGAGCTTTGCGCCTGAGTTCACCAGAATACCGGGAGGCTAATAAAACCCAGGTGGGTGATATGCTCCGGGTGAATGGGTATCCGAGGGCTCTGGTTCAAAGACTAATGGCTGAATGGTCGTCAACCTCATCAAGCACGGGATCAAGACAGAGCAATGACACCAGCTCACATACTGTGGAGGCCACTGATGTCAGGCCAAGGATATTTATGGGACTTACCTATATTCAAGGCATCTCTCCGAAGCTGAAGGTCGCCCTGCAAAAGGATCTGTCAAATGTAAGTGTGGTCTTCAAGTATAATAACAAAATATCTCGCCTACACACAAGACTAAAGGACAAAGACCCAATCCAATTGCAGTCAGGAGTGGTGTATAAGGTGAATTGTCGAGATTGCTCAGCTTGTTACGTAGGCCACACAATCTCGTATGTAAAAGTTAGAATGGCAAGGCACAATCGAGATTGTCGCAATGAGCAAGAGGAGGGTACCATGCTCTCGCAGCACGCAATTGAGATGGGACACACATTTGATTTCGAGAACGTCAGCATCGAGGACCGCGAGCAAAAGAGGAAGACGGGAATTTAAAGAAAAACTTCACATCTTGCTGAACGACAATTGCTGTAATAAAAGGACTGATGTCAATGGCATCAGTTCTGTGTATGCCGGGATTCTCGCTGATATTAAGACAGCTCGTACATAACATATTACACACACTCACATGCACATGCATGCAACTATCTCACACACAGTCATACACACACACAGTTATACACACACAATCACCACACACACAGTTATACACACACAATCACCACACACACATTTATACTACCACATGCACTATCACATAATTACACAGAAATGCGGGCGGGCCAGATTGGGTTAGCTAACTCAATCGGACCCGCCCGGGACATGCACACACACAAAAAAACCCCCTCACATGCATCCCACATCTGCACACACATAAGATTCACACACTCTATGTCAAAATCCGGATGAGTAAAAGGTTTAAAGCAACGCATATGTCTGGTAGGGACTGAGTGCCCTGAAAGCCGGTCAGGAAGTGGAGCTGTTATCAGCTCTGATAGGCGGCTTGTTTGGTTGCTGCTTATTTACAACAGAAAGGCTGAATAGGTTTATAAATTTTAAAAAGAATATACATTTTAAAATTTAAATTTTAATTGTTGACTGCGAGTTGTTGGTTTGTTATATTTGTTTTAATTGTTGGTCTTTCTAGTCAAAAGTTTATTTTATTACAAAAGGGCATGATGCTAATAGGTTTTTACATATAGCAATTTCAATAGTTCCTTCAGGTAAATAATGTCAGTACCTCGCTATTTGTTTCTAGTTGTGGTTTGTTAATGAATGTTGGCACCAATTGTTAAGGAATAATAATATAGATAATTTTATTTTAGATCAACACATGATTGTTACATCTATAGTCTTGGACGGTGGTGGTCATATGACCGCTTAGCCTCGTCTCCAAGTGAGTAATGATTTAATTATAAATTTCAAAAATGGTACAAAATTAATAGTAATAAATTCGGTGTAATCAAGTTAAATTATTTCAAGTTAAAATTGATTATTTTGCTGGCGTTGAGCTCTTGTATGTTGTGTTGATAGGCCCTGAAGAAGGCAATAAATTTGCCGAAAGCTCGGCGAAGGAGACGGAGTATCACTGTATGACCCTAACCCTGATCACGTGACTACAGCATTAGAGACGTATGGTGAGACTTTTAGAGACTCTTTAGAGACGTATGAAATTGGTTATGGCAAAAACACGCAGTTTAGATGCTGGAGACAAAAACTGAAAATCATTGGAAAATTGTGTGGTTTTCTGAGTCCTGCAATTCTTTTATAGCTTTTTGAGAATTGCAAACTTAGGTATCGTACTACCCTGTGGGTCATACTAAGTAATCATAGGTAGATCATCACGTTCTGTTCTTTTTGATGTCTATTTCAACTTGACACCAATCTGTGGAATTATTATACCTACTTTTACATAGGAAAATAAATATAAGATGATTGCGCATGTTTCTTTTCTCAGAACTCTAATTTAATATTCACAGTTTGTTGGGGATCCCTAGAAGCAGAACGGTCAAAGCTTAAGATGGTCACTCATGTTTAACAAAAGGATTTCCATATAGCTGCGGGAAATGGATAGCAAGCTTTTCCACAGCCGATGAGTTGGGAAATCCCTCGGTTTTTTTATTCTTTTCCCACCTTTGGTCGAGTTGGGCCATCATTGAGCAATAAGGGGACACGGTGAATAAGTAATGGATCTCTGGGGATATTTATTGCCTCTACAAGAACGGGACGCTCATCCATTTTAGCCCCTTAATCCAGTCCTTTCTCCATTGCCCTTAGGTAAAAGGGGTAAAGGGGTCTCTACCCCTCCAATCCTCATGCCACATTTTACCACCTGCCCCCCCATCGCCCCTCTGAAGCAAAGGACCTCGTGTAACGCCGCCATCCACTGTCTGAGCCTATCTCAATGCTGTTTCATCTTTTGTCGTCTCTCACGGTCTGTTCCATTCCCCAGTTAGATGTTGCTCACCCGAGCGATAATTTTGAGTTTGAAGCGACTTGGCACTGATTTTCGTAGTCCGTTTGGAAGATTTTGCTATTAGGTAGATTGCCTTTGAAAATCCTCAATTTGATTTGGAAAATTCTCAATTTGACGATGCAAGTGTGAAATATGAGTCGGCACAAAACCGAATTGATTCGAGTATTGGAAGTTGTAGAATGCTGCTCATGGATTGCGTAGTTATTAACCTAGAGGCAGGATGTTTATTGAAATTTTGAAAACTTTTTCTTTCCTGTAATACAAGCAACCTTTATGACACGTAGATCGTCAGGAATGCCAAACTTTGCCCCCACTTGGGACCTTTAGATCTGAAAATCAGATTCTCCTTTCTTACTTCTATCTATCTCCCTCATTCATGAAGTGAATGACTGGGCTTACTGTGACGGGGCTTACTCATACAATGTAACATTCATGTTGCTCAACCCCAATATACATGGGAGGAATTTCAATTTGACCCATTTCGGGGCGTTGTCCCGGCCAATCTCTAATTAAACTCGGACGCCGACTACTGGTGAATCATTCGAAATTACTGAATGACCAACATCGTTATTGAGCCGTGCATTAGTGATGTGCAAGCAAAACTTCCCTTCACGGTTGCTGGAAGGCTAATTGATTCCATACGTCTGCGCTATTATTTATCGTCCATCATTACTCAGCTCAATCTATAGATCGAAGTGATATTAATCACAACTAGGTACCGTAGCTCGGAACCATTCGAGTGGATCTAATGACCAAAAATCATGAGAACCCTTACCTGCCAACTACCAGGCATAGCATTTGCAATCATATAGCTGTGAAAGCAGGAATCGGAATTTGTGGTACCTACCATTCTCACGAAAGGTTCAAATCTGAAAATGACTGTGATCTAGACCCTCTCTGCTTTTCCATAGTCTCAAACGAATAAAAAAAGCTAATATGTTTTTACCCAAAGCTACTAAGCCTAATAGACTTGAAATGGAGCAAAATACTGTGAACTTGCTTCAATTAATGTGTGGTTGGGGTCCACCTAGACCGTATAAATCTAGATTTGCAATCTTTGAAAGCGAGAGCCAGCCAAATTACACCCTAAAACATTGAGCACTTTTTTTTGTAAAAAGTCATTAAAGGACAGGATTTTTGCTAAAACCCACTATTACTATTTTGGATGGAAACAATATTTGGTCCCATAATTCGAATATAAACTCAGACTACTTCCATTCCCTCGATTTGAGTTTCTATTAAAAATTGAAAACCTTCATTTTAAGACCATCGAGGGCCTATAGCGGGTTACTGCTCCCGCCATGGTCCTAAAAATAAATGAATGTTACCAAATTTAGCAAAACTTTGTTCCCTGAAAGCCATGTATAGGATGAGTCCAAGTGTTGATATTGCAATAACAAAAATGTAAAGATTCTGCTTATTGGAAAATCAACAATTTTTTCAGAGCTGTATCTCCTGTACCACTGCAGCTACGAAGCTCCATTATAACTCAAATTGTAGCAAATTTTACATTTATATAGAGCATATACAAACACTCCAAAAATCGTGTATATTTCAATAATTAGCGGTGTGCCTACCATGAATTGCAAGCGAGGTCGAACTTTAGGGAAAGAATGAAGTACAGTAAAGTGGTAACCTCGGAAGTACTTAGGGGGAGAAAGTAGCCGTCGGAGGCAGAATGGATTCCTTAGGGGGCGGTTGGGGGCAGAAATTCGGCAGTTGTGGCGCATGCGCAATGGTCACCCGCCCGCGCCCGGGGCCCAGTCTTCGCCGAGTATCCGAGGTGGTGGCTGCTGAGTGCCAGGTGATACGATTGCCTTTACCGCTCCGCGCTCTTATCAATTTCTCTGAATTGACCGCCGATTCCGGTCGGATTTCGCCGAAAGTAAATAAAGGATAAAACATTATCAAGCCTTCGTTGCTCAGAAAATTCCGCCCTCGATTCGCGTGCCGCGCTGTCGCTGTCCCGCAAAGTGATAAACGTCGGGTGTGCCAAAACTTAAATTTTTGTTAAAAACCCAACCCTGTGATGGTCATCGCGGTTTTGGCTGACATTGAATCATCATGGGTCACATTTCGGATATTTTGAAAAGGTAAGGCCTTCTTCATTTGAAGGGTAAGGGGAAGGAACGAGGAATGTCACAAAAAGTACTTTTAGAGAAAAAGCAGGTTTTGTATTTTAAATTCTATGTTTTTTCCCCCTTACACTGAATCTTTCGTTGCTTCTCAGTGCGACATTTACACTTTTTTCCCCTTGGAGTTTCACTATACGGTTAGTACCTTTGAATTCCTACAAAATGCGCTATTAAGCTTGTTTTTGGGAAAAATGGACATTTCCTGTTCTTTCCCCTTACCCTTCATTTTGTGAATGATTGATACATCCAACATCGAACACTGAAGGATTTTGAGTTTGGCGGCGAATTGGGTGGCAATCCTCAAACGCTATTGCCCCGACATTACCATTCAAATTTCCACTACAGGAAACCCTCTCTTGTCGGTAGAATCAAACGTATGGCCACGGTGTTGAGTTGTCCTTATAATTTCCTCCATTATCACTGTGGATTATCAGCGTGAATAATTTTTAAATGAGCACTGTTCCCTCGTGCTCTCAACGCTTCCTAGAAGTTTCGGATTAATAGGTAAGCCGCCGCTTGATCATTGCGGCTTATTCGCGATTATATCCGAGGTATGGCATGTAAACAGGCAATTCCAAAGGGTGAGTTTTCATTTTAAAATCTCAGTTTTTTGGAGCAGATATTGAGAGAAAAACGATGCAAATTCTCCCAGTAAGATTTCATCATTCCTGACTTCGGGTAGTGCCAATGATAACATTGATACTTTTCATCTAGACTCGGGTCCATACAAAATTCAAAGGTATTTTTTTCTTACTTTTCCATATTTACATAGTGAATTGATGTATACAATACCTTACATATTACAAATTATTGATTGAAAATCGTCCTAAAACTGAAAATCGGATTGGAGCATTAGGAAAACGTCTACTTGCTTATACACTCTTTACTTAGAATCACCTGCGAGCCCGTTTGTCTGCCTGCCCGTCTTTGTTCATTATCTACCTTAATTCCTAACCTTTTATTCAAATGTCCTAAACTGGAATGTTCGTTTAACCCTGTTTAACCGGAATTCGAATTCCCTTTTATGGGAACCGGTATAGGAGCAAGAATGAATCACGCTTGTTGCCTCATTTTTTCCTGGTATATTTTAAACTTTCCTCCAAACTTGATTCCTTTCTGTAACAAAGGACTTCAATAAATAAATTATCAAACCTAGACCTCGCCGAAAATAGAGATATCTTCGTTATAACGTCCTTTACCCTACGTTCCGACCTGATTTATTTGTTATTCTCACCAAATCAGGCGAAATAATGTAAATAACATTGATTTTGCAACGGATATTCGATGGCGTGAAACACCGGCAAAGAGAACCGGCGGCGAATGTGTGTTGAGAGTTTCCATGTAGTTGGGACAAATATTTACGTCTTAGATTAAACAAGAATTCTCAAGAGCTGCTGTATTGTCCACATTGAGGCCGAGTTTGTATTGCATGCACGCTCATCAACAAACGAGAGGCTCTTTGTTATTTTGACGAGGCGTTCGTGAATATTTGATAGAACGTATCAACTACACTATCACGGCATAAGGAGTTAAACATACCGGCTAGCTTGATTCATTTTTGCTCGTAGACTAGTGAGATCCTAATACAACATTAACCGAGGTAGGTAGTAGGTGGGTCAAATAGTTTCATTAAATGTCATAAATCATTATAAACCAATTTTCGACTGCTAAAATTCATCCGATTTTGAATTCAGTGTGTGAAAAATGTGCAAAAACATACAAGGTGTCCAACGAATTAAAAAAAATTCTAAACCGGTTCAATAATTACAACCCCCAAAATTGGGGAAAAGGGGAAAAAGATGAAATCGTTCTCAAAAAAATGTTTTCCTGAACTTTCCGAAAAACACCTTATTTTTTTAAAACCAAGCGGGAAATCACTTCCAAAATTGAATTTTGGTGTCTTCACAAGAACCGATTTTGACTCCTTTCCCAATCAGATTCATCGGACAATACAATTTCTCAGAAAAACTCTTTCTGCGATTTTTCAGAAAAACCGCTATAAAAATCTAACCATTTGTCCGATTGCCTCAAATTTGGTCTCAATCGATTCAGTATTAAATTTCCTTAAAACAATGATGCACGCAAGATTCAATTTTAGTGTTATTATCGGGTTTACTGTTCAGGGTTATGAACGAAATGTTGATGAAATGGCATCGTTTCAATGAAAACCCTGACATTTGAAACTTGAATCATCCAAATTCGGAATAAATTTTGGAATAAATCCTTAAAGGATATCTAATTCTGAACAATTTTGATTTAAAGTGATTTTGAATATCTACATTTGGAGGGGACTTATCGCGTTTTTAAGAAAAGAGTGTCAGTGTCGGCAGCCAACGGAGCGAGTCCATCCGGAGGCGTGCCGAGTCAAAATGGAGGCTCAAAATCGACTCAAAAACATATTTCAATTGCGGGTTTCGATTCCTGACCGTTCGAAAATGTGGAAATTTGAGGTGTGTTGTAAAAACCTGACTGATTTTATGGTTAGGTAGATTACTACATTTTCGGAAAATAATTTACCAATATGTATTATTTCTCTTAGAACTTGAATATTTATTCAATTTCATCAGTCGGCTCAAATATTGTAAGTTGTTGGTCGATATTAAACCGAAGAAGCCTGCAGGCTAGAGGTTTTCATTCCCGCGAGAAAACGTCAAAGATCACCTTTTATTCGGGCATTCCATGCTGAAGAAGTAATGCAGGGGGATGAGATGGATCGGAAGGAAGGTCATGAGGAAAAGGGATCATCTGGAGTAGTCCTGCGTAGAATTGCGAGGCTGTGTAGTGGCTCTTGCTTCTCAGCTCCCTGGGTAGATGGATGCTTTCTAATACCGTACATTCTTAAACCGTAATACTCTCGTGAAAACCGGCAGCACTTTCTAACAACGGATGGGAAACCGCTGCCTTAAGAAAACAACAGCTTTAAACTTTTCTTGAAGAAGAAACTTTTCTCCCAGTTCTCAAGCATCGACCGGCTAAGAAAATGGTTTGGGGAAAGAGGTTCATTTAAAAACAATTGATGAGCCTGAAAAGTTGGGCAATGTGCTTCGAAAAGGCCTTCCCTCCTTGGTCGGTAAACATTCGCCTTGAAAGTGTGAAGGAGGTGCTGGCTAGGAGTAGCTCAGCTAAGGCCAACCCTTGGTCGCCCAGTTATGATGAACGGTGGCCCAGAGGTTTCCTTCCTTTCCCAAGTCTCTCATCTTGAGGCAAACTTTCCCGGATCCGGAGGGAAGATGGCGGTTCCTTTGGCAGCCGAAGGACCTCGCGCCGTTAATTCTGATTTTCACCTTTTTCGAATTTATCGATCCATACCGAATACCCGTTTTGTGGACTGTTGTCGGTTTTTTGCAAAAAGATTGATTGGCTAGAACAAATTCTTCAAAATGATGCATGTGGAATTGATGGCGGTTCCTCTGGCAGCCGAAGGACCTCGCGCCATTATGTCTGATTTTCACCTTTTTCGAATTTATCGAATACCAAATCTATACCTAATACCCGTTTGTGGGCAGTTGGTGGTGCTTGCAATAATATTGATTATATAGAGCAAGTTCTTCAAAATAATGCATTCTCTCCATTGAAGAAACGATTTTCTTACCTCTAACGATTCAGCATCTCATACCTTAAGGAACCAGTATAATCATGCATTATCGACCTATATACTTATTAAAATCTAAGGTTTTCGCAAAAAATTCCTTTAAAATAAATTCCTTCTCCAGCACAGAATTGACGTTGTCCCAAAAAATTGTTTTATAATCTAAAAATTCAACCCATAAGTGTGAGGTCTTGAGAAAATCGGATCAATATTTCGCTGCTATCTGCGTTACCGTTGGTCATACAAATTTATAATTTTAACTTCGAAGAAATATTTTCCCAGGCATTTAAAACGGTTGTAAGGCAGGTACCAAAACGTGAGATTGCAACGCGGCCGACGTTCGGCGTTGGAATGAGGGAGTCGGCTGCAAATAATCATTTCCTCGAGCTTTGTGCACGGAATCTGCTTATCTCACGCGAAACCTCACGCGCCATTCCCTCAAAGGAAAAACAACATTGAAAATTACCCCACTGCGAGATTTTCCTCCGTTCTGGATTCATACAGCCCGAGGAGCTCCGCGGTGCACCGCTTTCCATACACTCAATTTTGGATTCAAAATGTCAATTTTTTTTCTCGGCCCAACCGCCGCGTTTCTCAAACACTCCAACTCGCGGAATTGTGAATTCATTCAAATTTTTCCCAATTCTGGTTCACTCGATTTGAATCTCACACCAACATGCCTCCGAATCGGACGATCCCGTGCCAGGGTGAGCACAGGAGTGCACCACGTCCGAACTTCAGGAAATGGCAGGCCACCTACGGCGCGCCGGTTTTTCGACTGATGAGCCATTACTAAACGTTAATGCTCCTGATAAGGCCCACCATGTTGAGCTACGGTATGTAAGGGAATTTCTTTTCTTTATGCCCCTCAACCATTGCAAATGAGTGGAAAGGGATAGGAGAACTGCGACTGATAATTTGTTTTTGGATAAGCAAATTAATTTGCCAATAATCCAACGAGGAAATCTGGTCGTAGTTTGCCATGGGAATCAGGCAGAACATAGCAACTTCATTACAAGTTGTTCTCGTTGCTGTGCAGCTCATTCCCATACGTTCGCAGTTCCACCATCCTCTAGGTATGTGAATTGGCTTCGTTAACATCCCGACCGCTGGTTAGGGCTGGCCGGAGTGGCAGTGGCAGATACTGCGTATATTTTGTTTGCCGAAATCCACCATATGGATATAATATTCAATTTCCTTCCGTTATCAAAATTTCCGACGGTAAAAGATATAGGTATGGTCCAGAAAATGAAAAAACCGAATTCCGGCCAAATTACCTGGGCTGCCCGAAAAATTATTCATCACCTCTTAATTTTTGCTCACTAAGATCTAATCGCCAAGCCAGGCTGATCGAGCAGTTAACAATTTACACGTCTGACAACTTACCTGCGATAATTCCAAACATGGGGTCATATGCCGAGGAAAGCCGAAGCGTAGCCTAATGAGAAGACGTCACGCTAATGAGTAATAAACACGAAATAATTCATTTTTTATCGAGTTCCGCCGTGGGAGCTCATTAAAATCAGTAATTAGAATTTAATTGGCTCAATGTTTACGTTTGCCATGCCAACTTATTGGGAATGAAATCCAACGGGTGTGGTAGCTCATATCGGTCCCTATAAGTAATAAGGGAATAACTATTTTCTGGCCGTAACCCGACTAGCATCCTTGACACTTAACCCCAAGAAAAGTAGGTATTGTTCAGACAGCATTGGCAAACAGATAATTAGTAAAAAAGACTATAAATTCTAAATAGAATTAAAGTAGGTATAATAGTCACAAGTGGATAAAATGTTCATCATGACCAAAACAACGCCAAGAAATCCGCAAAAAACAACTGTAACTATATCATAGTTTTCCAATAAACTGGCTACTGAAGAAAGAAAAACAACAACAACAACATAAACTGGCTACAGATATTTCATCTTAAAAAAATAATTTCTATGCCTAGTAGTAAGATTTTTGATTAATAAATGTATTTCTTGAGTTCAATCATAATATTGGGATTTAAAGGTCTATGGAACAAACCCATACAACAGAGGCAAGTCCTCTCAGTCTGATACCTACCTTTTTGGCAAATTCAGCTCAGTCTCGTATTTCCTCAGAGGACTTAGACACTACTTCGGGTTGGCTAAGAGCCCAAGTTCATGTAGTTGTAGGACGAGCTAGCAGAGGCCGGGGATATTGGAGCTGGTAGGTTGGTATCCAGTTGGCCGGTTCCTTCACTGTTCACTCACTATAACCTGAAAGCGTCTCTGCTTTCAACTGACTAGCTCCAATTTCCAGTCGGTCGATCTCTTCCAATCCTAAGCTAGGAGTGAATCGTTGCCAAACTCCTTGCAGGTTAGAGGCATATCAAGGGCTAAAACCAGGATTCAGGAAGGGGAAATCGCGAACTGTTAGTGAACCAAGGTCTCCTCCAATATCGGCCGATTTAGCGGATTTGGGAGGTTGCGTTTGGAAAGCAACGTTGGCAATCTCTTCCGACCATCGGGCATTGTCTACGGTTAAGGTCGTACAAAATTTCGAGGCGGTAAAGGAACTTAGGTATAGGAACTGAGAGAGCTATAGGGAGTATCAATATATGGTATAGAAATAAAATATTGGGTGTTAAATAAATCAATTAATGAAAAAAAAAAAACTCAGAAGTTACTGTATCTGGACCTTTCTTTCATTCAGAACTACACAGTATCATAAGGTACCAGTAGGTAGGTACATTTAATATCAGGTACATTTAATATCAGGATATATTTAATATACCTATCAAAAATAAAAATTAATATCTAATATTCTGGAAATGCAAAATCTCGCGATTACTCATCAGGATGAAAATTGAGCTTGATCGCCACAAATTGATCTGTTTTTATTTTCGGCAATTTTCCAATAGAATATTGCAACCTATTCATTGTCATAATTCGCTGGGATTTGCACCAGCAGCGAGACCGGCACATCGGAGAATAGACACCTTCGTGTCCGCTTGAGGGGGTGAGAAATCAGTGACCTACTGAACTTGCGTATCCTCCATCCCCCATTCAACGAGTGGAGTCCGCCCTTTCCCAACTGGTCGTCGCTTAGCGCGTAGATATCGAAAGAGATACATCTACCCTGCCCCTCAACATGTGCATGTGCATGTGCATTGAACCCACATTCTCGACAAGTACTTGACCTCAAAAAAGAAAACTGAAGATAAATAGGAACTTTTGCAACGAGTAAATCCAAAATGCTATCATAGGTGAAACCCTGACTCATAGTCATAAATCGAACTAAAACACAATCTGAAACTCAAACTTGAACTCCAACTTAGAAAACAATCTCAAACTTAAACTCAATCCTTAATTCAAATTCTAACAGAAACTCGAACTCATAATCAAACTTAAACTCAAACTCAATCCATAATCAAATTCAAACTCACAGTCAAACTCAAACTCAAACTGAAATCGGAAACTAAACTCATAAATTGAAATCAAACACAAACTGAAACTCAATGTCTAACTTATAATCAAGCTCAAACTCAAATTGAAACTCGAACTCATATACAACTCATATACAAACCCTAAGTCAAACTTGAACTGAAACCGAAGCTAAAATCTAACCCCAAACTCATGTATAGTACGTTGGATACATCCAATTTGAACTCAAAATGAAAGCCAAACTTAAGTTAAACATTCAAACTCAAACTAATCAAAGTCAATCTCGAACTCAAACTGAAATTTGAACGCAAACTCATACTCTTGCACGAACTGAAACTTAAACTCGGACTGACACTCAAACTGAAACTGAAACTAAAATTCAACCTCAACTCGAACTCCTATCACAATCAAACTTAAACTGAGAGGCAAACCAAAACTGAAACTCAAACTCAAACTCTGAAACCGATCTTTAGTTTGAGTTTGATTAAGAGTTAGAGTTTCAGTTCAGATATGAGCTAAAGTTCGAGTTTCAATTTCAGTTTGAGTTTGACTTTGATTATGAGTATGAGGTTTAGGTTGAGATTGAATAATATCATGAGTATAAGCATGAGTTTCAGTTTGACGTTAGGCTCAAGTTTGAATGTGACTTTCTGTTTCAATTTGAGTTTGAGTTTGATTATGAGTTTCAGTTTCTGTTTCAGTTTGAGTTTGACTTTGAGTTTGAGTTTGATTATGAGTAGGTATGTGTTTTAGTTTGAGATTGAATATAAGTATGAGTTTCTGCTTCAGTTTGAGTTTGACGTTGAGTTTCAGTTTGATTATGAGTTTGAGTTTCTGTTTCAGTTTGGCGTTGAGTTTCAGTTTAAGTTCGATTATGAGTATGAGTTTTAGTTTGCTTGTGAATATTATCATGAGTTTGAGTTTGAGTTTGAAAATGGGCTTGAATTTGAATATGAATATGAGTCTCTTTTTTAGTTTGAGTTTAAGTGTGATTATGAGTAGGTATGAGTTTCGGTTTCAATTTGAATTTGACCTTTGACTTTGATAATGAGTATGAGTTTTAGTTTGAGATTGAATATTATTATGAATATGAGCTTGAGTTTCATCTTCAGTTTGACGTTGGGCTTGCGTTTGAATATGAGTATGAGTTTCTGTTTCAGTGTGAGTTTGAGTTTGAGGGTATTCTGTAGGGAGTATACGGTACACGTTCATGCCGTCCATTTTCAAATTCATTCATGCAAAAAATATTAGTTTCACTCCGGTTCGTCCTAAATTGGGCAAATCAAGAGATGGCAAACCTAACGTAATTCCTTGGCGTAACAAGCAAGATTGCATTTTCTCGCTTCGCTCGGTTGATTCACGTTAATTCGCAAATGAACTGAAAACTTCGGCAATCCTACGGACGAAAGGAAAAACAAACTGACTTTTCCCCCGTTTGGCCTGTTGGGATTTTCAGTGCAAACTTCTTGGTTCATCTGGATAAAATTCCCCGAGGGAAAGGGGGAATTTCCCTCTCGGATGGAGAAGTTTGAATATTAACAGAGGCTTCAGTGCTCGAATATTAATGAAAGCTGGGGGAGATTTAAGTTAACGTGAGTTAGCAGGGCTGATTTCATCAGGACCTGCTGTCACTGCTGCATTGTGCGCCTTCTCCCCGCGAACCTTGGCCCTATGACCTGTTATGATTTGTCCACAGGTGTTGTCATTTTCACAGAAAGGCTAAGAGTTTCATCGGGATCGGTTACAAAAACGAGTTTTTCGAATGATAAATTTCTAATTTGGATGACAATTTTTGCTTCGGGGTATTCACTCAAGTTCGCCCCCTCTGAAAAGAAAATGTTTAACTTACCTACTTGTCTTTCTGCGATAATTCGAGCCTTTCAAAGGTCATTAGAGAACGTTATCACTTTCCCTGCTTACTCCTAGTCTGCAACCTGTCTACCCTACTTAGATAACTGCATACTTTTATGTTTTAGGAAGTATCATTTTGGACTGAATTGATTTGATTTTGACTCATTTAGAGGCTGTAATGATAAAAAATGTCAAATAACTCATCGATCATTTTCAAACCAGCCTAAAATCAAAATACATCAAGATTTTGAATTTTATGACGATGACAATGCTGCCATTTGATTCGAGAGTACGGGAAGTGATTTAAAAAATTGGTAGGTCCCCCACTGAATAGAACCTTCTAAGCATCTTTGAAATGAAAGTCGTCGGTAACTCTTTGACATCTAGTACCTAGCAGCTAAACAGCCATATTTCCAAAGTGAATTTCATCATTTCAGGCCTTCTCTTTCCTGAGTAACTTTTCCATCGCACTCTTTCACCCTTCCACTGTTCAGCCATAGTAAATCTACTGTAAAATAATGCGTTCACACTTGCCAGTAACTGGGGGAGTTTCAGGTGGCCCCTGGTGTTTTACGGGTCAGTGACGACAAACTCGAAAAAACACTCCTCCGCAGACCTCTCATACGCTTTGCAAAAATTGTCTAAATTTGTGCAATTTTCAGTGAGCACTACTGATGTAAAATTAAGGCCCAATTTCACCAAACGTTTAAGTCCATAATTAGCTTAACTCGGACAATAATTGATAATAGCAACTTTGTTCACAGATTTGTCACCTTTGAAAATTAGGCAGCTCATTATGCGAAAATGTTTTGAAAAAATTGAACTTGGACTCTGAATATTTCGAGACGAAAGGATTTACAAAAAATGGTAAAACATGCTCTAGGGGTACGGATAATTGGTATAAACGTTCTGCAGGCATTGATGCTAAGATAGAGGCAATGGATTGTCTTTCAAGCAGTTTCCGAACGTATTAATTGGGTTTAACCGCTTTCTGAGTGCCGAGTAGTTGATCCGATTTCAAAAGGTAAAACTCACTTTTAAACTCCGCTCTAAACAAGTATAAAAGCCCAATAACACGGGCGAAGTTTTTGTCCTCTCCTACCTGCGCTTGTTACACGGTCCAATTAACGTTACAACTCCATGTATCGAGAAGTTGATCAAAAGCTCTTACCAAAGCTTTATGAGTGTAGGGAAGTTCATTATAAAGCCAACTCCAACCTTGAACCTTGAGTGAGGGGCCTACGCATTATACCGAGCGTACCATACATAACATGCTTCCACTTCTAATCTTCATGGCAGCTCAACTTCTCGAATATGAAACTCATGTTACTTTTACCGACAAGAGTTGATGAAGAGTTTTCACCCGAGTACATAATCGTACTTGCTACTTGATTAGCCTTGGTTTCAATTTGATATTATCAAAATAGCGCAGCTCGACTGATACACAATCCAGTTTGAAGCCAAATCTGAACCTGCGGGATCAATTTTCAATTTTTGGACAATAGCGATGCTTCGAATTCCTCTTTTAAGGGAAGGGCGCCAATTATGTGAATGATTTTTGCTTGAAATCCACGAGAATTTGTACTGTGACTCTCAAAAAACTGCTCTTTGATGATCAGAACAATAACAGATAAAATAATTGTAGATGCCTCAATTTGCTTTCAGTAGTTTGGTTTTTCCTTGCTCGTGACGTTCTATCATAATTTTTTGAGATAGAACGTACTTATTTCGTTGTTACGCCAAGCAAAGGAGAAACGTTGAAAATAAATTTCAGTATCATTTAAATGTAATTAAATGAGTTCAGATACGATTCTGTTGAGTAAAAATTATTATGTAAAAAAAGTGAACACTTCACAACAGTTTTCATCAAAGAAACACGCCAAAAAAATTTTAAACCCCACGCAGGAATTTAACTTCAAATTTTCCATGTGCAGTTTGTAGTGGTTTGAGACCGAGTTCAATTCAGGGGGCAATGTCGATGCGATTCGACTTAATTTCGCCCACAGTACCAGAGATACCTCGCAGCAGGAGCGATTTGTACCTCTAATACCTTGCCAAATCTCTCGTTTCTAAATTCTCTCGCTCCATCGCTCGGCGGACACGCCTACATTTCGACCTGGGCATCCTCGAATCTCCACGCCTTCCAAGTCATTGGTTTTCAAACGGGTTTTAATGGACTGGGGTTCGGCGCTTGTGAATAATGGAATAGCCAAGCCGGGCCTGAATTCGCTGTCATTGTCCATAGGCGAGTTCTGTCGGCTGAGAGGAAATTAGAAGGAACGAAGTTGCGCACAGGCGGGCCAGGTTCGAACACGGGTGGAGAGATCGTGTTCGCCGACTGTGCGCTCGGTTTTCTGGTCAATTCGATTGGTCACATTGGTCCGATCTGCCCACGCTTACTTCTGGATTTGGCTCGAATCCCTTTGAGCGGATGAGGGTCACTGGTGGATGTCCTGCCAGTCCAGCAAGCCTAACATCGTTGAAGCTGACGCCGAGCAAGGCCACTGATACGCGTACATGGATATAGACGATTTTTTGAAACATGAACATGACGAATGCGAGTTTTCTAGAAATATTTAAAGTTGAATCTTTAGAAGAAATCTGAAACTTGAAACGATACCGAGAAACCGCAACAAAGCACTGTTCTAAAAAATACAGCCGAATAGTCCGGGCCGCAACGCGCAACCAACGTGATGCCAGTTCTGAATCATTTTAATGGATAGACATTTTGATCAGCAATAAGAATATCAACGTCTGCCATCTCAAATCCGCCGGAACGACCCGTGGGGGAGGTCAAACAAGGGCCAGAATGTTCAAAATGCGAGTCATTTTAAGACAATTTTCGCGGCTCCCTAAATAAGCTAGTTATGAATAGTGGAACGAACAATAACTGCTATCCATAACTAACTAAATAGTCGTTGGCCCAGGTCGTTCAAATATTCGAGAGGCCCTAACATACGAGTCATTTTTAACCGAAAATTTCGAGCACAACGTGGACCAAGGCTATAGTGAAAAATGGTATCACATTGGTAGCACTTTTTGGGCTGGGCTCTTAGTCCAATAGTTTTATATTCTTCTACCGCGAGAAACGAGTTACCCCTCGAATATGAAAGTGCTGGGAAGTTTGCCGTTTAAAAATGTTCCATCTAGGACTGCTCCAGGATGTCTTGGACAGCTGTTGCCGGAAGAGGACGAACGAACCGGCGATGCGTAGATAAACCTTTGTTTCCACGTCACGAACATTTTCTTCTGTTGTGTGCCCCTTTTGGCGGTGGTGTTGGAGAGAGGCTGGCTTTGTTCGACGCTATGACCATACTTTTCTTGAAGAGTTTCGTGTTCCTGTAGGTTGAACGTACGTGCTTCGCGGGTACCTATCTGCTTGCAATTCTCTTTCTCGGAAATTTGCCGAATATCAAAAGAACAAGATGTTGAGCAAACCTGAAAAACTATACTGCCGTGAAAAGCAAGGAAGCCGTAGAAATAGTTGGAATCTAACCTCTTTTACGGCTTTCTTGCTTTGCTCGGCAGTAGAGTTTGTCTCACTTTTGTGCCCCAAAAAACTTGGAATGCGTTGTTTTAAGCATTCTCAAACCACAGCATGATCTAAAGCTGCGTGGCTTTAGCGTCATTCACTTGCGGCAAGGCGTTATCCAGGAGTTTGAGGGTCCTTCCTCCAGAGCCTTCTGCTCGAAGAATCGGCTCCATGTATGTTGGATTTTCAATTGAGGGCACCTACCCTGAGATGATCAACGATTTTGTAATCGAGTCAATTGAATCAACAGAAGCAGCAAAGGGAAATTGGTATCAACCATTCATACCGAAGATCCCTAAACCCAATCAGTCTGACAGACTCCAAAAACATCCAGAAGAAGTTTTTCAACCCTTTAGAAGCGAGAAAAGATCTGACCTCTAAAACAGAACGTGGTTGAACGTATTTTGCGGTGACAGTGCATGCTTCTCGCAGACAGCAAAAGAAGAAAAACGAGCAGCGGAGCTCTCTAATGGAATGGAGGCCTTGCCAGTCAGGCCATCCTCAAAGGCTACATCCTATCGCGATACGAGTCAGAGGACAAGAGCCTTCCAGCGCTCCATAGAGAGGAGATGACACGCGATAAGAGGGGAAACCGAGCCGGGGTAAGTGCCCCAGCAAAGCTTATGCCTTCTCACTCAAAACCAATTAGTGAGGCCAATTAGCGCCCCATATATTTAGCCATGGAACCTCTACTCGGTCCGAATCTCTTTCTTCACTCGCTCAACATCGCCGGGGCTGTTATCTTCCATGGCCCACCTTTTTCTTTGGCTTCAAAGTGTATTATACTAGCCGCTCTTAATTGTTCAAGGAATCGTTTGGCCGGAGGCTTCGCCAATTCAAACGAGGAGCTCAACGCGATATTTCAATGCAGAATGGGCGCAATTAAAATAAGCGATTCATCAACATTGACAAAATAAACACCCACATTGGACTTCCTGTGCCACTTTGCAATTGAAACTAGGGTCATGATGCCCCTTGTTGTTGAGATACGCAGGATGTGGCTACCCACCAAGATGTGGTCGCGTGTGGTAGTATCATGCGGTCTTAGCATCAGGCTCCATTGAAAATGACGTACGGTCCCTATCAATCAGGCCGGCTCTTCAAGTGGAGATTAGGGAACAAGGGACGTCTCTATCATCCAGCCTTCAAGGGAAAACCCGAGCCCCTAAGCGACAAATGGGCTCCTAACTACCCGACCGACACTAAATCGAACCTTCCTTGTATAGCCAGCCTGCCCTAAGGGCATCTGTTAAACGGTATGAAGTAGCAATCGTTTTCCTTTTCTCGTTCTCGAGCAAGCGGGAAAATTCCAACGCAGACCCATAACATTTGAATGGCTTGATTAGAGGTAAGCTTATGTATGCTAGGGATGAGGATCGATGTATCGATGCCTCCAAAACATCGATGTTTTTCCCAAACATCGATGTTTTCACATCGAAATTGAGGGGAAAAGGAGGAGAAAATTTACTTCTGGTGATGGGGACTTTTTGGGTCAAAACGCTAGATATAGATTTTGGATGGTAAGTTTTTTGATTCAATTTATTATATTTTGATTACTTTGTAGGATAAAATCATCCGAGACGGACATTCTAATTCAAGAACTTTGAGAAAAGTAGAAAATTAAGGTCGCAATGGCCATTTTTGTAAATGCTCGCAGACGAAAAGACAGACAAGCAGACACTTGTTAATGAAGTTATTCTGAGTAGGTATCATTCTCGTCTAAAGCTCCGCCCGCTCTGACTTACGGTCTTAGGACAATTACACTACTTCCATTTTATATGGAAGAAAAAATCTAGACGATAAAAAAACGATATTTCAGCGAAAACCGCTCGTTTTTCCCACTCAAACTTTTAGTACGAGTTCTTCGATTATGGCAACCGCGATATAAATCGGTCGTGAAGATTCTCAGAATCGAGCCAAGTGAAAATAATTCGTACGCTTCAAGGACTACTGAGTATCTCACTTTTACGATAGTCCATCGTGTTTTACGCCAGCAATCTTTAGGGTTGCCCATTCAATTTAAGCTGAACTCGATCGAATGGGAACCTCGTGTTCGAAATCTCGTTAATTGTCTGGCAACTTGACCCATTGTTCGAAACCGCGGAATATGGGTTGAATCCTTTTGTTGGCATTTCAGTTCGGCTCCGGAGGGACAATTTTATGGCTCGCAGTTGTGTTTATAGAAACGTTAAATGGAAAGAACGATGTGAATGGTTGGGCTCTGTGGGTTTATGAGGTGATTTTTTTACCCGCGACCCGTACGTTTTATTTTAGTGGTAAAACGCCGGGCGGTGCCTTACGGCGCTTCAATTCCAATTGTGCGGTAGACAAGCATCGTTTCCAGTGGCCTCTCAAAAGCATGGTACGTTTTTGTACGAATATAAAAGAAACCTCGTTCACGCAGAGCTGAACATATACGTTCATATAAAACAGCCCTTCATGATCGCTTGACTTTAATTCTTTGCAAGTTTCTTTTCATTTTCCCCTTTTTTCTGATGGTACCTACCTAACCAATTGCATTTTTTCATTTATAAAATTGTCGATATATGGGGCGGAATTCGTCGAAGATTGGGAACCGGTTCGAGAAAGTATTATTTATGTGCTGGCCTCGTACGAAGAGTTTTTTAGCTAGTTTTTCCGAGGTTTTTTTTTGGTTTCTGCGGATCACCTCACGCATCCCACTACCTAGAAGAGCTTTAGTACCAAGAATAGGTACATTGTAAATAGAGCACAAGTTGGGAAAAACGAGCAACATTGGAGCGACAAAAACCGGCCGATGAACTGCTATTTCAAGTGAATTTTTATAGATGGTGGAGTTTGTGGGTGTCGTCCTATGACACCCAAGAAACATTTCCCCTCTCTTTCTACAGAACAATAAATACCTAGTTAAAAAAATATTGACATCGGTTTGTTATTCGAGGTTTCACGATATGAAAAGAGAACCTGCGCAATGGTCTGGCTGTTGTATCTAACTAACCATGGGACACCGTTCGATTTTTGCGTTGTTTGTCGGAAAATTGCTCACGGAATAGAGCAATTTCGTCGTATAGCAATCGTCGTTTGACTCATGTATGGGTAAATTCGAGGTCGACGGAAGGCATATGAGGATTATTTTGCCGCTGGTCGATCGTTTGACGCCGCGCTCATTTGCAGCGAACGATCCACAATTTGCGATAACGTCCACTTGTCCTTAATGCCCTTTCAGACCGTGTCAATGATTATTGTGACCTGGGAATTTTCCTAAATTGGAGTAGAACTTATTGTCAACTAGAAGACCCCTCTCTAGGATTTTGGCTGAAATTCGAAAACCATGATTTTCCTGCAGGAGAGAAGCCTTTCCAACACCATAAATCGGTTTCGAAAAGAGCCATATTCAGTGTATTACTACGACTGACTCCGTAACTACCGACTATATTTACTACATGCAGGGTGTTTACACTTGAAATTGACTTCCTTGCAGCGGTCGATTACTCTGCAGCTCATTTTCCACAATTTTTGTTCAGTGAACATTTTTGTGTGATCCCCAGAAAAAGTTTACTATTGGAAGTTTTTTTAGTGTCCCAAAATCGATTAAGGGTGTCGGACTTTTTCAAAAACTCGAAACGTCCGTACATTGCCGAAAAGTCTAGATTTCAGCCAAAACCCATTTTCACCTGCATCCAAACGGGCGATTTTTCAGGTGATAAGCACAGTAATTGCAAAACTGACTACATTTTTGGCATACTATTCTGGAACTGAAAAATTTAAAAAACATCTTCGATGCGGTTTTGGTAAATTATTTCTATAAATGTTGACCTATGTTTTCTTCGTGCTATCTCACAAGAATGAGCTGCCAAGTTTGGTTTTGTCGCCCCACAGCAATCGCTGCCTACGCTGGATTCTTGTCGAGTTTCTACGAATTGCACAATCAAGATTGAAAAGGTAGAACACAGTTTAGCAGGTTTTCCTCGTCAACTCGTTATCTGTATTGCTTATGAAGTGCCTGACATTCCAAGTTGGAACTTATCTCGATCCTCGCTGTCTTGTTTATTTGTCCCTACTACTCCCAGTCCAATCTCCCGTCAAGTGACAGACGATTGCAAATCTGCCGCTTCAACCTGTTGTGAAATGCTGTAATTCCGTATACCGCCATGTTCGTTCTCGTTGAAATATTCTTGTTCTTGTTGTTGAACACTGCGTATTTTCAAGAGGAATCCTGTTATTTCGCCTTCTCGCTTAAACTGCGGATAATTCGAAACTCCATTAAAAGTGGCTGTTTGCGTTTTCTTGATGAAGTTTCTCTCGTCCTTTTCAGCTTCGCCGTTTTTCCTCGCTTTGTTTACGAATGATTTAAATGGGATTTTCATAATCAGCGAACCCCCCCTTCAATTCGCCTTATTCTAGACGTTTGAAGTTTTCTTTGTATAGATACCTAAATTTTTTGCTCTCAATATAGTTCGGCTTCTTCTTAGCTTATTTCTCAATTGCTCAAAACCATCGCTACTGCGTTGTACTATCAAACAATGTTCAGCAATAGCAAGAGCATTGAACCACGAAAAAGTTCAAACTTGAAGGCCTCACAGCTACACAATACCCAAGTATCATGTTGGGCCATAAGATAATAATTATCCCTTATTATTGTCCCTATTGAAAGGAGTGCTTAACGTCGAAGAGTCGAACCATATTGCAATTATCAGTAGCATTTCACCGCGTCGACAATCTGTTAACGCTCCGAATCCTCAGTCTATAGGCTGAACTCTATTTAAGGTCCCTTTCAGCTAGTTTTATATTTTCAGGAATTCTAAAGAGGATAAGCCGCTGCCCTTACCGAAAAGAAGGAAGGGTCAGGAATAATAACGCTTTCCTTTCTTTCTCCGAGTTATTTTTTCTCTTGCTCAAGAAAAGCTCCTTCAAGGGATGGGAAGAGAGGTTTTCGGGCTTGGATGCCCCAGGGTGAAAAGGGAAGCCATGGGGCGGGATGTTGGGCACTGAGTACGAGAGTGGTTTTCTTTGCATTACCGAGTCAGGTCCAAGACCTGCTTTAATGAACCGCGATAGAAAGACTAGGTTTTGATGTTGAGAAGGAGAACATGGAGCATAGAAGAAGCGACCCAGGTTACCAAGAAAGTATAGAAAATGGGTTTCCTCCCAGCTCGAGCGTTTTACAAAAGAGCTATATAGGATAGCTTTTTGCCTAACCTCTTCTCGCGGAGGCTGCATTTACGAAAAATAGATTTTCCATGCAAATTCTCCGTTAAGTAAAGTGCACTGTGCTGCTGGGAAAAAATCTCAAATAACTGCCTATATTAGACCAAGGCGGCTAGACGCAACGTGTTTTTTTTTTTATAAAGTAGGTCACCTTTTTTTGTAGGTACTTCTTCTATATCCTTGAACTACCTCACACCTTGCCTACAATTTATTTTGTTGTCTGCAGGAATTTTTGATAAAACGTAATTGAGAAGGAGGTATTCATCGCGACTCATGCTAAAGTGGGTGGGCATCCCGCTAAATTTATCCTCAATCATCGAGTGGATTGTTATGCAAATTTCATAACGATATTCTCATTAAAACCATTTCAGTGGAGAAAATTGTACCGAGGAGAAAATTAAAAGGTGTAGGAGTCAGCTTTGAGGCAAAACGTTCCTTCGGCCTATTTACAGCCGCGAAATAGCGAGAGGAGTTCTTCCTTTCCGAGCATCTAACAAACCTCGTCGGCGGGTAAATATTAAGATTATGTAAATCCGAGCCAGGAGGAAAAGTTTTGAACGCCCTGTCCGGATCGTATTAAAACATGTAAATGCGCTAACCGAAAACTTGGAAAACCAAAGGTTGAAGAATTTCTCCTGCAGGTGTGTGTGTGTGTATCCAGGCTTACCGGTTAGATAACAGTACCTCAAGATAGTCTTTTACCAGCCGCAGGGTGAACAATTTCCCACCGTCTCGCTCTTTTTGTCTTTGACGTGAAATTCAAATTCTCATCAAGTCAGCCTCAGTCCAAATGGTAATGAACCTTCGAGCTTCGATTAATTTTCAAGGTTCGATTAGGGACGTTGAACCTTTCAACGCAATTTCTAAAGCTCGTAAAGTGCTAGAGCATCTCAGCTTTACTTTGAGGGAAAGCTGTTTTCGAACGATCAAATTAAATCGCTCCTCTTTCCTCCGGCCCTGACAACGTTGGTATCGTTTTTTACATGCTGGAACCTTGCTTTTGGAAATTAATTAAAATCCGTTACATAATGTTGATTACAGAGGCTAAGTTAGCTTTCAAAGCACTTTTCACCGTACCAAAAGGTTATACAGCATTATCAACGGTTAATGAGTGTGAGAAACGCCAGTTCGAGATTGAACACCTTGAGATCCTTGAGCTCTAGCTCTATCTCGAGCACCTCGAGGTCCTTGAGCTCTAGTTCAAGCTCGAGCACCTCGTCGTCCTCGAGCTGCAGCTCGAGCTTAAGCACCTCGAGGTCCTTGAGCTCCAGAACAAACTCGAGCACCTCATGGTCCTTGAGCTCCTACTAAAGCTTAAGCACCTTGAGGTCCTTGAGCCCTTGTTCAAGATTGAGCTCCAGCTCAAGCTCGAGCACTTAGAGGTCCTTAAGCTCTAGCTCGAGCTAAAGCACCTCAAGGTCGTGGTCCTTGAGCTGTGGCTCGAGCTCCCTCAGCCAGCTGATTGGATGCCATTCCGTCTCCCAAACCGCGCTGGATTCCGCTCGATTGCCGTCCCCAGGGAGTTCAGCTCAAGATAGATGAGCCCCAGACAAATCACCAACAGGAATATGGACGATTTCGCTCCAGCAGAGTTCGAGTGAGGATATTTTCAAAAATGTTTTCTATTATTATTTTTGAGAGATTTCATGGGAACCAGACTGGAGAGAGCATGATTTTCTCCGGCCAGCCAACGCTTTCATAATGCTGATGGTGAGGTGATCATTGGTCTACGCCTCGCATTTTTCTCCCTAACGAAGGCCAATATTTTTCCGCGGCCGGTGAAATTCAGGCATGAAAAGCGGTTAAACCGAGCACTTGTTAACCCGGTTTTCCTCCGGAGCGGTTTCACGTCGAGTTGTTTCAACTGTTGTGCGAGGAAGCCTCGTGGAGCGGTAAAGGTAGAACGGAGAGATGCTTGAGGTTCCTAATAAATGGCGCAGAGAGGCCTTCACTTCAGCTCTTCGGGCGCCAGCTTTGCCGCTTATTTCCCTACAGCGGCTGCTGGTGCGCGGCGTATTATTGGAACTGTGAGCGGCGGCAGTGAAACTAACGAATGAGGACTTGAGGCGGTTAGGGCGGGAAGCTTCAACCGCTCGAGCTGGAAATTGCTTTGTCGAGTGGCGAGGGAGGAGACTTTTCCACCACAATGAAGCCATTTTCGGCTCTGGAAGAACAGCCGAATCTGAGTCGAGTTATTACAAACATTTACCGGACGGAATGCGGTGATTGACGGCTTTATTGGTAACGGCAAGGGGTGCGGATCGATCGGGAAATAAGGGTGTTAATGGGCCGCTACTTGAAGGGTGCTGAGTCCGAGGGGTAGTTCGTTCATCCCTTCCCCCTAGGGCCGACGGTAGGTACTGAGAAAAGATGACGTTAAGACTGGCGTCGACAGAAATGCTCGAAAAGAAAAACTCCCATATAAGAAGTGTAACACAAGCTTACAGAAAAGGTTACTCACTTCCAAGCGCCTCGGGAAATCCTGTCGAGTTCTTTGTTTTTTGGAGTGTTAACCACAAAATTGAAGATAAACCCGTACAATGCCAAAAATGTTCACCTTAGGTAACTACTTGCAATTTATCCCTTATTCCGAACTGGGGCTTTGGCTTAGGGCTTTGGACTAGGATCCAACACCAAAAATATAGGTATTAGATTTCGGGAAAACGCCTATTTCGTTTAACAGAAGCCTCATTACTGGTAATTTTTACAAAACCGATTTTGAACATTCAAGGCATTTCCTCCTTTAAAGCATATACTTAGGCAATAGAAAACCCCAGAATTGTTGAGTACATAATTTTTTACGAAATTTCTCAAAAACCCAAAAACCCCATTTTTTAGGGTTAAAAATCTTAACATTAGGTACTCCCGCTCCGCAGTAAACCGTACTCGCAAAGTTGACTCGGTGTTGAGGCAACGCACGTTCCTCTTTTGCGGTTCTGTTTGCCCAGCTCCAATTAGAAGTTTGTTTGCCTAACGTGAAAGAGTGAACTGTCCCTCTGACTGAGCCTCATCTGACGAGGCATCTCTGAACTTGAGTAAACGTACAACAGCCGGTTAATTATTGTTGCGAAAAGGCCAAGGAAGGAACCGTAATCAAATCACAGGCAGCACTGAGGAGCTGAAAAACGTTGGAGATAGTGAAGTGCACACGGCGGACTTGATATGAGATGTTAGGTTTGGGAAATATTTTAGAGAAGGCAACAATTTCTCAAAAAAGTCACATTAGTCTCTCGAGAGGTTCAGAAAGCCACTAAATTCATATGTGAAGTCAAACAAGAACCCATTGGATCTGCGGTGAAGGGATATAAGGGAATTAATATGCCACGATATAGCAAAGCTCACTCGATTTCATGTAGACACCGATTGCTCGGCCGATAAGACGTGAAATTGAGGCTTAAAGGCCATCGATGCGAGTCGCTGCAATCTGCAAACGCAGTCCTCGCCAAATGAGAAGATCCAGACGGGAACGCTTCTCCAACTACTGGATAAACATCATGCTCTCCGCGCCAGGGAAATGATAGATTAAAGCCTCCCCTGATCTCTGCTAACCCCGCAATTAAAACGACCCACACTATAGCACGGAACATTGCGATGGAGAATCTTCAAGCATTGATACTCTGGAACGAGGTGATGGCGCAAGGAGGGCGAGGTTGCCGCTGCGGCGTCACGTTGAATATTCATGAACCAGCTGGTACGTCGTTCATTCTGATGGGGGACATCGGGGAAGAAGGTTGGAAGTATGTCAGTGGGGCCAAGGTAAGATACAAACTCTACTCAAAAACTCTACTTACAAACCCGACTCACAAACTCTACTAACATACTCTACTCACAAACCCGACTCGCAAACTCAACCAACAAACTCGACTCGCCAACTCCACACACGAATTCAACTTAAAACTTTCACTCACGAACCCAACTCACTATCTCAACCGGCAACTGCAGCTGACAAACTCGGCTTAGAAACTCAAATCGTCGCTGAAGAAGAAACAGGTGCTAACGCAATTTTAGGCCAAATTGAGATACTCAAACTTCGAGATCAAAGTCAACTCCAAATCAAACTCAACTTCGAGATCGAAGTCAACTTCAAGATCAAACTCAACTTCAAGATCAAACTCAACTTCGAGATCGAATTCAACTTCGAGATCAAACTCAACTTCAAGATCAAAGTGAACATCGAGATCAAAATCAACATCGAGATCAAAAATCTTCGACATCAAAGTCAACTTCGAGATCAAAGTCGACTTCGAGATCAAACTCAACTTCGAGATCAAAATCAACTTCGAGATCAAAATCAACTTCGAGATCAAAATCAACTTCGAGATCAAAGTCAACTTCGAGATCAAATTCAACTTCGAGATCAAAGTCAACTTCGAGATCAAACTCAACTTCGAGATCGAAATCAACTTCGACATCAAAGTCAACTTCGACATCAAACTCAACTTCGAGATCAAATTCAACTTCGAGATCAAACTCAACTTCGAGATCAAACTCAACTTCGAGATCAAAGTCAACTTCGAGATCAAAATCAACTTCGAGATCAAATTCAACTTCGACATCAAAGTCAACTTCGACATCAAACTCAACTTCGAGATCAAACGCAACTTCAAGATCAAAGTGAACATCGAGATCAAAATCAACTTCGACATCAAAGTCAACTTCGAGATCAAATTCAACTTCGAGATCAAACTCAACTTCGAGATCAAAATCAACTTCGAGATCAAAATCAACTTCGAGATCAAATTCAACTTCGAGATCGAACTCAACTTCGAGATCGAATTCAACTTCGAGATCAAAATCAACTTCGACATCAAAGTCAACTTCGAGATCAAAATCAACTTCGAGATCAAATTTAACTTCGAGATCGAACTCAACTTCGAGATCGAATTCAACTTCGAGATCAAAATCAACTTCGACATCAAAGTCAACTTCGAGATCAAAGTCAACTTCGAGATCAAAATCAACTTCGAGATCAAATTCAACTTCGAGATCAAATTCAACTTCGAGATCGAACTCAACTTCGAGATCGAATTCAACTTCGAGATCAAAATCAACTTCGACATCAAAGTCAACTTCGAGATCAAATTCAACTTCGAGATCAAAGTCAGCTTCGAGATCGAACTCAACTTCGACATCGAATTCAACTTCGAGATCAAAATCAACTTCGACATCAAACTCAACTTCGAGATCAAAATCAACTTCGAGATCAAAATCAACTTCGAGATCAAATTCAACTTCGAGATCAAACTCAACTTCGAGATCGAATTCAACTTCGAGATCAAACGCAACTTCAAGATCAAAGTGAACATCGAGATCAAAATCAACTTCGACATCAAAGTCAACTTCGAGATCAAATTCAACTTCGAGATCAAACTCAACTTCGAGATCAAAATCAACTTCGAGATCAAAATCAACTTCGAGATCAAATTCAACTTCGAGATCAAACTCAACTTCGAGATCGAATTCAACTTCGAGATCAAAATCAACTTCGACATCAAAGTCAACTTCGAGATCAAAATCAACTTCGAGATCAAATTCAACTTCGAGATCAAATTCAACTTCGAGATCGAACTCAACTTCGAGATCGAACTCAACTTCGAGATCAAACTCAACTTCGAGATCAAATTTAACTTCGAGATCGAACTCAACTTCGAGATCGAATTCAACTTCGAGATCAAAATCAACTTCGAGATCAAAGTCAACTTCGAGATCAAAGTCAACTTCGAGATCAAAATCAACTTCGAGATCAAATTCAACTTCGAGATCAAATTCAACTTCGAGATCGAACTCAACTTCGAGATCGAATTCAACTTCGAGATCAAAATCAACTTCGACATCAAAGTCAACTTCGAGATCAAATTCAACTTCGAGATCAAAGTCAGCTTCGAGTTCTAAGTCAACTTCGAGATCAAAATCAACTTCGAGATCAAAGTCAACTTCGAGATCAAAGTCAACTTCGAGATCAAAATCAACTTCGAGATCAAATTCAACTTCGAGATCAAAGTCAACTTCGAGATCAAAATCAACTTCGAGATCAAAGTCAACTTCGAAATCAAACTCAACTCCAAAATCAAACTCAACCTCAAATCAAACTCAGCCAACAAACTCGACTCGCCAGCTCCACCCACAAATTCAACTTACAACTTTCACTCACGAACCCAACTCACTATCTCAACCCGCAAACGCAGCTTACAGACTCGGCTTAGAAACCCAAAATTTGGGCCCCAAAATTTTCTTAT
Source organism: Nesidiocoris tenuis (assembly GCA_036186465.1). Classification (NCBI taxonomy): domain Eukaryota; kingdom Metazoa; phylum Arthropoda; class Insecta; order Hemiptera; family Miridae; genus Nesidiocoris; species Nesidiocoris tenuis. Next base: position 4,153,441 of record AP028915.1, on the reverse strand, counting down.
TTAGTAAGAGTTGAGCTTAAAAGTTGAGTTTGAAAGTTGACTTTCAGGGTTCAGTTTGTGGGCTGATTTTGAGAGTAGTGTTTGAGGATTGAGTATGTGAAATGATTTCATGAATTGAGTTTGTACGTTGAGTGCAAAAGTGGAGTTTGTGAGGGTGAGTTTGTATGTTGAGTTGTTGGCTTGTGAGCTGGGTTTGAAAGTTGACTTTGACAGTTGAGTTTGAGGGATGAGTTTGTGGGTTGACTCTGAGCTGATTTTTACAGTTGAGTTTGAGGGTTGAGTGTGTGAGTTGAGTTTGTGAGGTGATTTTGAGAGTTGTGTTTGAGAGTTGAGTTTGAGGATTGAGTTAGTGAAATGATTTTTAGAGTCGAGTTTGAAAGTTGAGTGTGAAAGTGGAGTTTGTGGGACTGTGTTTGTATGCTGAGTTTGAGGGTTGAGCTTAAAAGTTGAGTTTGAATGTTGACTTTGAGAGTTGAGTTTGAGGGTTGAGATTGTGAGTTGAGTTTGTAAGTTGCGCTTGCAAGTTGATCTTGTGAGTCGAGTTTGTGAGATGTGTTTATTATTTTTGTTTGTAACATGAGTCAACAATACAACTCACAATCTCAACTTAAAACCACAAACTCATCTCACGGTCTCAACTCACAAACCCATCCTAAAACTCATCTCACAAGCTCAACTCACAAACCTATCTCTCAAACTAAACTCAAAAGCAAGAGTTCGTGGGTAGGATTTTGAGTTGTGTTTGTGGGCTGACTTTGTTAGTTGTGTCTGAAGGTGTAGTTTGTCATTTGAGTTCGTAAGTTAAATTTGTAAGTATAGAGTTTTTTTTTTGAGTTAGAGTGTTTAAATGTTTTGCCCATATGTCTGATTTGAAGTCCTTCATTCGATTTTTCTACAAATCTGTGACTCAAATTAGCGTTGAACAGGATATGTGGATACGAGAAAACCAAATGAGGCGACGTTGGCGTTCTCACCAAAATGCTTTCCGTATTTATTCGCGCTCATTGTCTAAGCTGGTGGGCCAATGATTAGTGTTCTACGCTACCAAGTACTCTAATGTATTCTAAGGTTCGGCGTTTCGCCCAGCTCACTGAGATACGGAAGGAATATCGTAAAAGGCGGGACGTAACACTGTCGTAAATCCTCTTCGAACCTCCTGACCTGGGATTGCAACGTGTATTTGTTACGGAAAGCAATTCCAATTTAAACTTGCTCCGCGCGAAAAACAGAGAGATGTTTCTCCTACCGAGAAAATAAGTTAAACATTACCTCAGAGACTTGTAAGCTTCGAGGCCGAGACGAGTAGCTCCGTGTCGGTGTGCTCGAAGTCTCTGTAGGGCTCTATGGCCCCCGTCCTATACTCCACTACAGTTCTCTATCGAGCCTACTTGGACCAACTCGAAGCTCTACGGCAAACAAAGGGAAAACTTTTTAGGATGTTTCCCGATGTGCTTTTGCGGTGTTCTCCGTGTAGACTAGGTTCAACTTCGACGTTACCTTTTTATATCGTTGGATCCTATATTGCAATTTTATAGTTCCTCAAATTGAAGCTGCTGCGATCGTCATGGCTTGGAAATGAGATTTTCCCCCGAGGAAAAGTTCCCCCATGTGGTCGACTCTGCGCTGTAGGTTTTGTTTTCAACGACTTGCGAGGGGTTACATTCGAAAATGGGAAATGGCCCTTTTCTTCGCATTAAAAAGAGCTCAGGGTCATTCCTATCTGGGGCGAATGGAAAATGTTGCTAGGTCTTATGGTTGGCTTACTTGCCGCCTTGTTGGGAACTTTATAAGGGTGGTCTCAAGATACACATGAGTGTTCCAGAGAAATTTGAAAGAAACGGCTCTTGGAGAATATGACGTTTATGGTCGTGAGCGACTGTGCTATACAACTGAGCCTCGGAGCCCCGACGGCGGAGTTTTATGGATTTTGAATGTGTAATGCGAACCAAACTCAACATCACATCTCACCTACCCTACTGTTATGTTCTTTTTTGTGGCCCCCTCACACTCCAAACCCGGGTCGGACCCTCGAAGGCGATAAAAGCGACTGTCATACAACTTTTCCTACGATTTTAATCAGGGTTTTCTTCTTTTTGCTCCAATGTGAACTCAGTGAACATGCACCAGGGACTAGATGGGTAGTGGGTTTTTTGCCATTGAAACATGATTTTCTCGCTCTACAGTGGAGTAAACAGGTAAATTACCATACCGTTGAATGATGAGTTTTCGGGCAAGTTTTTCCCAGTGCGTTCTGATCGCTGGAAAAAAATTTGGTAAAAACCCGATTAAAAAAGTGATGTTTTGGCTGTTTTCTCGTCAACCTCATTTTTTCGTATTGCTCTGAAGAAACAGAGTCGGATATGGCACTTACGTTATGGAGAGACTTACGAGCCTTTCGAAGGTGTCCTCAGATTCCAGTTTACTCAAAAGTTAATAAAGCTATAGCCATTTTTACAAGCTAAGGTCGAATTAGAGAAAAAATGTCTGGGAGAATGACTTTTACAACATTTTTCTTCATTTTTGACCATTGAAGAGATAGACACCCTTTTATGAGGTAAATTTTCTTACGGCTTTTTAAATAATATTTAATTAAATATAATTAAATATTAAATATAATTAATATAATTAAATTTAATTAAATATTAATTTTTTAATTAAATATTAAATATAATTTTAATATTTTAAATATAATTTTAAATATTAAATATTAATTTTTTAATTAAATATTAAATATAATTTTAATATTTTAATATTTTAAATATAATTTTAAATATTAAATATTAATTTTTTAATTAAATATTAAATATAATTAAATATTATTTAGAAGAGCTGGGGTAGCTAAAGGCCAAAGTTCCGTAGAGTGAGAATCGAAATATACGTTCATCAGGCTGATGAAAAGAATTTTGTGAGGTGGGTGAACTTTACGCTTCCGATGAAGGTGTAAAAATCATTGAGGGCTCCTGACCTACTGGTTCAAGTATATCGAGCTCCTGCTTTCTGGGGTCCGTCAACAATCCTACAGATCAAAATCTGGGAATCGAGCGAAATAGCCCACGCGTTGCCGCTACGTTGTCCACATTCTGTTGGACACGAGGATTCGAGGAGACAGTGCAAAAGCAATGTTGGTTTTACGAGTAATAGGTTCTCGGTTTACGTGCAATAGGGAATCCCCTGATCAAACATTAATTCCAATTGCAGTCGTCCCCCAGCAGATCAAATATTCATCCACCGTGGGGATGAGGGTGGGTATTTTCCTGATGGAAAGGGGAATTTACATATTATGCTGAAAGCCACGGCGGCAAAGAAAATTCTACAAGCGCACTCGGATGAGCGGCTCGGAAGGAGTGAAAGAATATGGATGCCATGCTATTGGTAATATTTGTGAACGTGCAGTTGTTGGTATGGGCCAAGCGGAGGAAAATACGCACCCAATAGAACGCAATGCGCGTGTTTGTTCTGCCGAAATCTCAGCTTGTTGCCGTTTTGCCGTTTGTCGAAGGAGAAAACCCGCTAAAACTCTCGGAAAGCGCCTGGCAAAATGAATAAATAAAACAAAACTGCGCGCGCGAACGGGTGCTGGAAGGGAGTAGAAGTTCGTGCGAGTTGGGTGGGGCGAAATCGGGTTTGAAAATTTGTAAGAGCTCCACGGTCGCTGGAAGCGTTCGAAATTCTGTTGGACAGAGAGCGCTAGTCTGGGCTGAGATACAAGGGCCAATACTGACGCATTTGTCCTGAATGGCCAAGCGAAAGAGAGAGACGGCGGAATAGCAGATTAAAGGGGTACAGAGTGGTATTAGGGTATAGAGGAAGAGAGGAGGGAATGCTGATAAAAGCCAATGTAAATCCCTATCGGTTGCTGCTATAGTCACTGAGCACCTCGAGCAGAGGAAGAACCCCGCGTCGAATCGATGGTGTCACTTGTAGCTAAAATACAGTCAAGGGATCTATTCAATTGAAAGGGATTTCTCTGGACAAAGAAGCCGGATGTGAACAAAAACCGTTGGAAGCGGACAGTTTTTCGGCAGAGCTGTTGAATCCTTCCGTGTCCACGCATGGTTGAAGTAAACTCAAATTGCGGGAAACTGGATTCAGTATCACACCTTAGGCTAAGATAATAACAGATGTCTAGAGTCAAAGTTCACCTCAATACAAACTTGACTCGGACGACAATTTTTTGATTCTTCCCCTTGAGAATTGAGTGCCCTGGGAGAAAACGACGTTATACTTTGTGGAGATGTCCAGGCATTGTTTACGAAGTCTTCCTTTACTCTAAAAACGGCCATTACGAGAAGATTTTCCCCTCGTTCGGAGAAAATGGGTTTTGAGGGGAGGGGGTGACCGGTCAGGGCGTTTTTGATTGTTTAAAGGATTTTCTAGAAGCACGAGCAAGTGCCGAGGTACTAAATCACTCGCGGAGAAATTGTGGAATCCCATAATTTGAATAAAAACTCAAAAAATGAGGGAAGAGAAATAGTCTATTCCACTTATTAAGGTATATAACCTAGGTATAGGTATAGGTAGGCATAGGTACCTTAATAAGTGGAATAGACTATTTCTCTTCCCTCATTTTTTGAGTTTTTATTCAAGTGCCGAGGTACTCAGCAGCGACTCAGTACGACGGGGAAAATGGGCTCCCAATACTTTTTTCTGCTCACCACCATGTTTCCTTATTTCTTCCAATTGGATCTATTGTGAATGACTCTGAATGCAAGATAGGCGGATTATATCTACCATCGGAAATTCGACCTGCACGGTTCCCAAAGGTTGGTTGAAGCATCCTTGGCCTGGAGGGGTTTTATTCGTGAGTATTCACAACCCCTAATGGTCGAGCAGGGCCGAAGCTGAACGTTGCTAAAGAATTCCAAACTTTCCGAGCGTCCGGTCCAAACTCGAGAGGAAACCGCCAGTTGCTGGGCCACTCCCTCGCAGCCCCATAACTTCATACCCCACCCCCCAGCGCATGGTTACCTCACAATCTTCTCCCTTGTTGTCCTCTTCAGGAACGCACGACGACCCAGGACGACGAACCCTTCACTTTAATACACCCCGCCAAATAATTGACAGCGCTTTAGGAATTCGCCGGGAGGAGGGCCAAATTTAGCTAGAAGTCTCATGCATGATAGTTCGTAAGAAACGACGTAGCTCATGATGGGAAACAGACGAGTTGGAATTTCGCAAGTATAACCGAATAATCCATTTCGGAGACGAATTTTGAGAACGCATTTCATCGGCGCTTCCAAGCCACGCCCCCATGCACCGAATTTTTATTTATTTCATTCCCTCGTCGCTCGTCTAACTTAACTACTGTTGTTCGCGTACCTAGGCTCGTACTCCCCCAAATTAAAATCCTGGGTACGGGCGTGCGCGTACCTATCCATCAACAACATAAATAAAAGTGACTAAACAGCAACCACAATGCGGGGTTAAACGACTCGGTAAATATTTTTTTGGTTGAGCTAAATACAGATATTGTTGTATTTCCTTATTCAAGGAATTTGTTAACTTCTGTTAAGGCTGTAGCGATAAGGCAGGATTTCTATTTTTTTCTCAATTATAAATTTTTAGCATGAATAGATATTTTGTTTTTTTGACTGGATAGGTCTTGCAAGACACCGCTGCTTCCTATGTAAGACAAGAGATTAGAAGAGTTGGCCCCGCCGGGAAGACCTACGAAGGATAAGCGTCTTGGAGGTCCTGGGAGAGCCGGCAGGAGGAGCGGAGAAGTCGAATAATTATGTTGGCCAGCTCATCCCGTTCATGCTCCTTCCTTCTCCATCATCGCCGGCAACTTTTGTAATTAAAAGCTTATAAGCAGTTTCACAACTGGCTCTCCACAAAGCAGATGGATGGAACCGGAAAGAGGCGAGTAAAGTAGGTGGGCACTGAAATTGGCAAATTTGAGAAGAGACCTTTCAAGTTTTTGTGCGTGTTATTATTGCTCGATGTCAATAAGAAAGTCAGTCATGGCTATTCGAGGAGTGCTAGAGCAATAAAGGACACTAAAAAAGGATCTATCTCTTGCTGCTACAGTTTTCAACATTTAGGTAGAAATATTTATCTTCAATGTGAGTCAAATCCATCAAAGTGTGTGTTAAAATCAGGGTTGAATAGTTCAAACAATAGACGTGCATACGTATTGTCTTCTTCGAAGAGGTAGATTCTTCAGCCGACAATATCATCACCGAATAATCTTCACGGCCGACTATGCAAACCAAATAAAAATATTTTAATAGCAGGTAGCGTATGAATACCGGTGTAGCTAAAAACCCTTAACATTAAAAACCACTCGTTCTACTGTTTCGTTTGATTGCAAAACAATCATGATGAAAAAATACGTACTTACCTAAATTAATGTCATCGTATTGTTATGCACCGGCTCTGTAGCTCAACTTTTCGAGAAAATAACGGCCAAACACATTCTGTAGCAATAAAAACAATTCCTCTCGCTAAACATTCCGTATAAACCGGTTTGTTTCCTCTATAGCTGCCCTGAAAATACACAGCTGAGAGCGAGATCTAAATAATGAAGAGGCCGCTCGTGCAGAATAAATGAGGAAATCAACACACTTACGCAAATGAAGAGGTAAAGGAGGTCGTGGGTGGGTTGTATTGCTATTACGTTCTCTTATTATAATCCTGTCCAGACCCGAAAGGCACTTGTGTTCCCTAGTTTACTATGTGGAGGCACCTGGGTCGCTCTTTGCTAATTTCATTCGGTAGACTTTTCTCTTGAATATTGCCCCCAGCACGTATAAAAGCTGAATTCTCATGCCACAAAAACAAAGCGCTTGACAGGATTCTGGGACAAGTTTTATCAAATACTGGCGAAATATTATCAAACTCTCATAGTTTTTTGTTTGTAATGTAGACTCAAACCTCCAGTTGCCAGTTCGCTTTGTAGCAGAAATTGTTAATTGCTCCTGCCTTTGCTGCCACCTCAATCATGGTTATAATGTTATAGTACTGTTTAGATGGAAATGGAAAACCATTTACCGACTACGATTTTACACCAGTTTCTTGATAAAATGTTCGAGACTAAAAACATTATTGTAGTAAGCATTATAAATAGACTGACGTGGCAACACTTATCTTCCCCAAGCAGAAAGGACTGATCGAAATGGAAAATCATAAAACTAAATCATCCGTGGGAAAAAATGGAAAATCCTAGGTTGATAAAAAGAGGAGAAAACGGTTTAGCGGCAGCAGAGGCGAGAAAGAGTATAAAGAGCCCTGTTCCTAGAGAGGAGGAGGGATATTCTTGACAGTGTTGCCTGGGAAGGGTTGAGGGGTAAGAGGGATCGAATGAAAAGAAGCCCGACTCTGCTTTCTGAAGGCGGCGGCATCATAAGAAGAAGGGTAGGTAAATATTATTCTAGCGTCCGTCCTGGAGGGCTAAAGCGAGTGGAAAAGAAACAGATGGAAATAGCAGGGTCTGAAAGGCGAGTGAACTTTTCCCGAAAAGAGGGAATTTTTCCTAACATGTAGCAAATCGGATGGAGAATTGTATAATTTATTATCAATGATGAACGCACTCAGCATTGTTCCTTACTGACCTCAATGAGACACAGTACCTACCCTGAAAAAATTAATTTTTTTTCTGTCAAGAGCTGTACCTACCACCAAATGATAAAGCTCTGTTTATAATATGGTAATGACGATCCCCGTGCATCATTCGATAAAGCCATATTTCCCGTTCAGCTTAACTCATGAAGATCTAAAAGACAGCACTTTCAAGTGCTCATGCTAGGTTATGAGAACTCTCCAGATCGAACTGTTAAATATCAACCCAAGCCTGGCATTCACTATCAAACGTACCCCCTATCAGCACCCGACGCCGAAGGCAAACAGCACTCCAACTTGAAAGACCCCGTTATTTAAGGCCCATTAACCGGATCCTTATAACTGGGGATTTCCAGTGATTCCCTCTCCTCGGCCATGGCCACCTACAATCTGTTGGTTTATTTCTCGCATTAGCCGCCTCTTTCGGCTGGCAAAACGATTTCAACGAGGAGAAGTGATTAACACTTAGGCGTTAAACTTGGTAAGCTGAGAGTATTGGAGAGCCTTTGAATGGAGAGTCCGTTATAGGGCTCTTTTTGGACGAAGGTGAGCGTTTGGGGTGGGAGTCGGGATTTTCTTACTACACAAAAGAGGCGCTCATTGGATCCGCTCCTCTTCCTCTTACGCCAATAAGAGCTTCCAATAGGAATGCTTTTTCTCCGGCTCTCTTACTCGCTCTTTCGCGCTGGCCCGTCTTTCAAAACTCTTTTTAGCCAGACCAGACCTATAGAAACTTTTCAGGTTCTCGGTTTCTAATTGATATCGAATTCAAAAGACGAGGGTCGAAAGCTTCCAGAAAGCAATCCGATCCAGATTCGGCTTTGAATTGTGCGGTCCTGCTGACCGATCAATGAAATCTGCCGAAAACGTCGCCTTTTCTTTGGGTCGATCGTTGGCGACAAATCGGACAGTTAGGAATTACAGCGCATTGAACTCTGGTAACCTTGGTGCCCATCATGCTAACCTTTTCATGTCGATGCATGCAAATCAAGAAACTTCCTGCTGAAAGCCGAGGCGTAGGGAGTTATCAAGTCTGAACGTTTTCAGCGTTAGCCTCCTGACGGGGGCGTTGCGTTTCCGGGAAATTTAAGCTACAACAACTTTGAGACGTCGAGGAAAGAGCTTGCAGAGACAGCAGCGGACTGCTAGTGGGACATACGTGGCAGATCCTGAAGAGAGTCGGTCGCCGGGGAAAGTCTTGAGTTAAAATTGTTTCCTGGAGTTGAAGGAATATGTCGTCTCGAGACTTTCTACATGGCTACCAAGTTTAATGAAATCGTAATTAATCGAGTTAGCAAACTCGCCTCCTTCCCGCCACGCGAACTCCCTCAACGATTTGACTGGCATTGGACCAGAGAGAGAGCATGAGTAAATAAGATGCTATCAAGTTTCTGGCTTTGCGCGTCGTTCGCACTTCATTCGCTCGTTTATGCGGATATTGTTGATGTGTTGGTGGAGTAGCTTAAGTGTGACGTAGTCCTAATAAGCCATGAGAAGATAATACTAGTATGCGCTTGTACTGGTGGGATCTTATGTTGGATCCCCACCTTGAGGTTTTGTTGGAAATTATTTTCTGTGATCAGGCGAATATCGTGACAATTCAACGCATAGTAAACATCGTATGAATGCGTTTTGTGTGCGGCATACTTATGGCTTCTTCTAGCGGATGCTTCGAGCGTGCGTTCATTGGGGGGCGTGCTTGGAGCTAGGGGCGTTGTGTTGTATCCCTTATCCGGGTGCCGATCGATTGAGATATTGAGAAGTGGATGATTTTTCTCTTTTCTCAACTGGCGGGTTTTTCTCGTGATGGGTTGAATCTTACTTGCGGACATATGCCACGTCTATCAGCTTTTGTGGGTTCCCCTTTGTACCAATTGGCTGCCTAAACGGGGTTCCGGAGCTGAACAGGAATTGAGGCCTTGCTGATGGCTGTGACTAGAAGCCCCGACTGGAGTTTCTTCCAGGCTGTATATGCCTCATCTTGGGATCGTGTCCGATCTCAGGCTTATCTCGGATTTCGGTCGCTTGATTCCAGGAATACCTTCCGTCGTCCGTTACCTTTTTGGATTCTAGGAATAGGAGCTATTGGCGAGTTCTATCTGGTTTTGCTCGAACAGGTGTGAACGTTTCGGATTACGTTCGCTTTACGAATCCAATCCGTCAGAAACAGAAGCCGGTCGTTCTTAAACGGTCTCAGACGCACTACCGATTGCCAGCGATTACTCACCCTCTGATCCATCCCCAATCGCGTATAACCTTCCATTGGCGAGCTCACGGGGGGAATATTTATACAAAACGTATTCCAATCGACTCACAAAGTTGAAAGCATAAACGCTCATGAGTTTAAACATACATTTTTATCGTTTTCTATTTTGCTATCCAAACGCACCTCCTTTGGAGCATCTCCCTGCTCTAGATGCTAAGTGATTTTTGGAAAATGGGGTTGAGGAAAACTGCTTAGGGATGTCAAGAGGTTCTTATCAAGGCTAATATTAGGCGATTTAACCTTTACACGAAAAACCAATATCGGATCTAAAATCCTCTTTACCAGCACCTTCTGAGGAAAGGCCTCCTTCCAGCCGAAGGTGTGGCTGAATGAATTCATTAAAACTTTCCAAGGGATGATACTTCCAACGCCGCATTAGCTCGAGATACTAAAGTCGTCGTACTGGGTACTGTAAGGTGGTAGCTGGGTTACTGATGAAGAGTGGAGAATGACTGGATGAAGAAAGCAGCGGAGTTACGCTGCCGTATCCCTTATCGCGGTTTCCGCCCCAACGGCTTCCACTGGCTGTTCCACCCCTCAGCCCCTATTTCGATCCTAGTTCCACTATTGGCCCTGGTAGCTCACACCCTTGCCAAACTCCTGTCAGCGTCATAGTACGTTAACCTCCCGGTTTCATATTGAATTCCTTTCAGCTATTCTCCTAGGCATGAGGAAATGCAATCGGAGCGCTAATTTTTTTCTTTAAATTTCATTTTATTTTGACAAAAATTATGATGAACTCTTGTTTATAACAGGAGCATAGTGAAGGTTTTGAGTAGGTGGGAGAGTCAACGGTTATCTCGTCGAAAGAAGTTGCCAAAACGAAAAATATAGACAGTTTTATTTATAGCATTATTTATTTCGGTAGGTGGGTCACTAAATTTTTCCAATGCACGTTACTGCATGTTTTACACATTAGCCGTTTAGGTACATACGAGCCGATATCCTGAACGAGTAGGAACTTTTGGTGAAAGCAGCCCTAGGTCAGGTTAGATTTAGATTTTGTTGGTAGCCTCGAAGGACCGTTTAAAATTGACACGCGACAATAAATTTCCAAGCAAGTGACTTCCCAAGCCGGACGTTTATTGGCTACGATGAAATTTCGAAATTGGCCACAGGCTTTCCATCCGATGCCAACAAAGTGAAGGCCGTCGAAAATTGTGAAACGTCGATTCGCACCTGACGCGAACGGAACACGATTTTCAAACGGCAGATGTGGCAGATGGCTTTTTGGCACCTGAGTCACGTAGTGTAGGCTTGGTTATCAAACTCGGACACCCGAGGACTGATCGTGGTGCAGGCGGAGGCAGTCAACTTGCCCCTGGTAAACAATGAACTTTCCAACTAGTCGGTACCCACGATCGGAAGTGGTTTGAATATTAACGACCGGTTGCTCAAGACCGCAGATGTACGGGATAGTGTGAGTTTCTATTGATTAACTATACAATGCTTTTACAACCAATGCACTAACCACATCCCGATCTCTCTGACTGTGTCCGTTAGTGATCGGAAATCCTGTAACCAAAAACCGAATCCTCCGAATAATCGAAAATTCCTGCAAACATTATTAAGCTAGAAATTCATTATTGGTGTAGAGGGGGAAAACGTAACAGGCCTTGAGTGGCTAAAATCAATCAAGCAGTTTGGAGCTAATTTAACGAAATCGTGGGTTTAGCTAAAATTGCCACTAAACTACTGGCCCGATTTTGTCTACTCCAGGCGTCCGTTGCGATCCACCCACTCTTTCATTATCCACCCCTAAATATTCCTGGATAACTGTTAAATAACCCAAAAACAAGGATTGATTTATGGGCTTCAAATAACCGACTTTGATGGATTTAGAAACCTACTCCTAAACACAATCATTGAGCAAATTCGTCCACGTAAAACGGAAGGTTACGTCATTTCCAATGATATTGAAGGTTCATAAACGAGAAATCATGTAAATAATTTTTTACCCTTAATTTTCAAGAAAATTTGCCTAAAACATGGTTATAAAGCATCGAAGAAGGTTTTTCAAAATAATTCAGGCATCAGGTGTAGAAAGGCCTGAGTACTAAGGCGCTTCAACGTTTTTCAAAATAGGCGCCTCTTTATTATAGTACTTACTTTTATCTTCATGGATGATTATTAGGTGCACGATTTATATCTCATCTCTGAATTCAACATAAGGAATGCAACGTCTTGTGTTGGCGAGTTAATTTACTAGCTGTTCTTCCTTCATCAAAGTTCAATTCTGCGGTCAGGATAACAGGCCCTTCCTCTCGTTGCTATGTACATTTCAACCGAAGGTAAGTCTGCCCTACAGCTTTGCGGTAGGTGCACAAAACGGCCCAACCTGCAGAGCGGACCACTTCAAAGGTTTGTATGTGTGGCATACCTCGTGTCTCGGTTCGTTGCTCGCTAAAACCCTCGTAGTTCTGGTTTTTATTGTGCCACATAGTGGCAACTTTATTTGCAATTGTGGAATTGAAAATAGCGAGGGCGGATCCGATTTTCCGATCGAGGATGTGACCACTGGTGAGACAGCGATTTTTTCAAGATAGGTTACGGCTATGTATTTTCTACCTTACTAACCATTAACTTTGTGAGCTGATAAATAGTCCAACCCGTCACTGTCTAATTTGGAGTCTTCATTGTCTCTTTTCTGATACTGATGGTAGACCAAATTATATTCATTGTCGACAGTTGACTCCTGTGTTGTTGCGGGCTCGAGAAAGGGAAAAGTCAACCTACCGTCCACCCTATCTCTCTTTTTCTTTTTCTTGACCTGCCCTGTAGTCTGAAGTAGATCGCGTGCCTAAGAGTTCTTCAGAGGGCTGCCAGAGTCTTATCTCACTGTTTTGACCTTCCTTCTGCTAATCTGTACCGTGTTTTCAGATGAGTTAGAATAGGAAAGCTATATGGAAGTTGCAGCGAAAAACCTTCACCCTGAGAATGTGTGGAGAACTAATTGGAGGATGGTGTGTCAGATAGGAGTTTATCTGTTTTTTGTACATTTTTCTCAAAAATGAATCTATGTCATTTTGAATGTACTTTCATTCCCCTCAGTACACACTGTAGTAGGTGATGGGGCACTTTAAACTCGTCATATACCTAATTTTCCACTATGAATACCTACCCTTATTATTAGTGCCTAAAGCTGATAGCTGCATCTTTTTTCATGAACAATAAATTTACATTTGGCTAGATTTGATTATTGTAGGAAGTCGGCGATGAATCCTTTTCGTATCTTTGTTTGCAATGACTTCTTTGCGTTCTGATGTAGATTTTCACAGTAATTCCCATTCTCAGAATTGATTTTGCCACCCGATTATCCGCAGAAACCCTTATAAAACTCCCGATCGTTGCTTGGGAATTTTAAAGCTGCAACCAGATGGTTGCTCGAGGTGTTGGTAAGTGGAGCTTGTTCAATCTCAGCTTTATTGAAAGGATGACTCGAAACAATCGCAATGTGACGTTTGAAATTGATTAGTTAGTTCTCTTCGGACTTAGCTCGGTAATTCCCGGTACGAACTGTTAACAACGGTTGCTTCGGTCGTCGTGAACCTATAACAAACCTCCTAAGTTAGTTTGTTAGCAGTTGAAAGCAGTTTGGTGGGTAACTGGGCAAAAACCGATGGCCAAACCCAACAAAGGGATGGCGGATAATGAATGGAATGCCCTGAGGCGAGATTGGATGAAGCCTTGTTCTATTCAGGCGTTAGCTTGATGAACTACTGTTTTTGATTAGTTTCCGTGATTCGTTATTTAGGGAATAAACCTGAAGGGACGAAGGCGACTGTATACATCAGGGTACCCGAGTCCCAAGTTATCCATTACAATTACTCAAACATGGCGTTCGAGAGTCCGCGAGGGATTAGCAATGCGAACTGACCCAGCTATACTGATCCGCTGGTTTAGGACCATCATGATGTGCTCGACAACTCGATCCATCACGCAATTTTTGAATAAGGTATCCGCAGATAGGAAGGCATTCTCATCATCGTCTGGGAAGGCAGGTACACCTTATTGAATAGACAACAAAACTAAAAAAAATCCTGTTAAAAAAAATCAATTTTATGCTTGTATAAATAGGTGCAGGTTGTTCGCACTTGAGCTTGTTTTCCTTGAAGGGGTTGATTTTTCAGCTCATTTGCTAAGTATACCATTTTAGTTCTATAAATTGTTAATGAGCCCAAGGGAATATCGACGTAGTTCCAATAAAACAGTCATAATTCCCTGACATTCTGTAGTAATTACAAAAAAATGATAACGTTGTAGAGCCAGTTCAATTTCCTATAAACTCGCGGCATTTGCAGCTTTTTAACATTTAGATAATTGCTTAAATTCTTCAAATTACAATTTTTTTCAATCGTGCGTTTAAGATTAAATATAAAAACCCTGCGCACGGTCCAGAAGAAACTGATCAAGAATGGCAGCTTTTGTGTAGGCATATTATGTAGTTATTTACTTACCGTTCTTATTACCTGAGAAATCAACGTTTAAGTGCGAAAAATGTAGGGGTTATTTCAACTTCTTCATTTTTTGGAACATTTCACTCTGAATTAGAAGTTGATCTTCTCCACTGACCTTCCAATGATGGTTTCTAAGCGTATAAACTTCAACCTCTACTGCTTTGGATATTTTTCCATCTGTTTGAAATTACGAGAACATCGCTGACGACAGTCTTCCTTTCGAAGGGCATTGCGTGTATGCCTCTTGAGCAGATTGTTCGGGCCGTAAAGATCAATACGAAGCTGGCATATTCATTCGTAGCGGTGACAGGATGTAAAGGTTTGTTTCATCGCGTTGAAAGGTATCGTAAATAGTTTATAGGTACTACAGAGCTAACTGAGGGTAACTAGAGGTGCAAGCAGCATAGCAAGTACCGCCGCCTCCCGTAGGCTAAGCGCTGTAAGAGTCTCCTGAGCTCGATGGAAGATCCGATCACTCATGTTCCGTTAAATTATTGACCCGGTCTAGACGATCCATTACCTGTCCGTCCTTCGTAGAAGGAAAGGTAATCGCCTGCTGCGTTGGTGGGAACAGGATGGAAGGTCTAAACCTCTTAACTTGACATTATATTGAGCTCGGTAGCTCAATACTATAAGAGCGAGAACGGTCCTTGCAGTGATGGTCGGAAATTAAATTTAGAACAAGCAGTCGAAAGGGCAAATAATGTTCGTTCAAATGATGTCTTTCATGGATAATAAGCACGACCTCCCTTTTCAACCTGGAATTCTACGAACCATTCCGTTAAATTAGTCAGCTATTGCAGAAATGTGATACTGGAGGCCAGACTGGTTCTCTGGAGGCTTTTCGAATGAAAAGGATTGACGCATTCGCCACACGGCCGGAATCAAAGAGAATTCCCGCAAAAACGGTCTTTAACGTCGGCAGCGGTTCGATTGATGTCAGGACAGCTTCTTATGTTACCCGCCTGGTATGCAAGCGTACTGATATTGGCCTAAATGCTATCAAATGTGTCAATAGAGCAATAATATCAATATAGTACATGCGGATGTTGATATTATAATATGCTTACTAACAACGCCATTAGTTAATTGCTCGGTAGAAGCTTAAGCAATTACCCTATCTCATATTATATCACCTGCTGTTTGGTCGGAGTAAATAATTTGCGATGCTAATTGATTGCCCCAGATACCTTCCTGCTGTTTTTGAACAACAATCGCTTGATTTGCGTTCATAAATATGGGTAGTGCTATAGATTAGAGAATCAGACCATGCCTAGAATAATAATTTGTAACCCATCAACAAGAAATTACGGATTTTTTAGCTGCCATCATTTTTACAGACATCGGACCAATGTCTCGTCAAAGTGGTTATATCCTGGATGTGTCTTTAGCCGACCATTCTAATGGCCGATTTCCTCACCCTCGGATTAAAGTTAGACCGGATATAGTTGCATAATATGCAAACAAAGTATCATCTCAAAGTATCAAACAAAGTACGATAGTTGCATATTATGTTTAAACAAAGTTACCAAGAGCAACTATGTCCTGATTAGAGTTAATCTGGACATGATTGCTCTTGGTAACTTTGTTTAAACGTATGTAACTATCCGGATTAACTCTGATCCGAGGTTGGGGAGGAAAAAGAACAATGAGAAATGTAAGTCACGATCACGACAGATGAACAGGATTTGAACAAGCCACGTAGCAATTGCACGAATAGCAACAGGAATACAGTCTTGTTGTCTTGTGGTCAGGAGAAGCGAACAAGCAGGAGAATGCCATTTCCGTCTTCCCAAATTTGGCGAAACTCTTGAAAACTGTTCGCCGAGCTATTTCTTGTTTCGTTCAGCAACCCACACAGGCGATGAAAGAATGTTAATTGCATATTGAGGTGTCTGGTGACTTAGCAGATCCTGAGGGGCCAGAATCTGCAGACGACCTAGCGTGAAATATTTGTGATAATGGCGGGATACGATTGTCTTAAAACCTACATTATAGTTACTGATCATTTCAGCCTTCCTTCCGGAAGTGATGTTAAACTTCGTACGTATGATACAAACCGATCGTCGCTCCGGGCCGGTGGCTACAGTTTACTCCCTTCCGAGGGGTTTCCTCATCCTGTGCTTCGTCGTCGCCTTCTCTTCCGGAGTAATTTGATTTGAATATTCATGTTCGCCAAGCTTGATCCGCAAATGAATAAGTCAGCACACAATCTAAGGCAAGGCATCAGCGTCGTCTCCTCTGCCCTAATTATGCGAGCCATCCCGTTCGTCTCACTTCCGCACTCCCACAGCCTTTACAACTCCTCAGGGGGCTGCTTCAGGGGAATACCGCACTGCACTGTACAGGCTACCCTTGCCCACTCCACCACAACGGCCCGCTGAAGTATCAAAATATGAGCAGGATGAGTTCCTGGAGTACAAAAAATTCAAAACGGCTCTGGCTGGCATCCCATGAGAAACTTGTATTTTTCAAGGTGACGGCCTTGGAGATGCTGGTAAGATGTGTTCGAATCCATAAGTTCCAGAAATCCTCTCATTTTTGTGGACTTCAAAGTTTGTCCCAAAGTTCTGTCGTTCGTCTCATCGAGCCTCAGAGTCCAGCAAGGCTGAAATTGGGTCCTTGACACAAGCGTTTGAAGCCATCATATTGAACCCATGGCAGAAATGTACCAATTCTGCTATTTATGGTAGATGATCGACCCTTGAAATGCTGTAGTCAAGCAGTCTCATGTGCCCTGCACTTCTGATACTTAAAAATCGTGATCTTGACTCGTCGATTTTTCTCCACAGTGCACACCCCGTCACGTGGGCTAACCAATTTGCAAAGGGCCTGGCCCTTAGCTGCTGTTAATATCAATATCAATCCGGGAATCGTGGCTGAATATGGAGTGTGTAAATTTTCAACCTCAACCCGCATTTTTCTCGAGTGAGGAGGTCAGGCTCGTTCCCAAGGACGAAGGACAGCCCAAGGAAAAAATCAAAGAGGCTAATTCGTTTTTCGTGATGTCCCGCATCTCGTGACTATTGTGATTTTCGTGACGTGGCTATAATCATACGTTTTTTTCTCTCCTGCTGAATTCGGAGAGAGCGGAACGTCTTCAGAAAATGAAAGGTTCACGAGTCATTGGAATTGCCAAAGTTTTTCACCTCGAAACGTTTACCTGCACGGGAGCTGTCCACGCGAATTTTCCGTTCATGGGTGTACACAAGACTGAGTTTTGCCTCTTGCCTAAATTGTACCTACTATGAATAATTAATATGGATAAGTAGGTATGGCAATCGTCTAAAAAGTTAAGATTGGATCGGTGGCTCAGTGTAACAAAAATTTGCCATACTTATTGATCAACTTACGATATTGTAATACGATTGAGTAATGGTAAAAAATCATAGATGAAAAATCATAAACTTTTAACGACCGACTCTAAGAGCTCGAGCAACTGTTATTCATCAAACATCGACGAAATCGTTATGGTTTTAAAAAACTGCGAGGCGCATATATTGACCGAATCTGAGCTTTGCTGCGAGAAGGTGGGCGTGCCACAGAGGAATGCCGAGGGAATATTGAAATTTGCACAGAATAGTGAAAATATATTGGGGTAGAACGCGAGTTAGCAAATCTCGGCAACGGAAATGAAATGGCTTTTTTCGCAGGGGCGCTATATACAGACTCCACGCAGTTGAAAGAGCGATATTTATTTTTGCTATTTCGGAGGGCGTGTATTTCAAATAAATCCCCTCGTTTTCTGTCCTGTTTCCCCACTTTTTCTTTTCAGTGTGCTAGTAAACCTTCTTCTCACTGTTTTCTACCAACTAGACTCCGTTTTTGAGCAATTCTTTGCTCATTTCTGCGACTAGGTACTCATCAGTGCAAACGATGAATGATTTACCTTGAGGGAATTCAATATTTTGATCGTATTCTTAAATTGGCGATAGTCCCTAATTTCATTCATACTTTTCGAAGGGAGTTTCTGGAAATTGGGCTTTAGAAGGCACATAATTGGTTCGAATATCAGGCTAAAGTTAGATAAATTGGCATTGCATAAGCATTCAGGGGATCCTCATTCAGCCTATGAAAATCAAGTTTCCTGGGTCTGGAATCAATCCGGGTTCCACTCCAGGCTTGAAATTGGATTTCGAGTAATGAGAAAAATCGCAAATTCTTGAAAAAATCAATCAAAATTAATTTGCTTCTTATTAACATTAACGGGCAACTGTTTCGATTCTTGATAACTCCTTGAAATAACGCGAACTGTTTCCATCGAAAAATTATTTCCTCCGTCTCGCAGTTGAATAACATTCAGGATGGCCGTTATTAATAAACCCGGTGCTGAATTGGTTCAACTTTAACGAGATCACCCGAGAACTCCTTTTTTGAGATGTATGGAGCCGATCAGAAGAGGAAGATAAGCAATTAGAAAACGAAATAACCAAGGAGCTCTGAATTAAGATTTCAACTGCTAAAGAGAAACGAAAGGAAAGAAATTCCTTTACAAATTGGCAATAGGTAGTGATTGCCAATGGGTCAGATGAGGGTAGAGTGCCAGGGTATCTTGGAGAGGTATCTCCCCTAGCCCAGGCTGAACCGAACGCTATCAGGAACTCATTACTTCGAGCTGTTGAACACTGCGATGGTCATTATCGAACCAGACTATTCATTAGGGATGCCATTAAACTTCTTCTCAACCCACCTATACTATACCAATGCCTTCACTACTCAGGGGCGAACTTTTTAAAGTTATCTTCATTCGAATTTCCGAGTTGGAGAGCGTTTGATTATTCCGAAAGCAAAGTCAGAAGGGGCTCTTTTATTAACGGTGAGATTGACGTTTTTTACTGATGCCACCGATAGCTGGTGTTTGCCTGTTGATTTAAGTAGACAGGTGGTCCAAACTTCGAATCGAAAGGATCAATTTGATGGTGGGAAATTGGAACTATTTGTAGGTTAGTTACGACGAGTTATTTGAGAACACGCAGAGAGGCCTCTGAATTTGATAAATATTCCTCGCGGAATTGGAACGATTAAAATGTGAGACGAAAAATGTCGAAATTTTCACAGTGGCTGTCTGTTTTCCTGAGAATTCGTTCGTCCTCAACACACATTTTTTTTACGTTCTGTGGCACTCTGGCTATACTTATTTATTATATTCACTCGTTTTGACCTATACGAGGCATTTGTTATCAATCAAGTTCAACAAAACATTCAGATTCCATGTGTTTTTGAGAAATTTTTAGGGGCAACTAAATGCAAGCAACCACTGACTTCTAAGCCCTGACGAAAATTGGCCGCATATTTCACCCGGAATTCGTTGCCGCTCGTTTGTTGTTGGAATAATGTTAGTTTCTCACTAGCCAATTTCCACACCCTCGTATTTCCCTGTCAACTCTTCAACGTACCCCGCAGCCTGACAGTTTGCGAATAATTGGGACGATTGTTTTTAATTGAATTAATTTCCCCGTGGGCACTGCCGCTCTTCATCAGTGGCGCCATTGCCGTTCCGCTGTTGTGGAGTGCTCTCCAAACTGCCAGCGTCTGACACTTCCACAAAGTGCGTAGACAGAGTCGCAGATGGGGTTGAAAATCGAATTTTCTATTTTCCCTGAAAATTCTCGTAGATTCGTCCGATCGAAACCATAAACCATATTCCAACCGACAAGATATGGAGAAACTCAGTTAGCCGTGTCAATGAGCAAAAGAATTTCTGTGGAAACTCTTATCTCTTTCGGAGCATCCGTGACAGACAACTCGAACCTCCAATAAGTTCAAAATGTGGTTAATACTTTCTAATTCGTATTAGAATTGAGTCGATGGAGAAGCACCTGGTAGATAGCTACTTTTATCATGCTCAGTGTAATTTTTGAATAGGTCCACTACTAAAAGCCCCTGTCCTTTACCACTGAGGAAGGCCGTTTGGTCGAAAGCGCTCGGAAAACAGACGAGGGCTAATAATTTCAACATGGATTATATCATGCGACGTTTGACTACTCATGTTTCACTTGAGAGGTCAAGAAATCGAGAAAACGCATTTTTTAGACTTTGCTTTCTAGCAAATATTCGAGGTATCATGGAAAGGGTGCTATGGTACATGCAGTTTCACCATCGATATCTTCCATTACAAACTTTGGCGGAATAATACACACCCTTAGCTCATTAGGCTCCACCGCTGCAGAAGCCCTATGAGATTTAGCAATTTTGCTGCAATCGTTCGGCCCGTCTTTCCTGAAATAGGACTGCTCATTAAGTAAATAATATGACTTGACGACGGAGCGCACGATTGCCTTTATCGTAATGCAGGAGGAGCCATCACGGTCGGCGTTATCGACCGAGCAACTGTTTTCTCCGGTAGGCCTCTATCAGAAGGCCACTAGGTTGCCCTCAGAACAACCACCCCATCCATACCAGCAACTTCCACTCATCGTGTCATCTTCCTTAGAAGACGTTGCGTGCTTTGGCCGCTTTGTTCTTTGTCGTTACACATCGTTTGCTTTTCTGGCGAAGGCCATTTTCTTCCTGACCCGTGCAAATCGGTTCGTTTTACGTAAAACTCGAAAATACCTATTATAATCTATGATGGGTGCATCAAAATCCCACGCCACTCAGCAGTGACAACGTCTGGTAGTTAACCAAAACGGAACAGGAAAAATACTCAAACTCGAAATAAACTCATAGAATAGAAGTCTAACTCATAATGAAACAGAAACTCAAACCCATAATCGAACCCGGAGTCAAACTCACAATGAAACAGGTACTCGAACTGACAATCAAATTCGAAGTCAAACTCACCATGAAACAGGAACTCAAACTCATAATCGAAATCAAAGTCAAACTCACAATGAAACAGAAACTCACACTCATAATCGAAATCAAAGCCAAACTCACAATGAAACAAAAACTCAAACTCATAGTCGAAATCGAAGTCAAACTCACAATGAAACAGAAACTCGAACTCTTAGTCGGAAACGAAGTCAAACTCACAATGAAACAGATACTCGAACTGACAATCAAATTCGAAGTCAAACTCACCATGAAACAGGAACTCAAACTCATAATCGAAATCAAAGTCAAACTCACAATGAAACAGAAACTCACACTCATAATCGAAATCAAAGCCAAACTCACAATGAAACAGATACTCGAACTGACAATCAAATTCGAAGTCAAACTCACAATGAAACAGAAACTCGAACTCTTAATCGAAAACGAGGTCAAACTCACAATGAACCGAAACTCAAACTCATACTTAAACTCGAAGTCAAACTCACAATGAAACTCGAGCTATACTTAAACTCAAAGTCAAACTTATAACCAAACTCGGAGTCGAACTCACAGTGAAACAGAAACATCATTTCATAATCACAGAAATCATAGTCACACTCATTGTCATAATCGAAATCAAAGCCAAACTCACAATGAAACAGAAACTCACACTCATAATCGAAATCGAAGTCAAACTCACACCGAAACCGAAACTCGAACTCATACTTAAACTCGAAGTCAAACTCACAATGAAATACAAACTCAAACTCTCAATCGGAATCTAAGTCAAACTGACAATGAAACAGAAACTCAAACTCATGATCGAAATCGAAATCAAACTCAAAATGGAACAGAAACTTAAACTCACAATCAATTTCGAAGTCAAACTCACAACGAAACTCGAGCTATACTTAAACTCGAAGTCAAACTTATAACCAAACTCGGAGTCAAACTCACAGTGAATCAGAAACATCATTTCATAATCAGTCATTTCATAATTGAAATCATAGTCACACTCATTGTCAAACTCTTAATCGAACCCGAAGTCAAACTCACAATGAAACAGAGAATCAAACTCATGATCAAACTCCGAGTCAAGCTCAAAATGAAACCGAAACTCAAACTTTTAATCGAACTTGAAGTTGACTTCAATGAAACCGACACTCGGTTCGAAGTTTCAATTCTAGTTTGAACGTCAGTTTGAGTTTGACTTCGAGTTTCAGTTCGAGTTTGAACTTCACTTAAAGTTTAACTTCGAGTTTCAGTTCGAGTTTGAACTTCAGTTTGAGTTTAACTTTGATTTCCAGTTCGAGTTTGAACTTCGGTTCGAGTTTGACTTCGAGTTTCATTTCGAGTTTGAACTTCGGTTTGAGTTTGACTTCGAGTTTCAGTTCGAGTTTGAACTTCGGTTTGAGTTTAACTTCGACTTCCAGTTCGAGTTTGACTTCGAATTCAATCACGCGTTTGAGTTTGTGTTTCATTGTAAAGTCGACTTCGAGTTTGATCACGCGTTTGAGTTTGTGTTTCATTGTGAGTTTGAGTTTCGGTTTCATTATGAGTTTGAGTATCTGGTGCATTGTGAGTTTGACTTCGAGTTTGATTATGAGTTTGAGTTTTCGTTTCATTGTAGGTTCGACTTCGAGATCAATTATGAGTTCCAGTTTCAGTTTTATTGTCAGTTTGATTTTTTTCAATTGTGAGTTTGACTATGAGTTTGAGTTTCGGTTTCATTGTGAGGTCGACTTCGAGTTTGATTTCTGTTTCATTGTGAATTTGACTTTGAGTTCGATTATGAGATTGAGTTTCGGTTTCATTGTCAGTTTGACTTCGATTTCGATTGCGAGTTTGACTTCATTTTCGATCATGAAATTGAGTCCAAGTTTGAGTCGGAGGCTGACTTCGAGTTTGAGTATCTTTTTCATTGTGAGTTTGACTTCGAGTTTGATCATGAGTTTGAGTTTCTGTTTCATTGTGAGCTTGACTTCGAGTTTGAGTATGAGTTTAATTTAGTGTCTTAATGTGAGTTTGAGTTTCTTTTTCATCGTGAGTTTGAATTTGAGTTTGAGTATGAGTTCAAGTTTCCGTGACATTGTGAGATTAGCTAGAGTTTGACTATGGGTTTTAGTTTCAGTTTCATTGTGCGTTCGACTTCGAGTTTAAGTATGAGTTTGTATAGGTTTGTACTGGTTCAATTTGTTTCAATAGGTTCAATAGGTTCAGTTTGTATTGGTTTCAGATTACCAGCACCAGAACATACCTCTGTCAGAAGGTGTTAAATCGTAATTAAGGGTTCGTGTTAATTATTCTCGACAAGAACTGCGAAATTGACGTAGTTCCAGAATGAAACCTTGGAAAATGCCGCGCGGTCGAACCATCACGCGATTCCGATAATTTTGACAAATGTCCTTCGACGGATAAAGAAAAATACGCCCCAACCCATAGTGCAGTGTCCAATACGCTCATTTTTTAAGGCGTGCATTGCAAGCTGAATCGATGTTCCAATTAAATGGTTTTCGCATAATATAGTATACCGTATTGGGAACATTGTTGTTAAATCGCGTGACTGAGTTTTCCTTCAACTTTTCTTGTCCGGTTCGTTAGAGCTGGTTTCTTCCACCCCATCAATCCCCATTCTCTCGGGGTGGAGTTGGAAAAATGTTTATGGTCTTTCCACAGTAACATGACCTGATTTTGAGATAGTCGATATTGTGCGTTTTCTCTTAGAGATTTCCCTTTGAGCCATCGCTACCGAGAGATGTCGCCTCCCGGTTCGACACGATTCCTCGAATCGTTTTCGTTGCTTAGAACTCCGCCTTTCTCGTGAAAAAGTAATTTGGTTCAGGTTCAGGCAAATAAGAGGTATCTTTTTTCATGATGACCTATGCAAATTTCAACCTTAATTTGAATTTTTGCCTGCTCAGCCGTGTTTCTACTTGAGAATCTGATAAAACGAAATAGAAATAAAATCCGTGAAAATCTCACTCCAGTACGCCTCACTCCCTCACTCTTTCGAAAATTTTCAGAAGTGAGGGAGTGTAAACATAAAAATATATGCATTTAACTAAACGAGTCTCATGTACACATGAGGAATGTTCATCGAATTGTATGAATGAATGTTGTTTTAACATTTTCATTGGAATAAAAGAAGGAGTGAACGCCTGGAGTATTTCGGTTTGTTCATCAGTAGTAAGCCTCTAACTTTTCCTTCGCTTCCTCATCATTTTTCAATAATTTTTTCTAGCATAATGAAAAGTACTCATAAAATGAGTGTACCTACTACTTTTTCTTGGTTGTTTGGCTGTAATCTTCTAAAATGAACTGCATACTTTCAAAATCGATTCATGTTCTTTTAGAATAACTGTTCAACCTTACCTACTGTTTGGATTAAAAATCAAGATGAACTGAGATTTTCGCTTCTGACATAAGTAGAGACTTGACTTTCAGTTTTGGGAGTCTCCTCAGTTGGTTATATTCGTATAAGTATAGGAAAATTCTTATTTTTAGCCTTTTTTATGGCTTCATAGTTTGTTATACCTACCATTGGCTCGCGAAGAAAATGGTTCGGGCCTTGGTTGAAGGATAAACTTTCGGATGATTGATATTGACGGAAACCAGTTCGGCTCTCGCACCTCCAGCCTCGCGTTTTCCGAACCCTTTTCATAGCAGGAGCAAAAGAAGATTCACGACGTGTTCCTAAGGATTAAACTATACTTCTTCCTTATCTGTTCAACTCTCAACTCGTCCTGAGCTGTTACCGCTCCTCCATCCCATTCCTGCTGAATACCTGCCTACTGTTTCTACTGTCTTACCCTGGAGGACGATCTCTGACTCGTGTGGCCTTATTTATGTCCTCCCGTTTCCTCAAGATAGATGTGATATTCCTCTTCCTTTGGCCCTCCCGAGTTATTTTAATATCCACATTTCAACGATGGTGGCGATAACAGTGTGGAAAAACAAAGCGTTTTCCAACTTTTCGAGACGAAGTTATCGCGCAAAGTTATCGTTACGTAGGCGAAGTCGAGGGAAACTTTCAATTTTCCTCGTTCTCCCTTCCAAGCTACTGCGATCGTCATCACTCACGTAAAACTGTTATCGAAAGTTGATAATTACAAGTGATTTATCGCTCAAGTGCTTCAAACCCGTCTTCTACGCCCCCGCCTATACATCAGGTTATCTAAGCTAAGACCAACAACTCAATCCCTGCTGGACTAAAGTGTCGAATGGATCAATCGTGAGGCCGATTTTATAAGTAATTTTTTTGAATTTCGCAGGATTATTCTAGGTAAGTGTCGTTGCTGGGGCGTTGCCTACTAAAACTGCCCACCCAATGACTACACTCATTCTCCTTGAGCAAGACTTACCTACAAAATACATTGATTCCAACACCTGGCACTTATGGCAGTGGGGATTGCTCCTTCACCACCACGCCAATCGTGTTGTACATTTTCAAATTGATTTTTGCTAAAGCTAACCAAATGAAAGAAGATTTGTAAACGAGCGGACGATAGAGATGAAATATCTTCTGCAGCATCATCGCAATGAATAAGAATCGAACGTAGTATAGTATGCATTATCAGTAACTGAGCAAAGGAATCCCATCGACCTCTTCAAGATTTGTAAATTTAATTCCCAAAAGCTCGAGTGCATTCATATCGAGATGCCGAGCTAATGCGTAGAAAGCCCTCGCGGATCCACTGAATTATTTTTCTTTTTCCTGCATAGCTCACTCGTTTGGTTTTCCTCCTTGCTCGAATTACGACCTCCACGATTTCTCCGTTGGGAAAGGGTTGCGGAGCCGAGGTAGTGGGCAAAGAGGGGCTAAGCCTTTGATGGAAGACGAGGTCGGTTCTCAAGCCTGCTCCAGAGACCGTTGCCATTCCTTACCAATACTGAGCACGGTTGGGCTGTCAAATACAAACACCGAGCCAGGTAATGCTTCTGATTCCGGTCTCGGTGGTAGTGCCGAGGACTCTTGGAAGGGGTACCTGCTCAGCTGGCCACCGTTTTTCCAAGACTTGCGATGCCATGTTCCCTCTGCACAGTTCGAATAGCGCTTAATTTCCCGTGGGGCCCCTGGGATGAAAGAGAGTGTGGTGCGGAGGGACTGAACGACCATCTTGCTCCAGTTCCCGCGTTTCTCAACAAGTAATTTTTCACCCGAGAATCGATGCCGTGCTCGAAGTTGAAACGACGTAAAACCATCAATATTCATAGCTGGCCAACCTTTGCGGCTCAGGCTCCACTTCACGAGGGCCCCAGCCCTCCCGGTGTTCCTCCGGCCTCTTCTGCTCTCATTCGCCCGAACTCGGTCCTTGATGGGGTCTATGCTTCCTCTTACTCAACCATCAACCCTGCTCGCTAGAATACCTGATGAGAAATTTCAGGGACCGAGAAGAAATCACCCTCTAAGAAATTGAGCCCTTCGACAGAGCTTTTATTTTCTTCTATTGTTTGGGCGAGGCATACCTACCTATTTAGATTTTTTGAGTTGGGATTATCATCCTATACAGCACAAAGGCTTACATTATCATGTGTAACAACACAACAACGACCAACATCCGACCGCGGTCCAAATGAAGGTGCAGAACTTCCAATCTGGCACTTATAGAAACTTTAGATGCATAGCATTCTAGAAAATTTAGAAATTTTTTTTTCGAAACTAGATCAAAAATTAAACAAAACAAGGCAAACCGCACTCTTCCATCCCCTCCATCTCAACAAAATAAGATTTTTTAATTTTTTTTTGCTCCACACTATGCACCCACAATTTTCCAGTTTGAAATAACTTTGTTTAATCATTGAGGACATTATTGGAATCTGCGTTAAAATTCTAATGGGCACGTGAAGAGTACCTACTGTCGTAATCAAAACCCAACTCCATGTACTTACCGCGATTGAGGATTAAGCGTGAAAAATAAGAAAAAAATTTCGAAAACACTTGTACGCTACTGTGTTTTGAGGTAACGTACAAGAAGCTATCGAATTTCAGAAAAACTTGCTATGTTCGGTTAAAAATGATACCCATGGTCGACTTGGAAATTCTATTCCAATTTTGTGGAGAAATTCGAGTTTGAATGTGAAGAAATCAGTAGTTACTTACCTGTAATATCAAAACGTGTGTGCTTGCGATTTCGAATGGAAGCAAAAATGGTCAAAAGTCTTTTGATATTGTCCATACACGGATCGTCCGTATTATTAGCCCTTACTAGTGGTCCAAGCGCTTTCGCCCTCACGGTCATCCATTCCGTATTTAAGCGTATTACGATCTCGCAATGAACTTTTGACCTTATTTTGCAGGTTGGCCATCCTCTCTCTTTCTGACTCCGCAAGGGGTTGAACAGCTCGGCGACCGACCGGTTTATTAGCCATTAAGATAATTGAGTTGCCTAATATGCATCGTTAATGCTTCATTCCATAATGGAGTGCTCTCTCGCACTTCGCCACTCCATTTCTTCCCCCTCATCAGCCAAACTTCGTTCTGGCCTCCCCATCCCTTCTGCTGTTCGCTCAATATTCCGTTTTATCGCTGATAACCGAGCGATATTAGCCATACTCGGCTCTCAGCTATTGCTATCTTCTATTATTGACGCTGGTCCTTGTGACCCTTGAAGCTTCGGTCGGTTTAACTAGTTAAACGGCTTCATTTCGAACGAATAAAGGGGCGTTTGCTCCAAATTTTGACCCGCTGACCTGACCGTACTGTTCATTCTGAACTTCAGCGAGGTCTCCCATTCGCTCGTGCAGTGGTTTTTGCAGCATACATCAATTTTTTAGGGAGTGTTCTGCTATTATGCTTTCTTATACCCTGACATGTTTTCCAAAAAGGTGCAGAGCATGCCACTCTTCAAGGAAATTCGAGAAGAAAAAAAATTGCTACTGGAGGAACAGAAGAAGCGATAGCGGAAAATTAAAATGATCGCTTGGCGTAATCGCGCAAGAAGATGGAATGAAGAAGCGAAAAATCTCTTGCAGAAAGAAAAGTAAGAAATCTCCTCCTCCGCAAGTACATTGTTGTTGAGAGAAAGTAATATACGAAACTTGGGTCTGGGCAGTTCCCAAAGGGCTCCCCCGTGAAAAACGAGAAGTTTAAGGAAAATTAAAGGAGGATTAAAGTTAAGGAAGAGGACGAAAACGGTAGAGAAGGGCAGTTCTTACCCCTCGCTCCTTCCGGATTTACCTCTGAATTCCGACTCGCGTACCACTTGACGGATTGCTCGACTACCCCCGTTGCTGGCTTCTGGGAAAAACCCATAATTTTGATCTTCATCACCCGCCCGGGTCTTCGTAAAAACAAGTCGTATCCTAATTTAAATAATTCAACGGCTTTACTAAATACGGTTACATTAGCTGTTATTTGGAGGAAGTATCTGACGAGTTGGCTTAGAGCGTTCACTTTCAAAGCCGGTTTGTCTATTTATTTAAAGCTAGATTTGTCCAAGGACGCTTGCATTAACTAATTTCAAAGAAACAAAATCTATCTTTGAATGAATTGAAGAACCGGCCCTCATCAGTTGTTGAAAAGACTGCAATTGTGCCTAGACTACGTTGAATAACGCGCAGTTTATTATTGGTCAACAAAATGTTTACCTTAAAGCCTCGTCGTCAGCTGACAATCCTTTGCTATGCCCGATGGGCTTGCCCAACAAATTCTAAACCCACTAAGCATCGGCTCGATCGAATTCGACAGTCTTTTTGTACAAGTTTCTTTATATCGATTAGGTAGGTAGTTTTTTAACCAATGACAAAGTAGTTTTTTTTAGTAGCTTGTTTTAACCAATCACAATGTTCGAATGTTCCACCACATTGCTATTTGAGGTTAAAGGGAAAAAGACAGCTGGGCTTACTCGAATTATCCATAACCAGTTTTCCATCAACCTACGCAAAGCGCTGATACTCGGAATGTTGTTATTTGATCAGATATTTAATTTCAGGAGGTCGCAAAACTCGGATTTACTTTGATGGAAGTGAAATTGCAGCGAAAAGACTATAAGCCCCGACAAGAAATTATTCTCTCTACCCTTTATTAATTTTTGAGGATGAACGTCGTTGGAAATGATGAGCCTAAACGATTATCGGAAAGTAATATACTGTATGAGCGTGCCCGAGAGATTTGAGTTTATTTGAACGTAACACCCGTTCTGAGGAAAAGCTTATCCCCGGCTTCCTATGCCCAAGGGACTTAGGAGGAATTTCTGCCCACCCCTTCGAGACTCATCTGACGATCTCATCTGATCTTGGAGGCGTTTTCATTAAACGTCAAGATTTATCGTTTATTAACGTTGATACGATCCTTGATTGCCTTTGACCATCAGCGCTTTCTCCGTCTCTACTGCCACGGTGGCAATTTCATTTTCGTTGGAACAATTTATTGCAGCGAGTCGTTTAGCCGAGTTTGCAGAACGGTTGACATTGGTGGCCGTAAGTGGTAACTTGCGAGCTAACAATAACTCCTTATCAGTGTAGCAAAGCTGCTGCCCCCGACCTTATCCTTACCACAGTCTCGTTTCGGGGGATCTAGAAGGAGTTATACGCGGGAGGGTAAGCATAACTCAACGCTCGGTTATTATCTGATAATTAGATTGTTACCGCCTCTGCTCGCAGCAGCAGCGCTTTCGCTGACGGATGGGGAAGCCTTGTGTGGGTCTTCCGCTGCTATAGATAAAGTCCGAATCACATTAACGAGACTTTTTTGTCCTGATGGATAGCATCGACATGTATTTAATTAATATGTAACCATCTGCTTCTCACGATGGCGATTTTTAGTCAAATATATTTACACCAATGTTCGTGCATTAAGCAAACGAAGTAGGCAAGAAATGAGATTGTACAAAACAGATAAATTGGATCGAAGGAAACTATTCCTTGTAATTTCTCAAAATTTACTCAGGATTTTTTCCTGAGCAAATGTGTGTCAGTCTGTTGGGTATTCTATTTGGCTGCCGTAGGCGTTTGGTATTTTAAAAACCAAAGAAGAAATTTTCTGGCCGATTTGTGGAATGCCAATCGAATTTTTTATCCTGGTGGCTATTAAGTAATAGGTACTTCAATTTCAAATGAAATATCGTGGATTTCATCCGAAATTGCATGACTTATGGCCGGTTTATCAATGAACTTGAAGTTACGTTGTAGGTAGATTCATTTCCACTTATTTTATTATAATATTATTCTCGTTCATGCAAATGTTGTCATTGATGGTGGCAGGTACTTTGATACTAGATTCATGGCAATTGATAAACCGACCATGATCCTAATTTGAATTTTTCCTACCATCCACAACTTTTTAGCTTGTCTCGCAGGACTTGTTTATGTACGTGTAGATCGCCCTTATGTGAGATTCGCCTCCTTTACACCCTCTTTGCTTTCGGCTTTGTGGCTTTGTCGTGTGCGTGCGGTTCGCGGATAGGGTGACAAAGTGCGCAAGCAAATTGACGTTAGGGAGAAACAGGGCACGCTGGAGATTCGGTACTGGAAGTGCGAGGGGTATTCTTCAACATGGATTCAAGAAACTGGGGGTTCGCCGTTTGAATTCAATGGGAATAACATTGAGGCTACTGTTGCAGACATTGGCAGCTGTGAATTTATTGCGATTGATAATAATTATGATGAATTTTCGGTTAGGAGTTTTTCAGCTGAAAGGATTTTTGGATTGGAACGTGTCATCAATGGCTTCACCAAGCTTTTGAAGTTTTGAAGCTGAAGTTTGCATACATCCCTTTCGATGCTAGGCTTCAGGAGTGATGGCCCCCGTGTCCTGAGGTGAAGCATAGGTACTCAACTCACTGGCTACCTGGTCCTGTGGCGTCAAAACCCCGTGCCACCAGAAAATTTTGAGGATTCGGATCAGCAAATGAGTAGCGACGTGGATTCCTCTCGCGTATCTCAGGATCTGACTCCAGCCTTCGTCGACTCTTCGTCATGAACGACTTTCCACTACAACCAGCCACCACACCATCGCCACTCCGACCGCTACAACCAGCCACCACAACCGCTACAACCAGCAACCACACAACCGCCGATCGCGGAGCCGTGCTGAAGCAGTTCTCGCAAGGTAAAATCTTCCTGTGAAAACCGGTGGCTTTTTCGTGTTCACAAAGATAACATGGCACGACCGACGAGAAATTCCCCTATGATCGTCTCCGTGATAAAGCATTTCCCTCCACGGCCCCTCTGCAGTTGTAAATGCTATTTTGAAATCAAAAAAGGGAGTGGAGTTAAGTGATTACTCACTTCGACTAATAAATGGACATCACGCGATTCCGTTTACAAGATTGCGCCACGACAGAGGACGTCTCTTTTTCTTTCAGTCGGACTACTATTTGTGAATTTTTCTCCTCCTTTTCTTGTGAACGAGATTAATGGGGAAAATGATAAACAACGACAGTACAAAAGACCAAAAGAAGCGGAACCGTCGCTATATTAATTAAGTCCTCGACGCCGAAATAGCGTCCCCTAATCTCTCCACTCTTTAGTGCTGAGAAGATTCTATTCCGGATAATGGCAAACAGAGAATTAGAAAAAGCTCGATTTTTTCATTTTATTCCACTCTCAATAGAATTGTTCGTAACAACCACAAAACTACCTACCTTCCGTGTTTTCACCCTGTATTTTGAGAAGTTTGAGGGTCAGTTTTGCAATTCATTTAAAGCTAGATTTATCCAAGGACACTTGCACTACATTTCACCTGGGACATACTTTCATACATTAGCTCTAAAAAAATTGAAAACCCGGCCCTGAAAATAGAGTTCAAAAAACCCGATTACTCTAGCGGCGGTGAGTGGCGGTGAATATCAACTGTTTGTGGTAAAGGTGATGATGACTAAAAAATCTTAAATTTTTATACTCCTTTATCTGAAATGTCGAGCAAATTCGAGCGAATTGGAGAGGGAGCTTTCTCGATTCGATCAAATTAGATAGGTAGTTACTATGCATCACATTTCCTCCAACTATATTTAGGTAACTATTGTATAGAACCTTAATTCCACTCTTGTGAAGGGAAAAGAGGTTCTTTTTCAAAGAGAGTGCGTAATTAAGGTAAGTTCAAGTTACTAAAAATCTCTATTAAAAAATGAAATGTAAGGTAGGCGCGTTGAGGCCGGTAGAAAAATGACGATAATACAGAAAAGATGAGCCACAGAGCATGGTTGAGTAGGCATGGAAAAAATCCCTGTCTTCCTCCGCCTGCATTCATTTTCCATTGTAATTACACCGCATGTAATTTAGCTTTGATAATTTAATCTACAGAAAATTCCATCTCACAAAACAGGCAGCACTTTTACTGAATCTCATAATATAGAGTACGTCCGACGGTTCGTTTATTGTATGGTTGTTACTTCCATCTATTACTCATGT
Organism: Nesidiocoris tenuis; assembly: GCA_036186465.1. Classification (NCBI taxonomy): domain Eukaryota; kingdom Metazoa; phylum Arthropoda; class Insecta; order Hemiptera; family Miridae; genus Nesidiocoris; species Nesidiocoris tenuis. Next base: position 4,121,053 of record AP028915.1, on the reverse strand, counting down.
AAGTGAAAACAATACTTGAAAATAAATTGTCTAATTAAAGCAATTTTTACAATGTTTCAGGTGAGCTGATCTTGTGAGGACTGAGATGGAAGGTAATTTTTGACCGACTTCAGAAAGGCGGACGTTACTCAAGTTGACTTGCCGTAAGGATTTTTTTCAATTCTTCCATTTTACGAAGTCAGACGAATGTTTGATTTAAGTTCCTGGTGGGCGACCCTGTAAAGTGTTAGACCCAATACTCACTCAGTCTAGTCCAACAGACTCAGTAGGGGGTCAGTAGTTACAGAGGGTCAGTAAAAACAATAAACAAGCGCATTTTTTTGGTGAAATCGGCCCTGAATCTTGATTTGATAATCGTTCAGGAGCCTATGCTTCGTACATTCGTCCATCTTTGATTCCGAATAAACACCAGTTGCTACGGCTTATGGGTTCATTTGATTAGAAATGTTAATCTTGAGAAGCGATGGCGGGGAAGAGATTCGCTCATTTCGAAGGGTCTCACTGAAGTAGCGAGGGTGGATTCTCTATAGAGAAGTGGCTCGGATATGATCCTCGTCCATTAGAGCCATCAAGACCTCCCACGGCCGGAGCCGACCCCTTTTCACCCTCCTATTACCAAGGATAATCGGTGATTTACCAACATGATACCCTCTGCTAAACGGTTTTATCAATCAGAATCAATCATTCAATCTGTTGATGAGGTCATCTGCGCAACCTCCGCAGTCTGATGAGGAATAGTTTACGCCGGCGTACGTCGTCTCGGAGTTGATTATTGATGATTCCACCAAAATAATGAAATTCGAACATAATAGTTATTGCATTTTCGAGTTGAACTTTGTGAAAATTTCTCAAACAATTAAAGCTTACTTTTTTCTTGATCTTGAGGTTATTTTTAGTTCAAACTTTTTTTTTTAGAATTAGAATTAAACTTCCGGTTTGAAGGAGCGAAATTCCACCTGAGAAATTAATAGTATTTTGGTTTTATAATTAAGGCGTTGATTAAAGGTCTGAAGGAAAACATTCCAGCATTCGAGAAAAACCACATAGTGTAATGAGGGTGAATATCAGCTGATAGATAATAAGAGTTCAAGACCCGCAAATACTTGACTAACAATTTTAAGTCGGCATTATATTTTATGTAGGTCGTTTCTCATTTCCAATTGACTCAATAGAGGAACTGATTCCTTTCAAAACTCCAATGAAGTCGTTTCCGTTCACAGTTTTCTCCGGTCTTTTCGTAATGGAGGGTACTACATCATTCACGGTCGGTTTGATTCCCATAATAGTTGATATCGTCGGAACTGAGCTGGCCAATGTACCGGATGCTTTGAGAACATGAATCTTTCCTCTTTCTCAGTGGTGGGATAGCGTAGCCAAAAAACTCCGCTCTTACTTCATACCGTGGCTCATAAGCTGCCGAGTCCGAGAGGGAACTGATATTTCCGACACTTTCCAGAAACATTTACCTGGCCGTAAATTGTAACTCTCCAAGTTGGTTGGACATAACTGCGATTTTTTTCAAAATTTGAGAAAGTCGTTTTTAATTAGGTAGTAAAAATGTGGAACGCTTCACGATTTTGCGTGTCATCCTTGCGCAGGGGCCATGCTAATCTTCTCTGTATCGTTCCAATTTTAGTATATGTACCGCCGAAGCGAGAGAGAGGCATTGAACTGGTGGGAAAAGCTTTTGAAAATGGAGGACAACCGGCTCCCGAAACTTTGCTTTGGGCGGTTGCTTCAGCTCGGTAGGGCAAGGGCAGACGTGTCGTATAACTGGTCCTCGCAAATGAGGGCTGTCTTCGAGAGGTTTGGTATGGCAGACGCTTGGCATGCCCAGGACTTGTCCCAGTTGCCCGTGTCAAAGGCAACGCTGATTCAAGTGGCAGCAGCAGAGTACCGAGCGCAGGATAGAGCCAGAATCCAAAATTCTTCGTTCAATGATTTCTACAAGGTGGTCAGTTCCGATAATGGTCCAGCTCCTTACCTCGGCTTCGGAATTCCGTTACATTTCAAGCGTATAATTTGCCAATTAAGGCTCGCTGGTGAGGAGTGGTCGCGTTTGAGCACCGCTTGCGCCAAGGCAAAGTTTAACTCAGTGGACCCCTGCCCAGTGTGCAATATAGCGGAGTGGGACAAAGTGTTTCACTTTTTTTGCCAATGCCCCGTGTTTCGAGGGGATAGGCTAAGATATTTTAATTCCGATGTCCTATCGAAAAATCAGTTCCTTTCCCTAATCGTCCCACAGTCTGAAGCTGAGTGTAGAACACTGTTTCGCTACCTTCTCACAACTTGCCGCCAACGCTCAATTATCCTCAATGAAGGGCTATTTTTTTAGTTAAGGCCTTCTTTCTCTCTTCTTCTGCCTGCGCTTTCTTTCCAACTCTATGCTGCTATTCTTATTTTACTTATACTTGTGCAAGTAGCAACCTTATGTACTCTATCTTTCGCGTTTAACCTTATTCAGACCTATGTTTCTTTTTCTCGTGTATGTACTTGTGATGCCTGTGAAGTGTCTTTCTGCTACAGTTCTATTACTTGTACCGATCAACCTTTGTGAAATCTTCGGATCAACACAAATAAATAAAAAAAAAAAAAAAAAAAAAAAAAAAAAATTAGGTAGTAAAAAAATGAAAGGCAGGGCGGGGTAAGTGCGTTTCCTCGTTCTCGTGAGTGAAATGGTAGAATCGCAGAGACAGATTCATGAAAAACAGGTTCCCACTTACCCCTACTCACCCTAGTGCTTTTGTACAATACTTTATCGATAATATAAACTACTTTTGCTACTCCTCCTAGCCTTTGGCAGGCATTCTTTTTGATGTTATGATTCGTTTTCACCCCCAAAAGTTTTACGTAGTAGATCAGATCACTTCCTGAAGAAGTGTCTCTGAGCATTATTACAAAAATGGACATGCCTCTCTCAGTCCTCAACATTTTTTCAAATTTCTTGAACTGGAATGTTAGTCTCGGTGAGACACATCATCATGTATGACAGGAACTCAAATTACTCTCAGTACCTACCTCCGCTGTATATTAGCACATTTCGTGTATTCTATTCTATTTTTCTCTGGCCACAGAAATTAACTGATTGGAGCGTTTAAGGTCGTACGATCTTAGTTTTATCTTGCATCTTACTTGGATATTTTGTATTCGATTAACTGAACTAATTTTAATTTTAGGCGGGTTTTATAGTTTGCATAGTGAGTTTTGTGACACTTTTGATCCACACAACTTCCAAAGTAGTCAAAATATGATCAATCTGTTTCAAAAATTTTCTAACGGAAATATGGAAGTATTGTGAGTTATCTATGCACCGCTGATTCCCTTCTTTGCTTTCGATATTGATGAACAACATTGGCTAACGGGATTAATGAGATGTTACGCTAAATCGAACTCCTGCTCGTTGTAAACGTAATGGAATAGAGAACTCCTAGTTTCTCCTGGCGTAACATAGGAAAGCGAACCGTGAGTGAGTCGTCGTCGCGGTCGTTAAGAAGGAAGTTGTGGGAAGTTGCTGGTAGAGACGGCTCCAACCTTTGGGACTTGGAGCGAGTTGGAGACTGAGGTCTCTGTCGGACAAAGTAGAGCCTGTGTGTTCGTTGTTGCTGGCAAAACCCCCAGGGGCCTAGTAGTGATGCCAATTAGACTGAGCTGTAGAGACTAACCCAGGCTTTAATGCAGGTAGTTGGTAAAACCGTTAATTGAACTTGGTCGACCCTTCGCTCCAACGCCGAGAGGATACGACCAGACGAAGAGCCAACTCCTTAGTCCTTATAGTTCGGCTTTCCATCTGCTGTTGCCTCCCCAAAGGTAGACTAGGATACCCCGAGGTATTCCGTTCCATCATTGCCGTATCCATTACTTCTGTTCTTCTTCCTCGTCCAACTTCCGATTTGCAACCAATTCGTTACCTGAAGTTGGGGCCCCTAGTTTCTCAAAAATGGTCAGAGACTACAACTGCCGCCCCTCCCCCTCTACATCTTCCCCATATCTTGTTGTCGCTGTGTTTTCAACAACTCTGAACTGTTCTCTTCGATGTTTTTAGGTATATACCTCCTTGCGGACTCAAAACCTTCTGTAGACTTGTACACTATAGCAACAAGAATTCAATTGATATGGAGTCGCTGCGGCAGTCATGATCATGCTGAACAAAGAGAACCGTCGAATTCGACGTGTATAGTGACGGTTTTTGAAAATCTGGTGACAGGCTTGGGCTGCTGGCAGCAGCTATTGCACATCAGTTGGTTTCACTACTTTTTACTTCCATATTTACAGAGTAAATGGAAGTATTGTGATCGTCCTAAAATCGAGAATCGGAACGGAGCTTCAGAAAAAACTTTTTCTTATACACATTTACTCAGAATCACTTCCTGAACAAGTGTTTGTGTGTCCGTGTGTCCGTGTGTCCGTCTGTCCGTGTGTCCGTGTGTCCGTCTGTCCGTCTGTGGTCATTTACAAAAATGGCCATAACTCCCTCATTTCTCAACCTTTTTTCAAATTTCTTGAACTGAAATGTTTGTCTCGGCAAGACCTAACACCCTGTTTAATCGGAATTTGGATAACGCACAGTACTTCCGAGATATTTGCATTTTTAGTGTTTTCTATTTTATTTTTTTCCAGCCGCAAAAATGAACCGATTTGAGCGTTCTTGGTCTCAAAATCTTCGTTTTACCTTGCAGAATATGTGGATATTTTTTACATTCCGAAAATGTGGCGTTTTTCCATTTTGGGCGAATTTTAAAATTTTAATACTGAATTTTTTGATATTTTTGACCTAAACACTTTCAAAAGCAGTCAAAATATGATCAAATTGTGTCACAATTTTACGTTTCAAAATATGGAAGTATTGTGTGTTATCTACGCACCACTGGTTTGAAATTCTGGCTGGCAGCAGTCGTGATTGAAGAATCTGTCCACTCTGTGTCAAAAATACATTGAAAACATGGTAACGTCAGAACGCTCTATTTTTGTAGCGTTCGGAAAAACGACCATACATATTTACCAATGAAATAGGGCAAAAGGATATCATCTCTTTTCAGCACATCATAAAGCAAAAAGGGCCATACGATGATTCTGCGTGGGGGCAAAGTAGTGAAATAGAGTTGAGAGCCGCCCGCTGTCCAGCAGTTACGACCTCGGGTGCCAGGTTTTATCGGTTTTGATGGCGACAGCTTTAAACCGTTCGGACGGCATTTTCCAACTTGGAACGTTCCTCTTCACTGACATTTGACTCCGTACTTGTCATTTAGGACTGACGGTAAATCTCGAGTTCGAGGGCTTGATGTTTGTTTTTCTGATCCCAACAGCATTGCCAGTTGGAAATCGCAATAGCCTGAAATCCTTTCAAAACTCTGTTACCACACAGACGAATGATTTTCATTTATTTCATTTACTAATGTGTAAGATAGTATTTCATCTGTAAGTACTAGAGTGGAAAATGATATTCGACGATCTAGGCATGGAACTAAAAATAGGTACACAATACACATCTCCGTCCATTCCACCGTTTTGTGTCGAGAATCGGCGGAACGCAAGGCCAAAACGGAAAATAAATAGAAAAAACCCAATCATTTTGCCGAGTCGTAAGCCCAAAACTTGAGTGTATACTCCTGCTATGACTTTCCTCAGTCGAAGATCAATCACGCCAGTCACGAAAGCGTAAAGCTAAGCTATCCGATTCAGAACTGAGAACAACCTTTGGACAAAGTACTTTCATTCCGAACGGCAACCGAAGATATTCCGAATAAAAACCAAGTGGGACCAGACTGTGCCATTCTCAAGTCGTGACTTTCTATCCGTACTGTCGTGCGATTTATTCAACGCTTCAGCGGTTTGCGAGTTTATGGAAACAGTTTTCTTCCTATTGTTTATCGAGCGAACGAGGAGTGGGATTGATTGTATGGGATCGAAATTCATCGACAGAATACCCAGTTCAAATTCTACTGCGACGATGGGGTGAAGCAGAATTAGTATATGTACTTGATATTCAAGCGTTGGTTTTTTATCCTCAACTGCGGACAGTATCCAGAACGAGGTATAATTTTTACTTCAATGTTCTGAAAACCTTCTGGGTTGAAGTGTAACTGTTCAACAATTATAATTATTATCCATTCCTTACAATTTCGTTTTGTAATATTATACTCGTAAAGCTAAGCTTCCCGCGATTACTGAGAGGCATCGATAAAGTAGCCGGAATTAGAGTTGAATGCTTCAATAAAAAACGCTGCTAAGTAGATCAGTTGCATATGCACATCAGTTTTCGGTATATCCGAAGAACTCTGCAAATTTTGCACAGGGGTTCATTTTTCGATTGCAAAGACAAATCTTACGATACATAGGTTCTCCTTAAACACGGAATTTAGTTGTTATTATTCTAGAATTTCAGTATAAATTGGTAGATATTTTAGGTGGGGATTTAGAAAAACGTTTTTTCAACCCGGCAAAAAATAATCATCCTCTTTGCTTGGTCCTCCTTGCTTGACCTACCTATCTATCTTTTCAACGCAGCGCGTCGTTAATTTTTGTTGAAATCATCACTTAATCTATTCTTATTTACCTACATAACTAACAGAATAATAATAATCATTAAATTATCTGAATAATGAAATTAAAAATGCGTCAAGAATGCTTCAGAACCTTTGTTAAAGCCTGTCTCGTTCTTATGTTGCCAAGCGCAACTGGTCGTAGTGTGAGTGCGTCACCTTGTTGGTGTAATAGGCTAGTGGTCGTAAGTAGATCAATCAACCGTATCTAAGAGCCGAGGCCAAATTCTCAACTTTTTCCAATTTTTGTTTTGCTGATTTGTATAATGCGACCAAATTCTTTAAATTGAAGATATCGGGAGGACAGAAGTTTTTGTGGGGATTCCAACGAGTGGAAAACGATTTTTGTGGCTCTAGTCGTTTTTGAGTTATTAAGAATTGTAGAAATTTTTAAAAACTCAAAAATGTCTCACTAAAACTGCAATAACTCCTAAACGGTTGAAGCTACCGGCGTGGCGATGGTCTCATTCGATTCAGCATAGAAAAATCTATAGAAAATGATGCGTCACACGCCTATGTTTCAAATTTCCAGAAAAACATGAATTTTTTCCCACTTCAACAGCTGTTTTACTGGCCTTAAAATTAAGGTAGGGTTCTGCCGAGACGTTAGGACCAACTAGATACGGAACTTGATTTTTGGTAAAAATTTCAAAATTTTTCGATAACTCCTTCCCCCTGAAAAACCCCGGACGGCGGACGGCGTACGGCGTACGGCGGACGGACAAAAAATTTTTATTGCAGATTCGGATTCTACACCCCTTGAAACGTAAACCAACAAATTTTCAGGGGGTGTTAAAATTTTTTTTTTCCTGACCGATTACAAAGGTTCATTTCTATAGAAAAATGAACCAAAATTCCTCATAGCCCCTGCAACGATTCGACCTACTACTGGCGGTAGCGCACTGGCCATAAATTTCCCAGCCTGCGCCCGTATCCCGTTATTAGCGGAATTAGCGATGAAAAACACTGACGGAAAACTGCTTTTTCCGGCATAATGCGGAAATCCCCTGAGTGGAAAACGTACATTTGAGTTCAACCCTTGCGGAAAACACAGCAGTCCTATTTATATGGGGCTCGCTCATTTAGCGCAGACCTCACTTGTTGAAGAGGGAACGAAAGTTTTATGTCCGGTCCGACGTTATTTTACAGGAAGTTCCGGTTGCGCTGTAACATCGGGAAAGCGTAACTCATCTAGGGAATACCATCAGATGTAATAAATTACAACTTTTGTAAAGTGATTTTATACTTAGGGCCGCTTGATCAATAGTCGATTATTTGATATATATAATTACCCAATAATCATACACTAATCACTAGGCCACTTATTTCTACAGAAAGTTTTTTGCTTGATGCGAATTATGGGGTTCCACAACTTCTTCCCAAATGATTTGATTCATCTGAAATAAGACCCATAAGGCCAATAATTGCCCTCTAAAAGATTAGAAAATTATCAGATAACTTCATAAAAACTTTAATAAGCTCATTTTTTCGCCCTTGGACCCAATCTGCTGAACATTTTACTTCTAACAGTTAAACCTATAGGTTCGTATATAATATATATATATATCGTATATATATATCCATATAATATATATATATATATACCTATAGGTCAATATTAGACCCCTAGTATAGTCGTATATTATACGATATATACGATATATATTCGTATATATACGAATTAATGACATTTTCACCAATTCATGGGTAAGACGGTCTTCGAATTCTGGGAAAACCACTCGAAATTGACTTGATGAGCGATGAGGTCACATATTAGGTACCAATTATAGATCAACTGATGTGATATAAGTTTCATGCAATCGCTTTTATGAGGGGAAGGGACTTCCTTCCCAAACGATCCGAAAAGGCTCAGGAGTGAATTACCAGCAATTACCGCAGACTGTATCAATCTTAATCAATCTTCAAACAGCCCCTTCCCCTCAGTAAGGGAAAAGAACATTCGGGAGAGAACGGAAATAGAAAGGGGGCTCCCTCACTCGACTTCTCACATAGAAGGGAGGCAAGTGATTGTTCCGTTTCCCCTTCCACGCAACTTGTTGTTTATTTGTTTGACTCTTCCCTCGCGAAATATCCCTTTTTCCTACTTCTCGTGAAAGTTTCCCTTTTCCTATTGAATCGAGTGATTGAAGGGTGATTTTGTCAGTAACGAACCGGCGAGGCAAAATAAGAGGGAAAACGGGGAGGAAGTTTCAAATAACGAATGAAAGCGTCGTGGAACTTCTCATTGCACATTCCGTTGCGAGCGTTTGTTCGCTTCGCCCATTCTTTTCCAGAAAAAACTACATTTTTGGGCTTCCCAGCAGTATCGCGTGAAAATTACTAAATGGTACCGATTGGTACCGAAAATTACTACTTGATGCACTGAAATCTGGTTGACCCGTCCCTTTCGTGCACCTTTCTTGTGCAGGTACATCCAGTTTCCGAGCTTTGGCATTTTGTACACATCGGTAGTTAGTTGGTCGGGTCCCTTTTTATCGAAATAACCCCAGACAGTCTATAGCACCATAGCAGTGCTAGCGGATTCATATCGTCTCCCTCATGCTAGTGTTTACATCAGGCCGATTTTTACCTGTACACCGGTGGACGAGAAAGCCTGGCGAACGAACAATATTAATTATTGCTGAGAACCAGCGGCCGTTATGGCGTAATTTATTACCAAGTCTTCGGCCATAAAACGTCTCTATGTTGGCGGAAATGCTCGTCGAAGAGCTCATATCGTTTCACGAACCCATAGCGCCGGATGATTGATTGCCGCTCCGTACGTTTCAAAAAGAGTCGGTGGATGTGGGTTGCCATGGAGATGCTCAGTGGCACAAGAACTGGCAGTTTGTAGGTGTAGTGCCGGTGGAAGTCCCTCTATTGCTTTTCCAATACCCATCTCGACAGGGGCCTTCATGAGGGGCGAAGACTTTTCGTGCATCTGCAGAAATGAATTAGCACCCCTATTTCGTAATCGCGGCTAAAGTTTTTATACATATACCTAGCAGCTTGCAAGTTTTTTTGGACATTTCTTGGCGTGGACTATAGTAAGGTATAGGTACCTAACTACTTTTTGTAGACTACCTAGCTCAAAATTTGAAGTGGAAACTTTTCACAACGTTATTGTTCTGCATGAAAATGTGACCCGTCGTATGCAAGTTATATGCTGTATATGCTTATATGCGTATATGCTGTCAATGGGATGCGATCTTCCGGGCTCAGTCCCCAATCCTAATCCATTGGCAGCATACGTATCAGTTGCAATGGGTCAATCATCAGGACTGCATCGTATGCAAGGTTTGAGCAGGTATTGATGTTTTTAAGGGGATTCTACCTTTTTTCGACCAAAAATGTCGATGGTCTTGCCATTTAAAGGGCTCTTGACTGAATTGCTTCTTGAAAAAAGCCTATCGCGATGTTGGGGAAACTGATTCCATCAAAGATTTACCGTCGCTACCCAAGGCAGCATTTTCAGGTCTCAGCTGATTTCCCTTATCAGTTCACAAGTCAACCGCTTGATCAGTCATCGGAGGTTGGCGTCAAGTGCAGTTTGCTAGCAAGGGCATTGGGACCAGGTTGCCCCGAGGGCCAGTCGGTTAAGACCTGGAAATTAGGTCGGCAGTTTGCATGGCAATGAGAAGGCGACCGTGGCTGCCACTCGTTGAGTCCTACCAACCCTTTGAGGGGGTGGGGGTGGAGGGTGGAGAACGGAACAACACGACGACGACCCGCGTCCATTGAGTAGCGTGGAGGAGAGGAGGCAGAGGTATCGACCTGCCTGCATTGTCCGAGTCAACCTCTCAGCCTCCCTGCCATAGCGAACAGCCAGTGCAGAACTGAGGAAAAACGCCGCCGCAACATGGGACAATGAAACATAACAATGTGCCCTGATTCGACATGATTGTCAGATACTTTATGAGCAGTTTCTACAAAATTCTGGTTCTTGAAAGTGATGACTAGCAAATGATGGCTTCCATACATTGATACGTACATTTTTGACAAAATCTGATAATATTTTGACTACTTTTGGGGGTATTTAGGTCAAAAATATGTAAAAAAAACTCAGCATGCGAATTTTAAAACTCTCCTAAAATAAAAATACGTTAAGTTCTGTGAATAAATAAATATCCACGTATTCTGCAAGGTAAAAAATATTTTAAAACTAAGAAAGCCCAAATTGGTTAATTTTTGTGGTCAGGAAAAAGAAGTAGAATTCACTAAAAGTACTAATATATCGGAAGTAATGTGAGTAATTTGGATTCCAGTTCAACAGGGTGATAGGCCTTACTGAGGCAAACGTCCGAGTTCAAGAAATTTGAAAAAAAGGTTGAGAATTGAGAGAGCTATGTCAATTTTTGTAAAAGTGTATAAGTAAAGTTTTTCTGAAGCTCCGATCCAATTTTCGATTTTAGGACGATAATGAGTAAATATGGAAGCGAAAATTAGCTCGGTAAGTAGGTAGGTAGGTAAGATCGGATCCAGGTTGATGTATGATTACTAGCTAACTGGTGTATTTCAATTGAGCCCAGGGCCCCTCCTTCCCTTCAGAGACAATCGACAAGAAAACCGGAGAGAGGCCAGATCTAACCACCCAAGTGAAAGTGAAAGTAAACCTAAATCTGGAACTGAACCTTGGAGTAAAACTTTAACTGAAAGTGAAACTGAAGATGATTGTCAAACGGAAGTCGCAAGCAAACCTGAACTTGAAAATGGAACTGAAGTTCCAAGTAAATTAAGGTTGCAGGTCAAACTGAAGGTGAATATAAAACCAACCTTAGATAAGTCATATTTTGTAGTAAGTAATTAATGTTTTCGTGTTACCAATTTGATTAGTTTTTGGCCCCTCTCAAATTAAAATCATATATACGGGCCTGATTTCGACTAAAAGTTGCTGAACTTTCGAGTTGGTACCTTCGAGTTGGGTATTTTGCTCCTTCTAGCTCCACGTCTAATCCGACGCAGCGCTTGTTTGCTCGCATGAGGTTTAAAACGCGTTTCTGGCAAGCCATATCCTCATAATAATCTCTTTAGCTGCGTACTCGCATACCGAATGGAAATTTAATGAGAGCCCAAGAAAGCGCTTCGAACATTCGTATACTTGTATCTATGTTGGTTTTAGCATACGGATGAATGAAAATTCATTGCAACCTACGTATTTGATGTGAGAATAGGCAGAGCCATTGTACGAACATGATGCTCTCTCAGATAATTCCAGCTCTAGCTAGCCTGCTCAAAAATTTGTATTTGTATGTTCTTGATTCAAGCTTATTGTTGTTACACCTTCGAAAAAATATTTTCATCTGATTTGTTGGCGTGTAGTGGGAATGCTGTTTGTTCTGTTAGTACCCGCTAGCTAACGGACTGTTCAGTAAACTCAATTCTTTTGGGTACTGACAGAACAAACACTACATATTATGTAAGATTTTGGAAAATCCATCACATAACTACAATATTTGAAGGATTCCGTGCTCACAGGAAATGGCGAGAGAAAATATATCAACTTGAATATTTACGAAAAACCACCCTATTCCTCAACTGTAGTTACGCACACCACAACAGGGCCGTCCAGAGGGGGGGGCAGGGGGGGCAAAATCCCCGGGGCCCGGGGCCCAAGGGGGCCCGGGCCCGCCCGTGGGCCTTTTACGTACTAATATGCAAATTAGAAAAAATGCTTTTATTGACCGGGGGGGGGGCCCGGTCGAGTCTTTATCCCCGGGGCCCGGCTTGGCTCTGGACGGCCCTGCACCACAACAAACTCTCTGCCCGGTAATTTTGAAGCGAGCCATAAACAATTATTATTTATTATGTTTATAACATTTCGGATTGCTTATGGTGGGTTAGGTGTAGAACAAAAACTAAGAATAAATAAAAAAATAGAAATTCTGCTATTTGGCCTCTGTCGCCTGACTTGAGCAAATACCTACTCGTGAAATTTGATTTATTGTACATTCAGGTGAGCGTTTTGAGCGTAAGCATGTTTGTGTCATCGAAGAGCCAGAGGTTGTAGATCGCTAAACGGATTAACCGTCGCTGATATATCTGGAGTGCGGTCTGCGTCGGCCGGTCGAATGGAAATGTAAATTACTCTTTCAGCCTTGAGCCTTGCCCTACTACGACCGCTCTTCTCTCTGCCTCACTAATGGAGAAGTATAGGGTTAACCGACTATCATAAATTTTATCCTCCCTCAGTTTCACCTCAATTTTTTAAACGCTTCCCATCTTCCGTTTGCAGGGCTTGAAAATTTCATCATTGAACCAGGTAGCTGGAATGAATGTGCTGGAATAAATAATATTTTCGTTAGTCGTTCTACACTATCATATCGAAGAACGTTTTTGAGAAGATGGCTGCGAGATGTAAGACCAGCTGTAACTAATCCTGTTTTGTACTAAACTCAATTTCTTTTACCAGATTATGGTTTTTTACCTTCTTGTTGAAATTAATAGACGAAGTATGCAGAAAGTTCTTGGAAAAATTGTTTTCTCCACTCACCCAAGGCTTAGTCCCTATATAACAGCAAGTTCGACAGAGTAGGTAAATAATATTATGGTGCGTTTTATTCAGTCGGTATTTCTTGTGTTCGTACGCAAGGAGGGTTCAAGAATATTAAGCCTAAGAGAAGATATTAGGACTAGGGAGGACCTTGACCAGGATTAAAACGGTCGGAAACAGATCGGTTTAATTAGAGTAATACCTACCTTCAACCCGAATAATTGATGAACTTAAAGTGCAACCGGCTATTAGGCGGACTTAGGGAACGAAGGAAATCGTCCGTTCTCATTTTGGACTGGAGGTAACGGATACTAGTGGATCCACACGGATAGCTACATAGTATGTATAAGGTGACCAGACGTCCCGCGTTGGGCGGGACAGTCCCGATTTGGAGGGTTGTGTCCCGGTGTCCCCACGATCTTGTAGGGGACGGCCAAATGTCCCGCTTCAAGGGAAAACCTTGCTTTGGGGAGGCATCTTCTGAAAAATTAGGTACCTACCTATCTATGTAAGTACGAGGTACCTACTCGATGACCGGTAGATCCAGTGTTGCCAACTTGTCGCCTTGCTTTCCCTCTGTCGAGCACCGAAAAAACCTCTGAATTTGAGTAAAAACCTTTGACTTTCAGAAAAATGTGTTCTTAACTACAACATTAAAATATGCAAACATACAATGATCACAGACAACTTCGAGTTCAAACTCAACTTCGAGTTCAAACTCAACTTCGAGATCAAACTCAATTTTGAGATCAATGTCAACTTCGAGATCGAACACAACTTCAAGATCAAAGTCAACTTCGAGATCAAAGTCGACTCCGAGATCGAACACAACTTCGAGATCAAAGTCAACTCCGAGATCGAACACAACTTCGAGATCAAAGTCAACTTCGAGATCGAACACAACTTCGAGATCAAACTCAACTTCGAGATCAATGTCAACTTCGAGATCAGTCAACTTCGAGATCGAACACAACTTCGAGATCAATCTCAACTGCGAGACCAAACTCCTCTTCGAGATCAAATTCAAATTCGAGATCAAAGTCAACTTCGAGATCGAACACAACTTCGAGATCAAACTCATCTTCGAGATCAAACTCAACTTCGAGATCGAACACAACTTCGAGATCAAACTCAACTTCGAGACCAAACTCATCTTCGAGATCAAACTCAACTTCGAGATCAATGGCAACTTCGAGATCAATGTCAACTTCGAGATCGAACACAACTTCGAGATCAAACTCAACTGCGAGTTCAAACTCAACTTCGAGTTCAAACTCAACTTCGAGATCAACGTCAACTTTGAGATCGAAGTCAACTTCGAGATCAAACACAACTTCGAGATCAAAGTCAACTTCGAGTTCAAAATCAACTTCGAGTTCAAACTCAACTTTGAGATCAAACTCAACTTCGAGACCAAACTCATCTTCGAGATCAAACTCAACTTCGAGACCAAACTCATCTTCGAGATCAAACTCAAATTCGAGATCAATGTCAACTTCGAGATCAAAGTCAACTTCGAGTTCAAACTCAACTTCGAGTTCAAACTCAACTTCGAGATCAACGTCAACTTTGAGATCGAAGTCAACTTCGAGATCAAACACAACTTCGAGATCAATGCCAACTTCGAGACCAAACTCATCTTCGAGATCAAACTCAAATTCGAGATCAATGTCAACTTCGAGATCAAAGTCAACTCCGAGATCGAACACAACTTCGGGATCAAACTCAACTTCGAGACCAAACTCAACTTCGAGATCAAACACAACTTCGAGATCAATGTCAACTTCGAGGTCGAACACAACTTGGAGATCAAACTCAACTTCGAGACCAAACTCATCTTCGAGATCGAACTCAACTCCGAAACCAAACTCATCTTCGAGATCAAACAACTTCGAGATCAATGTCAACTTCGAGGTCGAACACAACTTCGAGATCAAACTCATCTTCGAGATCAAACTCAACTTCGAGATCGAACACAACTTCGAGATCAATGCCAACTTCGAGATCAATGTCAACTTCGAGATCGAACACAACTTCGAGATCAAACTCAACTTCGATACCAAACTCATCTTCGAGATCAAACTCAACTTCGAGATCAATGCCAACTTCGAGATCAATGTCAACTTCGAGATCGAACACAACTTCGAGATCAAACTCAACTTCGAGACCAAACTCATCTTCGAGATCAAACTCAACTTCGAGACCAAACTCATCTTCGAGATCAAACTCAAATTCGAGATCAATGTCAACTTCGAGATCAAAGTCAACTTCGAGTTCAAACTCAACTTCGAGTTCAAACTCAACTTCGAGATCAACGTCAACTTTGAGATCGAAGTCAACTTCGAAATCAAACACAACTTCGAGATCAATGCCAACTTCGTGACCACACTCATCTTCGAGATCAAACTCAAATTCGAGATCAAACACAACTTCGAGATCAATGTCAACTTCGAGGTCGAACACAACTTGGAGATCAAACTCAACTTCGAGACCAAACTCATCTTCGAGATCGAACTCAACTTCGAAACCAAACTCATCTTCGAGATCAAACTCATCTTCGAGATCGAACTCAACTTCGAAACCAAACTCATCTTCGAGATCAAACTCAACTTCGAGATCAATGTCAACTTCGAGATCAAAGTCAACTCCGAGATCGAACACAACTTCGAGATCAAACTCAACTTCGAGACCAAACTCAACTTCGAGATCAACGTCAACTTTGAGATCGAAGTCAACTTCGAGATCAAACACAACTTCGAGATCAATGCCAACTTCGAGATCAATGCCAACTTCGAGGTCGAACACAACTTGGAGATCAAACTCAACTTCGAGACCAAACTCATCTTCGAGATCGAACTCAACTTCGAAACCAAACTCATCTTCGAGATCAAACTCATCTTCGAGATCGAACTCAACTTCGAAACCAAACTCATCTTCGAGATCAAACTCAACTTCGAGATCAATGTCAACTTCGAGATCAAAGTCAACTCCGAGATCGAACACAACTTCGAGATCAAACTCAACTTCGAGACCAAACTCAACTTCGAGATCAAACACAACTTCGAGATCAATGTCAACTTCGAGGTCGAACACAACTTGGAGATCAAACTCAACTTCGAGACCAAACTCATCTTCGAGATCGAACTCAACTTCGAGATCAATGTCAACTTCGAGATCAAAGTCAACTACGAGATCGAACACAACTTCGAGATCAAACTCAACTTCGAGACCAAACTCATCTTCGAGATCAATGTCAACTTCGAGTTCGAAATCAACTTCTACTCTTCTTTTGCATCCATGGGAATCTCGAATCTGCGCCCCAGTTTCATCAAACCAGGGCGAGTCGTCGCAGTAGTTAAAAATAGCAAAAACCGCGCTCCTTAGCATTTTCTAAAAACCGCAAGGGAACGTCCAGCGGTCTACGATTTCTGCGGCGGAGCTGAGCGCTGGGCATTTATTTACGGCCGGGCTGTTCGGTGCTCCCGAGATTCGACCATGGGGATATATAGGGGTTGAAGAAAGGGTGAGCTTTCGGTGTAGGTGTACGGTAGACTATACAGGGTGGATAGGCCGGGTCTACATAAAACATAGAAAGGCTCCATCTTAACTGAACGGGCACCGACTAACCATAAATAGCGGGAGCCTTCTTGGTGCCCGAGGGACCCCCACCCCTGGAACGAGGGCGATTTCTTCTTCTTGCTCTGTTTCTCTTTGTATTTCTACGACCCGTTCGGACCGGTCGACTTGTTCCATTTGTACCTACACCTCTCAAGACCCAGTATTGTTTCTATGTTGCCTGAAAGTCCACGACACTCCACCCGGTTCTTATCTTCTTCTTCTTCTTGGGTTAAATTTTACAGCAGGAACGCGACCCTGGAATCACCGCAGGTTTTCCCTTGCGAGCAGTTTTCCTGCCCTCCTTCACTTCACGTGCTGCGTGGTTTCAGCTTCAGCTACCTCGGAGTGTCAAGGGCTCCGAAAAACCAATGAACGCTTTAATGGGGCATTTTTAATTTAAGCCAGGACACATAGTTTGCGAACAGTAAATAATAGTGTGAGGGTAATTTTTGCTCTCCGTGTTTCATTAAGAGTATGTACCGCCCATATCTTCCGAAGTTGAGTTGATCCCATTACGTAGGTAGATTATTTACCATAATCATGGATTGCCGACTTTCTGGCTCGTCGGCAGTTGCTAATAACCTGGCACCTACCTAACCTCTATCCTTAAAATTAGGAATAGATTCCCCTCCATGGAGTAGCGGTTTTCCTAAGACCACAATTCGTACTCTACAGTTACTGTAATGTAACGTTCTTGCTGTGGCAGGATGGCAAGGACGAGGTAGCCATCTACATTATGTGTGATTGAGAGTTAAGTGTCTTCTCGAGCTAGCTCTAGGCTGATGGGTGATCATTAACCCCTGTTCTTGGGGGCAAGGCACAAAGCCAATGTGCATATGGATGCAACTTAAGGAACCGGCCCAAAATCAGGATGAGCGGTATGGGGAGGCTCCTGGTTCCTGATCCCACCGTAAATAACGGAGGCTAACGATCTCTATCTTTTAAATTAGGAATGATGCCTAACAAGATTTTTCGACGTTCGCTGTTCGTACGCGCTGGATATATACACACCAAATTTTCACTTCTCAATTTACCAAGTAAATGGAATTGTTGTGAGTGTGGAATCATTTTCCCCACATATGTACCTACCTATATTTTACACAAGGATTTTTGCTGTTGATTTTTTCGCCATAAGTGAACACGTGCATTTTATTATTTTCCACAAAATATATCTCGTTTGTGAACTCAGTTCGACTCGAATCTGATTTCACCAGACATATCACCCTATGCGCTGTTTAGTTGTTGTTGGCATATGTATGATCAAAGTTACCATTAACATTAAATTATTCTCCATATTTAGCTAACCGGGATGTTAGATCTTTGGAGAAATTAAACCTGAAGCTATTGATTCGATGGGGAATTTGCTCTCTGTTCCTGCCATAACAGGTACAAGGTTCTCTGACAAGGCTACTAATACATTCAAGCACGTTCGAACCGTATTCGCCTTCCGATACCAGCGCTTTGAAATATGGGAAAGGGATAACAATTTGCCTTATAGTTACTCTATACGACTGTAGGAATACATTTTCATACGAAAGAAGGACAAAAAGAAGGAGAGGAATTCACGTGGAATCGAAAAGCATTGCTATGGGAATGTAGGTCGTGAACGGTCGTGGTCGTGTTATAATGGATGAGGTATCCCCTGGACCACGACTACCCGATGAGATATCGACTCCAGAGCCTGGAACCATTGCCAGCTGCAAAGGAGCGATGAGGGTTGTCTGCGGAGCTATAGGGGCAGACAGGGGGCAGTGCCCCTCTCCGAAACATAACTCACCGCCATATTCAAAAGGAACTCGCTTCGCCAACGGCTCGGAGGATGGCCCATGAAATTAATGGAAAATCGAACATTTGAGTATCTCGCTTCTAAACTTATTAGCTCAAACTTGGCGACGGTTCCAGCCTATCGTTTGCCATTTTTATATCCAAAGGATTATTCTGAATCTTCGATCCGTTCTTCTTTTTATCTTTCTATCCCGTAAAAATTGTCTTCATATCGCACTAATAAATCTTAGTCTGAGAATATAAAATTAAAATTCAAAAAATAAACCTCTCAACGTAGGGCTGATACGAGGAATGTGGGGCTGATTTTTTCTTCGTCTTTACTTTACTGCATTTCAAATTAAGCTTGAAGTGGAGTTAAGATTCCTCGTTGAAGAACTTAATCATGTTTAGAGTTGGAAATGTTTAAGTAAAGAACTCGACTCACTTTCATCCCAACGGCCACCCGAGCAATTTGTGAAATTGATGAGCCTCATAGTAAACTAGTTAAGGTAGAAACCTCCAATGATCTAGTTTTGAGGGTCCGGGCTCCTTCGTCTTCCAAGAAAGATGAGGAGGAAAGGCTAATGGGGAAGACCTTTCCCAACTTCGTCCGGGTAACCCTTTATCGGTAATTGATTTTAACCGTTAACTGTAAGAAGCAAGTTTCTGAAGAAGGAAGGAAGTTTGGTACAGCCTTGAGTGCATACGAGTGAAACACCGTAGTACCAAATTTGTAAAAGTAGGTAACAGTGCTTTAACATCTCATAATTCATGTTTGTTGTCAGTTGCATGCAACCCGTTCAAATATGGCCGTGTTTTTGCGCTTAATTTCAGTGCTATGGTGGACACCGACGGTTGTACGGACACTATAACCCCAAATTATTTCAAGTTGACACCGTGCTGTTCATAGATCTAGTAAATCAAAATCGATGGTACTAAGTGCAGAGTTTTTTACTCCTCGATCCGTTTTGTGTTCATAAAAATAGGCTATCCAGTCCAGACGTTGCACTTCACCCGACAACCCCAGGTGTCCCGGGCGTGCCCTGCCGCCCTCAAGGACACGGTCGAAACTACTCTAAACATATCCTGTATACTCTCATAGCGACTTTCGGTACTCTGCTACTCTGATTCATAACTATTCATCGACTCATCGCATTTTGACTCATCAAAGGACTGTAGTTGTCCAACGGGTTGGATTTTTAGGTTCAGACTTCTTTGAAAACCCTTGTCGATTTTCACCTGTAATATCGACGATTTGCTATTTATCGGTGGGGCAGGAAAAGATTCAAACTCGTAGCCCTCTAAAAGCACAGAAACTCACCTGTTGGCAGTGCCAATTAATTGGTCAAGCAGTTGCTCTATTTCGAAACAGCCAATAGATCACGTGGATAATGACCATCCCCCACTCCCTTGAGGAAATGGACTGAAAATATTAACACGCGGTTTTTCCATAGCTTAAGATAACACAGGTAGTCGGCCGTTTATTAAATGGCGTCAATGAGTCGTGCTTGTGGAACAAGATTTTAAACGAGCAGGCCAGGCCACAACCGATAAATAATATCAGGGGCCCTCGGAGTATCGGGGAAATATTGTTTGCGGTAAATTTAACGCGCCAATAGGAGGAAGAGGATTGCGTTACAAGGACCGTGGGCTCGGCCTGACAATGAATGATGGCGTCGGCACAACTTCATTCATCTCAATTGGGTGACGGGTTAAAGGCGATCGACACTCTCCCGCTGGGCTTCTAGGCGACCTAGTCAACGGAACTCCATTTATTACTTCGGTATTCTTTCGCCGCACAGCGGGGAGCGTTCGACTCGTACCGCTGTTACAGCAGCATCAGGGAGCTACAGTTGATGCTGCTGAATTACTCTGTCCCGGGAGTTGACCGAATTGCTGAGCGAAGGTAGTACCCTATTTCGATTGTGCCGGAAAAATATCTGGTTTGCTGGTTATCTCTGCCGATTTAAGCTGGATTCACATGTGCGTTTTTCTTTGCGTTCTCTGCGTCCTGCGTAATGGAGATCCGATTGGTTTTACGCGCGCGCACTTTACCAGGTAATTTTACCTGGCAGCCAATCAGATTTCATTACGCAGAATGCAGGACGCTGAGAAAAACGCACATAGGAGCAACATGCAGCAAATAAACCGAGACTGGCGGGGCCCTAGGGTTGTGGTGGAACCAGGAAACTGGAGATTCCCCATACCGCTTGTCCGGAATATGGGCCCTTTCTTTTAGTTGCAACTATATGCGCTTGGAATTAGCGTCTCTAACATAAGGACAGAGGCTAACGATAGCCCCTGCCTCTAGAGCTAGCTCGGAAAAGTTCCCACTTCTGGCTGACATCAGGGATTCTTTCTGTGCTAAAGAAGCATTCCAAATGCAACCCTTAGGTTTCGACGGTAATTCGATTCTATTCAGCTGGGTAACCATTCAAATGATTGGACTTACATACCTACGCGTATGAGTACTCCTTGAAGGAAATCGGATGGGCCATAATACGACGGGTGAACACGCCTCTCTATGTATAGGGTTGGATGATTTTACGATTGTAAAACTCCTGCAGCTGTAAAACGGGTCGACGAACGGTTGGAGGACGAGGTTGAAGATGAAAATAGGATGAGAGGAGGTCTCCGTTCCAGCACACTGGGTTTCTCTACCGACAATGAAACTGGGTTAGGAAGGGTGAAAATCAGCCACCGTTCACGTGAATGCTCTCGTATAAATACGCGAGAAGGGGCTACGGAAAAACGAAACGAGCCCGGAAATGGGCGAGAAAGTCGTTGGTGATACGTATTTTGGCTTTCGGATACGGCGAGGAAGTTTCCTTCGGAGTAAATACAAATAATGTACCTAACTGCAATACCCCGAGAAGACTTTTGGTGTCGTTTTCACGATTTTACCTCTGGAATTGGTATGCTATTTGACAGGAGCGTGATCTTGCTAGTCCAAAGCCGTCTTATGCCGCTAAAATTTAGGATGTAGTTTTAGCGATGCCTTGAAGGCGTCATGTAGTATGATCGCCGTATGTGAAATAATAGGAAAATTGTTGGGATTTTTTCCTTGAACTAGAAACGGGATCGGCGTCAGATAATAAGATAAAAAAACAAGATATAATTATAACTTTAGGGTGAGAAGATTTCTAGAAAAATGAAATAGTAAATGGAGGAGCCTCTATTGCAATGCTCAAGACCCTTTTGCTACTAACACTTGACTTCTGTTTCGAAAGAAAGAAAGAATTTTCGGCCGATATTGCAGTGTTGATTATAATTCGTTATGCATTAGGCTCTCATGCTTCAGCTGCATACTTACCCCTGAACCGTGTGGTCAATACTGTTCCAAGGTCAATGAAAAATGTTGATCCTTACTCAACGTTTTCAATTTGGAATCGCGTGACTTGCCTGAGCAGTAGGAAGGGATAAATCAGCTAGCGGTGCCGCTAGGTTTACGTAAGCTTCGAAAGATGAATGGCTCTCTTTGCTGGATCTAAATTTGAACTGAGTGGGGAAGGAAGTTCCTGCTTGGGGAAGGAAATGGCCAGTAGGGAAAGATGGGGTCTTCTAGTTTGCTGTTTCCCGCTCATGCTAGACCGTTTTGCCTAGTAACCTATTCCAGGTATTTTGGAATGACCCATAACTAGGTAAGTAGGTACCTACGGCAAAAGTAAGTCGGCATATCAAGGGTATATTTTTTTCATGCTACTTCTTGCTATGCTGCTTTTCTGATAACGCTTTTCCCGTCAGAATGGATAAATGCAAATTATTTTCAAAAAATAAAATTTGTAGAATTCTAGGGATTGAAGAAGACACCGGGTACCCAAGCAGCAAAGTCAGTCATCAGGATGCTTAATCAATGTTTTCTAGGCTTGGCAACATCTAACGACTTTTCCAAATCTCTTCAGCACTGTTCTCTAGAGAACCTCAATTCTCACTCAGGTTCAAACATGCACGCATTTGTTCAAGCATGCTGTTGTTTAGGGTGTCCTGCCAAGCACCTGAAACACTCGAGCCTTTTTCGCATTCACGAAAATTCATTCCCCGTATTTCCGGCAGTTTTACACACACTTTCTCAGCGGGAGCAATCCTATTCGCCGCTCCGGTTAAAGCAGTTAAATTAATTCCGACCCTAGACCTGGTCGCACGCTCATACAGTCAATTTCAGGCCCACTGCCACTTCCACAGGTTGTTCATTCGGGAGGGAATACAACCAAAGGGTCAAATTGACGATGACCGTCTTTAATAGCCAAATAGAAATTCTCTGTTGACATTTATGGCCCACTTTAGTCTTCTCCGCAAATGCAGGGAGAAATATTGCTTCATTTACCCCACGATTTCAGTGCCAGATTACCTGCAACCTTACTGCAACTCTCCTTCTGCCCGTAACAGTCTTACCTATTTTTCGCCATGTTTGATTATTTTGACTATGTTGTTAGCCCACAATTCCCAATTTTTCAGGATTTTTTTAGAATCAGTACTTAGAAGAGTGAAAGCCTTTTCGACACTTTTTGGGATCAAACGTCTCATCTTCTGAGTTATTATGGTCAGATGAACATGAACTTGACGGTGTATCGTCACCTAAGCAGCGTTCCAACCAAAATTCAGAAAGTCATCAAATTTTCGTACGAGATGAGTTCACCACGAGTGAAAAACAAACTCAGCTGAACATATGAACTTTGATTTGAAATTTCAGACACGTCTGAAATTCGACGAGAGACCAACGCGTACATTTTCCCATTAAAAACAACCGTTTATTCTTTTATCTGAAGAATAGCTATAGTCGTATAACGGCAAGCGTATAGGATATAGCCTCATAAATTCTCTGGATAGTGTTTACAAGTAGATTAAGCAAGAGAACTGTTGAAGCTGCCTCGTAAATTTTCAACTTGTAAATGAAAATTCCCGTAGGTTCCTTCGTTATACACTCACAAATGGGAGGCTAACGAGTTTTTGGGTTTCCTCTCTTTACAAACGTTAACTGGCGTTCGGACTTTATCATTTCGTTTTCAACGGGGTTTTTTCACTTGGAAATGTAAAGTCACGTACGAGTCATCTTTGTACCTAAGGTTTGTTTTATTGGAATAAAATTTCAACACCTTTTAATCGTTCCAACATTTTCAAGCCTTGTGCATCATCAGGACGCGAACACGCAAAGATATTTGAGGTCATTTGGTGATACATAAAAAAAAGTTGTAGAGTTGTTACCTATTCCCTCTGATATAGATGAATGTCGATAATGTCACAAAACAGACTGGTAATCAATATCAATCTCTTCATTTTTTCACTATAGCAAAACACGCAGTTTTGTACCTATTGTATGATCCGGTATTGATGACCCTACGGCAGCCAAATAATATGCATCGAGAAACGTCGGAATCATTCTTCGTGTCATAACCTTAATATGATGCAATCATTCAAAATGTACTCCCTCCCCCCTCGACGGTGCCATTTGTGTGTTCGAGTGTCAGAGAAACACGCTCGAAACCTGAGAGCCACGCAACGTTTTCAATAATAGAAAATTCTGATGAGGAGGAAGGGGGTGGAAGTGAATCTCGAAGTGAAACCACCCCTAGGGGAAAGCATGAAGAACTTACTGCACAAGACGCCCCCCTAATGGTACCTACACACAATTGCGGCGGAAAATGAAACAATGGAATACTGAGGGGATTGAGGGGCTTCAGACAGTCCATTAGAACAGTAGGGCCATCATTACGCAGCCGTGGAGTCACGTGATTTATCCTAAAAATAGGTATAGCAACAGCGAGCCAACCCCTAGCGTTACATGCAATCCAAAAAGACTTACCTAATAATAAATTATCAGGTTATCTTCATCCTATCAAATTATTGCAGGAATCATTTCCGTATTCTTGAACCCGGAACTATCTTTTAGCATCATCGGAAAAGATTTGGGCGTTCCTCTCTTTGTTATATTGTTATAGAATCATGGAGATCACTCCCCAAAAATCAGACAGTGGTTATAAAAGCGACTCCAAATTGGTTTTATAAAAATAGCGGTTTGTTAAATAGCGCTAATCTTGTAATTGTTACGAGTAAATTAACTGACTGAGTTTTACGAATGTGCCATGTTGTTGGCCGTGATGAAGAGAATATACATTTTCGTAAGCTCGACGAAGGAGGCAGAGTTTTTCTGATGATTCTCCCCCTGATTTATGAAAAAAAAGAAAAATAATTACAAGGAATATTATAGGTTCTCCCTGTTCAGCTGGTAGCGTGATACCGACTTTCACTAATGGGCAGGTAGGTAAGGCAGTGTTACGCTCGGTATAGTGTTCGTACCACAGGTATGTCGCCCTCTATAATACCTCAGAATGAAGGATCAACTGGAACGGTGCACAGATCGTATCCTGCGCCCGATCGAAACAAGCTGAGGGCTACATATCAAAGCGAGATCGACTCACACAGACCATATCCATGTGTGAGCGACCATGAGTGTGCAGTTGCGTGTTTGGTTTAGCTCTGCCCTCGAGAGGGAGGGGAGGCTCCTGAATCATCCTTGGCTGACTTTGATCGTTCAGCCGGTAAATTTATTGCTTATCCGCCGAAACTAGATTCAACCCTGGGATATACGTTTCTCGAGACAGGAGATGATTGTCAGTCCGATATCCAATTTATGTGATCCCGTATAAAATCCTGGTTTGGTTGAAGTGGAAAGCAGCAAAAATGATCCAAATTATTCCCAATGATAGTGGCTGAATAAATAAGCTGAATAAGTGGGGCAAATGCGCTTGAACGAATACAGAAAATGAGGGTACAATGGGCTACCACTCACTCCTTCACCCTAAAACTGAACTTCAATATTGATAATTAATGGGCAATGTAATCGGTTTTGAAATAATTCAAATTATAAATTTTTGTTACAGGTGAGCCTGAGTCATTAAGAAAGAGCCCAACACATCGTGCACTACAGGTAAAATTAATATCGCCAATAATCAAGGAGGGCCCAATATGTGTTTTTAATAAATTTACACATACCTATTTTCATTTCAAACAGCATCCGTAAAGCACAACATTTTCATCCGGTTTTGAAACTGCAGTGTTTAGTCCGAACCAGTTAAGCGTGCAAGGTTTATTTTACAGCAGAAATCACAATGAAAGGTAACAAAATAGCATTCAGCGTGTAACTGGATTCGCCCTGAACGGTATTGGAGTCCCTCGAATAATAAAGGCCTCCGAGTTGCTAATGGGGAACAAAATGTTTAACTAGGACCGCCGCACTTTCCCGGCGCGTTTCAGCCAACAAACTTCGCAGAAGTCTCGGTAGCTCGTAGTTAAGTTATTATGCTCGTTCTGAGAATGTGTTGCTCGCAATATCGGCATTGACGCAAATATGTATTTCTGGCAATCCTCGATTAACTGTGTTAACTTGTTGTGTGTTATCGACGGTTCGGTTGAACCCTTAATGCTTGGAAAATGTTGCGAGAAAGCCTTTGCATGGTTTCCAACCCTTCTTGTCCTTTTCTCTTCTGGTACCTTCGCTAAGTATCAATTTGTCGGTCATTGTCACTCAATTTATTCGTTGTTTGGCCAAGGGGAAGAAAAAACCACCATCGAGGTCACTAATGACCGCTTCCGGTTGTTTGCCCTTATTACCGATATGCGTAGGAGGCATTTTGACGTTAGCATCGTTACCTCCGACTGTATACTGTGTCCCGTAGCTTTTGCTTTCAATTTTATTCATGAGGAAGCAATTTCCCGATTCCTTCGTGACCGACGTGGCCGTCGTTGGATCGATTTTCTTGGCCCAAGAAGAAATAAGAGGAGCCACCTCGAACCTTTTTAATTTTACTGTCCAGCCAAGACTGATTTCCTGTACATTTTCTTACAATACAACCACATTTTCTTACATGAACAATCCTTGAAGGGATGCCAAAATTCGACTGCCCATGAGAAATCTATGGGACAATGTAAAAAAAAAAATGTTGGGATAACGACCGTTTCTTTTGGCATAAATCTTCACTCGTTGGCTATAAACTGTTTTACGATTTAGGATTTATTCAAACATTTTCATTTCTTTTCATTCCATTTTCATTCCGTTCATCATTCCATTTTGCATTCTATTGTCCATTCCATTTACATTCCATCCCATTCCATTACTTGTTGCCCGGGTTCTGATGAACATGTGAACTCGAAAACATCCTGCAATTGGATAGTGATATCCAGGGAAGCTTTCGATACTCGTTACCAATGGGATTTTCGCTTTGAAATTTTAAATAAATACTACTTACCGTGGTGAATATAATCTGAAGCTTCCGTGGATATCGGGTAGATAAATTTCGTAAATAAACTGGTTGTTAGACATCAGTGGCTGACTCGCTGATTTTGTATCTCGACGGATAACAACCATCACTGCTTTCGCGATGCAGAATGCACCCCACCATTCCACATTGCATGTGTAACACCGCCCCCTCCACCTCCTGTCCACCAATGGCGCACTGCCTCCGTCTGTCGGATTTACCGCCATCGTTGCACCGCACGTTTCTGCGAGGATCACGGCGAGCCGGTTATCGGGCTGGGCAAATATTTGTCCTCAGCCATGGAGCAACAGAGAGTGATGGGTTTGAGGCTCAAGTTGAGCTCTCATAGGTGACATAGGCGCTCTGGCCCTTCGCGCCGCATCGGTTGTGATGATCTATTCGCCGGATAATAAATTGATCTTTCTTTCTCCTCCCTGCGATGGGTGTGCTACGATTCGCAATGCCATCCTACCTCCCAGCTTTGATCATGGCTAGGATTAAAAAAAACGCACTGTAGTTAGATAACGGTGTGGTACTCCTTGACGAAATTTCTTTTCCTAATCGCACGTTAAAAAATTGTATTTTTAAAAAATGAGAAATTCTCGTCTTTGGCTCAATTTTTTGCTTATTTAACCTAATGTTGAAAGCTGCAAATATCTAAATTTCGAAAAATTTAACGTTCTTTCCAACGGTATTCTAATTTTTTCACTATTCCAATATTCAAGGGGCTGATGGCCTTTTTACTGAAACTAAGTCGAAAAAATTTCAAAGAAAAAAAATGCACTTTTTCTGGGGCTCACAGAAGAGTTTATAGAACAAAAATTGTAGCAAATGATCTAATGAACCGACCCCTCCATGGAAGAAAACCTTACGGGTGAACACCCAGTACACAATACGTACAAGTAATAGTTCTATCTGAAGCGCGGTTCCGATTTTCAATTTCAGGATTCGAACGATTACATCCATACTATACAAATACTTCCGTTGACTTACCACTTTGAAAATATTTTTTTAAAAATCGGCTCAATTTCTTCAAAGATTTTTCACCTCAGTCGAATCAATTTATTTATTCGTTGGTTGGACAACGGTCGTTTGTATTACACGATCAATCGTGAAAAAGGATGTTAAGATGACGTTCCGAAAACAACCACGATACTGGGTTTCAGAAAGCAGGAAATGAGGCAATCTTACGAGCCCTGTGCCTTAACGATCCTCTGTGAGAGAAGGGAATGATTCAGAGACAGCCATACCTACCATCCTGTGCTGGCTTGCTGACATAATCTATTTTGCCATTCTATAAATCATCTTTTCTAACTTGAAAGAAGTAAACTCCAATTTGCTCTATTCAAGGTTTTTTTCTATGCGGTTGCCTCTTGAATTGATGCGAGTCTGCAGAGAAAATTAGCAATTCTTCTATTCAATAGCTTGCTGTTTTATTGATAGGAAGGATGGATAAAACTAGTTGATCCTAACTCGGGGGTAGGGATGATGGAAAGAGTTGGAGAGGCTTCGTGTAGATACACGTCCGACCAAGGAACATGCAGAAAGTTCCGCCGGATTGAATACGAAACAACGAGCAGAAGAAAGATGCAAGAAAAAAGGATACAGGTAGTGAAGGAGGCAGCATAATATCGAGGGTCGGCTAGGGAGTCCTGCGACGAGAATTTTTTATAACAAGCCCTGACAAGGGAGGTATTGGGTTAGGTAAGGGTATGGAGCAAAGTCGCAGATGTCACGTAGGGAAACTCGATAGGTAGACAAAGACCTTACGGATCATGGCGGGAAAGCAAGAATGGAGGATATTGGAAGGATAGCCGATAAAAAGTACAGGTCAAGCAATAAACCGTAAGGAGACAGTGGATGTTGGAGAAGGGAGGAGAACAAGTTTGATTCTTGGAGAGTTTGAAACGAGGAGAAAAAACTCTCTTTTCAAACTTAGTTTTCTCCTGGTCGTCCCCGTCTCCGAAGAGTGAAAGTCATAGTTGGTGTGACGTCAATCGACCATGGAGTGCTCCGGTATATTGCTGACTTACCGGATACATTGTGCGGGACATATTTTCTGTAACTCTGAAGACTAGAGGTTAGGAAACTTTTCCATGAAGTTCTGGGTAAACCAAAAATGGGATTGCTTTCGAAGGGGCCATCTTTTATGCCCATTAAACGTTTTGAGCAATTGCCTCTCTTTTTTATTTTACTTCTGCTGAACAGAGGAATTAATATTTTCAATTTTTCCTGGTCTCTGTGCTGTATATAAAGCTTCAAATGGTGTATTTTTTGTGTTGCACTTTAAGCACTCCAAAAACCAAAAACAGACTCCAGGTATCTTTTCTGCTGTCGATGCACAAGCATGATCTCATCAGATCCTTCGTTCAAACTACTCCTAACCTGAGCTTGTGCCTACGCTGACTATGCTCTATAACCTCGTTCCTATAGGTATCCTCCTGGGTGCCCATGTATTTCCCAGTTTGCTTCTGCGTTCCAAGCATCCCCTTCTTACTCCTGTTTCCCCGTTCGAGTTTGCTCAGAGGTCCCTGGGTCCTACCTTCTTACCTTTGTTTATTCTTTTTTCACACCCTCCTGACGTACACCTCTGCTGTACAAGCATTCTCCAGCTATCCTAGACCTTTTCGAAGGTAATGCCTGCTTGGGATTCCGTACGGTGAATCCATTCTTGTCAGCTTCGCTTTATTCTCAGCTGTATCTTCGCCGTCTGCTCTGTTATCTTCACCACCTGGTATAACTTTTTTCTTCGTTCGAGTACCGACCTAGTGAGGTTCAAGGCGACTAGTTCCCTGTGGTTTTATTTGGGATGGCGTCTTTTCTCGGCTTGGGAGTCACGTCACGGCGTATCCAATGCAATGCATGCTAGGTCGTCTAGTCTGATTCTATTCCAAAATATTCCAAACTAGAAGATGAAATATGTAAAATGTAGCATGGAAGGTCGGTTCAGCAGCAGTCCCAAGTTAGGAGGATATCCCTCGAAATGATGAGTAACTCATCACTGTTATCGTCTTGAAACGTCCGGTACTGATTTTGACGCTTGAGGTATGGCAGATTTTTTTCAAATTTTCTCCACCTACTGAGATGTTTGCTGAACAATCCATGTGATAATTAAAGAGAAATACGAACATAAATAATTACGGGCGTCACAAATGCGTTAGCTGAGTAATATATAACGAGTGGGTCGCCGCTCGTAATCGCCGGTGGGCTCACATGATGGCCCTTGAACTTTCAAAAATGCTCGGGACGACAGGTAGTTTCTACGTTGTTGGGCGTAGCCATGGCCATCCATCATGATTACAGATGTCGCCTGGCGATTTAGAGGACGACCTCGCGGCCTAAAGCACTGAGCCTGTTTTTCAGCTCGCGAGGTGGATTCGGATAACCCAAATATCCCCCTTTTTGAACCCCTGAAACGTCGTTATGAGAAAGGTTGCCAGCCGGGGACGCGATAAATGGTCAAAAAAAAAAATGGAACGATGGTAGACAAGAGGAAGGGAGCAGAATAGGGACTGATGGAGGAAAATAACTCGGGGATGCGGCGGTCCCAGAGTGGCGAAAGCCCTTTACACTTTTATCAGCTTTATTTACTGCAACGAGGCATTCCTGCCACCACTGCCCAGGACACTCTCCAGCTCTCCGTCAGAGCAAATACTTGTCAATGTCATGGCAAGAGTCGCATCATGCGTGAACTTCGCACTCTGCCCTATACAACCGAGAACCAAAACGGGACGAATATCTTCGGCTAATCTTATTCTCATCCCCTCGATACTATTCCTATACATTTTACACGACCGGTCGTAAAAGTGAGGATGAGGAGGAATTATTACCACCCTATACGCTAAAACCGTCAATATTCGATTGAGTATGGAGCATACTTAATATTAATGATTTTTATCCAGAAAACCTGACCCCTGGGATTCTCCTGTTAAGGGATTTTCGCGCGCAGCCGAATTATTTATTTCTTTTTTTTAGTTCGGGTAAAATAATTTCCAACTTTTACCCTTCTCACTCCCTACCATCTCTCATGCAGGCTCCCAAAAGATATTGAAGAATACATTTTTTATAAGCCATTAAGGCAAATCCGATTACATTTTTGATGGAATCGTCGGTCGGTACGGAGCTTGAATAGAAGGAGCATAAATAATTTGACCCGAACCCTCTTCTGGCGATTACGTTGGCCTTTTGGGACCTCTGCAGCTATTGGAGGTCGGGTTTAGATGGAAATTTCCCATCAAAGTTTTCGAGCCTTTTTTCATTTATGTAGGTAATGAATAAGCGATGAAAATGGGGATAAAGAGAAAAAGATCGAGATTTCAAGATTTCTGCCATATCTCGTCTTATAAAGAGTATAGAAATATGGGAAGGTAGATGATGTGTATTGAAGAATGGTTCCCTGCCATTTTTATAGATAAATGCAATAGGTAATACCTACTAGACGTTTGCGCCAAACAATTTCCAAGTATCGTTACAGAATTCGCAGGTTTTCATTTTCGAAAATCATTGAATCAAAACACTGCCACAGGGTCACGGGTTGGTCAAATGGCTAGCGCGTCTTCCTAGCTGCATGCTCAACCTGGGAGTTATGGATTCGATACCCTTAGGTAACATAACAATTTGGCCTATAGCCTAAAATTTTTGTCATACCTGGTGTTCGGGGTGGATATTTGGACTTTGATCTCAAATATAACTTTTTTATAATATTCTATTCATCCAAACGAGTAGAAAAGGGAGTTCGAAAATATGGCGCGGAAATTCCGACTCAGCCGAGAATCGAACCCGGTTACACGAAAACAGTTGTTGTATTCAGCAAACATACCAACATTTAACATTTTAATATTATTAACACTTTTTGATCGGATACCTAAAAATATATGCGTCAAGTTGAACAAACCGGAAATTTTATGGGCTAGCCCATAGAGCGCTGCTGCACATTGTTGTTGCGCATCTATGATGGCGTCATACTCTACCTCATAAGTGGACCTATTTTCTCAAGAGGTCCTTACGTTCAAAGTTTCAACAGGTCCTAACAATACCCATCAACCAACACAGACACAGACACAGACACAGACACAGACACAGACACAGACACAGACACAGACACAGACACAGACACCGACACAGACACAGACACAGACACAGACACCGACACCGACACCGACACCGACACCGACACCGACACCGACACCGACACCGACACCGACACCGACACCGACACCGACACCGACACCGACACCGACACCGACACCGAC
Organism: Nesidiocoris tenuis; assembly: GCA_036186465.1. Lineage (NCBI taxonomy): Eukaryota > Metazoa > Arthropoda > Insecta > Hemiptera > Miridae > Nesidiocoris > Nesidiocoris tenuis. The sequence continues at coordinate 4,089,138 of AP028915.1, read as the reverse complement.
ACCGACACCGACACCGACACCGACACCGACACCGACACCGACACCGACACCGACACCGACACCGACACCGACACCGACACCGACACCGACACCGACACCGACACCGACACCGACACCGACACCGACACCGACACCGACACCGACACCGACACCGACACCGACACCGACACCGACACCGACACCGACACCGACACCGACACCGACACCGACACCGACACCGACACCGACACCGACACCGACACCGACACCGACACCGACACCGACACCGACACCGACACCGACACCGACACCGACACCGACACCGACACCGACACCGACACCGACACCGACACCGACACCGACACCGACACCGACACCGACACCGACACCGACACCTAGTGACATTTCGATACCCCCATATACTTATTAGTACTTGGTATAAAATGAGTATCGAAGTTTTTTATCGAAGTATTTTATCGAAACATAAGTACTTTCTATGGGTGTTTTTGAGTTTGATCTCGAAGTTGACATTGATCTCGAAGTTGACTTTGATCTCGAAGTTGACATTGATCTCGAAGTTGACTTTGAACTCGAAGTTGACTTCAATCTCGAAGTTGAGTTTGACCTCGATGTTGAGTTTGATCTCGAAGTTGACTTTGATGTCAAATATAACTTTTTTATAATATTCTATTCATCCAAACGAGTAGAAAAGGGAGTTCGAAAATATGGCGCTCATATGGGCTATGGATGGGGCTCACTTGTGCCCTCATGATAGGGAGCGGGATGCGTAATCAAAAATGGCAACAACAACCGCATTTTACTTTAAGCGGAAATCAGCTTCTTGAAGCCTCAACGGCCTTCCTTTGTCGAAAAGGAAGATCTCAATTCGTTCCCAACGCAACAGTTGGAGCCACCGTCGATGGAAATCGATAGTCAGATTGATTGCTAAGATTATTCATCATTTCCTAGGGACCTTCCGAAATAGTCATTCATTATTTCGACTATTGAGTTATTCAAGGAGTCACTGCATGCAACGCGATAATAGCTCTTGGACTATCACCGTGTTGCTCAGATCTTTGAAGCGGCTAAGTTATTTCTGTTGAGATTTTTACTGTGTAAGTTTGGGCGACATACCAAAGCTGACAACTCCCAACGGACAATAGGACCTTTTATAATAACCTTTTATAATAGAATAATAGATCCTTTTAGATACCTTTTATTATTACCATAATGTTATATTACAGGGTCAAAGAAATAGTGTATCGTATTGGCGTATAATACGCCAACAATAAGTGTTCATTTTTGTGGTTAGAAAAAATGAAACAGAAAACACTATAATCGCGTTTCAGAGCGACGTTTTATTCAGGAAGTGATTTAGAGTACACATTTTACGTATGTAAACGTTTTTAGTGAAGCTCCGTCCGATTTTTAATTTTAGGACGGTTAAAATACTTCATATTATTAAACCCACTGGAACAGCGCGAGAACATTGTTTTTGATACATTTTAACTTACGTACATGTCTGAATTTTAGAAAATCTTTATCCATAACATGATTGGCGCAAGATTGAGCTACATATTTTTTCAAATGTGTAAACTCCACCCGATATAAACTTTACCTTTGTTTACGAAAAAAGGAAGGTGGACAAGCGCAATCGCATTTTGAAACGTTGCGGTTCTTTTAAAAACTGGTGGTGAGTTTGGTTAGACGATTGTGGCATACTAGCAAACTCAGTGCCATCACGGTATCGCGTGACCCAACTCAACCACTCGCTGCCCGAATTTCCAGCCAAAACTTCTCAACATCACTCCACACTCATTAGGTGGCCCTGCGTTTTTTCAACCACTCCCTTTCCGAGTTCAGCAGTTTGGCTTTCGGATCCTGTATTTTGTGATTTTTTCCCTTCCACAGTTCGTTGCCTATTTTTCAAATCGTTCATCAACCCGCTGTTCTCGATGTTTATCGTCCCCGCTTTCCCAACTACTCTCCTTCTCCTCTTCCTACCCTTACGAAACAGCGTGATTAGATGGTTATTACCAGGTCGTTGGTGGACGGGTTACCAATTAAACTGGGGTCTATAACAGTTTCAGACGGAGTTTACGGCCGGGTATCACGGACAATGAATTTGTATCTCTATATCCCGGCTGTATCATTTCGTTGTGTACACTCTGACAGAAAATACGACGTACTTACCGCGCATTAGCTTGCGCAGGCTGCTGTAAAGTTTGTTTGAATTATGTAGGTAGGTACCTAGTTGGATATGAACGCGGAATGACATGTGATTGTGGAACTATTAATTTTCCAATTGGGGCCTGGGAAAATCTTGGCAGGACATCCAACCCTATGGCTGCATACGAGACTGATTTTACCCTAGGAAAATAATCTAATTGTTTTTCTAGGGTGAGTAATAAAATTCGTTCATCATCATGCACTCAATTACGACTTTCGTGATTCAAATCCCGAGCCAATATTGAACTTTTGCGGTTGGATGAAAGCAGTCGCGATCGTTAATCTATGTACACCGCACACTTGCAGGAGAGGGTGGTGATTGTAACCGTTGACAACCTGTTCCGCATCCGGTGCCGCAGTCTTCGCTCCACCTGCAACTTCGCGTTAACTGCAATTGACGGCGGTTTAACAATTGAACACAATCCCCAGTTTAGTCGCTCTGAATGGGAGATCAGAATTGATAACCCTTTTGTCACGGTATCAAGTTGTGCTCGCTTTTCGAAGGGCAGGCATCCCTGATTCAGCTCGTTGTTATTTGAGAAGGACTTACAATCACCATTGTCTGTACGCGACAATTTTTATCAACTAATTGAAACTGTACAGCACGAATACCAGCTCCCGACCAGTCAGGTACTCGAACCTCGAACAGACAGACATCCGAATAGTTCATATCAACAAATCAAGCTTCAAAGCTTTGTCCGCCAGATGAGGGGTCATACGACAAAAGACAAATCGGGATAACCAAATGACATTCAGTCATTCATTCCCAAAAATATTTTCTGATTCCTTCATTTGGGGTTGGTCTACGCTCCACAGCTCTTACCGTTGCTTTTTTCACTGACTTTTACACCCTTACACAGGCCTGTCCCACGTAGTTCCATCGTTATGAAAATTAGTGTATCCAGCGAAAAGCCTTGTTACTCTATATATTTTGGCACACACATCATGTTCAAAATAGTTCCCATTCCATTCCTTCGAAGTTAAATCCTCTTATAGGAAATCCTCGCGGTAGGTAGGTAGACGTATATCCTCAAATAAATAAAACCTAATCCACTCAGGTCGATGAGTCTGTTTTAGGGAGTTATCATGAAAAAGAGGAGAGCTAGCAAATGAGAGAAGCCTCATGGCACAGTTTGGACAGAAAACAAAGGCAATTTATTCACCTTAATTGAATTCCACTTTGAGACGGAGACGTGACCCGTTGGCCCACGATTCTTTATTCCACGCATCCTGCCAACAGACTTTTCCATCGTATTTTTTTAGGACCTAGGTTTATTTTCTCCTTAATTCGGGTACACCTGAATTTTTTGCCGCACTATACGAAGAATATCTGATGTTGAAATGTACTCTACGCATTCAAACGTATTCTAGGTTCTTGTGTTAGCAAATATCAAACGGAACGTAAAACGCAACATTTTAACAATCAAATCTACGCATGTGGTCTAGGTCTAGCATATACCCTACCTGCAGTTGAGACCAATATTGTCTCTTGACATACTCGACGTAGCTTACCAATTTTTTTTTTTCAATCTTCGTCGCAGTTTCATGCCGATAATTAAAGCCAATATACCTGTTATTTACAACATGTTCGGTGTTCAATTAGAACCGGCCCGCCATAGCCTGAGGGGAATGGCTTCATGCGACCATCGAAAAACCTTTCTATCCAGGATTGGTACTGCCGGAGTTGGATGACCATTCTTCCATTCCGGACGGAATGATAAACGATATTCGGCTCTCGGAAGCCACCAACAGTTGTGGAATAGCCGGGGCAACAACGAAACAATTGTTTGACCGCTGAGAGCATTTTCAATTGACTCGACAATATGATGCGGTTTGGTGCTTTCCCTCTCAGTTCTACACTTGTTTTCTCTTTCTCTCCGTATCGCTAAACTACCACCAGTTAGGACAAGTTTATAGAGGCTGCTATCATTTATTCGGCCGAGTTCTTCCACTGGGCTGGTTTGTTTAAATTGATTTTGCATATCGACTGAATGTTGCACTCTTTGGGAAAAATATTTGAGCGATTAGAAGAGCAACTGTTGAGTTTGTGCTTTGGTAGGTATTGGAACGTCGTGATTGTTACATCAGACAGACTTCTTTTCATCATGCTGTAATCAAGCGATGGTCATTTTCAAAAAATCGAGAATATTGATTTTCAGGTGAGGGAATGAGACTCTGGCTACCAACATTCTGATTCAAAGTCATAAGTCGAAATCGAAACTCATGGTCAAATTGGCTTATGCCAAAAACGCGATTCAAACGCTGATCAAGGCCATCTCTTCCTACTGCTTCTGCATTCCTCTTAGCTGTTTTTCAATATTTTCAAATTTCACATCGATCAGCTGTTGCGCTTCGTCTCCTCTCACGTGAAGTCACAACACCGATGTACTCGATGTAAGTTTGTTATATTTTACCATAGTTTTGACCATGTATACAGTCTCATGCCGCCCAGTGCTAGTCGGGTTGATACTTTTTCTGCCGTCTTGTCGTTAGTTGGACTCATTTATCTCAATCGGCCGAGGGAGGACGTAAAGGAAGTAAGAAGAGATGGGAAATGGCACAAAAGGGGCTCCGTCCATTAGTGCGTCTGCCTTCTATCGCGCATCTCCCCATTCTCTTAGTCCGCACTCCATACTCCGCACTCCATACTCCATCCAATCCATACACTCACCCCTTCAGTGCCGGGGTGCCCTCGTATCTGATATGTGGCCCCGCTGACCCTTACAGCCAGCAAAAACAACTCGACTGCACACACTCGTTCGTCTGACGAACCCATTCCCTTCTCACCATCAGGCTCGACCCCTAGTAAGATTTAGGAGGGCAAGTTAAATCTATTAGAGCCCTAATGGATCGCCGATATCTGTGGATTTATACATCGTTGGAAGAAGGGCTTCAATAATGCCGACTGTAAACAGTTTTGGAGGCTTTAGTTGAACAACCGGCGTTGACCTACAATTTCCACAGGCTTCTTTTTCTAACATCAAAATCTGGTGAACGTTTCGAACAAAATAAAAATTTCTTATGGAATAGAGAAATTGCTTGCATGTTGATTCTCAAAAAATGAATCCGAAATCATCATCCAAATACGATGAAACCGGTTCTGGGGAAATTTATATGAGACAAATCCGAATCAGGATTTGGAATGAAACAAAAAAGATTGATTTCTGAGGAAAACTTCGCCACTATCAGATGCAAATCTACCTTATGTAAATGGATCAGACTTACTGGGCCAAGTGAACTGCCACACATTTGGTCGGATACGTCGTTGGATGATGTCAGCTTTCGTAAAGACTGCCAGGCAAACTCAACTTGACGTACGGAAATGAACGCAAATGGGGAGAAAGGACTTTTCACTCCGTCGGTTCGTGGCACTTCCTCTTTAGACGACAAAACACCACAGGGAAAGTCAGGCTTGATTTCTCCGGTTATTTTCCTTTTGAAATAATACTGCCGTAGACAGCCCGGTCCGGATGTTGGGGATGTTGCACCCGCACGGAAAGTCTCGAACTCTTGCTGGCATATGAAGTCGCTCCTAAAAGCCATACTGAACTACGGAATCCAATTGCTCGGAAGTACGAACCACAATGGGCGAATCGTATTATCTTGGCGAACAGGTGATGCGAATTGCTCGAACTTTCTACCATCCAAAATAGTCCGAAAACCTGAACTAGGTTTAACAATCAGTGTTTGCTGTAACATTGCTTCACAATTTCAGAATTGGCTCCCAGTTTGACATGATCATCGTGGCTTCGCATCAAGTACAACAGGGTCGATAGTGGAACATCCCCTGGGAGCTAGCCCGAAACCTTTGATACTCAGCCCAAAAAACTGGTTTGGATTCTGGATGGGGAAGCTCCTTAGCTTCCTGGTCTCACCTCAGGGTAGGTCCATCATAAAAATGCTCTTGCGGTTTGATAAATTGAACGAAGCATTATGGTAACCAGGTGCGATAGAGCCATCATACTGAAATACCTACTTCCATCATCGGCCACTCACAGTCAAGGAACTCTCGGACCGGTACGAGCGAGGCCTGGAACGAATATGGCCAACGTCGTTGTAATTAGAGCTGAACGGCACACGGAGGTAATCAAAGGAAGACGCACTCAATTTAGCTTTCCCATCAACCCTCCGCCATATTGTACTACCCCTATCTATACCACCTTTCACGTTGAAGGAGCGTACGCAACGATATCCTCCCTGGAGGTTCCATTTCGTCGTTTCGGAAACGATGCGTGTCTGTGTAAATACGTTACAGCGATGATGAAGATGATGGAGTTGCCGTGTTCTGTCTGCCTCGCACCCGCTTTCTAAATGGGCATTGTTATCTCCCTTCATACGTGTAATGCATACGCACGTTAGACAAATGTTAATGGACTTGTAGGATTAGTATTTTTCTTTCATTAATTTAATTGGAACACGAAAGGAGCTGATGGAATGTCGACATGGGACTCGGGGTATTTTCACCGACGACGTAAAAAATGTGTCATTCCATTTTGAATTACCCCCTTTCTCACGATTTGTTCGTAATGTTAGGCACAGGCCTGCATCCACGGTTAACTCATATAAGCCATGAACGGTCCATGTCCACCATACGTTAATTTCCCCCATGTGGTATCCTCTCGAGAAGATTAAATGGACATCCTTCAACTAGTGAAAAATTGTGATTGCTTTGCAGCTGCGGCCATTCAGAGAAGAATGCAATCCCGAATCCCCAAAACACCTGTGAAATTTTCACCCAACGATAGCGCGATTTATCGATAAAATTCTTGTACAACGCAGACGAGAGAGGCGAAACTTATCAGTGAAAAGTATGGAGTCTAATCCAGGGACGACGCCGGCGCGACGGTTCAGTCGAAAGTTCAAGTGGAAATAAATGAAAGATTGACCGAATTCCATTAAAACTGTTCATTGGATTTCCGTCCTTCCTCGAGTTCAAAGCTTCGCCTACTGGGCCGATCACTTGGTCCCCTCCTCGTGACAAGAAGAGGAGGCAAAGTGGAAAAGACTTCCTGATCTCCTTATCTCCTTTTCACAAAGTTGTATGAAACATTTCCAAGTTTTCTTTCCAGAGGAGAGGGGAAAGTAACGAATTCTAAGGTCCTGCAGGTGAACAGGTGAAGGTAAGAAGTAACTTGGAACTTAGACCCTTCCTCCGTGATTCCACTTCAGGCCCCCTGAAAACCTTAGGGTAGAGCCAACCGTTGAGTCGTCGCTGAGGATCAAACATTCAAACACTTCCTCTACCCGAAGTCCCAACGTCCCTGCCTCAAGTCGCAAGGGGCTGGTACATTTTTTATGGCCACGTTACTTTTGGGAGTTAAAACCTGGGCTCGCTCTCACGGTAAAGTAAAGTCGAAGAAAATCGTAGCTCGCGTTACTCCCTCGTTCAATGGTACGGAACAACAACAAAATTTCTCATCATCTAGGTACTATTTTGAAGATTTATTGTACAAATGGAATTGCGAAGTTCCAGTGGGATTATTTTTGAGCCTGTCTGCACTTGTTTGTCCAGTGTCAAGATCAAAATTTAAATTATTAGCCTAATCGCTTTCCTTTCCTTAGGTAAGTTGTATACCTACTTCTGGTACCGGGTAAGGAGAGTGGCCGTCTTGTGATACTGTTATCTACCTCGTGTGCTGTTTTTGAAGGAATCTCTCTCGAGACTTTTTACGACCTTCACCTCTGACTACTCTTATGAAAATGACTACCTATTATGCCAAATGTGTTGTATCTATGGACTCATTACAATGTGGTAATGGAAACGTCCCTCGAAATGTGTGCTGGTAATTGGGGAAAACTCCCCAGTGAAGTTGCTCGCTTGAATAATACTATAACAGGTAATAACTTTTTTGAACCGGGGAGAAAGTTGGACTGAACCACTGTAGCAGACGTTGGTATTGAAAACACGGTGTTTCAATAGTATCGTTCTCGGGTGGGAACCTGGTCGAACTCCCACGATTAAAGTAAACCGCGGGAGGAAAGCGAGTTTCATTATTCTTCTCCCTCAGTAAAGAGCAGGTACCAGATGAAAATTCATCCCTTGCCCCCACAGGACTGACTCGATTGTATTCCGAGCATATAACAATTTTAGTTGAACTCATTCGTTAACTTCACTTCCAGTGTCTCACATTTTGCCGTCTCTTATTATTCAGTTCACACAAGGAATCACTTTAGCATTGTTGAAAGTTGGTTCCACGGCGTGAATCGTGCATACTAATGAGCAGGGAGGTTTGCATGTAATATGCGAAAAGATACCACCTGTTCTGAGGAGTTCAATTCGGAGTGAATACAATGCGAAAGGAATTAGCGTTAGCATCCAAAGTGACAACTTTGTGAAACGGTGGATTACAAATGCGAAGCTTCGATAAGCCAGAGATTGTACGCTCTGACTCCAATTTATGTCATTTCAAATGTTAGACTAGGTAGGTTCCTAATGACCAAAAAATAAATGTCTAACTACTGTCAGAAAGTTTGTTTCTTCTCCCCCTCTCACTCTCGGTGTGGTGGGAGATGAAACATCAAAAAACGCCCTTGAAGATGGCAGAGAAGCAGAAAGCGCTAGAGTATCGAACATTGCCACGAGGAATTCGTCCTTTAACAAATTGGTTAAAACGACAAACAGCCCTAAGGATTATTTACTTTTTTCAATCGGTAGGTATGTGTCGGGTTTTATTCTTCATTTTGCAATTTTTTTGAACGTCTTTTTGAGGTTAGTTTTCATTTTTCTGTTGGAACAAAACTTCAATAAGTAGATATTGTGAAGAGGTGTCCAATTGATAAACATATTGTAATAGTAATATTGAATCGAACAGCTAACTATGGATTCTACCATCAAATTTGAGCAGCATGAAACGGAAAATTATTTGTCCCTTGAACGTCAATAGCAACATCATCATCCGCCAAGAGCGAGCAGATCCTTTGGCTTGGCGGTTGAATAGAATGTCTAAACAGCCGAGACCATTATTATTCAACAGGGTCAGAAACGATGAAATGGCCAGCAGTGGTTCCTGGGAGTCCCTCCTGAACTGCAAACTGGCATTGTTCAGATTCTCACTAGATGAGTTGTATTGTTCGAGCAGATCAGGTTAAAGGCCTTTGTGGTGTTGGGAATATTCAGCAAAGCTTTTGAGGGTTGAACAAAATAATTTTCATATCGATCTAATTATTTTGTTTGCTAACCGACCCGATTCGGGGTGGCCGTATGACCTAGAGCTGCAAAATTTGCAGCGGTGCCGCCTTGCCGGTTTTTCGCGGCTTTCTTCATATCAACGCCTCATCGCGCATGCGGCGAATGAAAGAGATAAGCCAGCGGGAGTGAGCCAAATATTCAATAATCCTCTTCGATCCAAAATGAGGAAGATCTCCGAACTTCACATTCAATTTCGAATGTCACTTAATCGTCACTCGTTCTGTACTTTGTGTGTTTCAAGACTAATGAGAGGGTTGTGAGTACTAGTGCGTGAATTCAAGGTGGCACTGAAAAGCCTCGGCAATACAGAAATGAGAGCGATTCCGAGTGATGGATTACTTCACGAATAATAATTTCTGCCTCTAACATAGCCCAACAATGAGAACAGTTCTCGTGCCTTGTTTGTTTAAGCTTGTGAGTACAGGCTGGAGAAATATTGACAGAGTTTACCGATTATATACGTAATAAGGCACGTGGAACCTACGGATGACTAACAGCCATCACCTTTTACATTCTCCGTGTTTGCCGAGGCATAGAATTTTGAATGTCGTCACGGGGTGGAACGTTTGAGAAGTTCCGACAGGTGAAACCGTCCATTAGGTTATTGCTGCTTATTTGACTATTAGGAACGTCCAGCCTTAGAACGTAAACAGCGTAAAACAAACGCTTTTCAAGTTAATGAGTTCCTACGAAAAGGGAAACAGATAAATTCATACATTACACCTCGTTAACATGTTGATAAAACTTTGAAACATGGTGCATATGCGTGTATGATCGCAAACAAAAGAACACGGTCAAATTTGGGGAGAAATGTTCAAGAAACTAAAAAAGAATGTACCTACATCTTTTACAAAAAAATTTAGTACATAACCTCCTATTTTATTTTGTAATTAATTCTTTTTTCAAATTGAACAATAATGGATGACATGGCTATCGGGTATTTCCAACTTCCCTCGACGTCTTTCAGGAAGTTTCCTCCGTTCTTCCCACTAAGAGTGTTTATGCTGAATTTGTGGAGAAGATTTCCAATCTAATAACACCCTAATGGAGAAAATTCTGCGGTGACTATCTATGGCCCTTGAGGTTGAACATAAGATCTTAGCGAGAGAGCGAGAGTTGGAGTCATGAGATTGAATTTTGAACTAAGTACCATTGCTGCTTCGATATGCTCGCCATTCAGCAAGGTAGGTAATTTTCTCCGCCTAGGGAAATGCCGAGTCTAAACCAAAGTGTCAGAGTTTTGGTCGGCGTGAAAGATCGAATACAGCGAAACCCCTGCCAGAGCTCAGGTAGGTGGGACCTTGATGGTTTTGGCCTGCGGCCTGGGAGCTAATTTCCTTCCCACCCCGAAAAGGCAAGGACAGCTAGGAAATTAAATCGACGCCTCTGTTGCAAGACCAAGTGTCATCAATGTAAAACTACATTCAGCGGTGGGAAGGTTAACAATACAAGCTCAGCTTGGCCGTGTAGTTTGCCCGAGTAAAATTTGAGTAAAAACTGTACAGTAATCCAAACTGAAGGAATTTAGGCCTCTCTTGGCAGGGTTATACTCCAGTTTCCTAATACTTTTTTCTAGTATATGTATCAACCTAATTAAGTTTTGCATTTATTGTCACTAGTACGACTAAATTTCTGACTCCACACCCAAACCAGGTAGGTACTTAGTTCAGTTAGTTGATTAAATGCACGATTTATTCAACGGCGTCTTCTGAATAAAAATGGGGATAAAGCCGCCTTTTGCCTGGAATCCGGTTTATTTGGGACACTCCTCAGGACTTGCTCGCACAGCAATTGACAAGATGAATATTTTTACCTAATACCAAATGTCCAGGAAAATACTTCTGACTAATTTGTATTGAATAAATCATCTTGTCACTTAGAGGGCCTGTTCCAAGAGCGTGGGTGAAGGCATGTATTGTAGGTGCCTTGAGCATGCGCAACGTGTGTTTTGAAAGCGTTATTGTAAATTTTGGAATGCAACACCTAAACATCAACAATTCCAAACCACTCACTCTCAGACGCCTGTGCACTGCGTCTAAACATGCCTGCACTTACGCTGCTGGGAACAAACCCACTGTGGAAGGTTTTAGTGAAATAAACGGAGTGGAATCGTTTTCTCCTCATCACTTTTATAACCGAGGTTGGTGTCGATGAGATAGCCGTCGGACTATCAGGTAACCTATCTTTCGGAAACTAACAAACTCCAAAATACTGCCCTACCTACTGAAGATGTGAGGGTGTGGGGTTAGGGGTCTCAGTAAATCAACTGCTTTAACAGCAGAAGGTTGAAGCTGACTGATTTAGATCGGCAAGTGTCTGCGCACCAGAACAGTGGTTAGGAGGTATCCGAGACAGTATAGGTAGTAGGTATAGCAGGTATTCAATGACGCATGAGCGATTGATAGCCTACTCCTCACCTTCAGCTTCGTTCATGCATCAATCAATTAATGGAACATCAATCTTAGCAAGCCGAGAAGATCGATTGTCCCTGGGCTGTAGAACCGGCGCAGGTCGCCTCTTCCTGATGCATCGTTGGCTGTTCATTAGATAAAATGAGTAGCACGCAACCACTAAAAGTATTCATCAGCATTATTGCCTGTGGCCCCTGCATGACGTTCATCATTTCCACAATATTTTCTAAAAGGCTTGGGGTGAATGACGTGACGCCGACAGGCTCATCTAGACTCATCAAGAGAGTCGCGGATGTCGATTTTTACTTATTTTCAGAGTTTATAACGCTTTTCTTCGGCGATCGAAGGTAATTTTGGCAATAAAAGGAGGATTCCATGGTCCATGGCTATTCAAGAGATGTTCTTGTAGTATTCTTCATCAGGATGAGTAAGTACAGTACCCGCCAGATAAGGATGAGGATGATGTTTTCTTATTGCAGCTTCTGATTCTACACGCAAGGGGGTTAGAAAAAATATTTCTTGAGCGATTAAGCACAATGGTTTGTTATGGAAAATAATCCAAATAGAACTGGAGCAATTTTCCGGTTTCCCAGAAGAAGTCGAAAATATGGCATACGCACACAAGTAGGGCGGATTTTGTTGAAGAACAATATTGGGTCGTTTTCAAGAACGTGCAGCTCGTAAACCGCATTTCTGTGGAACCCCAAAGTCCCTTAAGTGTGAGTGCGTATAATATAAATCGAGTAGAGATCACGTGCAAGCATCAGTTACCTTCACTAGAAAATACGACAGCAGCGAGGAGAACGTCCTCCCTAATAAGTACTCGAGTGCTTACCTCTCACTCCCAAATCGGAAGTTATACCGTTCTGGGGCTTTAAAAACATTGGAAGTAACTGCGAGACAAAGATCACAGGGCCCACCAAAACCAACCATGATAGCATCTTCGCAGTTTGAGCTGACAATTTTGCTGGAGGAACCTAATGGTCTTTGTAAAGATAGTGTCATGTGCTGGGAGCTACAAAAAATTGTTTTCAACTATGGAATTCGTCTGTATAACGTAATCAAATTTGCTTCCGATTTTTAAGATCTGAAAAACTTGGTAGGTACAGTCCTTGAGAGTTTTAGCACCAATAAATGAACGCCATCCTTTTGGTCAGCCTGTTGAGCATATGAGATTAATCAGGTAATTGCAAAAGTTTTTCAAAAATGAATCGATGAAAATATTGCACACTTACACGGACGACCGCTTTCTCTGCCTCCAGTAACGGTTAACATAACTGCTACTATAGTACCCATAGTGTTCGCACAGCGTTCGCAATAAAGCTTTTCCCGAAGATTTTTCCAAGCCCATAAGGTCCGGGGAATAAATCACGTCTAAATATTGGAAAAATAATGTAGTTCTTACCAAAGTTGGCGAACCGAATGGACGCCGCACGCGGCCTGACTTCATAAACGAAATGGCTCCTACAGCAGGCTACCAGGCTCAACCCTCATTTTTCAAAATGTCCTCCCTTCGGCGTCTTTGAGAAATACTGCTATAGACGTGGTTCGAAGAAGCCAGCTCATGACAATGACCATATCAATGACACCCGGTGTTTTTTACCCGCCACTGTTTCTGAGCTCTATATTATAGTCCGCGAACCGAGAAAGGATGGTGATGAAAATCCAGTTTTTTTCGTGTTTTCAGGAAAAAATAAATGATGACGTTCAGGTTTCCTATTGTTAACCCTCAGTTGAGATACCATGATCCTACCAATACAATAAAATAGGAAGGAACTTTACGGAGTTTTGCAGAAACGGTGGAAGTAGGTACAGGGAGAAGTAAAAACGGCTCCATCAGTGGCTGCAGAATAGGAGAGTTCTTCACTTCTCTGCGCAAATCCGACTAAGGCGGTGAGAAACGTAGAAAAGATCTCGCTCTGCACTTGACAGTTCCTTGTCAAGCTATGATAACGAGATTTGTCAACCTGATGATGCCTACCCCATCTCTAATGCTTCAACCGCGATAGGAGAGGCAGAAAAGCATCGTCTCATTCTACTTGCACGTCTATTTTACACGGCGAACCTCCAACTTTTCCCCTCCACCAGTTTTTCAATTCCGGTGCCAATCTTTCACAAACCTTCGAGGCAGGTTACCCATTTTCCAGGCTTCAAACTGGGGTGCGCACTCAACCGAGGGTGAGAGGCACTCGTCTCCAGTTTTCTTCTCCTGTTGAACTTTTCTTCTTTCCAATGGGATTATCGAGCTGACCTAGTTTTTTGGATTGTGATCCTATTCTGATGTAGCTACATAAGGATAACACCTCTACAACTTGATACGAGGCATCAAAGTAGTGTAGGTGTGGCGACCTTCTCACCAAGTCCGCTCGACCTCTCGATCTTATGATCGAACTGCCAATTATCGATCACGGGACCATTGACCAAGGACCATTAAACATTGAAGGTCCCATATTACTTCATCTTCTTCAGAGTTTCCTATGATCAAATCATTCACCATCATAACTTTCTTCCTTGCGCATTCACAGCATCATTTCTTATCGGATCGTCCTCGAAAATTCTTTAGTTGCATTGGCTGCTTTTTGGACGCCATCAATTTCCGGTTACCTGTGCGGCCCGAAACAAATGAAGCAGGGCACATTTTTCCTTCGGGACGCGCATTGCTCCGGCCCAATGGACTAGCGGCGGGCACAATCAAGTAAATGGAGCACTCGATGCTTGGAAGGCCACTCAACGCTGGAACTGTTGGGCGGAGGCCATTCACTCAACTTGGCTAGGCTCGTATAAAGGTCAGTGTTCCAACCGGACCGTGATGTATGGACCTCAGGTTCGCTTCCCACTGACCCCTTTCGCAATGAAGCTTTCAATCCAATAGGATCTGATCGTTCATGGGCCTCGTGGGGCATCAGACGATCTGGAGTTGGCTCAGCTTTCAATCAACTACCATTTCTGAGAACCGGCTCGTCTGAACTGGCGTCAAATACGGACGATTAATGTCAAGTAGCGAGTCGAATTGCCAGGGATGCCTAACGGCTTAGCATTCTGAATTTTCATAACTTGAAGCTTGAACAAATCAAACTTCAAATTTGAACAAATCATTTTATAGCTGAGGTCAATATGAGGACTCCAGACCTCAGTCATAAGTGCCGCGTTTTCAAACGAATGAATGTAAAATTTGGGCCCGGCGGATTTGATCGAGTAGGTCGAACAGTTGCTCCAACCGAAACTGATAATCAAACTGAAACTGAAACCAAAACCCATTCAAAAACTCGAACAGGATCGAAAACGAAAGTGAAATGCTCCTACATCTATTCGTAGTACTCAAATTCATAATCAAACAAGAAGTCAAACTCACAATTATACAGAAACGTAAACGCATCGTCAAACTCGAAGTCAGACTCACAATGAACCGAACATTCAAAACCATAGACAAACACGCCATGAAACAGAAACTCAAACTCATGATCAAAGTCGAAATCAAACTCACAATGATACAGAAACGCGAAGTCATGGTCAAATTCGCAATGAAACAGGAACTCAAACTCATAGTGCAACAATGAAACCGAAACTCAAACGCCTCGTCAAACTCGAAGTCAAATTCACAATGAACCGGAAACTCAAACTCATAGTCAATCTCGAAGTCAAACTCGCAATGAAACAGAAACTAAAACTCATAATCAAAGTCGAAGTCAAACTCTCAATTATACAGAAACTCGAAGTCACAGTGCATCCGAGAATTAAACTCATAATCGAAATCGACGTCAAACTCACAATGAAACAGAAATTAAAACTCATAATCAAACTCGAAGTCAAACTCACATTGAAACCTAAACTCAAACTCATGATCGAAACCGAAGTAAAACTCACATCGAAACATAAACTCTAACTCATAATCGAAATCGGAACCAAACTCGCATTGAAACCTAAACTCAAACTCATGACCGAAATCGACGTCAAACTCACAATGAAACAGAAATTAAAACTCATAATCAAACTCGAAGTCGAACTCACATTGAAACAGAAACTCAAACTCATAATCGAAATCGAAGTCAAACTCACATCGAAACAGAAACTCTAACTCATAATCGAAATTTAAACCAAACTCACAATGATACACAATCTCAAACTCACAATCAAACTCGAAGTCAAACTCACATTGAAACCTGAACTCAAGCTCATGATCGAAACCGAAGTCAAACTCACAATGAAACAGAATCTCAAACTCATAATCGAAATCGAAGTCAAACTCACATTGAAACAGAAACTCAAACTCATAATCGAAATCGAAACCAAACTCACATCGAAACTGAATCTCAAACTCATAATCGAAATCGAAGTCAAACTCACATTGAAACAGAAACTCAAACTCATAATCGAAATCGAAACGATTATGAGTTTGAGTTTCTGTTTCAATGTGAGTTTGACTTCGATTTCGATTATGAGTTTGAGTTTCTGTTTCGATGTGAGTTTGACTTCGATTTCGATTATGAGTTTGAGATTCAGTTTCGATGTGAGTTTGGTTTCGATTTCGATTATGAGTTTGAGTTTCTGTTTCAATGTGAGTTTGACTTCGATTTCGATTATGAGTTTGAGTTTCTGTTTCAATGTGAGTTTGACTTCGATTTCGATTATGAGTTTGAGTTTCTGTTTCAATGTGAGTTTGACTTCGATTTCGATTATGAGTTTGAGTTTCTGTTTCATTGTGAGTTTGACTTCGATTTCGATTATGAGTTTGAGTTTCTGTTTCAATGTGAGTTTGACTTCGATTTCGATTATGAGTTTGAGATTCAGTTTCGATGTGAGTTTGGTTTCGATTTCGATTATGAGTTTGAGTTTCTGTTTCACTGTGAGTTCGACTTCGACTTCGATTATGATTTTGAGTTTCTTTTTCACTGTCAATTTGACTTGGGACTAATTATGAGGTTAAGTTTCGGTTTCATTTGCAGATTGACTATGAGTTTGAGTTTCTGTATCATTGTGAGTTTGACGTTGACTTCAGTTTCTCTTTCATAGTTTCATGTTTCATAGTCGAATAGTTTGACTTCGACTTTAGTTTCTGTTTCACCGTGAGTTCGACTTCGACTTCGATTATGATTTTGAGTTTCTTTTTCATTGCCAGTTTGACTTTGTGACTAATTATGAGGTTGAGTTTCGGTTTCACTTTGAGATTGACTTCGAGTTTGAGTTTCTGTTTCGATGTGAGTTTCACTTCGATTTCGATTATGAGTTTGAGTTTCTGTTTTGATGTGAGTTTGACTTGGATTTCGATTATGAGTTTATGTTTCTGTTTCAATGTGAGTTTGACTTCGATTTCGATTATGAGTTTGAGTTTCTGTTTCAATGTGAGTTTGACTTCGATTTCGATTATGAGTTTGAGTTTCTGTTTCACTGTGAGTTCGACTTCGACTTCGATTATGATTTTGAGTTTCTTTTTTATTGTCAGTTTGACTTTGGGACTAATTATGAGGTTGAGTTCGGTTTCATTTTGAGATTGACTATGAGTTAGAGTTTCTGTTTCATTGTGTTTGACTTCGAGTTTGAGTTTCGGTTTCAATGTTAGTTTGACTCCGAGTTTGAGATTCGCTTTCTTGTCAGTTTGGAACAGTTTTTTTCTTCAGCATGGAACATGCTTCAGCCCAAATCTAAGTGGTAAAAAACTGGATGGTATCGAGGAAATGGTATTCGACGATTTGACAGATAGACGATGATGGTTTGACGATTTCACTGTGATCATCATTTTGAGTAGTGGGATTTCGGGAGCTCCGGCCGACGGATATCTACAGGCAAAAGGTCGTTGTTCCGCTCTGTGGTTTTATGCGGTCAAGATTTTGCGTTAACGTGACCGTTGGAATATTTGCATACATCAAGGACACGCAGTCGTAATTCAAACGGGACCGAGTGGACCGACCTGTTGATATCATTCCCTGCGTAGGCGTCTGTCGAGCGTACAATTAGCAGACGGTTTATTAACATAATTTTTCCCCTCTGATTTCGAAGAATGACCAGGGAATCATTATTGTACCTATTCGTGCCGGTCGTTTGTCGTATGGGTATTCTTTTATCAGATTGATCCGTGTATCTTGGTCGTGGGGTGTATGCGACAAAACTTTGAAAATCGGCCGAATGAAATGCCGAAAAAGTATTACTAGATATCAGTTTTCGGCTATATCAATACTTCGATTTTGAATTATTTCCCTTTCTCATGGCCGTGAAGACACAGGTATCTCACGTGTTTAGATTATTTCAGAAGGTCTGGTTCCTATTTTTTCGACATTTTTCCCACTCTGACACCGATAGTATTGATGAATATTGAATTTCCGCCCGGACAAAATGTCTTGGATAGCAGGGGAGAAATATTTCAAACTTCAATGTAACCATTCATCTTTTACTCTTGTTTTAGCTCGATCTCTCTACCAAACGTCTCTGTCTGTCGTTGGGATTCTAATGCAGGACAAATATAATAACGATAGAAGGAACAACTGAAAAAATAAGCTAGGGGAAACGAGGGAAAGGTAAAACAATAACAAAGCCGTTTACTGAGGGGAGAGTATAGAATAATTTTCTCTCGTTTTACTGAGTACAAGGGCACAAGTACTAGAGGAACGGGAGGGAAAGTTGTGTATAGCAATAACATTATTTGAAACGATGGAAGAGCGCACCACATCGTCAGGGGTCGTACCTTTTTTTCTGTCTTTATAACTTTTAGTTTTGAGCTGTCTGCTGGATGTTGAATACAATTTCATTGCGACTCTCGTGGACTATGTGGCTGATAGATGTTCAGTTTTATGTACTCTTCTCCAATATTGTAAAGATTGGTAGGTTCAGGGTTCTGCTACGAACTAATAAAATACCATTCCAGCGTGTTTTCAAAGGATTGTTTGTATATCGACTGTGCTGTGTGGAAAGTTTTATGCGATTTGCTTGTTAGATAAATATTCATTTTTAGAACATTATTTCAAGGGAAAACGCACCAATGTAATCGGTCAGGAAAATTTTGTCTAAAACTTTCTCGCAAAATTTCACATTTTACGTTCCATTTTAAATTTCGCATTTTACGTTACTTTCACACTTTGTGTTCCATTTTACTTTCCAAAATTTTACAATCAAACTCATCAATAAAAAAAGGCTGTCCATCGTACGCCACACCCCGTCTGCGGAGTTTTCGAAATCGGACGACTCCTCCATGCGTTTTGGAAAGAGTTGTAAAATTTCGAAAAAATGAGTGCCTTATTAGAAAACCCGCTTAATTCACTTTAAAGTACTTGGAAAAAATACAATGTCTAAACATTCATGATAAGTTTTTGAGAGTTTTCGATTCCTTAAAATGTTTTGATTGGATTCTGCTGACAGTAGGTACGCCTCAAGTTGGAGCAAACCACTTTATATTTTTTGGCCAAAAATTTTGACTCGCCACTTTTCTCTGTAGGTACTTATTACTGATCCGATTTCCACGAAACTAGTCTTGAAATGGTTGGTCTGCTCCGAAGTAATGGTTCGGAAACCACCTCTCTTATTCAGGGTATTCTCCGAAACCCTTACAGAAATTTATTTCCATTGGCTGGTAATTTGTACTGCTCCCAACAAACGGCATACGCTCCCGTCAATGCGAACCTCTTCAACGGGCTGGAGAGACGGGGGCGTACGAGTGGCACTCGGCGTACGTTTCGTGGAACGCGACAGTCGCTCGGAGGGGCTGAAAACGCGGCGGAATTTCAACCACCGCCACCGGAGCGTGAGAGCGTTCGTACCCCCGTGTAAAGAACAGAAGGCTCACAGCCACCCCTGGGCCCTAGATTCGTACCTACCGACTAGTACCCTCAATTACCGCCCTCCCAATTAGCATCCCTCGGTCCCTCCGTTAAATTCCCTTTGACTTCAGGCTACCATCACAGTACATTGCTTTCTTCTCCGCAGATTCTATTCAGACGGATCAATCCGAGGGATGGGTCCACTCGGTTGGGCAAAAGTAGCCTCGCCGTCTGCCACGTGACATTTGAACCCGTAGGGAAATCGTTTACATGCCGAATAGCACGATTCTGGGTTTCCCTTTAGCCTGTTTCCGCCCGAGTGCTTTTCACTATGAGGGACGGCATTGCTGGCACTCTACTCTGATCAGCTTTCATCCTTTTTCACCAGAACACTTTTAGCGTTAACGATTCTTCAAAGCGGCCAATCATTCGAAGCAAGTAAAGGTAGGATTGGTCTGATTTTACGCCGAGTTAGCGCGTTCGTATATAATTGGAGATTATTATACCTCGCATAATTATGTCTTTTCGAAAAGGTTTACACCGAAATTGAGCGATGAGGGAGCAATTGACGAGTTGAAAAAAAATTCCAGATTTTCCCATTTCGCATTGGGCCCAGGTCTCGTCTTCTCTTTTTGGGTCGAGAGCCAAATCATAGTTTTGCAATGAGGAGAGACTCTAACGCATAGCCTGTTGGCTTCGTGAGTTATGTGCTTCATGAAAAAGCTTCCTGTGTCAAGGGAATGGGCCAGCGGGGTGCCGTTCCTAGATTGGTACATGCTTCAGAGACCTTAATATTTGGGAGTGAGTCGGCTGCCGAGATGAAGAACACGTCTACGGAGGAAGGGAATACGGGAGTACTAGAGGCGTATCCGGGTCTCTTCTAGCTACTACCTACGAATACGATTCTGAAGGGGGAGAGGAGCTCATAAAATAAAATCACCCAAGGGGCTAATAAGAATGAGGCTACGAGCCGACATCTGGCTACATGTAGTGGTATATATATGTATATCGTCTTCGTGCGTGTGTGTTGGTAATGTAGAAACGAATGTAGGAAGGAGCGCGTTACCTTCCGCTTCGGCTGCTCCGAGTTTCCGCCTAGTTAGGTTCACGGACTTCACTTCATCAGACCCTCCGACCTTTCCACCTGAGTCATTACAGGTAGGTACTTTTCCTTTCCCCCTTCCGACTTGTCACTCCGAGGATTTGGGTACGAACTGTCAGATTTGTGCTCTTGCATATGGATTGTCTGCACCGACCCAATAAAAGGCTGAAAATTGAGTCCACGTCGTAATAAATGTCACAAGTCAATGTTAATTACTAACTATCTAGGCACCTGCGCTATGATGAAATAGTTGATAATTTTATATTTGAAGACAAGGCATAAAAAATTCTCCTAATTTTTTTTCTTTTGAAATTATTTTAGACTCAGGTTTTTAGCAATTTTTTTTTCAATTACCTACCTACTACTATTCTAGCTCCAATCCGGTTTCCGATTTTGAGACGATTACAATGCTTCCATTTACCTATTTTGTAAATATGGAACTAAAAACCGTATTATCTATAATTCAAATTCTCGATCTGCTCGTTATGCACCTGTACGTATAGAAATTCATCCATTGTCTCCAAGAGCGGAGAAGAATGGTTCAATTTTGAGGATGCCCGGGAAAGGTGCTTCCTACGTAGTACGTTAGGGACAATCTAGGCAGAAAAAGGAGAGAAAATCCAGAGAAGAAACCCTTAGCTTCGGTTTCGTTTCACGTTCGCGCTTCCCATTTCACGATAGATTTGCTGCTACCAAGGGCCTTCTTGCTACAATAGAACTCACGCATTCTTCAGCCGCACCGCAAGCCCTTGTGAGGTACCACGAGACAAACAGGACCCTTGGGACCCTTTGCGTTTGTTGGGTGCGAATTGCCGACGAAATTGTTTGCGCTGAAGAGTTGGAGAAAAATAAGTGCAGGCAGCTGGGTGGATTGTCTGGATAGGAGGAGGTTGAAGCCATAGGTAGGATAAAAGAATCTGAGCGAAAATAAGTGATGGTTAAAATGTGCGAGGATTGGCGGTGCCGGTTGTTTATATTCTCTCAATTTTCCGATTCGAAATACTGATTTGTTATAGATACCTCTATTATCGTATTGTATAGATCGTAGTATTGTTATAGATAGAGTCTATGCATACATAGTGTCTACACTTTGCGAATTTTTCGACAAATAAAGGAGCCGTGTATAACTTTTTTCTTCGGAGCAAAAAAAAAAATGACGGTAAAGAGAAAACCGGCAAAACATTTTTCTAGAAACATTTTTCAATAAAAGGTTGAGGGAGATTAGGCCTATTTTTTAAATGACCACGGACATTTTATTCAGTAAACGTTTACTCCGTAAATATGGAAGTGAAAATCCTATTCTTTGAATAATTCTGTATAACTGTTCAATGCCCCCAACGACCAGAACCCGCAGGCCGTTTGAATTGAGATCACCTATGTGTGACTTTTCATCCGTATCACAGGATTCAGTCATCCGTAAACTGGAAGTTTTCCCCTTCGGTTTTTTCTGGATACGGCTGTAGACGTGTATACAGACTAAAATCCATTGAATTCCCCTCATGCGTTTCTTTCTGAGCCCTTAGGCCCAAGTAGTCTGATTCACTTGGTTAACGTTCAACTTGTTTCCTCATGCCTGTTACAAAAATCTTCGCTTGCGTTTCTCAGCATGAGATTCTAGTTGCCAGGGGCCGAACTCTCGAGCAACTTTGCCAACTTTGGCAGAGCACACGTGGGCAAAACGTGGTGGCAAACTTTTTCGCCTTTGTCCTAGAAAAGGATCTTTTTCTTTCCTAGATCTTTAGCCGAAGAAAACCTTTGTCTGTAGCCAGCCATTCTCGCTTGCAAAGTTTGCCGCTCGCTTCGAGACCTATTATCGAAAAAGAGTTCACCGGGGGATCAATTAGAAGTTTGGGATTGAGCCTGCCCGGGCTTTCTTATTGGGAGCCCAGATGCATTTTCCAACTCTTCAGCTTTCATACTTGGAGTGCTCAGCAGAGTATGTTGCCTGTCTCGAGGTTATTGGTCTCAGGCAGTCATACTGTGATAAACTCTCAATGAAGAATATTATGAATTTTCTCATTTTGTGAGTACCTACCTCGTAATTTAGGGTTCCTGCAACTCCAAAGGCAACTTTCTGCACAAAACCCAGAGCGTATGATGGCAATTAGTCATTGCGAGTATTCCAGAGCCCGAATCCAAGGAATATGCTGGAGCATCCTGCAAGTAAATATTATGATCCTTCAGCGAGCAGCCTCGAACAATAGTCGGCCATCGGTGGGGTGTATGATGAATAACCTACCTAGCTGTTGAGTCCAATTGACGCCGGGCTGCCTTGTCCAAACATCCCCTGAGGCCACGACCCAACGCGACGAACGCAGGAATAGCCAAGACCTTCAATTCCGTGACCCCGGTTATCACAACGATCCTCACACCTGAGGGATGAAGGGGTTAATGGTTTAATCTTAACGCATTGCACGGCCACAATGAATTCCATTAAAGAAAACCGAGTCAGAGAGTCCACATTCAGTTGAATGTCTGAAAGTTACGGGAAGGAAAAATTGGTATCAGTGTCAGGTACCTATAAGTAACTAAGAACTTCCAGGAAGATTTACAGCTGCCGCCATTGGCCGGCCTCACCTTCTCTTTCAGTTTGCCATCTCCAAAGATGGATTCGTTGTCATCTATAAAACAAAGTTGTTCCTCGTTCAACAAACAACAACGTTCATTGGCTGCCCGGTCTAATGACGTCATATATCACTAATAGGTTTAGTTCAGCCCTCGGAGGAGGTTCTCGGCCACGGGAAAGTGTGAAGGTAAGGGGATAGATAGTGTTACCAACATTATATAGTCCATTAGGGCTGCCTAGGGCCTGACGATGGTGGGAAGGGGCTCAAACGCCTATGCCCCAACCTGCACTCCTTCCAGTGGTCGTCCTTCTACTCTCCTTCCATAGCTTCACGCATAACCCGACCACTGAGGATACCACCAACAGGCTACATCTATAAAAGCCCGTTATACTATGGCTTTGGAAGTCCCCCGGTCCGCCATGTATTATGGAATGTTTGCAGAAGAGTTTCCTCCTCAGTTTCTGGGATGGTGATTGAAGGTAACCACAGGGACGAAATGATAATGATGTCCTGTAGGATGTAGGACAAAGATTTTGATTGACAGCTGATCTAAGGCATTGTCATCTGGCTTTGGGAATGTCATAATAGCGTCTTTTTGAAGTTTGTATAATTTTTTTATAATTTTTTTATTTCTCCCTTTTTAGTCGTTTTAAATAAAAACAAACTGAGAAATGCGATTCAAAAGAATTGAAAATACTGTTGCATTGGAAAGATTGTTACAAGTAACAACGAGTTTGTTCCAACGCTACGAGCATTGTAATGAACTTTGAAAAGTGTATAGCTCAACTGAGATTACGATCTTATCGATAATATATAATTTGGTCCCTGATAAGATATAATAATATATTGTCCTCCCTGTAGGGGTCGCGCAATTAGGAAAACCTGATTAGCCCATATCAAGCCATTACCGATGAGCCTGCAGAGAGGTGATTGTTAATGAACTCGACCGATTCAAATGCAATTAACATCACTTAATAATTTACAAGGTCTCCGACCGAAACCCTACAATCCTCGCACCGATTGCTCATTTGCAAGTGATGGTTCATTAGACTTGGACGTCGTATCAAACAATCACGAAGGACTGAATTGATGAATATTATTATCAGCATAATATCAATATACTGGGGAAAATGACATGCTTCGAATAAGGGACGAAAGTTACAAACCACTTCCAACCATTTGGGGGCTAGCATTGCTATAAATAATTGTATTGTAAGAGGGTGATGGTTTGAGAGAGTTCGACTTGATCTTAGTCCCATTTGCTACCCCCCCCCCGAAATTTTCAAACCCTTGAGCGATTTTGACGTCATCGCCCTCTTCAGGAGCTCTTCTACTTGAGTCTGAGATGCACCCTGTCACAATCGGCGGGTAGGGCACTTGATGGCTCGCCCTTTGTCTCGCCACGATTTTCGAAAATCTTTTTAAAATTTTGTAACTAGAAAACTTCGCCAAATCTTATTTAAATTGATATAAAAATGGTTTCCACACGGACTGTTGGCAAATTGCTTTACTACAGTCTCATTACTAATCTATCAGTTAATCATGATCAGCAAGTTGCATGTAATTAATACAACATTATCATGAGTGACCTAAACTGTGGCCTACTTTTGCTCATCTTTCGCATGCTAAAGTTTTTGTTCGTAATTCACTACCCACGCTCGAGGCACGATTTACACGCAAGTATAACCAAACCAGGCTTAAGATCTACAGCTAGTGAATACGTGAAAGGCGGGAACTTGAGTAAATTATGCTAACAACAAAGTTAAACTTCCAGATAAGTAACTACCTGCCTGTAGTTCACAACTTCATCGTGTTGACGAAGATAGGATATACAGGAAGGACGTTGGGAGGAAACTAGTATAAAATATTCCCGCGAACAAAGGCTTTTTCTCGGGAAATTTTTCAAAAGTCTTTTGTTCATGACAATAGCTGGAAATCCGCAGTAACTAGGAAAAGTGCGTAGATACTGAAGGAATGCCTAAATCCTTATTTCTATTTTTCTATACCTCCGGCTATTTTTCTAAAGAACGATATTGAAAAAATGAGGTTGAAGGAAACACCGGCAAAACTTCACTTTTCGGATTTTTACAAAAAATTTCGTTAGCGATCAGAACGCACTCACCGGAAAAAACATGGCCAAAAACTCAGCTTTCCCACGGCATTATAATTTTTCAGTTTACTCCTGAAGTCGAAGACGCTACCTAATGAGAAGATACATATTACCTACCAGGTACGGTAGCGTTTTGGGTCGTTACACTATTGGATCTATAATTTCACTATTCTATAATTCTATGAATTGATATGTTTTGCCTAAACACCCTTAAAACAGTCAAAATATGATCAAATTGTGTCGCATTTTTACGGTTCAAAATATGGAATTATTGTGTGCTATCTACGCACCACTGGTTCTTCTTCTTCTCCTCCCTCTTCTTTTTTGCCCCGGCAAATTTGCCAAGGCAAAAAAAAGCCTGTGTTGTGTCGGATCGAATTTCATACATTTCCGATCGCGCCAGAGGTTTCTATAGAGGCTACCTTTCTTTTAATTGATTTTTAATTGGAGCGTTTTACCTCTACAATAATTACGGAGTAAATAATACACGAATTTCGTGGAAATCGGTTCGGTGTTCGTTTTTTTCCCAAAAATTATTAATGCTGGAGAAGCGACAGCTTTTACCGTCGATGATAAGCGAAGGCAGTTGTTTTCAAGGAAAACCGTCCGCTTCAAAGGTCGAGATAGCCTCCAAGAGAGAAACCATAAACCTTCGAGGCTTAACTCAATTCGTGTGTGATAGAGTTGGGAACCACCGAGTCAGGTTTGTGTTTCCGACTCGCGTTATTCAAAATAAGATTCATGGAAATCCCACGACCCTGTGAGAGAGGAATGTCCTCTGGGCTTCTTTTAATAAATGTGTTTTGGTCGGTTGTCGAGCTCGTTTCGGTCAAATCCTTTTCCGGCTCGGGACTGAAATGTCCGACCGACCGAACCAATCGTAAATTTTCTCTCGGCTCAGTTCAAAACTTTTTAGGCGATAGGACGTACCTCTGTAATAGGTATTCGCCTTATTCCAAAAAGTTACAGGTCCTTGTAGTTTTGCACGCATTCACCATTGTAGTTGAGTTTTTAGTGCATAAGTAGTAAGGTTTTTGATTTTTTGACCTAAAACCCTCAAAAGTAGTCAACATTTAATCAAATTGTGACAAAAATTTACTTATCAAAATATGAAAGTATCGCTTGTTATCTACGCCTTTATTTTGACCGATTTTGATGATTTTTGTCAATGATTGCTCCGACACTATTGCGGATTATTGTTATTATTACTATTATTATGATACTTAGGGCATAAAAATATTTCATATAGAGGTTCTAACACATTTGTATAATATATAACATAAAAATATTCAACCCCCACAGCAAATGGAATCCTCATTCAGCTTACGGTACGGATAATATAACCCTGTGTACTGAGCAAAGAGGTCCTTCAAAATTAGAATTTCCTTGAATATCATTCCCTTAGATCCCTTCAGCTCATTCCCTTCGATTTTACAACACCCTCAAAAAGATTAAACGACTCGCATTTAAAGTTCTCCCCATTTCAGTCACTAATTTGTCAAGCAGGAAAAGAGTGATTTACTGGTAATTTTGCTAGAGGAGCGTGCAGAGCAGCTTTTTAGGGTATTCCTGAAGTCACTTCAAGTGGCAGTTAAGTCGTGTTATGCCCATAAAAAGGAAAGTGCTTCTCAGAATGGGCAACCTCACTTGAGGCGATAGGATACTTGTAAGTCTCTTCTCGTCCTTCGTATTTTTCAGGTGAATATTTATCGCACTCTCGCAAATATTCAGTTTGCAACTCTGCTTAAACGCTTCCTTCTCGATTTGAGGAAATTATTATCTCGATTTAGGAGATCATATTACGCATGTTTTTTCAAGGTTAATCTTTGCTCTTGGTGCGAATTTGATTCTTTGGTAGGAACGATTTTCAATCATTCAGACACAGAACCGTTGCCAATATTTTTTACCCAAACAGCCCAATTAAGCTGGCGATGTAAGAGGTAGCCATGTGATAAGCCCGGCCATCAATTCAGAGTCAGACCCTAGTTCGGTTCTCATACATTCGATAATAGCCCATAGCAAACATTGCACTCTAAATTTCTCTAATCTCGTCTGGGGGATCATTCCATTAAGCACCCGACGGTATCGTTTTACGCCATCAAGGTGTATAACGGCGAACGGTGTTAGATCCTCCTTGGGATGTCTCAAGAAGGTCCAATGTTATAGATACCACCTACAGCATACGATCTGAGCCCGGTCGGCAGGGGACCCAGAGGTAAACACATACGAGATACCCTTTGATCTACTGTTAATTGCACTATTAAACCCTCGAGATACGGTCCGTAAAGGGGCTTGAGTTCGGCCAGGGGATATTACGAAGGCATCAACCGAAATCAAGGCTCTCTTACTATAAATTTTCCCTTTTTAGGACTGGAATAGAGAGAAACTCATTTGAAATTAACGTTCTATTTGGCTAGTTGAAACGGCTTGGTAGTTGAATAAGCACGTGAAGAGATATGCGTCAAGATGATAAAAAATCTAATGCGTGTTTTTGCATCATGAGCTAGCATTCGGCTCCCTCGTTTTTCATGTTTGAAACTCTCATTTCACCATTGTCCCGCTTGTCTTGACGCTTTGGCTCTTTCAAAGCTCTTCAACCTTTTCTACCGCCTCATCTGTACAATTTCATCTCCCTCCACTCTTCAGCTCTGCCCCTCTAGCATTATTTTTTTAGAAACCTCCTTCACGAGCTGCCTGCTCACTTTTGTTATACTGGCACGGCTTACCCTCGCCTGTTTAAACAGAAGCGCCATTATTTTTTCAAGCTGAACAAAAACGGGAAGTCATCCGTTGTCGAGTTTCAGCCTTATTTTAACACCCTTTCTTCTCCGACTGGCTTATATTGATTGTTTGCGTTCTGGGATTTGCGACTTGAATAATCTTCAGTTCTTTAGCATAATTACTATGAGGACAATCGCAGCTGCTTTCTATTATTCGTACTTAAGTACTGATTATGGCCGCGCTTAGAACTGCGCAGGTAGGCTCTAGCCATTGTACCTTGGCTCTGGCCTAAGTACAGTCATGTTAACTAAAATACACATGCGGTGTTGGCAAAAACTGAACATTTGGCTTCAAGTGTAACTGCGGAACTATGTACCCACAATCTAACGAAAAATAGTTAATTGCAATTGGAATAAAAGCTCTTCAAGCCTCCCAAAGAAAACCTAGGTACTTCATTTATGGAGGATTTCCCCGTCTTAGGTTACATTTAAGCAGGACTTAGTAGCTTTTAGTTACATACCCCTAAACAAAGGTATTATTAGGTAACAACTCTAGGACCCGCCTAAATTTAATCCCAAATTGTGAAATCGACCATAGTTGACCATGATATTTTTTCTTGAAGCTAAAAAGGTACAATCTTAATTTCTGGGTAACGCAGATAAAACGTCAAACTCGGAAAAGGAAATCAATTCACAGATATCAGCTTAGGAGTAGACAAAGGAGGCTAATCAATTAGAGAGCGAGTGAGCGATGAAAGGAGAAAGATAAACGTGAAAGAGAAGGATAAAGCCGGCAGAAAAGATCCGATTGTTTCTTAATGGTCGGTCCTTTAATTGAGCAGCACCCGGCAAAAAATGAAAACGGGAATGAAGGGAAGATTAAAGGGTGACATAAAAAAGCTTCGGATAGGCTGAACTGAGTAATCTGACCTTTCAATTCCTTGCTCACGTCAGCCAAAGCCCGACATTTTTCCGGTTTCCAGCGAGTTGGTGGTTGTTAAATTGACCGTCATCGTTAGGGGATTATACCGATACAATAGTCAACCATTTTAGCGATTCAATTGAAAAAAGACGCGTTTCGACCAGCAGCCCGAAATTCCAGCGTTATCATGTTGTGCAGAGAGTAGGTACTGAGGCCGATACCTGCCATTTCTGCTCGGCATTTCGATATTTGGAGGAAATGGGCATTTTTTGGGATTCTGAGGGAACAATGAAAGCTATGGGCCATAATTTGGTCATAATTTGAAGCCAATCAGATTTCGTACAACTTTCATCCACAGTGTGTCCACAAAAATCAATGATTTAGCAGTAATATTGGTCTAAAGTAGTAAAATCAATTTTTTTTTTTGAAAAAGTTGTATATTTTTAAGCAGTTGTAACTTGGTTAACAGCTGTAACATACCGACTGAGCTCCGTTTAATCTCAAATTGTCAAAAATGTATTGTTCTTTGAAAACATATAGGTACCTAGTAGGTACTACCTACATACTAATTGTTTTTGGCATAAATTCGTAGTATGAAGCTAAAGTAATTTTACACCTTTTACCTCAAAACACCTTTTGCAAACGTCTTTACGTACCCTCAAACCAAATGCCTACTAAAAATCTGAAATATGTCGTCGGAAAAGTTTCGCGAGGCTTCAATTTTTACTACAAATGGAGTTGACTCGTACAATCATCAGAGCTGCACGTTCGACACTCTTGAATGAAAAGAAAAAAAAATCAAAAACTCTCCTCTCTTCCTGTACGATGGCGTTTAAAATGGAAAGGGACACCTCCTGACCTATTACTAGCGGTTTTATGAAAATGGTTTTCAAAACGTAGCAGCGGAGGAAGAGGAAGAAAAAGGAATTTCCAAGGAATGAAATATGAGTCGGGCCGAGTGTCAGCTGGCGATAAGGCCTCTCCTGAATCCGGCATGCGGCTTCCTGCATCCTCTGCACAGTTAGTCTCTCCACACAGGTGCCCCCCTGCATACAGGCAGTTTGCTCAGCCAGGCACCCCGCGAAATTCGAGCGAGGCGGATTTTCAAGTCAGAACTGAACAATGGTTTCCATTTTGCGCACTGCTGGGGCTTCTTCTTTTGATTATCCTCCCATTATAAGCCTCAAATGTCCCGGGCTCCCTGGACTTAGCAACCAAAGTCGGAGAATTAAAACCGGTTTGTTAACGGAGAGCGACGTTAATGAATACTTACGCCTATTCGTAATTTGTATTCATTCGAGCTGAGATGATGCATTTTCTCGGTATGTACAGGTACCTACTGCTAACCGCATTGTCAATAGAGTAAGGGGTGGATCTTTTAACCTTTAAACTCTCCATGAGATGCGCCGGGTGCGGCAATATTTGAAAAGGATTGCAATGGAACACGAAATCGGTAAAATGATCTTATAACGGGTATACGGGTTTATTTTGTCAAAGTGAGTGCCTAATATCCTCGATTGCTGCTGATTCGGTTGCGGAGTTTCATGGTTGGTCAAACGTCCCCATAAACGAATCACCGCACTACAGGTTCAATCATTGGGACTGCTTCAATGTGTTTCCGATCCTGTCTATTCGAATCTATCCGCAGCTGATCTCAGGCCGAGGTAGTTAATGAACGCTGAAACCAAACGCAAACCGGTGGCAATCCCCAACCCAAAGCCGCGCGTTTCAGTTCACCGGCCGTACCCTATTCACCAGGGTACTCCAATGTGTTGCCGAACCGTGGAGAGAATACCCACAGTCTGCAGGTATAATGGTGTCCATATTCATATGTGAGTGGGCAGTCTCGTCTGTCTGGTCGTCCATCAATACATGGCACAATCCCTCTCTGTATAGAATTATCGGAATTGATGGGAAATTGACCGAGACTACGGGCCTCGTTCTGAGAGCTTCTCCATCAGTGATAAATTAACGTGTCGTTCCTACTTAATTCAATGTGGGATGTTGTGAAATGTGCCGTTTTTGTGTGAATTATTACCTGTATACTAGGCCTACTATGGTATCACGAATTCCCCGCAGAATTCCCCGTTTATTGGCCAAATTAATCGATATCCTAATAAGCACCGGTAGAACATGATATGGACGTCATCTAACATCCCAAATGCAGGTTGGAACTAATTCGTCAAGAAACTGCCCCCCTTGGAAAGCATCAGAGGAGAATGATTGCATTCTGATTTCTGAAGTACCTATGCACTTCATGTATTCAGGGTTTTTCAAAAATTCTGAAAACCCCGATTTTTCAACAAACGACAGCAGAACGGTGCATCTGGTCCTTCCATCAGTCATTCCCTGATGCAATAGGTACGTAATATAATTATAAATAATGAGGAGGAGGGTAATTTCAACAGCATAGGTACTTAAAAGGCTCAAGTAAATTCCACCAATAAAACAGTGAGATGTATCAGCGCACCTCTTTCATTGCAGACTGCCTCCAACCCCTCAGATCTGACCCTAGTTAGGTACCTACTGGACGTCGGAAGTAGGGAATAAAAAATGTTACCAAACCCACAACGATAACTGGATATATCTAAGTGGTTACTAATTTCTAGGATCAACCCAACCTTTGTGATAAGAGAAGGCCTACTGCAGGGTCTGAAGAGAGTTGAGGGGTTTGGCAAAACCGCGCGGACTCGGGAAGCGACCGCAGTTCGGGTCAAACACAAAACGGCTCAACCCGGGAATCCGAAAGAGACCCTCAGTTTAAGGGCAACTTTATGTCATTTGAGACCTAAAACCAAGAGGGATGGGACTACGCATTTCCACTGTTTGCAAATTTCAAACGGAGCCCGAACCAATTTTGAAGCTGTTACCCAAGGATTTTGCTTCAATTCATCCCACAATGGAGGCAACCCTGGTTTACGTTATCCTTCTTATCTTTACCGATCGTAATAGACAGCAAATCGGAGCTGCATCTCTTCTTTTTTCATTTGCTAATATCCATGAGCAGCTTTTCTGCTAGGTATAGGAAATCCTTAAAGATTCTTCTACTTTTGAACGAAAAAAATCACGAATAATATATTACATTGGTTCCTATGCACATTAGGTATTGCTCGCGTAGGTTGTTGCGTTTATAATGTAGAATGAACAGCGGCTATAGTCTTCGGCTTCCAATCCCTCGAACGAAGGTTGCATTATACAGTATACCGAGTCAATCCACGTTCCATGCGGCGATTCGAGAAATAATTCACTGCATTTCACCCATTTTGAAGGGTTTTCGCACCCTCCCGGCGTAACTCCAGTTCTGAGGGTTATTCACCCTCTCATCTCATCGTTATCCCATCCGCAAGTTACGTCAGTGGTACTTCCGGCTTCCGGATAAACGAACTCCCACGCCTAACTAAAGAGTGAGATGGAATGGCTGGTGAGGGGGATAACTCAGTCGACAAAGACTTCTCGTATTGTGATCACGAATTCGTCGGCTTTCGCACTCAGGCCGCAGAAAAAGTATGAGGAGTGAATAAGAATGGGTACTTGTGGAAATATGAGGCGAGTAACTTTCGGCATCCGAAACAACATTTAGCGCAGGGAAAGCAACGCTTGAAAACACAGTTTTTCGAGTAATGGTGAGTTACGGAACGTGAGCTGAACGCCGTGTTTGAACTTGAGATGCACACCATTTACATCAAACTATATATAGGTAATATACTCTATCCTTACAAAAATGTATTCAACTACACCCGCTTTCCAGAACACTGGAAATCCTCTCATTCCTACGTGGGTGCTGCCTACTCAAAACGCACAGTTCATTACAGTTTTCCAAAAACCCTTCAAACATCTCTTTATGAGCGAGGAATTCGAGGCGTGGAATTCAGGTCTAAAAGCGTTCAAAAACAGGTATCTAATGCTTCCAGGACGCCAGTTAGAAAATTCAAGCAGGTTCACCCCGATAGAGTTTTCTTGGACTCGAGCTTGCTCACAAAGAGGTTTACACGGTCGACCAAGCTGGTGTTGGCCGACTCCTTCTCAGAAAGCTTTTTACTGTTACTTTCCCTTGCAAGTCACTTTCCCTTGCAAGTCACTTTCTGTTCCACGAACGAACATCGTTGAATGAGGGAGAGAATAGGTCAGAGTGTTAGAGTATGTGTTAAAACTTATAGAATACCTACCTGGTAATTCTTAAGTGTTGATTTGAGAAATATGTAGCAGTAAAGAAAATTAGCCTTTTTCATGGAACGAACGAATATTGCAAAATTATATTTTTTAGAAAATTGAGAAACACGTTGCGGTGCGCAACATATGGTCGGCGCTTGGTTTCAACCATGAATACTGGTGAAGGTCAGTTTCTAACATCCTCACACGCGGGCATTAGCGAGGACGTCCTGGAAGCCAAATCTTTGCGGCGGTCTGACAATACGGCCGCTACGTGTCGTAACGCGGTCTTGCTCGCTTGACGCGGTCGATTTCTTTTCTTGATCGTACTCTGGGTCCTCCTTGGTATCTTGACGATCAATTGTAGTCGATACGTTGGGTTCAGGTGCCAAAGCTTGCGTCTTCGAAACTCCGAAGTCATCGTATCCGATTTCCAAAGGATATAACCTTTGGGCTGGTCGGAATAGTGTGCCATTTGAAGTTTTCACTTTCACAAGTCTTCTTTCCCCGTCTCGTCCAGGCATCAACTCTTCAATAACAGCGATAGGCCAGTTGACTCGTTTAGTGTTGTCAGAGCCGATTAATACCATTTCGCCAACTTTCAAATCATGATTCTTCTTTCTTGGTGATGCTTTCAACGCTCCAAGATATTCTGTCCTGAATCGAGATCGCAGTGCCGATTTCAAAGTCTGACAATATTTTAGCCGCCGACTCAAACTTCCTGCTTCTACTGCATCCAAGTCGGGACTATCGATGACTTGATTATCCTGTAAAAACATTGCAGGTGTTAGTGGAACAGGGTCTTCAGCGTCTTCTGTTACGTACGTCAACGGTCGAGAATTCATGACTCTTTCGCAGTCGCACAAGATGGTGTACAACTCGTCCATGAAAACGTGTGCTCTTCCAAGTACTTTACGAAGAAGTTTTTTCAGGAGTCCTACAATCCGCTCCCAAAACCCTCCCCACCAAGGGGCTGCAGGTGCACTAAATCTCCATTGAATTCGAATGAGGCTTTCGTGCTGTATAATTTCCTCCCACTCGAGTTTATTTAGTGCATTCTCAGTACCAACAAAATTGGTCCCATTATCGGTATACACAACAGACGGTCTACCTCTGCGGTCGATGAATCGTCTGAAGGCAAGGATAAATTTTTCAGTTGATAGTCCTTCAACTAACTCAAAATGAACTGCGCGATACACCGCACAAGTGAACAAACAAATCCAAACTTTGCCGTGTCCTTTGACTTGGAGGGGACCCGCAAAGTCGATTCCCGTAGTCTGAAAGACTGAAGAGTCACGGACTCTCGTCTCCGGAAGAGGTGGCGCGGGAAGAGTCACATTTTTGACTGAGTGTCGTTGACAGACTACACATTGTTTAATTACAGATCTGATGCTCCGTCTACCGTGTACAATCCAATACTTTTCTCGAAGTAATGAAAGCAAATGTTGAGTCCCTGTGTGACATGATTTTAGGTGACAATCCATGATTAATCTCTTAACGAATTCATGTTTCCCAGGAAGAACAATAGGGTATCGAAATTCGTGGAGATCTTTTCGCATTGTGATAGGGGTCTT
The DNA here is from genome assembly GCA_036186465.1 of Nesidiocoris tenuis. Lineage (NCBI taxonomy): Eukaryota > Metazoa > Arthropoda > Insecta > Hemiptera > Miridae > Nesidiocoris > Nesidiocoris tenuis. The sequence continues at coordinate 4,054,441 of AP028915.1, read as the reverse complement.
AACTCGAATATACCCATCTTGGTCAAGATATGGATTCAAAGGTGCTATATTCGCGTCGTGAACTCCTGTAAAGGCTTCTTGTTGAACAATTTTGAGGATATTATTCTCAGAAAATTCAATTTCCACTGACGAAAGATTTCCAATTAATTTATCTTCCCTATTTTTAGTGCGGCAGTTGAACACAAATCTTCGTACCCAGCCGATTAGCCGAACAGTTTTGTGAAATTTTGAATAAGATTTGCAGTACCAAGGGATGGAATTAGATTCACAAACCATTGTTTTTGTGTTAGAGGTTTCTAGTAGAGTTGAATTCACGATCGATGCTCGCTGTTGCTGTAACCAATAAGTTTTTGACTCGTATAACTCTACTGGTCCTTCCCACCATTTTGACTCGGCAAGAGATTTTGCTGAACAACCTCTACTGACTAAATCGGCAGGGTTGGAATGCCCAGGAACGTACGACCACGAGCCAGAGGTTGTTTTCGTCAGAATTTCTTTTACTCTATTACTGACAAAAATGTTTGGGCAATTTTGCGTATGAATCCACGAGAGGACAGTTGTCGAATCACTATAAAAATAGAAATTCTCAGAAGTTATGAATGAAAACTGAGCTTTGAGGCTTTCAACAAGTCGTACAGCTACGCTAGCTGCCATGAGCTCCAATTTCGGTATGGTCAACGTTTTGAGTGGAGCTACTCTCGATTTTGCCTGAACAAGCGAAACTCTTACCTCTGAATCGGTTTCTGTGCGTACGAAAACTACTGCTCCGTAGGCATCTTTACTGGCATCGCAAAACGTATGAATAGACCACTCACGAACGGCTTGAGATGACCTTACAAACCATCGAGGAATACGAATTGTTCCAAGCGCTGGAAGTTCATCAATCCAATCCATGAACGTCTTTTTGGTGTCGTCGTCAACTTCAAGGTCCCATGAAATTTTTGACGCCCAAAGCTTCTGCAATAATAATTTTGGATAAAGCGTCGTAGGGCACGTGAACCCTATTGGATCAAAGACTCGTTGTGCAAAAGAAAGAATTGTTCTTTTTGTTATTGTACACGCCGACAATTTCCAATTCGAAGGATTGACTGAGAGTGTGTCAAACTTCTTTTCCCAAGACAGTCCGAGCACTGAAGAATTGGATACTGTAGCTAATGATGGATTTGATACTTCCCACCCTCTCAAATCGAATTTTGATTTCGAAAAAATTGCTTGAGCCTCGCTGACGAATTTGTCGACCTCTTGCTCATTGGGTAAACTAGTCACACAGTTGTCTACATAGAACGACTTTTTGAGAATGCTGATCGTATTCGTGAAAGTAAAAGGCTGGACGTCTTTTCGAGTGTACTCGTCTAGCAGATGGTTAATGACTGCTGCCAAATGAAAGGGACTGCAAGTAGCTCCGAACATTACTCGACAATGTCTGAAAATTATTAACTCTTCGTTTTCATCAATCCATAAAAATCTGAAAAAATCCCTTTCCGATTCGGCAATTGAAATTTGAAGAAATGCCTTTCGAATGTCTGATATCACGCCAATTTTGTGTACACGAAAACCTACCAGCAATGGAGGGATGAGTTCCAAGAGATTCACTCCTTTTTCGAGGCATTGATTTAACGACGGTTTGCCTTTTTCCCTAGCTGAAGCGTCAAACACTGGACGGATTTTTGTCGTACTATTGTCTTTAAAAATTGGTCGATGTGGCAGATAATGTCCCGTGTCCCATTCTGACACAGAAACTGGTTCAATGATTCCTTCTTCTAGCCATTCCAAAAAGACTTTAGAGTAGGAATTGACTGAGTTTGATGCTTTTAATCTTGCTATCATGTTATTGAGACGACGATGAGCTAACGAAAAATTTCTAGGAAGTGGTAGATGTCCTTCGACCCAAGGCATTTTGACTTCGTACCTACCTTCCTCGTTGATTCTGACGGTTTTGTAGAAATTAGATAAAGTATCGTTTGCTATTTCTTTTTTGGATTTTTGAACATTGGGGTCCTCAATCCCCAAGACTTCAAGTTCCCAAAGAGCCGTCAAATTTTTATTCTGGTTCGTCATTGAGAGAACTATATTCGATGCTGTTACATTAGACGGGAGATAAATTTTTCCCATGATGGTCCACCCCAAAAAGGTTTCTACTGCAACTAACCCACAGTCCAAATTTTCTCTTTTACCTGTGAGCAATTTTCCAGCTACATCTGCACCAATTAAGATGTCGATTGGTCCAGGTTTGTCGCAAAACGGGATGTTTTTGTGTTGAAGTTCTCTAGATAATGTAGCAGTTTCGATTTTGGGTAATGTGCCACAAATGAGTTCTTGATCCAGTGCATCGAAATTACAAAAGAATGACTGAGACAAATTGGCGAGATAAATTTTGTATCTTGAGTGGTGGCATTCTTCGGTGTTTGCACCTCCAAATAGGCCATGAACAGTGTTCTCATGTCCTGTAGCCTTGAGATCCAATTCTTTGGCTAAGTGTTTCCGAATGTAAGAGCGCTGTGAACCCGTATCAATTAGAGCGCGAACAATTTTTGGCTCAAAACCAGGGCTTCGAATTTTTACAATGAACGTTTGAAGAAACACATTGTTGCTTATAAAATTGGAAAGGTTCGCCTCTCGTTTAGTTTGAGAATTTTCGCTTGATTCAGATTTGGGGACGTATTTTGGGCACATTATAGCTACATGTCGAAAATCGCAAATGATGCACTTCGAAAAGAATTTGCAAGGCTTGCCAGGATGAGATATTTTCAAGCAGTACCAGCAGCGTTTTTTGTTTGTGACAATTTTTCTTTTCTCTTCAATTGACAGTTTCCTAGCTTTGAAACAATCTTCGCTACCGTGTTTTCCTTCACAGAAAATACACAAGGTAGGAAGTGATGATTGTTGCGCTGATCGAATATTTACTAAGTCTGAGACCGTACAAGTATGGTCGCTTGGAGAATGAGACTTACTGAAACTTAGCTTGTTTTGAACATTTTTCCTTTCACCTTTACCCTCCAGAGAGAAAGAATTTACTGCCAATGTGATCCTTTCTTCGGCTTCTGCTTCGTTTTTGATGAAATTCATCAGTTTTTCGAGTTTCGTCGTTTCGTTCGGGTTGCTTTCCGCATCTGAAATTGCGTCTAGCGACAGATTACTGGCATTATGATCGGGCTTTTCGCGATTGAATAAAGATCGTTGCCAAGCTCTTAAGAGATCTTCATTCAGACACGATTCTACGAGAGGAAATAGCATTGACGCGTACGTATTAGTGGTTACTCCAAGAGTGTCTAACGCTCGTAGCTGAGTTTCAATATTGTCGTAAATCGTGGTGATTTTCAATTTCGAATCTTTGGACATAGAAAGCGTAAGTTTCAACAACTCTCGGACGTAGAATTCGATCAATGTGTCTTTTCTACCAAAACGCGATTTTAGACTGCCAAATGCTTTTCCGAAATTTCCTGTATGAGGAGGGTAGCTTTTAACAATGGTGTGAGGCCTGCTTCCAGGAATAGTAGCGTTTTCTAGATACCGAAATTTATCTATATCGTCGATGGAATCATCTTTTTCAATTTTGGACATCTGACCTTCAAAAGAAAGCCAATCTTTGATATCGCCTCCGAAAGGCTCAATGTTTAGCGCAGGCAGTTTGAACTTATGAGCTACAGAACGACTGACCTGAGGATTGACGGGATATAGAATTGCTGAATACCGGGCTTTTGCTACCGCGAATGTATTTTCATATTCGGTTGCTCCTTCCATCTCCTCTTCGATCTCCTCTTCGGTACCATTTTCGGTGATGAGAGTGATGATCTTTTCGTCTAAATTCTTCAACTCGTTGAATTTCCGTTCGAGAACTTCCAAATTGCCAATGATTTCTTCTCGATCTTCGAGTGCCTCAAATTGATTCACAACTCGTGTGAACAATCGCCTTGCTACACTTCGTCTTTTTTTCAAAGGTTCCATAATCACGGTCGCCAGTTGTTAAAACTTATAGAATACCTACCTGGTAATTCTTAAGTGTTGATTTGAGAAATATGTAGCAGTAAAGAAAATTAGCCTTTTTCATGGAACGAACGAATATTGCAAAATTATATTTTTTAGAAAATTGAGAAACACGTTGCGGTGCGCAACATATGGTCGGCGCTTGGTTTCAACCATGAATACTGGTGAAGGTCAGTTTCTAACAGTATGAGTGCTACATTCCAACCTGAAGACCCTCACTGCTTCTAAAACGTGTTGATTCATGCCTCGTATTCCCCGATTCGTTAAACAACAACCCTCACGTTTCCAGCATTCATGTTGCTCTCTGAAAGTTCCCCATACCAGCAGCCCTTCCGTCATATATTACACGAATGTACCGGTTGTTCCCCCTCTTCAGTTGAAAGGTCTCAGCACATCCAGCAAGTAACCTCTGCCATATAACCCCGTCTCTATCTAGATTTATCTGCTTTACTTCGTCGAGCTGAGGAAGCCGAGCCAGAGAGTAATCAAATTCTAGGTGGTATCAATTATAGGAAGCGTTTTGCTACCATGAGATATTACGCCTAATGGCTGTAGATTCGACGAAATAGGTAATGGAATCAAGAGGCAGTTTGGTTTTGAGACTAGATTATCTAAACAAATCTACTTACCTACTAGATTGTCTATACCTACCATATTCTACTGTATTCCATACGTCTCTTACCAAACATGACGCACAATTGACCCAATCTTCATGTTTCAGGTGTGGCTGACAAAATGATAACCCATAGTCGACTCTGCTAGAAGGTAATTCTTGATCGAAAAGTAGTACTTTTATAGTACCTACCTTTCAAAGTAGCAAAATACCTGGGGAAATTATATTAAGCAATTTCACTCGGAGGTTAATGGTCTTATGCAATCTCATGGCTTCTTTTCTCACAGGGTTGAGCCTCCAAATCGGTCAGCTCCCTGGGATTGTTTCTGCTCTTGGTTTGCTTGCTGCTAGATGAAACTAAACACATTAGGAATTACATTAACCTTATTAATATAATTATTTAGAATTTTACATAGCTTTGATAAATTGATCTTGAATTTTAGACAGAACATCATGAACTTTTTCTGCATAGACGATGGCATAAAAGGTACCTAACCACCTAAATGGACAGAGAAAATTGATGAAAAACTTTCTGCATCATGCTTATCGAATAAAGAGCTCCCTTTGTAAACGCCTTCTTTGTTGCATAATGAAGCAGCATTTGGGCGATAAGGTGCTTTGCCTTATACCGGAGACCTATGGTAAAGGTTAAGTTGTTTAAAGAAAGAACTGAAATTTGACGCTCGTGCGAGGCCGCTCATTTTCATATAGAGGTGTCGAAGGATGTACCTAAGATAGGGGAATACTGGAAAAGAATATATTAGAGCATAATGAGGGGCCTTGGAGAATTGGCTCGCTCTATCCTCTACCTAAGTGAATGTTCACCTTTGCCGTCTCGAATTTTCCCATCGGTATACAAATGTTAGTTTACCAAAGGCCACACACTCAACTTTGAGTCTACTCCATGAATACTAAACTTCAGATACTCTTCCTTGCCTTCTCAACTTGAACTGTATCTGTATCTGGTTTTCCTTGCTTTATTCATCGTTTTCAACTTTCAACCCCGAATAAAGCATTTTCCTTCGTGCTGATGATGGATATGTACGGTACAAGTCTAAATTTACGCTTTCAGATGCTTGGAAAGTCGAATCAGACCTTGAATTTGTCGTGGATGAATTGGAATAAACACAAAATAACTACCGAATGAATGACGAGCAATTCTCGAGGGAGTATTGAAATCCCCGCTGCTTCCACCGGTAACGCGAATGTGGAACGAAGTAGGTACGGATTATAGGTTTACAAACAGATTGCATTCGATTCAGCCAGAAACTTGCAATCATTCGAGCGAATTCATAGAGCTGGCGGAAAGAGAGTTTTAACGAGACAGTTATTCAGAAAACGGACGTACAAGCTGTGGATGTCAATTCAAGATTTTACCTCGATTTCCATAGAGGGCACATTTTCTCTCCATCATATTGATCCATTCGCTGGCCATACATGAAGAGTATATTCGACAATCCAAGAGTTTAGTTTTGGATTCAACACACTAATTTAAAATAAAATGCAGCTAAAATTTCATGGACCTCAGTCCTCATAAAAAATTTGCATCAATTCACCTGCTTGTTGTTACATACCAACACTTTTTATTAATAGTAGCCCCGTTAGTGCTCAATCGGGCTATGATTTACCTTCAAATCCCTCTTCATCTTCAATAACTGCCCCCCATTGTCAAGTTGTATTGTTTTCCGACATTGATCGGATTCGTTGTTTGACTAAAGTCGTGACGACGAGGCTGTGAAACATGAGAACAAATCGAAGAAGTGGAGAGGTGATCCTCTGGATGGATCGTGGCTGGCTGGTAAGAGAATTCCCTTGCTTTCTGGTACAGGGAGTAGGAGTGAAGAAAAGTAACCACTTCCCCGCTTTTAGAACGTCCTAGGGCGAGGTGGTTCGATTGCGGTATTGACTCGGCGTAGGCAGGAGTAAAGAGTCTCGATGATAGCGTTTTGTTGAAGAGGTCTGAAAACTCATCTCAGCCCGGAAGAAACCCTCGAGAAGATGAAGCACATCTGAGAGGTTATCGATGTCTGACGTGAGCCAAAAGAAAAGAAAACTGCAAGGAATCGGAGGTAAAAGAAGAATTTTGCTCCGTTGTTCTCCTGACCTTCTCAACATTTCCATCATTTCGTTCTTCAGTGATCTTCTATCTCATATTGTTCCATACTGCAAGATTACGTGAACGTTTATGGGGCAACATGATGGTGGGGTGTCGTATGCTTTTGCTACCGACTTCTCTAGTACCTAACAAATAGGATATTGTCTTTTTCGTAAGAAGAACTAGCCCGTTTCACTGCTATACATACACGCTGCAATTTTTTTCCTCTGGGGTTTATTATCCCTGCACAAGGGTTCATTTTCGTACACCATTCTGAAGACTGGATCCTTGCCTAATTAGATGGGTAGCTCACGAGTCAATGGTCAAACATTTCTTATACCCGTCTTCCTTATGCTCGTACTCAATCCATTGATTTCATGCCGAATTAATGTTAATCCAAATTTCCCTCTGTACATGGCAGTTACATTTGATCTATCTAGATCATACACATTTATTTGCCTGATTGAATCTCAAATTACGAATCAAGGAGAGATAAGGCATGCGTGCGTTTCGCAACCCTTGTAACGCCCACTGGTAATCCCTGTTGCCGCTAACATCGGCGCCCCTAAATGCTATCAGAGCCGTGTGAAGATTATTACAATCCCTCGGTACCCGTTGGTGTTGGAGAAGACCCTGTTTACACAAGTTCCAGCCGATATCGGCGTTTTGTATGCTGCCGCATCCTGGTAAACGTAGATTGGAAGTAACTTTCAATTTGCGATCAGTGTTAGGCCTTTCGAGTCCCAACGGAAGGTACTCTTTAAAAACCTCCGATAACGGAGTAGGTGAATGTTGCAGTAGGCGGTTCAGACTGCGGTAGGTTGGATAGGGGAAGCTTTTTTTAGCTGCTAACGATCTGCGGCGAGAGGAAAAACGTTGCGGGTGCCCCCTAAACGATTTTTTTCTTCTGAGCAAACATCTTTTCCGTGCCCTTCTTTTTACAGAGCACGTCCTCCATTTGCCTCGTCCGCTCAAAGTAAACAGGAGAGATTAAATCTGATTTCCAGCCGCCATCATTGCGTCTCACTGTGAAATTTCAACTTGACATGTTGTGCAGGTCCTCAATTGACTTAGCATGAATACGAGGGTGCGCCTAGAAACTGGTACAGGGTGTGTGGCAGCCAACTATAGATAAGGTTCTCACTAGAATATTAGGAATAAAATATCAAGTGTGTACCTACAAACAAAAATATTCTCTCGTGACCCACCAATTCACGATCAGACCCCAGGCCCCACCCTGGTCGAATAACCGGCGCTCCATTGCAGAAAAATAGGAAGCGAAGACTGCAAAAACTAAATTTTGTACATATTGGTAAACCGACATTTCGGTTTCGTTTCTGTATGATTCCCGTTTTTTGCGGTTTATCGTGCGATCGATTTAATCTGCATTATCGTCGGATACAATTTTAGTTGTTTTCTGGGGCTCTGCGACTGATCATATTGTTTCGGAATCGGGTGAAGGACGATGTAGATAGAGGACAGTTTTACCGTTCGGGCGTCAACAGAAGAATTAATCATTGTTAGCTCCGGCAATACGGACGTAGACGGTCACAACAAACGAGCCGATAAGCCATTCCATTGAAAATAAAGTTTGCAGATAACTATTCGCTGCTTCATCAGGCAGAACGGCAGTTTTCTTCATATGGCGGACCTATTACATAGAAAGTGGAGAGTGCAATGCTGCGAACTGATTTTCAAAAACCAAAATCAATTAAATCAGTCCATTCCAGGCCGGTACCCAGGATTTTAAATTGGGGAGGGGGGGGGGCTCGCCCGCAAATTGAATAACTTTTGACAACCAACATCGGGTTATCAACTTTAGGGAAAAACTTGTTTGAAGGTAGGATGTAGGTACCGTTTGAAAATGAAAAATATACCACGTGCCCACAGCGAAACAGAAACTCATAATCCTACTCGAAGTTAAATTTACAATGAAACAGAAACTCGAACTCATAATCAAACTCGAAGTCAAACTCACAATGAAACAGAAACTCAAACTCATGATCAAACTCACAGTGAAACAGAAACTCGTAATCCAACTCGAAGTTAAATTTGCAATGAAACAGAAACTCGAACTCACAATCAAGCTAGGAGTCAAACTCACAATGAAATAGAAACTCAAACTCATACTCAAACTCACAGTGAAACAGAAACTAGAACTCATGATCAAACTCCAAGTCAAGCTCAAAATGAAACCGAAACTCGAACTTATAATCAAACTCGGGGCCAAACTCACAATGAAACAGAAACTCGAACTCATAATCAAACTTTCAGTGAAACCGAAACTCAAACTCGAAGTCAAACTCAAAACGAAAGAGAAACTCATACTCAAAATCGATCACGAAGTCAAACTCAAACTGAAACCGAAACTCAAACTCCTAATCAATCTCGAAGTCAAACTCACAATGAAACCGAAACTCAAACTCATCATCAAACTCACAATGAAAAAGAAAATTAACTCATAATCAAACTCGAAGTCAAACTCACAATGAAACCGAAACTCAAACTCATCATCAAACTCACAATAAAAAAGAAAATTAACTCATAATCAAACTCGAAGTCAAACTCACAATGAAATTGAAACTCGAACTCATACTCAAACTCGAAGTCAAACTCACAATGAAACCGAAACTCAAACTCATAACCAAGTCACATTGAAACCGAAAATCAAACTCAGTTCGAAGTTCGAGTTTCAGTTCGAGTTTGAACGTCAGTTTGAGTTTGACTTCAAGTTTCAGTTCGAGTTTGAACTTCAGTTTGAGTGTAACTTCGACTTCCAGTTCGAGTTTGAACTTCAGTTTGAGTTTGACTTCGAGTTTCAGTTCGAGTTTGAACGTCAGTTTGATTCCAACTTCGAGTTTGAACTTCAGTTCGAGTTTGACTTCGAATTCAATCACGCGTTTAAGTTAGTGTTTCATTGTAAGTTCGACTTCGAGTTTGATCACGCGTTTGAGTTTGTGTTTCATTATGAGTTTGACTATGAGTTTGAGTTTCGGTTTCATTATGAGTGTGAGTGTCTGTTGCATTGTGAGTTTGACTTCGAGTTTGATTTTTGGTTTCATTTTCAGTTTGACTTCGAGTTCGAGTTTTCAGTTTTATTGTCAGTTTGATTATGAGTTTGATTTTCTTTTCCATTGTGAGTTTGACTTCGAGTTTGAGTATGAGTTCGAGTTTCAGTTTCATAGTGAGTTTGATTTGGAGTTTGATTTTCTTTTCCATTGTGAGTTTGACTACGAGTTTGAGTTTCGGTTTCATTGTGAGTTTGACTTCGAGTTTGACTATGAATTTGAGATTCAGTTTCATTGTGAGTTTCACTTCGAGTTTGGCTCTGAATTCGAGTTTCCATTGTGAGTTTGACTATGAGTTTGAGTTTCGGTTTCATTGTGAGTTTGACTTCGAGTTTGAGTATGAGTTCGAGTTTCAGTTTCATAGTGAGTTTGATTTTCTTTTTCATTGTGAGTTTGACTATGACTCTGAGTTTCGGTTTCATTGTGAGTTTGACTTCGAGTTTGATATTGAGTTTGAGTTTCGGTTTCATTGTGAGTTGCACTTCGAGTTTAGCTCTGAATTCGAGTTTCCATTGTGAGTTTGACTATGAGTTTGAGTTTCGTTTCATGTTAGTTTGACTTCGAGTTTGAGTATGAGTTCGAGTTTCAGTTTCATAGTGAGTTTGGTTTTCTTTTTCATTGTGAGTTTGACCATGAGTTTGACTATGAATTCGAGTTTCTGTTTCATTGTGAGTTTAACACTTGTCAGTTTGATAGTGGAAAATATATCATCATATGATATATACGAATATTATTCGTAGTACTCGTGTGGAGGAATTCCAGAAAATTTTGGGGATGCGGGCCATGTCCCCATTGGCCTCCCGTGGGTGCGGGCCTGGTCCATTAGTTCGCCTAGAAATTTGTAAGAAAACAGCTTTACACTCACTCACACATGCACATGGATCCACTGTCGGACTCATGATGACTGAGGAGTAAAGTTGTGATAAAAACTCGAATTCGGATCAAGAAGGTCGTCAGATTTTTAACTTGCTCTAGTCGGGGGAATATAAATAAGGGAAACTTACTTTCGGCTCACCCTTCGCAGTTATGGCGTTCACGTGTTGTTAATTTCCTTGTAGAACACTGTAGACAGCAAAAAATTTCATAACTTTTTCTTCTGCTGGCCCAACAGAGGAAGTGCGAGAGGATTGAAGTTATTTGCTCTCGTTTTCGAAAATTCAAGCGAGGATGACGGTGCAATTAAACTCAAAGCCCCACTCTTACACTCCTCCTATGTTACCCCTCCCGATGTTCAATTGCAGTTTACAAAAGGCGGAAAAGGGGCTGAAAAAGAGCGTTTAGAAACGTAACGGCCGAGAGGAACAGTAGCATCTGGCGAATGCTCCTCTGGAGTATTAGAAATGTGTGCAGCATTGTTTCAATAAAGGAACCCTAAGCAGAAGCTTGGGGAACAGGATCGGCAGCGATATAGCCGAGCTAGGAGTGCTGTAGTCTGGTCTGGGACGGAAAGGGTTGGTAGGCATTAAGCATTCAGACGGCCGCTTTTCATTAAATCCCTAAAAGAGCTCATATCGCATCTCGAGCTCTCCCCATCCCCGTCACATCGTTGAGTTATATTCCTTCAACGGTTCACTCAGAGAACTACGGATGGCAATGGGAGTGGGGGAAGCGTTTTCGTCATTGATAAATTTAATACGTTCTGGGACCATCCGGTTGAGAGTTGGGCGTAGGCCTCCCTCACCATTCCTCTGGGCAATTCCTCCGTCCGTATAGTTTCCGTTTTGGGAACCACTGCCGCCCGGGAAACGGCGTAATTATTCAGGAAGATACGAATTGAATGGCACCTAGGAGTCGAGTGTTGGGGAGGACGGATGGCGAGCTGGAGAGAGGAAATGCCATTTTGGGTTTCAGCCCATGTCTAGCTTTGTAGTTCATAATAATGGTGAAGCATTGCAGCCATCACCTTACATCTGTCGGTAAAGGTGATTTTCAAATTTCCATGTCCGTGAGTCCTTTGTGAATGTAACGTGCAAAAAAAAATGCATAAGTTCATCTTAAAACTGAAATCATTCAACACAATCAATAATTGTGAAGACATCCAATAGTCGGTAGGTAACTCTCATTCGGACTCAAATTCCTCATCACTTTTCTTTGGTACCCTAAGGTGAGAGTAAAAATATCCCAACCCGAAATTCCAGACTGTATGACAGTTTTGGTCCTTTTAAATCCCTGTTCAAATTATCATGACATAGGACGCTATCCCTTTGGCTCTGCACGAATGAAACAGATGAGTACAAGTATTATGGGAATTATTTAACCTTCATCCGGGCGCGTCCCTCGCCGCAACGCCAAAGGGCGCGGGGCGGTACTCTACCGCCCACCTATTTTCAGGTCTTTTAGACCCCAATACATCATTAAAAATGTCAGGAATCGTGTTCAACTTGACGATAAACATGTAACACTCACGTTTGAGTAATGAAAACATTAAATGTTATAAATTTTATTAAATTAATTAGGTAATTAAATTTTTAATTAAATTAATTAAATTTTATTACATTAAATTAATTATTATTAAATTAATAAGTTATTATTAAATTAATAAATATCATTAAACTCCAATATACGGTAAATCTTCATAAAAAATAATTGCGATTGCAAGAATCGCGCTTGTCTTGCTATAGAAATATCAAAAACATCCATGGTTTCATCATAGGATCCATTTGAGTAATGATTTAGATGAAATGAACTCGATATTACGCAAAAATAAATGAAATCCATACTCAATTTTGCCTGGACTGCCCCCGCAGAAACGTAGCACAAATGGGCGCGGGGCGGTTAATTACCGTCAAAATTTGAACTTTGGCAATTTGATCTCGACTGATGGACACCACTGACAATTTTTCCCTTCGATGACCCTGGGCTCTGGCTTCACATAATGTAACTTGAGAATACTTGCCCCTCCGGCACTCCTCCGAGCGACAGTTTAGGAATTTTAAGCCCTTTTATGAACAGGGCGGTAGATTACCGCCTACGCGCCCGGATGAAGGTTAAGGGTAGGAAGGTTTTTGAATTCAAACAAGACCCAACCGTCGTTTGGGGTTCGACCATTGAACAGGGCCCAGTTTGACGGTAGTGGTTCAGTGGATACTGAAAGTCTGAATAAAACTGACGCCGTTGTGTGCTAGTCGGTAGCATGAGGCATAGAAACTGGTAAAAGCGAGGGATTCTGAGTAAATGTTCCCTCCCTGCAACCGCTCACTACTTCGCATGATGAATGCTCATTTTACTTTTGTCGCGATGGGGGTTCAGCTTCTAGGGTCTCCTTTTCCACAATTCTACGTAGGCTTTACAAAATTATCAATGGGGCGCTGGAATGGCTTGGGCCTAGCCGGACCCTAATTACAATAAATGAATAATATTTCTGGGTCGTTAGCGACGACGGTTTCTCCACACCAGCTCGTCGTATTCCGAAGAATATTATGGTACTCCATCAATATGAAGACCAGCTTTTCGCGTGCGGCTCCGGCAATCTTCATTTTTTCTTATTGAAGACGAAATTCTTTCTCGTCGATTCGTCCGACGTCTATCGCGTCAGCTATCGATTGCAGGATCTCATATTAATGGTTAACCTAAACCTGAAATGCATGGTTTCACATAAACTGTCGATCAGATTCAAGATCAAGGGCAGCTTGAAACTGAATAATTCATTGATGAATGATGGTGGGTGTGAAGGTTTGAAGGTTTAATTAGCTGTTTTCATTGATCCTCGTCAATAATTGACGTCAATTATTGTATAGGTACTTGGTAATCAAGAATGTGGAGTGTGACATAAATAATTCACAAATTCCATATGAATTCATAAGTTCCATCACTTATGGCTCTAGATGATGGATTCTAAGAAGGAAAATGAGTTACCGTGTGCCGTAGATAACATGGCAGATGAAGGTATTACAGCGGAAAGGCGGAAAGAGCTGGAAGGGAAATGATGAATGTGTCGCCAAGGTGAGAACCCACCACGCCACAAATCTGTCGCGCTCTAAATATTTTCGTTAAGTCATTACACTAATACTTCATGCCATTAGAATGTGTGTGTTGCTCTAATAGGGTATGGTGTGTCCTAATTTCAAGTTGACATTTTCTAATCGATAAAAGCCGAAGAAAATGTTTTTTTTCCCGCTGCAATTTTTTCTAGACTTACCTACTTGCTTCGCGGTTGCCTCATGTCCGATTTCACCAACCTCGAATTAGATTTAATCCGAAATTAGTCACATATGTTCAGACGAAGTTACATAGAGCAGCCATGTCCGGATTGACGCTAATCCGAGTTTGGTGAAATCCGCCATTAGTCAAGGATAAGCGCTCACACATCCGAATGCTGCCATACTTCGAACACACCAGATAGACATGTTCAACCTATTCCGGGATAGTCTAAATCCGTGTACGCTTATGCCGGATGGAGTGTTTTGCGCAGAATCGCCGAGCACTTTATTTGCTTGTCCCGCCAATGCGTTTGTGTATTCCGGGCATTAGAGCGAGCACAATTCTCTTGCTGTGAGTCTCCGTCAAACCGAGCTGACTTCCATTCAATCCAATGGTAGTGGCCTTTATCGACCCTTAGCACATTTACCGGTACCATTCCCAGCTGAACAGATTACATGCTAAATAATCTATTATGCCGATGGATTTATCATGTTGTGCGAACCGTTGCGCCAATATTAATCATTGACGGTGTTTTTCTCGATCGTCACTGACGTCTGCTAGGTATTTTATAGTGAGTCGTCGATTCATTGAATAACGAACTGTATTCAATATTAATGGTAAATAGATACCTACTATAAATATAGTCAGGGCAATCCCTTGGGCCAGGCGGCCAGGCTACGAACTGAGATTTTGAATAATGAATGGGGCCCCAGTCTCATCAATCCGTGATAAAATTGACGGATGATTAGCCAATACAAAGATATTTACTTTTTTAAATTCTTACATTCGGTACCGCTTTCGATAAGTGATAGGGCCGTTAGTAAGGACCTCCATTCTTGACAATTCAGAATTTAGTCTTGTTCCTTGGTAAGCTATTCTACCAACAAGTTTTTCTATCGTTTGTATGAACTATTGTACTTCCACGACTACACCAACAGAACCATCGCCCACAAAATAAGCGCGCTGTAGCGTCATAATGTAATGCATAATAAATTCATTATTTTTTAATTCGTTTTCCGTGACTTGCAAGTGCTTGGCACCCCCTTATGAATTTTTGAGTTTCTTCTAGATGAGTAAAAATACATATTTCGCTTGCGCCGCTCCTATTAATAAAATATCTTCGGAACTTGACAAACTTGACGTTAGCCTTCTGATGAAATTCGTCGGATGTATAGGACGACTGGTTAAGTGTTCGGAACTTTTTCCGTTTTCCCAGTCGGAATTTTCTCGTTATAATTTTTGAAACTGAGGGCGAGAAAGATCACCAGAGAGGGAGGAACTTTTTATTTCCAAGCAGTTTTTCATCGCTGAAGGCGACCTCCGCGTCAAAAAAGAGGACGGTACACGTTGCGGGGGTAGTTGTTCGGGTTGCTACGAGGGTGCCGTGGTGGAGCATGTCCATTGTACCTTTGCCTCATCCCGGACTCCGATTTATATGCTAATTTCAAGAGAACGCCATAGGATGAAGCTCTCTGAAAGTCGTACCTTGTGACGTCGACATCACTCGGTAATGTTATTTCGAGGTCCATGATTCTCTTTCATTTCTCTCGTCCCCGTTGGCGACCTTTTCGTTCAAAATATTTTGTTTCTTATAAAAATATTCACGCTATATTCATGCATACACGCGGTCACTCATATCTAATTTCGCTATGGCGCACCTTTGTTCAGAATTTTTCGTCCGTACGAGGAACGTGAAAGTACGAGATATTACTGATGTTATTCAGAGCCGGTTTATTAATCCATTTAAATCTAGATTGATCCAATTACGTTTGTACTAAATTTCACCTAGGGCATATTTTCGTTGATCCTCATACAAATAAACGCTTGGTAATTATTAAGTGCAAGCGTCCTTGGATAAATCTAGATTTAAATGAATTGATAAACCGGCCCTCAATTTCACTAAACACGAAGCTTTTTTATAATTCCACAGAAATTTAATTCATCTTGTTAAACTGAACGGTCCATTTACCTAGTGCTTTTATTTTGTTGTTGCAGATAAGGCTAACCGGAAAATGATGATCAGTTTCACTTTACGGCTCGTCATTCTACTATGCTTTCTCACCCTCATCCACCTGCCTGAAGCAAAACCGCAGAAAGGTAAAGATCAACGAATACCATAATATGGTACCATAATAGAATATTTTTCTATTCTTTCTCAATGCCTCCTATCACTGCCTATCACCTTGCATGCCACTTGATCAATTAAGTTAATGTCGAAGCATGTGAAGCAGCAAACACCCGGCCTATAATTTAAATAATTTCTCTGAAAAAACTTTATTTGGACCTTTTGATCTTGAGTTATAACAATAAATAAGATATGCAAGCAAACAGACAGGCATACAACAAGAAATGCGCCTTATACAGATATACCTGCATCGAAATTTCCATTTAATGAAACTCACTTCATCAATACTCTCGCTGAGCCGAAGAGGTTTTCAAAATTGACCACATTTCCAATTGGTTCTCGAATTGTTCAAGGAAATCTTGGTACAGACTGCGCATGATTCTCGAAAGGCATCGACATCCGCCTAAATGACGGCCTTTAAAAATTCGAACCCTTCCTCCACCTATTGGGATACGAATCGAGTTTTCCACTCCCTCTTTAGGATCCGAAGGAGGACAATCGACCTCTCAAATCCAGCTGCGTGTTCGGAGGGAAAGAGCGTAAGGAAGTTGGGATTTGAATACGGTGACATTACATTCCAGGAGGAACAGGGTAGCACCCTCGGTAACACTTCGGCTCGCGTATCCCTGATCCCCCTACAACAGTCAAATGGAAATGGCCCCGAAACTTGAACAGGTATCAGGTTTCTCTCTCGCCTTCCATTTCCTCCTTCTTGCTGTTACCCTTCGCACGTGTGCACTAGATGTGGGCCCTAATGTTCCACGTTCTGGCTAAGTAGATCTCACATCTTCCGGAGACAGGAGCTGACAAGGAGGGACTAAGACCAACAATAAGTAGACTTTCGACCCACAAACTCCTTACCAGCCAAGGAAAGAGTGGAGCGAAGGGGTGCACGTTCCACACGGTCGTCCAAGTCTCCACGGACAGCGCCAGAAACGCACTGAAATACTCGATTTTTTTTTGTACGATCCTCGATGGAAATTCTGGAGCTTTTTCGAAGTAGTTAAGAGCGGAGAACAAAAATCTTTTTTAATGAAGCATCTTGACGGTGTTTATTTTCAAAACTATAATTTCGGAATAGACTAATTTCTAAAAAACCAACTCGCAAGAGCTAGTCCTTGAAGAATAGGTTTACAGCCCTCGGAACTCTGTCCGGAGCGAGTTGACGTCCGTATAGCACGGGCTCAACTCATTCTAACGCACTTACCCTTGTACGGTTTGCTGCCCTTTAGCCATTTCTCTCTCTTGGCTGTACAAGTCGAGTTATTACCTGCAAATGCCTCACGTAGCCTCATCGTGCCTAATCTAGCGTAATGATTCAACTTCCTGTAGCAAATAGCACGAATAATCTGCCCCTACCATTTTCAACAATCCCGGTGCGAGTCTACTTGCAGGAAGAGAAAGAGCAGCGGATTACTTACAAGCCACTGCCGTGAAGTGAATTAGGTGTCTACAGTTTGGAATTAATTCGCATTCGGCCAAGCAACATCAATTTCATGATTTTCTTCTGCGCCCCAACTTTTATGATAAAAGGCTCATTTCCTGCAAGACATTAGCATGAGCATCAAATGGAATTAGTGTTTAAACACCTAAATCAGGTCGGGATTACAATAACATTTCGTCTGTTGCTCTTGCCAGGCATGAAAACGAGTCATATCGTAAGCACCTGTACTCAGATCTCTGAAATAGATACGTACCTATTTGATTGTGATCTGTGGTTTGGGAAATTCTCGGATTGATCTGCCAAATTCGCAAATTAATTCGGAAAATTCTCGAATTGTTTTGGCAAACTTTCAAATCTACTTGAAAAAGCTATAAATTTTCGAGAATTCCTTATGATATCGATGTATTTAATCGTCTCCAGTTCTGAATATTATTACGGAATATTGCGAACGATTATAATCACGCATGACGATCATTAATAATTTACCTACGTTAAGATAGGTATGCTAATCCTACCGATGCTGAGTAATCAAAAACTCTTGCTCACCCTATCGACGAATTTCCCCCTCGTCGAATATTGTCGGAAAGTTGAAGGTTCGGTTATATTTTCGGAAGTTCGAAGTAAGCTGGAACTTCCTTTTGGTGGAAAGTGAAAAAATCTTCGAAACGGTCGTGATTAAAACTTGCGGAGTCCAAACGACCCCAATTTCCCTCTCCGTAAGGAAAGTCCTTAATTGAGAAAAGAAAAGCCATAACTCTCCAGTTCATTGATAGAATGAAAAAATGAGAAGGTTCGGATAAAGGAAGATTACACCTACACACTTTTAATACTCTCGGCAAACTCCATAGTCTGAATAAACATCTTCTAAATGGAATTAATGACTGATGAAAGACGCGTTTTAGAAGTTAAACCTTTTAAACAACTGCTCCGAAATGTTAACTGGGCCCTTAATTATTAATTGCTTTCTTGGGTGGCGAAACTTCTTTTAGAGGCCCTTACCAACAATTTTCTCTCCCTCTTTAAACATTATTCGGTTATGATCGTAATTAGGTTCCCTAAGCCTTCAACTTGTCTGGTGCTAGGGTCCAGCCATCTCCTCTGCTTCCAAAAACTCACTTCCAGCACTCTCTGCCAAGTACCAGCCTCGACGCCGCCATGGTTGGGCGCCATTTAGCAGACGGTAGGTCTCAAGTGAGGGTTTCTAAAATGAGTTCATGCAAATCTGCGGAGCTGTTTTCTCTCGGATTGCAACCTTGTCCCCAAAAAGACACCGGAACGGCTCGGAGAACGGCGTAAAAGGGATAAGCGGCATAATTACAAACCGTCTGGCTCATCTCGCAAACTCATCCGGCCCTCAGAACTGAATTGAGTTTCGGGGCTCTTGGTAAAAACCATTACACGCAAGATAGTGGTTCATATACAATATATACTTACACGGAACCGAGTTATAACGACTCGAAGTAAATAGCCGATCAAACCTACCTACTTGAAAATTTTATGGGGTTCAAAAACCAAAATAAACCTTTCGAAATAGCTTGATATATTATTTTGGTTTTATTATGGCATATTATGCGTACATTGTTGGTGAAATTGGCCCATACAGATCTATCATTCTGAACCCGCAATTTCTCAACTCGAGAATTGAATTTTCCAATTGATTCAGCCCCCAAGTCGCCAAATATTCATCATCGTTCCGCACATAGAAATTAAATTAATGTACATTGCATGAAATACGAGAAATACGAAATTTTTTTCGGAAATTTTTACTTGATACCTAAATTTTGGCTATCGCGCCACCAACATTAATCCTTGAAAAAATAGTGGTCTTACGAAATGGCAGACTTCCTCAGAATTCGAGTGAAAGAATTCTCGAAATCGGCTCAAAATTCAAAATTTTATCATTTAATGATAAAAAATCAGACAAGCCAATTTTAACGTCAAATTTTTTAAGTTTGGTAAAAATGTTCTCATGGCCTCACTTTCAGGATAATACTTATGGCCCTGGTATCCGGTTTAGAAAATATGGGGTAGGAAAATAAATAAACTTTCTTCACATAGGTACTACATTGCTTGTACTGGAATCGCACAATCAGGCAGCCAGCCCTTCCTGTGCCGTCCGAATCTCAACGAGTTCTCTTTTCCTCGTATTTTTCTCTTCTCGAGTCTCCTGCACAAAAGACTTTCGAGAAAGTATTGTTCTACAAGAGGCAAAGCAACTCCCTTTACCTTTTTGAGCCCTCCGTTCTGAGCTCTTCGCAGGAGCCTGTAGGCTATCGATTTTCCTTGGAAAATTAATTACAGAATCAATTAACGATGAATTGACGAGCTTGCTAATCGTTGGAACCGTTCTAGCTCTTTTCAGCCTGCCATACCTCCAGTTTTCTTGGATGCCCAGGTTTCAGCTGGCGCTCTGCTCACAAAGAAAATATATTGCTTTTTCTCGCTTTCGCCCCATCCATTGATTCAAGGTATATCCTCAATCTTCACTTTTCCCTTCCCTCGCAGTCTGCTCTTTTCATCATTTTTTTTCACCAGTTCAATTGAACTTTGGCTGGACAAATTGAAAACCACTTTCTTTTTTCCGAGTGATTTTCAATCTTCATCTTGTCTTTCTTTTTCAAACCAGCAAACGCTTAGTATTTATTGTTTCTTTTTTTGGCTTGGAGGGTTTGCTTTAATTGGGGAGAAACTCTTTCCTGTTATAGCTAGCGTTGATCTAAGCCTCTTGAGTTTACTTTGTCGCTGATCCTTTGTTATCTACTAGCAGGAGAATCCTTTATTGTTCGACGTTTCTTCCTCGCGCGTTCAACTTTTTCATATTGGCACATTTATTTGGAAATTTCGTTTTTGGAATGATAAAAACCACTTTCACCGAAGTTCTAACTACTTGTTAAACTTGACGTCTCGAGGGTTGGGCTACTCTTATACATAGCGCTACATATGTGTCCTTCTCATGGGGTTTACTGACCGTATGGTATCCACCTACAGTATAGATCCGACACTGTATCGCTCCAGCCCGGTTTTTCGTCGGACCGTAATTATTCAAATCCGCGAGGATTGCGATGCCAATGGTAATCAATTTCTAATTTGAGCATAGGTTTTGCGGCTGTGCGAATGCTTCGCACATCTGGAGCACATACGAACTGCATTTTGATTGTAATCTGCCTCGTTTCTCTACGAATTAATCCCAATTTAATTCATACGCCTAATTCCGTTACAATCCGACGAGATTATCGTAGATTTCCCCTGCGCCCCGATTCAATTAGTTCCCCTTCTCTATTCTTGGTGATTTCCTCAATTTCGCGTTCCTATATACCCATGTAGATCGAGTTTTCCCCCGTCGGTGTATCCGTTGTCGTATTAATGTTAGTCGAAAACAATCGGGTCAGGGTCAGTTTGAATTCTGCCTGCAAGTGACGCCCTTCTGCCGAAATATTAAATATTCAGACAAATTTTGTCTGATAAAGTATCTATTTTCTATGTTTCAGCAAAATTTCTTGAGGAATTACCTGATGCATATTTTGTCGAAAAATTTACCAACTCTCACCACTAGGTAAGTCTCATTTGGTGCTAACCGTCGCACAAGGGTGGTGAATTTCACCACTGTGGTTTGGCGCCTGCGTGTATGAATTAATTATTGATCAATAATAAATTATTATCAATCTGGCGATAAAGTCCCACACTATTTACCTTCACTCTGGTACATTTGACGGTTCCCGTTAGTTTTCTCGTTTTTGCAGCGTACCTATCTATAGGACAAGCATTCCTCGGCCAAACCATTTCAGCCACATTTCTGCCTTGGGTGTGGTCGTGGCCCACATTGCAGAATCGGCCAGGAGCTGCTAGATTTCGCGGTAAATCTAGGACTCCGTGTTCATTCAAAGCGCTTCAGATTCGGTCCGCACCCGTCGACCTGCGCAGGCCTTTAACGCGTAGCAATTAATCACATCCTAAAGGCATTCAACGAGACAGTGGAAGGCTGGCAGGTTGAGTGTAAGAGAGAGACGTTCTTGCTTCAAGACGAGGTGGGAGAATGTGGAAGGTGGCTACGTACGCAGTACAAAGACCGACAACGCTGCCCTGAGGCCAACGTTGACAACCTTTGTACGCCAGGTTTCGTGGGCTCAGAATAATTCAGGCTCCGTTACTACAATAGTTTTGAATGTAACAACTGGAAGCTATAATAATATTCATGCAGCATGCTACTATAATAATTCAAAAGCTTTAAAGACAATCGTACATTTCAGGTGTGTTCAATACCTGTTTGGCTCCCCCATTTTACGACCCATTCTCATACCTTCTCAATATACGCACTAAGTTTCATGAAAATTGGTCGATCAATTTCGAAAAAGATCAATAAAAGACACCGCACGGTCACGGACCTAGATTTTTATTATTAGATGTCGACATTATTTGTTATTATTCAATATTCAATATGATTGCGCCAATAAAATTTTTCAAAATAATACCTACATATTTTGATATAATGGAATTTGGTTTTACGTTTACGAGCATGGCAAGTGCGTTTTGATCTCGGAACCTCATCTCATTCAACTGTTCATGACGTCTGTGTATCGTGCGGAGTGTATAGAGAAGAGACTGATCTGATAGCTACCATAACGTTGTCTTTAGCCGCAATACGCTTCTACGCTCGTAGTGTTGTTACTAAGCAACGCTACATGTTCCTGCACGTGTTGGGCCAAGTACGTGCAGAGAAGCCCCTAGAATATGAACATTGTATGGCGCGACGTGATGTTACCTCCGTTACTGAGGGACTTATATTCGGCTTAGTGCTGCCGCTGTTGATGGCCCTCATGTCTCTATCAGGCAGTGTCAATGATGCGAGTCTAGACATTGTCGTTATTAGGCATGTCACATACCCTTCTTCCCTTGCTCTTCACGTACCCTATTCATGAAAACTGGCGTCAGTAATCGGTATAAAAATGCTTGAACTTCACTGTTCGATTACTAGCAAATACCTAGTAAGAAAAATTTCTTCTCTTCAGGTGTTAGGTTCAAGATTTTGTAAAAAATAACTCAGTGCTGTTTAAAAACACAAATTTAGGTAGGTACGTACATTTCTGTGTATGAAAATTGGCGAATTTATTCCGAGCCAGTTATTTATGGACATTTTCCTCTCAACTGAAACAGTTGCTAGTATTTTGATCGGCCGTTCGTTCAAATTCTGTTCACGTTTACGGATTGTTAGTGGAGCTTGCAGTTGTTTGCTTTAATTAAAAGTAATAAGCGCTCCGGTGGGTCCAGGTGGAAGGAGGTTAGGCTTCCCTGCTGTTTGTAATTTGCCGCTCCCAGGACACCCACCGACGGGAAGGTCTCTCTATTTATCGGCCAAACGGTTCGGCTTGGGTGCTCCCTCGGCGGTCGAGAGACTAATTTCGTAGGCGGAAATGGGAAGGACTTCTGTTGGATTTGGTAGGTAAGGGAGAGCAGTAGGGGTTGTTGAAGAAACGGGTGGAAAAGAACGATTTCCAGTTTCCAGACGGATTCGGTTAAGGGGGTTAAAGGACTCGGCGTCTGAACGGAATGACGGTTATAACGCCGGTCCTTGGGGACATTATTTGTTATTTTTTCACGAAATACTTTCTAGGCCCTATCCACAATCCCACCGTACGGCAACATAAGTACCTATTTAATCATGTGAGCGGATGATCGACCCTCACTTCCTGACGGCCTGTAATTATTTAGTCAACAAAAAAGCTCAATATTGGAACTTCCTCGAGATTGAAAAAACATCTAGCATTTTCAGAATTTATGAAGTTCATGCTAACTAGACCTTTCTGTACTTGGAGGTTGAAATTATGAAAAAGTCCCTCCTCTTCTCCAGAAACCTGGGTCTTTTATGGGTCTTCATAAATTACAGCAGCAGGAAAACTTGACTTAAACATAGAAAACTGAAAGGAAAGTATACCTAGTGAATAACATGAAAGATTCGCAACAAGAAGGCCCTCGGAAATTGTGAGAATGACGTTTGAAAATGTTTGTTTTTCTCGTTAGGCGGTTGGCAGACTTTCCTTGCCTGTCACTCTACCCCTGCTTTCCTGAATCTCTTAACGAGCCAGCGCCCGAGTTTATTTTCTGTTCTCTCTTCAAATTCAGTGCTTCGAATTTCCAGCGAAACTCGAGTCAAACTCACCTCTTCCTCATAGGTGGCTACGCGAGCCGAAACTATGCAGGGACTGCTACCCTGATTTGGTACGTTATTGGATCATGTCGACTGCTTTATCATAATATTTTGACTTATTTGAAAAAAAATCCTTTGGAAGCTGCAATACAGAATATTCTAGATATATGTGATTGAAGTATAGAATTTCTCGACGATTTCTTCAATAATCTATCGAACATTCCCGGACAGGATTTCAACCCTTGTCTGCATATCTCAAACCTTGAAAGAAGACAAAACACAATTGCCGCAGGAAATTACAGTTATTCTGCGTACAATACGGAGCCAATTGTCATCCCGTATTTATCCAGCGTTGAAAGTTTAGCTCGTCATGTGGGTGGTGTACAGAGGGTTGTGTACAAGGGTCGTGGATATCAAGGGAGAGGCCTTTTGAACGAATAAACGCCCTCATCTGCCCAATCCACCAAGCAGACCGCTGACTCTCCTTCCAACTTTGGTTTCCACACCACTCCGATCACACTCCAATGGTTTCACTTTTCCGCTACAGAGAAAATCCCAACGAACGACCAAGTGGTCCACTTTCACCGGCTTTTTCCTTCCCTTCTAACACTACCACCATCAAAACATTCCCGATCCACACCCATTTCGGCCTACCATTCAGTTTCCATTTTAGCTTTTTCATCCAATGGCATAAACGTAGTCGGGAATATAAGAACGATCGTTTCAAGCGCCCCCATTCTTCGAATATTTTCCCTCAAACCTTTCTGGGCCTCCACGCAATGAACATAGTAACCTACATCTCGCCAGTGCCGGACGAATTCGGTGCCATATAGCGATACTTGCTTAGGGCAGTTTTTTGGACGTCGGTGGTGCAAAAATCGTGGGGAACCGGAATTGGAAAAATGTTGGGATGTACCTACAACCTACCTATTGGAATTTTATTACAAGAGCTAACCTATTCATTAAAATATAGTTTTCTAATAGAGACGACAAATGGTATACACAACAAAATGGCCACAATCTTGAAATTTGTATTCCTAAACTATCGAATATTTGAGTGTCGCGTGCTACCTAGCTCAATGCACCACCAGCTGAACCTTAAGACCGGATAGCGGATATAAATTATTCGCTTTTGTTTTGGAAGTGGCAAATTGAACAGTAACAATGGGGAATTGATGACAGTAAATACTGTGTTGTCTACTTCTCACTAGTAATGCGTGAAAAATAGATACGAGCCAATTCGAGCCCTTTCCACGACCATGAGGATGCATCAATAAGATGACTGACAAGTTCTCATCTCCTCGTTCAACAGTTTAAGACCGGATTTACCTGAAGAGGCCATCCTTTCGCATCAGTCCCACCCAATAGGATAGGGTGTAAGTTGAGCCCCGAGCAAGGTGAGACGTCCATTGATGTGAAATGAACTGTCGATCGCCGAGTTCGAGATAGGGTTCCCTCGGCGAAGGGGGAGGATATTGTATCATCGCTACCGCAGGGCTCTACATCAAGGACATGGTTCAAGCAGCTCATTATGTTGGAAGGACCTTGGATCGGAAACAATAGACTGGAGTTGAGATCCTCCCACGTCTCATAGAGAAGGCAGGTACGTACTGTGGAAGGGATCGCTAAGGGCTCGAGACGCCAATGAAGCTGACGTGGCGAATTGGCTTGTCCCCACTAGCGGTTTCCGTTCGTCGAACGTCAGGCCAGATCAACTTAACTAACAGGGTCACACCCTAGTCTCATTTTAGACGATGACTTGCCAAAGTCGTCCGAAGCCATCCCCTCCTCATTGCCATTGGTTGAACGACGGTTCTGAACACTTTCAGCGCTGACTCTGTCGTTGTGAGAGAAGATTCAATTGTTGAACTTTTTTACTTGGTAATATTAGTACGCGGGGGTTCGATCTTGCATAAAGTTACTACAAATAGTGCTTCCATATTTGGGTACGTGAAATTTCGGAACGAAACCTTGACGTTTGATTTGACTATGTGAGCGAAAAGCATAAAAATGCTTGAATAGCGTTGGTTGATTTGATGCCCCAAATGGAAGCAGGTAGGCATACGTTGAGCGACTAGCTTGAAAAAATAATAGCATTTCCAAGGCACGAAAAAGTTTTTTTTTATATACTAGAAAAACACAAATTATTGAGGGGATAGGAAAGAGAAGTTTGAGTACTTGAATCCAGTGACTCCAGGGACCTGTGCTTTGCCAAAATTCTTCGGTAGTTAAGACTAAAATCGACACTTGAAATGCCGTCCTGTGCGTTATCCATACGCACCATTTGGAGTTTTGGTAGTACTCATTGCGTATTCCACCTCGTGAACCCTCGTATAGTTTTCATGAAGCCGATGGAATAAAGTGCTGGGTTATCATAATTGTGAACAAATTTGTTCTCCAACAGCAAAACCCTTGAATAATGCATAGTTTCCCTTCGTTGCTTACCACCATCAACCAGCCACGCATACAATATTCACCCTATCGTTACTTTTACACGAAATTATTATTACGGTATCGACCTGGGGAGAGTTGAAAAACGTGGTAGGGCCCTCCATTTACTGCGCTCATGAAATGAGAAGGGAGGATTTCACATTAAAGGAAAAGTGTAGATGTTAACCAAATAACACCCTCCTCATGAATATGTCATAAGTTCATTGGTAAGACTTTCTCCCTATTCTCCTGTGGAGGGTAGATTTGTATAAGCCCACAGGGAGCTGCCCTTGGTGCATTTTACGTGAATAATCTTCCAACATCCGAGAAAAATAAAGCTATTCCCCCAAGTAAATAATAGGCAGGAAGCTTCGTTGAATCAGCTCCTATGGATACCAAGGATTGTACATTCCTGTACGATAGGATTTTTCTCCATGTTGCCTTATACCGAGATAAGACAATTTGAGCTGTTTTAAGAGTTCGACGGTTTAGAATCAATACTGCCCAATTCGTTTGCCATGCAATCTATGGACGCGTGATTTGCCAAGTTGCCACCAATCCAAGTTTTGAGAAGTAGGCAATGCTAAAAGACACGATGCTTCGAGTTGGGCAGTATTGCAGTGTCACCGTCGATACATCGACATGCACATGCGCATGATGTGAAAATGTATGTGCTTAACGCCAAACTACCAAAATTAAGCAAACCTTTCCTGGAACGCCATCAACAAGCTGGCCTCAATTTTTGGAGAATCGCACCACGCTCCCTGTAGGATATGCAAGCTGCCTAGCTCTTAAAATCCCCTTCACGAACGAATTATCTTGCAGGATTAGTTCGAATTCCGGTGAGAAAGACAGGTTACTGTAGTAATCTCCACTCGTCAATTATCTAAATAGTGACAAGAGAATTTAGCCGGAGGCGAAACGCTGAATGTCATCCCAGTTCAAACAGAGGCGCCAGGGATAAAATCCTCGAGCCAACAGAACTCTACCGAGAGACCACGGTAAAGCGGATTCACACTTTGATGGTTCTCCAGCCTCTTGATTGAATCGACCGACTGGATTAAGTTCCTCTTATTCCACCAACGACCGATGGTCCTTTCCTACCTTCATCGCTGCCTGTAAGGAGATGAAAATTAATCCCTCCATTCAGAAGCTTTTCCGACTGGAAACAGCCGCCCAGACCGACTCCATTGCTTGCTCGAGTCGTGCGGTAATGGCTTGGAGCGAAAACTCAACCATCGACAAATACCATGTTGCTCCACTATTCAAGACCGTCGACCATATCGTCAATTTTGCTCATGATTGATTTTGAATTGAACCGATGGAGGAGCTTATTTCCTTCCTATTGACTCCGCTTGACCGATCATTTTTTTGAATTAGTGAAAAAATTATAACGACTGTCATTACTGTTCATCGATTATTCCCACCTTCTCACCACTAACATAGTTAGAGGCCTTGAACTTTAGCTCAGTAATCCATTCCGGCTCTTCTCCCGTAAAAATAAATTTCACCACTACGAAAATAATACCATTGTACGCTGCGCTGCTATCGGTCTACATGAGACTGGAGGGGGTGAAACGGAGTTGTTATCCAAACACAGGTTAAACCGCGTTATGTTGATGAATAGCCTCAGTAATTCACACTGTTGCATTGCGTCCCACGAACTTCGTAAGCTGCAATATAGGTCACCGAGGGTCAAATCCATGCAAGGTCGAACAGCTGCAGCATTGTTGGAAGAAATACGACACCGAGTCTCCGGTGGCCATCGTTATATTCAAAGATTTACGTGGGATTTCCGGTCATACCTTCAACCAATGCCTATTCTATCTTGAGAATCGGATGAAGAGATTTTTTCGAAAGAACCATAGACATAACGGCAAAAATATTGGGCCGATTTCCATAGTCTGATGAGTAGAGATGGTGCATTGAGCTTTTTAACGTTGGTGCTGAGAGTGATTAGGATCAGATCACCTAAAGAACTATATAGTTACCTTTCCTTTCTCCAGGATTGTTTTTCCTTTTCGCACTCTCCTATTCGGTCGTTCAAACTTGGAATCATCAGAAGGTTTCGTCCGTGGCAGAGACCAAATCAATTTTCCGCTCGAGCGATCTCACGTGAGGTCAGGGAACGAATCAAAAACGTGACCTTTGTTCTCCTATAGCCCACGCGTTTTCTTTTCACCTTAAACAAACCGAGGTCACATTTCGATCTGTGTCTCCCGTGGCAATTGCCAATGAAAGATGGGATTGGAAAAACGGGAAGTGGTAAAAAAATCGTGGTGGAGGAGGTTGCCAGTTATGGTCTTCTTCATTTCAATGTCTAGGAGCCGGTTTGTTTTCAATTCAAATACATTTTAAATGTTATTAAATTTGAATTTATTTCGGATTGATTTTTTAGATATAGCTCAATAATAGCCCTTCAAAATGCTTTGAGAACCCGACCATGATTTTCGTACCCACCTTGTTCGACTTATAGAAACATCATTTACGTAAAGAGCCTCTAACGAGTTTCAGGAGTGGCCCCCAGTAAGTACACCCACTCCTAGGGTAGGTAAACAGTTGATTGTTGTAGGTTTTTAACTAAAAGTACTTTGGTACACAATTTTTAACTAGCCTCATTAATAGCATCTCGACGGTGAAGAATCAATACTGCCCAATTCGTTTGCTATGCAATCTATGGACGCGTGATTTGCCAAGTTGCCACCAATCCAAATTTTGAGAAGTAGGCAACCCAGACGCCCCCAAAAGACACGATGCTTTGAATTGGGCAGTATTGCAGTTTCATCGTCGATCTTTTCTATCATGATAAAAAATTCAAGGATCCAAGGATACTTCAAGGTTCAAATTCAACTTGTGTTCTAATGCTGATAAAGGTCAAAGTTTGTTGCCAGTTTTTATGCCTTCTCGGTATTTCCTGTACTTATCTGCAAAAACTCGAACAGCGCCGCTCTCAAACGCGGTTACAACTACAATGCATCGCATTATATAGGGCTGAAGCGAGTTGCGGTGTTGGCTGTCAATTTGTCAAAGCGAGAGCCAGCCTTAACGAACGCGCATAATGTTCTGTTGGGCGGCTGGATCGAAACATTCATCTAGGGTCATGTATGTTGGGAATGATGGCTGTTTGCATAGCGCCGAAAATGTCCCCTTCTAGATCCATCGCGGTTCCAGCTTGGCAAGAAGCGGCACTCGGCAGCTTAACTCATTGCCTTGTACGGTTGTTATAATGCAAGAAGCAAGTCATCCTTCTTCAGCTGCTGAGAACCGAGCAACGGCAAGATTAATTTTCTCGCCGGTAAATGAGCAAGAAACAGGTCGTCGCTAGGTGATGCCACCGACGAATAGACCACCAACCTCAACGAAAATGGTTGGCACAGCCCCTTATCCCATTACAAAGTTATACTTAAACTAATTAGACAGGCCTTTAACGGCCACATCGTTTCTGAGTCGAAGTTATACACGACGTATTACCATCAGCTGCTCATAATAATAACAGCTGAGTAACGAATCATATTCTACTCATGACCTTTGTAGTTTCATAGATGCTCCTATTCCTTTGTTGATAATACGAGATGAGTCGATCCCAAAACACAGATGTCCGAGTATGGCATGTCGTATGTGTACCTAATTACCCAAATAATCGTTGAATGTTCAATTGATTCGTAGGCCGTCTCAAGGTTATATTAAACTGACCCGCCGACTTATGATTAAATTCAGAAGGCTTCGATCGTTTCAATGGGAGCGCTACTATCAAGAATATCGACGGCTAAGAACCAGCATGACATAACTCAATTTTCCCATTTTGAGAAGTGCACTTTACGATTCAAATTTTCGCACCCAATTTGATGGAAGTAAAAATACGGAATGATGGAAAAACTAATACGGAACGCTCACGTTCCTCGTGAGTTTTCAAAAAACTAATAGTTCCATCAAATCGGGCGCCAAAATTGGGATCAGAAAGTGCACTCCTCAAAATGGGGAAATTGAGTTATGTCATGCTGGTTCTTAGCCGTCGATATGGGAAAAATTGCCTCAAAAATGCATAATCATGGTTCCATCTTGAAGCGGTGCCAAAATCAGTCACAGTGATGCATAAATTTGGTCGCGTGTATTCATGGTTCTGTATCGTGGTGTATTCTGCACAGGAATTTTCGTCGATGAAATATATATAAATCGGCTATTCGTGTTCTTGATGCCAATGAACATCCCCAGCACTTCCTTTGAAGATTCATTTCCCACAGCGTACACTACGTCGAAAAAGGAAGCGAAAGAGCCATTTGAAACAAACTTTTGGTGCGCGGTTTGGGCGAATCTCTCCACCAGTTCTCCGCTTCTGCCGCTCTCTATTACAAGGTCAATTAAAGCCGAATGGGCCCATTCAACATCCCGGGCTCCTTTCGCTGACGTCACTGGGAAGTTTTCCAATCCTTCGTCGATCCTTTCGAGCCCCGAGAAAGAGAATAGATTGGAACGCTACGAGTGTAGAAGAGAGAGGAGCGGAAAGCACCTCGCCGCCTTGCTATAACTTTGTACCGCTATTTCTCACCGGGTATAATACGTCGCCTAGAAGGTTTTCATGCCTTCACTCTACAACGACGGGTTTACGGAAATAGTGCCTATGAGAATACTTATTTACGTACCTATAGCGTTGGCATGTCCCATGTCAACGATAAAGCTTTTACTTCCTGGGGTTACGTCAGCAGCCTCAGCTACTCAAGACAGCGAGAAATTAACGACCCATTAAGAAAAACTGAAATATTGGTGAGAAGGCTGAAGCATTCACGAGTGGCTCCCATTAATTGTCAAAAACCTTTGCCACTGTTCGGACCGTTGATGTCAGGTAAACTGAAAACTCTTTCCATAATCAATCAGTGATGAGAAACGTCAGTGGCGAATTCCTCAGTTAGAAACAGGGCAAGCAGTACCAAGGAAATTCGTAACTTGGGAGCAATAGACTTGAGTTATGGTATGCTAGTTCGATTGTCAAAGTACTGCTTGCCCTGGTTGCCCTATGAGACCTCGCCACTGAGCCACGTCCACCAGCAGGTGTCTCAAAACAAAAAGAAACTCAAATTGTGGGAATTGAAGTTGGTTGTTCCCCCGCTCTTTGTGAGCTGTAGGTTAGTGCAACGTACAACTCTCAGCACAATGCCATTTCGAATTAAGAAGCTCCTCAAAATCGTTCGAAATGGGTTTTAGCAGAATTCAGTTCAAATCGATCGATACTCTGGGGCGAAGAGTTGTCCGCCAGTCTCGAATGGGCAACTTGTATTCTTGTAAATTGTTACCCAAGTTACTTAGGTACCCGCCAATACTCGGTACAGAACAGGAACCTAGCTTAGGGAAATCTACTTGACCTCTATTGAGTGAGAACATGACTGAACAACACTTCTGGGAACGTTGGAATGAAAATTCCTGCAAATTTACCTCAGCCAGTAAGTCCTTGTTCGCCTTGTCCTTTTGAAGACCTTCCGAACGTTCAACGACAACTTTTCCGCGAGACGGACGGACGACAAACGAGAAACTTTTCCAAACTCGTCGTATTCGGTCGACCGCGCCCGCACGGCACGAATGGCTAAAAGGGAGGAAAATCTCGCATTTCTCCGTCGAGTTTTCCGGTTTTCCCTCCAGCCAGGATTTACTCCTTGCCTACGTGGAAAACGGGCGCATGTTGATTTCTTACAAATAGGAGTTCAATCATGTAGGAACGACTAAAACAGCTATGAATCGACCAACGTTTGAACAGGTTGAACATGAAATGTAAACATGACATGGACATGAAAAATGGACATCTGATAACGGATTTCTTTGAACTTTTGCTAGTACTCATACCTACTCATAATCAAACTCAACCCAAAGTCAAACAAGAAACAAAGTTCAAACGGAAATCAATTCACTTAAAGCACCAGCACCCAAGGATTCTTGCACTTCATTTCACCTAGGACAAATTTTCATTGGCAGTAATACTAAAAACTTCTTGGTAATTAGTTAATGCACGCGTAAATGGATGAATCTAGCTTTTAATAAATTGATAAACTGGCCCTTAAACTCATAGTCATAATCAAATTCAAATTCAAACTGAAATTCAAACTCGAACTCATAGTCAAACACGAATTCGAACTCGAACAGAAAGTCAAACTCAAACTCAAAAAGCACCCAAAACTGAAAGTCAAACCCATAACCCCACTCAAACTCCCAATCGAACTCAAACTGTAATCAAACTTGAACTGAAACTCATGCTCATAATCAAACTCAAGCTCAAACTCATAATAAAACTCGAACTCAAACTAAAAGTCAAACTCGAACCGAAAAAGAAATTGAAAGTCGGACTAAATCCCTCACTCAAACTGATACGCATAATAAAAATCAAACATAAACTAGAACTGAAACTCTAACTCACACCCATAATCCCACTCGAACTCATAATCGAACTCTAACTGAAAACCAAACTCAAGCTTAAACTCATGCTCGGACTCGTACTCGTAATCAAACTCATAATCAGATTCAAGCTCAAACTGAAACTGAAAATCAAACTTCTAGTCAAACTCAAACTGGAAATCAATCTCATAATCAGATTCACACTGAAATTCATAATCACACTGAAACTCATGACCAAACTCAAACTCGAACTCGAACTGAAACTGAAAAACAAACTTACAATCAAATTATAACAGAAACTGATTCTCAATTCGAGTTTGACTTTGAGTTTTTTTTATGATTATGGGTGTGAGTTCGATTAGAAGTTTGAGTTTCAGTTTTAGTTTGCTATAACTCAAACTCAAACTGAACTCATACTCGAAATCAAACTCCAACTCAATCCCAAGCTCAAACTGAAAATCAAGCTCATTATCAGACTAACTGAAACTTCAGTTCGAGTTTGACTATGAGTTTGAGTTCAAGTCATGAATCATGATGTGGTTGTATTTAACTGGAAGTTAGATTATGAGTTTCAGTTCGATTATGTTGAGGTTTCAGTTTCAGTTTGAGCTTGAGTTTGACTTTCATGATGAGTTTGATTATGAATTTGAGATTCAGTTTTAGTTTGATTATGAGTTCGGGTTTCAGTTTCAGTTTGATTATGAGTTTGAGTTTGCTCCTCAGGTTCGGTTTCAATCTGAGTTTGATTGAGGTGGTTTGAGATTCTATTTCAGTTCGAGTTTAATTGTCATTTTTGATATGAGCTCGATTCATGAATTTGATCATCAGGTTCGGTTTCATTTTGAGTTTGACTTGTAGTTTGACTATGAGGTGAGTTCGAGTTTGAGTGTCAGTTTGAGTTCGACTTGGAGTTTGATTATGAGTATGAGCGTGAGTTTCAGTTTGAGTATTATGATGGGTAGGTACATGAGTTCAAGGTTGAGTTTGATTATGAGCATGACTAGAGCGTGAGTATGAGTTTCAGTTTAACTTTGAGGTTGAGTTTGACTATGTGTATGAGTTTCTGTGTGATTACGAGAATGATTGTTAGGGTGAGTTTGGGTACTATTATGAGTTTGAGTTCGAGCTTGATTATGGGTATAGTTTCAGTTTCAGTTTGAGATTGACTTCAAGTTTGATTATGAATATGAGTGCGAGTTTTTGATAATGAGTGTGGGTTTCAGTTTGAGTGCATGAGTTCAAGGTGGAGTTTGATTATGAGCATGATTAGCGTTCGATTATGAGTTTCAGTTTCAGTTTGAGATTGACTTCGAGTTTGATTATGAGGAAAGTTTTTGTTTGAATATAACTATGAGTAAGAGATTGAGTTTGGTATGAATATCAGTTCTAGTTTGACTTCGATAATGAGCATTTGAGTATGGGTTTGATTATGAGTATGAACTGTAAAACAGCAGTGTACGGACGAGTAAAGTTATCCACAGGAAAAATCGACGGCTAAGAACCAGCATGACATAACTCAATTTTCCCATTTTGAGAAGTGCACTTTACGATTCAAATTTTCGCACCCAATTTGATGGAAGTACCTATTGTTTTTTGAAAAACTAATACGGAACGCTCACGTTCCTCGTGAGTTTTTCAAAAAACTAATAGTTCCATCAAATCGGGCGCAAAAATTGGAATCAGAAAGTGCACTCCTCAAAATGGGGAAATTGAGTTATGTCATGCTGGTTCTTAGCCGTCGAAATGCTTCCTGAACCTATCAAATAATGGTTACTTTGATAATTCGTGGGTAGGTACCTGTTTCCTGAGTTTGAGTGTAGCCGTGTGTCAATCGTTATTGCATAGGTTAATTTGTCTATTCGTGCGGTTATCCTTTGATTATCAGCAGCACCATCAGTAACGGCGGTTGTTGAGGCACGAATACAATATAATTAAGCGACCCGCGCTCGCACTCGGTTCCTATTGAGTTTGGCGAGAGGCTCTCCAGAAGTGGTTACGGGGTATTGCGCCACTAATGGTCCTCAGACTCAGTTGTTACTGTTAGGTGTTCATTTCAAGTTTCTCGGCGATGATAACGGTTATTAGTTTGTATGAGTGTCAATTTCCCCATTGGCTAATTTGTCGAGTTTGTGTTGCATGTTTCATTGTGAAACCGCAATTTCGAGTGCCTAATGAGTTCTGCCTATGTGGGGGAATGAATTCCGTCGGATCTGGTTGTTGGAAATTGCTGATTAGATATCATGAGGAAGGAAATATGCGAATTGTTGGATCGAAAATATCCGTACATAATTTCGACTCCATATGCGGAAAAGGTGTAAATTTAGGATTTTTGTGCAAATGCCTTTCTGCTGTTCAATGTAGTTAGATATGTAGATATAAATAGGTTTTAAGCCTCAGCCGCCATTTTTGTATTGCTGAGAGAACGGCAAGCGCAGTTCCCGAAGTCAGTTAGAATGCGCAGCTATTCCGTATAATTAAACCTGGCTTGAAACATCTGCTGCACCGCGGTGCTTTGCTCGAGCTATGTTTCTAAATAGGTCGAAAGCATCGTTGCTAAGGAAGGAAAAATGGCCTCATTAAATGTCCGAAGGACTCAAGAGAAGTAGGGTAGATACGTTCTTTTCCTAACTAAGCACGTTTTTCCTTTTTCGAAAACAAGTGTTTTCCTCGCATCTATAATTGTGTCAAAACGAAGAAATGAATAGTTCATTACCTATCAGCTCGGCAAAAAGTGTGGTACCTACTAACCTATTTCAGTACGAATTATTGCTTTCAGATATCAGTAGGCACGCAACATTGAAATCGATTTTCTGCCTTCTGATATAGAACTGTGAAAATAACCTGTGTCGCGTCCTTATTCGAAACTTAATGAAGAGTTAATGAGATCCTTATTGCAGTAAGACAATATTTATGTTAAACGAATGAAAAAAGGGTTCTATAGCCAGGGTCTCGCCATAAATGAAGAAATTGATGGCTTTCTTGCGACGAAATGTGCAGTCATCTGTTTAGAGCCAAAAGCTAAACCCAAACACTGAGAACTTTTTGGGTTTAAGCGTTTTCAATACCCAAATCTCCAAGATATTTCTCTCCAAAGGAATGTCTCAATAACGTGAAGAATAACGTAGGTATTTCCTGTGCTTTGATATTTTGACTCCGACGTTCTAAAACACTAAAATCTGATCTTTGATTCTGTCGATTTTTTTCAGGAAACAAGGAGAGCTTGGCGCCACGGCCTCACGATGGTGCTGGTCTTTGGTTCACGAATTTCGACGAGTACCAGAGATTGACAGAGCCGACCTTCGATAACAACACTGTCGTCAATAATACGGTTCAATTAGGCGGTTCAGCATTCCTGCACTGCCGAGTCCGCAATCTAGGCGAGAGAACTGTGAGTACCTTTTAAAGCTTTTTATCCTAAATTAGGATGTTACCATAGCTTCAACTATCTTCCACTTTCGAAAACTGAATTTACCTACTCAAAGAAATTGAATTCAATTCTAGTGCTAACATCAGATTTGTCCGAATTTAGAATTTTCACCATTTTCAAAGGCAACATTCGTAAACAAAATTGTTGGCTTGCGTTACGAGCAGAAAGGGCTCTGTGAAAAAGGAGAGAAAAACTTACCACTTTTCATTCTCTTTTGGCTCTAATAGCCCCCCTCCCCCTACGCTCTCATGGGTGCCTCGCCTATAGAGTTGGATCCCGGCCAAAAGCCGCAAAGACGAATCTTATCTAGACCCTGTTTTACATACCACGCCACCCTGCCCCAGGGACTAACTGAAAAGCCTTTAAAGTCGAGCAAACGCGAGAGAAAAGGGAAATTCAGTTGGATGGAAAAGGATGGAAATCGCTGAGTTTGTTGAAAGGTCCGGGGATTAATGAACTGGGAAGCGATTCGAAAGCAATAAAGAACTGTGTAATTTTGTAATGAAATCATAACAAAAGGGGAGGCTCCCGGAATCAAAAATGAATCAGGCCGCATGAGCCGATTGCCAAATATACCGAAACGAAAAGGAAACTGATAACAATTAAGGGAGCATAGAAAGGGTTAGGGTACGTTTATCAATTCAGGGTTAGCCATACTGGATATTAATTGACCCTTGGCCAAAATGCTTCCTGGCATAGTTCGGCATTAAAAATCATTGTCGATCTCTCCATAAATCGGGCAATATGGGAGTTCTAAACGCACTGGTCAAAATGAAATGATAAAAATTACTTTGGAGGCTCGTTAAGCTATAGTATTGTTGCTTTTCGATCTAAAGCACCACAGATTGCTCCAACGCCCCATAATTGGGTATCCATTCCAATCAGATCAAAGCCCTGTCGTGATGCTCTGAAATTGCTTGCTCCAGATCTGCAACTGACATTGTACCGATTGTCGACGATGATAATTGTGAACTCTGTCGATTGCCAAGTTTGTCTGTTGCTAATCTGTTGGCAACTATGTTCGAACGCTCCAGTCGGTCGATTTTAAAAATTCAATTCCGAATACGTATTAAAAATTTTTAGCTAACAGAGTAAAGATTTCGTCGTTAAATCTACAAATAATGTGATTTCTTTTGTGAAATTCTTTTGCTTATCTCTTGCTAGTATAGCTACAATGTACTTTGTACAATGTACGGTATTGAAATTTTTCAATGACAAGAACATTTTCTTCATCGCTCTTGAACGTTCTCGAGCATTTCTGAACATTCTGGAACGCTCCTGGACGTTCTTGAACTTCTTTAGAAATTCTTGAGCTTCCTTGAACATCCTTTAGCGGTCTTGATAATCCTCGAGGGTGCTGAACACTCTTGAACGTTCTCAAGGATTCATAAACATCCTTGAACGCTCCTGAATATTCTTGAACTACTTTGAACACACTACTTTGAGCACTTCTTGAACGTCCTTGAACTTCGTTGAAGATTCTCAAACACTCTCAAAATGTTTGATGCTTATCATTATCGGTGACATTCTTGAACTTCCTAGTTAATTCTTGAGTAGTCCTAGTTGAGTAGTTGACTACTAGGTCCTGATTTTGTTTCTTGGAAATATCGCGTATTATGTGTTTCTTAATGCACATTATTACATGCCTTACATTCCATATTATTTAAAGTTGAAGATTTAAAACGGAGGTCCATTCTAAAGCTTCAACTTCTGCGGGAACAGCATTTCAAGTTTGAACTTCGTGGCTGGATTTTCAGTCCTCTGCTTCTCAATTAGGGGCAATATCCGATATTTCGTGACGGGCAAAACGTCCGAATTTTCGAAAGGGCTTCGTGTCCGATACGAAGAGCCGAGAGCTACGGTGGCCGTCGGAATGTGGGCGGTACAAGGCCTGATTAGATTTATCAGGCCATCTCCTGTTCCCCTGGCTTCACACATCCTCAGTTTAGCTATGATTCCCTTACATATTCATTAGCGTTCAAGCCCCCGAACACCCTCGTTATCGCTTGCCATACACACATACAGATTAGCACGAGCTGCACACGAACATCCAGCATTCAGCTGTTCGGCGATGCCACCGTTCGGTTTATAGCAACGTCCCTGCCTTCCTCATCGGTGGCGCTAATTGTAAAATCGATATTTCTTTCAAACCCTCCGCACGTTCACCCTTATCGCGAATGGTGGGTTTTTCCGGCCTCGAACGATTTTCAACATGCAGGCACCCCTTTAAAATGTTCGCCGATACCTCCTCCGATACTGCTGTCCTCCCGTCTTGCCAAGATGGAACCCTCTCGTGATTCGTGGGGGGATTTTTATGTAAATACGAATGAACGCGTTCGAAAAATACCCAACCCTGCCGAACACTCTCAACTTCACCCTGGGCCTTATATCTCATGATTCATATAACTTTGTAAACAAACTTTTCAACCCCCGAGGGGAAGCGGTTAACAATCCCTTCGCGATCGTGTTTTTGTGCTTTTAATAACCTCCGATTCAAATCTGATTTCCACGCTCGAAAGTGGCAAAACTAATTTGTCGAACCCGATTTCATGTGTTGCGGTTGAAGGTTGGAACTTTCATGTTATTGCTAGTTACATCTGGCGGCCTTTTCGCACGAACTTTTTTGACCGAAAACACGGACGATCTTCTGGTGACGAGCCGAAATTGAAGGAAAATATTGAGTGGACCGTCAGAGTCTTGTTGTTTTATTTACCATTTTGGCCGAGTCCATTTTCAATCTACTTCTCATATCTAATAATATTTCTTTGCTCTACAAAGTCGCATTTTATATTACGTACCTACTTTTGACCGGGTGAAAATTTCTAGTCAGCGAATGAGCCATTATACGAGCAGAGGACCAACCGAGAGAAAGCAGATAATATTCTCGTCCCATCTGCTCGAAACGATCGCACTATTCAAACAAATCGCACCCCTATTGCCTTGGATTTGAAACTGAAAGAAGGGGCGACCTACTACTAAATGAAACGTAGGTACTTCATGATATGACGATAAAAGCTGTTATCCCTTCTCAAGAACTCTTTTACAGTGGCATCACTTTTTACGATCCTGCTTCTCCCATCATTTAGGTGGAGCGAAACCCTCTTGTTTGAATATTTTGAGCAGTCGACGCTGCAATAACGGATTTACGATTTTGCTGATTAAATTCTAGTATAAGGGAAGTTTTACGTGACTAACTCCCGCTTAAGAGTTCGGATTGGACTGCAGTTGAGTTCAAAAAAATTATTCCACCCCCTGAATTTGACTAACACACAGCACAAGAGTTTACAGACTCCCAACGTGACGAACAGATTGAAGAAAGGAACGAGTTGATAAAAAAGGTTCGCACCTGCCTCACCATTTTAAATCAAACGTATCAACGATCCCTTAAATCCTACCGATTGAGTATTGATTGGGATAAAGCTTGCTCCATTAATATGAATCAGGGGGTAAACCAAATCGTATTTCGAGTCGTTCTCATTGGTATTCCAGGAAATGTATCATACCTGTTATACGTACATATATGCTAGTTTTCAAATTGATCATCACGTCGTCAGGGCTCGAAAACAGGAGTTCGTTTTAAAATCATTCACGCGAAATATTTCACCCTGACACTTTCCGTGAAAAGCTTTTCGTGCAATTTCTGAGGCAAAAAGTACCCGCTCGACCGTCCATTCATACTTCAACGAATAGGCTTACGGAAGAGATACCCTCAGTTTTCAGGATTAGGGTGTGTTCTAAACAAAAAGGCTACTCGGATGTTGATTCATGCCTCCCCCAGGCTATGTTACGAATAAATTACAACATGCGTGGCTGGCAATGCTGTGAGCATTCTTGCCGTTCGCTCTCCATCCTCCTTGCTAAGTGTGAAAAACGTTGTTTTTTTTTTTCTTGTTTCGTTCCTCCATCCCCTATTGCAGAGCAGAGCCAGTGGGCAGATTTTTAATTAAATTTAGGTGGGAAAAGTTGAACGTCGTGTTTGTTGTAGTGTGAGGACCGTAGCTGTACAGCTGTAGCTGCTGTATAACAGAGCCAAGCAGTTGTTGGCCGAAAGGGGCCTTTTTTTCTCAGCTAACAATAAGTCCGAGTTACGACTGCGGTGGACAAGAAGATTAAATCCTTTGGGAAGGTGTTGTGGCTCTGGTCTCGTACTGTTTCTGCGATGTGGCTCACTAACACGAGCTTATTTCTCCCTAGAAAAAGCGTAGCCGCTCGAGTCGAAAAAATGTGTTGTTGTATGGATGTGCACGACAGATGTGGCGATTGCTTGTCGGCGAACTAATTCTGGTAATCCTCGCGTCGTATTCCGATGATGACTTTCTTGGATAATTTCGTAATTCCGTGCACTGATTTGATCTCAAATATAATCGGACAGAAGCGTGACAGCTGTGCTTTCCTTTTGTACATAGAAATTGGGAATGGAAGAGTTTGGTTGCCATTGGTGAGGGGAAGAGATTGTAGGAAATTCGGCGTTCTCCCTGAAATAGTTCATTTTTGTATCAGCTCTGGGCAGCCCTCCTCAGGATAAAGTAAAAGTAACCGTTCAGGCTCTTCGCCAGATAACCGAAGTTGTCCCAGGCGTGCCCTGCCGCCCCTCAACAAGTCGGAACTAGTTTGAACGTGTCGTTCTACCCTCAAGCTACTAATGTACTGTGAAACGAGGCCACTCATTGCCTCAAGCACATCCAAGGATGCTCAGCTCTTGATGAGGATTTTCGCGGATATTGAACTAAATACCAGGCCTTCTCCCCGGAATCAAGTATTTAAGTCTAGCGCGGGGGAGCCCCGCTCACATCATCAAATCCAACAAAACGAAAATCGGAAACAAACCCTCGGATTTATTTCCAACGTGTCAGTGGATGGCGTTATTCCAAAATCAATTGAAAAACCAGGAATAAGCTTCCCAGCGAAAATTACGAATTTCAATTTACTCCCGTCCGGGTTTCCCCTTAGATCGGTTTCAACATGGGGCAACAATCAGTTTCACGAGCGAACGAGGAATTCAATTTTCTCTACGGATAGTTTCTCTTCTTTCTTTCTTGTCTTGTTTTCTCCGTTCATTCTGTGAGGGCTCGGATTGGCCATAGCCACAATAGTGGTTGCCATTGTCGGAAATCAAGAGAAGACAGGGCAAGATTTGAAAGAATGTTGGGTTTAATATCCCCCTTTGACATCAGCGCTGTCATCGAGATTGGACTAGTTCTTGCTTTGATCTCGACGAACCGTTGACCGCAGCCAAGTTTCGCGACAATCCAATCACTAAAAGGTTGAGTGCCCTTGGCGCGGGAAAGATTGGCGAGGTGAGAAAAACGGGGGACGAGCATTCGACTCAAGCTCGAAATTGTTTCCTGTAGGAAGACCTTGGTTTCTATAGTTTTGACACTTCAATCAAAGGCAGCGAAGGTGTTTATTGTGTTTATGTGTGCAAAGGCGACATTGTACTTTTACGACGATGCTGATGTGATTTGGGGTCCTTTTTATGGGTCGAAAGTCGTCCTTGGATGGTAGTTGAACTATTTTAACGTCAATATTTTACAAAATGAATGCAGTGCCTTGTGGTTCCGTAAAGGAGTTTTGGCACTTTGTCATCATTAAATACATAAATTATGTCGTATGGAGCTTCACTCATGGTCCTCTTTTGACAAAGATGTCTGAGCAAGATGTCTTCTTCTAGAAACTGATGCGTTTAATACTCAAACCGACCCCTATGACGAAATAAATTTGAGGTCCATAAACGTACACCTGATTGCTCTTGATTGGAAAAAGACTAGAAACAACATATCTCTTATAAAAAGTCAAAAGTCCATGAATCGATAGCTGAAAAACTGCGTACACGTCATTCTGGTTTGACCGCAGTCCAAAGCTACGTACAAAAAAATCAATCTTCACAAGGTGCGCATTGCTACAATGGTAATATAATCTGTTGAAAGTGTAGCCTGCAACCTCGATGCCACTGTTAAGTTTTCTCCGGGTTAACTGGCCCTTTCGCATAAAAATAGCTCCAAACCAGGCCAGTGGCGACAAACAGCAAGATACAAATTGCATTCATTTACGGAAAGAGTCCCGCTGCGGCTGGCTTTCAAATCTTCGGCCGTTAGTCACATGAAAATAATGCGTTGCGGTAGCCCAGGCTGGAGTATTCACACTCACGATACTGTCGGGATTATTCCCAAGCAAGAGAATCCCAGTAAAAATCGGTGTTTGATTGATGAACTATTCATTCATTGCAATGTTGTCTACATCAACCTCACAGATCAGAAGAAAAACGCTGCTAAGTAGATCAGTGGCATGTGCAGATTAGTTTTCGGTATGTCCGAAGAACTCTGCAAATTTTGCACATGGGTTCATTTTTCGATTGCAAAGACAAACCAGGCAAAAAATAATCATCCTTGATAAATACTTACTTACCTATCCATCTTTTCAACTCAGCAAATCGTTTAATTCCGTCAAATTCACCATTTAATCTATTCTTAATCATCTTCATAATTAACAGAATAATAATAATAATTATTATTATTATTAAATTCTCTGAAAAATGAAAGTAAAAATGCCTCTAGAATGCTTCAGAACCATTGTTGAATCCTGACTCGCTCTCATGTTGCCAAGCGCAACTGGTCGTAGTGTGAGTGCGTCACCTTGTTGGTGTAATAGGCTAGTGGTCGTAAGTAGATCAATCAACCGTATCTAAGAGCCGAGGTCAAATTCTCAAATTTTTCCGATTTTTATTTTGCTGATTTGTGTAATGCGATCAGATTTTTTAAATTGAAGATATCGGGAGGACAGAAGTTTTTGTGGGCATTCCAACGAGTGGAAAACGAATTTTGTGGCTCGAGTAGTTTTCGAGTTATTAAGAATTGGGGAAATTTTGAAAAACTCAAAAATGTTTCACTAAAACTGCAATAACTCCTGAACGGTTGAAGCTACCGGCGATGGTCTCATTCGATTCAGCATAGAAAAATCTATAGAAAATGATACCTCACATGCCTATGTTGCAAATTTCCTTAAAACGACGAATTTTTTACGACTTCAACAGCTGTTTTACTGTCCTTAAAATTAAGGTAGGGTTCTGTCGAGACGTTAGGACCAACTAGATACGGAACTTGATTTTTGGTAAAAATTTCAAAATTTTTCGATAACTCCTTCCCCCTGAAAAACCCCGGACGGCGGACGGCGTACGGCGTACGGCGGACGGACAAAAAATGTTTATTGCAGATTCGGATTCTACACCCCTTGAAACGTAAACCAACAAATTTTCAGGGGGTGTTAAAAAAATTTTTTTCCTGACCGATTACAAAGGTTCATTTCTGAAGAAAAATGAACCAAAAATTGAAGTGATTCGGAGAAGCGTAAAGTTTTAATGGATTATTTGGCCCCTCACAAACTTTAGTCGTAAGTAACACATTATCTATAAGTAATGTCTTACGATGTCCTTGTGGACAATGCAATATAATGATTCATAATATGTGTCTCCACAGCCCTGTGTCCATGATCTCTCGTGTTTTGCTGGAGGAAAGGAAGCGGGATATTTTGCCACGACGTTTCCCTCCTACCAAGGAAGTCGGAATGCGACCCGCGATAAAGTCCCCTCATAAATTCGCTCTCGCGGCTTTTCATCTTCTTCCGAAAACGGTGGGACGGGTAATGGGAACGCGTTGTGGGGGTGGGTAGAAAGATTTCCACCGAGCTTAATGTGCCTTCCACCGGTTATACGCGTACGCGGAAATACGAGCCTGGAGTATCACACGAGGATAAGCTGCAGATAATTTCAACAGATTTTCAGCGCAATTCGCTACTGTCAAAATTTGGACAGTTTTTGAAAGATTTTTCCACTTTGGGGTGAATTTAAGGGTCTACACGCCGAAGAAGTCCTGGACATTTCGAGGTTTAGGAGAAATTTGTTGTTCATCCAATCGAATGCCACGGCGTATTTAGCAACCAGACCTGGAGTAACATAACACGCGTTGCTCCTGTGCCTGCATTGCTGCCTCAAGAAGATCACTCTCTTTGGGGCTGTGTGTGTCAGAGACAAGCCACTAGCTAAACTCCCAGGATCAATTAGGTAAATGCGATTTTTGTCAAGCCTTTCACTCAACTTGCCCTAGTCTGGAACCATTAAAAAAAAGCGTGATAACCATGAAGACAATTTTGACATCCTACTCTCCAATATTCAAGTTCCCTTATTTTGCATCAACATTCCGATTTATTCCGTGGCGATAGCCTATTCTGAAGGAGAAGTACAAAGTACAAGTGTATATTGATTCGGCGAAAATATACGACATCTTCGACT
Source organism: Nesidiocoris tenuis (assembly GCA_036186465.1). Lineage (NCBI taxonomy): Eukaryota > Metazoa > Arthropoda > Insecta > Hemiptera > Miridae > Nesidiocoris > Nesidiocoris tenuis. The sequence goes on along the minus strand of AP028915.1, from coordinate 4,010,311 downwards.
CGTATCCAAAAATATCCCATTGCGCCTTGGTCTACTCTTTTTCTTTTTCCTACACCTCCGAATATATTGAATGTTCTGCAATATATGAAAAGTTACGTTTCCTCGTGTTCCACACGAGCGAGGACAAAGTCGACTGCGAGTTGCAACCGGAGACGTTCGCTTCGGTCGTCTTTGAGAACACGGGAAATATTGCGCGTATCTTGCGAGGGTGGAGGAGATGTGCGAGATATATTCGGATTTAAGATACGGTGGAAGGGGAAGTAAGTTGGAAAAAGTGGGACCGATAGGGGAACGGAAGACGAAAAAGGATAAATCGGGCGAAGGGGACGCGAAAGCGTGTGCCTTTTCCGTTTCAATAAAAAAAGGAGTCCTCTGCTCCAGTCAACAGCTGGCACGTGAGGCAAAAGGTGGTTACGGAAAGGAAAGGCAGTATCGGTTGGAATATATTGGCAAGAATGATATAGGGGGAAAAGCTGCGAATTTACACTTTTTCACATTATCTATTCTTCACCGCGGATGATACCCTTGAAACCAGATCCATACGACCAGGGAGTGATTATTGAATGTGGGTCATTCCTATCGGTTACAACAGGAGTCGTATATTAAGGGCATTTGAGGGGGGGGGGCTAGGTGCTTTGAGGCTGAGGAGCGTACCTGTCAATCGAAGTGAGCTTTGGGCCCAACGCTTAATTGGCCACTGGAAAAAAATTATATAAATATGAAAATGTCAATCCGGGCTCAAGTCAACAATGTTTTCTTTCAATTCTGATGCATCAAGGGATGCAATTTTGTTCATCGAAAATTGCAACAGAACCCAAGAAGAACTCCCTTTAATCTGCCTTACATATTGACTAACTAAAAATACCTAATAATTAATACTTATGGCATTCCTCGACCGACAAACATCTTAGTTGCATCCATTTAGGAACAATTATTTTCTACTGCGCAGATAATATCTTATATCGACGTTTGTATGTCGCAAACCAATCTCAGAATCCGCCCACTCGCAATATTTTACCCGTAGGCATATGTATTTCAGTTCCAGAACGTAATAAGGACCTGAGTTGGTATACCTACGTTATAACGGCACATCTTTCCTCCATATATTCGGCACCGTACGGTTGTAATTCTCCCCAAGAGCCCCAGTTCCAACTCAGGAGATTCTTCCTTATCCCAAGGTGTTACCCGGGATATCCCATCTCATCCCGAGGCTATCCTGGGCCGACGTTGCCTCGCGGGTGCTGTATTTCACCACCAAGACAAGTGAGACGTCATTTCCGCGTGACGTCTCACGTGCGTTGAACTGACGCAACGAAAGATATACGCGGAGCAGCAGAGACGTCTACGAGCGCCGGAGAGGAAACACGTCGTTACGTGTGAAAGGAAAACATAAATATGATGAGCTTTTCATAGGTTGCCAGATTTCCGGCGGTGAAAATGGAAACGTTGATTTGTTCAATATGTAGCCCCATTTCAATCAGCAAACTTCAAAACCATATTATGAGGAGCAATTTTGACCCCCATAGTTGACGTCAAGAATTGTAAAAGGGCCAATCATAAAAAAATTAAAAATATCATTAAAAAATCGATAGTATGTGGAGTGTTTTTACTTCCATATTTACGAAGTATAGTCCTGAAATCAAAAATCAGATCGGTATAAACCTTTACTCAGACACAATCCCTGAACAACTGTCTGTACGTCCGTCTGTGGTCATTTAAAAAATGGCCATAGCTCCTTCAATTCTCAACCTGTTTTTTAATTTCTTGAACTGGACATTCCCGATCCTAACAGCCTCCAAATATTAGTCCTTAGTCAAAATATTATCCTTAGTCCTTAGTCGAAATATTATCAAATTCTGTCAAACATTCGCGCATCAAAATATGGAAGTATTGGGTGTTATCTTCTCAAAACTGGTATCAAAAGAGGACATAGGTCCTTTTGGGGACCTCCTAAAGGGGACATAGGATCCAATGAAAAATAGTGTATCCTTCATTAAAACCAGTGGTGCGTAGATAACACACAATACTTCCATATTTCGAAAAGTAAAATTGAGAGACAATTTGATCATATTTTGACTAAGTTTTTAAGGGTGTTTAGGTCAAAAATGTCAAAAAATTCGCTATGCAAATTTTAAAATTCGCCAAAAAAAAATTTGTTACATTTTTGGAATATAAAAAAATACCCACATATTCTGCAAGGTAAAACGAAGATTTTGAGACCAAGAACGCTCAAATCGGTCCATTTTTGTGGCCGGAAAAAAATAAAATAGAAAACACTAAAAATGCAAATATATCGGAAGTACTGTGCGTTATCCAAATTCCGATTAAACAGGGTGTTAGGGCTTTCCGAGACAAACATTTCAGTTCAAGAAATTTGAAAAAAGGTTGAGAAATGAGGGAGTTATGGCCATTTTTGTAAACGACCACAGACGGACAGACGGACAGACAGACACTTGTTCGGGAAGTGATTCTGAGTAAATGTGTATAAGAAAAAGTTTTTTCTGAAGCTCCGTTCCGATTCTCGATTTTAGGACGATCACAATACTTCCATTTACTCTGTAAATATGGAAGTAAAAATGCTCCTCTTCAGTATTATTTCAAACAACTCTTATGCTAGGTACCTACCTACCACTTCAGTGAGCATAATATTCTTATAATTGCGATCTATTTCATGTAAGTTTACTCCGAACCATCCCAAAGGGACGAGATACCTCTCGATCGAGAACTCCGAGCAAAATAAACAGACCGAGTTTGTTCCCTTAACCTGGCAACATGAAACCTCCTCAATCCTCAACTTTCCATCTCTTCCTGATCCTATTGCTTTTCGCGACTGACTCCCCTTTTCAGGCAAAGACACATTCACGCGACGCTATGGCTCGTATCAGAATAAACTCAGCCACGTTATTGGTCCTGTCTATACCGCCGGTATCCTTTTTTCCGTATCATACACCGTGAATTATTTATGTGACAAGCTCAAAAGCTAGCGACGAAGGTGCTACATTGTTATCCCTACGAGATATTTCAGTGCAATCTTTCTCCTGTAGGACTTGGCTGCTTTGGCACTTTCTACCAGTCACAAGTATCGACCACGTGACGTTTGCGTCATCCGCAGCCCTTAATATTTGAGCATGACCTCCATTCGTCGAATGTTTGACCTAATTGTTCATTGCTCTGATACGATATGATTGATAAGAATGCTGTTAAAAATTTCAACAGTTCCTGTGAAGCCAGATTCCAAAAACATTGAAGGAATCCAAATAATGTATCGAACACATTAAGATCGACCATACCTTCCATAAATTTATTGAAGGTTCAATCTTGCGTTTCTCAGCACTAATAAAATGTGAGCAATAAAAAAAGTTTCAACAAAAATTAAAATCGACTCCAAAAAGGCGCATGAAAAACTATAATTTAAAAATTAAAATAATGATAATAACAGAAATTTTTTAATGACCTACCGAGCGCCAATTCTACTGAATAGCCCAGTACCAAGGACAACTCCTCACTTGATCATACGACTTTGAAGTTGGTGCCTTCATTAATTTGAGGCCATTGACTACAGAAATGAAGTAATTTTTGCAGATCATTCCAAAAATTGCTGCCAGGTTTTTTCTAGCTATGATAATATCGGCAGCTAAGCACAAATATATATTTTTCAATAGATGATTATCTAACTGGTCTCCTGGCCATAATATATTTTAAACAAAATTACTAAAAATAAAACGGCCTCACCAAAGAATAAAATTTATCTATTGAAAAATATATATTTGTGCATATCTGCTGTTTAAATCTGATAATCAGTAGTAAAATCAATGGATTTCTCGCTTTTGGGGAGAAAGTCCCGCGGGCCATATTCACGCCATGGACAAGGTAAAGGAAGATGGCTTCAGAAAATGAGAAGAAACGAGGTGTAAGACTCGCATGGTCCGCTGAAGTGCTCGCCCGGTGTTCAATATGTGCGTACCATTAATCTTCTGGCGAACTCCCTTTTACCAACACCGACGTTAACGTTGAAGGTTTACACAGGCTTTCGCACACGCGATGCTCTTTTTATATATTCAAAACTCCACTCACCTGCCCGAACGTCGTGAGGAACGTTGACGAGATTGGATGGGACGGGCATGGGATGTAACGTGTTGCGGACCTTCTAACGTGGATTGTCTGCTGAGGCAAGCAGAGGCAGAGGTGTAGCTGAGGTAAGCAGAGGCTGGGAATAACTTTTCGCGTAAACTCTCCAGGCACGTCAGGGCTTCGCAGCCGTTTACAACGCGTTCGAAGCCAACGGCCGGCCTTTACCTTCGGCGCAAATGTAAATTGAGTGAGAACATGTCCGTACCGAGAGCTGCTCTGTCGTGATAAATAGGCCGAGTTCCTCTGTTACGTGGGGTATAGTAATAACCAAACGAATCAGGGCTGGGAATTTTAGTGGTCAATTTCGCTCGCTGGTGTTAAAAGAGAAAAACGGTCACGGAAACGGAGTGTTATTCTGGGTTTTATTTTTAATTATAAAAACTAGACGCCCTTCACGATCTTATACCACTATATACGTAGGGTTGTAATACCGTAAATAACATTCAAGCAGCCCTGGATAAATGCGAATGCATTTTCTTCTGCGACGTCATTAAATCTTCGACAAGCCTAGGGTATATAAATCTTCGGGGAAAACTCGCCAGAGAATTATTCCGTTACGAGGAAAACAGTTTTTCAACGACTTATCGCTCTTAGTTTCTCCAGACTCCCCCCCTGAGACTGCAAGTTCTAATGCTCTTAGAGCGCAACTCGTTTGCGAAACTGGGCCAGGGGATTAAAACATTAGTTTGGAAAATAGTAATAGATGCAACCCTATAACTGTTGTTCGTTTCTCTCCTGTTTACTAATACGCGCTTAGTTGGCATTGAGTGCCTTCGCCGAGTGAAAACATAATTCAAACTTTGGTCCCACTCTTTTACAACTTGGGTATAAAATGCGGAAAATAAGTTTTCCCTTTAGTCATACTTGAGCGGGAAAGGAGCGGGAAGAAGTTGCGGTGAAAATATTTCGATACGAATCTTCAAGTATTGGAATCTTATGAGCAATTGGAAACTGCTTCCTTTTGCAACTTTTCGATCGCTTTTGAAATAAGTTACTGCCGAAGAGGATCGGAAATACTAAAACCAATCAGTTTCTCAATGGCTATGTCTTAAGTATTTATTTACGTTTTTTGTAATCATAAAAGTTGCCTTTGTAGCCAAATGGTACCCTTGCCTCGTGGCCTACTTACGAATTCATGCTTTTATAATTTATGCATGGCGAGTTTTCGAGGTTTTTTCTAAATACGCACTGTCAGAAATGAACATCTTAATTTTAAGATGTTTCCGGCTGTCCCCGAATCGAAGATGCAATAAAACATCTTAATATCAAGATGTTTTAAAACATTTAACAAGTATCTTAAAATTCAGTTACTTTTAGGTATCATGGAATCCAGTTGTTTTCAAGCATCTAACCGATTACTTTGTGTTTTGCATAAATAAGTTTGATGACTTTTTGTTCGAATCTTTAAATTTTAGATTGCGAAAGCAAAGTAAAATTTAAAGATTCAAACAAAATGTCATCAAACTCATATGTCTACGCAAAACACAAAGTAATCAGTTAGATGCTAGAATAACTACGCTAGTGCGAGCTGGATAATTCAAAGACTTAAGAACTAAAAATTGAAAAATAGAAATTGAATTGTCGCTGAGCGAATTGCAAAATATCCATAATTTATTATATTTTGACTTTTTGGCAGAAAGAGGCGGACAGCCGAGAAGAGAGGTGAGTGTAGGCCGAGACTCTGCGAACGGAGAAGTGACCGCCTCGAAGAAATATATCGACACGATATATGATCGGGTGGATAGATGCCCTCGATCATCTTGCATGAGCGGAAGTACTCCGTGGCATTACCCCTCCTCCAGGAAAAGCGCGACAATGTCGGATGAAGGTATCACGGTGGTCGAAACTGGCCGAAAATAGTCGTGGTGAGTGTATGACGGTGGAGTGTTGAGTGGGTCGCCCAGCTTGCTCCAGTTGTCTGCTTGCCTGAAGTCACGGACATGTCCCGCCGTGGATGTTGAGTCCCACCGATGGGCGCTAGCAATTCTGCAGAGGACAGAGAGTGGATCAACTTCGGGTTGGCTTTGCTTATCAATAGCTACTGTGATGTTTCGTTTAGATAGACAGCAGTGAAGGGATCGAGAGATACAAATTGAGCCAATATGAGGAACAAAAGAGGTGTGCACTCACCGAAGCGCTCCACATGAGAGGAGCGGATAATTCAAAGAGAATAAGAAGTTGTTCTCCAGGGCCAGATTAGCGCATTTGACGGGCTCCGTGCTGAGCGCCGACGAGATGATGCCCGAGTAGAAATCCGTGAGTGTGCCAAACGTTGAAGAAAAAGCTGTACGATATAATTCGCAAACGACCGCTAGAAAGGTTCCGGTGGAGTGTTGTGTGGGTCGCCCTGCTTGCCACTGGTGTCTGCTTGCCTGGAGTCACGGACATGTCCCGCCGTGGATGTAGAGTCCCACCGATGGGCGCTAGCAATTCTGCAAAGGACAGAGAGTGGATTAACTTCGGGTTGGCGTTGCTTATTAAATAAGAAAATAATAATACATTCCATCCTATGGTCGGGAACACACAGGAACGGGTCAGAATACTTATAAGCACGTTTTTGGTTGATTAAATCAACAAATTTTGTTTCTCCTTGTCAGATAATATATAGGTTTCGATGAGCACCTTCAATATCGTCGTCAATATTATACTCATGTCAGTATTATACTCAATATGTCGTCAATATTATACTCTACCTTGGCGTGAGTGCTGTCGTACTGGCATTTCATTCGTGAGAGAGCTGCTTTCAGAATCTCCAATGCCTATTTCCAAATGTCCGTCTGCGCGGTTTGGTTTTGGTGGTCGGAGCAACTGATGTCCCATCGCAATAAGAGAGGTGTATTGACTTCCCTACCAAGGAAGTGGCGAGTCGGTGATAACCCTGCAGACGAATGTACGGCAGAGTTGATGATGGGCCAGCACCCGCATCGCTGTGGGGGTCGAATTCCGGTAATTTGATCATTAAAGAAGTTTTTTTTGCCGACGAGGAGATGAAACTTTGCACCATTCGCTTACCTATTTTGAGCAGCCAGTTGTTGATTCAGGGCCTCCAACAACGCGATCAGATCCGATTTGAGATTCGTCAAAAACTGGTCCTAATTCAGCCATTTTTGTCAACAACTGTTCGGCGTCAACAGATCCCTCCGCAACTGTTGGAGAAGTCACAGGGCCGGGAATAGCCCCCCTGATCCCACTTCTGATGCGATAGAAATCATCTCGTCTCAATCACCTTCACGCTCACAACACATTACCACTATTCGCCAACAACCAAAAAATTTCTGGTTCGTTTGTGAAAAAAGTTTGTTGTATTCAGGGAACCAAGGCAGCGAGCTCCATGACCACGACCACATGACTGCCAAGTTCAAAATGCATTAAAAAAATGTAAAGTTCAGAAAACATCTTAAAATTGAGATGCTTTTTCAAAAGTATGATGCGAAATATTGTTATTATAACAACTATCTCGAAATTCAGTTGTTTCTGATGAAAAACTTCTTAATTTTAAGATGTTATTGAAAATCCTTTCTGACAGTGCGTAGGTACCTAATTTTCAGAAAGTATCGGCTTTTCAATCATTTTTGTTATAATGGGTTGGCTCGCTAAAAATTTGGATCATACTGGATCCCAATGTCGTGAAAAATGACCTACGGCGCCCATGACAAGAAATAAAACCTGCAAATTTTTTTGCGCCAATTTCACAAGCGCTAAACGTTCCCGCAGGGAGCCCTTTGAGTGTTTTACAAGGCCTCTTTCCGCTCTTCTCTGCAAGCGCTCGGACTTGAAATTAGAAGTTGGGCAAAGGGCGAGTGGAGGGGAAATAGGGGAAATGAGACGATGGTTGAAAATGAGGAAGAGCGGAAAGCCGGTGGGCGAAAGTTTGACCTACTTCCACGTAACCAGACACATTAAACCGCCGACTTGTAAGTCTTTTGGTTATAGCTGGGCTACATTGAAGCATAATAGAACAACCCCCTTCCAGGCTAACCTTCCTCAAGATGCCGTGGAAGGTTAATTATTTAAGGAGCGAGAAAATGGTGAGGATGAAAGTGACGAGCTTACGGTCTTGCGAGGAAATTAAGAAAGATATAATTTAATTAAATGGGACGCTGACACGGCGCCGCAGAGCTGCGCTACGTCGCATTATTCATGAGGCTGGAAAGAAGACCAGAACAACTTGATTGACTTTGGAATTATTAGGTTGATTTTTGAGTTTGCTTCGCCCGCTTGACTCGTGGCTAAAAAAGTACGTTCATTTTTACTAATCTGCGGGACCTGGACGTTCAAGTGCCAAAACTCCTTATTAGGTATAGCACTATTCGCAAGTCGAATGGGGAATTGTCAAAATCAATTTGAGATCTTTCCAAATCAAATTGGGAAATTTCCAAACCAAATCGAGAATTTTCCTAAAATACATTAACCAATGGTATAATATATCGAAGCAAGCGTTTCTCTTCGTGACGTCTCTCAAATTAATTCATCCCCAAGAATCTGGCATGCAGGATTCCAAAATGGTAAAATGGTAAAATCGCAGAAAGATCTATGAACAACAGGTAGGTAGGCACTTACCCCGTCTCACCCTAAGCCATTTTGTCGGCACTTGGAGGGGTGTTGGTGGGTTTCGATGCGAATTGATTATTAACAGAAAGGAAATGAAGTTTTTGATTATGGCATTCAGTACATTAGACTTCCATATTTTGATATGTAAAGTTGATAATGAAAGTTATTAATACTAATTATCATTAAGTTCGGATGGTGTATTTTTGACCAATGGTTTAACACAATAAAATCACAATTTTATTCTGAAAAAGTATTGAGCGATATCGACGGATAGTGTAGGTTGAGAATATTGTTCTCCGAAGGAATTCACCCCTTGTCACAATGAAAATTCCCTTCCACGTTTTAGGTCTATCCGCAATTTCCCTTTTTTATTGAAAACTCGCCGCCTCTTCACGCTTGATTCGGAGGGCACCCTTGAAGCTCAGAGGCCAATCGACAGAAAGTCGAGGACTGAACGCCCTGTTTGAGATGAGATTTTGTTTTTAATGGATTCTCTGAAGGCGATTTTTCTCTATCCACTCTCAGCACACTTCGGTTGGCTGGCACAATCTACGGACAGTATTAGGATTTTGTTTTCTATCAGATAAAAAGATAAGGGAAATATTTTTATGAGTGGACAATTATTGGTGAAGCATGTGAACATCTACCAATAACAATAATTCACAGCACCTTACGAGGACTTACGAGGTCCTACAATCACTGAGGAAGGCTATGGACTTGAAGGTTATTTGAGCATAGATAAGAGACTATTGACCTGTGGCAAAAACAACCTATTTTGGTGGATCGAGTGCCTCCTAATGAACCAGAAAGGGTCAAAACCTTATTTTCGAAAATTTGGGGACTTATTCTGCGAATTTACTGTCGAATTGTTGGTTGAGGCCTTAAAACGATCCAGTTAAATCAACGATAGTTTTCTCCTAATATTATGAATACATTGCAAATACATACCGAGGGAGGGTAGATGATACAGTTACGAGCGATTGAAACTTTTCATCGCAACGCTGTCGATAACAATCGCCGGCTTGACATAAAAATAGGATCCATAATTGAAGGATGATTATTTGAGTTAAGCATATTTCAAAATCGTTGAAAACTTGAATGAGTACCTAATAATTATTTTGTCCCTGCGTTACCTACGGGCTCATTCACGGACTAATGAGCTCTTTCAGAACCTCAATGTTCTCATTTTGGAGGATCACCGTTGTCCGTATTCCCAACTCATTTGTGTAGATGTCCAAAATATCCACGACTGAATGAAAAAATAGCGATATTTTCACTGCCAGCTGATTGAAACGTATATGTCCGCACATTTATTCTGATGGAGATGAAAAGCGATGCCTTAATTCACATACCGGACTTTTTCAATATGTTCGCGAAATCAGAAAAATTACAGCACCGTGGGGCTTTTCATTTTGTGAATTCTTTCTACCTACTTCTTTCTACTTACTCGGAGTAACACAGGGGGATTTTAGCTTGATCAATCCAATATTCCCTGAACTGAAGACAACTTTGACGTTCAACGGCATTTATTGGATGACTTTTTCCAGGAAAGAGTTATTTCTTTGTAAATAGGCAGGCCTACCTATTTTACCCCCGTGTTTCTCTCGAAATGATCATAGGGCTGACGTCCTATCTCGGAATATTAGAGTTCAAAATTTCATATTTAATATAAAACCTAGTTGGTGAACCGAAGGCTTCCACGTAGTTGAGGCAATGTTTCAAATTGAGAGAAATGCAGAAAAAAAACTATCAGACGGGAAGCAATGTTTTTTCTCATTTAACTGACTTTTCTTTTTTCCTGCCTTTTTCAATTCCAGGTTGACCTCATTACAACCGACCGCCAAGAGGTTGCTAAGAAAATAAAGGAGGAAGAAGCGGTTCGGATGGAAAAAAAATAGAATAAAAACTAAACTGCTCAGACTTGGAGAAAATTGGGTGGATTACAACTCGGTTACCGCAAAGTGGAATAGCATTCGGTCGCGTTCGAATCATTTTCCTAATTTATGCTAATCGAGCAAAGGTCAAAGTGGGGAAGCAACGTCGGAAATAAGTGGACCGCTGAATTGCATAGATTTTTATGCCAATTGCACCGCAGGAGGATATCTACAGATATAATATATCTGTAGTAATAAACTATATTATAGTTCGCTACTGTATTTACCAGATGTAGCAAAACCGACATAGGTTAACGTCAGATTGCGCCTCAGGTGCCACTGCTTGCACAGACAGAACCGGAGGCTAACCGGAACCTGACATTATCGAAGGTCCATTGAACTGAGCGTTCAGTGAGACATTTGCAAACTCCGAGATGCTATACAAACACAATACAATACGATACAAATTATAATTATTTTCATCATTGTGCTTATATTTTTACTAAAAATATTATTATTATTGAAATCGTCCTAAAATTGAGAATCGGAACGAAGCTTCAGGAAAAACATTTACCTATACACATTTACTCAGAATCACTTCCCGAATAAGTGTCTGTGTGTCCGTCTGTGACCAAACTGTGCCACTCTTTTAAATTTCAAAATATGGAAGTATTGTGTGTTATCCATGCACCACTGGCTTGAATAAACTCTTCTCCTCCACCTCTTCCTCATCCTCCGCCTCTTCCTCCTCCTCCTCCTCATCCCCATCCCCACCTCCTTCTCCTCCTCCTCCTCATCATCCTCCTCCCCATCCCCCGCCTCCTCCTTCTCCTCCTCATCATTATCCTCCTTATCATTCTCCTCCTTATCATTATCCTCCTTATCATTCTCCTCCACGTCATTCTCCTCCACGTCATTCTCCTCCTCATCATTCTCCTCATCCTCATCCTCACCATTCTCCTCCTCATCATTCTCCTCCTCATCATTCTCCTCCTCATCATTCTCCTCCTCATCATTCTCCTCCTCATCATTCTCCTCCTCATCATTCTCCTCCTCATCATTCTCCTCCTCATCATTCTCCTCCTCATCATTCTCCTCCTCATCATTCTCCTCCTCATCATTCTCCTCCTCATCATTCTCCTCCTCACCATTCTCCTCCTCATCATTCTCCTCCTCATCATTCTCCTCATCATCATTCTCCTCATCATCATTCTCCTCATCATCATTCTCCTCCTCATCATTCTCCTCCTCATCATTCTCCTCCTCATCATTCTCCTCCTCCTCATCCTCCTCCTCCCTGTCCTCCTCATTCTCCTCCTCCTCCTCGTCCTTCTCTCCCTCCTCCTCATAATTACTCTCCTCCCCTCCTCCTCTTTATCCTTCTCCTCCTCTTTATCCTTCTCCTCCTCTTTATCCTCCTCCTTCTCCTCCTCATCATTCTCCTCCTCATCATTCTCCTCATCATCCTTCTCCTCATCATCCTTCTCCTCATCATCATTCTCCTCATCATTCTCCTCATCATCCTTCTCCTCATCATCATTCTCCTCATCATCATTCTCCTCTTCCTCCTCCTCCTCCTCCTTGTCCTCCTCATCCTCCTCATCCTCCTCCTCCTCGTCCTTCTCTCCCTCCTCCTCATAATTACTCTCCTCCCCTCCTCCTCTTTATCCTCCTCCTCCATTCCCTCATCCTTCTCCTCCTCTTTATCCCCCTCCTTTTCCTCCTCCTCCTCGCATTCTTCAAGATCCACATTAGTATCTGCGTTCCTCCTCGAATCGAACAGCTATGAACGGAACAATAGCACACCCACGACCATAACATTATTATCCAGCTGTCATTGCCTTCACAGCAGCTCCTTGAGAAGCTAGTTTGCCCTGACGGAAGTTCAACTGAAAACCTGATTATCTAGCCAACTGTTGCAAGTGACCTGACAACTCCTTTACTCAAAATTCGAGTTCCCACCAGAACCAAATTGAGTGGGCAGAGGATGACGGAATTCTCGAACGGATACAGGCAAGCACGGCGTAATTCTCGAATAAGGCGGAGGAAGTTTCGTTGTGGCCGCCAGGCTCGCCAGGTTAGAGGGACAGGAGGGCCTTTATATTTCATGGAATGAGCCAGGGAATATGGGCACGGGGATACGGTGCTGTGGATACACTGCTGGCTGCGAAGGGATGGGGAGGATAATGTAGGGATGGTAGGTAGCTTCCGACCTAGCCCCGGTTAACATTACCCCTTCCATCGCGGTCCTTTCGGTAGTTTATGCACCACCGTCTCCTTCCACCAGCGACGAACGTCTATGAAACCGCGAGTTCCTCACCTCCAGCACCCACAGACCTTCGCACAGACTCATCGCTAAGCTACTAACAACATCCGTTTACAGCCCACCCCTGCACTAACTTCCTGCCGCCGTTGGGGGGGATGCAGAGCCAATGTCGGAAGAGGAGGCCGCGGTGGCTCATAATATTGCGAAGGATGACAGGCTGTGCATGTTTAAACAATGGACCATAACCGTCCCTTCTGTTATTTTACTTACGTACAGCTATTCAACTACCCCTACCATATGATAAGTAACATACTACGTCGTTGGTTGGAAAGAAAAACCTATCAAGGAGGTGGGAAAAATCGACATAGGTACCTAATGCTCGCAAATTTTAAATTTTGAACGATAATTTTGACATTTGAATGCAAAACATGATGTCTTTATCGTTAAGTTGTCCGAGGGATTCTCAACGACCACTACTGAACGGAGAACGTATGTGCCACTTCGATAGAATAGTGTGGAATAATTTCAAGTGTGGAGGTGAGGAAGAGAGCAGTAGCCCATCGTACTCTGATACCTATAATTATAGGTATCAGAGTATGATGGGCTATTATAATAGTTATGGATAATGATTATCCATCAAGTACTTTCGCCCTACTGAGACCGACATTTTCCCTAAAGATATTAAATATTTTCGAAGAAAATTTTTCCGAAACTACAATTGCTAAAATTCACAGATAGGATAAAAAAAACGCTGCTAAGTAGATCAGTGGCATGTGCACATCAGTTTTTGGTGTAGCCGAAGAACTCTGCAAATTTTGCACAGGGGTTCATTTTTCGATTGCAAAGACAAATCTTACGATATATCGGTTCTCCTCAAACACGGAATTTAGTTGTTATTATTCTAGAATTTCAGTATAAATTGGTGTTCTAGATGGGGATTTGAAAAAACGTTTTTTCAACCCGGCAAAAAATAATCATCCTCTTTGCTTGGTCCTCCTTGCTTGACCTACCTATCTATCTTTTCAACGCAGCGCGTCGTTCATTTTTGTTGAAATCATCATTTAATCTATTCTTATTTACCTACGTAACTAACAGAATAATAATAATTATTAAATTATCTGAATAATTACCTATTTAAATTTATTTATTATTATTATTTATACATTATTTTATAATTAAATAAAATTTATAATAATTAACTTAAAAATGCGTCAAGAATGCCTCAGAACCATTGTTGAAGCTTGACTCACTCTCACGTTGCCAAGCGCAACTGGCCTAGTGTGAGTGCGTCACTTTGTTGGTGTCATAGGCTAGTGGTCGTAAGTAGTGATGGGCGATACCACAAAATATTCGATACCAGTACTCGATACTAGTATCGAAACAAATATTCGATACTACTCAGATATCGAAAGAAAATATTCGATACTGAAGAGTATCGAATCATATGAGTACTTTTTCATTTCACACACCGAATAAAATGGTAATAAAATAGAAATAACAGATTAAATAACACTATTAAGCCCTGACGTTATTTATTTTACGTTATATTACTTTTCAACAAGGTTAACAGGTCATTTCTATGTGTAAAAGTTATTTACCTATAAGATCAAACGAATGTCGAAGAAGTGGTGATGGAGATGGGGAGGAAAACGACATCAACGGTGTCATTCACACTGTCAAGTCCCAGAACTGCTTCCCTACTCCACGCAGGAATGTCAATTTGTCAACCATAGCTGGCGAAAGTCGGTCCCTTTTGTAAATTTTATTAGTTAGTATAAATAAAGTAGGCAGGTGATTTTGAGACTATCCATTTGAGTATTTTTTCTGAAGTCGGGAAAAATACTCGATACCTATACTAGTATCGAAGCAAAATATTCGGTACCAAATGTACTTGGTATCGAAAGAAGATATTCGATACCATACTCATATCGATAGGTATCGCCCATCACTAGTCGTAAGTAGATCAATCAACTGTATCTAAGAACCGATGCCGAGTTCCCAACTTTTTCCAATTTTTGTTTTGCTGATTTGTGTAATTCGACCAAATTCTTTAAATTGAAGATATTGGGAGGACAGAAGTTTTTGTGGGGATTCCAACGAGTGGAAAACGAATTTTGTGGCTCGAGTAGTTTTCGAGTTATTAAGAATTGTAGAAATTTTGAAAAACTAAAAAATGTCTCACTAAAACTGCAATAACTCCTAAACGGTTGAAGCTACCGGCGTGGCGATGGTCTCATTCGATTCAGCATAGAAAAATCTATAGAAAATGATGCGTCACATGCCTATGTTTCAAATTTCCAGAAAAACACGAATTTTTTCCCACTTCAACAGCTGTTTTACTGGCCTTAAAATTAAGGTAGGGTTCTGTCGAGATGTTAGGACCAACTAGATACGGAACTTGATTTTTGGTAAAAATTTCAAAATTTTTCGATAACTCCTTCCCCCTGAAAAACCCCGGACGGCGGACGGCGTACGGCGGACGGCGGACGGCGGACGGCGGACGGTGGACGGCGGACGGCGGACGGCGGACGGACAAAAAATTTTTATTGCAGATTCGGATTCTACACCCCTTGAAACGTAAACCAACAAATTTTCAGGGGGTGTTAAAAATTTTTTTTTCCTGACCGATTACAAAGGTTCATTTCTATAGAAAAATGAACCAAAATATGAAGAAATTCAGTGGTGCGTAGATAACACAAAACTTCAATATTCAGATACCTACTTCGATTGTTAATTTTAGAGCCAGATAAAAATTAAATAAAAATCACTAATTGTTCTAATATATCGGCAGTACTATGAGCTATTCGGATTTCAGTGCCACACTCCGTACATGAGTTTCAGGCCGAAGGCACGACAAGAATCGTGCACTGTTGAAGAACGTTCGTCGGATACTCCGCGGCAATAACGATGTTTATCGGTTGCAAACCCATCTCCACCGTCAGATAGGTATTAACGTAAATTGCGCACATAACGATCGTAATAATAAATATTGCGCCGGTTCCCAATGTTGACTTAACCGGGGCCGTAGTGCGAATACAAAGCTTCGAAGCTATCAGTGTAACGAGACCGATGTCGTCATAGCTTGCCAGGACGTGGGAGAGCAATCTAGCCGAGTTGTCTGGCTGTGCAAACCACTAAAGCTGCAAGCCGGTGCACAAATAGTCAGCCTTAACCTTAACATGTCCACAATCTACCGACCGTTTAACTGGAGAAATGCGAGGCTTCGTTTTCACTGCAAACGCGACTGAGGCCCTAATGAACTTCAAGTCTATTAGCACAAAGGAAACTCGCAGTTAGTTATAGTAGCTAATCTGCTGAGCTAACATTTGGCCCGCCGATTGAATTGAAATCGCGTAAAGACAAATACCGCATTTCGAACTATCGGATTTATACATGCGCGGTGGAATAGGGTAAATAGCTCATATTGTCGGTTAGTTAGCGGCGGCAGGATTTGTCTTTACTGCGGTAATTGGTAGTACCTAAATGCACACGTAACGAGTATGGCCTTTTGCGACGAGAGAAATTTGATCGGTTCCGTTTCCATTCCGCTGCTCATCCACTTGCTGGATTTTGAAATTTCAAAACGAGGAAATCGATTATAGATTATCGATGGCGTCATATGATAACCTCCTACCTCGAATTTTGGCCTTTTTTTATCGAATTTTCTGAATGAAATCCTCGTATCTCATCGGCCAGTATTCGAATTTTGGCGAAAAATACATTTTTCTGCTCTCTACCGCCCTTTTTGAGAACCTCGTACTTCGGTCAAGGAGGCCCTGTGCAACTGATAACAGTTTTTTGTCTCTCCTGAAAAGTTTGGTTTGAAAACTGTTATCGGTGACGCAGGACCTCCTTGACAGAAATACGAGGTTCTCAAAAAGGGCGCTAGAGAGCAGAAAAATGTATTTTCCGTCATATTATGACGCCATCGTTATGTGCACCCATTATGTAGTTGTAAATTCACATAAGTTGAACATGTCGCGAACAGTATAAAACGATTAGACCAGTCACGACGATTTGACCATTGGGTACGACTTTGGATACACTAGTACGAGAAATAGGACACAAATTGTTATATGGTAAGAAATGAACTAAATTTAACAATATTTTATAGCCATCTATAGCGATCCTACGAAAAAAATATTGGTACCAAATGGCAGACTTCCTCGCCAATCCCGGGATGGGATTTCCCAAATCAGGTCAAAATTCGCTGCGTTCGAGCAAAACAATCATCCTGAAATAAGAGACGAAAAAACTGCGAGTCATTTTGAGCAATTTTTTTTCTTTTTGAAGTCGGTAAAGAAGTTCGTATGGAGTTTTCCGGTGGTAATTGAAAGCGGCGGAAGTCCAAAGCTAGACAGCTAGACAGGATCCAAAAGGTCGTTGGGGGAACGAATTTTGAAAGCTGTAGAAGATCTGAGACGAGCAGCGATTAAACCAAGCAGTCAAGCAGGTAGAGGCTAGTTCGGGGTAAGTCTGATAAGCATCAGGGATCGTGATAAGCTCAAGCACTCCAGCAACAAGGGCCCAAAATTGAGTAAATCAATTGGCGGTTTGGCGTTTCGGGCAACACGACCAATTCCCAGAGTTTTCCCGATAATTTCGGACCACCCGAGTGAAATGCTACACTTCAAAAGGTGTTTCCCCAACTCGAGGCTGACAAGTTCAAGGAGTTGGCCCCGTAATTGGATCGGGCGAGTCTCATGTTCAAAACCTGACGGTTGTTAACTCGAGCTGGATCTTAATTTTCCACCGATGTGGTCTGTTCTGCGGTGAGAACATTGCGGTATATTCAGCCGGCGTTTGGAATATAACTAACGCCCGGAGGAAACCGTATACGCCATGAGTCTGCGGCAGAGCCCTCGCTCGAACCAGGGCTACCAACACTGTCGCAAGTGGTGCACGATAACGACGTACACTATCGCCATTTTGCACAGTGCACGATCATCTGGCCCCTAACTTTCCACATATCGCGTACCGTCCGACCTTATGGCCTTATCTCGTGCGGCTTTACCGCTTCTGTTCTCTTAATGTTTTTAACTTTGGAAATTCCGTCGTATCTGTTCGGCAATTTCCTCAGCCGGCCCGGATTTTTCTCTTTCGCTCTCTCCGCTCACATTTCTCCCCTTTCCGGACGGTTGACCTCGCTTATCTTTCCACTATCTACCTATTTAACCCGACAATGTAATTTGGAGATATTTGTTTCTAATTGATAGGTGGGTGAGTGCAGAATTTTTAATCTCCGCCAATTATCATCCATCCCCACCAATTCCGTCAGTTGCACGTATTTACAGAAATCTCGATTCCAACCTGCCATTTTTACTTCCATAAAATACAGAGTGAATGGAGGTACCTATTGTAATCACCATATAATTGAAAAATCGGAACAGAGCTTCAGAAAAAATATGGAATTCACTTCGCTCAAAATCACTTTGACGAGTGTCTGTTTGTGCGTTCGCCACGAACCACTAGTTTCAATTTGTTTTTTGAATTTTCTTCAAATCACCTTTCAAATTCTGGTACTCCAAATATTCCTAGTAGGTACATATTTTTTCCAATTCTTGCCAACTCACCTCCGTATCACATTAGTGAGAGAAAAATAATGCAGAAAATGTTGGAAAAGTTTGGTAAGTAAATATTCACCTACCGCTTTTTTCAGCAATTTCTGACCGTTGCACGTTGTTTAATCTCACGGATGTGCGATAGGTAAATTATTTTATTTTACTAGATATCTAACAACATTGAGAATGAATTTAACTTGCGTAAATTTAAACACAATTTCAAAATACGTTTATGGTCATTATAGTAGTTCGAAAAGCGGCCCAAGGCGTTTTCTCAAGTTCATAAAAATTAAAAAAAAAAAAAAATTATTTATTGTTCATTCGAATATTTGTGAAATTTTAAATTATTGAATTTATTTTTAAATTTATTTAAAAAATATTTATTTAATTTATTCTTAAATTTATTTGAATTTTCTTAAAAAAACAATGTTTCCAGCATGGACGAGCATGCGTAGAATATTCATGGACGAAGGGAGCGCACATTTTCACGCTGGCAAGTGTTGATGAAACAATTATTTCGAGAGCTCCGCCCGACGGGGGAGGGGGGTCAGCCCGAGCAAAATGGCACGAATGTCGGAAAATGGGGTCATGCAATCAAATTATCCGCTCTGGCGCTCGTGTATTTATCCTTTCGCTGCATGATCAATAAATTCGTGAGCCGTTGGAGGGGAGCGGATCAAACTTTTAATATTTTGAGAGGATCAGCGTAATGGAATATTCTACTTCGTGTTCGGTTCCGTCGGAATTTGGTTTGCGAAAAATTCAAACCGCCGACCTGGGGTTGGAACGTGGAATGAAAAATGGCTCGTAAACGAAATCGAAATGGAAAAGTGAGAATTTTTTAATATTTCGGCGAGAATTGCATTTGGATTTTTTATGGTACCCGAACCCTACTAATCGAACTTTGAGTCCACCGAGCGTATACGCAAAATTGCGGTTTTGATTTATTATTTCTCATGAGAATACCTGCAGGCATTACTGAATTCGTGTTTAATTAATATTCTTAGTGAATCCTTAGATTATCATTACATTAAATAGGATTATATTTTTAGTGTTTTCTATTTTATTTTTTTCCGGCCACAAAAATGAACCGTTTTGAGCGTTCTTGGTCTTAAAATCTTCGTTTTACCTTGCAGAATATGTGGATATTTTTTATTTTCCGATAATGTAGCGTATTTTCAATTTGGGCGAATTTTAAAATTTTAATAGTGAATTTTTTGATATTTTCGGCCTAAACGCCCTTAGAAGCAGTCAAAATATGATCAAATCGTGTCACAATTTTACGTTTCAAAATATGGAAGTATTGTGTGTTATCTACGCACCACTGGTTTTTGATATTTTTGACCGAAAAAGCCTCAAAAGTAGGTAGTCAAAATAATATTTCATTATACATTATTTTTTATCAAATTGAGACAGAAATTTTCGTCTCGAAATAATATTTTCATAATAATAATTCCATATTATGGAAGTATCGTGTATTATTTACCCACCCTTATTCGAAAATGAAAAACCCCCCAGTGAAGTCGGGAGGGGCGGCGGACGGTGAAAAATGCAAATCCTGGAACGCCCGCGAAGTCAATGATACGTCCATTCCGTCTCGGCGGGCCCGTACAAATAAAAGACAATGCCTCGCCGGCTAATGCCTCATAAACGGATGAGCGCGGGAGCCGAAAATCCGCACGGGGGAGCGTCACCGATTCGGGCCGGTAATGATCCGCCCGTCCCCTCCGCTTGAAACCTAATGGATTTATTGGGCGCGGGAACCCGGTTAGGTAGCCGGACCAATGAAATATCCCCCGCCCGCCGGATGAAGTATTCGAAATGGCCAACAGCTAATCACCCCCCGCCCGCCATTGTTTCACATTCAAATTTCGCCTCTTTCTTCGGCGGAGTCAATATCGCCGCCGAGCGGACGACAATCGGCCGGCGGGGCATTCGTTCGCTGTCCAATCGGCGGACGGTAATCTGTTAAATTGGACAGGTGCGGGCGCGGTAATGACTAATGCCGCCCGCGCCGCCCGAATTTACACGGATACGTTTGATTTTCGGCGGTTACGTATCCGATAATGCGGCTTGGTGAGAAACGCAATATTTAAATATCGGGTGCGTTTCTTGTGAGTTTTGGGAAATTATTGATCTACAAGGCCTTCAATGTATCAAAAATGTTTGATCATTGGTGCCAAAATTCAAGTACAAAATATGGAAGCAATTTATTATCAACGCACCGCTGTTTGCTTCCATGAAATTCAGTCTAAAATCGAGTTTTTCAAGATTAACCAATCCAAGCGTTTGAAGGTTGAGCAAACTAGACCGGCAATACTTGACCGTCGTGATGGTATGGTAGACCGCTATGATGCCATGCTGGATTGTGTCATTGTTTTCACCGCCGCGGCGGGTTTTATTGGCGGCGTTAGCGAAGTCCGCCGACATTGATAAGGGCTCGGGTTTACGAGGTCATTTGCGTACGTTGGTACCGGGCGGCTTTGCCCTAGTATGAATACATACTCATACTTTAAATGAGTAGAAAATTCTAACTTGATTTTCAACCCATTTCATAAAATTTGGAATCGGCTCTCTTTTCAGACAGAAATTTCAGCGACGTTTCATAGTTCATGAAAGATTGGTTTATTGTACCTATGGTGAAAATTTCGAAATATTTCAACAATAAAGGGTAATTCAACAGATGATTTCGTTCAGATTCGGACGACCGCGGTCGTAAAATCGGTCAGAATAGCTCAAATCCGCCGACCGCATAACGATGAATATCAATCCGACCGTGATAATTCGGATCGTCATTACCGAAAATGCGGCACTGCGGTGCGCGACGCGGTCCGGCGGGCGGGTAGAAAAACGCCCGATACCGGGAAGTAGCGGATTCCTAGCGGCGGAGGACCGGTTAAATTGACCGGAAAACGCCCACTTTTTCACCGCCGCGGCGGGTTTTATTGGCGGCGTTAGCGAAGTCCGCCGACATTGATGAGGGCTCGGGTTTACGAGGTCATTTGCGTACCGCGGTACCGGGCGGCTTTGCCCTAGTGACAACCTGGTTACGGCTAGGGGCCGCCTTATCGCCCGGTCAGTGAGTAAACCCTTCGCTCGCCGAACCGCTACAAGTGGCACTTCGTATGCGTACCGGCCCCCTGACTTTTGCGAATTGTTGTTCCCTGGGGCCTTGTTTTTTTTTTGGCAGGTTTTTTATTTCATTAGGTTTTTTTACATTTTAAACACATTTTTTTCTTGAATGTAATTTTTTTACGTTTTTTAAAACTTTTTTCAAAAATTTTTTTTTCTAAAAATTAAAATTTTTTTTAACTTTCTTTTCGAAAACCGCTACAAGTGGCACTTCGTATGCGTACCGGCCCCCTGACTGGTTTTTTATTTCTTTAGGTTTTAAAAAAAAAAATTTGGACATTTTTTTCTTGAATTGAATTTTTTTTTTTAAGTTTTTTAATTTTTGTTTTCAAAAAATGTTTTTTTTTTTTTTTTGAAAAAATTTTTTTTTTTCAAAAAATATTTTTTTTAATTTTTTTTTACCTTTTTTTGAAAACCACTTCAAGTGGCACTTTGTAATTTCTTGAACTGAAATGTTTATCTCAGCAAGACCTATCACCCTGTTTAACCGGAATTCAAATTACTCACAGTACTTTCGATATATCAGCACCATTTAGTGTTTTATTCTTCATTTTCTCCTCTTCACGAAACTGAACCGGATCGAACGTTATTGGTCTAAAAATCTTATTTTTACCTTGCAAAATACGTGGGTAAACTTTATATTCCGATCAATTAACCTATTTTGATATTAG